>CP136059.1:537749864-539182116 GCA_032464435.1 Aegilops umbellulata
GAAGCCAAAAGATGCAGAGTTGATAATGATAGTGCAACTTACTTGTGGCACTGCCGTTTAGGTCATATCGGTGTAAAGCGCATGAAGAAACTCCATACTGATGGACTTTTGGAGTCACTTGATTATGAATCACTTGGCACTTGCGAACCGTGCCTTATGGGCAAGATGACTAAAACACCGTTCTCCGGTACTGTGGAGAGAGCAACAGATTTATTGGAAATCATACATACTGATGTATGTGGTCCAATGAATGTTGAGGCTCGTGGCGGATATCGTTATTTTCTCACCTTCACTGATGATTTAAGCAGATATGGGTATATCTACTTAATGAAACACAAGTCTGAAACATTTGAAAAGTTCAAAGAATTTCAGAGTGAAGTTGTCGTGGATTTGTCACGGCAGATGTCCTAGTGAGAGGACTTAGTCGTGGAGCCATCGCAACGGGTTAGCTTGAAGGGGTTAAAAGTGGACACGAGGACACGGTTTTTATACTAGTTCGGCCCCTTCGATGAAGGTAAAAGCCTACGTCTAGTTGTGATGGGATTGATGGGTTTTGAGGGCTTAGGGAGCGATAAGCTTCACCTAAACCTCGAGTTCTTGTTCTCTGTCCCCAAACCGCCGCCGGGTCATCCCCTTATATACACGGGTGACGCCCGTCGGTCTGCAAAGTCCCAACCTCCGGCTTATAAACGTGCCCGGGTCGGTCTCTCTATTCCTAACTTACAATACAAATTTATCCCAGGTCGGTTTACACCATAATCCTTTAAACCGATTACAGGCCTTAGGCCCTTCTATTTCTCCTTGGGTTTTAACATCTCGGGTCTGTTGACGGAGGTAACCCGGGCTCTGCAGGCCGGTTTACCCCAGATAGCAACATCCCCAACATTAGGCCCCAGATTGATTTGAACAGGTTCATGTCAATCCTTAATAAGAATTTCTGTCTTCAAATGTCTTCCAGTGACTTGTTAAGCCGTCGTTTCTCCGTCTCCTCTTGCTATGGTAAACCGATATGACGTCAGCGCAAGTTGCCGTCTCATTTCGCTAACCCGCAAGAATCAGGGCGACGGCTGGGCTTCCGAAATCTCCGGCCCCTGGATTCGCGCGCCTGACACGCGCGCCGCGCCTTATAAATAGGACTTGAAGGCCATCTTCCTTTCCTCCCTTTCGTCCCCTTCTTCGTCTTCCTCGCGACCCAGACCTCAGAGCTCCGCCGCCGCCGTCAGCTGCTGCATCAACTCCGGCCGCTGCAACAACCTGATCGGATCAGAGCACCGCGGCGACTTTCCACATCTGTTTTGGACCCCGGTAAAGCCTCTGCTCTTCCGCTTTTAGATCTGTTCTAGGGTTCCAGGGTTTGTCGTCCTGTTACTGTTTCTTGTTCATCCCCGTAGCAGCTTTGCGAACAGATGATGATACTTGTACCGTGATCTGTAGTCCCTCTTAGCAGTCGCCATAAATCTGTACTCATCTCCTTAGATCTCACTCTTGTTCCTGCTTGTCGAACTTATGTTGTTCTGCTGTGAGCCCGACTTCATATTACCTGTTTTTATTTCTTTTTCGCCCTAGCTGTAGATCCATTGCTTTGAAAGAATCCGTACGGGTTCTGTTTCTGCTTTCATACTCACAACTGTTTAGATCTGGTCGGTTTAACTCTTAGCAAAGCAAACAAACCGATCTACACATCCATTAGTCCCCTTGATGAACCGCCGGTTGATATTATTGTAGATAACCCGACTCTATATAAGAGCATCTTCGGTTTACAATCATACTTGCTCTCAAACCGGAATACCTTTGCCTTGTAGATTTCCTCATGGCAAAACAGGTGTATGAATGCAACTGGGTTCCCTCTTGCATCACTGAGACCCAACTAAACAACTTAGTTCTGACTGGTGCTTTGAGTAGCAAAAGTACCATCCATTGGAGGGTTCCAGGAGACGAATGTCCTCCTACCCCGCAGGAGGGAGAAGTGGTGGTGTTTGCGGATCACCTGGCCCGGGGGTTTAATCCACCCGGTTCAAAATTTTATCGGGACGTCTTGGCTAATTTTAGGCTGCGCCCACAAGATGTTGGTCCAAATTCAGTCACGAATATCTGCCATTTTCAAGTACTTTGCGAGGCGTACTTCCAAGAAGAACCTACTGTAGAGCTGTTCCGGGACTTTTTCCATTTGAACCGACGTACTGAATTTACCGACGGCCCTAATATGGAACTGGGTGGTATGGCGATTCAGAAGAGGAAAGAGGTGACTTATCGTCACGCCAAGTTGCATAGTCATCCGCAAGAATGGAATTGCACTTGGTTCTATTGCAAGGATACTTCCCCTGCTGAAGAAAATCCACTGCCCGGTTTCCGTCCAGAGAGACTTAGCAACACTCACCCCTTCCCCCCACGGCTAACTGCCAAAGAGAGGAGTAAGTATGCCCCTCAGCTGTCCAAGCTCAGAGCCTTCATGGCTAATGGTTTAACGGGGGTTGATCTTGCCCGTTGCTGGATTTCATGGAGCATCCTGCCCCTTAGCATCCGCTCCGGTTTGATGTGCCAATACACGGGTCGGGTTGATGATCCTTTGAGGCACTGCAACATTCAGCTGACGGAGGACGAAGTCGCTGAAGCCGTGAAAAAGATGCTGAACGAACCGGAACATGTTTGCGCTCGAACCGGCCTGCTTCCATTTTGCGCCACAAACAAACCACCTGCTGTAAGTAACTCCTCCCTGTTTATAGAATTTTTGATCTCCTTATATATATTGCTAACTTCCAGCCCTTTCCGAAACAGGGAGATGATCCGTTTTGGAGCAAGAAGCTTCAGGAGCCAACCGAAAAGATAATCAGACCCAAGACAAAGGTGAAGAAGCCTGCTACAAAGAAAAGGCACACTGCTTCCTGTACCCCCGATTTAGAGGAGGATGATGTGGGAAATCCGGGCCTTGGGGTAGACCTTGATTCAGTTGGCTTACTTTTTGTACGTCTTATTGACGATGATATTTGTCAGGACGACGCTGAAGCGAGCAATGCTGAAGGCCCAGAGGTAACTATTCTTTCTTCTGATGCCGTTCCTTTGCCTTTGAAAAACCCTCGCCAAGCAAACCGGAAAATTAAATTTTCTCACCCTCTTGCTTACTTGGATCCCAAATTTCTTGTGAAGACCCAGCAACATGAAGCCCGACGCACCACCCGGCATAGCGGCCAGGTAGTTACCTCCGCCGGTTTACCGAACAGCCCGGTTCGGAAACGCCGCTCAGAGGTCTCCGATTTATGCGCTAGCTTTCCTCTTAAAGCAGGTTTAACTCGTCAGCCTCTAAATCCATCTGACTCCGATTATCAGGTCACTTCCCATTCCTCTTCCGGTGAATCTTCAGCCACTCAACTGCCACCGTTGAAGACAGTTATTGGGTAAGTTGGACTGATCTCAACATATCTCTGTATGGGTCTCTTAATCCATCTTATACCGTTTTTCCAATCTTTGGGCTTTTTTTTTTCAGGGCTAAACCTAGACCGAGCAAGAAGGCTCGTCTGGATAACCCGGCTGAAGGGACTGCCGCTCCTGAACCGGAGGAAACTCCTGGTGCTGACACTCTGGGTCGTGAAGATACTCAGAATTATCTATCTCCGCAAGATGACACCTGCGCTGAAGAAAGGACTATCGAACCTGCCAGCCGTACTGATCCGCCTGCCAGTCCTGTTCGGGTTGAGGATTCCATCCCCCCTTCTGGAACTGTTGATAAACCGACAGGGCCACTGCAGAGCAGCGATTCCAAGGATGATGATGTTGTGATTACCGGCATTGGCCGCTCTGAACCGGGGAACACTGCTACTTTGGCCAAGCATACTGCCAAGGACGAAATCTCGGCCATAAAGGGCAAATGGGACCTTGACTCCTCTACGTACGCCGCTTTAAGCGCCCCGGATCTTTATTCTGGGTACCTGAACCGACTGTACACCAGCCGGGATTATGAAGCTGGCATGATCAAGATGATGAAGGAGAAACTTGAGGTAACTCCTTTGTGCTTCATTTCATTGCAACTTAGCTTATCAATATTTCCAAACCGAGATGGTAAACCGGATCAGGCTGCCTTGACAACTAAGGTCCGGTTTAGAAAACCCAAGGCTTTAACATAGGTCATAATTAGAAAACATCATCAGATAACCATTAGCCCCCAAGTGCCAAGTTTAAATACTTGTATTAATCTTGGGACTTTTTATAATGGAAAACTTGCGTTAAAATCAAGTATGCATTAGCCCCCAAGTATCGAGCGCATAACTTGCTTGTGTGGTTGATACTTCCAAACCGTGCAATATTTTCTGAACACTGTTGACGACCTGCTGCAGGGGGATCTGAAGACCAAAGCGAAACAAGTCTCGGACCTTCAGGAAATCTTAAAAACCCAACAGGCTGAAACTGAAAAAACGAAGGACGAATTGGCCCATGCCTTAACCATTATGGAACAGCTGAAAGAAAGCCACAAAAAAGAACAAGCTGATTGGGCTACTGAGAGAGCTCTTTTGACGAAGAGGGCTGAAAATGCCGAAGCTGCTCTTAAACCGGTGGTCGATGAATTATCCACCGTGAAGCGACAGATACACTCCATGACCTCTGCCGTCTTTGGTAAGCTTTTCGCCGCCCTTCTTCCAATTTGTACCTTGTCTGCTACATCCTATGTCCGGTTTGTAATCCATCTTGGAACACTGCAGGCTCACGTATTGGACATTTGGGTTCTGATGTGCGGATGAAACTCAAAGCTGCTTACACTCTGATTGAACAGTTGTACACCGGAGCACAAAGAGCTATCACCACTGCATCGCACAACAACCCTGCGCCGTCTCTGATTCAGGACACGTTAAAGAGGCTGTCCATGCTTCCAGCCCGGATTGAAGAATTGAAAAGATCAGCTGCTCGAACTGGAGCCATTACTGCCTTGATCCGGGCCAAAGCATGGGTACCAGATTTCGATCCTGTCGAAGCGGCCCAAGGATACCCCAGCTTGAAGGAAGACGATTCAGATTTTGGTGAAGACGATTTGAGGGCGATAAACCGGGCGGTGCGCCCCCTAGCTTGTCAATTGGCTGAGGAAGCAGATCTGTCACGTTACCAAGCCCAATACGACAACCAGAACAAACGAGTGGCTGCTCCGGTCCCTGAAGCGGGAAACCTTATTCCTCCAATCCGTAAGCATACTTACGCCCCTGACATTGAACCGTCTTTGCTGATTCACGAAGAAGCCGTCTTTCAAGCGCTAATGGGAATCGACTGGACCACTGCTGATTTCCAGCCAATGGGTAACCAAGATAGAGCTGAAGCGGCGCAAGACGATCCCCAGCCTTCGAACCGAGGCGGCGAACAGGCGTAATCAGCGCTCCGGTTCACCTTACTTGGTGAAGCTATAATTCGTCAACGAACAATATATTCAGGCACTATGTTGCCTTGTAATAAGATAGTTTAATACCTCTGCATTTGAATGTGCCTTCGCGCACGGGTACTGATGCTCTTTCCAATGACGTTTTCCAACTTTGTTTCCTGTCTTTACTGAGTACACAATGTGATTTTTCGACCACCTGAACCGTGCTGCGCCTTTGCCAAACCGGGCAATTTGCCTCCGGGTTAAAAAACAGACCAGGCTATGCCAGCTGAATCGGTTTTAAGAATACTTGACGTTCCGAAGAACCAAAAAACACCACAATAAAGGCAGAAAACAAAACCAAATATGAAAAGGCAACGCGATAGTAAAACGCATGCGAATAGTGGTTACTATGAACCGTTCAGAAGGCGTGACCATCGTCAAGACAAAACCGAGCCCCCAAGAGGTGTAGCTACGGTTTAGGTCGACTAGGTTCCTAACTGAATCGTGGCAATTATGCCGGCCAAATGGCATTGCATTGGTTCGTCAACCAAGCCCCCAAATGACTCAATGGCCAAGGGCCGATCAAGTGGCATTGCGTTGGTTCGGACACGACCAAGCCCCCAAATGATTCATTGGCTAAAAAGCCGACCAGAAGGCATTACCTGTTGGGGAACGCAGTAAATTCAAAAATTTTCCTACGCACACGCAAGATCATGGTGATGCATAGCAACGAGAGGGGAGAGTGTTTGTCTACGTACCCTCGTAGACCGAAGCGGAAGCGTTGACACAACGTAGAGGAAGTAGTCGTACGTAGAGGAAGTAGTCGTACGTTCTCCTCGCGATCCAACCGATCACAGCACCGTTACTCCGGCACCACCGAGTTCTTGGCACACGTTCAGCTCGATGACGATCCCCGGGCTCCGATCCAGCAAAGCGTCGGGGAAGAGTTCCGTCAGCACGATGGCATGGTGACGATCTTGATGTGTTACCGGCGCAGGGCTTCGCCTAAGCACTGCAACGATATAATCGAGGTGGAATTTGGTGGAAGGGGGCACCGCACACGGCTAAGGAACGATCCGTAGATCAACTTGTGTGTCTTTGGGGTGCCCCCTGCCCCCGTATATAAAGGATCCAAGGGGGAGGGGCTGGCCGGCCAGGTTTGGTGCGCCAGGAGAGTCCTACTCCCTCTGGGAGTAGGATTCCCCCCCCCCCCCAATCCTAGTTGGACTAGGATTGCTCCAAGGGGGAGAGAGAGAGAGAGGGGGCGCCCCACTTCTCCTAGTCCTAATAGGACTAGGGAAGGGGGGGGAGGCGCGCAGCCCCTAGGGCTGCCCTCTCACCTTTCCTCCATGGCCCATGTTGGCCCATTATGCTCCCGGGGGGTTCCGATAACCCTCCCGGTATTCTGGTAAAATCCTGATTTCACCCGGAATGCATCCGATGTCCAAACATAGGCTTCCAATATATAATTCTTTATGTCTCGACCATTTCGAGACTCCTCGTCACGTCCCCGATCTCATCCGGGACTCCGAACTCCTTCGGTACATCAAAACTCATAAACTCATAATATAACTGTCATCGAAACCTTAAGCGTGCGGACCCTACGGTTCGAGAACAATGTAGACATGACCAAGACACGTCTCCGGTCAATAACCAATAGCGGGACCTGGATGCCCATATTGGCTCCTACATATTCTACGAAGATCTTTATCGGTCAGACCGCATAACAACATACGTTGTTCCCTTTGTCATCGGTATGTTACTTACCCGAGATTCGATCGTCGGTATCCAATACCTAGTTCAATCTCGTTACCGGCAAGTCTCTTTTCTCGTTCCGTAATACATCATCTCGCAACTAACTCATTGGTTGCAATGCTTGCAAGGCTTTATGTGATGTGCATTACCGAGAAGGCCCTGAGATACCTCTCCGACAATCGGAGTGACAAATCCTAATCTCGAAGTATGCCAACTCAACATGTACCTTCGGAGACACTTGTAGAGCACCTTTATAATCACCCAGTTACGTTGTGACGTTTGGTAGCACACAAAGTGTTCCTACGGTAAATGGGAGTTGCATATTCTCATAGTTAAAGGAACATGTATAAGTCATGGATAAAAGCAATAGCAACATACTAAACGATCAGGTGCTAAGCTAATGGAATGGGTCATGTCAATCAGATCATTCAACTAATGATGTGATCTCGTTAATCAAATAACAACTCTTTGTTCATGGTTAGGAAACATAACCATCTTTGATTAATGAGCTAGTCAAGTAGAGGCATACTAGTGACACTCTGTTTGTCTATGTATTCACACATGTATTATGTTTCCAGTTAATACAATTCTAGCATGAATAATAAACATTTATCATGATATAAGGAAATAAATAATAACTTTATTATTGCCTCTAGGGCATATTTCCTTCAGTCTCCCACTTGCACTAGAGTCAATAATCTAGATCACATCACTATGTGATTAACATCAATAGTTCACATCATCATGTGATTAACACCCATAGTTCACATCGCTATGTGACCGATACCCAAAGGGTTTACTAGATTCAGTAATCTAGTTTACATCGCTATGTAATTAACACCCAAAGAGTACTAAGGTGTGATCATGTTTTGCTTGTGAGAGAATCTTAGTCAACGGGTCTGCTACATTCAGATCCGTTATGTATTTTGCAATTTTCTATGTCTACAATGCTCTGCACGGAGCTACTTTAGCTAATTGCTCCCACTTTCAATATGTATCTAGATTGAGACTTAGAGTCATCTAGATTAGTGTCAAAACTTGCATCGACGTAACCTTTTACGACGAACCTTTTTTGTCACATCCATAATCGAGAAACATATCCTTATTTTACTAAGGATAATTTTGACCGATGTCCAGTGATCTACTTCCTAGATCACTATTGTACTCCCTTGCTTAACACAGTGTAGGGTATACAATAGATCTGGTACACAACATGGCATACTTTATAGAACCTATGGCTGAGGCATAGGGAATGACTTTCATTCTCTTTCTATCTTCTGCCGTGGTCGGGCTTTGAGTCTTACTCAATTTCACACCTTGTAATACAGGCAAGAACTCTTTCTTTGACTGTTTCATTTTGAACTACTTCAAAATTTTTTCAAGGTATGTACTTATTGAAAAACTTATCAAGCGTCTTGATCTATCTCTATAGATCTTGATGCTCAATATGTAAGCAGCTTCACCGAGGTCCTTCTTCAAAAAACTCCTTTCAAATACTCCTTTATGCTTTACAGAATAATTCTACATTATTTCCGATCAATAATATGTCATTTACATATACTTATCAGAAATGTTGTAGTGCTCCCACTCACTTTCTTGTAAATACAGGCTTCACCGCAAGTCTGTATAAAACTATATGCTTTGATCAACTCATCAAAGCGTATATTCCAACTCCGAGATGCTTGCACCAGTCCATAGATGGATCGCTGGAGCTTGCATATTTTGTTAACACCTTCAGGATCGACAAAACCTTCTAGTTGCATCGTATACAACTCTTCTTTAATAAATCCATTAAGGAATGTAGTTTTGTTTATCCATTTGCCGGATTTCATAAAATGCGGCAATTGCTAACATGATTCGGACAGACTTAAGCATCGCTACGGGTGAGAAAGTCTCATCGTAGTCAATCCCTTGAACTTGTCGAAAACCTTTTGCAACAAGTCGAGCTTTATAGACAGTAACATTACCATCAGCGTCAGTCTTCTTCTTAAAAATCCATTTATTCTCAATTGCTTGCCGATCATCGGGCAAGTCAACCAAAGTCCATACTTTGTTCTCATACATGGATCCCATCTCAGATTTCATGGCCTCAAGCCACTTTGCGGAATCTGGGCTCATCATCGCTTCCTCATAGTTCGCAAGTTTGTCATGGTCTAGTAACATGACTTCCAGAACAGGATTACCGTACCACTCTGGTGCGGATCTCACTCTGGTTTACTTACGAGATTCGGTAGTAACTTGATCTTGAAGTTACATGATCATCATCATTAGCTTCCTTACTAATTGGTGTAGTAGTCACAAGAACAGATTTCTGTGATGAACTACTTTCAAATAAGGGAGAAGGTACAATTACCTTATCAAGTTTTCTACTTTCCTCCCACTCACTTCTTTCGAAAGAAACTCTTTCTCTAGAAAGTTTCCGAACTTAGCAACAAAAGTCTTGCCTTCGGATCTGTGATAGAAGGTGTATCCAACAGTTTCCTTTGGATATCCTATGAAGACACATTTCTCCGATTTGGGTTGGAGCTTATCAGGTTGAAGCTTTTTCACATAAGCATCGCAGCCCCAAACTTTAAGAAACGACACCTTAGGTTTATTGCTAAACCATAGTTCATACGGTGTCGTCTCAACGGATTTAGATGGTGCCCCTTTTAACGTGAATGCAGCTGTCTCTAATGCATGATCCCAAAACGATATTGGTAAATCGGTAAGAAACATCATAGATTGTACTATATCCAATAAAGTACGGTTATGACGTTCGGACACACCATTATGCTGTGGTGTTCCAGGTGGCATGAATTTGTGAAACTATTCCACACGGTTTTTAACTGAAGGCCAAAACTCGTAACTCAAATATTTTACCTCTGCGATCATATCGTAGAAACTTTTTATTTTCTTGTTACGATGATTATCCACTTCACTCTGAAATTCTTTGAACTTTTCAAACGTTTCAGACTTATGTTTCATTAAGTAGATATACCCATATCTGCTTAAATCATCTGTGAAGTTCTGAAAATAATGATACTTGTCGCGAGCCTTAATATTCATCGGACCACATACATCAGTATGTATGATTTCCAACAAATCTGTTGCTTGCTCCATTGTTCCGGAGAACGGCGTTTTAGTCATCTTGCCCAAGAGGCATGGTTCGCAAGCATCAAGTGATTCATGATCAAGTGATTCCAAAATCCCATCAGCATGGAGTTTCTTCATGCGCTTTACACCAATATGACCTAAACGGCAGTGCCACAAATAGGTTGCACTATCATCATTAACTTCGCATCTTTTGGTTTAATATTATGAATATGTGTATCACTGCGATCGAGATCCAATGAACTATTTTCATTGGTGTGTATGACCATAGAAGGTTTTATTCATGTAAACAGAACAACAATTTATTCTCTTACTTAAATGAATAACCGTATTGCAATTAACATGATCAAATCATATTCATGCTCAACGTAAACACCAAATAACACTTATTTAGTTTCAACACTAATCCCGAAAGTATAGGGAGTGTGTGATGATGATCATATCAATCTTGGAACCACTTCCAACACACATCGTCACCTTGCCCTTTAACTAGTTTTTGTTCATTCTGCAACTCCCGTTTCGAGTTACTAATCTTAGCAACTTGAACTAGTACCAAATACTGAGGGGTTGCTATGAACACTAGTAAAGTACACATCAATAACATGTATATCAATTATACTTATGTTCACTTTGCCATCCTTCTTATCCGCCAATCACTTGGGGTAGTTCCGCTTCCAGTGACCAGTCCCTTTGCAGTAGAAGCACTTAGTCTCAGGCTTAGGACCAGACTTGGGCTTTTTCACTTGAGCAGCAACTTGCTTGCCGTTCTTCTTGAAGTTCCCCTTCTTTCCTTTTGCCCTTTTTTGAAACTAGTAATCTTGTCAACCATCAACACTTGATGTTTTTCTTTGATTTCTACCTTCGCCGATTTTAGCATCGCGAAGAGCTTGGGAATATTTTCCGTTATCCCTTGCATATTATAGTTCATCACGAAGTTCTACTAACTTGGTGATGGTGACTAGAGAATTCTGTCAATCACTATCTTATCTAGAAGATTAACTCCCACTTGATTCAAGCGATTGAAGTACCCAGACAATCTGAGCACATGCTCACTAGTTGAGCGATTCTCCTCCATCTTTTAGCTATAGAACTTGTTGGAGACTTCATATCTCTCAACTCGGGTATTTGCTTGAAATATTAACTTCAACTCCTAGAACATCTCATATGCTCCATGACGTTCAAAACGTCTTTGAAGTCCCGATTCTAAGCAGTTAAGCATGGTGCACTAAACTATTAAGTAGTCATCATATTGAGCTAGCAAAACGTTCATAACGTCTGCATCTGCTCCTGCAATAGGTCCGTCACCTAGCGGTGCATCAAGGACATAATTCTTCTGTGCAGCAATGAGGATAAACCTCAGATCACGGATCCAATCCGCATCATTGCTACTAACATTTTTCAACACAATTTTCTCTAGGAACATATCAAAATAAACACAGGGAAGCAACAATGCGAGCTATTGATCTACAACATAGATATGCTAATACTACCAGGACTAAGTTCATGATAAATTAAAGTTCAATTAATCATATTACTTAAGAACTCCCACTTAGATAGACATCTCTCTAATCCTCTAAGTGATCACGTGATCCAAATTAACTAAACCATGTCCGATCATCACGTGAGATGGAGTAGTTTCAATGGTGAACATCACTATGTTGATCATATCTACTATATGATTCACGCTCAACCTTTCGGTCTCTGTGTTCCGAGGCCATATCTGTATATGCTAGGCTCGTCAAGTTAAACCTGAGTATTCCGCGTGTGCAACTGTTTTGCACCCGTTGTATTTGAACGTAGAGCCTATCACACCCGATCATCACGTGGTGTCTCAGCACGAAGAACTTTCGCAACGGTGCATACTCAGGGAGAACACTTCTTGATAATTTAGTGAGAGATCATCTTATAATGCTACCGTCAATCAAAGCAAGATAAGATGCATAAAAGGATAAACATCACATGCAATCAATATAAGTGATATGATATGGCCATCATCATCTTGTGCTTGTGATCTCCATCTTTGAAGCACCGTCATGATCACCATTGTCACCGGCGCGACACCATGATCTTCATCGCAGCATCGTTGTCGTCTCGCTAATCTTATGCTTCTACGACTATCACTACCGTTTAGCAATAAAGTGAAGCATTACATCGCGATTGCATTGCATACAATAAAGCGACAACCATATGGCTCCTGCCAGTTGCCGATAACTCGGTTACAAAACATGATCATCTCATACAATAAAATTTAGCATCACGTCTTGACCATATCACATCACAACATGCCCTGCAAAAACAAGTTAGACGTTCTCTACTTTGTTGTTGCAAGTTTTACGTGGCTGCTACGGGCTTTAAGCAAGAACTCATCTTACCTACGCATCAAAACCACAACGATAGTTTGTCAAATAGACTCCGTTTTAACCTTCTCAAGGACCGGGCGTAGCCACACTCGGTTCAACTAAAGTTGGAGAGACAGTCTTCCGCAAGCCATCTCTGTGCAAAGCACGTCGAGGGAACCGGTCTCGCGTAAGCGTACGCGTAAGGTTGGTCCGGATCGTCTCATCCAACAATACCGCTGAACCCAAGTATGACATGCTGGTAGGCAGTATGACTTGTATCGTCCACAACTCACTTGTGTTCTACTCGTGCAAATAACATCAAACCATAAAAACCTAGGCTCTGATACCACTGTTGGGGAACGCAGTAAATTCAAAAATTTTCCTACGCACACGCAAGATCATGGTGATGCATAGCAACGAGAGGGGAGAGTGTTTGTCTACGTACCCTCGTAGACCGAAGCGGAAGCGTTGACACAACGTAGAGGAAGTAGTCGTACGTAGAGGAAGTAGTCGTACGTTCTCCTCGCGATCCAACCGATCACAGCACCGTTACTCCGGCACCACCGAGTTCTTGGCACACGTTCAGCTCGATGACGATCCCCGGGCTCCGATCCAGCAAAGCGTCGGGGAAGAGTTCCGTCAGCACGATGGCGTGGTGACGATCTTGATGTGTTACCGGCGCAGGGCTTCGCCTAAGCACTGCAACGATATAATCGAGGTGGAATTTGGTGGAAGGGGGCACCGCACACGGCTAAGGAACGATCCGTAGATCAACTTGTGTGTCTTTGGGGTGCCCCCTGCCCCCGTATATAAAGGATCCAAGGGGGAGGGGCTGGCCGGCCAGGTTTGGTGCGCCAGGAGAGTCCTACTCCCTCTGGGAGTAGGATTCCCCCCCCCCAATCCTAGTTGGACTAGGATTGCTCCAAGGGGGAGAGAGAGAGAGAGGGGGCGCCCCACTTCTCCTAGTCCTAATAGGACTAGGGAAGGGGGGGGAGGCGCGCAGCCCCTAGGGCTGCCCTCTCACCTTTCCTCCATGGCCCATGTTGGCCCATTATGCTCCCGGGGGGTTCCGATAACCCTCCCGGTATTCCGGTAAAATCCTGATTTCACCCGGAATGCATCCGATGTCCAAACATAGGCTTCCAATATATAATTCTTTATGTCTCGACCATTTCGAGACTCCTCGTCACGTCCCCGATCTCATCCGGGACTCCGAACTCCTTCGGTACATCAAAACTCATAAACTCATAATATAACTGTCATCGAAACCTTAAGCGTGCGGACCCTACGGTTCGAGAACAATGTAGACATGACCAAGACACGTCTCCGGTCAATAACCAATAGCGGGACCTGGATGCCCATATTGGCTCCTACATATTCTACGAAGATCTTTATCGGTCAGACCGCATAACAACATACGTTGTTCCCTTTGTCATCGGTATGTTACTTACCCGAGATTCGATCGTCGGTATCCAATACCTAGTTCAATCTCGTTACCGGCAAGTCTCTTTTCTCGTTCCGTAATACATCATCTCGCAACTAACTCATTGGTTGCAATGCTTGCAAGGCTTTATGTGATGTGCATTACCGAGAAGGCCCTGAGATACCTCTCCGACAATCGGAGTGACAAATCCTAATCTCGAAGTATGCCAACTCAACATGTACCTTCGGAGACACTTGTAGAGCACCTTTATAATCACCCAGTTACGTTGTGACGTTTGGTAGCACACAAAGTGTTCCTACGGTAAATGGGAGTTGCATATTCTCATAGTTAAAGGAACATGTATAAGTCATGGATAAAAGCAATAGCAACATACTAAACGATCAGGTGCTAAGCTAATGGAATGGGTCATGTCAATCAGATCATTCAACTAATGATGTGATCTCGTTAATCAAATAACAACTCTTTGTTCATGGTTAGGAAACATAACCATCTTTGATTAATGAGCTAGTCAAGTAGAGGCATACTAGTGACACTCTGTTTGTCTATGTATTCACACATGTATTATGTTTCCAGTTAATACAATTCTAGCATGAATAATAAACATTTATCATGATATAAGGAAATAAATAATAACTTTATTATTGCCTCTAGGGCATATTTCCTTCATTACCATCATCAAGACATGACCGAGTTCCCATAAGGCGTAATCTACGGTTCAAGTCGATTAGGTCCCCAACTGATTCAGTGGCAAATGTGCCAGCCAGAAGGCATTACCGTCGTCAAGACATGACCAAGCCCCCCGGAGGTGTAGCTACGGTTCAGGCCGACTAGGTCCCCAACTGACTTTATAGGGATAGCTATGTTCTCTTTGGTTCGAATACGACCTATGTTTGAACAGGAAGCCCCGTGTTTGAATAGCTATGTTCTCTTTGGTTCGAATACGACCTATGTTTGAACAGGAAGCCTCATGCTTGAACCGGGATATTGAACCGGATATTAAGAGCTTCACAGCCTTGTAGGAGACATCTTCCCTTGAACCGGCTTTTAAACCGGAGTCTATAATTTGAACTTCTGTGAAACGACCTCCAGGGGTAAGCACACATGATGTGAAGAACAGTAGAGACCCCGTTTCACTCGAGGCTCCGGTTTATTGTATTAATCATAATATATACATGGTCATGATATGTACATAAACAGAGCCCAGGGCTCATGTATAATAAGGTCGAAGATGAGCTATGTTCCATGGCCTGCTGGTTTCCTCCTCTGATGTGCGTGAATCCTTGCGCTCTCGAATATCAATCAGGTAATATGACCCATTATTCAGATTTTTGCTAACCACAAAAGGTCCCTCCCAAGGCGGGGATAATTTATGCTGGTCAGACTGATCCTGGATGAGCCGAAGCACCAAATCCCCCTCCTGAAAGGTTCTGGTCCTAACCCGACGACTGTGGTAACGGCGAAGATCTTGCTGGTAAATCGCTGAACGGGCAGCTGCCAAGTCACGCTCCTCATCCAACAAGTCAAGATCGTTCTGCCGTGCCTGCTCATTGTCCGCTTCAACATATGCTGCCACGCGAGGTGAGTCATGTCGTATATCACTTGGGAGAACCGCCTCGGCTCCATAGACCATAAAAAACGGCGTAAACCCCGTGGATCTGTTAGGCGTGGTGTTGATGCTCCATAATACAGACGGTAGCTCCTCCACCCAACAACCCGGTGTCCTTTGCAAAGGGACCAGAAGCCGGGGTTTGATACCTCTCAAGATCTCTTGGTTCGCTCGTTCTGCCTGACCATTAGACTGTGGGTGCGCTACCGAAGAAACATCAAGCCGTATATGCTCCCGTGCACAGAACTCTTTCATGGCCCCCTTGGATAGATTGGTACCATTATCTATGATGATGCTGTGCGGAAATCCAAACCGGAAGATCACCTTCTTTATAAACCGAACCGCCGTGGCAGCATCACACTTACTGACAGGTTCTGCCTCCACCCATTTTGTAAATTTGTCAACCGCCACCAGTAGGTGGGTCTTCTTATCTTTGGAACGCTTAAAAGGCCCAACCATATCAAGCCCCCAAGTCGCGAACGGCCAAGTGATTGGAATCATCCTCAATTCTTGAGCCGGTATGTGCGCTCGTCTGGAAAATTTCTGGCAACCATCACATAACCGGACCAGGTCTTCCGCATCAGCATGAGCAGTTAACCAGTAGAAACCGTGGCGGAACGCTTTAGCCACCAATGATTTTGAACCGGCGTGGTGGCCGCAATCCCCTTCATGTATTTCTCGTAGTATCTCGCACCCCTCCTTAGGGGATATGCACCGTTGCAGCGCTCCTGACACGCTGCGATGATGTAACTCTCCTTGGAAAATGGTCATAGATTTGGACCGTCGTACTATCTGTCGAGCCAAGCTTTCATCCTCTGGCAACTCACCCCGGTTCATATATGCCAGGTAAGGGAGCGTCCAATCCGGGGTGGCGTGAAGAGCCGCCACTAACTGAGCCTCCGGATCAGGAACAGCCAACTCCAGCTCACCAGGCAGCTGTACCGATGGGTGGTACAATACATCCAAGAAAACATTGGGTGGGACCGGTTTACGCTGAGAGCCCAAGCGACTTAAAGCGTCCGCTGCCTCATTCTTTCTGCGGTCCACATGATCCACTTGATAGCCTTTGAAATGCCCAGCCACCATATCTACTTCACGCCGGTATGCAGCCATAAGCGGATCCTTAGAATCCCAGGTGCCAGATACCTGCTGAGCCACCAGATCCGAATCACCAAAGCACCTAACTCTGCTCAGATTCATCTCTTTAGCCACCCGAAGACCATGAAGCAAAGCTTCATACTCCGCCGCATTATTTGTACAGGGGAACATTAAACGGAGGACATAACAAAACTTATCTCCTCGTGGGGAAGTTAAAACGACTCCAGCCCCCGAGCCTTCCAATTGTCTTGACCCGTCAAAATGAACGGTCCAATAGGTGTTATCTGGCTTCTCCTCAGGCGCTTGTAACTCTGTCCAATCGTTTATGAAATCGACAAGTGCCTGTGACTTTATGGCCGTTCGGGGTACGTACCTTAAATCGTGCGGCCCGAGCTCGATAGCCCACTTGGCAATCCGACCAGTCGCCTCCCGGTTCTGTATAATGTCACCCAAAGGAGCAGAGCTGACCACCGTGATGGGGTGTCCTTGAAAATATTGCCTTAGCTTCCGGCTTGCCATAAAAACACCATATACCAGCTTCTGCCAATGCGGATACCTTTGTTTGGACTCGATAAGTACCTCACTGATATAGTAAACCGGTCGCTGAACCGGATGTTCTTTTCCAGCCTCCTTTCGTTCTACCACCATCGCCACACTAACCGCTCTGGCATTCGCAGCAACATATAACAGGAGTGGCTCTTTATCTACAGGGGCTGCCAAAACTGGCGGATTGATTAGCTGCCGCTTTAAATCCTCAAACGCTTTATCCGCCTCCGCACTCCAGACAAATTGATCCGTTTTCTTGAGCATTTGATACAAGGGGATCGCCTTTTCACCGAGGCGACTGATGAACCGGCTTAACGCTGCAATCCGTCCGGCCATGCACTGAACATCATTAATGCATTTCGGCTTGGCCAGGGAGGTGATGGCTGTGATCTTTTCTGGATTGGCCTCAATTCCTCTATGGGACACTAAAAATCCCAACAACTTGCCAGCAGGTACACCAAAAACACATTTAGCCGGGTTGAGCATCATTTGGTACACTCTCAAGTTATCGAAAGTCTCCTTCAAATCGTCAACCAGGGTCTCCTTCTTTCGTGACTTGACCACAATATCATCCACATAAGCATGCACATTACGACCGATCTGCTCGTGGAGGCAATTTTGCACACATCGTTGATAAGTAGCCTGCGCACTCTTAAGCCCAAAGGGCATAGACACATAGCAGAAGGCTCCAAAGGGAGTAATGAACGCTGTCTTCTCCTGGTCCTTAACTGCCATCTTGATTTGATGATAACCCGAATAGGCATCCAAAAAACTTAAACGCTCGCAACCTGCCGTAGCATCAATGATCTGATCAATCCGGGGGAGGGCAAAAGGATCCGCTGGGCAAGCTTTATTCAAGTCTGTGTAGTCCACACACATGCGCCAGGTGCCGTTCTTCTTAAGAACTAGCACCGGATTAGCAAGCCATTCGGGATGAAAAACCTCAATGATAAACCCAGCTGCCAGTAGCCTGGCCACTTCCTCACCAATCGCTTTACGTCTTTCTTCGTTAAACCGCCGTAAGAACTGCTTTACCGGCTTATACTTAGGATCCACATTAAGGGTGTGCTCAGCGAGTTGCCTCGGTACACCGGGCATGTCAGACGACTTCCATGCAAAGATGTCCCGATTCTCACGGATGAACTCGATGAGCGCGCTTTCCTATTTTGGATCCAAGTTTGCACTGATGCTGAACTGCTTGGATGAATCGCCAGGCACGAAGTCAACAAGCTTAGTCTCGGCCGCTGACTTGAACTTCAAAGCCGGATCGTGGTCCGTAGTTGGCTTTTTTAATGAAGTCATATCCTCCGGATCAACACTGTCTTTGTACTGCTTTAGCTCCTCCGTAGCACAAACCGATTCTGCATAAGTCGCATCTCCTTCCTCGCATTCTAAAGCGATTCGACGGCTGCCATGAACCGTTATAGTGCCTTTGTAACCCGGCATCTTAAGTTGCAGATACACGTAGCAGGGCCGTGCCATAAATTTCGCATAGGCTGGCCGTCCGAACAAAGCGTGGTACGGACTTTGGATTTTAACCACCTCGAACGTCAGCGTCTCTGATCTGGAATCGTGACTATCGCCAAATACCACTTCAAGGGCTATCTTACCAACCGGATACGCAGACAAGAAAATAAAGTTTCTACGATCTGATCGTGGAGGAGAATATTTGAGTTACGAGTTTGGTCTACATTTGAAACAATACGGAATAGTTTCGCAACTCACGCCACCCGGAACACCACAACGTAATGGTGTGTCCGAACGTCGTAATCGTACTTTACTGGATATGGTGCGATCTATGATGTCTCTTACCGATTTACCGCTATCTTTTTGGGGTTATGCTCTAGAGACGGCCGCATTCACGTTAAATAGGGCACCATCAAAATCCGTTGAGACGACGCCTTATGAACTGTGGTTTGGCAAGAAACCAAAGTTGTCGTTTCTTAAAGTTTGGGGCTGCGATGCTTATGTGAAAAAGCTTCAACCTGATAAGCTCGAACCCAAATCGGAGAAATGTGTCTTCATAGGATACCCAAAGGAGACTATTGGGTATACCTTCTATCACAGATCCGAAGGCAAAATTTTTGTTGCTAAAGTCGGAAACTTTCTAGAGAAGGAGTTTCTCTCGAAAGAAGTGAGTGGGAGGAAAGTAGAACTTGATGAGATAACAGTATCTGCTCCCTTATTGAGAAGTAGTACATCACAGAAATCTGTTTCTGTGACACCTACATCAAATAGGGAGGAAGATAATGATAATGATCATGAAACTTCAGATCAAGTTTCTACTGAACTTCGTAGATCAACCAGAGTAAGATCCGCACCAGAGTGGTACGGTAATCCTATTTTGGAAGTCATGTTACTAGACCATGATGAACCTACGAACTATGAAGAAGCGATGGTGAGCCCAGATTCCGCAAAGTGGCTTGAGGCCATGAAATCTGAGATGGGATCCATGTATGATAACAAAGTGTGGACTTTGGTTGACTTGCCCGATGATCGGCAAGCAATAGAGAATAAATGGATTTTTAAGAAGAAGACTGACGCTGATGGTAATGTTACTGTCTATAAAGCTCGACTTGTTGCAAAAGGTTTTCGACAAGTTCAAGGGATTGACTATGATCAGACTTTCTCACCCGTAGCGATGCTTAAGTCTGTCCGAATCATGTTAGCAGTTGCCGCATTTTATGATTATGAAATTTGGCAAATGGATGTCAAAACTGCATTCCTGAATGGATTTCTGGAAGAAGAGTTGTATATGATGCAACCAGAAGGTTTTGTCGATCCGAAGGGAGCTAACAAAGTGTGCAAGCTCCAGCGATCCATTTATGGACTGGTGCAAGCCTCTCGGAGTTGGAATAAACGCTTTGATAGTGTGATCAAAGCATTTGGTTTTATACAGACTTTTGGAGAAGCCTGTATTTACAAGAAAGTGAGTGGGAGCTCTGTAGCATTTCTGATATTATATGTGGATGACATATTACTGATCGGAAATAATATAGAATTTCTGGATAGCATAAAGGGATACTTGAATAAGAGTTTTTCAATGAAAGACCTCGGTGAAGCTGCTTACATATTGGGCATTAAGATCTATAGAGATAGATCAAGACGCTTAATAGGACTTTCACAAAGCACATACCTTGACAAAGTTTTGAAAAAGTTCAAAATGGATCAGGCAAAGAAAGGGTTCTTGCCTGTGGCACAAGGTGTGAAGTTGAGTAAGACTCAATGCCCGACCACTGCAGAAGATAGAGAGAAAATGAAAAATGTTCCCTATGCTTCAGCCATAGGCTCTATCATGTATGCAATGTTGTGTACCAGACCTGGTGTGTGCCTTGCTGTAAGTTTAGCAGGCAAGTACCAAAGTAATCCAGGAGTGGATCACTAGACAGCGGTCAAGAACATCCTTAAGTACTTGAGAAGGACTAAGGATATGTTTCTCATTTATGGAGGTGACAAAGAGCTCGTCGTAAACGGTTACGTCGATGCAAGCTTTGACACTGATCCGGACGATTCCAAATCGCAAACCGGATACGTATTTACATTAAACGGTAGAGCTGTCAGTTGGTGCAGTTCTAAACAAAGCGTCGTGGCGGGATCTACATGTGAAGCTGAGTACATAGCCGCTTCGGAAGCAGCTAATGAAGGAGTCTGGATGAAGGAGTTCATATCCGATCTAGGTGTTGTACCTAGCGTATCGGGTCCAATGAAAATCTTTTGTGACAATACTGGTGCAATTGCCTTGGCAAAGGAATCCAGATTTCACAAAAGAACCAAACACATCAAAAGACGCTTCAACTCCATCCGGGATTTGGTCCAGGTGGGAGACATAGAGATATGCAAGATACATACGGATCTGAATGTTGCAGACCCGTTGACTAAGCCTCTTCCATGAGAAAAACATGATCAGCACCAAAACTCCATGGGTGTTAGAATCATTACTTTGTAATCTAGATTATTGACTCTAGTGCAAGTGGGAGACTGAAGGAAATATGCCCTAGAGGCAATAATAAAGTTATTATTTATTTCCTCATATCATGATAAATGTTTATTATTCATGCTAGAATTGTATTAACTGGAAACATAATACATGTGTGAATACATAGACAAACAGAGTGTCACTAGTATGCCTCTACTTGACTAGCTCATTAATCAAAGATGGTTATGTTTCCTAGCCATGAACAAAGAGTTGTTATTTGATTAACGAGATCACATCATTAGTTGAATGATCTGATTGACATGACCCATTCCGTTAGCATAGCACCCGATCGTTTAGTGTGTTGCTATTGCTTTTATCCATGACTTATACATGTTCCTTTAACTATGAGATTATGCAACTCCCATTTACCGTAGGAACACTTTGTGTGCTACCAAACGTCACAACGTAACTGGGTGATTATAAAGGTGCTCTACAGGTGTCTCCGAAGGTACATATTGGGTTGGCGTATTTCGAGATTAGGATTTGTCACTCCGATTGTCGGAGAGGTATCTCAGGGCCTTCTCGGTAATGCACATCACATAAAGCCTTGCAAGCATTGCAACCAATGAGTTAGTTGCGAGATGATGTATTACAGAACGAGTAAAGAGACTTGCCGGTAACGAGATTGAACTAGGTATTGGATACCGACGATCGAATCTCGGGCAAGTAACATACCGATGACAAAGGGAACAACGTATGTTGTTATGCGGTCTGACCGATAAAGATCTTCGTAGAATATGTAGGAGCCAATATGGGCATCCAGGTCCCGCTGTTGGTTATTGACCGGAGACGTGTCTCGGTCATGTCTACATTGTTCTCGAGCCGTAGGGTCCGCACGCTTAACGTTACGATGACAGTTATTATGAGTTTATGCATTTTGATGTACCGAAGGAGTTAGGAGCCCCGGATGTAATCACGGACGTGACGAGGAGTCTCGAAATGTTCGAGACATAAAGAATTATATATTGGAAGCCTATGTTTGGACATCGGATGCATTCCAGGTGAAATCAGGATTTTACCGGAATACCGGGAGGGTTACCGGAACCCCCCGGGAGCATAATGGGCCAACATGGGCCTTGGAGGAAAGGTGAGAGGGCTGCCCTAGGGGCTGCGCACCTCCCCCCCTTCCCCTAGTCCTATTAGGACTAGGAGAGGTAGGCGCCCCCCTCTCCCTCTCTCTCCCCCTTGGAGAATCCTAGTCCAACTAGGATTGGGGGGGGGAATCCTACTCCCAGAGGGAGTAGGACTCTCTGGCGCGCCAAGGCTTGGCCGGCCAGCCCCTCCCCCTTGGCTCCTTTATATACGGGGGCAGGGGGCACCCCAAAGACACACAAGTTGATCTACGGATCGTTCCTTAGCCGTGTGCGGTGCCCCCTTCCACCAAATTCCACCTCGATCATATCGTTGCAGTGCTTAGGCGAAGCCCTGCGCCGGTAACACATCAAGATCGTCACCACGCCGTCGTGCTGACGGAACTCTTCCTCGACGCTTTGCTGGATCGGAGCCCGGGGATCGTCATCGAGCTGAACGTGTGCCAAGAACTCGGAGGTGCCGGAGTAACGGTGCTGTGATCGGTTGGATCGCGAGGAGAACGTACGACTACTTCCTCTACGTTGTGTCAACGCTTCCGCTTCGGTCTACGAGGGTACGTAGACAACACTCTCCCCTCTCGTTGCTATGCATCACCATGATCTTGCGTGTGCGTAGGAAATTTTTTGAAATTACTACGTTCCCCAACAAGCCCCTCATGTGCAACCTCAGAGTTTCGGGCGGGTCCAACTCCATCTCGCTTGCAAAAGGAGTCGAGAGTCAGAGGCGACGACGAGGCGGCCGACGTAGCCTGATGAAGAACTCGCAAGGGTCGTCTCCGATGTGGACCGCTGTGGGAAGAGGAGCCGCTGGCGGAGGCGAAGCCGGCGCGCCGCCCTATCCGCCTCTTCCCCGAGTGCCTCGGCCTCGTCCTCGACCTCGTCCACGGCCTCTCCCCCTCCCTCTTCCCCTTGCGGTTGGCTCTGCCGCCACGGGAGGGGGAGGGGCGCGTTGCCTAGCAGTGACCCTCGCTGCCACCATTGTAGGACCAGGGTTCCCTTTCTCCATGGCAAATGAGAGAGAGGGGAGCAGAAGCTGAAGGAAAGAGGAGATGTGGGGTTCCGTAACCCCCCTCCCGCTCCTTATAAAGGAGCGGGGTGGGGGCTCGGCCGCCCCGCTCAGCCAATCAAGACGCAGGAGGAGCAGGGAACTAGGACCGACCCGCTGCCTCGAACCACGACGGCCCGGATTCCCGCCTCCACCGTCGCCACCCCAAGCACATGGAAACCGCGTGGCAGGCGTGCAGAACCGAGGCGACGGGTGAGGCAACCTCTCCCCACCCCGTGATCGTGGGGAGTGGGCGCCTTGAAAACCGCACCTTGGCCCCATCCAGTAAATGAACCACGCCTCCACGCCTCCCTCCGTTTATGGAGAAGGCGCGAACCGCCTACGATCTCCCACATGATGCCGCACTTAGCGCGTGGCGTTTGGGGCGGGCGTGGGGGACACGGAGCAAGATGCGGCATGGCTTGGGCCGCGCGTGCCCGTGCACTGTTTTGGGCCTGGCCCAACAACGCTCGGCACCGTGTGTGGCCCAGGCCCGGGGGCTCCTGTCGGTGTACTAAAGTAGGGGTACCTTAGTATCCCGAACTTGTGCACGGGCGGTCGCAGCGCCCCGCGGCAAGGCTTGCCAAGCAACCGCCAAGATCCTCCGTTCTTCCTTTGAAACCATTCAAGAACAAAGTATTCAAGACAAGGAAACAAGGCCCCGGCAAGAGGAGCTTGCCGGGAAGGCCAACCAAGGCCCCGGCAAGAGGATCTTGCCGGGAAGGACGACTAAGACCCCGGCAAGAGGAGCTTGCCGGGAAGAACAGCCAAAGCCCCGGGAAGAAGAGCTTGCCGGGCGCGACAATATAACGACCGCGGCAAGGCGCTTGCCGCGGCAGGCAGCCACTCTGTACCCGCGCTCCAGCTCATCCACCAACGTGTCGCCCTGAGACCCTCCCCAGGCGCATGTGGCGGGCGGCTGTGCAGCCAGGGGTACGTGGTGGCAAGCGGCGATGGCAAGGCAGCCATCGTGGTGAACAGAGGTGTCCCTGACGGTCCCTTTTCGCACTGTTTGGGCAACACAGACGGGCATTTAATGCCCTTGTCCCCTGCCGTCAGGGTTAGGTATGATACACTATACGAGCAGCTGTACCAACTACAGCGCTTTTCCACTTTTACCCTCGCCTACGTTGCCACCTGTTGGAGACCCCTTGAGCGTATAAAAGGAGGCCCATGCGCAACGTAGAAGAGGTTGGACATTCGGAGGTTGGACATTCGGAGGTGGGACATTCGGAGGCTAGACACTCCAGAACTAGTCACGCTCGGTTTAGTAGCTCCCATAGCTCCCGAGCAAGAAAGCAATACAATCACAAAGCCACAGTAGGATTTTACGCATCCGTGCGGCCCGAAGCTGGGTAAAACCGCCCGTGTGTGTCGCCACAATCTGCTCTTCGTGCGATCTCCGCCCCCCGCCGAACCGAAAGGGACCCCGGTCCCATAGGTGTTCATGGAGCCAGCTTCCCCGACATCCTCATAAATTCCGGCCGCCCCAAGAATGCATCACATGGCCGAACTTCCGCGGTGCGAGGAAGGTTGTGCTTGGGCTTCTTCTTTTCTTCATTTTCCTTTTCTTTAGAACCCCGACTTGAAGAGCCTCTTAACAATCTCCTCATCATTTTTAGTTACTCAAAATAAAAGTGAACCAAACTCAACAATATTGATAGCAACTACTCCTACATCATGCAGCACAACTAGTTTGGACCATATAAATTTGACATGCAAGCTCAAGACCAAGGTCACCATAGCAACAAAAATTTGCAATATATAAAGCAATAGAACAAAACCTAATTGGACCATTGGAGGAGTCACATATCGAAGAACAATCCTCCAAAGCAGTTGACAATGGAGCTTTGAGCAAGGATATCCAAAATGGCAACAAAATGAGCAAGAACACGGGTTTGAGCTACAGGATGATTTTTTCTGGAGGAAGACGAAGTGGATGGGTGCTGGTATAAGTGAGGGGGACCCACGTGGGACCCACAAGGCAGGGGGCGCGCCCTCCACTCTTGTGGCCTAGTGGCGTAGCCCCCTGGTGCAATCTCAGTGCCTCAAATTCTAAAATATTCTATAAAAAATCATACAAAATTTTCAGGGAATTTGGACAACTTTTATTTTTGGGTCATTTTCTATTTCACGGTTATTTCAGAAAACTGATAGAAAATACTATTTTCCTTTATTTAATCTAATTAACAGAAAGTAAGAGGTGGGTACAGAAGGTCATGCCTTCTAAATTCATCCATCTCATGCTCATCAAAATGAATCCATTAACAAGGTTGATCAAGTCTTATTAACAAGCTTCTTCCGAATGACATGAAACCGGAGAATTTTCGAATAACACTAAGTTGCCTCGATGGGGATATGCATGTCCCCAACATAAGAATATCATGTTTCTTTTGGACAGTAGGAAGAGGGAATTCAAAACCTCCAATAGTAATAGTTGAAACTTTTCCAATAGATTTCATACTATGAACTTGAGGTTGTTTCTTCGGAATGTGAACCGTATGCTCATTACCATTAACATGAAAAGTGGCATTTCCTTTGTTGCAATCAATAACAGCCCCTGCAATATTCAAAAAGGGTCTACCAAGGATGATCGACATACTGTCGTCCTCGGGAATATCAAGAATAACAAAGCCCGTAAAGATAGTAACATTTGCAACAACAACAACAACAACAACAACAACAACAACAACAACAGACACATCCTCACAAATACCGATAGGTATAGCAATTGACTTATCAGCCATTTGCAAAGAGATTTCAGTAGGTGTCAACTTATTCAATTCAAGTCTACGATATAAAGAGAAAGGCATAACACAAACACCACCTCCAACATCACATAAAGCAGTTTTAACATAGTTTCTTTTAATGGAGCATGGTATAATTGGTATTCCTCCATTAAAAGTATAATTACCAAGCATGGTGGAAATTTCAACCTCCGGTATCTTTCTTTTATTTGAACAATATCTTTCATATACTTAGCATAAGGAGGCAATTTAAGCATATCAGTCAAACGAATACGCAAAAAGATAGGTCTAATCATTTCTGCAAAGCGCTCAAAATCCTCATCATCCCTTTTCTTGGATGGCTTAGGAGGAAAGGGCATGGGTTTCTGAACCCATGGTTCTCTTTCTCTACCATGTTTTCTAGCAACAGATTCTCTCTTATCATAATGTTGATTCTTTCATTGTGGGTTATCAACATCAATAGCAGGTTCAATCTCTACACCATTATCTTTACTAGGTTGAGCATCAACATGAACATCATCATTAACAATATCACTAGGTTCATGTTCATCACCAGATTGTGTCTCGGCATAAGAAATAGAAATATCATTGGGAATCTCAGGTGTGTCTATAACAGGTTCACTAGAAGCATGCAAAGTCCTATCAGTTTTCTTTTTTCTTTTTCTTAGAAGGAATAGGTGCATCAGTATTAATTCTCTGAGAATCTTGCTCAACTCTCTTAGGATGGCCCTTAGGATACAAAGGTTCCAGAGTCATCTTACCACCCCTAGTCATAACCCTAACAGCATTATCATTATTCTTACTACTAGTCATCAACCCGTGCATCCGCACGGGCTAGTTCATAGTATGGAGGAATACATGTGAGTGCAATTACAATTTGATATGGATATACTCAGAACATAGTGGGTCATGTTCGATCTTCATATTTATCATAGTTTTGTGTTAATATTTATGCAATCGCTAGTAGAAAACAGGGCTTTGGTTCAAGCCTGGCCAGCCCATTAGTCCCGGTTCGGCCATGACCCGGGACCCATGGGGCATACGTCCCGGTTTGTGCGCGCAGGGGGCCGGCCGGGCCTCATGGGGCATTGGTCTCGGTTCGTCTGGACCCTTTTGTCCCGGTTCCAGACACGAACCGGGACCAATGGGCCTTCCTCCTGGCCCATATCCATTGGTCCTAGTTCGTGGCTGGAACTGGACCCTTTTGTAACAGACGAGTTTCCGTATGAAATCCTGATACTTCGAAAGAGATTATCCGTTTTGTACACGAAGTGCATCCAGTTTTTGCCGTAACCCTCTCAACTTTTTAGCACATGCTATGTGGGTGAAAAAATGATACCATGCTAATTTTCAACCTCTTCAGAGTTTATTTGAAGTGCTTTTCAATTTCAGGGTCATATAGCTCAAAAAATCAGTAAATGCATGAAAAATAACAAATAAAGTCAGAAAGGGTTGAAAATTGATGATGTGGCTTTGAATGGTGCATTTTGAACACACACAAAGTCTGGAGTTCAAATAAGTTCAAAAAAATGAAATCCCTTTGTAACAGACGAGTTTTCGTCTGAAACCCAAATACTTCGAAAGAGATTGTCCGTTTTGTAGACGAAGTGCATCCAATTTTTGTCGTAACCCTCTCAACTTTTTAGCACATGCTATGTGGGTGAAATGATGATATAATTCCAATTTTCAACCTCTCTAGAGTTAATTTGAAGTGTTTTTCAATTTCAGGGTCATATAGCTTAGAAAATCAGTAAATGCATTAAAAATAACAAATGAAGTCAGAAAGGGTTGAAAATTGATGATGTGGCTTTGAATGGTGCATTTTGAACACACAAAAGTCAGGAGTTCAAATAAGTTCAAAAAAATGAAATCCCTTTGTAACAGATGAGTTTTCATCCGAAACCCTGATACTTCGAAAGAGATTGTTCGTTTTGTATACAAAGTGCATCCAGTTTCTGCCGTAACCCTCTCAACTTTTTAGCACATGATATGTGGGTGAAATTGTGATATGATGCCAATTTTCAACCTCTTTAGAGTTAATTTGAAGTGCTTTTCAATTTTAGGGTCATTTAGCTCAAAAAAATCAGTAAATACATGAAAAAACAAATGAAGTCAGAATGGGTTAAAAAATGATGATGTCACTTTGAATTGTGTATTTTGAACACAAAAAAGATCTGGAGTTCAAATAAGTTCAAAAAATGAAATCCCTTTGTAACAGACGAGTTTTCGTTTGAAACCTTGATACTTCAATGAGATTGTCCGTTTTGTACACGAAGTGCATCCAGTTTTGTCGTAAACATCTCAACTATTTAGCACATGCTATGTGGGTGAAATGATGATATCATGCCAATTTTCAACCTCTTCGGAGTTCATTCGAAGTGCTTTTCAATTTTAGGGTCATTTGGCTCAAAAAATTAGTAAATGCATGAAAAATAACAAATGAAGTCAGAAGGGGTTGAAAATTGATGATGTGGCTTTGAATGCTGCATTTTGAACACACAAAAAATTTGGAGTTCAAATAAGTTCGAAAAAATGAAATCCCTTTGTAACAGATGAGTTTTCGTCCGAAACCCTGACACTTCGAAAGAGATTGTCTGTTTTGTACACGAAGTGCATCCAGTTTTTGTTGTAACCCTCTCAACTTTTTAGCACATGCTATGTGGGTGAAATAATGATACCATGCTAATTTTCAACCTCCTTAGAGTTCATTTGAAGTGCTATTCAATTTCAGGGTCATATAGCTCAAAAAATCAGTAAATGCATGAAAAATAACAAATGAAGTCAGAAAGGGTTGAAAATTGATGATGTGGCTTTGAATGGTGCATTTTGAACACACACAAAGTCTGGAGTTCAAATAAGTTCAAAAAAATGAAATCCCTTTGTAACAGACGAGTTTTCGTCTGAAACCCTAATACTTCCAAAGAGATTGTCCGTTTTGTAGACGAATTGCATCCAATTTTCGTCGTAACCCTCTCAACTTTTTAGCACATGCTATGTGGGTGAAATGATGATATAATGCCAATTTTCAACCTCTCTAGAGTTAATTTGAAGTGCTTTTCAATTTCAGGGTCATATAGCTCAAAAAAATCAGTAAATGCATGAAAAATAACAAATGAAGTCAGAAAGGGTTGAAAAATGATGATGTGGCTTTGAATGGTGCATTTTGAACACACAAAAGTCAGGAGTTCAAATAAGTTCAAAAAATGAAATCCCTTTGTAACAGATGAGTTTTCGTCCGAAACCCTGATACTTCGAAAGAGATTGTTCGTTTTGTATACAAAGTGCATCCAGTTTTTGCCGTAACCCTCTCAACTTTTTAGCACATGATATGTGGGTGAAGTTGTGATATCATGCCATTTTTCAACCTCTTTAGAGTTAATTTGAAGTGCTTTTCAATTTTAGGGTCATTTAGCTCAAAAAAATCAGTAAATACATGAAAAAAAATGAAGTCAGAATGGGTTAAAAAATGATGATGTCACTTTGAATGGTGTATTTTGAACACAAAAAAGATCTGGAGTTCAAATAAGTTCAAAAAATGAAATCCCTTTGTAACAGACGAGTTTTCGTCTGAAACCCTGATACTTCAATGAGATTGTCCGTTTTGTACACGAAGTGCATCCAGTTTTGTCGTAAACATCTCAACTATTTAGCACATGCTATGTGGGTGAAATGATGATATCATGCCAATTTTCAACCTCTTCGGAGTTCATTCGAAGTGCTTTTCAATTTTAGGGTCATTTAGCTCAAAAAATTAGTAAATGCGTGAAAAATAACAAATGAAGTCAGAAGGGGTTGAAAATTGATGATGTGGCTTTGAATGCTGCTTTTGAACACACAAAAATTCTGGAGTTCAAATAAGTTCGAAAAAATGAAATCCATTTGTAACAGACGAGTTTTCGTCCGAAACCCTGACACTTCGAAAGAGATTGTCTGTTTTGTACACGAAGTGCATCCAGTTTTTGCCGTAACCCTCTCTACTTTTTATCACATGCTATGTGGGTGAAATTATGATATCGTGCAAATTTTCAACCTCTTCACCCTTGTCTCCTGTTACCATCCGACCTTGACGCACAGTTCGGGACCCCCTACCCGAGATCCGCCGGTTTTGACATCGACATCGAGCTTTGTAGATAGTAACATTACCGTCAACGTCAGTCTTCTTCTTGAAGATCCATTTATTCTCTATGGCTAGCCGATCATCGGGCAAGCCAACCAAAGTCCATACTTTGTTCTCATACATGACCACTCTAAGATTTCATGGCCTCATGCAATTTGGCGAAATCTGGGCTCATCATCGCTTCCTCATAGTTCATAGGTTCGTCATGGTCTAGTAACATGACTTCCAGAACAGGATTACCGTACCACTCTGGTGCGGACCGTACTCTGGTTGACCTATGAGGTTCGGTAGTAACTTGATCTGAAGTTTCATGATCATCATTATTAACTTCCTAATAATTGGTGTAGGCATCACTAGAACTGATTTCTATGGTGAACCATTTTCCAATTCGAGAGAAGGTACAACTACCTCATCAAGTTCTACTTTCCTCCCACTCACTTCTTTCAAGAGAAACTCCTTCTCCCGAAAGGATCAATTCTTAGCAACGAATATCTTGCCTTAGGATTTGTGATAGAAGGGGTATCCAATAGTTACCTTTGGGTATCCTATGAAGACACATTTCTCCGATTTGGGTTCGAGCTTATCAGGTTGAAGCTTTTTCACATAAGCATCGCAGCCCCAAACTTTAAGAAATGACAACTTAGGTTTCTTGCCAAACCACAGTTCATATGGTGTCGTCTCAACAGATTTAGATGGTGCCCTATTTAACGTGAATGCAGCCGTCTCTAAAGCATAACCCCAAACGATAGCGGTAAATCGGTCAGAGACATCATAGATCGCACCATATCTAATAAAGTACGGTTACGACATTCGGACACACCATTACGCTGTGGTGTTCCACGTGGCGTGAGTTGTGAAACTATTCCACATTGTTTCAAATGAAGACGAAACTCATAACACAAATATTCACATCCACGATCAGATCGTAGAAACTTTATTTTCTTGTTACGATAATTTTCCACTTCACTCTAAATCTTTGAACTTTTCAAATGTTTTAGACTTATGTTTCATCAAGTAGATATACCCATATCTGCTCAAATCATCTGTGAAGGTCAAAAAATAATGATACCCACCGCGAGTCTCAACACTCATCAGACCGCATACATCAGTATGTATTATTTCCAATAAGTTTGTTGCTCGCTCCATTGTTCTGGAGAACGGAGTCTTAGTCATCTTGCCCATGAGGCATGGTTCGCAAGCATCAAATGATTCATAACCAAGTGATTCCAAAAGTCCATCAACATGGAGTTTCTTCATGTGTTTTACACCAATGTGAGCTAAACGCCAGTGCCACAGATAAGTTGCACTATCATTATTAACTTTGTATCTTTTGGCTTCAATATTATGAATATGTGTATCACTACTATCGAGATTCAACAAAAAATAGACCACTCATCAAGGGTGCATGACCATAAAAGATATTACTCATATAAATAGAACAACCATTATTCTCTGATTTAAATGAATAACCGTCTCGCATCAAATAAGATCCAGATATAATGTTCATGCTCAACGCTGGCACCAACTAAAAATTAATGAGGTCTAAAACTAATCCCGAAGGTAGATGTAGAGGTAGCGTGCCGACGGTGATCACAACGACTTTGGAACCATTTCCCACGTGCATCGTCACCTCGTCCTTAGCCAATCTTCGTTTAATTCATAGCCCCTGTTTCGAGTTGCAAATATGAGCAACAGAACCACTATCAAATACCCAGGCGCTACTACGAGCATTAGTAAGGTACACATCAATAACATGTATATCAAATATACCTTTCACTTTGCCATCCTTCTTATCCGCCAAATACTTGGGGCAGTTCCGCTTCCAGTGACCAGTCCCTTTGCAGTAGAAGCACTCAATTTCAGGCTTAGGTCCAGACTTGGGCTTCTTCCCAGGAGCAGCAACTTGCTTCCCGTTCTTCTTGAAGTTCCCCTTCTTCCCTTTGCCCTTTTTCTTGAAACTACTGGTCTTGTTAACCATCAATACTTGATGCTCCTTCTTGATTTCTACCTCTGCAGCCTTTAGCATTGCGAAGAGCTCGGGAATTGTCTTTTCCATCCCTTGCATATTATAGTTCATCACAAAGCCTTTATAGCTTGGTGGCAGTGATTGAAGAACTCTGTCAATCAGGTAGATTAACTATCAGCAAGATTAACTCCCAACTGAGTCAAGTGGTTATGGTACCCAGACATTCTGAGTATGTGTTCACTGACAGAACTGTTCTCCTCCATCTTGCAGCTATAGAACTTGTTGGAGACTTCATATCTCCCAACTCGGGCATTTGCTTGAAATATTAACTTCAACTCTTGGAATATCTCATATGCTCCATGACGTTCAAAACATCCTTGAAGTCCCAATTCTAAGCCGTAAAGCATGGCACACTGAACTATCGAGTAGTCATCATCTTTAGTCTGCCAGACGTTCATAACGTCCGGAGTTTCCTTTGCAGCGGGCCTTGCACCTAGCGGTGCTTTCAGGACGTAATTCTTTTGTGCAACAATGAGGATAATCCTCAAGTTTTGAACCCAGTCCGTGTAGTTGCTACCATCATCTTTCAACTTAGCTTTCTCTAGGAACGCATTAAAATTCAATGGAACGGTAGCACGGGCCATTGATCTACAACAACATAGATATGCAAAAACTATCAGGTACTAAGTTCATGATAAATTAAAGTTCAATTAATCATGTTACTTAAGAAATCCCACTTAGATAGACATCCCTCTAGTCATCTAAATGATCACGTGATCCAGATCAACTAAACCATGTCCGATCATCACGTGAGATGGGGTAGTTTTCAATGGTGAACATCTCTATGTTGATCATATCTACTATATGATTCACGTTCGACCTTTCGGTCTCAGTGTTCCGAGGCCATATTTGCATTTTCTAGGCTCGTCAAGTTTAACCCAAGTATTCTGCACGTGCAAAACTGGCTTGCACCCGTTGTATGTGAACGTAGAGCTTATCACACTCGATCATCACGTGGTGTCTCAGCACGACGAACTATAGCAACAATGCATACTCAGGGAGAACACTTATACCTTGAAATTTAGTGAGGGATCATCCTATAATGCTACCGTCGTACTAAGCAAAATAAGATGCATAAAAGATAAACATCACATGCAATCAAAATATGTGACATGATATGGCCATCATCATCTTGTGCCTTTGGTCTCCATCCCCAAAGCATCGTCATGATCTCCATCATCATCAGCTTGACACCTTGATCTCCATCATAGCATCATTGTCGTCTCGCCAACTATTGCTTCTATGACTATCGCGACCGCTTAGTGATAAAGTAAAGCAATTACATGGAGATTGCATTTCATATAATAAAGCGACAACCATAGGGCTCCTGCCAGTTGCCGATAACTTCTACAAAACATGATCATCTCATACAATAAATTATATCACATCATGTCTTGACCATATCACATCACAACATGCCCTGCAAAAACAAGTTAGACATCCTCTACTTTGTTGTTGCAAGTTTTACGTGGCTGCTACGGGCTTCTAGCAAGAACCGTTCTTGCCTACGCATCATAACCACAATGATTTTTCGTCACGTGTGTTGTTTTAACCTTCAACAAGGACCGGCCATAGTCAAACTCAATTCAACTAAAGTTGGAGAAACAGACACCTGCCAGCCATCTATGTGCGAAGCACGTCGGTAGAACCGGTCTCATGAACGTGGTCATGTAATGTTGGTCTGGGCTGCTTCATCCGAAAATAACGCCGAATCAAAGTAAGACGTTGGTGGTAAGCAGTATGACTATTATCACCCAAAACTCTTTGTGTTCTACTCGTGCATATCATCTACGCATAGACCTGGCTCGGATGCCACTATTGGGGAACGTACCATGCAATTTGAAAAAAATTCCTACGCGGTTGATGCATAGCAACGAGAGGGGAGAGTGTGTCCATGTACACTCGTAGACCGAAAGCAGAAGCGTTAGGTTATCGCAGTTGATGTAGTCAAACGTCTTCACGATCCAACCGATCCAAGTACCGAACGTACGGCACCTCCGTGTTCAGCACACGTTCAGCTCCATGACATCCCTCAAACTCTTGATCCAGCAGAGGGTCGAGGGATTGTTCCATCTGCACAACGGCATGGTGACGGTGTTGGTGATGTGATCCGCGTAGGGCTTCGCCTAAGCACTACGACGCTATGACAGGAGGAGGAAACTGTGGAGGGGGGCACCGCACAAAGCTAAGAACAGTTGATGTGCTATGGGGTGCCCCCTGCCCCCGTATATAAAGGAGGGGAGGAGGAGGCCGGTCCCTTAGGGGCACGCCAAGTGTGGGGAGTCCTACTAGGACTCCAAAGTCCTAGTAGGATTCCCCTTTCCTTTTCGGAGTAGGAAAAAGGGAAAGGGAGAGGGAGTAGGAAAGGGCAAGAGGGGCGCCGCCCCCTCCCCTAGTCCAATTAGGAATCCATGGGGGCCGCGCGCCACCTCCGTTGCCCTGCCTCCTCTTCTCCCCTATGGCCCAATAAGGCCCATTACTTCCCCGGGGGGTTCCGGTAACCCCTCGATACTCCGAAAAATATCTGAATCACTCCGGATCCATTCCGGTATCCGAATATAACCTTCCAATATATCAATCTTTACCTCTCGACCATTTCGAGACTCCTCGTCATGTTCGTGATCTCATCCGGGACTCCGAACAAACTTCGGTCACCAAAACACATAACTCATAATACAAATCGTCATCGAACGTTAAGCGTGCGGACCCTACGGGTTCGAGAACTATGTAGACATGACCGAGACACGTCTCCGGTCAATAACCAATAGAGGAACCTGGATGCTCATATTGGTTCCTACATATTCTACGAAGATCTTTATCGGTCAAACCGCATAACAACATACGTCATTCCCTTTGTCATCGGTATGTTACTTGCCGGAGATTCGATCGTCGATATCATCATACCTAGTTCAATTTTGTTACTGGCAAGTCTCTTTACTCGTTCCGTAATGCATCATCCCGTAACTAACTCATTAGTCACATTGCTTGCAAGGCTTATAGTGATGTGCATTACCGAGAGGGCCCAGAGATACCTCTTTGATACTTGAAGTGACAAATCCTAATCTCGATCTATGCCAACCCAACAAACACCTTAGGAAACACCTGTAGAGCATTTTTATAATCACCCGGTTACGTTGTGACCTTTGATAGCACACAAGGTGTTCCTCCGGTATTCGGGAGTTGCATAATCTCATATTCAAAGGAATATGTATGTCATGGAGAAAGCAATAGAAATAAAACTTAACGATCATAATGCTAAGCTAACGGATGGGTCTTGTCCATCAAATGATGTGATCCCGTTCATCAAATGACAACACATGTCTATGGTATGGAAACTTAACCATCTTTGATGAATGAGCTAGTCAAGTAGAGGCATACTAGGGACACTCGGTTTTGTCTATGTATTCACAAATGTATTAAGTTTCCGGTTAATACGATTCTAGCATGAATAATAAACATTTATCATGATATAAGGAAATATAAATAACAACTTTATTAGTGTCTCTAGGGCATATTTCCTTCAATAGGCCCACAATTCATCGGATCCCAACGAACACATCGCGACATACGATTACGTCGAATAGATCTCCAACAACATCGAGGAGAACATTGTATTGAAGATCGAAGAGAGAGAAGAAGTCATCTAACTACTAGCTATGGGCTCGTAGGTCTGTGGTCAACTACTCACACATCATCGGAATGGCAGCAAGGTTGATGTAGAAGCCCTCCGTGATCGAATCCCCCTCCGGCAGAGAACTGGAAAAGGCCTCCAAATGGGATCTTGTCCGAATAAAAACTTGTGGCGGCAAAAAAAGTGTATTGTGTGGCTCTCTGGTATACGAGGAATATTTGAGAATTTATAGAAGTGGAATTAGGGTTGGAGGTGCCACAGTGGGGCCCACAAGCCTAGGGGCGCCACCCCTGGGGCGCGCCTCCCGAGCTTGTCGCCACCTCATGGCTCCCCTGGACTTATCCTAAAGCTTCTAGGGTCTCTTATGGTCCAGAAAAAATCTTCAAAAAGTTTCATGACATTTGGACTCGGTTTGATATTGATTTTCTGAAAAGCCAAAAGCAAGCAAAAAAAGGCAATTGGCATTTGGCACTAGCTTAATAGGTTAGTCCCAAAAATGATATAAAATAGCATATTAGTGCATATAAAACATCCAAGATTGATCATATAATAGCATGGAATAATCAAAAATTATATATACGTTGGAGAGGTATCACTTGCTGATTTGCAATTTCCGGCGCTACAACCCTAGCAGTGCAATAAATGTCTCAAATATATCAAGATGGTCCGAAAAATGCAGGGGCCTGACACGTGTCTTCGGATGAGGAGTTCTAGAAGTTTGGAGGGGAATCGAGCAATAGGATCCGCACTTCCTTCAAAAACCGGATACTTTCCCTCACAATACCGAGAGACTAGCTCAGAGATGGTGCGATTTACAAGCGGCCTTAGGGGTTGTGGCGGGCTATAGGCTAGCAACTAGTAGTTGCTGCACGACGCGATGTACTAGACCAGTGCCATGATGCGGGCTGCGTCGTTGAGACCTGCGAGAGCTCATCGTGGCTGCTGCTGAAAATTAGCTCTTATATAGACGAAATAATATATTTAATTAAATTAATAAAAAGCGCCGGCATCCATCATTAGGAATATGGACTGTCACTATGGACCTTCTCTATATTCATAGTAAGAGACCATATCCTTAACAAGAGTCTAATGAAGACCGAACATTGCTTGTTCTGGACTATCCGACTATTTAAACTGGTCCTGATGGTTATGGTTAAGTGAGGTGGGACTAAACTTAGCTCCCACATAGATGAAAAAGAGAAAATTAATAAGGCAAGTAAACATGGTTTTGTCGAGGGCTAATTCACGAGCGATCGGCAAAGGGCAGTTGTCGGTGTCAAAACCGGCGGATCTCGGGTAGGGGGTCCCGAACTGTGCGTCAAGGTCGGATGGTAACAGGAGACAAGGGACACTTTGTTTTAGCCAGGTTCGGGCCCTCTCGGTGGAGGTAAAACCCTACTCCTGCTAGATTAATATTGATGATATGGGTAGTACAAGAGTAGATGTACCACGAGATCAAGGAGGCTAAACCCTAGAAGCTAGCCTATGGTTTGATTGTGTATGAAGATGATTCTGTCCTACGGACTACAACCCTCCGGTTTATATAGACACCGGATAGGGTTAGGGTTACACAGAGTCGGTTACATTGGTAGGAGATCTTGAATATCCGCACGCCTAGCTTGCCTTCTACGCCAAGGAAAGAACTTTCCGGACACGGGACAAAGTCTTCAATCTTGTATCTTCATAGTCCTGGAGTCCGGCGGGAGGTGTAGTCCGGCTATCCGAACACCCCCTAATCCAGGACTCCCCCAGTATCCCCTGAACCTGGCTTCAATGACGACGAGTCCGGCGTGCAAATTGTCTTCGGCATTGCAAGGCGGGTTCCTCCTCCAAATTCTTCAAGAAGATGAATAACACCAAAAAAGTGTCCGGCTCTGCAAAATAAGTTTCCACGTATTGCCATATAGAGAATAATATTAACACAAATCAAATCTGCTGACGTATCCCGCGGTGCATCATAACACTGCGGCCAAGCCTTCTGTACGGAATATGTTTACTGTTCCACCGCTACACGTTCAACGAGGCGGTTTCCTTGGCACGTCTTATCGAAGCAGAGATCGTGCGCCCCTTTCAATGGGATTCTCATTAATACGGACGTGGGTAACCCAACCGTGCCATTTACCACGGCGTTTGAGAGGCAAGTGAGTTTTATTAGGCAAGTGGGGACGCATAACCGCATCCGCCCATATAAGGGGATAAGAATCCACCTTTTTACTTACGCCTTCTTCCTCCTCTGCCTATCCATCCTTTGCGCTCTCGAGCTCCAGCGCCCAAGCTCGCACTTCCCACCTCGACCTACTCCAGCAATGTCCGGAGCGGGTGGCAAGTGGATGGCCTCCTCCGTCACGGAGGATCAAGTAAAAAAGTTAAGGAAAGCCGGATACCTGTCCAACGACATCCCACATCGGCTTCCTGAGGGAGGGCAGCTTATTCCTACCCCAAAGCCCCATGAGAGGGTAGTCTTTCTTCCCCACTTCCTCCGCGGACTGGGTTTTCCACTTCACCCATTCGTCCGGGGTCTCATGTTCTACTACGGGCTGGATTTCCACGATCTGGCCCCGAACTTTATCCTCAACATCTCGGCGTTTATCGTTGTGTGTGAGGCCTTTCTCCGCGTCCGCACCCACTTCGGCCTTTGGCTCAAGACTTTCAACGTCAAGCCCAAGGTGGTGTCCGGCACCCAGGCGGAGTGCGGAGGCGCTATGGCCGGCAAGATGGCCAACGTCCTCTGGTTCGAGGGCTCCTTGGTGGAGACCTTAAAGGGGTGGCAAGCTGGGTGGTTTTACATCACCGAGCCACGCGATCCGAAATGGATCGCAGCCCCCGAGTTCAGATCCGGACCCCCCACGCGGCTTATGTCCTGGAAAGAGACGGGCCTGTCATGGGGTAACGAGGAAGAAGTGACCGGACTGCAGACATGCATCCGGTCCCTGGTGAACAAGCCAATCAGGCTTGTGAACGTAATCCAGGTTATGCTCGTCCGCCGGATCCTCCCGTGCCAACAACGGGATTTTACTTTGTGGGAATTTGACCCGGCGCGGCACCAAACCCTTAGTAGGCTCTTCAACACGACGTATGAAGGCGTCTACAAGGGGCTGACCAAAGGCGCCGAGTCCCCCACATCTGCTTCCGAGGACCGCGGATTCAGCTCGCAGCGCAATGCTAGCGAAGTAAGCTATCTATACCTTTGACAGGTTTGTCAAGCTCTTCTTCACAGATTAATTCAATGCGGGATCTAAACTCCCTTCACCTTTGACAGGCTTGGCGGGGGATAGCCGGACCAATCAACTGTCCGGCTCCTCTGCCCGAAGACCCAGCCCCAGCTCTCCTAGAGAAGCTGCTGGCTCCGGCACCTTATGCGGTGCCGGACAATAAGGCCAAGAAGGGGAAGGCCATCGGGACTCGAAAGAGTGCCCGAAACATGGCGATATCAGACTCGTCATCCGGCGAGTCTGCGACGCCCTCCCCTCGTGAAAGCGAGGAGGAGGAAGAAGGAATCCCTCCCCCTCCAATGGGGAAAGGAAAAAAGAGGAAGGCCGCCCCAGCGGGGGCGGCTAAGGGGTCAAAAAGAGGAAGACCCCTACGCCAGACTACTCCCCTGACCCCTACGAGGACGAGGAGGAGCGGCCGGAAAGGACCAAGCGTCCGGCGACGTCGTAAGTATTCGGATACCAGAGTAACTCATGATATTCTTTCATTTGCACAGCTTTCCCTTATGTTGAATGTAATTGTGCAGGCTGCCCCGAGCCGAACTCGACGATTCGTCGAGTGGTTCCCTGGATTCGTCGGACGTGAACTCTGTTCCGCCCGCTGTCTCCCCCCACCGGGTAGACGACGCCGAAGTGGCGTCCCACCGAACTCCCGGGCAGGAGGAGGTGGTCCTGGAGGAGCCGCAAGGCAACCTCCCGGACTCCAGGAGTGGAGGGGACAAGTCTCCCCAGGGCACCAAGTCCGGCTTTGTGCCGGACACCGCGCCGGACTCAATAGTCCCGGCCTGCGGTAGGCGAACTCCTTCCAAGAGGAGCAAGCCGTCTGAGCCGGCGACCTCTGCCCAACCAGAGGCGCCGAACAACTTGCTGGAGGCACTTGAAGGCGCCACCATTGATGAGGAGCACCGTACTGTTATGAGTACGGTGGTCCGAAGGGTTCAGTCTGCCAAGAACGGACTGAACGAAGCTTGCGCTAGCCTTCTAACAGGCTTTCAGGTAAGCAAATAATATGCTAAATTCATTGCCGCATAGACAGTAGCCCCTGATGCTCTATTCGGTGTTCGAAAAGAAAAGCCGGATAGAGGATCTAATAATTATCGCAGGAGTCTAACAAAAAGGTCAAATATGCGAATGCAGGCTTCGCTGCTATCCACCGCCGCATTAACTGCGCAGGTGGATGTCCTGAAGAAGGACCTTGAGCGGTCCGAGCGAGAGCTCAGTCTTGCCAGAGGGCAGCTCGAGGAGAAGGAAGGTAATTAAGACCGTTAATAAAAAAATTGCCTATGGAGAGGCTTGATTGCAGAAAATAACAGGAATACACTGCCTAATGTAGGGGCCACGACAGAGGTGGCCACCCTGAGGCAGGCGCTTACCGAGGCCGAAAAGAAGACGGCCGAGGAGCGCACCGAACGAGAAAAGCTTGTGGTCCAATGCGGCGAGGTGCAGCAGAAGCTGCAAGACCTCATGGAAAAACATAAGGGTTTGGAGCTTGACGTGAAAACGCAAGCCACCGAACTCACCTCTGCCGTTGAGGCCACCAAAAATGCCAAGGCCGAAGCCCAGAAGGCCCTCCAAGGGTTGCAGGATGTAAAAAAGATAGTAGAGGGTAAGGCATTCTCAATGCAAAGTAGGAATATAAAAATAAAATACCTGTTTCTTTCCCGAATCCGGAGTTCTCCAGCGGCATTTGTCGATCTTCCCCGCAGCGCATCCGACGCCGCCGCGTTCTACCGAGCTGAACAGGGCAGCTCGGCGGAGAGTGTGTTCTGGTCTCAGTATTCTGAGGCCGGACACCCTGTGCCCTTGAGTGATCAGCTGAAGCAGCTGGTCGAGCCCCACAAGGCGGCCGAACAGGCTATGAAGGGCCTTCTAGTTCGGCTGTGGCCTGGGGAGGCCCTGCCTGGGAGCTACTTTGGGCTAGTGCGGCGGCTGGTGGAGGCCTGTCCACGGCTTGAGGTCATCAAGCGCTCTGCCTGCATCGAAGGCGCCCGGAGGGCCCTCGTCCGTGTAAGGGTACACTGGGGTAAGCTGAAGGGCGAGAGGCTGGTGAAGGACGGGCCGCCGCCAGGGAAGGAACATCGCAAGCCCGAGAACTACTACGAGGAAGTTCTTGCCGGAGCCCGCCTTATTGCGGATGAATGTGCTAAAGATGTAATATTTCCATGAACTCATTCGTTTGTATCCTGTGCGCTGAAAACTTGTTCATATGCGCTTTAAGCAATGCTTTGAATTTAAAATATTGTTTTCTGTGCGGCCGTTTATCAATAATTGAGAGATGACGAGTCGTCAGCTTTCTCCCCCCATGCACCTAGTGCTGGGGTGTTCGGGATAAACCTGAGGGCTCTTGTTCCCATAGTTGGGTCCTTCGAGGGAGGCCCTCAGCACAACGAACCAGGCAATTGGACTATAATGCTTGAACACTCTCACTTAGCCATAGAACTTTCTAATTTTAAATTTCGGCGAAGCCCCTAGTTCGGAAGGCCGAATTCGGGGCGCTATCCACGCCTTTAGCCGGATTTAACCAGCTCTCCGCTCGAAGCGGCATAAGCCTTTAAGGACTCGAAAAACCTCTCGAACAGCGACCGGTCTCACACCCTATCATGACAGTCTGTTTAAGCTTTCTCCACTGAGGTGCTCACCCACATGACCTGGGGCACAATCGCAGCGGTTCTCCTAGTGCTACCTTAGCCGATAGAGCGGAACGTAAGGTACCAAAACATAGGAGCCGGGCAAACCCAACATATGACCAAAATCATGACTCGGAGCCGATGCATATAGTGTTATAAGTTCGGGGTGCCGCACTTGTGAAAGTGTACGGACTTCTCACGTCCAGATAAAAGGGTAATGAAGCCCCTGGCATGGTTTGCCGTACCATGGTGTACGGGTGCGATCATGTTATGGGATAAACATATATATTCAAAGAAGGTAATGCAGAAAATAGACACAAAGCTATGCATTGTTTATAAAGAGGCTATTCGAAGCCGGACGATACAAATAGTGCGATAAGCAAAAAAAACTGGACTATTTAACATGTCCTGGCCAGGCGCAGGCCGCGGAAATTTGGAAACAGATATATCGCTCGAAATAGAGACCACCTGAGAGTTCCGTAGTGCGGCGTAGCTTTGTCTGCTCTCCTGGGCCTTGTATCGTCTGTGCGGCAACAAGGCCGAACAGGTTATCCAGAATATGGAGTCCTAAAAGTGAAAGGAAAAAAATCCGGCAGCCCCTAGTACGTTTAAGGCCGTATTGTAGCATGCCGTTAAAGTGCCTCCTTCCCCTGTGCCCATGGAATTTTAAGGGCATAACTGTGTACTCGAGGTACTAGCTCCGCGATGCTGCGACGGCTGGGGTTGGGGCCGTATTGCTACGCCTGCTCCGAACGTGCCAAGTGGTCTTGTTGCAGGTTACTCCGGGCGCGCTTTGCATTGTCCGGCGTTTTAGCGGCCGGACTGGAGAGTTGCCTTGAAAGGCTACTTTGCACTTCCGCTGCGAGGGCCGCCGTGTGCTGCTCCGTTGTGATGGAGCGTTCGGTGTTTCCGCTGACCGTAATTACTCCTTGAGGGCCAGGCATCTTGAGCTTGAGATATGCGTAGTGCGGAACCGCATGGAATTTAGCAAATGCAGTTCGTTCGAGCAGGGCGTGATAACCACTGCGGAACAGGACTATATCGAAGATTAACTCTTTGCTTCAGAAATTATCCGGAGATCTGAAGACCACATCAAGTGTTATCGAGCCTGTGCAATTGGCCTCTACACCTGGGATGACGCCTTTGAAGGTCGTCCTTGTGGGCTTGATCCTTGATGGATCTATGCCCATTTTCCGCGATGTATCCTGGTAAAGCAGGTTCAGGCTGCTACCGCCGTCCATGAGGACTCTTGTGAGATGAAATCCGTCGATGATTGGATCGAGGACCAATGCGGCAAAACCGCCGTGACGGATACTAGTGGGGTGGTCCCTTCGATCAAAAGTGATCGGGCAAGAAGACCAAGGGTTGAACTTTGGGACGACTGGCTCCATCGCGTATACGTCCCATAGCGCGTGCTTCCTTTCCCTCTTGGGAATATGGGTCGCGTATATCATGTTCACCATCCGCGCTTGCGGGGGAAACCCCTTCTGTCCTTTGTTGTTCGGCGGCCTGGGCTCCTGCTCGTCATCGTTGTCCGGCCCCTTGTTTTTATGTTCGGCTCTTAACTTGCCTACCTGCTTGAACACCGAACAATCTCTGTTGGTGTGATTGGCTGGCGTTTCGGGGGTGCCATGAATCTGGCACGAGCGGTCGAGTATTCGGTCCAAACTGGACGGGCCCTGGTTATTCTTTTTATATGGCTGTTTCCGCTGACCGGATTTATAGCCTCTGAATCTGGCATTTACTGCCGTATCCTCATTGCTGTCGCTACTAACGCGACGCTTTTAATTGTTCCGACGTGACCTGCCACTTTTGTCCTTGGTATCCGGATTACCAGTTTTCTTTGATAAGTTGTTGCTACGAGCTAGCCAGCTATCTTCGCCCGCGCAAAAGCGGGTCATGAGTGTCGTGAGGGCTGCCATGGTTTTTGGCTTTTCCTGTCCCAGGTGCCGGGCAAGCCATTCGTCGCGGATGTTATGCTTGAAGGCCGCTAGGGCCTCTGCCTCCGGACAGTCGACTATCTGATTTTTCTTCGTTAGGAACCGTGTCCAGAATTGCCTGGCCGATTCGTCTGGCTGCTGAATTATGTGGCTTAGGTCATCAGCGTCCGGCGGTCGCACATAAGTGCCCTGAAAGTTGTCAAGGAATGCGGCTTCCAGGTCCTCCCAAGAACCGATTGAATTTACTGGCAAGCTGTTAAGCCAATGCCGAGCTGGTCCCTTAAGCTTAAGTGGGAGATATTTGATGGCGTGCAGGTCGTCGCCGCGTGCCATATGGATGTGAAGGAGATAATCCTCGATCCAAACTGCCGGATCTGTCGTACCATCGTACGACTCGATATTGATGGGCTTAAAACCCTCTGGGATTTGATGATCCATTACTTCGTCTGCGAAGCATAACGGGTGTGCGGTGCCCCTGTACTGGGCTATGTCACGACGCAGCTCGGAAGAGTTGTGCTTGTTGAGTTCGGCCCGGCCGGATTCATTGTGTCCGGACTGAAAATCGTCACGTGTTGGGCATCCGCGCGATCCATAGATCGATCTTGTCTGCCTTGCTTTGTCCTCCAGTACGTCTCGCAGGTCTGGCTCGTTTTCTTGTGCCCTAGCCGAACGGCCCCGGGGCATGGTTGGCTTGAAGTTTCGACGGGCCTCTCTGTCGCGGCCGCGAGGTGGCCGGTCTGCCATGTCATTTGCTTCCTCCTCTGATTGGGGGAGCGGCCTGCCCTTAGGATAATTTTTGGAGGGGCGCCCGAGTTCATACTCTTCGGCTGCAAGGACGTCTGTCCATCTATCAGCTAGCAAATCTTGATCAGCCCTAAGCTGTTGTTGCTTTTTCTTTAGGCTGTTGGCCGTGGCAATAAGCCTGCGTTGAAAACGCGCTTGTTCGGCAGGGTCTGATGGTATGACGAATTCATCGTCGTCGAGGCTTGCCTCGTCTTCGTAGGGAGGCATGTAGTTATCGTCCTCAACCTCTTGTTCTGCCGCTTTCTTATGAAGGCTGGCATCTCCATCTTCCCGTGCTGAGTCTTGCTGGGGTTGGTGTTCTTCGGCGGTATCCAGGGTAGTATTGTTCCCCGTGCCGGAATCACCGTTCTTGTTTTGGCGGGATTTAGAGCGGTGCCGCTGACGCCGGCGTTTGGGGGGCTTTTCCGAAGTGCCATCCTCCGCTGTTCCATCGCCATCTCCGTCTTTCGGAGCGTGCACCATGTATATGTCATATGACGAGGTGGCGGTCCAGCGCCCTTCAGGTTCTGGTTGTTGTTCGTCTCCTCCTTCGTCGTCCATACCGTCAAAGTCTTCGGAGCCAAAGTCGAGCTTGTCGGTTAAATCGTCGACAGTGGCTATTAAGTGGGTGGTGGGTGGGTTTTGAATTTCTTCATCGTCTGAATCCCAACCTCGCAGACCATAATCCGGCCTGGGCTCTCCTGATAAAGAGAGAGACTTGAGAGAATTCATGATGTCACCAAAAGGTGAGCACTGAAAGATGTCCGCGGCGGTGAACTCCATTATAGGCGCCCAATCAGATTCGATCGGCGGGGGCTTGGAAGGCCCGGAGTTCGAAGAAGAATCCGGCTCCTTGGAGTCATGGGCAACGCGGAATGCGGGACTAGCGTTTGGCTCGATTGCCTTTAATGCCGCAACCCCTAAGGTGACGTCCAACCGTTCTTCCTCGACGAACGCAGCAGGCTCCGAATCAAGGATCGGGGCCGGAGCGTATGCGGCCTCCAGGACACTGTTCGGGAGCAGAGCTATATCATGCCCTTCTTGACAGTGCGGCACGCTTGGCTGTGGCTCGAATCCGTCGAAGATCAAGTCTCCGCGGATATCCGCCGTGTAGTTTAAGCTTCCAAACCTCACTTGATGGCCAGGGGCATAGCTTTCGATCTGCTCTAGATGGCCAAGCGAGCTGGCTCGCAGAGCGAAGCCGCCGAAGACGAAGATCTGTCCGGGGACAAAAGTCTCACCCTGGACCTCATCGCCGTTGATGATCAAAGGAGCCATCGAACCTAAAGGCGACGACACAGAGGAACTCTCAATGAAAGCACCAATGTCGGTGTCAAAACCGGCGGATCTCGGGTAGGGGGTCCCGAACTGTGCGTCAAGCTCGGATGGTAACAGGAGACAAGGGACACTTTGTTTTACCCAGGTTCGGGCCCTCTCGGTGGAGGTAAAACCCTACTCCTGCTAGATTAATATTGATGATATGGGTAGTACAAGAGTAGATCTACCACGAGATCAAGGAGGCTAAACCCTAGAAGCTAGCCTATGGTTTGATTGTGTATGAAGATGATTCTGTCCTACAGACTACAACCCTCCAGTTTATATAGACAACGGATAGGGTTAGGGTTACACAGAGTCGGTTACATTGGTAGGAGATCTTGAATATCCGCACGCCTAGCTTGCCTTCTACGCCAAGGAAAGAACCTTCCGGACACGGGACGAAGTCTTCAATCTTGTATCTTCATAGTCCTGGAGTCCGGCGGGAGGTGTAGTCCGGCTATCCGAACACCCCCTAATCCAGGACTCCCTCAGGAGTACTCTGCGCCAGCGCACCGGCGGAACGTTTCGGCCGGTCAAAACAGAGCCGCTCGATCTGGACGCGCGTATACGTCAGATCTGCCCCGCATCTCCTATCGTTATCCTTTCCCACGGGAAAAAAGAGAAGAAAAAAAGCAAGCGCCACCGCCGCTCGCGGGATCCCGCACACTGGCCCGTGCTGCTCTTGCTCGGACCACCGCTGCCCCTGCTCATCGCCGGCGCTCGCAGCCTCACCGCCGCCGGCGAACCAAAACGCCACCCACCTTCTCCGCGGACACCGAAGCGAAAAATGTCGGTTCCAGCAAAATCAAAAGACGGTTGTAGCAAAAATTTAGGATGGTTCCAGCAAAAACAAAACAAAAACAAGGGTGGTAGCAAAAACTCCTGATGCTTCCAGGAAGACTCTGGTAGTAGCAAAAACTCTGGTGGTAGCAAAATGGCATATCCGGTAGTAGCAAAAATCCGAGACGGTTGTAGCAAAAAAAAAGGCATTGCCGCCGTTGAGCAACACCGCCGTGGGTGAATGTAGCAAAAAATGTCTTCAGTTCCAGCAAAATCAAAATATGGTTGTAGCAAAAAAGACAGGAAAAAACAGAAGATGGATGTAGCAAAAATCGACAAAACACCGTTAGTAACAAAAAATCGAAACGGTTGTAGCAAAATGGTTCATCGGTTGCAGCAAAAAACACCTGGGCGGGTGGGTGGTAGCAAAAACATGGGCCAGTTCCAGCAAAAACAAAACATGGTCGTAGCTTTTTACCACACCGGTAGAAGCTTTCAGCTCCGGCAGTTGCAACATTGAGGAGTCGCCGGCGTGGTCGCCCAGCTTCTAGCTCCACCAGTTGCAGAACCTTGCAACTCCGAGCACGCGTGACCACGGGCGCTGCATGCGGCACCTCGCCATGCTGCCCAGGCGCAGTCGTAGAGGAGGTGAAGAAGAACCCCTAGCTCCGCAGCAGCACCTCGTCTCGTGTTCTTCCACTCGCCCTCACAAATTTACTAGTTGTTTAGGGGGGAGGAGAGGGCTTCTCTCATCGTATTACAAATCACAAGGGGGTGAGGGGTAGGGGATGGGTACACGGCCATGTCTGGTTCCTAGTAGCAGTGGAGGCCGGTGGTCAAGAGGAGGAGAGATCCATGGAGGAAAAGAAGAAACGGAGAGGGAATGAGGGAAGGAGGATGACGGGAGGGAGGAAGAGGATAAGGAAGGAGAAAAATAAAAAAGGTGGAGAGACAGGCGTGGGCCCGACAAAGAAAACGTGCCGGTGTAGGGAGGTAGTGCATGCCAGCGAGGACCGCGTGGCGACGCAGCGTGCGACCGACACAAACTCGGCCGATGCACCGTTGCCAAACGTTTACCATCGGCAAAGCGGCGCCACCGTCAAAGCGACGTCAACCACTGTCGGACTTGCCATGTGGCTACCCTTTCCCGTGTGGTCTCGGTTGGCTCTCGGCAAATATATCGTTTGGCGAGTGTGCTTTTTCACTTTGTATCACCAAACGATAGGGTTTACCATGCGGCAGTTGTTGCTGAGTATACCTCTCGGCTTACTTTTCTTTGCCGAGAGCCCGTGATTTGGCACTCGGCGAAGATCCTGGCACTCGGCGTATGAGGAAATTCTAGTAGTGAGTACATCAGCTGACCATAACTCCGTAAGTAGCACAGTTATAAGTTTTTTCCTCCTGTCCCTGGCGGCTGGAACCCTAGCCGCCGCCAGGAGACCCAATCTCCTTGCGCCGTCCTCCGGCGACTCCCCTCCGCCGGCGACTTCGGTCGTCGGTGGTGAGGGGGGTCGCCGGATCCATGCGTGTGGATCGTTTTTACTCCCTCATAGTTTAGATTTTTAGGCTGTTCGTCGTCTTTGTTTCGGCAGCGACGATGACAGCGCTGAATAAAGATTCTTCGGATCCTTCCTTGACAAGGCCATTGGTTCTATGGTTGGGGATGGATTTGGAAACCAGTCTGTTCAAGCAAGGATGGCGTGGCGGCGGCGGCATCCTCGTGGTGGACATGTGTCCTTGGGCTCCGCCGTTGCGGCGGCGTTTGCTCCAGCGTCCGCGCGGAGCTTGGGAGGTAGTCCAGGAGCGGATGCAGATTGTGGTCTGGATCGACGACATCTGGAAGACAGAACATGTGCTGGGTTCGTGGTTCATGGATGGCAGGTATGGTTTCCTTCCACGACGTCTTAGCCGCGGTGGGGTGCCAGATTTGGAGTTCGATGGCGTGTCCGGGGTGTTGCCCCGGTCTGATTCGTTCAACGGTAAAGGCTTCACTTTTGGTGAGCCACCTTGGAGGTCCGCAAAGCTGCATATCAGTGATGGAGCCGCGTCGAGCTCGGGTGAGGAGGTGACCCATCATTCTTTTCTTCGGTGGCTGTTGTCGTGGTGCCGGAGGCAGGTGATGAGCGTTGGTGTCAAGCTCAGAGATGTTCTGCTATCTTTTCAGTTTTGTCATGTCGGTCTTACGTGACTTGTACTTTAATCTTTATGATATGAATGAGACACGTATTACCATGCAAAAAAAAGTAGCACAATTACAAGGTGAGACTAAACTTGACTCTCAAAAGAAATGAAAAAAAAATCAAACTCCCAACAGATTTGGAAACAGCAGGGAAAACCTTCTGCGGGGCAAAACCATTTCTATTACCAAATCTAAAGCTACAGGGATCTAACTCGGCTGCAGTGGGATTGCACTTGGGAGTCCAACCCACATGAAAGTAACTTATTATGGAGTACAAACAATAGAATAAGTCGTTCTTAGTTTGAATTCTGCTGTATTATTAAACACGTAAAGAAATTTAGTTTGAATTATGTTTTATTATTTATCCCATGAAAAAACTTTTATTAGAACTCTGTTGCATTATTGAACACATGTGATACATGCATTGTTTTACATATAGAAGTAGAAATAAGTGCAAGATCGATTGGAGAAGTGGAAGAACCTACAAACTGATCTTGGTAGTAGTAAGAGATGCTACAAGTTCATGTTTAGATCCTGATGTTCTATGATGCAAGAGCCAAATTGTTCTATCTATATCATGTTTCGACGTGATGTGAAATGAATTGTTCTATGAATTAAGTTTTGTTGACAAACTTTGAAAAGCCAAATTAATATGTGGTTGTGTCTAAAATTTAATATGAACCACCTAGAACTAGATTTGGAAAATCCAAATTTGTCGTAGTGTCTAAAATTTAAAATGCATTATATTTTAAATTTTAGTGGTGTAGATAGAGCTAAGGATCACAAGCAGGTTTCATTCAAAATTTCAGTTAAACATAACAAGCAAGTTTCATTCAAATCTTAGGATTTGGACAATGTGAACGAAACTAATTTGAAAACATAAACCCTAACTAACTACTCTCCCCATCGCTCCCGCTCCCGCAGAGGTTAATGACTCTGCTGTCACCGTCTTCTGCGTCGTCGTCCACACTGTCGTCGTTGTCGTTATCGTCGGTGCCGTGGAAATAGCTGAAGAATTCTTTCGCGTTCACGGTCGAATTCGCCAGTGTCTCCACCAAGTACCTCAACGCTCATCAACCAGGTCTTCGGCCGAGTGCTTTGGTGATCGTCAGTCGTGTGGCCTGATATCCGACTGATAGGACTCAGTGTTGTCTCATGCCACCTTCCTTATTCCTGGTGGGTTGTCAATAGAGCCCCTTGGCCCATTACCTTATGGGCCATATTTTATATGAGTCTAGGGCCTCCAGTGGGCCAATCGTATACTTGGGCCTACCCCGTATTTGTAACCCCGACACTTTGTCGAAGAGCACGTTGTTTCCTGGGATCCTTGAAATAGTTCAAAAAATTCCCATGGCTTTGTATGACAAATTCAAGGCACCATGTCAAGTTGTTTTGGTTTTCGACAAATTATGCATTTTCTGAAGTTTTCTCGGACAAACACGACGAATAAATGGTCGGACGTGCCGCAACTTGCATACCATGTCGGAAATCATTCAAACCTGGCATGGGTTCCTTGTATGTCCATGTCAGGCAGCTGCAAGAAGTTGGGGTCATCTATCCATAGTTCCAAAAAACATCAGTTGAGAGGAGTGTGCTAGATTAGGGCAGGCGGGTTCATCCGCGGGCATGTAGTTTTTTTTTCCTCTGTTATTGGCAATTTCCGTCATTTATCAATCAACATTCATCAACAATTTTGGAATTTCAAATTGTGTATGAACACTTCTTCTAAAATTGTGAACAAATTCTCAACAATTGACGATGTACACAAATTGCAAAACAAACTTTAAAAAAATTATCATCTTTTTTGAAACACAAACATTTCTTAAATTTGTGAATAAGAACTGGAAACATTTCCTAAAATTCTAGAACATTTTATAATCGTAAACAATACTTGAAAAAAATAACATTTTTTAATATTCCAGAAATATTTCAAAATTTTAAAAAGGTTTCAAAAAATAATAAAGTTCAAAAAGGAAAAAAATAATTAACAAAAAAGGAAAGGAAAACGTAAAAATAGACTTGAAAAAAATACGCTTAGGCCTTGGTTCAACTAGGCGACGACATCGCTACCATTGGGTGCCTATTGGCTGACCAAAGTTCCTAGTTTGAAAAATGTTTACTAATTTTGAAAGTAAATATTCATGAATTTGAAAAATATTCGCTTACTTCGACAAAAGTTCATAAAAGTTGAAAAGAGTTCATGGATTTGGAAAAGAGTTTACGGATTTGAAAAAAAAACTTCACGAATTTAAGAAAATATTAACCAATTTGAAACACTGATTTAAGAAAAGGTCCATGAATTTTAAAAAGAAAAAAAAGAAAAAAAGAGAAAAATTAGAAACAGAAGGAAAACAGGATAAACAAATACTGAAAAAAGTAAAACCACATTTTTTAAAATTGTTCATGTTTCAAAAGATGTTCGGAAATTGTTCATGTCTTGAAATTTTGTTCAAATTTCAAAAAATGTATGCTCAAATTTTGTTCATCAATATAAAGACTATTCGAGGTTCCAAAATTGTTCATATTTTTTTCAATAAAAGTTTCGATTTTTTGAAGGAAATAGTTCATATATATGAAATTTGTTGAGTTTTCTTATATATCCACTCTATAAAATAACACAAGCGCTGGTGGGGTGAAGTTGCTAGCAGCGCGTACTTTTTTCTTTTCTCGGTATTTTTACGTTGCTTATATTGAACGTGGTAGGAGGGGCATGGCTTAATGGGCCGGCACAGTCAGGAGGTCTCAGGACGTAGTTTTGAAAAATACCATCTTGCCCTTTGATTATGAAGAGGTATCGGGTAATCTCAGTCGTCGAAGTGTTCACTGGTGGAAAAAGGGCCTTTGGTCGCGGTTCGCAACTGCCATTAGTCGCAGTTGCGCAACCGCGACCAAACAGGCGGGACTAAAGGCTCCACCCTTTAGTCGCGGTTGCTTAAGAACCGCGACTAAAGGCCCGTCCACGTGGGCGCCAGGTGGCCGCCGGGGCGGAGGACTTTTAGTCGCGGTTCTTCTGGCCAACCGCGACTAAAGACCGCCGCAGGTTTAGGGTTTTAGCCCCCCCCCCTAAACCTGCCCCCCCCCCTAAACCTGTTTTCTGTTTAATTTGTATTGTTTTACTTTTTTTATGCTTTATTTTAATTTTGAAGGAGTTTCACATATTCTACGCTACTACATACATGCATATGATTGTACAATTTCAAACAAATTTGAAATTAGAACCAAAAAGAATTCAAGAGGAATATACAGTATATATTAAATATCATCGGATGACCATATACAATTTTGAACAAGTTTTCATACATAATTTAAGGCATATAAAGTTCTACGTCCTCGTAATGGTGTTCTCCTTTAGGATGGAGGACTTCCCTCCTGAACCATCCAGCTAGTTCCTCTTGAAGTGGTCGGAAGCGAGCTTCTGGACTAAGCATCATCCGGAGGTTATTCCTCTGAGCATTGGTATCACTCGGAACCCGCTCAGAGGTGTATCTCCGGATCATCTCACAGACATAGTATCCACATAGATTGGTCCCCGCTGGCTGAATATCCCCAGCATTCTTAGCCTTTGACATTTTGAATTCTAGCTCTTTTTTGAATTCACCGACCTTTGTATCTACGAACCGTCTCCAAACCCTACGAGGCAAAGAAAATTAAATGAACAAGAGAGTTATTAGTTACTTGATATTAGGAAATGAACGAAATAGGCCGATCGATATAGAGCGCAAATGAATGAAAATAATTACTTCTGCATCATTTTTCTCAGGTTGCCCCAAAGCTTTGGATCCATATTCAGAGAGTCGTGGACGAGACATTCTGAGGTGTCAACTTTAATTACTAGCAGAATCCAGTGGAACCTGCGGACACGATACATGCACAGTACGTCATGCATAACTCATCGATTAGCCGGCCACATACCATGCATGGAGTAAACAAAAGAGAATGTGCTCAATACAGAAACACTCACCCAAAATGGTAAGGAAATAGAATATCACTTTCGAGTTCCTGCTTTGTAAGAAACTGCCACAGGTCTGCCTCCATGTCGTCGGGGTGATGCCGCAACACATATCCATTAACGATGTGTGGGTCAATGAACCCAACATCATGGATGTTCCTTACTCTGCATTCCTTAATCTTCATTCTGCATGTATAATAGCGGACACAACAATATAGTTAGGACATATATATAGTGCAGGCAATATGAACGAGATGGGGTAGAAATAAATCACTTACAGAACGTAGCAACTGATGATAGATTTGTCGAGCTCGCGCAGATTGAAAAGCTGGAACAATTCACTCAGATGAATTTGTACATAGTAATGTTTGAAGTGATGCTCATGTCTAACTTCCGCATAAATATATTCGTTGGCGTTTTTATTTTTTATGTAACCCTTGTACCATTTCAGCAGACCTTTCATTTGTGGAGGTAGATCCTGTTCCTGCGCAGGCTCGACGAGAGGCCCATTCTTCACATATGTAATTACTACCTCCTTCACTGGCGCCTCATCAAGGCCTAACAGTTCACGAAGAGTAATACCTAAGTTGGCCGCTTGTTCTCTGGCACTCGTTGCAGTCAATCCAATTGCTGCCGCAGCTGCTATGATATCGGGGTCATCCGGACCGGCGGCTTTCACTATAAGCGGGGCAATCGATTGTTTACTTTGTTCCCCGAGCTGGGCAACTCGTTTACTTTGTTTTGGATCAGGGTCATCCGCCCGCCCTTTCTTCTCCTTCAACATGAGTGCCTGCCTACGAAGTTCACGTGCATAGTCCTCAGGCAGATTCTTCGCGGCTTGGGACGGTGTGCTCAAAAATGACTTAGCCCACTTCTTTTGCTCATCAGAAAATACTGGCTTGGGCTCGGGCTCTCTTTTCTTCTTGCAGTCCGCCTTCCATTTCTCAAGATCAGCAGCTGCGGCCGCGGCAGTTTCCTCGGCACTACGTTCCCAAGGCCTTGTGGGGAGAGGCTTCAGTGATGGCTCCGGTACCTTTGTGGTCTTAGGTACATAAGGGTCCGGGTTAATAATCCAGGACTGCTTCTGCTTCTTTGCCGGAGGTGGATTGGGGGGCGGCGTCTGATCACCCGCCGGACGAGGACTGGGGGGCGGCGTCTGATCACCCGCCGGACGTTGTGGACTGGGAGGCGTCGGCTGACGTGACGGAGGTGTAGGTGAACCGCCACCACCACCACCGCCGCCGCCGCCGCCACCGCCACCACCACCACCGTAGGGGGGTGGACTTGTTGTCCTTGGCGCCTCGCCTGGAAACTTGATAAACTTCTTTTGCCATAGAATGAAATGGCGCTTGACATCTCCAAGTCTTTTCTCCCCTTCAGGTGTAGCAATGTCAATCTCCAGGTCCTCAAACCCTTGGACTATGTCCTCCACCGTGACACGAGCATAGCCATCTTGAATGGGGTTGTTGTGGTGGAGTGCTCCAGGTAAACATGGTAAAGCACTGCCGATGGCTACCTTCATGGACATGTTCCCGATAGGATAATACAGATGACATTCTTTCCTCTCCTTTATATCGTCCACGGGGTAGCGAGGAGGCTCCGGTGCAGTAATTTCGATCGTCGGTGCATCTGCACCAGCCGGTGGGGCCTCCGTGGAAGCCACGCTGCTTCTCCGCTGCTGGCTATCGAGATCCGCTGGATGATCTTCATGCTGCGCCCAAGCTGCATCTCTTTCGGCTACTAGTACACTCACGGTTTTCTTCATCACATCCATTTCCGATGCCAACCGCGCCACAACATCTGCTTCCCGATCCATCTTTCTCTTACGGCTTCTGTAACCGTACGGGTCATCGTTCTGGGGGAACCCTATTTTCCACGGAATGTGCCCCATGCCTCGTACACGTCCTCCGTGTTCAGGATTCCCGAGGGCTTTTGTCAGTGCGTCGTTCTCTCTGTTGAACTTGATCTTCCCCTCTTGAGCATCCCTCATTGCGTCAATAAGGGCTTGGGTGGGTTTCATTATTTTGCCCTGGTAAACACACTCCCCTGTCTCCGGGTTCAGCGTTCCCCCATGCCCGTACCACCAGCTTTTGGCCCTTGGGTCCCATCCCTCCGTACCTGGACGGATTCCTCGCGCCCTCAGCTCATTCTCCATCTTCGCCAACCTAGGCTGCCAAAGGCGATACCCTCCTGGCCCCATAATATGATTGTAATCCTTCTTAGCCGCATTTTCCTTATTTTTTTTCGATATTTGAATGAACTGCTCCGATTTCTTTTGGTTCACAAATTCTGGCCAATCATGTTTCAGTTTCTCATATTGTCCTTTGAAATCCGGAGTCTTGTTCTGCTTGACAAAGTCATGGTTTAGATTTTGCTTGAATTTCCGGAATGCGTCGGCCATCTTATGAAGAGCGAACTGTTTGACTAGCCTCCTCCTCTCCTTGTTTTCCTCAATCTTGTTACCCTCCTCATCGAATTTGTTGTATTCCGGAGGTAGAACGAAATGTTCCATAAGCTTCTTGAAGCAATCTTTTTTTGTTCTCTTATCGACAAAAGTGAAACCAGCAATTCGTGCCTTCTTTGGCTCATTCCACTCTTGGACGGTGATCGAGACGTTGTCTCTAACAACGGCTCCGCATTGGCTGACAAACTTGATGGCGTTCTTGCGGGGCTCCAGCGGCCTGCCGGTTGCACTGTCGACAACCTCGATGGTGCATGTTTCCCCTTGTTTCATCGTCTTGGTTGCGCCACGCTTTGACGACGTACTCGATTGTTTCGACGATCCGGCCGAGGGCTAAAATAAGAAAGAGAGTCGCGCCCGTTAGTACACACATATTTATTCAAATCAGTTAGTTTGTATCACCAGAGGCTCAATGTATATATATACCTCGGCGCCGGAGGTGGTTGCTACTTCCATTTGAAGATCGTCGTTTATCGACGTTTGTTCGGCATCATCTTGCCGACGGCGCCCTTCATCTTCACCGTCAAGGTTCAGATAAGAAGAGACATCATCTTCTTCTTGTCCGGTCGGCACATATTGAATATCGCCGTTTATGATGCCGAACATATGTGCTTCACCGTCCGGATCATAGTTGTCCATAATCGGGTCAGCTCTATCGTCCGCCATTATGTCAGTCCTGAAAACATGTAGTAAAAACAAATTAATTAAGTGAAGAAGGGGGGCGGTGGCGGTGGCGGTGGCGAAAGGGCGGTGGCAAAAGGAGGGGGCGAGGAAGGGGTGGGAGAGGGTGTCGCGGTAGAGCGCGAGACGGGGCGGCAGACGACGGCGCCACGGAGAGGGAGGCGAGGACAACACACATGTATAACCCTCGCCATTTGGTTAATTATCAAATTTTACGGTTTTTTGTTAATTATCAAGTTTTAAGTTACTTATTTTCTTCTTCCTTTTTCCTTTCTTCTTCTTTCTTTCTTCTTCTTCCTTTCTTCTTCTTTCTTTCTTCTTTCCTTTCTTCTTTCTTTCTTCTTCTTCCTTTTCTTCTTATTCCTTTCTATTCTTTCTTTCTTCTTCTTTCCTTTTTCTTTTTTCTTTCTTTTTTCTTCTTCCTTTCTTCTTCCTTTCTTCTTTTTTTTTCTTCTTCCTTTTCCTTTCTTCTTTCTTTTGGTTTTCATTTGGTTTTTATTTGGTTTTCATTTTTTCTTCTTTCTTTTTCTTTCTTGTTTTTTCTTCTTCATTTTTCTTTCTTCTTTCTTTCTTCTTTCTTTTTTTCTTCTTCCTTTTTCTTCTTTCTTTTTTTCTTCTTCCTTTGTTTTTCTTCTTCCTTTCTTTTTTCTTCTTTCTTTTTCTTTCTTGTTTTTTTTCTTCTTCCTTTTTCTTTCTTCTTCCTTTGTTTTTCTTCTGTTTTTTTGTTTTCTTTTGTTTTTTCTTCTGTTTAATTTGTTTTTTTTGTGTTTTCCTTTTTCCTTTTTCCTTTAGTCGCGGTCCGCCACACCAACCGCGACTAAAGGGTTTTGGCGCCGCTTCGTTCCCGCGCAGGAAAGAGCCTTTAGTCGCGGTTGGTGTGGCGGACCGCGACTAAAGGCTAGCTTTAGTCGCGGTCCGCCACACCGACCGCGACTAAAGATCTGTGCTGGCACTGGCGCGGTGCGGTGGGATGTTTAGTCCCACCTCGCTAGCCGAGAGGCTTCGACAGTGGTTTATAAGCGCGGCTGCGCTGACCACTTCGAGCTCCTCTCAAATGCAGGCTTACGGGCCTATTCTGTTACTACTAGCCTGTGGGCCTACTGGGCCTTCCTGCGGGCCTGAATCCTGGCCCAATAATGGGTTTCTAGTCGTATTCAGGCCGTGGTGGCCCAGTAGGTGGCTTATTTTTTATTTTTTGCCTGTTTTTTGTTTTCATTTTTGCTTTATTTATTTTGTTTGGTTTCTACTTACAACAAAAAGCTTATTTATTTTATTTTATTTTGTTTCTAATTACTTATTTATTTTACTTTATGATAATTATTTTTGCTATTAAAGTTTCTAATTACTTATTTATTTATGTTATTAAAATCTTAAAAATACAATTATATATCAAAAAAATCAGAAAATAAAACTAATTCATTTTAAATTCTTGTTTTTCTTCTGTTTTTTTCTTCCTTTTTTCTTCTATTTTTTTCTTCTGTTTTTTTCTTCCTCTTTCTTGTTTTTCTTCTTTTTTTTCTTCCTTTCTTCCTTTTTCCTTTTTTCTTCTGTTTTTCTTCTGTTTGTTTTTTTCTTATGTTTTTCTTCTGTTTTTCCTTTTTTCTTCTGTTTTTTTCCTTTTTCCTTCTTTCTTCTTCTTCCTTTTTCCTTTTAAAATCAGAAAAATAAAACTAATTCATTTTAAAATCTTAAAAATACAATTATATATCAAAAAAATCAGAAAAATAAAACTAATCCCTTGAAGGTTTGACAAAAGGTTTGATACATCATTCAGTTCATCGACCAAATACAAAGTTTGGTACAATAAATTATTACACATCAATTCTTCCCTTGTGTCCCTGCTTGCTTACGATTGTGCCGTATCCATGGAGCATCCTCATCATTTAACTTAATGCTTGGGTCGGTGTTCACTTTGAAGGGCGGAATTTCACCAAACATATTATAATCTTCTGACATGTCTGTCTTGTCCTCCACTCCCACGATGTTTCTTTTCCCTGAAAGAACAATGTGGCGCTTTGGATCATCGCATGATGTACTGATCGTTTTCTTATCTTTCCGTTTCCTCGGTTTGCTACTCATGTCCTTCACATAGAAAACCTGAGCGACATCTTTCGCTAGGACGAATGGTTCGTCAAGGTAACCAAGATTGTTGAAATCCACCATTGTCATTCCGTATTGCTGGTCCACCTTTACCCCACCTCCTGTTAGCTTGAACCATTTGCACCGGAACAAAGGGACCTTAAAGGAGGGTCCATAGTCAAGTTCCCATATCTCCTCTATGTAATCATAATATGTGACCTTTTGCCCATTCTCGGTTGCTGCATCAAAGCGGACACCACTGTTTTGGTTGGTGCTCTTTTTATCTTGGGCGATCGTGTAAAATGTATTCCCATTTATCTCGTACCCTTGGAAAGTCGTTATAGTCGAAGATGGTGTCTTGGCCAACATGTACAGCTGATCTACAACATCATTGTCATTCATTAAATGTTTTCTCAACCAACTGCCGAAAGTCTCCATGTGGGCCTTCCTAATCCAGGATTCAGGCTTCCCCGGGTTGTCCGAGCGTAAAATATTCTTGTGTTTCTCAAAGTACGGAGCCACCAAGCTGGAATTGGTCAGTACAGTGTGGTGTGCTTCAGTCAGAGAATGGCCGTCCATACATATCGTTGATTTACTTCCGATCATGTCTTTTCCACTTAGTTTCCCCTCGTGCCGCGATCGAGGAAGTCCAATCGGCTTAAGGTCAGGAACAAAGTCAACACAAAACTCAATTACCTCCTCATTTCCATAGCCCTTGGCGATGCTTCCTTCTGGCCTAGCACGGTTACGAACATATTTCTTTAATACTCCCATGAACCTCTCGAAGGGGAACATATTGTGTAGAAATACAGGACCGAGAATGAAAATCTCTTCGACTAGGTGAACCAGGAGGTGAGTCATAATATTGAAGAAGGATGGCGGGAACACCAACTCGAAACTGACAAGACATTGGACCACATCGTTCTGTAACCGTGGTAGATCTTCTGGATTGATTACCTTCTGAGAGATTGCATTGAGGAATGCACATAGCTTCACAATGGCTACTCGAACATTTTCCGGCAGGAGCCCCCTCAAAGCAATCGGAAGCAATTGCGTCATAATCACGTGGCAGTCGTGAGACTTCAGGTTTTGGAACTTTTTCTCCGCCATGTTTATTATTCCCTTTATATTGGACGAGAATCCAGACGGGACCTTCATACTGCTCAGGCATTCAAAAAAGATGACCTTCTCTTCTTTGGTCAGAGCGTAGCTGGCACGATCTTGAAACCATTCCGGATGCCGGTCATCAGGGTCTTTCAAACGTTGCTGGTCCTGCCATGCTTCCTTTGTATCATTTGTCTTCCCATACACGCCCAAGAAGCTTAGGAGGTTCACGCAAATATTCTTCGTAACGTGCATCACGTCGATTGCAGAGCGGACTTCTAGGACTTTCCAATATTCTAGCTCCCAGAATATAGATTTCTTCTTCCACATGGCTGCGTGCCCGTCAGCTCCCTTCGGAACTGATTGTCCGCCAGGACCCTTTCCAAAGATGACTTTCAAATCCTTGACCATATCAAATACCTCAGCACCAGTGCGTTCTGCAGGCTTCGGCCGGTGATCTGCCTTGCCGTTGTAATGCTTGCCTTTCTTTCTTACTGGATGAATTTTCGGAAGAAATCGACGATGCCCAAGGTACACGTTCTTCTTACAATTTGGCAAATGTACACTTTCAGTCTCATGTAAGCAGTGCGTGCATGCATTGTATCCTTTATTTGACAGTCCCGAAAGGTTACTAAGAGCAGGCCAATCGTTGATGGTTACGAAAAGCAACGCTCGTAGGTCAAATTCCTCTTGTTTGTGCTCATCCCACACACGGACACCAGGTCTGCCCCACAGCTGTAAAAGTTCATCAACTAATGGCCTTAGGTACACATCGATGTCGTTGCCGGGTTGCTTAGGACCTTGGATGAGCACTGGCATCATAATGAACTTCCGCTTCATGCACAACCAAGGAGGAAGGTTGTAGATGCATAGAGTCACGGGCCAGGTGCTATGGCTGGAGCTCTGCTCGCCAAAAGGATTCATGCCATCTGTACTTAGACCAAATCTTATGTTCCTTGCGTCAGCTGCAAAATCTTTGAACTCTCTGTCGATCTTTCTCCATTGCGTTCCATCTGTGGTGTGTCTCAACTCCCCGTCCGACTTACGGTCCTCTTTGTGCCATCGCAACAACTTGGCATGCTCTTTGTTCCTGAACAGACGTTTCAACCGTGGTATTATAGGAGCATACCACATAACCTTGGCGGGAACCCTCTTCCTGGGTTTCTCGCCCTCAACATCGTCACCAGGGTCATCGCCTCTGATCTTATAACGCAATGCAGTGCATATCGGGCATTCATTCAAATTCTCGTATTCACCGCGGTAGAGGATGCAGTCGTTGATGCATGCATGTATCTTCAGAACCTCTAAACCTAGAGGGCAGACAACCTTCTTTGCTTCGTACGTACTGGCGGGCAACTCGTTATTCTTTGGAAACATATTCTTCAACATTTTCAGCAAGTTTTCAAATGCCGAGTCAGCTACACCTGCCTGTGCCTTCCATTTCAGCAAATCCAGTGTGCAGCCCAGCTTTTTCAGACCATCATCGCATCCGGGGTACAACGACTTTCTGTGATCCTCTAACATGCGATCCAAATTCTCCCTCTCCTTTTCAGTTTCGCAGCGTCTCCGTGCATCAGCAATGGTCCGACCAAGATCATCAACGGTCTCATCACGTGCCTCTTCTTCACCTTCACCTTCCCCTTCACCTTCAGCATCCTTCATGAAAGTATCACCGAAATCAGCAAGATAGCTTTCATCGATGAAATCATCCCCTTCTTCATCTTCTTCCATTATAACCCCTCTTTCTCCATGCTTGGTCCAACAATTATAGCTTGGCATGAAACCGTGCCGAAGCAGGTGCAGGTGAACTTCTCTTGAGGAAGAGTAACCCTTCTGATTCTTACAGTCAACACATGGACAGATAACAAAACCCTTCTGCTTGTTCGCATTAGCCACTACGAGGAAATCTTTCAAACCCGTAGTGAACTCGCGGGAGAGTCGGTTACCGTACATCCATTGCCGATTCATCTGCATTATTATAATATAAAATATATAATTAACCATCATGCATTTGTTAAACTAACTAGCTATAAACAATAGAAATTAAACAATGAACAGCACACATGCATATTTTATCAATGACACACATGCATGAAAGGTTCAAGTTGCTAACCGCGATCGAGGAGGAAAAAAATGAATGAGGAACCTCAAGTGTGGCTCTTGGGGCATTTCATCAAACACCTTGTGTGCATAAGAGGAACCAAAAGCAAACCTACACCCCCTTGTGAAGCTTGTGAAGAGAAGTGGCACCAAATGGCTAAGTGAGTGCGCTGAACTGGTATATATAGGGGAGGAGCTTTAGTCGCGGTTGGCCTGGCCAACCGCGACTAAAGGCCTTTGGGCACCTTTAGTCGCGGCTGGCCTGGCCAACCGCGACTAAAGCCCCTCACGTGCACCAGCTGGCCACCGAGCGCCCTGGGCGCAGGCATTTGGTCGCGGTTCGTCTGCCGAACCGGGACTAAATGCTTCATTAGTCGCGGTTCCTGCAGTTCCGCGACTTATGGGGCTGGACGGAAGCCTCTTTTTCTACCAGTGGTTTAAAAGGGGAAGGGGGGTGGAGGGTGTACCAAAGCAGAAGTGCTTACTTCCGCTGTTGCAATCTCACAAAGTTTCCATTCCTATCAGGTACTTTTGTACTCTTGCGTGGACACACAAATGAGGCTGTCATTTTAGCTGAGTTATTGTTTCAGTCAGCTTTGCTAATCTTCTACATATCCCATATCTAACATTTCTAGATATTGCATGTCACTGGTTTGCGTAAGAAGCTCTGTTATGCGCGTATTTAGAATCATAAATATGTTCAAGTACATCAGCTGACCATAACTCCATATATAAGTAGCCCAATTACAAGGTGAGACTAAACCGGACTCTCAAAAGAAACGAAAAACAATAAAACTCCTAACAGATTTGGAAACAGCAGGGAAAACCTTCTGCGGGGCGAAACCATTTCCGTTACCAAATCTGAAGCTGCACGGATCTAATTATGCTGCGGCGGGATTAGACTTGGGAGTCCAATCCATATGGCAGTAACTTATTATGGAGTACAAACAACGGAGCATGGCGCCTAAACATGATTTGAAAAGGGAAATGATATGGGAACAAACCTACGTCGGGCCTAGTAGTAGATGGTCACATCCCTTCAGGTCGCCCGTGATGTAGAGCCTGGCGCCCTGCCGGATTAGAAACTCAAGAAGCCGTGCCTTGTTGTCCGCGTGGCTCTTCCCGCCTGTTAGACGGCCCCTCCAGTTAAGCCCCACATCATCGACCGCCGTCTTCACTGGAGCCGACCAATATTTGTTACCAAACTTCTCCGTAAATGGTTTCTTGAGGTTGATCCACTGGTAGAAGTAGTGAGGAATGTGGACCTTCTTGAACAAGCACTCCTGTCTCAGCATGGTACCGCAGTCCCAGGTGCCCCACGTCACGACAGTGAAGCTAAGGTGACCTCCATTTTTTGTCTCTACCTCCTTCAGCCATGCTTGGTGCATCTGCAGCGCCTCCGACAGCATCACCCCGGCCTCTACTTCTGTCTGCAGAATGCCGTTGTATTTCTTGCAAAACTCGCTCAGTTCAGGGTGTATTATCGGGCAGACGTAAGTGTGGAAGGCGGACACTGATTGGCCGGTAACGGCGTCGACGAGGATGGATGAGAACTCGATGATCTCCTGCCGGTTGCTATTTACGCCCGCCTGGCAGGTCGCCGCGCATGTCGCCTCGCAGGTCGCCTTGAAGTCGACAACCACAAAGTGGCTGAACGACTCGGTGACGTCCTTGTTATTGTGTCCACCCAGAGCATAGCTTTTCTGCTTAACTGATGGCCTGGAAATGACAAACCCTGCAAAATTAGTTTTAAAAGTACAGCACTGCATCAGGTTTTCATAAAAGTGTTGAGTTAGGGGAAGACGCACTCAGCCTCAAGGAGAACAATTTCCTTTGATGGAGCTTTATGTATGGCTTGACAACTTGTCCGCATCATCATCCTCCCAAAAGGATTATTGATAGTGAGACTTCCCATCATGTCCTCAAGAGAATGGACCGGTACAGTTCCGATATACTTCAAACGTGGTTGCCTGAACGGGGACGCAAAACTAGGAAAAGCCAATAGAACTCCTGGTGACCCATCTACAAAAGGAATTCCACCAAATAGTCACACTTAGGCTTGGGTACCTGCAGCTCATGACTCAAGGACAACTAGTGGTTGAATAACAATTAGTGCTCCTCCAGAACCAATGGAACGTAGTAGTTGGTAAAGAACTTCTGTATTTTTCAAACGCATGTTTCTTTTGGTAGCTGTGAAAGTGTAACCAATACACTGACAGGTGTATTATAGAGCACAACAGTTGACCTGGTTAGCCTATTATTTCATTCATATTTCTTCCCTTGCATTCCTTGACCACGTTCTAGTGGAGTTGGATTAGGAAAAAATGCACTCATGTTGGTGAATTAAAATTAACTTGGTACTCAATGAAAGTAGTGTCGTAAATAAAACAAAAGGGGCTTCCAGAGAATTTAAAATCAGGAGCTGACTAAAACAATGAGAGATATTCCACAAAATTAGAAGATTAACACAGGCAAGTGCTATCATCATGCTTATTAATCTGAAGACAAATGACATTACCATCTAATTCGAACTTACATGTAACTGGGTATAGCTGTTCCACGGCAGCGGATGCATTGTGACCTTCAATGGGGAAAGAAGAGCCGTGCTGGATATGACAAGGGAAATATATTAACAGAGAATTTATGGTCTCCGACAAGGCAAACTTAAATAAAAGAATATATGTTCTATTATCTCGGACGAGGATTTGGAGCACTCAGGTGCTCCGCACCCCTATACGAACAATTCATTTAAAAAATTACCAAGAAATTTAAAAAAAGGGATTTTGGGATATCGAACGTGGGTTTCCAATCTACTCCCGTGTGAAATTTCGTGGAAAAATACCAGGAAACGTATTCGCGGCAAAAAAGACAATAAATTCCTATGTATAGTAAAAACTGTTTGGGTAGATTTTTGTTCGGACAATATTTCCTTCGCTACGGATACATTTTTGGAAATTTTTTCACGAAATTTCACACGGGAGTAGATTGGGAACCCAGGTTTGATATCCCCAAATTTCAGATTTTTCTGATTTTTTTGGTATTTTTTACGATTTTTTTCGTATAGGGGTGTGGAGCACGCAGGAGCTCCTGTGTATTTTCCCTATTATCTCTCGTTATCTTAACATCATGGCTATTGTGCATAATGGTTCCTTGACCAGCTTATAATCTTCATAATATCCACAAGAATTGGACTGGCAAGAGACATCAGTACCAGTATAAGCGTCTCTTGCCTAATTTAACAACTTCATAATATTTTTCATAAATTACCTAATTTAACAATTTTTCATCTGTATTACCCCATTTAACGATAGGTTTTTTAATATTCTTTTTACCCTTTTAAAAGTATTTTAGGTTGCAGAAAGCTCCTCTAGTGTGGTTCTTTCGCTGGACAAAGTGTCGATAGAGTTATGTCTACTGCAATGCAGCCGGGAAGCATATGCGGTGTATCAGAATGAGGTGGAAGCAACAATGAATTGTGTGACATGAAGAAGGAACTTATCAAGGCAAAGCGGTGCGTATGTACAACTGGCAGCCGTGAGAAACAAAACTGTGTATGGCTAAGCCATTAATTCGGCCTGTTCATGTGCATGAGGAAAATTACAACGTGGCACACCACGTATACCTGACGACCGAGACCCACCTTATAGATTGCTAAATGGGGCAACGACCGATAAACATTTTGCTAAAGAGTGTGAAAAGTGGTACTCCCTCTGATCAAAATTAATTGACGCAACTCTAGTATAAAATTGTATTAAAATTGTGTCAAGTAATTTGGATCGGAGGAAGTAATACTTTTGATAAATAATGTAATACGGATGAAAAACTATTAAATTTGGTAATTTGCATCAAGAATGTCAAAGTAGGGGGTAGAAACTGGAATTCACTCACCAAATAATCAACCCATTCCGACAAAATTCTATATCACCATAACATAATGTGTAGAAGTTTGCTAACTATTGAAACTGTCAGGTACTTATTAGGCACAAGTGCTGAAGTTATGTTTGGGTCGGGTAAACATGGTAATTAAGGAGAAAAAGTGCCTCCTAGATAGCCACTTTTCCTTTTTTTTTTGCGTAACCAAGCAAGCCAGTAGATAATTTGCCTAGAGTACACCATTGACATTGTCTTCATAGAATACTGAGTGATTTTGGCCAAATTGAATGGTTAAGATTCTCAAATCGTCATTAGCAGCCAATAAACTCTAGATTTCTGAAATATGGCTTTTGGAATAGAGCGGACAAAAATCTTCGACCCTACTGCACAGATAATTAACTGGCTACTTTGTGTTTTTGTGAAATACTACTTACATGGTATGACTGGTCCAGAAGCCTCTGATTATGGTAGTGTGGCTGTCCCTGATAGGTTGGAGATATACCGGCTGTCCGTTGTGCTGCAATTGAACAGGCAATCTTATTATCTGCATCATTTCGTTTGGTAGGAGTAGTGAGATTCGGAAGCTAACAGTTTGGAGATTTCGGTGTGAAACGTGGCCAATATGGATTGTCCAGTTGCTCGCTCGTCGGAATGTTTTGTGGGCTGCCACCTCCTAGATGTGAGAACAAAAATAAGTATCAATTGCACGCAAACGTGTGCAAGCATGATAAACGAAATGACAGGACTTCATCATGTCCTAGAATCGGAGTGACCAGCTGTGCTGAGTTTAGCATAGTATCTTGGCCTGACGTGAGCATGTAATAGTTTATTAAATTATAAGTAGTTTTTTTTAACAAACGTTACAATGTTCTTGTACCTATGGCACAGCTGGGTATGTTCACTTTTCTATACTTTTTCCTTACTTAATATGTATATGGCAGTTAGTTTTTGTATCTCTTAGTCAAACTCGTCTACAAGCTTATTAGATCCGTAATTGAACCACTAACACGTAAAGAACGGCAAACAGTTTGGGAAGGAATAAAGCTACATGGCCAATTCGGAGCAGTTTAGCCTCTTCTAATTCGTTTTCTTTCCATGCTTCCGGCAACAAACTATCCTTCCCGTCCCTTTGTGTTGTACACCCTCCGTTACTTTTTACTCTGCATATAATTATTTTTCTAAAGTAAAGTTTGATCCTATTTATATAAAAAATACAGACATCTACAATATTAAAGTTATTCAATATGAAAATTAAATGTATAATGCATGTCATGATTTTGGTTTTGTATTGTGAATGTTAATATTTTTTTTATAAAGTTGGTGAAACTTTACTAAGTTTGACTTTAAAAAAATGTTATGTCCAGAGTAAAAAGGACCGGAGGAAGTAACACAGTTAGATGAGGAGAAAAGGAGCAGAGGCATGTGTGCATGACTTGAATATAGTAATTGAATTAACTTGGCAAGGTCCTTTTGAATTTTGAAAAAAAATGCAATGAGATAAATGACAAAGAAACCGGTAATAGCTCTGCACGAAAAATAAATAAGAAACGTTAGTTCAACATGTTAGACAAATATATTACTGGTTACAGATGAATTGCATTCATTTTTGGGGTCAAAATGCAGATTTTTACAAAAGAAATGAACCATATATCAAAAAAGAAAAGAAGATATTTACAAAAGTAAAGGTACAACATCCACGCATATGATGTGGTTATATGTAAGTTGAATAGGAACGGCATATAGCACTCTAACTTGAACATACCCGTCGTCTGACCTTGTGTTTGTGAATGTTGTGCGTCGGTACTTGGAATCACCTGGACATATAAAATAAAACATGACTTTATGGACAGTATTAACGAGCACACATATATCAAAAATATAATTGTGAATCTCTGAACAAATAAAAACTGATTTAGATAAATGGCAATCTGGCCGAATAAGCAAACTTCCCAAACTGTAGACGGATGCATGGTATGTGGCCACAAAAAGATCGTAACACACACTGGAAAAGTTTTGGAGCTAGTAATGATGTGGTATATTCTCCCTTTGTTTATTGGAACGATGAGCTCTCTTCAATTCAACGCGTAGAATAATCACCTGCATGGCTTCCGTCTGTGAAGTACCAAAGTGATTTTGATCGCCTGTACCACTTCCTGCAAGTAAACGATAAATCTCGTCATATCTGCATCATTCATATATTTGGTGAGAACAGAGATCAATCACTAATGTTTGCCTCCGTTTCTGCCAAAGCCCGGTTGCGCTGTCTCAGCGTTGGTCGGCGTGGTCATTTCGCCAATGATGTCCACTAGAGCTCGTTGTAAACTTTGTAGATCATTGATCAAACTTTTCACTTGTTCTGAAAAAAAATACATTAGTTGTTCAAAATAAAAATTAGAATGCCACAGACATTGGCAGTTTCCATCAATTAATCTTATGTTACTCGGCTGTAATAAGTTCTCGATCCTAGTTGGTAGAAAAACCAACTGTCTATACAGTTAACAGGATTATATGACCTTCCATGGGGTCATCAAAAAATTATATATCAAATCAAACCGGCTAAGTGGCGATCAATGCCACCCTGGATGTTTGACCACAATAAAGGAACTGTTATTTGTTCTATTTTCTCCTATTCATATTAATTTTCGCTGATTTAGTATCGTATTAAATAACACATTTAATATGGATTGAAGGGAGTATTATTTAAACTGGACACCAACTGCTGCGGACGCCATCATGGATGCTAGTTGCTTTGCTATTTACTCCTATTCCATAATATATTGCTTATAGATTTTTTTTAAGTCAAACTATGCAAAATTTGATCAATTTTATAGAGAAAACTATTTATATCTATAATAGTAAATATATAAAATAGGAAACTACTTTTTACAATTAATCTAATGACACATGCTTGGTATTCTAGATGTACATGTTTTTCTTCAAAAACTTGGTCAAAATTTATGAGGTTTGACTTTTCAAAAAATCTATATGCACTACATTATGAAATGATGGGAGTATTTACTTTGTGCGGGTATGTGGCACCAGGTTTGTTCTCGTTCAAAAATGTGGGTTTGCTACCTTTTCTGAAGTCTGCCCAATGGGGCTTTAATCATTAAGCCAGACGCTCCAAAATTGTATATTAAATCGTATTGAATTGAAATTATGAAATAATGGGTGGGCTTACGATTTTTCTGCACTCCAGTTCATCAAAAGTAAGAAGACATTTTGTGTATTACGAGAGAAAAAAATATTTACTGCTCTCTCCGTCCGGAAATACTTGTCGGAGAAATGGATGTATGTAGAAATATTTTAGTTCTAGATATATTCACTTTTACCCATTTGTGCGACAAGTAATTCTGGACGGGGGCAGTATTACATACAAAATTGTGTATACTATAGAAGATAGCTTCTTGCCTTTATGACGTGGAGTTTTTGTCGGAGCCGTAATTAGTTGCCCCATGGTTTCGCAGATAACCTGTACGCACTGACGTAGCCCATCGATTGTCCGCCATTCCACTGTATGTGAGATGAAATGAATTAGTAGTACACCACAAACATGAACAAGAAAAGCTGCAGTAATGCAAACTACCACAATTTCCCTAAATTTATTGTCATCAGATGGAAAGAGTTTTGCATATTATCCGATTGAAAGCAAAAGAATTTTTTTGCAACTGTAATAGTAAACAAAACCTTCCTCTGACCTGTGCATAAAAATTATTTATTTAACAGTATGGAATTTTTTTGAGGCACATCCATATGGAATTTAAATGAAAAGAATATAAGAAGATATGTTTATATACATCAATTGATGCAGAGGCGACCTTCTTCTTGATAATTTTTTTAAGACGTCGAAACATGGATAGCCTACACCTTTTTGTTTCAAGTGCGTATCATTGTTTATTGGAAACACAAGCTTTCCCACGCATACTACTATCCGACACAACTAAACCAAGTAATTGTATGTACGTACTAATTAACAATCCTACACAAGACACTAACTTTTGCTATGACTAGGGAAAGATTACCCAACAATTAACCTAGGAAGAAAGGGAAACTATACAGCTATCCTAGGGGAGAGCTCTCCACAAGTAATTTGAACTTGGCCGTTAAGGTGAAAACAGTTAACAACGTTAACAGATATGGCTCAAGCTATGTCAGCTGAGTTTTGTTCCTGAGCCCTGGGATCTCAATCCGTCAGCCAAGAAGACACACAATAAATACTGACCTAGGCAAAAAGTGAAAATGAATCTTAAGGCGTATAAGGCAGATAAGCTTGGGCAGCTGAGTTTTAAGAAAATCTAAGAACAGTAAGCACTAATTAGAAATGCTGGTATCATATATTGTTTACCTTGTAGCTGCACAAAGTTGCATACTAAACTTGTTGACAGTTGTAGTAATTTCTCGTGCAGTAATTGCTGATTTCCTGAACGTGGAATGGAAATCAATAATTGCACAAAAGCAGGACAATAAAGGAATACTTCTGGTTTCCTTCGATGTTAGCTATCACATTCATAGCTTTAGGTGTGGTTAGGGAGAATAGTTTCTAGCCTTTACCTTCTAGTGCAATTTCCGAAACTGAAGGTATCTGTTCTGTGATCTTGATTGCCAGCGCCTCTGGATTGTTCGTGTTTGAGTCATGCCCCGAACATGAAAGGAACGTCAATTATTTGCAAATAAGGGAAGAAATGTATCGGGTACACTTATAAATGACTAAAATTAACAATCCAAATTGACACGGTAAATAGACAATATTAGTGCTAGGAAGAATTTCCAAAGTTTCTGTGGAAACTTCTAGCTCTCTCGGCTGCTATCATTAGGCATGACACTTCAACTTCTGCTCTGTTAAAGACTACTAGCATTGCCCTCAATTTTGAACTCGGAGCCAACTGATTTTTTTTGTCCACCTCAACGGCACTATACAATGATTACCTTCGGCGTCGGCACAAAAATCATCCAAGGGAGCACACTCGTCCTGAATAGAACAAAAAGAGGATAACGTAAGAAATTTCACACTGTCTGTGTTCAGAACTAACTAAGCGACGAGTTTCTTGAATTCATTGGCAGTTAATGTCATATGGTTCACCCTTCATAGATTCCGTAAGATAGTTGTATTTAATTTTTATATAAACACCTTAATATCCTTAAAGTGCCTGCAAATAAATATCTATAGGAATAGAAATATCAATAACGCATATGACCAGGCAAACAAGGAAAATATCTTCATAGCTCCCTAGGCATTGCTATCTAGATTACTGAACCGGTTGATTCCCTGAACTTTCAAACAGGGTATCCCTTAGCCATTGCCGAGGACATGACGTGCCATAGTATCTACCTTCTATGTTGTCATTTGTGCCTCTGCACTGATCTAAAAAAAATCAAATCTCTGCGCCAAGGTCCCATGTGAGCATATGATTCGTTATTACTAGACGTAACGCCACATGATGTAGTCACGTAGGCTAATAACTCATTCTGCAATCAGTATATCCAAAGGCCGGAGGTTTAACCTCTTCTTCCAAAGACAAGAAAACTCACTGGATTCCAAACTTGGATCTTATTGGGCCGAAAATTCAATCTACTCATACTTACTGAATTCAAATCCGAAGTTTCATTAGTTTCTCCAACACTGTCTCGCCTATCATCTGCTGAAATTGAATAGGAATAGCATGGGTATATTTGTTAATATTACAGAAATTAGATTCCTTCTTGTTCATGAAGATAAGGAGAACAATAGTTTATAACATTCACCATGGTGTACTACAGGGAAGGCAACTTGGTGGGAGCACATTTGGAGTTGAAGTTGTTGGGGGTTGTTTATGGCTGGGGCTTGCACTGATCATGAAAAAGAAAGTAAGCAACTATTATGTGCATATAAACAATATTTAGGAAGAAAAAATATTAGATATGTTCAAGAGCAAAATTAACAAAATGCTATTCTCCCAAGAGTGTGGGGTGGGCTAGAGATGGATTTCCAAAATGTTAACTATGTAACACATATGTATGCTATCAGAAATTCAGGATTACTGTCAAGTTCAAAATAAATAAGATTGTCCTCAATTCTGAACCAACTACTCATTTCATTCTGTTCTACGGCAATAGAGGAATCATTACCTGAAATGGTGTCATGCGTACGATCATTGTGGGTATTATCCTGAATAGATCAAAGAGAAGATAACTTGAGATAATTCACATTGTTATGTGTTGTGAACTAATTATTTGACATTAGCTACTAAATTCTTTCACACTAAATTTTACTTGGTTTACTAATATTTGTGTTAATTCCTCCAGAACTTAAAAATGCGAAGAGGGGCAGCAAGTTCTAGGATCAAACTAGCAGTTCAATGTTGCAGTACAAGAAAACTTAGCTAATGTGCCTCGGCCAGTACCAACTGATCATTTTCGCAAAATAAGCTAATTCTGAACGGGGTGGAAGGATGGGTGCTCTCTCGGATCGAGTCAATTTTAATTTATGTGCCTACATGCAGACTAGATTCTTTACAACTCATTTTCTTAAATTAACTGATTAAATCGTACTTACCTGCTGGCCCATTGCTGTATCCATTCCTCTATAGGCATTGGCAGTACCAGCAGTTTGATTTTGTTCCAAGCTCATTGTTGTAGCTGAATAGTAAATCTTATGCATCAATTCAATGTACAAAGAACATCAATTGCTCACAAACTAGACAAGAGGAAGGAAGCTCCTACCTGCCGGTAGTGATGTGTATGCTTCATTACCAATTTCTATTGCTTTCCTTTTTCTCGCTGAAATTGAACATGAAACATAACTCCTCGTAGTTCATAACAGAATAGGGATGACCATAGAACTTCTAGACCCAACCCACTCTTTGTATTCACTTTTTGCCCCAACTCACTTTTATCTATCTATCTATATACTAGAAGCACAATACGATGAAAATTTTAAAGATTAGGCTAGAAAATCTCACACTAATCAGAAAACATCTGGCATTTCATCAGGTGAACCCCTTAGAGATAAGTCCATATTACAACCTCGAACTACCACCGAAGCCTAAAACACAACCCTGAACTACGAAACCGTCTAATATACAACCCTCAACTTTCAAAAGCAGATGAAAAACAACCTTGGGTTAGTTTTTGACTGGTTTTGACCAGTCAACAGCCTAGTTAGCGCCAAGTCGTACGCCATGTTACCATCTCTTGAATCTGAAATTTGCTTCTATTTTTTTATCTAGTGGGCAAAACTTCTTGAAACTTTCACATATTGAATCTAAGCATTGTGTGGATTTTTTACATTTTTTTCTAGAAATTATCCTTTGGCCCAATTTTGAAACAAAAAGGCTTCGAATTTGAATTTTCGCTCTAGCTTTTTTTATACTTGGCAAAAAATTTAATACTTTCCCAGATTGAATAATGGTTCTGTGGATTTCTGAGAATTTTTTCATTTTTTTCTGGGAACTTTTTTTTGGCAAAATTTGAGCCAAAAATGGCTTGGTGCTGACTAGGCAGTTGACTGGTCAAAACCGGTCAAAGTCAGTCAAAAACCAACCCAGGGTTATTTTTGTCATGTTTTGGAAGTTTAGCGTTGTAAATTAGACGGTTTTGTAGTTCAGGCTTGTGTTTTAGACTTCAGTGGTAGTTCGAGGTTGTAATATGGATTTATCTCAACCCCTTATAATTAATTTATCGTTCATGGATGAATGTATCGATCTACTTAATCTAATATATGAAAACTGGAAAGAGGGAACACAGACGTCCTAAGCTCCTGCTTTAATCCCAACCGATGCCTTCTTCTCCCCGACCTTATCATGTAATTTGAGCATATTTTAATTGGTTAATGGCTGCATTTATGAGCCTTCCCTTATTACATTCTTTTCCCTAATTGTGCTTAATTTATACTCCCTCCGCTTCTAAATATAAATCTTTGTAGAGATTTCACTATAGACTACATACAGATGTATATAGATGCATTTTAGAGTGTAGATTCACTCAGTTTGCTCTCTACTTGGTCCATAGTGAAATCTCTCCAAAGACTCAGTGTTAGTTACCACCACTTGAGATTTGTATGTTGTATGTAGTATATACAAAATCGGAGAGTATGTACGTGTAGTGTAGTATGTAGTATATAAGAATGTTTAGGTAGTACTCCCTTCGTCCGAAAATACTTGTTATCAAAATGGATAAAAAGAAATGTATCTAAAACAAAAATACATCTAGATACATCCCCTTTTATTCATCTTGATAACAAGTATTTCCGGACGGAGGGAATATATATATATATATATATATTACTTTTTAGGTAGTATGCATCGTATTTTCAATATGCTCCATTTTACGTACAAATATATACGTATTTTACAAATATAATAAAAACCATGGGTCAACTTACAATTTTTCATGTTACCCACTTTGAATTATCGTATATATAATATATGAACATACTTATAATGATAAAGTAGTATATATACACACACTTGTGATTTTAAATATATTTATATACTATATCATCTCTTCTGTGAGTACGTCAACCGTTTTTTTACCCTCTCTTCTATGACTATGATACACATGCTTGTGCTTAATCTAGGGGAAAAAATGCTATATCTAAGATTGTTAGAAGAGAACCATATATGAAAAGGTTCCACGGGAGTCCATAATTTTAGTATATTTTAGTTCATTAATTTGATCATAATAATATTTAAATATGAACTGATACTCTAACTAATTGATTGTATAGACTGATGGTAAAATGAAGATGATGCCCTCATATTTGCGAGGGTCATCCTGCTAGTTGTTTTTGTTTTTGTTACACTGTTACCAAACTCCCTCTACCATCCACTTTTCTCGCCATCTCTTGATGTTTCTCCATACGAGTTCAGCTGCTCGACTTGGCTTACTTTAGAAGAGCCTGAACCGTCTAGCCAGATCAGTGTGGTAGACTCGTACACGCACATGTTGTTCAAGCTAGGCAATTCACGGTGAGCCTCTAATTTGCCATCGATAATAGCAGGAATTAAATAAAAGTGATAATTTCTTAAGTAAAGGCTAATGTAGTTATTAGGCCCAATGGATCCCTAACATGAGCTGCTGATTTGAGGAAACCCTACAACAAACCGTCTAAGTTCATGCTCTATGCTACTTCGCCAAAAATGATAGGGCGAACTTGCCATTATTTGATGCGGACCAGCTGATAAGTAAGCTCTATGTTTGAAATATCAGAGGCATGTCAACTAAGTACAAGAATGGCACCGTGGCAAAGGAAGGTAAAGAAGATAAAGGACCTTTACTATTTGGTTTGAATTTTGAAGTCATTTTCTTACAGGCTTTTCCTGGCAATGAAAATGATTTCTCAAAAAAATAATTAAAAAATGGATATTGTTCGTGCATATGTTATCTATATGGGGAATCAATGGATTTGAATCTTGCAAATACCTCTTTCCTCCTCCTCCTGGTCGTTTTGTTCTTCTACTTGACTGCACGTTAAATAACAATTAGTCAGTACATTGTATTAGGACAATATCGAAATGTAATTTATATCTTTTCTATAGCACCAACTTTGACGGTGACTCGTCATCACTTTTCTTCCCAGGAAATATCAAAAGTAAATAAAACTGGCACTTCAGTATCAACTTATTGTTATATAACATCTTCAGAAAAAAGGCAATCACCTACGTTTTCTTTTCTTGTATATTGCCTGAGAAATTCTGCACTGTGAATACATTTGATACACCTTCGAGAACACTTTCATCGGAATGCTCACAAAACTTTACCCCAAGCTTGACCCACTGTTTAGTAGTGGACTGCTCAAATTGGGTCTCCTTATGAACAGTACCTTTCCCACCAATCAGACGAAATGTGGGCTTTCTGATTGTCCCATTTAGCAGCATTATTATGCCTTTCGTAAAATGTGCCTCGGGCCAGTCCGGGTCTTCTTTGCCATCATAGAAATCTGGGTTCAGGAAAACTAGCTCAACCATCAGTGAAGCAACGTCGCCAGTTGTAACTTGATTTCCGTCCAAATCCTGGAGAACCACCGTTATGCCGTTCCCGTCCTTCGTGGGTATAGGCTGCCCTGTATAACAAATTGGCCCGCTCATGCTACCTTTTTTTGTTGTTAGGAGAGGACCAGTCAGGTCACTTTTGAATACTAGCTTATATATCGGTTTCCTGTCACATATACAGAAGATATGGTAAGTTCAAAATATGGCAACGATAGATATTCTCGTGCAGTCGTGCTTATCACATGGTGTATGTGGTAAGCAACCTAAAAAATACATATTCCCGTGCTTAGTTGAACAGTTGAGCTTACGTCTCATGTAAAGGTAAAGTCTTAATTGCAAACGTACGTCTCATCCTGGCCACGGACATGTGCTGGCGCACGTCTGTACCATGAGCCATTTAGTCTAGTGTACAACAAAAGTATGGTGGTGATGAATGATCTATGGATGCTATATGTCGACCAGTCGCTTGGAGAGGTGACATTTACGAACGTTTTCACGAGATTTTTAATTCTATCGCGGTCTTAGAAAATGACATGTCATTCTGAAGAAATTATCACAACACAAAAAATAGTTAGCAAATGTCATCCCCTCTGAGCGAACAAGCGCCAGATAAGAGGGCCCATGATCTATGGTGTAGATTAAAACTTACCCTTCACCTAAAAAGGGCAGTATTTCAAATCACATGTTGAAAATATCCATCCCACCCGCACAAGACAGCAGACGCCACCGCAACGCAACCCAACGGAAAGTCAGAAAAAAAACATCCTTGTATTTTCATCATAGACGGCAGCGTGCCGAAGGGCCATCTCCCACTGTCCGCTCGGCCCGCAGAGCACCGGTGAATGGTGATGCTCCCTACCGTGGGGCCGCGTCAGCAGCCGCCCCTGGCACCGACGCCGTGCACGTTCTTGTCCTTCCTCGCTAAGGCTTGGGCCGGCGCTCAGCGAGGCACTCACTGCGCTCTGCCTTGCCACCACAAGGCCAACTGCAATAAAATTGATTTGTGTGGGTGCGTAGCTTATGTGTGTAACTTTGCCTTGTACAATGAAGGGTGCTTAGGGGAGGTGTTTAGAGAAATAAATCAAGATTTTTTTAAGCACCGATGCCTATTTTTACCAAAGAGACGTTTAGTTAAGCGTCTTACGTGTAGAAAATAGGCACCGATGCTTCAGAAAAATCCGGTTTATTTTTCTAAGCACCTTTCTAAGCATTTCTCATTGTACAAGGCCTCATGCACCAAGACGGGGGATTCAATCAGCGTCCGTGTTGTCTCGCACTTGCGTATCTCGGCGGAATTAATGAGGTTGATGGTTTGTAGTGTTCTGGCCAAAAGCACCGGCACATCGGTCATGCAAGGCGATCTTCGTCGGGAGTGCTACGTCCGCCGCCACGCTGGGCATGCGTTCATTCCCTACCTCTTGTGGGCGTTGCCGTCGGTTCGCCTCGTCTCCGATGGCCTTAAAGCCATGAGGGTGCAGTGGATCTCGGTCCTTGCCGGCGGGAGGACTTTGTTTTCAGTTGTTTCTTTGCGTTTTGTTATGGTTTCTGTCCTGCTTATAAAGATGAGACAGTGGCGGTTCTTCGAAGATGGAATAAGGCTCTTCCCGTCTAGCCCCCGTCTTGATTGTGTGTCTAGCATCATCGATGGGCGTGTGAAGGTGTATCTTCGGCGGATCTGTTCTTGATTTGCTAGGATCTGATCGTAGTTCGTTTACGTTCATGTGTTTTCAGGTTGGATCCTTCTAATCTGCGATGATCCTACTTAACATGACGACTTTCCAACTGCTACTATAAAATGTTTTGCCCGGATCCAACGAGGGATGGGCAATGATGGCGGCGCGTCATCGGCTCACTTCAGTGCTTGTAGTCGTCGGTAGGTGGTCTACGGATCTGGATGTAATTTATTATTATTTTTTGTGTTCGTTGTACTGTCATGATTGAAGATGAATAGCTCCAAAGTTTTTCTGAAAAAAAAACTGTCCAAGGCGCCACTCCACTACTCACCCAGTCACCTTAATTAATCATCACACCAATTAGAAGATTAATTTCTCAACTGTTTTGTTTTACGTGGATGGATCAAACTATCATTTTGAATCTTTTGAGGGGGGAGGGGGACGAAGCATGTCCCATTATATATTTTTCTCAGTAAGTTAGACACCACCATATTATTGAAATCTTTATTTTTTGGCGGAAACACCATATTCAAAAAAATCATTTGGGTTTGTATATATGTTTGATCCATCCATGAGATGTATGTTCCGGTACTGCATTATTCTTTGAATTTCAGAAAAAGATCATTTGAGTTTGTATATTTGTTTACTATCTGTATTCAGCTTGTATACAAATTAATATAACATCTATATATATCCCCAAAAGAGAAAAACATGCTGTATCAAAGCCAACATTTTAGCACCTAACTAAACTACGTTTAGAGAAAGTTCATATATACCTTCGAGGTGGAAGTACAATTGGAGGTTCCTGGACGTGTTGCTGCTTTTTTCAAAGAAAAATAAACAAATTCAAACTGGTTAGTATCATACCAAATAAAGACCCCTCGTTGCATAACAAATGTTCACCGGGGTTCTGTTGCTCTTCTCAGCAAAACCGCCCAACTATATAAACTTAAAAAAAAAAGAAAACTCCAAGGGTTGAACATCTAGGTTCACAGCACATATTGTCAAAGAAAAAAAAAAGCACTCCGAATTACCTGCATTTTGTCCTTCAATTCTTTCACCTCCTTCTTTAACTCCTGAATAGCCGCCAAGATCCTCCTTGTATCCCCAGAAAGAGGCAACGCAGCAAAATAAAAGGACCACACCAAGAATGAACTGAGATAGGCAAGAAGCCTTAAGACGACACACCAACGGATCTCGGAAGACGTGTACCTCTCCATGTCGGATATTTCATCCTTCTTCCTCACCATGGGGATCCGCCTCGCGAGCTTGCCGTCGTTCTTCCCTGCGAGGCCGTTAGCTTTGTTCTCGTTTAGGAGTGGTGTAGTGGCGATGGGTGGTCGGCCGGGCTGAAGGCTTTTAATGGAGAGCTCCCGCGTTGAACAAACCGCGTTCCTTGCTTCGGGGCGAGGTTCCCAACACTCTCCCTCTCAGCAGCAGCTGCGACGACACTACCCACTGTCCTAATGGAATGGTCAATGAAAATTTTCATATTCCATCCAGCAAAGCTATAAAGTGATGATTAAAGTTGCCCTCGGCGTGCATGCATGATACTCCCTCCGTTTTCAAATATAAGTCTTTTTAGAGATTCCAACAAGTGACTACATACGAAACAAAATAAGTAAATCTACACTCTAAAATATGTCTACATACATCCATATGTTGTAATCCATTTGAAATGTCTAAAAAGACTTATATTTAGGAACGGAGGGAGTACTATGTTTAGATGGCAGAACGTACATTGAACAATTAACTTCGGCTTCTACTCTCTCCATCTCTAAATATGTCTTTTTAAAGGTTTTGATATAGACTACATACAAACGAAAATGAATGAATCTGCAATCTAAAATAGGTTTACGTACATTTGTATGTATTTTTTATTGAAATCTCTAAAAAAGACTTATATTTGAAAACATAGAAAGTACAATGTATTTTTCTTGAAAAGGAAGGACTCCCCGGCCTCTGCATCAGAACGATGCATACGGCCAACTTTATAAATAAGCAAATAGGTTCAACAAGATCTTAAAATATGAAACAAAAGTAAAGGCAAGCTCACAAAGAGCCAAAGGGCCAAAAACACACTAGCCAAAAGGCCACAACTGGCTGGCATAAAAAAGATAGAAAAACTAATTGCCTATTCTATTACATGACCGCCATCCAAACCGGTTAAAAATATCCCGTGCTATCATCTCCCACCGGATAGATCCACTAACCAAACGCTCCCTGGCCTCCGTCGGAGTGAGTAGCGACCGCATACAGATCAACGCAGTGGCTCGAAAGATAACTTGCAAAAAATGAATATTTGTTGTTCTGTTAAAACCAAATCATTTCTGCAGTTCCATACTGCCCACAATAAAGTACATACTCCTACGCGAATGTGTCTCGTGTTTCGGACTCTATCCCATTAAGCCGCGTTTCAAATAACGTGCTGACATAATTCGGAGGAGTAATGTTAAAGGCTATGTGCACCGTCCGCCATAAAACTTTTGCCAACGAGCACTCAAGAAAAAAGTGTTTGATAATTTCATCCCGATCACAAAAACTACCCCTACAGGTCCTGTCCAGTTACGCTTTGCCAAGTTATCCTTAGTTAATATGACTTGTTTATGAACAAACCACATAAAAACTTTGATTTTCAAAGTAACTTTGACTTTCCAAACATATTTGGAACTAGGAATGGCGCTAAAGTTGATAACATCGAGATACATTGATTTAACTGTGAACTCTCCAGACCTAGTAAGCTTCCAGCGCAACTGATCGGGCTGTTGAGATAGATGAACCTCCATCAGTCTACTCACTAAATGAAGCCACGCTTCCCAACGATTGCCGGCAAGCGTCCTCCTAAAATGAATATTAAGGGGGATGAACTGAAGTATCGTTGCAACATAAGCATCACGTCGTTGAACAATACTATAAAGGGACGGGTACTGAAGCGCGAGTGGCGTCTCTCCTAGCCAAGTATCCTCCCAGAATCGCGTGGTAGTGCCATTACCGATTATAAACTTTGTCCTATTGAAAAAGGCTGATTTGACTCTCATGAGCCCCTTCCAAAAAGGCGAGTCCGTCGGTCTCACTGTCACCTGGGACAAAGTTTTGGACTGAAGATAATTACTACGGAGAATCTGTGCCCATGTGGCCTCGGTCTCAACAGATAACTTAGACAACCACTTGCTAAGAAGACATCTGTTCTTGACTTTAAGATTTTCAATGCCAAGACCCTCTTGGTCTTTCGGTCGACAAATAATATCCCATTTGGCGAGTCTGTATTTTCTTTTTAGTTCATCGCTCTGCCAGAAAAATCGGGATCGATAGAAGTGCAGCCCTTTCCTAACTCCAACTGGGACTTCGAAGAAAGACAAGAGAAACATAGGCATACTCGTGAGCACCGAACTAATAAGAATTAATCGGCCTCCGTATGACATGATCTTGCCCTTCTAGCAACTTAGTTTCTTCTCAAAGCGATCCTCGATGCACTTTCATTCTCTGTTTGTCAGCTTACGATGGTGAATGGGTATACCTAGATACGTAAAAGGTAAAGTCCCCAATTCGCACCAAAACAATTGCCTATAAGCCTCATGTTCCTCATTGGCTCTTCCAAAACAGAACAATTCGCTTTTATGAAAGTTAATCTTTAACCCGGTCAATTGTTCAAATAAGCATAACACCAACTTCATATTTCTCGCTTTTGCCAAGTCATGCTCCATAAAGATGATCGTATCACCAGCGTACTGTAGGATAGACACACCTCCATCAACTAGATGAGGCACCAAGCCACCCACCTGACCAGCCTCCTTAGCCCTTCCTATTAGAATTGCCAACATATCAACCACAATGTTAAACAAAATAGGAGACATCGAATCACCTTGTCTCAGGCCCTTATGTGTCTGAAAATAATGACCTATGCCGTCATTCACTTTAATTCCAACACTCCCTTTTTGCGTGAAAGATTCTACCTGGCGTCGTCAGGCTTCATCAAAACCTTTCATACATAAGGCCTGTTGAAGGAAAGACCATTTGACTTTATCGTACGCTTTCTCGAAATCCACCTTGAAAACAACTCCATCTAGTTTTTTCGTGTGAATCTCATGGAGCATTTCATGAAGGACCACAACCCCTCCTAGGATGTTTCTGTCCGGCATGAAAGCAGTTTGGAAATGCTGCACCATAGAATGCGCAATCTGCATGAGCCTATTAGTCCCAACCTTGGTAAAATTTTTGAAACTAACATTAAGAAGACAGATGGGCCTGAACTGTTCAATTCTCACAGCCTCTGTTTTCTTAGGAAGTAGGGTTATCGTTCCAAAATTCAGGTGAAATGACTGAAGCTGTCCCGAGAATAAATCATGGAACATCGGTAGCAAATCCCCCTTAATAATATGCCAGCATTTTTTATAAAACTCCGTCGGAAATCCATCCGGTCCTGGAGACTTGTTGTTTTTCATCTGTGAAATGGCCTCAAACACCTCTTTCTCGGAAAAAGGGGCAGTCAAAATATCCTTCTCATCAGCAACAAGTTGAGGAACATCCTCAATCCTAGACTCATCCAGGCATACACAATTATCCTTTGGAGGCCCAAACAACTGCTTGTAGTATTCGGTTATGTATAATTTTAGGTTTTCCTATCCTAAAATCGTTCCTTCATCTCGTTCAAGCTGAAGATCCTCTTCTTTCTGTGCTTGCCATTAGCGATCATGCGAAAGAATTGAGTGTTCGCGTCCCCCTGGACAACTTTGCGAACCTTAGCCCGCAGCGCCCACTTTAATTCCTCTTCACGGAGAAGCTCTTTCAATCTCATCTGCGCCTCAACCTTAGCATGAAGCTCCGAGGCTGGCAGAATTGTGGATTTGGCTTTTAAATCTAGGGACTGAATAAGTGTAAGGAGCCTTTCCTTTTCGACCTTATAAATTCCACTAAGATGCTTAGCCCACCCTGTTGGGGAACGTAGCAGAATTTTATAATTTTCTACGCATCACCAAGATCTATCTAGGAGTATTCTAGCAACGAGAGGGATAAGAGAGCATCTACATACCCTTAATGTAGATCGCGCACGGAAGCGTTCAAGAGAACGGGTTGATGGAGTCGTACTCGCCGTGATCCAAATCACCGATGACCAAGTGCCGAATGGACGACACCTCCGCGTTCAACACACGTACGGTTGGAGAGACATCTCCTCCTTCTTGATCCAGTAAGGGGAAGGAGAGGTTGATGAAGATGGCTCCAGCAGCACGACGGCGTGGTGATGGTGGAGCAGCAGTACTCCGGCAGGGCTTCGCCAAGCGCTTACGGAGGAGGAGAGATGTTGGGAGAGGAGAGGGAGGCGCCAAGGCTTAGGTGCTGCTGCCCTCTCACCCTTCACACACACACACACACACACACACACACACACACACACACACATACATATATATATATATATATATATATATATATATATATATATATATATATATATATATATATATATATATATATATATATAGTGTTACTATTCATCACCCAGGGTGCAGAATAAGTTATTCTTCACCCGAGGTAATCTTACGATCATATCATAATTAAATTACGTTTGGAATTTAAATAGTTACATTCCTATTGATTCATTATGTAAAATTTGGCATAAAAAATAAAAAATATATGTCATAAGACAAAAAATTTTGCAGTTTATGTGTATTTTACACTATGTTTTTACGTTTGTAATTTTACATAACACAAAATATTTTTTACGATGATTATATATTTTCTTACGGTCTCTTTTTACGTCGGAAATAAGACAAAACTTACTGAACGTAAAATTATGGTGCATTGATGGTAAAATAGAGGGGGTGAAGAATAACTATTCCTCACCCAGGGTGACGAATAGTCAATCCCTATATATATATATATATATATATATATATATATATATATATATATATATATATATATATATATATATATATAGGGGCAAGGGAGAGGGGGCCCGGCCCCCTCAGATCCCATCTGAGGATGGGGCGGCGGCCAAGGGGGTTTTCCTTGCTCCCAAGGCAAGGGGCGCCCCCTTTTAGGGTTTCCTCCCTCACCTGCGGTAGTACCGCCCTGCTGAGCGGTAGTACCGCTTAGGTTCCTCCCGCGACAGTACCGTGAGTGGGGCGGTAGTACCGCTGGTAGCAGCGGTAGTACCGCGCTCACTTGCGGTGGTACCGCCCTCTACGGGGGGGGGATAGGGGGAGGCTCCCAGCCCACTAAGGGGCTGGTCCCTCTCCACATACAGCCCATAGGGCCCTCCGGGGCAGGTGGACCCCCGGAACCCCTTAGGTGGTCCTGGTACAATACCGGTAACCCCGAATTATTCCGGTGACCGTATGATGACTTCCCATATATAAATATTTACTTCCGGACCATTCCGGAACTCCTCGTGTCATCCAGGATCTCATCCGGGACTCCGAACAACTTTCGGGTTACTGCATACCAATATCTATACAACCCTAGCGTCACCGAACCTAAAGTGTGTAGGCCCTACGGGTTCGAGAGACACGCAGACATGACAGAGACGACTCTCTGGTCAATAACCAACAGCGGGATCTGGATACCCATGTTGGCTCCCACATGTTCCTCGATGATCTCATCGGATGAACCAAGATGTCGAGGATTCAATCAATCCCTGTATACAATTCCCTTTGTCAATCGGTACGTTGCTTGCCCGAGATTCGGTTGTCGGTATCCCAATACCTCGTTCAATCTCGTTACCGGTAAGTCACTTTACTCGTACCGTAATGCATGATCCCGTGACCAAGCACTTGGTCACTTTGAGCTCATTGTGATGATGCATTACCGAGTGGGCCCAAGAGATACCTCTTAGTCATACGGAGTGACAAATCCCAGTCTTGATCCGTGTCAACCCAACAGATACTTTCGGGGATACCTGTAGTGCACCTTTATAGTCACCCAGTTACATTGTGACGTTTGGTACACCCAAAGCACTCCTACGGCATCCGGGAGTTACACGATCTCATGGTCTAAGGAAATGATACTTGACATTGGAAAAGCTTTAGCAAACAAACTACACGATCTTGCTCTATGCTTAGGATTGGGTCTTGTCCATCACATCATTCTCCTAATGATGTGATCCCGTTATCAATGACATCCAATGTCCATAGTCAGGAAACCATGACTATATGTTGATCAACGAGCTAGTCAACTAGAGGCTCACTAGGGACATGTTGTGGTCTATGTATTCACACATGTATTATGATTTTCGGATAACACAATTATAGCATGAACAATAGACAATTATCATGAACAAGGAAATATAATAATAACCATTTTATTATTGCCTCTAGGGCATATTTCCAACAGTCTCCCACTTGCACTAGAGTCAATAATCTTATTACAGTGTGATGAATTAAACACCCATAGAGTTCTGGTGTTGATCATGTTTTGCTCGTGGAAGAGGTTTAGTCAACGGATCTGCGACATTCAGATCCGTATGTACTTTACAAATATCTATGTCTCCATCTTGAACATTTTCACGAATCGAGTTGAAGCGACGCTTGATGTTCCTGGTCTTCTTGTGAAACCTGGGCTCCTTGGCAAGGGCAATAGCTCCAGTGTTGTCATAGAAGAGAGTGATCGGCCCCGACGCATTAGGTATGACTCCTAGGTCGGTGATGAACTCCTTCATCCTAATTGCTTCATGTGCTGCCTCCGAGGCTGCCATGTACTCCGCTTCACATGTAGATCCCGCCACGACGCTCTGTTTGCAACTGCACCAGCTTACTGCCCCTCCATTCAAAATATACACGTATCCGGTTTGTGACTTAGAGTCATCCAGATCTGTGTCGAAGCTAGCGTCGACATAACCCTTTACGACGAGCTCTTCGTCACCTCCATAAACGAGAAACATATCCTTGGTCCTTTTCAGGTACTTTAGGATGTTCTTGACCGCTGTCCAGTGTTCCTTGCCAGGATTACTTTGGTACCTACCTACCAAACTTACGGCAAGGTTTACATCAGGTCTGGTACACATCATGGCATACATAATAGACCCTATGGCTGAGGCATAGGGGATGACACTCATCTCTTCTATATCTTTTGCCGTGGTCGGGCATTGAGCTGTGCTCAATCTCACACCTTGGAATACAGGCAAGAACCCCTTCTTGGACTGATCCATATTGAACTTCTTCAATATCTTATCAGGTATGTGCTTTGCGAAAGACCTATGAGGCGTCTCGATCTATCTCTATAGATCTTGATGCCTAATATATAAGCAGCTTCTCCAAGGTCCTTCATTGAAAAACACTTATTCAAGTAGGCCTTAATACTGTCCAAAAGTTCTATATCATTTCCCATCAGAAGTATGTCATCCACATATAATATGAGAAATGCTACAGAGCTCCCACTCACTTTCTTGTAAACACAGGCTTCTCCATAAGTCTGTGTGAACCCAAACGCTTTGATCATCTCATCAAAGCGAATGTTCCAACTCCGAGATGCTTGCACCAGCCCATAGATTGAGCGCTGGAGCTTGCACACTTTGTTAGCATTCTTAGGATCGACAAAACCTTCCGGCTGCATCATATACAATTCTTCCTTAAGAAAGCCGTTAAGGAATGCCGTTTTGACGTCCATTTTCCATATCTCATAATCATAGTGAGGGAGTCCTGGATTAGGGGGTGTTCGGATAGCCGGACTGCATCCCCCGCCGGACTCCAGGATTATGAAGATACAAGATTGAAGACTCCGTCCCGTGTCCGGAAGGTTCTTTCCTTGGCGTAGAAGGCAAGCTAGGCATGCGGATATTCGAGATCTCCTACCAATGTAACCGACTCTGTGTAACCCTAACCCTATCCGGTGTCTATATAAACCGGAGGGTTGTAGTCCGTAGGACAGAATCATCTTCATACACCATCAAACCATAGGCTAGCTTCTAGGGTTTAGCCTCCTTGATCTCGTGGTAGATCTACTCTTGTACTACCCATATCATCAATATTAATCTAGCAGGAGTAGGGTTTTACCTCCACCGAGAGGGCCCGAACCTGGGTAAAACAAAGTGTCCCTTGTCCCCTGTTACCATCCGACCTTGACGCACAGTTCGGGACCCCCTACCCGAGATCTGCCGGTTTTGACACCGATATTGGTGCTTTCATTGAGAGTTCCTCTGTGTCGTCGCCTTTAGGTTCGATGGCTCCTTTGATCATCAACGGCGATGAGGTCCAGGGTGAGGCTTTTCTCCCCGGACACATCTTCGTCTTCGGCGGCTTCGCTCTGCGAGCCAACTCGCTTGGCCATCTAGAGCAGATCGAAAGCTACGCCCCTGGCCATCAAGTCAGGTTTGGAAGCTTAAACTACACGGCGGACATCCGCGGAGACTTGATCTTCGACGGATTCGAGCCACAGCCAAGCGTGCCGCACTGTCAAGAAGGGCATGATATAGCTCTGCTCCCGAACAGTGTCCTGGAGGCCGCATACGCTCCGGCCCCGATCCTTGATCCGGAGCCCGCTGCGTTCGTCGAGGAAGAACGGTTGGACGTCACCTCAGGGGCTGCGACGTTAAAGGCAATCGAGCCGAACGCCGGTCCCACACTCCGCGTTGCCCATGACTCCAAGGAGCCGGATTCTTCTCCGAACTTCGGGCCTTCCAAGCCCCCACCGATCGAATCTGATTGGGCACCTATAATGGAGTTCACCGCCGCGGACATCTTTCAGTGCTCACCTTTTGGTGACATCATGAATTCTCTCAAGTCTCTCTCTTTATCAGGAGAGCCCAGGCCGGATTATGGTCTGCAAGGTTGGGATTCGGACGATGAAGGAACTCAAAACCCACCCACCACCCACTTAATAGCCACTGTCGACGATCTAACCGACATGCACGACTTCGGCTCCGAAGACTTCGACGGTATGGACGACGAAGGAGGAGACGAACAACAACCAGCACCTGAAGGGCGCTGGACCGCCACCTCGTCATATGACATATACATGGTGGACGCTCCGAAAGACGGAGATGGCGATGGAACAGCGGAGGATGGCACCTCGAGAAAGCCTCCCAAACGCCGGCGTCAGCGGCACCGCTCTAAATCCCGCCAAAGCAAGAACGGTGATTCCGGCACGGGGGATAATACTACCCCGGATACCGCCGAAGAACACCAACCCCAACAAGACTCAGCACGGGAAGATGGAGATGCCAGCCTTCATAAGAAAGCGGCAGAACAAGAGGTTGAGGACGATAACTACATGCCTCCCTCCGAAGACGAGGCAAGCCTTGACGACGATGAATTCGTCATACCATCAGACCCTGCCGAACAAGCGCGTTTTTGTCGCAGGCTTATCGCCATGGCTAACAGCCTATAGAAAAAGCAGCAACAGCTTAGGGCTGATCAAGATTTGCTAGATGACAGATGGACAGACGTCCTTGCGGCCGAAGAGTATGAACTCGGGCGCCACTCCAAAAATTATCCTAAGCGCAGGCCGCTCCCCCAATCAGAGGAGGAAACAAATGACATGGCAGACCGGCCACCTCGCGGCCGCGACAGAGAGGCCTGTCGAAACTTCAAGCCAACCATGCCCCGGGGCCGTTCGGCCAGGGCACAAGAAAACGAGCCAGACCTGCGAGACGTACTGGAGGACAAAGCAAGGCAGACAAGATCGATCTATGGATCGCGCGGACGCCCAACACGTGACGATTTTCAGTCCGGACACAATAAATCTGGCCGGGCCGAACTCAACAAGCACAGCTCTTCCGAGCTGCGTCATGGCATAGCCCAGTACAGGGGCGCCGCACACCCGTTATGCTTCACAGACGAAGTAATGGACCATCAAATCCCAGAGGGTTTTAAGCCCGTCAATATCGAGTCGTACGATGGTACGACAGATCCGGCAGTTTGGATCGAGGATTATCTCCTTCACATCCATATGGCACGCGGCGACGACCTGCACGCCATCAAATATCTCCCACTCAAGCTTAAGGGACCAGCTCGGCATTGGCTTAACAGCTTGCCAGCAAATTCCATCGGTTCTTGGGAGGACCTGGAAGCCGCATTCCTCGATAACTTCCAGGGCACTTATGTGCGACCACCGGACGCTGATGACCTAAGCCACATAATTCAGCAGCCAGACGAATCGGCCAGGCAATTCTGGACACGGTTCCTAACAAAGAAAAATCAGATAGTCGACTGTCCGGACGCAGAGGCCCTAGCGGCCTTCAAGCATAATATCCGCGACGAATGGCTTGCCCGGCACCTGGGATAGGAAAAGCCAAAAACCATGGCAGCCCTCACGACACTCATGACCCGCTTTTGCGCGGGCGAAGACAACTGGCTAGCTCATAGCAACAACTTATCAAAGAAGACCGGTAATCCGGATACCAAGGACAAAAGTGGCAGGTCACGTCGAAACAATCAAAAGCCCCGCGTTAGCAGCGACAACAATGAGGATATGGCAGTAAATGCCGGATTCAGAGGCTATAAATACGGTCAGCGGAAGCAGCCATCTAAAAAGAATAACCAGGGCCCGTCCAGTTTGGACCGAATACTCGACCGCTCGTGCCAAATTCATGGCACCCCCGAAACGCCAGCCAATCACACCAACAGAGATTGTTGGGTGTTCAAGCAGGCAGGCAAGTTAAGAGCCGAACATAAAAACAAGGGGCTGGACAGCGATGACGAGCAGGAGCCCAGGCCGCCGAACAACAAAGGACAGAAGGGGTTTCCTCCGCAAGTGCGGATGGTGAACATGATATACGCGACCCATATTCCCAAGAGGGAAAGGAAGCGTGCGCTACGGGACGTATACGCGATGGAGCCAGTCGTCCCAAAGTTCAACCCTTGGTCCTCTTGCCCGATCACTTTCGATCGAAGGGACCACCCCACTAGTATCCGTCACGGCGGCTTTGCCGCATTGGTCCTCGATCCAATCGTCGACGGATTTCATCTTACAAGAGTCCTCATGGACGGCGGTAGTAGCCTGAACCTGCTTTACCAGGATACAGTGCGGAAAATGGGCATAGATCCATCAAGGATCAAGCCCACAAGGACGACCTTTAAAGGCGTCATCCCAGGTGTAGAGGCCAATTGCACAGGCTCGATAACTCTTGATGTGGTCTTCGGATCTCCGGATAATTTCCGAAGCGAAGAGTTAATCTTCGATATAGACCCGTTCCGCAGTGGTTATCATGCCCTGCTCGGACGAACGGCATTCGCTAAATTCAATGCGGTTCCGCACTACGCATATCTCAAGCTCAAGATGCCAGGCCCTCGAGGAGTAATTGCGGTCAGCGGAAACACCGAATGCTCCATCACAACGGAGCAGCACACGGCGGCCCTCGCGGCGGAAGTACAAAGTAGCCTTTCAAGGCAACTCTCCAGTCCGGCCGCTAAAACGCCGGACAATGCAAAGCGCGCCCGGAGTAACCTGCAACAAGACCACTTGGCACATTCAGAGCAGGCGTAGCAATACGGCCCCAACCCCAGCCATCGCAGCATTGCGGAGCTAGTACCTCGAGTACACAGTTATGCCCTTAAAATTCCATGGGCACAGGGGAAGGAGGCACTTTAACGGCATGCCTACAATACGGTCTTAAACGTACTAGGGGCTGCCGGATTTTTTCTTTTTCTTTTTTTTACTTTCAGGACTCCATATTCTGGATAACCTGTTCGGCCTTGTTGCCGCACAAACGATACAAGACCCAGGGGAGCAGACAAAGTTACGCCGCACTACGGAACTCTCAGGTGGTCTCTATTTCGAGCGATATATCTGTTTCCAAATTTCCGCGGCCTGCGCCTGGCCGGGACATGTTAAATAGTCTAGTATTTTTTGCTTATCGCACTACTTGTATCGTCCGGCTTCGAATAGCCTCTTTATAAACAATGCATAGCTTTGTGTCTATTTTCTGCATTACATTCTTTGAATATATATGTTTATCCTATAACATGATCGCACCCGTACACCATGGTACGGCAAACCACGCCAGGAGCTTCATTACCCTTTTATCTGGACGTGAGAAGTCCGTACACTTTCACAAGTGCGGCACCCCGAACTTATAGCACTATATGCATCGGCTCCGAGTCATGATTTTGGTCATATGTTGGGTTTGCCCGGCTCCTATGTTTTGGTGCCTTACGTTCCGCTCTATCGGCTAAGGTAGCACTAGGAGAACCGCTGCGATTGTGCCCCAGGTCATGTGGGTGAGCACCTCAGTGGAGAAAGCTAAAACAGACTGTCATGATAGGGCGTGAGACCGGTCGCTGTTCGAGAGGTTTTTCGAGTCCTTAAAGGCTTATGCCGCTTCGAGCGGAGAGCTGGTTAAATCCGGCTAAAGGCGTGGATAGCGCCCCGAATTCGGCCTTCCGAACTAGGGGCTTTGCCGAAATTTAAAATTATAAAGTTCTGTGGCTAAGTGAGAGTGTTCAAGCATTATAGTCCGATTGCCTGGTTCGTTGTGCTGAGGGCCTCCCTCGAAGGACCCAACTATGGGAACAAGAGCCCTCAGGTTTATCCCGAACACCCCAGCACTAGTTGCATGGGGGGAGAAAGCTGACGACTCGCCATCTCTCAATTATTGATAAACGGCCACACAGAAAACAATATTTTAAATTCAAAGCATTGCTTAAAGCGCATATGAACAAGTTTTCAGCGCACAGGATACAAACGAACGAGTTCATGGAAATATTACATCTTTAGCACATTCATCCGCAATAAGGCGGGCTCCGGCAAGAACTTCTTCATAGTAGTTCTCGGGCTTGCGATGTTCCTTCCCTGGCGGCGGCCCGTCCTTCACAGCTTCTCGCCGTTCAGCTTACCCCAGTGTACCTTCACACGGGCGAGGGCCCTCCGGGCGCCTTCGATGTAGGCAGAGTGCTTGATGACCTCAAGCCGTGGACAGGCCTCCACCAGCCGCCGCACTAGCCCAAAGTAGCTCCCAGACAGGGCTTCCCCAGGCCATAGCCGAACTAGAAGGCCCTTCATAGCCTGTTCGGCCGCCTTGTGGAGCTCGACTAGCTGCTTCAGCTGATCACTCAAGGGCACAGGGTGTCCGGCCTCAGAATACTGAGACCAGAACACACTCTCCGCCGAGCTGCCCTGTTCAGCTCGGTAGAACACGGCGGCGTCGGATGCGCTACGGGGAAGATCGACAAATGCCCCTGGAGAACTCCGGATTCGGGTAAGAAACAGGTATTTTATTTTTATATTCCTACTTTGCATTAAGAATGCCTTACCCGCTGCTATCTTTTTTACATCCTCCAACTCTTGGAGGGCCTTCTGGGCTTCAGCCTTGGCATTTTTGGTGGCCTCAACAGCAGAGGTGAGTTCGGTGGCTTGCGTTTTCATGTCAAGCTCCAAACCCTTATGTTTTTCCATGAGGTCTTGCAGCTTCTGCTGCACCTCGCTGCATTGGACCACAAGCTTTTCTCGTTCGATGCGCTCCTCGGCCGTCTTCTTTTCGGCCTCGGTAAGCGCCTGCCTCAGGTGTGGCCACCTCTGTCGCGGCCCCTACATTAGGCAGTGTATTCCTGTTATTTTCTGCAATCAAGCCTCTCCATAGGAAAATTTTTATTATTAACGGTCTTTTTTACCTTCCTTCTCCTCGAGCTGCCCTCTGGCAAGACCGAGCTCTCGCTCGGACCGCTCAAGGTCCTTCTTAAGGACATCCACCTGCGCAGTTAATGCGGCGGTGGACAGCAGCGAAGCCTGCATACGCATATTTGACTTTTTTGTTAGACTCCTGCGATAATTATTAGATCCTCTATCCGGCTTTTCTTTCCGAACACCGAACAGAGCATCAGGGGCTACTGTCTATGCGGCAATGAATTCAACATATTAACTGCTTACCTAAAAGCCTGTTAGAAGGCTAGCGCAAGCTTCATTCAGTCCGCTCTTGGCGGACTGAACCCTCCGGACCACCGTACTCATAACAGTACGGTGCTCCTCATCGATGGTGGCGCCTTCAAGTGCCTCCAGCAAGTTGTCCGGTGCCTCTGGTTGGGCAGAGGTCGCCGGCTCAGACGGCTTGCTCCTCTTGGAAGGAGTTCGCCTACCGCGGGCCGGGACTGTTGAGTCCGGTGCGGTGTCCGGCACAAAGCCGGACTTGGTGCCCTGGGGGGACTTGTCCCCTCCACTCCTGGAGTCCGGGAGGTTGCCTTGCGGCTCCTCCAGGACCACCTCCTTTTGCCCAGGAGTTCGGTGGGACGCCACTTCGGCGTCATCTACCTAGCGGGGGGAGACAGCGGGCGGAACAGAGTTCACGTCCGATGAATCCAGGGAACCACTCGACAAATCGTCGAGTTCGGCCCGGGGCGGCCTGCACAATTACATTCAACATAAGGGAAAGCTGTGCAAATGAAAGGATGTCATGAGTTACTCTGGTATCCGAATACTTACGACGTCGCCGGACGCTTGGTCCTTTCCGGCCGCTCCTCCTCGTCCTCGTAGGGGTCGGGGGAGTAGTCCGGCGTGGGGGTCTTCCTCTTTTTGGATCCCTTAGCCGCCCCCGCTGGGGCGGCCTTCCTCTTCTTCCCTTCCCCCGTTGGAGGGGGAGGGATTTCTTCTTCCTCCTCCTCGCTCTCATGAGGGGAGGGCGTCGCAGACTCGCCTGATGACGAGTCTGATATCGCCACGTTTCGGGCACTCTTTCGAGTCCCGATGGCCTTCTCCTTCTTGGCCTTCTTGTCCGGCACCGCATAAGGTGCCGGAGCCAGCAGCCTCTTTAGGAGAGCTGGGGCTGGGTCTTCGGGCAGAGGAGCCGGACAGTTGATCGGTCCGGCTATCGCCCGCCAAGCCTGTTAAAGGTGAAGGGAGTTTAGATCCCGCATAGACTTAATCTGTAAAGAAGAGCTTGACAGGCCTGTCAAAGGTATAAATAGCTTACCTCGCTAGCGTCGCGCTGCGAGCTGAATCCGCGGTCCTCGGAAGCGGACGTGGGGGACTTGGCGCCTTTGTTCAGCCCCTTCCAGACGCCTTCATACGTCGTGTTGAAGAGCCTACTAAGAGTTTGGTGCCGCGCCGGGTCAAATTCCCACAAAGTAAAATCCCGTTGTTGGCACGGGAGGATCCGGCGGACGAGCATGACCTGGATTACGTTCACAAGCTTGATTGGCTTGCTCACCAGGGACCGGATGCATGTCTGTAGTCCGGTCACTTCTTCCTCGTTGCCCCACGACATGCCCGTCTCTTTCCAGGACATAAGCCGCGTGGGGGGTCCGGATATGAACTCGGGGGCTACGATCCATTTCGGATCACGTGGCTCGGTGATGTAAAACCACCCAGCTTGCCACCCCTTTAAGGTCTCCACCAAGGAGCCCTCGAACCAGAGGACGTTGGCCATCTTGCCGGCCATAGCGCCTCCGCACTCCGCCTGGGTGCCGGACACCACCTTGGGCTTGACGTTGAAAGTCTTGAGCCAGAGGCTGAAGTGGGGGCGGACGCGGAGAAAGGCCTCACACACGACGATAAACGCCGAGATGTTGAGGATAAAGTTCGGGGCCAGATCTTGGAAATCCAGCCCGTAGTAGAACATGAGACCCCGGACGAATGGGTGAAGTGGAAAACCCAGTCCGCGGAGGAAGTGGGGAAGAAAGACTACCCTCTCATGGGGCTTTGGGGTAGGAATAAGCTGCCCTTCCTCAGGAAGCCGATGTGGGATGTCCTTGGACAGGTATCCGGCTTTCCTTAACTTTTTTACTTGATCCTCCGTGATGGAGGAGGCCATCCACTTGCCACCCGCTCCGGACATTGCTGGAGTAGGTCGAGGTGAGAAGTGCGAGCTTGGGTGCTGGAGCTCGAGAACAGAGAGGATGGATAGGCAGGGGAGGAAGAAGGCGTAAGCAAAGAGGTGGATCCTTATCCCCTTATATGGGCGGATGCGGTTATGCGTCCCCACTTGCCTGATAAAACTCACTTGCCTCTCAAACGCCGTGGTAAATGGCACGGTTGGGTTACCTACGTCCGTATTAATGAGAATCCCGTTAAAAGGGGGCGCACGATCTCTGCTTCGATAAGACATGCCAAGGAAACCGCCTCGTTGAACGTGTAGCGGTGGAACAGTAAAAATATTCCGTACAAAAGGCTTGGCCGCAGTGTTATGATACACTACGGGATACGTCAGCAGATTTGATTTGTGTTAATATTATTCTCTATATGGCAATACATGGAAACTTATTTTGCAGAGCCGGACACCTTTTTTTGGTGTTATTCATCTTCTTGAAGAATTTGGAGGAGGAACCCGCCTTGCAATGCCGAAGACAATTTGCGCGCCGGACTCGTCGTCATTGAAGCCAGGTTCAGGGGCTACTGAGGGAGTCCTGGATTAGGGGGTGTTCGGATAGCCGGACTACATCTCCCGCCGGACTCCAGGACTATGAAGGTACAAGATTGAAGACTCCGTCCCGTGTCCGGAAGGTTCTTTCCTTGGCGTAGAAGGCAAGCTAGGCGTGCGGATATTCGAGATCTCCTACCAATGTAACCGACTCTGTGTAACCCTAACCCTATCCGGTGTCTATATAAACCGGAGGGTTGTAGTCCGTAGGACAGAATCATCTTCATACACCATCAAACCATAGGCTAGCTTCTAGGGTTTAGCCTCCTTGATCTCGTGGTAGATCTACTCTTGTACTACCCATATCATCAATATTAATCTAGCAGGAGTAGGGTTTTACCTCCACCGAGAGGGCCCGAACCTGGGTAAAACAAAGTGTCCCTTGTCTCCTGTTACCATCCGACCTTGACGCACAGTTCGGGACCCCCTACCCGAGATCTGCCGGTTTTGACACCGACACATAGTATGCGGCAATTGCTAACATGATTCGGACGGACTTCAGCTTCGCTACGGGTGAGAAGGTCTCATCGTAGTCAACCCCTTGAACTTGTCGATAACCCTTAGCGACAAGTCGAGCCTTATAGATGGTAACATTACCATCCGCATCCGTATTCTTCTTAAAGATCCATTTATTCTCTATTGCTTGCCGATCATCGGGCAAGTCTGTCAAAGTCCATACTTTGTTTTCATACATGGATTCTATCTCGGATTGCATGGCTTCAAGCCATTTGTTGGAATCTGGGCCCGCCATTGCTTCTTCATAGTTCGAAGGTTCACCGTTGTCTAACAACATGATTTTCAAGACAGGATTGCCGTACCACTCTGGTGCGGAACGTGTCCTTGTGGACCTACGAAGCTCAGTTGCAACTCGATCCGAAGTACCTTGATCATCATCATTAACTTCCTCTCTAGTCGGTGCAGGCACCACAGGAACATCTTCCTGAGCTGCGCTACTTTTCGGTTCATGAGGCAGAACTTCATCGAGTTCTACTTTCCTCCCACTTACTTTTCTCGAGAGAAACTCTTTCTCCAGAAAGGACCCTGTCGGGGAAGCTGGCTCCACGAACACCGATGGGACCGGGGTCCCTTTCGGTTCGCCGGGGGGCGGAGATCGCACAAAGAGCAGATCGAGGCGACACACACGAGCAATTTTACCCAGCTTCGGGCCGCACGGATGCGTAAAACCCTGCTGCTGCTTTGTGATTGTATTGCTATCCTACTCGGGAGCTATGGGAGCTACCAGACCGAGCGTGAATAGCCTTGGAGTGTCTAACCTCTGAATGTCCAACCCCCTCTACGTTGCGCATGGGCCTCCTTTTATAGGCTGAAGGGGTCACCAACAGGTGGCAACACAGGTAAGGGTAAAAATGGAAAACTGCTGTAGTTGGTACAACTGTTTATACAGTGTATCGCACCTAACTCTGACGGCAGGGGACAAGGGCATTAAATGCCCGTCTGTGTCGCCCAAACAGAGTGAAAAGGGACCGTTGGGGACGCCTCTGTTCGCCACGATGGCTACCTTGCCATCGCCGTTTGCCACCACGTACCCCTGGCTGCACAGTCGCCCGCCACGTGCGCCTGGGAAGGGTCTCAGGGCGACACGTTGGTGGATGAGCTGGAGCGCGGGTACAGAGTGGCTGCTTGCCGTGGCAAACGCCTTGCCATGGCCTTTGTCTTGTCGCGCCCGGCAAGCTCCTCTTGCCGAGGCTTCGGCTATTCTTCCCGGCAAGCTCCTCTTGCCGGGGTCTTGTTCGTCCTTCCCGGCAAGCTCCTCTTGCCGGGGTCTTGGTTGGCCTTTCACGGCAAGCTCCTCTTGCCGGGGCCTTGTTCTATCTTCCCGGCGAGCTCCTCTCGCCGGGGCCTTGGCTCGAATACTTTGTTCTTGATTGGCTTCAAAGGAAGAACTGAGGATCTTGGCGGTCGCCCGGCAAGCCTTGCCGCGGGGCGCTGCGACTGTCCGTGCACAAGTTCGGGATACTAAGGTACCCCTACTTTAGTACACCGACAAGAGCCCCCGGGCCTGGGCCACACACGGTGCCGAGCGCTGTTGGGCCAGGCCCAAAACAGTGCACGGGCACGCGTGGTTCGGGCCACGCCGCATCTTACTCCGCATCCTCCCCCACGCCCACACCGCACGACACGCGTCGAGCGTGGTGTCGTGGGGGAGATCGTGGGAGGTTCGCGCCTTCTTCATAAATGGAGGGAGGCGTGGAGGCGTGGTTCATTTACTGGATGGGGCCGAGGCGCGGTTTTCAAGGCGTCCACTCCCCACGATCACGGGGTGGGGAGAGGTCGCCTCTCCCGTCGCCTCAGTTCTGCACGCCTGCCACGTGGCCTCCATGCACTTGGGGTGGCGACGGTGGAGGCGGGAATCCGGGCCGTCGCGGTTCGAGGCAGCGGGTCGGTCCCAATTCTTTGACCGCTCGTGTCTTGATTGGCTGAGTGGGGCGGCCGAGCCCCCACCCCGCTCCTTTATAAGGAGCAGGAGGGGGGTTACGGAAGCCCACATCTCTCCTTCCTTCAGCCTCTGCTCCCCTCTCCCCCATTCGCCATGGAGAGAGGGACTCCTGGCCCTTCGACGGTGGCGGCGAGGGTCGCCGCTAGGCAACGCGCCCCTCCTCCTCCTGTGGCGGCGGAGCCAGCCGTAAGGGGAAGAGGGAGGGGGCGTGGCCGTGGACGAGCCAGAGGTCGAGGCCGAGGTGCGCGGGGAAGAGGCGGACAGGGTGGCGCGCCGGCTTCGCCTCCGCCAGCAGCTCCTCTTCCCGCGGCGGTCCACATCGAAGACGACCCTTGCGAGTTCTTCGTCAGGCTGCGTCGGCCGCCTCGTCGTCGCCTCCGGCTTCCGACTCCTTTTGCAAGCGAGATGGAGTTGGATCCGCCCGAAACTCTCAGGTTGCACATGAGGGGCTGTGGGATCAGCGGCACGCGAGTCCGTGTTGATTTCCCAGCCCCTAACATGATGTATCTTGGTCGAGGGTGGAAGACGTTCGCCCGCATCCACAGCTTGACGGAGGGACTCACCCTCCATTTCAAATTGATGGAGGGCGGTCTCCTCTCCGTCAAGGTCTTCGGGTGCTTCGGTACTCACGCAAGATGCTGCGTCGAGAGCTCCTCGGATAGCGAAGGCTCCTCCTCGAGCGAGAGCGACGAGGAGGGCAGCAGCGGTGGTGAAGGGGGGAGCGGCCGGCAGGATGACGGGTCCGACTAGGTGTCAGGCACCGCTCTGGGTGGCACCGGAGACCCCATCATCCGCGTCGCCTTCTCCTTGAGCTCCACGGGGTCGTCTCCTTGGGCGACTGGCGTAGGGAGGCTGCGGAAGAGAAAGAGGGAGGCCGGCAAGGCCGTCTACTCGGAGTACGAGGGCATGGTGCCCTCGACAGCGTGCTGACGTTCCGCTGCCTCATCTTCGAGCTCCACCTCCGGCGTCGCCATCACCATCCGCCCTGGGACGTTCTCTTGGTGTCTTCTGGCACCCGTAGCTCGCCTAGGCGCCCCTTTTGCCCTTTTCGCCTCCTTGTCCTACCTCCTGAAGAGAGGGGCAAGAAAAGGATTACGGGCATCTTATCTCTTTTTAACTTGTAAGCCCTCGGGCATTAGCTGCATTTAAAACTTGTAATCCCCTCTTTCATGCTTTTCATTCTCTCTGAACTGTACCTGAGCGGAATGCTTTTAATGAAAAGGGGACGCTTGCCGGGACGCCTGTCTTGCAGGCGGAACCCGCGTCAAGGAGCGAATCCTATGTATCTTAAGATAGACACTCTTGCCCGACAGCAGGCCCTGCCGTCTACCCATGTCGCTCAACCTTTCTCACGCTCTTGGCGGAGGCAGGGACGCAGCGGGTTCGGGCTCCTCGTTTCGTCCCTCTGCTGCCGCGGCTTCGACCAAACCTGGCCCTAGGAATGAGCCCTAGGGCCGGGAACTAAGGGAGCACGGTAGCTTTTGGGAAGAAACGAGGTTTCGCATTCCTCAGTCCGAAAGAGAATGCATGATAGGGGATGAAAAACTTATCTGAATTTGCAGCCCCCGGCAACTCTGGCTTGCCGGGACTCGAATCTTTGTACTCGCAGCCCCCGGCAATTCTTGCTTCCCGGGGCCCGGATCTTGGTCCGCACCTCTTCTTTCGTTCGCCTTTGAGCGGACTGGCCAGAATATTTAAAACCTGCGAACCAAAGGGAGAACAAAAGAACGACAAAGGGACGCACACCCGACCTCTAGTTAGGGGTTAGCCGCTGTTAGGCACTATCAACCCTAACCAAGGACGAGACTCAAACTAGCATGCATGCTATAGCTTAGGGCGCCAGCGCTTCACTTATGCACGGGGTCTGCGCCCGGCTTTGTACAAAGGATTGCATGCAACAGCGGCAAGACTTGTACAAAAAGGTGGTTGCCGGAGCAGGGCCCGACAACCGCGCCTTACGGGTAAAACTTGCGAAGATGCTCTATATTCCAGGAGTTGCTCATCGGAACGCCATCTTCGGTCTCTAGCCGGACAGCACCAGGCCTAGTGACTCGTTTCACCCGGTAAGGGCCTTCCCACTTTGGCGTCAACTTGTTGGAATTCTTGGCGGACTGAGTGCGCCGAAGAACAAGGTCGCCTTCCTCGAGGCTTCTGGCTTTAACTTTGCGGCTATGGTAGCGACGCAAAGCTTGCTGGTATCGAGCAGCTCGTACAACAGCCTGAAGACGATCTTCCTCGAGGAGCAGTGCGTCATCTTCACGCGGTCGCTCTTGCTCAAGCTCATCATAAGCAAGCACTCGAGGTGACCCGTATACGAGTTCTGTGGGGGTAACTGCCTCCGCTCCATAGACTAGAGTGAAGGGTGTCTGGCCAGTGGCTCGATTTGGTGTCGTCCTGATCGACCAAAGAACCACTGGCAGCTCGTCGATCCTGTCGAAAGTCCTGGTCTTGAGTCCACGCACCACTTCAGCATTTGCCCTCTCCGCTTGACCGTTGCTTCTCGGGTGGGCAACAGAAGCGAAGCAGACCTTGGCGCCAAGGTCTTGGGCGTACTGCATGAAGGTGCGGCTCGTAAACTGTGTGCCATTGTCGGTGATGATCCTGTTAGGGATCCCGAAGCGGCAAACAATCGACCTGAAAAACTTGACTGCTGACTGTGCTGTCACCTTCCTCACTGGTTCCACTTCCGGCCACTTTGTGAACTTGTCGATTGCGACGTACAAGTACTCAAAGCCCCCGACGGATCGGGGAAAGGGGCCGAGGATGTCGAGCCCCCAGACCGAAAATGGCCAGGATAAAGGGATCGTCTGGAGAGCTTGAGCTGGCTGGTGTATCTGTTTGGAATGGAACTGGCACGCTTCACACTTGGTTACTTGTGCAGTTGCATCCTGGAGGGCTGTCGGCCAGAAGAAACCTTGCCGGAACGCTTTGCCGGCAAGTGCTCTTGCGCCAATGTGGTGACCACATATGCCTCCATGTATCTCTGCCAACAGCTTTTGTTCGTCTTCCCGGGGAATACACTTCAATTTCACACCGTTGAGTCTCCTTCTGTACAGCTCGCTGTCGACAAACTGGTACATACTTGACTGCCGGGCTACTCTTTCGGCTTCTTCTGGCTCTTCGGGAAGATCTCCTGTCTGAAGGAAACGGACAATCTGCTGCGCCCATGCCGGAGCCTGTGGCTCGACTACAAGGACTAAAGGCATATCTGCTGCTGCGGGAACACCCGCTTCTACGGCAAGAACCGGTGGCTCTGCCGGAGCTTGATGTTCCCCGGCAAGCTTGCCGGAGCAAAACTTGTCGGGAGCGTTTGCTTCGACGGAACGGACCCTTGGGTCTGCCGGAGCAGACTGCTCCTCAGCAATCTTGCCATTGACTTTGGGGATTTTCTTGGCGGCAGCTTCGGGGAGCTCTGCCGGAAAGTAATCACCCAAAACCAACTTCCCCTTCTTGCTCTGTCCAGTTGATGGTGTTACGGATGGTTGAGTCAGCTTGAGCACAAAGATCCCTGGTTCCACAGGTAGCTTTAGCGTGGCGCACCTTGACAGGCCATCTGCAATGTCGTTCTCAGATCTCGGAACATGCTCCATTTGTAGGCCGTCAAAGCGCTCTTCTAGCTTCCTCACTTCATCAACGTATGCTTCCATCAAAGGACTCTGGTAATCCTTGTTCACTTGGCAGACGACAAGCTGCGAGTCACCCCTGACAATAAGCTTCTTGATCCCAAGGTCTGCCGCGATCCTGAGACCGGCAAGCAATCCCTCATACTCTGCAGTATTGTTCGTTGCTTGCTCCCTGGGGAAGTGCATCTGGACCACGTACTTGAGGTGCTCCCCGGTGGGTGCGACAAGTAGCACACCTGCACCGGCACCTTGTAGCGAGAAGGAGCCGTCAAAGTACATCAGCCATTCTTTACTTGCTTCCTTGACGGGAATGCTTGTCTCTGGGGTTTCTTCGTCTGGTGTCGGTGTCCACTCTGCTATGAACTCTGCCAATGCTCTGCTCTGGATAGTCGAAGTGCTTTCAAACTTGAGACCAAAGCTCGACAGTTCCAGCGCCCACTCGACAATCCTACCTGTTGCTTCTGGATTCTGCAGTATCCTCTTCAGTGGAAAGCGAGTGACAACTGTGATCTCATGTGCTTGGAAGTAATGGCGCAGCTTTCTCGAGGCCATGAGAAGGCCGAAAAGCAATTTCTGCACACCAGAGTACCTTGATCTAGCCCCGTGTAAAAGGGAACTGACAAAGTAAACTGGGCGCTGCACCATTTTCTTCTGCACCTCCTCCTGCGCAGATCCATCCTTGTCGGGATCAGAGCTCGTCAGCGAAGCCCCCCGCTTGTCGCTGGACGTGCTTGCCGCGGTTGCTGGCTCATCATCCGCCTCCCTCTCTGCTACTAACGCAGCACTAACCACTTGATTGGTTGCTGCTAGATACAGCAGCAACTTCTCTTGTGGTTTAGGTGCGACAAGTGTTGGAGTGGAGGACAGGTATCTCTTCAGGTCCTGCAGCGCAGCCTCTGCTTCCGGAGTCCATTGCATCGGACCTGCCTTTTTCAGCATTTTGAAAAATGGCAGGGCGCGCTCAGCAGACCTAGAAATGAACCTGCTGAGAGTAGCCACGCACCCGGCAAGTTTTTGTACATCCTTGACGCGCTTCAGTGCTTCGATCTGCTCGATGGCCTTGATCTTGTTGGGGTTGGCTTCAATTCCCCATTGAGACACGAAGAACCCGAGAAGCTTGCCAGAGGGGACTCCGAACACACACTTCTCGGGGTTGAGCTTGAGGTTGATCTTGCGCAGATTTGCAAAGGTCTCGTCTAAGTCTTGAACCAGTGTGGCCCTGTCCTTGCTCTTGACCACTATGTCATCCATGTAAGCTTCCACATTTCTGTGTATTTGCGGCTCAAAAGCAGTGTGGACTACCCTTGCAAATGTTGAACCAGCGTTCTTCAAACCGAAAGGCATCCGTACGAAACAGTACGTGCCACACGGAGTGATAAACGCGGTCTTTTCCTCATCCTCTTCTGCCATGAAGATCTGATGATATCCTGAGTATGCGTCAAGAAATGAAAGCAAGTCACATCCGGCCGTGGAGTCAACAATCTGGTCAATGCGCGGCAAGGGAAATGGATATTTGGGACAAGCTTTATTGACGTCAGTGAAGTCAATGCAAAGCCTCCACTTCCCGTTCGCCTTGCGCACAACAACAGGATTGGCCAACCACGTGGGATGGAGCACCCCTCTGACGAGGCCTGCGGCTTCCAACTTCTTGATCTCTTCTGCTATAAATTCTTGGCGCTCCACTGCTTATTTCCGGACTCCCTGCTTGACGGGCCGCGCGTGAGGACAGACGGAAAGATGGTGCTCTATTACTTCCCTGGGAACACCGGGGATGTCAGAAGGTTGCCATGCAAACACGTCGACGTTCGCCCGCAGGAAAGCAACGAGCGCGCTTTCCTATTTAGGGTCAAGTGTGGCACTGATGGTGAAGGTACCACCAGTGTCGTCCTCCTTGGCGGACACCTTCTTGGTCTCTGGTGGAGCTGCCATTGCTTTCTTGCACTTGCCGGTGGAGCTCGATGGTGCGTCCTCGACGGTAGAGCAGCACTGCGAAGAGGTGCGCTTGCCGGAGTGGGTACCAGAGCTCTTGCCGGACTTGGCATTCTTCTTTCCCCCGGGAGCTTCAGCGGCAAGTGTCTTGCGATCCGCTGCGGCTGCTGCTTCCCGGTAAATCTTGTCGGTGCAGATGAGAGCGTCTTTCTTGTCGCCATGGACGGAGATGACGCTTATCGGACCGGGCATCTTGAGCATATTGTATGCATAGTGAGAGGCTGCCATGAACTTGGCGAGTGCTGGACAGCCAAGTATCCCATTATAGGGCAATGGGAAATCAGCAACATCAAAGGTGACCCTCTCAGTCCTGTAGTTCAGCTCGCTGCCAAATGTAACCGGCAACGTGATCTTCCCCTTTGGCTTGCTCCTTCCCGGGTTGATTCCTTGGAATGTGTCGGTCTCTTCGAGCTCGCTGTCAGGGATCTGGAGCTTCTGGAGTACTGCGGAGGAGATCAGATTCAAGTCGGCCCCGCCGTCAACTAGCATCTTGGTGACCTTGAGGTTGCGGATAGTTGGTGAAACCAACATCGGCAAGCACCCGACCGCAGTTGTGCGGTCAGGGTGGTCCTCAATATCAAAGACGATAGGCATGCTGGACCATCTCAGAGGCCTGCGCGATTCGACAGGTGGTTCTGCCGCATTGACTTCCCGCACCCACTGTTTGAGTTGGCGGTGTGAAGCATGCAGAGAAGCACCGCCGTCAACGCACAGAACCTCTGTGGCTTTCTGGAACTCCTGCTCGCTAGTATCATCATCATCCATCTCTTTGCTATCATCGTCGTCTTCATCCTTGTCGCGGCCGCGGGGAGGCCTGTCCCCTTGCCGCTGCTTGGCCTTGCCGCGGCGCCCTCCTCGGCCGGGACGCTTTGTGTCGGATCCACCAGCATCTCCTTGGGCCTTCTCCTTGTCGCATCGCTCGTACTCAGCCCTCTGCAACTGGACAAGCTGCTCGACCTTCTTGCAGCTCTGGAGGTCTTGGCCCTTGGTGCGGTGAATCTTGCAGTACTGCTTGTTGGTGCCGTCCTACTTGTCGGCGGCTGCCACAGCCTGGCAATTGTTGCACGCGGCCACCTCCTTGCCGGAGCTACCATCTTTGGCTTTCTTGGCGCCACCTCCGTCGCTGGACTGCTCAACAGCTAGCACTTCTTTGCCCTGTCTCTTCTTGTTGTTCCGCCGCCGGTTTTTCTTTGTCGGGGTGGAATCATCACTGTCAGATCCTCCTACTCCTGCGTTCTCTCCGGGAAGTTTCCTTCCCTCCTCGGCACGTGCACACCTGTCGGCCTGGGCGTACAGCTCACTGACAACTCTAATCTTGCACATCGCCATCTCCTCCCGCATCCTGCGGTTACGCACGTTCTGATGGAACGCGCTGATGACTGCGGCTGGGTGGACATCTGGGATGTTGTAGTGTACACGGCTGAATCTCTGAATGTACTTGCGCAGGGTTTCTCCCTCCTTCTGGGCGAGCAAGTGGAGGTCACTTTCTTGGCCATGAGGTTTGTGGCCGCCCGTAAAGGCGCCGACAAACTGATGGCACAACTCTGCCCAGGAGGATATGGAGTTATCCGGCAAGTGCATGAGCCAGGATCTGACGTTGGACTTGAGCACCAGCGGGAAGTAGTTGGCAAGGATCTTGTCGTCATGCCCCCCAGCAGCTTGCACCGCGATGGTGTAAATGCTGAGGAACTCCGACGGATGCAACCTGCCATCGTACTTCTCTGGCACATCTGGCTTGAAATTCTTCGTGCTGGGCCACTGGACTTGCCGCAGCTCACGAGTGAACGCAGGACAACCTACCGCGTACGGTAAGTCGCTTGGTCCCCCTGGCGCATGCATGTCGACAGCGGGCCAGCGCGCAGGTCAGATTGATGCCGCGTTTCTCTTCGGCGCTCGATGCGAGTACGAGCGTCTTCTTGTTGTCGTTCGTGAAGAACTTGGCGCTGATCGCGGCGAGCTCGCGGATCTGACGACGCAGTGGAGTCAGCGTCATTGTTGGTTCGGCGAGTTGGCGATCTTGGACTTCGGGGTGGGGAGTGCACGGTAGTTGCGCCCCCACCGGTCTTGTCACCATCGGCTCGCGTCTGGCGATCTTGCCGCGGCTGTGATGCGCTCGGCTGCCGTGGAGTGTCGCCGTTGGCGAAGCCGATAAAGCTCTGGATGGTGGCTCTCCATTCGTCGATCTTGTCCGGCGCTGGAGGGAAATCTAGGAGTAGCTGAGCTCTCGCCAGAGCTTCTGCTGGAGTGGTGGGCGGTAGTGGCGAACGGTGCGAGGAGCGGGATGTGCTCGAACTCCTAACTATGTTAGAAGGAGCAGCACCCCGTCCAGGCGACCGCACTCCGCTCGGGCCAGCGTATTGGGCTTGAGCATCTTGAGGCCCACCATCTCGATCTTGATCCAGCACGCGTATGGTACTGGGAGCACCATGACGCTGCTGGTCTCGCATGTCCTGAGATGGACGCGGGGCATGCACGGACGCCGAGGTCTGCGCGGCCTTGTCCTTGGACTTGGCAGCAGCGTGAGCTCCCTCGCCGACGCCCACTCCTCCGCCAGCGCCTTCCCCACCACCTGTTTGCTCCGGAGGCGGTGGGTCCGACGCAGACGGTGTTGGAAATATGCCCTAGAGGCAATAATAAATTGATTATTATTATATTTCCTTGTTCATGATAATCGTTTATTATCCATGCTAGAATTGTATTGATAGGAAACTCAGATACATGTGTGGATACATAGACAACACCATGTCCCTAGTAAGCCTCTAGTTGACTAGCTCGTTGATCAATAGATGGTTACAGTTTCCTGACCATGGACATTGGATGTCGTTGATAACGGGATCACATCATTAGGAGAATGATGTGATGGACAAGACACAATCCTAAGCCTAGCACAAGATCATGTAGTTCGTATGCTAAGTTTTTCTAATGTCAAGTATCGTTTCCTTAGACCATGAGATTGTGCAACTCCCAGATACCGTAGGAGTACTTTGGGTGTGCCAAACGTCACAACGTAACTGGGTGGCTATAAAGGTACACTACGGGTATCTCCGAAAGTATTTGTTGGGTGGCACGAATCAAGACTGGGATTTGTCACTCCGTGTAAACGGAGAGGTATCTCTGGGCCCACTCGGTAGGACATCATCATAATGTGCACAGTGTGATCAAGGAGTTGATCACAGGATGATGTACTACGGAACGAGTAAAAGAGACTTGCCGGTAACGAGATTGAACAAGGTATTGGGATACCGACGATCGAATCTCGGGCAAGTATCGTACCGATAGACAAAGGGAATTGTATACGGGATTGATTAAGTCCTTGACATCGTGGTTCATCCGATGAGATCATCGTGGAACATGTGGGAGCCAACATGGGTATCCAGATCCCGCTGTTGGTTATTGACCGGAGAACAACTCGGTCATGTCTGCATGTCTCCCGAACCCGTAGGGTCTACACACTTAAGGTTCGATGACGCTAGGGTTATAAAGGAAGCTTGTATGTGGTTACCGAATGTTGTTCGGAGTCCCGGATGAGATCCCGGACGTCACGAGGAGTTCCGGAATGGTCCGGAGGTAAAGATTTATATATAGGAAGTCCTATTTCGGCCATCGGGACAAGTTTCGGGGTCATCGGTATTGTACCGGGACCACCGGAGGGGTCCCGGGGGCCCACCGGGTGGGGCCACCTATCCCGGAGGGTCCCATGGGCTGAAGTGGTAAGGGATCCAGCCCAAAGTGGGCTGGGGCGCCACTTCCCCTAAGGCCCATGCGCCTAGGGTGAAGGGGAACCCTAAAGGAAGAGTCCCAAGGGGGTAAGGCACCTCCTAGGTGCCTTGGGGGGGAGGGAATCCTCCCCTGGCCGCCGCCCCCTAGGAGATTGGATCTCCTAGGGCTGGCGCACCCCCCCCTTGGTATCCCTATATATAGTGGGGGTAGAGGGCCTCTTGAAACACACCTTTTGCCTTTGGTGCAGCCCCTCCCTCTCCCAAATTCTTCTCCTCTCCCGCGGGTACTTGGCGAAGCCCTGCTGGATTGCCACACTCCTCCATCATCACCACGCCGTTGTGCTGCTGCTGGACGGAGTCTTCCTCAACCTCTCCCTCTCTCCTTGCTGGATCAAGGCGTGGGAGACGTCACCGGGCTGTACGTGTGTTGAACGCGGAGGTGCCGTCCGTTCGGCACTTGGTCATCGGTGATCTGAATCACGACGAGTACGACTCCATCAACCCCGTTCACTTGAACGCTTCCGCTTAGCAATCTACAAGGGTATGTAGATGCACTCTCCTTCCCCTCGTTGCTGGTTTCTCCATAGATAGATCTTGGTGACACGTAGGAAAATTTTGAATTTCTGCTGCGTTCCCCAACAGTGGCATCATGAGCTAGGTCTATTGCGTAGATTCCATGCACGAGTAGAACACAAAGTAGTTGTGGGCGTTGATTTTGTTCAATATGCTTACCGTTACTAGTCAATCTTGATTCGGCGGTATTGTGGGATGAAGCGGCCCAGACCGACCTTACACGTACACTTACGTGAGACAGGTTCCACCGACTGACATGCACTAGTTGCATAAGGTGGCTAGCGGGTGCCAGTCTCTCCCACTTTAGTCGGATCGGATTCGATGAAAAGGGTCCTTATGAAGGGTAAATAGCAATTGACATATCACGTTGTGGTTTTGCGTAGGTAAGAAACGTTCTTGCTAGAAACCCATAGCAGCCACGTAAAACATGCAAACAACAATTAGAGGACGTCTAACTTGTTTTTGCAGGGTATGCCTTGTGATGTGATATGGCCAAAGGATGTGATGTATGATATATGTGATGTATGAGATGATCATGTTCTTGTAATAGGAATCACGACTTGCATGTCGATGAGTATGACCACCGGCAGGAGCCATAGGAGTTGTGTTTAATTTATTTATTTATGACCTGCGTGTCAACATAAACGTCATGTAAATACTTTACTTTGTTGCTAACCGTTAGCCATAGTAGTAGAAGTAATAGTTGACGTGACAACTTCATGAAGACACGATGATGGAGATCATGGTGTCATGCCGGTGACGACGATGATCATGGAGCCCCGAAGATGGAGATCAAAAGGAGCAAAGTGATGATGGCCATATCATGTCACTATTTGATTGCATGTGATGTTTATCATGTTTTTGCATCTTGTTTACTTAGAACGACGGTAGTAAATAAGATGATCCCTCATAAACAATTTCAAGAATGTGTTCTCCCCTAACTGTGCACCGTTGCTACAGTTCATCGTTTCGAAGCACCACGTGATGATCGGGTGTGATAGATCCTTACGTTCACATACAACGGGTGTAAGACAGTTTTACACATGCAAAACACTTAGGGTTAACTTGACGAGCCTAGCATGTACAGACATGGCCTCGGAACACAGAAGACCGAAAGGTCGAGCATGAGTCGTATAGAAGATACGATCAACATGAAGATGTTCACCGACGTTGACTAGTCCGTCTCACGTGATGATCGGACACGGCCTAGTTGACTCGGATCATGTAATCACTTGGATGACTAGAGGGATGTCTATCTGAGTGGGAGTTCATAAGATGAACTTAATTATCCTGAACATAGTCAAAAAGGATTTTGCAAATTATGTCGTAGCTCGCGCTTTAGTTCTACTGTTTTAGATATGTTCCTAGAGAAAATATAGTTGAAAGTTGATAGTAGCAATTATGCGGACTATAGAAGGCTTGTGTCCTTAATGCACCGCTCGGTTTGCTGGACCTCGAACGTGGTCTGTGGATGTTGCGAACATCTGACATACACGTTTTGATGAATACATGATAGTTCGGTAATGATAAATGGTTTAGAATTGAGGCACCGAAGACATTCTTGAAATGTCGCGGAACATATGAGATGTTTCGAGGGCTGAAATTGGGATTTCAGGCACGTGCCCACGTCAAGAGGTATAAGACCTCCGACGATTTTCTTAGACTGCAAACTAAGGGAGAAAAGCTCAATCGTTGAGCCTGTGCTCAAATTGTCTGAGTACAACAATCACTTGAATCGAGTGGGAGTTGATCTTCCAGATGAGATAGTGATGTTTCTCCAAAGTCATTGCCACCAAGCTGCTAGAGCTTCGTGATGAACTATAACATATCAGGGATAGATATGATGATCCTTGAAATATTCGCGATGTTTGACACCGCGAAAGTAGAAATCAAGAAGGAGCATCAATTGTTGATGGTTAGTGAAACCACTAGTTTCAAGAAGGGCAAGGGCAAGAAGGGATACTTCATGAAACGGCAAATCAGCTGCTGCTCTAGTGGAGAAACCCAAGGTTGAACCCAAACCCGAGACTGAGTGCTTCTGTAATAAGGGGAACAACCACTAGAGCAGAATTACCCTAGATACTTGGTAGATGAGAAGGCTGTCAAAAGAAGTATATTGGATATACATTATGTGAATGTGTACTTTACCAGTACTCCTAGTAGCATCAGGGTATTAGATACCGGTTCGATTGCTAAGTGTTAGTAACTCGAAATAAAAGCTACGGAATAAACGGAGACTAGCTAAAGGTGAGCTGACGATATGTGTTGGAAGGGTTTCCAAGGTTGATGTGATCAAGCATCGCACGCTCCCTCTACCATCGAGATTGGTGTTAAACCTGAATAATTGTTATTTGGTGTTTGCGTTGAGCATAGACATGATTGGATTATGTCTATCGCAATACGGTTATTCATTTAAGGAGAATAATGGTTACTCTATTTATTTGAATAATACCTTCAATGGTCTTGCACCTAATATGAATGGTTTATTGAATCTCGATTATAGTGATACACATGTCCGTGCCAAAAGATATAAGATAGTAATGATAATACCACCTACTTGTGGCACTGCCATGTAAGTCATATTGGTATAAAACGCATGAAGAAGCTCCATGTTGATGGATCTTTGGACTCACTCGTTTTTGAAAAAGGATTGAGTAATGTGAACCATGTCTAGTGGTATATACGCATGAAGAAACTCCATGCAGATAAACTATTTGGACTCACTTGATTTTGAATCACTTGAGATATGCAAATCATACCACATGGGCAAGATGACTGAAAGCTTCGGTTTCAGTAAAATGGAACAAGAAAGCAACTTGTTGGAAGTAACACATTTTGATGTGTGCAGTCCAATGAGTGCTGAGGCACGCAGTGGATATCGTTATGCTCTTACTTCACAGATGATTTGAGTAGATACTGAGTATATTTGCTTGATGAAACACAAGTCTGAATTATTGAATGGTTCAAGTAATTTCAGAGTAAAGTTGAATATCGTCGTGACAAGAGGATAAAATATCTATGATATGATCATAGAGAGGAATATCTGAGTTGCGAGTTTGGTACACAATTGAGAGATTGTGGAAATTATTTCACGACTAGTACCGCCTGGAACACCATAGTGTGATGGTGTGTCCGAACATCATGACTGCACCCTATTGGATATGATGCATACCATGATGTCTCTTATCGAATTACCACTATCGTTCATGGGTTAGGCATTAGAGACAACCGCACTCGCTTTAAATAGGGCACCACGTAATTCTGATGAGATGACACCGTATGAACTATGGGTTAGAGAAACCTAAGCTGTCATTTCTTAAAAGTTTGGGGTCACGACGCTTATGTGAAAAAGTTTCAGGCTGATAAGCTCGAACCCAAAGTGGATAAATGCATCTTCATAGGACACCCAAAACAGTTGGGTATACCTCCTATCTCAGATCCGAAAGCAATAGGGATTGTTTCTAGAATCGGGTCCTTTCTCGAGGAAAAGTTTCTCTCAGAATTGAGTGGGAGGATGGTGGAGACTTGATGAGGTTGTTGAACCGTCACTTCAACTAGTGTGTAGCAGGGCACATGAAGTTGTTCTTGTGGCACCTACATCAATTGAAGTAGAAGCTTATGATAGTGATCATGAAACTTCGATCAAGTCACTACCAAACTTCGTAGGATGACAAGGATGCGTACTACTTCAGAGTGGTACGTAATCCTGTCTTGGAAGTCATGTTGCTAGACAACAATGAACCTACAAGCTATGGAGAAGCGCTGGTGGGCCCGGATTCCAATGAATGGCTCGAGGCCATAAAATCCGAGAGAGGATCCATGTATGAAAACAAAGTGTAGACTTTGACAGAACGGCTCGATGGTCGTAAGGCTGTTGAGTACAGATGGATTTTAAAAGGGAGACGGACAATGATGGTAAATGTCACCATTAAGAAAGCTCGACTTGTCATTAAAATGTTTTCCGACAAGTTCAAGGAGTTGACTACGATGAGACTTTCTCACCCATAGCGATGCTAAAAGTCTGTTTGAATTATGTTAGCGATTACTGCATTATTTATGAAATTATGCAGATAGGATGTCGAAACATTGTTTCCTCGACGACTTTCTTGAGGAAAGGTTGTATGTGATACAGCCAGAAGGTTTTGTCAATCCTGAAAGATGCTAATAAGTATGCAAAGCTCCAGCAATCCTTCTAAGGACTGGAGTAAGCATCTCGGAGTTGGAATGTACACTTTGATGAGTTGATCAAAGATTTTAGGTTTATACAAAGTTTATGAGAAACTTGTAATTCCAAAGAAGTGAGTGGGAGCACTATAGAATTTCTGATGAGTATATGTTATTGATCAGAAATGATGTAGAATTTCTGGAAAGCATATAGGGTTATTTGAAGAGTGTTTTCAATGGAAAACCTGGATTAAGCTACTTGAACATTGAGCATCAAGATCTATAAGGATAGATCAAAATCGCTTAATAGTACTTTCAAATGAATACATACCGTGACAAGATTTTGAAGGAATTCAAAATAGATCAGCAAAGAAGGAGTTCTTGGCTGTATTACACATGTGAGTATTGAGTAAGACTCAAGACCTGACCACGGCAGAATAGAGAGAAAGGACGAAGGTCGTCCCCTATGCTTAGACATAGGCTCTAAAGTATGCTGTGTTGTACCGCACCTGAAGTGTGCCAAGCCATGAGTCAGTCAAGGGGTACAAGTGTGATCCAGGAATGGATCATAGGACAACGGTCAAGGTTATCCTCAGTAACTAGTGGAATAAAGAATTTTCTCGATTATGGAAGTGGAAAAGAGTTCGTCATAAAAGGTACGCCGATGCAAACTTTGACACTGATCCAGATTATACTAAGTAGTAAATTGGATTCGTATAGTAGAACAGTTATTTGGAATAGTTCCAAATAGAGCGTGGTAACTGCATCTAGGAGATGACATAGAGATTTGTAAAGCACACACGGATCTGAAAGGTTCAGACCCGTTGACTATAACATCTCTCACAAGCATAACATGATCAAACCAAAAACTCATTGAGTGTTAATCACATAGTAATGTGAACTAGATTATTGACTCTAGTAAACTCTTTGGGTGTTAGTCACATGGGGATGTGACCTTGGGTGTTGGAATCATTGCAATCACATATCGATGTGAACTGGATTATTGACTCTAGTGCAAATGGGAGACTGTTGGAAATATGCCCTAGAGGCAATAATAAATTGATTATTATTATATTTCCTTGTTCATGATAATCGTTTATTATCCATGCTAGAATTGTATTGATAGGAAACTTAGATACATGTGTGGATACATAGACAACACCATGTCCCTAGTAAGCCTCTAGTTGACTAGCTCGTTGATCAATAGATGGTTACAGTTTCCTGACCATGGACATTGGATGTCGTTGATAACGGGATCACATCATTAGGAGAATGATGTGATGGACAAGACCCAATCCTAAGCCTAGCACAAGATCATGTAGTTCGTATGCTAAGTTTTTCTAATGTCAAGTATCGTTTCCTTAGACCATGAGATTGTGCAACTCCCGGATACCGTAGGAGTACTTTGGGTGTGCCAAACGTCACAACGTAACTGGGTGGCTATAAAGGTACACTACGGGTATCTCCGAAAGTATTTGTTGGGTGGCACGAATCAAGACTGGGATTTGTCACTCCGTGTAAACGGAGAGGTATCTCTGGGCCCACTCGGTAGGACATCATCATAATGTGCACAGTGTGATCAAGGAGTTGATCACGGGATGATGTACTACGGAACGAGTAAAAGAGACTTGCCGGTAACGAGATTGAACAAGGTATTGGGATACCGACGATCGAATCTCGGGCAAGTATCGTACCGATAGACAAAGGGAATTGTATACGGGATTGATTAAGTCCTTGACATCATGGTTCATCCGATGAGATCATCGTGGAACATGTGGGAGCCAACATGGGTATCCAGATCCCGCTGTTGGTTATTGACCGGAGAACATTTCGGTCATGTCTGCATGTCTCCCGAACCCGTAGGGTCTACACACTTAAGGTTCGATGATGCTAGGGTTATAAAGGAAGCTTGTATGTGGTTACCGAATGTTGTTCGGAGTCCCGGATGAGATCCCGGACGTCACGAGGAGTTCCGGAATGGTCCGGAGGTAAAGATTTATATATAGGAAGTCCTATTTCGGCCATCGGGACAAGTTTCGGGGTCATCGGTATTGTACCGGGACCACCGGAGGGGTCCCGAGGGCCCACCGGGTGGGGCCACCTATCCCGGAGGGTCCCATGGGCTGAAGTGGGAAGGGATCCAGCCCAAAGTGGGCTGGGGCGCCACTTCCCCTAAGGCCCATGCGCCTAGGGTGAAGGGGAACCCTAAAGGAAGAGTCCCAAGGGGGTAAGGCACCTCCTAGGTGCCTTGGGGGGGAGGGAATCCTCCCCTGGCCGCCGCCCCCTAGGAGATTGGATCTCCTAGGGCTGGCGCACCCCCCCTTGGGATCCCTATATATAGTGGGGGTAGAGGGCCTCTTGAAACACACCTTTTGCCTTTGGTGCAGCCCCTCCCTCTCCCAAGTTCTTCTCCTCTCCCGCGGGTACTTGGCGAAGCCCTGCTGGATTGCCACACTCCTCCATCATCACCACGCCGTTGTGCTATTGCTGGACGGAGTCTTCCTCAACCTCTCCCTCTCTCCTTGCTGGATCAAGGCGTGGGAGACGTCACCGGGCTGTACGTGTGTTGAACGCGGAGGTGCCGTCCGTTCGGCACTTGGTCATCGGTGATCTGAATCACGACGAGTAAGACTCCATCAACCCCGTTCACTTGAACGCTTCCGCTTAGCGATCTACAAGGGTATGTAGATGCACTCTCCTTCCCCTCGTTGCTGGTTTCTCCATAGATAGATCTTGGTGACACGTAGGAAAATTTTGAATTTCTGCTGTGTTCCCCAACAGACGGTGCAACCACCCCCGAAGCCTTCTTCTTCGGTGGCATGTTGATGAAGATGTTGAAGATCTAGCTCGCGCGGATGCCGGATCAGGTTCGCACAACCTCGACGCCCCCTACCTGGCGCGCCAAAGATGTCGGGGAAGCTGGCTCCACAAACACCTATGGGACCGGGGTCCCTTTCGGTTCGGCGGGGGGCAGAGATCGCACAAAGAGCAGATTGAGGCGACACACACGAGCGATTTTACCCAGCTTCGGGCCGCACGGATGCGTAAAACCCTACTGCTGCTTTGTGATTGTATTGCTTTCCTACTTGGGAGCTATGGGAGCTACCAGACCGAGCGTGAATAGCCTTCGAGTGTCTAACCTCTGAATGTCCAACACCCTCTACATTGCGCATGGGCCTCCTTTTATAGGCTGAAGGGGTCACCAACAGGTGGCAACGCAGGTAAGGGTAAAAATGGAAAACTACTGTAGTTGGTACAGTTGTTTATACAGTGTATCGCACCTAACTCTGACGGCAGGGGACAAGGGCATTAAATGCCCGTTTGTGTCGCCCAAACAGTGTGAAAAGGGACCGTTGGGGACGCCTCTGTTCGCCATGATGGCAGCCATGCCATCGCCGTTTGCCACCACGTACCCCTGGCTGCACAGTCGCCCGCCACATGCGCCTGGGAAGGGTCTCAGGGCGACACGTTGGTGGATGAGCTGGAGCGCGGGTACAGAGTGGCTGCTTGCCGCGGCAAACGCCTTGCCGCGGCCTTTGTCTTGTCGCGCCCGGCAAGCTCCTCTTGCCGGGGCTTCGGCTATTCTTCCTGGCAAGCTCCTCTTGCCGGGGTCTTGTTCGTCCTTCCCGGCAAGCCCCTCTTGCCGGGGTCTTGGTTGGCCTTTCCCGGCAAGCTCCTCTTACCGGGGCCTTGTTCTATCTTCCCGACGAGCTCCTCTCGCCGGGGCCTTGGCTCGAATACTTTGTTCTTGATTGGCTTCAAAGGAAGAACTGAGGATCTTGGCGGTCGCTCGGAAAGCCTTGCCGCGGGGCGCTGCGACTGTCCATGCACAAGTTTTGGATACTAAGGTACCCCTACTTTAGTACACCGACAGACCCGTTCTTGGCAACAAAGATCTTGCCTTCGGATCTGAGGTAGAAGGTATACCCAATGGTTTCCTTAGGGTATCCTATGAAGACGCATTTTTCCGACTTGGGTTTGAGCTTTTCAGGTTGAAGTTTCTTCACATAAGCATCGCATCCCCAAACTTTTAGAAACGACAGCTTAGGTTTCTTCCCAAACCATAATTCATACGGTGTCGTCTCAACGGATTTAGACGGTGCCCTATTTAAAGTGAATGTGGCTGTCTCTAGAGCGTATCCCCAAAATGATAAGGGTAAATCAGTGAGTGACATCATAGATCGCACCATATCCAATAGAGTGCGATTATGACGTTCGGACACTCCATTTCGCTAAGGTGTTCCAGGCGGCATGAGTTGTGAAACGATTCCACATTTCCTTATGTGCGTACCAAATTTGTGACTTAAATATTCTCCTCCATGATCCGATCGCAAGAATTTTATCTTTCGGTCACGTTGATTCTCTACCTCATTCTGAAATTCCTTGAACCTTTCAAATGTCTCACACTTGTGTTTCATCAAATAGACATACCCATATCTACTTAAGTCATCAGTGAGAGTGAGAACATAATGATAGCCACCGCGAGCCTCAACACTCTTTGGACCACACACATCAGTGTGTACGATTTCCAATAAGTTGGTTGCTCGCTCCACTGTCGTGGAGAATGAATCTTGGTTATTTTCCCCATGAGGCATGGTTCGCACGTGTCAAATGATTTGAAATCAAGAGACTCCAAAAGTCCATCTGTATGGAGCTTCTTCATACGTTTGACACCGATATGACCAAGGCGGCAGTGCCACAAGTATGTGGGACTATCATTATCAACTTTACATCTTTTGGTATTCACACTATGAATATGTGTAACATTACGTTCGAGATTCATTAAGAATAAACCATTCACCAGCGGGGCATGACCATAAAACATATCTCTCATCTAAATAGAACAACCATTATTCTCGGATTTAAATGAGCAGCCATCTCGAATTAAACGGGATCCATATACAATGTTCATGCTCAAAGCTGGCACTAAATAACAATTATTAAGGTTCAAAACTAATCCCGTAGGTAAATGTAGAGGTAGCGTGCCGACGGTGATCACATCGACCTTGGAACCATTCCCGACGTGCATCGTCACCTCGTCCTTCGCCAGTCTCCGCTTATTCCGCAGCTCCTGTTTTGAGTTACAAATATGAGCAACCGCACCGGTATCAAATACCCAGGAACTACTGCGAGTACTGGTAAGGTACACATCAATTACATGTATATCACATATACCTTTAGTATTGCTGGCCTTCTTGTCTGCTAAGTATTTGGGGCAGTTCCGCTTCCAGTGTCCCTTTCCCTTACAATAAAAACACTCAGTCTCAGGCTTGGGTCCATTCTTTGACTTCTTCCTAGCAACTGTTTACCGGGCGCGGCAACTTCCTTGTCGTCCTTCTTGAAGTTCTTCTTTCCCTTGCCTTTCTTGAACTTAGTGGTTTTATTCACCATCAACAGTTGATGTTCCTTTTTGATTTCCACCTCCGCAGATTTCAGCATTGAATATATCTCAGGAATGGTCTTTTCCATCCCCTGCATATTGTAGTTCATCACAAAGCTCTTGTAGCAAGGTGGGAGCGACTGAAGGATTCTGTCAATGACCGCCTCGTCCGGGAGGTTAATGTCCAGCTGGGACAAGCGGTTGTGCAACCCAGACATTTTGAGTATGTGCTCACTGACAGAACTATTTTCCTCCATCTTACAACTATAGAACTTGTCGGAGACTTCATATCTCTTGACCCGGGCATGATCTTGGAAATTCATTTTCAGCTCCTCGAACATCTCATATGCTCCGTACTTCTCAAAACGCTTTTGGAGCCCCGGTTCTAAGCTGTAAATCATGCCGCACTGAACGAGGGAGTAATCATCAGAACGCGATTGCCAAGTGTTCATAACGTCTTGGTTCTCTGGGATGGGAGCTTCACCTAGCGGTTCTTCTAAGACATATGCTTTCTTGGCAGCTATGAGGATGATCCTTAGGTTCCGGACCCAGTCCGTATAGTTGCTGCCATCATCTTTCAGCTTGGTTTTCTCTAGGAACGCGTTGAAATTGAGGTTGACATGAGCGTGGGCCATTTGATCTACAAGACATATTGCATAGATTTTAGACTAAGTTCATGATAATTAAGTTCATCTAATCAAATTATTTAATGAACTCCCACTCAGATTAGACATCCCTCTTGTCATCTAAGTGATACACGATCCGACTCAACTAGATCGTGTCCGATCATCACATGAGACGGACTAGTCATCATCGGTGAACATCTCCATGTTGATCGCATCTTCCATATGACTCATGTTCGACCTTTCGGTCTCCTTTGTTCCGAGGCCATGTCTGTACATGCTAGGCTCGTCAAGTCAACCTAAGTGTTTTGCATGTGTAAATCTGGCTTACACCCGTTGTATGTGAACGTTAGAATCTATCACACCCGATCATCACGTGGTGCTTCGAGACAACGAACTTTCACAACGGCGCACAGTTAGGGGGAACACTTTCTTGAAATTATTGTGAGGGATCATCTTATTTACTACCATCGTTCTAAGCAAATAAGAATCAAAACATGATAAACATCACATGCAATCAAATAGTGACATGATATGGCCAATATCATTTTGCTCCTTTTGACCTCCATCTTCGGGGCGCCATGATCATCATCGTCACCGGCATGACACCATGATCTCCATCATCGTGTCTTCATGAAGTCGTCTCGTCAACTATTACTTCTACTACTATGGCTAACGGTTTAGCAATAAAGTAAAGTAATTACATGACGTTTATGTTGACACGCAGGTCATAAATAAATAAAGACAACTCCTATGGCTCCTGCCGGTTGTCATACTCATCGGCATGCAAGTCGTGATTCCTATTACAAGAACATGATCATCTCATACATCACATATATCATTCATCACATCCTTTGGCCATATCACATCACAAAGCACTTGCTGCAAAAACAAGTTAGACGTCCTCTAATTGTTGTTGCAAGTTTTTTTTACGTGGCTGCTTTAGGTTTCTAGCAAGAACGTTTTCTTACCGACGCCAAGACCACAACATGAATTGCCAATTTCTATTTACCCTTCATAAGGACCCTGTTCATCGAATCCGATCCGACTAAAGTGGGAGAGACAGACACCCGCTAGCCACCTTATGCAACTAGTGCATGTCAGTCGGTGGAACCTGTCTCATGTAAGCGTACGTGTAAGGTCGGTCCGGGCCGCTTCATCCCACAATGCCGCCGAATCAAGATAAGACTAGTGGAGGTAAGAAGATTGACAAATTGATGCCCACATCTACTTTGTGTTCTACTCGTTCAAGATACTACGCATAGACCTAGCTCATGATGCCACTGTTGGGGAACGTAGAAGAATTTTAAATTTTTCTACGCATCACCAAGATCTATCTAGGAGTATTCTAGCAACGAGAGGGATAAGAGAGCATCTACATACCCTTAATGTAGATCGCGCACGGAAGCGTTCAAGAGAACGGGTTGATGGAGTCGTACTCGCCGTGATCCAAATCACCGATGACCAAGTGCCGAACGGATGGCACCTCCGCGTTCAACACACGTACGGTTGGAGAGACGTCTCCTCCTTCTTGATCCAGCAAGGGGAAGGAGAGGTTGACGAAGATGGCTACAGCAACACGACGGCATGGTGATGGTGGAGCAGCAGTACTCCGGCCGGGCTTTGCCAAGCGCTTACGGAGGAGGAGAGATGTTGGGAGAGGAGAGGGAGGCGCCAAGGCTTAGGTGCTGCTGCCCTCTCACCCCTCACATATATATAGGGGCAAGGGAGAGGGGGGCCGGCCCCCTCAGATCCCATCTGAGGATGGGGCGGCGGCCAAGGGGGTTTTCCTTGCCCCCAAGGCAAGGGGCGCCCCCCTTTTAGGGTTTCCTCCCTCACCTGCGGTAGTACCGCCCTGCTGAGCGGTAGTACTGATGAAGTCATGTACCTGGGATAGGGTCATGGGCCTGCCCAAGGGTACCCTCCCCAAGGTCACCTACTAAAAGAGACTGCCTACCAGTCGACCTGGCAAGCATTCACTCGACTAACATGGAGACACTCGACCATGAAGATTCACTCGACCATCGGAAGAACAGGAGTCACTCCGCATCCAAACGGTCTGTAGTTTAATAGCCTTAATAGCCTTAATGAGCACTTTATGCAGGACGTTACCAGTAACGCCCTGCCTTAATGTATCTTAAAACCCTTCATTATGTGGGCTGGCAGGGGTCCTGGCGAACTCTATATAAGACACCCCCCTCCACAGGAAGAAGGCTTCGCATCTTTGTCACAGTCACACATATAATCCAGTCGACCGCCTCCGGGCTCCGAGACGTAGGGCTATTACTTCCTCCGAGAAGGGCCTGAACTCGTTAACTCCTTGCGTGTACAACTACTCCAGAGCTAGGATCTTGCCTCTCCATTCCTACCCCCCATTCTACTGTCAGACTTAGAACCACGACAGTTGGCGCCCACCGTGGGGCAGGTGTTCTAGAAAATTTCTGGAGAAGTTGGGATTCTCTTGGCATCTCCCATCATGCCTTCGAGCGGAATCCTGGTCGAGGGGCGCAAGATCCGTCTCAGCGCCCTCACTTTCGTCGTCGATGATTCTTCTTGGCTCCAGGAGGCTCCACTCGACGTGGACGCGCTCCCCGCCCGCGGAGCGACGCACTTCCGCGCGTGCTTTCGTGGCGTCCTCCTGCGACAACCGTCGGCCCAGTACGGGTCGATTCCCGTTTCGTCCTCGCTCCCTGTTTCCCGTCGGCGCAAGCGCTCTCGTCGGTCGAGACTCCAGCGGTGGGTGAGGCATGCGTTGGCCCGCCAGTCGGCCATGCCCCAAGTCGCGGCGATTGAACCCGACAAATCACTCTACGGCATGTTCGATCTGTCGACTGGCTCCGTAGAGACTGCGTCCGAGTGCGACAGTAGCGATCCAGCGGCGGAGGTACTCATGGTCGACGGACCGCGCAGTCCTCCCGGTTTTCCCCACACTGAAGAGGTTGCCGGGGGAGGAGTCCCGGCGCGGGACCATGAAGAGTACAGGCCCCAGCCTCTCACCTTGCTGCAGAGGGAAGAACTTTGTCGCCGGAACGTGGACGCGCTTCACACTCCTATTGTTGGACAAACCCCTGAGGCACGCGCCTTGGAGGAGGCGCGCTTGGCCAACCTGGCTGAACGTACTCGGCTGGAGAATCTCCAGAGGGTACTCGACGAGCGCGCTCGACCGCCAGTCGCCGAATCCAGTCGACGTCGCCTCTTCCAGCCACCAACTCAGGTATACCGAACCCCGATTCAGAATTTAGCAGCTGTAGCTCGCATAGCAGAGTCAATCCAGCCTTCTCAGTCGGAGGCAGGTAGAGGTCTGTTACAGATCAGAGATTTGCTTCGGGCAGCAGGAGATCAGAACTCAGCGGTATCTCAGTCGCGTAACAGGATTCACAGCCGATCCGTCGCTGCGAATTCTGTACAGTCCGCTCACAGTCCAGGATCGCCTCCGAGGCACGGGGAACGTAGAGACCGGCGTGATGATCAATATCAAAACCGTGAGTGGTACGAACACCGATTCGATCGCAATGATCGACGTTGAGTGCCCACTCCTCCCCCAAGGGGTGGATCGTACATTTCTCGGCAGCAAGATGACAGACGCCAGCTCAGTGCTGGACGAAGGTTTCCAGTCGACCCCAGGGAGCCAGGCTTTGACGCGAGATCCATTATCGTTCAAGGTCTGGTCGACAGGAATAGAGCTCACAGAGGAGGCCACGACAGAGACGCTCCTTCCAGCAGCAGGGCTCGTGTATCAGGACCAGAATGTTTCAGCAGGGCGATCAGAGCCGCGGTAATTCCCCCCAACTTCAGGTTGGCGGCTGGAGTTAGCAAGTTCACCGGCGAGTCCAAGCCTGATACCTGGCTTGAGGATTACCGAGTGGCTGTTCAGATTGGGGGCGGCAATGACGAGGTAGCCATGAAGCATTTGCCTCTTATGCTGGAAGGTTCGGCCAGAGCATGGTTGAACCAGTTGGCACCCAGCAGTATTTACACTTGGGAGGATCTCGCCCGAGTGTTTGTCAGGACATTTGAAGGGACTTGCAAGCGACCAGCAGGATTGACAGAATTGCAGTCGTGTGTTCAGAAGTCGAGTGAAACTCTGAGGGATTATATCCAGAGGTGGATCACTTTGCATCACACAGTCAAGAATGTATTTGATCACCAGGCAGTTTGTGCCTTCAAGGAAGGCGTCAAGAACAGAGAACTGAGTTTGAAATTCAGTCGAACCAGAGATATGACATTGAGTCGAATGATGGAAATTGCCACCAAGTATGCAAACGGTGAAGAAGAAGACAGGCTCCGGAGTGGCAAGTATAAAGCAACCGCTAATGAGACCGGCGGAGGAAACTCCAGTCGGAAGCAAAAGCGCAAAGCCGAGCCAGCTGCACCCGCAGAGGCCTTGGCTGTGACCCCAGGAAAGTTTAAGGGGAAACCCAAGGGTCCCTGGAACCCCAAGAAAGTGAAAGACCAGGATGGGAACGATGTGATGGACTTACCGTGTCACATTCACACGAAGAAAGACGAGGAGGGTAAACTCATCTACCCAAAGCATACCACTCGACAATGTCGACTCCTGATGCAGCAGTTTCAAGGGAAACAGGCCAAAGACAAAGAGAAAGAGTCAGACAAAGTCGAAGACAAGGAAGACAGCGGTGGGGAATACCCCCAGGTCAATTCCACCTTAATGATTTTTGCTGACGTCGAAAGCAAAAGTCGATTGAAGGTCATCAATCGACAGGTGAACATGGTCGCTCCGGCGACACCCAATTATCTGAAATGGTCTCAGACTGCCATCACCTTCGACCAGTCCGACCACCCGACTCACATTGCTACCCCAGGGAGGCAAGCATTAGTGGTCGACCCAGTCATTGAAGGCACTCGACTAACCAAAGTTCTGATGGATGGTGGCAGTGGTTTGAACTTGTTGTACGCAGAGACACTGAAGGGGATGGGCATTCCGATGTCCAGACTCAGCACCAGTAACATGAGCTTCCACGGAGTCATTCCTGGAAAGAAGGCTGAGTCACTCGGCCAAATCGCTCTCGATGTGGTTTTTGGCGACGCGAAGAATTTCCGGAAGGAAAAGTTGACCTTTGAGGTCGTGGATTTTCAGAGTGCATATCACGCCATCCTTGGAAGGCCAGCATACGCTCGTTTCATGGCCCGACCATGCTACGTGTACCTCAAATTGAAGATGCCCGGTCCCAAAGGTGTGATCACCATCACGAGTAATCGGAAGAAGGCAGAAGAGTGCTTCCAGAAAGGCTCCAAAATTGCTGATGCTCAGATGGCCGAGATGGAATTACAGGATTACCAGAAGACTGCAGATCCGAGTGATTTGTTACGAGCCAAGAAGCCCGCCACAGAGTCAGCATTTCAGTCGTCCGGTGAGACAAAACAGGTTCACATCCATTCGACTGACCCCAATGCGGCTCCGACCAATATCTCCACTACACTCGACTCTAAATAGGAAGAAGCGCTCATCCAGTTCCTCCGTGAGAACTGGGACATCTTTGCATGGAAGCCTGCTGACATGCCGGGTGTTCCCAGGGGACTGGCTGAGCACCGCCTTCGAGTCGACCCAAAGGTCAAACCGGTTAAGGAACATCTTCGATGGTCCGCCATCCAGAAGAGAAAGGCCATTGGTGAAGAGGTGGCTCGACTCTTAGCAGCAGAGTTCATTCGCGAGATCTATCACTCCGAGTGGCTCGCCAATGTTGTAATGGTCCCCAAGAAGGACAAGTCGTTGCGCATGTGCATCGATTTCAAACATATCAATCGGGCCTGCCCGAAAGATCATTTACCTCTTCCTCGCATCGACCAAATAGTCGACTCGACCGCAGGATGCGAGAGGTTGTCTTTTTTAGATGCTTACTCCGGATACCATCAGATCCGTCTGTATGGACCCGATGAAATAAAAACAGCTTTCATCACCCCGTTCGGGTGTTTCTGTTATGTCACCATGCCTTTCGGTCTCAAGAATGCCGGAGCTACATTCATGAGAATGATCCAGAAGTGCCTGATCACTCAAATCAGTCGGAATGTAGAAGCGTACATGGATGATATAGTGGTCAAGTCGCGAAAAGGTTCCGACCTGCTGACTGACCTTGCTGAAACATTTGCCAATCTCAGGAAGTATGATATCAAGCTTAATCCGTCGAAATGCACGTTCGGAGTCCCTGGAGGAAAGTTACTCGGTTTTCTCGTTTCCGAACGGGGAATCGATGCTAACCCTGAAAAAGTTGGCACTATACTCCGAATGAAACACCCTGTGCATGTGCACGACGTCCAGAAACTTACTGGATGCTTGGCCGCTTTAAGTCGATTCATCTCCAGGCTCGGTGAAAAGGCACTGCCTCTTTACCGACTGATGAAGAAGTCAGACAAGTTCGAGTGGACTCCAGAAGCTGATGCAGCATTTGCAGAGCTAAAAGCCCTGCTCTCCACCCAGCCGGTGCTTGCTGCCCCTGTCAGCAAAGAGCCATTGTTGCTTTACATTGCAGCCACTGGACAAGTCGTTAGTACCGTTCTTACAGTCGAGCGGGAAGAGGAAGGGAAAGCCTTCAAAGTTCAGCGCCCAGTTTATTACCTTTCTGAAGTTCTGACCCCGTCAAAGCAAAGATACCCTCACTATCAGAAGCTTGTTTACGGGATTTACATGACCACGAAGAAGGTTGCTCATTATTTCTCTGATCACTCCATTACAGTCGTCAGCGACGCCCCGTTATCAGAGATCCTTCATAACAGAGATGCAACCGGTCGAGTGGCAAAATGGGCAATTGAACTTCTTCCTCTTGGTATCGAGTTCGAGGCAAAGAAAGCTATCAAGTCCCAAGAAATAGCCGATTTCCTCGCCGAGTGGACGGAACAACAACTTCCGACTCAAGTTCAGTCGGAACACTGGACTATGTTTTTTGATGGCTCCAAGATGCTGAATGGGTCCGGTGCGGGGGTTGTACTCGTTTCCCCCCGAGGAGATAAGCTCAAATATGTCCTTCAGATTCACTTTGATTCCTCCAACAATGAGGCAGAATATGAAGCACTCCTATATGGCTTACGTATGGCCATTTCACTCGGCGTCCGTCACCTTATGGTCTATGGCGACTCAGATCTGGTTGTTAATCAAGTGATGAAAGAGTGGGATGTCCGAAGCCCAGCCATGACGGGATATTGTAATGCGGTGAGAAAGTTGGAAAAGAGATTTGAGGGGTTAGAGCTCCATCATATACCCCGACTGAAAAACCAAGCTGCAGACGACTTGGCAAAAATTGGGTCCAAAAGAGAAGCCATCCCCAGTGACGTTTGTTTAGAGCACATTCGTGCGCCATCGGTACAGGAAGATCCTTTCACAGAAGAACCTCCGCAGCCAAAAAGCGCCAGCGATCCGATTGAAGTGGAGATTCCAGCCGTGGTCGACCTGATTATGGAAGTTGTCGTCATCACTCCCGATTGGACAAAGCCTTACATCGCGTATATTATGAGGAAAGAGCTCCCATAAGATGAAGAAGAGGCTCGACAGATCGTCCGTCGATCCAAGGCCTTTACAGTAATCAAAGGGCAGTTGTACAGAGAAACCGCGACTGGAGTTGGCCAGAAGTGCATCACGCCAGAAGAAGGCCAGATAATTCTTGAGGATATCCACTCGGGGACCTGTGGCCATCATGCGTCCTCCCGGACTATTGTGGCTAAAGCATACCGAGCGGGATTTTACTGGCCGAAGGCGAATGAAATGGCAAAAGACATAGTCGACAAGTGCGAAGGGTGTCAATTCTATTCCAACATGTCACACAAGCCCGCCTCTGCTCTGAAGACCATTCCACTTGTCTGGCCCTTCGCTGTCTGGGGGCTAGACATGATCAGACCGCTGAGAACTGGCAGAAGCGGCTTCACCCACTTACTAGTCGCAGTCGACAAGTTCACCAAGTGGATAGAAGCTAAACCCATCAAGAACCTCGATGCAAGCACTGCTACCAGTTTCATCAGGGAGCTTATATTCAGATATGGGGTTCCACATAGTATCATCACGGACAATGGATCAAACTTCGATAACGACAGATTCAAAGCCTTTTGCGCCTCCCAGGGCACGCGAGTCGACTATGCCTCAGTTGCCCATCCTCAGTCGAATGGGCAGGCAGAGCGTGCGAATGGCCTCATCCTCAAAGGTCTGAAACCTGATCTCAAGCACGCGGCAGGAGCTTGGGTCGACGAACTTCCTTCAGTTCTTTGGGGATTAAGGACCACTCCTAATCGGTCGACTGGAGGAACGCCATTCTTTCTGGTCTACGGAGCTGAAGCGGTTCTTCCGAGTGATCTGCTCCACAACGCACCTCGGATCGAACTATACTCTGAAGCAGAAGCGGAACAAGCTCGGCAAGATGTAGTCGACCTCTTGGAAGAAGAGAGAGAGATAGCCCTAATCCGCTCGACTATCTACCAGCAAGACTTACGTCGGTTCCACGCGAGAAACGTGAAGAGTCGAGCCTTTCAGGAAGGAGACTTGGTCCTCCGAGTGGATCAGCAAAAACCTCACAAGCTCGCTCCGACCTGGGAAGGCCCCTTCATCGTCACCAAAGTCCTCCACAACGGAGCATATCACCTCTACAACGTCGATCGCCGGATCGACGAGCCTCAAGCTTGGAACACGGAGTTGCTCCGTCCTTTTTACACTTGAAAAAAGAAACTCACTCGACTGAGATGTAATAAAAGTACCTCTGTAGTTCTTTTATCTAAAGCAAGAATGTTATAATTTTCACAGAAGATTGTTATTTCTTTTTCAAAATTTCCCCCAGTGGGTGGCTTAGCTGCGAATCCGTTTCGCCTAAGTTTGTAAAAAAAATCCCACCGAGTGGAGAGCCAGCCTCCCACTCGGGGGCTTAGCCGCGAACCCGTTTCGCCTAAGTATTCAAAAATCCTACCGAGTGGAGAGCCAGCCTCCCACTCGGGGGCTTAGCTGCAGTCCAAGTACTCGCCTAAGTATTCAAAAATCCCACCGAGTGGAGATCCAGCCTCCCACTCGGGGGCTTAGCCGCGAACCCGTTTCGCCTAAGTATTCAAAAATCCTACCGAGTGGAGAGCCAGCCTCCCACTCGGGGGCTTAGCTGCAGTCCAAGTACTCGCCTAAGTATTCAAAAATCCTACCGAGTGGAGAGCCAGCCTCCCACTCGGGGGCTTAGCTGCAGTCCAAGTACTCGCCTAAGTATTCAAAAATCCTACCGAGTGGAGAGCCAGCCTCCCACTCGGGGGCTTAGCTGCAGTCCAAGTACTCGCCTAAGTATTCAAAAATCCTACCGAGTGGAGAGCCAGCCTCCCACTCGGGGGCTTAGCTGCAGTCCAAGTACTCGCCTAAGTATTCAAAAATCCTACCGAGTGGAGAGCCAGCCTCCCACTCGGGGGCTTAGCTGCAGTCCAAGTACTCGCCTAAGTATTCAAAAATCCTACCGAGTGGAGAGCCAGCCTCCCACTCGGGGGCTTAGCTGTAGTCCAAGTACTCGCCTAAGTATTCAAAAATCCTACCGAGTGGAGAGCCAGCCTCCCACTCGGGGGCTTAGCTGCAGTCCAAGTACTAGCCTAAGTATTCAAGAATCCTACCGAGTGGAGAGCCAGCCTCCCACTCGGGGGCTTAGCTGCAGTCCAAGTACTCGCCTAAGTACTCAAAAATCCTACCGAGTGGAGAGCCAGCCTCCCACTCGGGGGCTTAGCTGCAGCCGAGTGCTTGCCTAAGTATTTAAAATTCCTACCAAGCGGAGAGCCAGCCTCCCGCGAAGTTAAACTCTCATTCTTATCCTTCGGAAGCTACGCTCAAAAATCCTACCGAGTGGAGAGCAGACCTCCCACTCGGAGGCTTAGTTGCAGCCCAGCGCTCGCCTAAGTAACTCAAATCCTACCGAGTGGAGAGCAGACCTCCCACTCAGAGGCTTAGCTGCAGCCCAGCGCTCGCCTAAGTAATTTAAATTCCTACCGAGTGGAGAGCATACCTCCCACTCGGAGGCTTAGCTGCAGCCCAACGCTCGCCTAAGTAATTTAAAATCCTACCGAGTGGAGAGCAGACCTCCCACTCGGAGGCTTAGCTGCAGCCCAGCGCTCGCCTAAGTAATTTAAAATCCTACCGAGTGGGGAGCAGACCTCCCACTCGGAGGCTTAGCTGCAGCCCAACGCTCGCCTAAGTAATTTAAAATCCTACCGAGTGGAGAGCAGACCTCCCACTCGGAGGCTTAGCTGCAGCCCAGCGCTCGCCTAAGTAATTTAAAATCCTACCGAGTGGAGAGCAGACCTCCCACTCGGAGGCTTAGCTGCAGCCCAACGCTCGCCTAAGTAATTTAAAATCCTACCGAGTGGAGAGCAGACCTCCCACTCGGAGGCTTAGCTGCAGCCCAGCGCTCGCCTAAGTAATATAAAATCCTACCGAGTGGAGAGCAGACCTCATACTCGGAGGCTTAGCTGCAGCCCAGCGCTCGCCTAAGTAATATAAAATCCCACCGAGTGGAGAGCAGACCTCCCACTCGGAGGCTTAGCTGCAGCTCAGTGCTCGCCTAAGTCATTTTCAGCAAAAGTCGAGCCAAATCCCACTCGACAGAAAAATCACGAAGAAATTCAACGATAAATAAAGTCTGGATAAAGATCTAAAGGTCCTGGACCGCAGATAAAAGTTCTCGAGCCTCCAGCTCGACAGAGTTTATCGGTTACATAAACCACTCGGCATTCCGAGGCAAATTTAAAGCGAGACACAACAGTTTTTTACTCCTCCGGCGGAGGACTGGATGGTGCAACAAACTTGTCCAAATCAATCCCATCTGAGATGCGAGTGGCAGCAGCAATGAAGGTCTCCATGAAGTTCTGGAAATTGTGCTTCCTGGTATTGGCAACTTGGAGGGCGGCCAGCTTCTCTTCTCGCGCCTCCTTGCAGTGGACACGAACCAGCGATAGAGCAACATCGGCACCACACCTGGTAGAAGACTTTTTCCATTCTTGCACTCGACTTGGAACTTCGTTCAGTCGAGTGACCAAGGATTCAAGGTCATTCTGAAGCGTCTGTTTGGGCCAGAGTGCAGAGTCGATCCGCGACACTGCAGCCTTCAGTCAAGCAAGATAGTCCACCACGCCAGCAACATGAGACTCCAACCGGAAAACATTCATGGCAGCTTCGTCCTTCACAGGAGAGTTGATGGGATCTAGACTGGTCTCCACTCGACCAGTTTCTTCCTCGAAGTTCTGACAGAATTCTGAAAGGTACAGTCCGATATTATAATTAAATGATGAGTCGACAACGGCAAGTCAATTGAATGAGGGGATTACCTTCAAGCATGAGGAATAGTTTCTTGGCGAGCCCTCCGAGGTAAGCCTCCAGATCCTTTCGCTTCCCCGCCATATCGCTGACCTTGTCGGACAGAGCAATCTTGTCGTTTTTCAATCGACTTGCTTCCTTGTTGGCCGCATCAAGAGCAGACTTCAGCCTGGCATTCTCATCTTCGAGCCGACCAACTGAGGCAAGCTTTTCCTCAGCAAGCTTCATCTTTTCCAAAGCCGCCGTTTGGGCTTCCGCAAGGTCAAGGTCCTTCTTCTTCAGAGCCTTCTCCAGTTGGTCTGCAAAACAATAATGAGGACAGGGTTGAGAATAAGCAGAAAAACAGAGGCAGTCGTCGAATCCTCACCAACCATACCTTTCCCGTCATCCTTCGCCTTCTGCAAGTTGTCCTGGGCAAACTTTAAGTCGAGGTTAAGCTGGATTTGTTTCTCCTTCAAATCAGCAAGCTGCGCAACGAGCTCGCAAGACTTCTGCAAAGAGATAATCGACAAAATACATCAAAGACAAGTTATTTCTGAGTGACTAAAGGAAAGGATGTGACATTTCTAAGACTACAGCCGAATCAAAACATTCGACAGTAGCCTCGGGGACTACACCCAGTGGGTGCACTCAGCGTGCCCCCACCGGTATTTTTCAAAGATTCTGCTCAAACAGTCGACTCGTTACTTCCGAGTGACTAAAGGGAGAAGAGAGCATAAAATTCTAAAGACTATAGTCGATTGCCAGCAATCGACCATAGCCTCGGGGACTACACCCAGTGGGTGCACTCAGCGTGCCCCCACAGGTTTTCTTGATACCACTCGACTTAATCTGATCAGACCGAGTGAAAAAGTTTGAAAGCATAAAGACTATAGTCGATTGCCAGCAATCGACCATAGCCTCAGGGACTACACCCAGTGGGTGCACTCAGCGTGCCCCCCACCGAAATTCAATCGACACACACACTCCAGTTGGTGTACAAACAGCAAAAATCTTCAGAAAGAAGTAGTTTTCAGGTGGTATTTCATAACGAAACAGACAAGTCGACTTACCTGAACATTATTCTGAAGAGCTGAACTGGCATCATAAGCCGCCTGACCGGCCTCTCGGACCACCTTCACTTGTTCCATCATAATCTCTGCTTGGCGAATGGCTTCCCTAGCAGCGCTCACTGGGTCTTCTGGGACATGGTGGACAGCAAAGAGAGATGGTGGAGAAACAGTCGACGAAGTGGGTCGAGCACTCGTCAGCGGCACGACAAAAGTCACCGAAGTCCGAGTAGCATCACCTCCATCCCGAACCACGACCTCAGGCGCCGAGGTAGCTTGTGGAGTCTGGCCAGCCAGAGCCTTCTTGTTCCCCCTCGCCCCCAGCAGCACTTCATCGTCGTCATCAGGGAGGTCAATGACATGAGGAGGAGCTGCAAGAAAAGTTCAATCGACCAGAGTTACAAGAAATAGTCAGTCGACCAATGACAGGACATCAGTAACTGTACCTGGGTTGGAAGTAACAGCGTCTTCCATCTCTTGGTCTCTGTCCTTGACAGAGGTCTCAGAAGTAGCAGCACTACAAATGTCGGAAGCCAGTCAGTTGGTTCAACGAATCGACCGAGGATCCGTCCACAGTCGAGAGAGAGAAACAAGTATCGTTATTACCCGAAAATGGTGGGGACAGCCATCTTCATCTTGGGCAGAGCCTTGGGCGGCTTGGATGGCGTCGCGCGCTGGTGCTTGGGAGGCTTCTCAGTCAGCGCAGGAGAAGAGGTCCGAGTGCGTTTCGACGACTGCCCAATAGGAGCAGTCGCCTTACCACGCTCCTTCATAGGATCGTGTGCAAGCTTGGATCGCCTCTCCGTGCGGGGAGGTTCATCTTCCTCCTCCTCCTCCTCACCGGAGTGGGCGTCGCCGCTTCCCTCCCCTTCGCCGTCAGACTCCCACTCCTCCTGCTCGTCTCCACTCTCGCCCCCGCTCGCCTCTCCTTCCACAACCTGCTCCTGCACTCCATTGGGCGTCGAATACATTTCAGTAACTTCCTGGAGAATAACAAACAAGATAAAGGTCAATCGACTCTCGCGGAGGAGGAAACAAGCAGAGTGAATATTATAGGTCAGTCGGAGAAAAGTGTTCATACCCTATCTGGTTGACGGGACTGGTCGAATGGAAGAACTCTCCTGGCTCCTCGAGGATTGTCCTTATTCCCGGTAATGTTAGTCATCCACCTCTCCAGCGTGGCGTCGTCGACCTCCTCTGGATGAACCCGAGTATCGTCTTCGGTACCAGAGTACATCCACATCGGATGGCCTCGGTACTGCAGTGGTTGAATACGCCGTCGGAGGAAGACTTCCAGGAGATCCATGCCAGTCACCCCGTCTCGGATAAGCTGGACTACGCGCTCCATCAGCAACTTCACTTGGGCCTTCTCCTCCGGTACCAGCTTCAGAGAAGATGGCTTGTCCACTCGACTCATGGAGAAAGGGGGGAGCCCAGTCGACTGCCCCGGCGTTGACTGGTCTTGGCAGTAGAACCAGGTTGACTGCCATCCTCTAACCGAGTCGGGCAGAGTCATCGCCGGAAAGGCGCTCTTGCCTCTCGTCTGGACTCCGAGTCCCCCGCACATCTGGATCACCTGAGTTCTCTCGTCATCTGGATTTGTTTTCTTCACCGACTGAGAGCGACATGTGAATATGTGCTTGAAAAGCCCCCAGTGCGGCCGATAGCCCAGGAAATTTTCACACAGTGAAACAAAGGCGGCGAGGTAGACAATGGAATTGGGAGTAAAATGGTGGAGTTGCGCCCCGAAGAAGTTCAGAAATCCCCAGAAGAAAGGACTCGGCGGCAAAGAAAACCCACGATCTACATGAGTGGCCAGAAGAACGCACTCACCCTCCTTTGGCTGCGGTTGCGTCTCCGTTCCCGGGAGCCTCGCCGACCCGTGGGGGATCAGTCCCTCCTCGGCCAGATCAGCGAGATCCTTCTCGGTGATGGTCGAGCGGATCCAATCTCCTTGGACCCAACCCCGCGGCAGCTGAGACCGAGACGAGGATCCGCCCCGGCTTGACGCCCTCCCCTTCGCCGTCGCCGTCACCTTCTTCGCCCGCTCCAAAGCCGCGGTCTTCTCCTTCCCCATCGTCGCCGGCGAGATTGATGCGAAGCGGAGGCGCGGAGGAAGCTGCAAGCGCTGCGGAGAGGTTTGGAAGCGAAGGGAGACGAAGATTGTGTTGGCACTGTTCAAAATACGCCCGCCCGGCGCCTTAAATAAAGCTGCTTCTGAGTGGCTGACTGGTAGGCCCAGGCAATCTGTCAAATCCCATAACAGGCGCGCGAGCGATACGTGGCGAAAAAGGCGGCACGAAGATCGAGGCGTCATCATCCCGTCCCATCCGAGTGCTGCGGTTTTCTCCGCTTCGCGCGCCTCCCAAAATTCGGATCCCGTGAAATCCGCTAACCGCAGAGCAACCAACCTGACAACGGTCTCCGCCGATCTGTCGCTCGAAGATCCTCAAGGCTACAAAGTTCACTCGACAAAACGCAAAGAATGGATCAAGGCGACTGAAAGAGAATTTGAAGCCATCACTGCAAGTCTCAGGACCCCGATCCTAAGCCACATCGATCCAGCATGTAACACATCATATCACTTTGCGGCCTCACGCACGGTACTCCCACGGGTGCCACCTTACCTGGCCCGGGACCGTTTGCGTCTTTTGGCTCACGTATATGATAGTGTCGTTAGCATCCATATGGCAGAGAACCCGGGCCGACATGGCTAGTCGTGAACCCAAAGCGGCGCTAACCTATGAGGACATGCATACATGAATCACATCGAGCATGTCGGTCATCAACGTGTGAATCCGGGCTGTAGCACTGGGCTAACAGGACTCCGGTAACCCGAGCTGTAGCAGGCTAGGCAGGACTCCGGATGTCACCGCGTGACATTTCCCCGAAGGGACAGACACAGGAACGAGGTGAATCACATGCCGGCCAGTCAAGTGTTCCGAGCAGTAGTGCTGGGCTAGCAGGACTCCGGTGAACCGGGCTGTAGCGGACTACTATCGCTCAGAAGCACTAGACTACATTTCCCCATATGATAGGCTGCCAAGGATAAACAACTAGATAGTCGGATCCCACCCATACCAAGCATTTCAATCATACACACAATATGCCCGATATGAGTAGATACAACATGGCATCACAACATAACTCTACGACTCAAGGTATTTATTCAATAGGCTCCGAGGAGCGAGATATTACAAACATGGGTCTCATGACCCAACATTCAGAGCATACAAGTCAAACACATGCGGAAGCTTAACATGTCTGAGTACAGACATCTACAAATGAAAAAGGCTGAGAAGCCTGACTATCTACCAGATCCTGCCGAGGGCACAAGATCGTAGCTGAGGTATCAAGCTAAACGTCGAAGTCCACGCGGAACTACTAGCGAGACTGAAGTCTCTCTGCAAAACATAAAATAGGCAAACGTGAGTACAAATGTACTCAGCAAGACTACATCAGAACTATCTACATATGCATCGGTATCAACAAAGGTGGTGGTGGAGTTTAAATGCAGCAAGCCAGCTTTGACTCGGTGGCTATCCTGAACTACGATTGCAAGTAACTCTTTTGAGGTGGCGCACACGAGTCCACATATTCACCATATCAATACACCACTATGGATCCGCTCCCGTCTCCCTACGGGGACGCCATCCATAGCACTCACGCTTATCTTGCGCATTTAAGAGTATCCACTTTCACTTGTCTATGAACTATGCAAGGGGTCCAAGTTTCCATATCCGAGGAATCCGGCTATTCGAATAGATAATGATAACCCTGCAAGGGTGTACTTCTTCACACACGCTTTCGCCACTTATCGCCCTGTACACGTCATGTACCTCGGCAACCTTCAAGCGGAAACCGGGCGAGGGAGTCGGCCACGACCTGACTAACCACACAAGTCTCTAGTCCAGGTTTATCGCCTATTCGGGTTCCATCCGCAAGGAGATCCGGCCGGGGTGTCGCTCACGGCCCCAAACGATGTGTGCAGGGTTCCCAAGCCCACCTCGACGGTAGATCTACGCTTGGTACACCGTGCCACGATGCCTAGTCTGTCCCAAGCCCACCTGTACCGGGTGCCACTTGGTAGACTACTAACACTACCTACAAACACCAGAAACTAGTTGCAACTCCTCGACAGGGATCAAGTGGATTAATAAGTCGAGAGGGGCACTTAAGCATTCCAATGTGTGGTAGTAACTATTCATGGATCACAAACACAGAACTCAGTTCCTGAGGACGGCTGCAATGAGACAACCCACCATGTACTCCTACATGGCCTCTCACCGCTACCTTTACCAAATCGTGTTCACACACTTAGCTCTCAACAATAGGACATGTTCACCACATTCCAATTCATTCCCGATGAATCAGACCCGACTCAACTCTAAGCAGTAGCAGGCATGACAACAAGCATGAATGAGTAGGCACATCAGGGCTCAAACAACTCCTACTCATGCTAGTGGGTTTCATCTATTTACTGTGGCAATGACAGGTCATGCAGAGGAAAGGGGTTCAACTACCGCAGCACATAACAGTTGAATCGTTGTTGTCCTAATGCAGTAAAAGAGAGTAGGAGCGAGAGAGTGGGATTGTATCGGAATGAACAAGGGGGTTTTGCTTGCCTGGCACTTCTGAAGATAATATAGTTCTTCATCGGTGTCATCGATCACATCGTCGGAACCACGTCTATCGAGAGGGGACAAACACCGGCAACAGAGAAAGAACACAATCAATGAAATGCGACAATATGATGCATGATCATGACATGGCAATATGATGTGGTTTGAGCTAATGCAGCTAGCAACCAGATTAAATGAAGTTGATTTGAATCCAGGATTCAAATTAAAACTCAATATGTGGATATTTAAATGCCATTATATGATTTGTGCTAAGCAGCAACTATAAGTTGTTCTAACATGCATGAAAATGGTACAGATGGATTCCTTGAATTTTTCTGATAATTTTTCATATATAAATCTTTGCATTTGGAGTTACGGTTGAATTTCTATGAATTTTAGAAGTTTGCATTATTTTCTGAAATTTCCTGAATAAAAATAAATCCAGAAAAAAGGTTAATTGCGTCAGCATGACGTCGGGGTGACGTCAGCAGGTCAAAGGCGCCAGCCCAGGTCAAACCTGACGGCTGGGACCCACATGTCAGTGTAACAACTAACTAACAGAGTTAGTTAGCATTAGGTTAGCACTAACCTAGGTTAATTAGAGCCTAGGCCCACTTGTCAGTGAGTCAACTAATTAACTAAGTTAATTAGTGCTAATTAAACTCACACTTAAACTAAATAGTGGCATGGCCCACGCGTCAGTGGCCCTGGGGTCAAACAAGGTCAACCCCGGGTCAGCGGGGTCAACCCTACCGGCGGCTTGACGCCGGCGAGGCCAGGGCCGGCGGAGGGGTGCGGGTTTCCTCCTCCGGCGACCAATTGGCCGGCGGAGGGCGTCTACGTGACGCGGGCGCTCGTCCGCGTCGAGTAGTGGCAGCGGCTGGGCCTAAAATGGCCGGAGTCATCACCGGCGTCGACCTTGGCGGTCGCCGGAGCTCGGGTGAGCTCGGGGTCGATGCTACGGCGGTCGGGGCAGCTCGTGCGGGGCACCAACATGCTCTACGCTGCGCGGATAGGAAGCTAAGCACGACGGCCGGACCGTTAAGTGGCCGGAGATACATCGGCGGCGGGCATAGGCTGTGGCGCGTGCGGGTGAGCAAGGTGCGGTGGCTACGGTGCACGAGAGCGAGAACGGTGAGGGGGAAGAGGATCAGTGGCTCAGGCGAGTGCAGGGAAGCGAACGGCGAGCTCGGGGGAGAACCGGAGCGGTCGGGGCGGCAATGGCGATCTCGGCGGACCGAGGTTGAAGAAGACGGCATGGCCGGCGTTCGAGGGCATCCGGCGGGGCGTGGCTCGGTGAGGAGGTTGAGGATGAAGTGGCGGAGCTTCTGGGCGCGTCGGAGGGGCACGGGGTGGCCAGTGGTCGTGGCAGCAGCGAGCGGCGGCGATGAGCGCGCTCGGGCGCGAGAGGGAGAGAGAGCAAAGAGGGGAGTGGCACGGTAGAGAGTGAGAGGGGGTCGAGGGTGATGCGTGGCGTCACCAGGGCGTCGGGGAGGAGCCAGGCAGGCTGGGAGGGAGGAGGTGGCCAGGGCGCGTGCCCACGCGCGGCGACCACACGCCCTCCTGCCTACTGGCAGGAGGTTGAAGACGGTGGGGGCGCCTGCTGGGCTGGGCCAACAGTGTTGGGCCGGCCACTTGGGCTACAGGCGCGCCAGGTAAGGAGGCCCAGGTGGGTTTCTCTCTCTCTCTCTCTCTCTCTCTCTCTCTCTCTCTCTCTCTCTCTCTCTCTCTCTCTGTTTTCTGTTTTCTAATTTTCTGCAACTGTTGGGCTTTATTAAAAATGCCAGGGCATTACCAGAATTCATGAAACTAATCATGGCTACTGTTTAGAATATATCCAACAGTAAACATTTTAGTTTATGATTATTTGAGCATTTAAATCATTTTATAGCATTTAAATGCCCAAATGCAAATAGAGTATGATTTAACTCAGAGCCCAAATAGTCATGGAAAAATGTGCATCACCTCTGGTTACTGTTTACAGCATTTTCCATAAATGATGAACATTTTTGAAAGCCATTTGGATTTACTGGAAATATTTTCTTGGTTGAACCTATTTGAATTGCTTTAGTGCTAGGGCTTGGTCATCCCCACTTCAAAATTTCCTTTAAAATCAAACATGATGCATGAATGCAGATGCCACTAACTACAAACAATTCTGGGGCTGTGACAACTCACCCCCACTGAACAAGAATCTCACCCCGAGATTCAAGACGTGAGATAAGAAGACAGAGGGGGCACAAGACCAACACAATCTTCACGATCCAGGTTGCACTTCATAGGAACGTTGACACGGTGACCATCCTTGTCTCGATGTCTTGCTCTGGGAACTCCAACTAACATGACAATGGGAGGAGAGGGAAAATCTAGAAGAATCGATCTTCTCGAAGATCGAGCAACTGAGGAACAACTCACGGAATGAGACATAGAAACATCTCTGGAGCTGAGAGGCAAAACATGCATCAGGGGGGACGGAAGAAACAATTTGATGAGGTGACAGGGTAGCGAGGAAAAATTGCCATGATCCATAACGGGGTACCTCAGGGAAGGTGACTCGAAGAACTATTCCCTTAAGTGGCAAAAGGAATTAGTTTTGATACAAAGATCATTGAAATTCTTTGTGTCAGCCTAAGGCAATCACAAACGATTGTGTGAACGAATTCGAAGGGATGGCATACCCATACCAGAATGGATGATGTGGACTACCTTGTTGAAGAGAACGCAATGGATGACTCTTGCTTATCACCAGAAATGGATGGGACCATGACAGACTGACACAATGACGGGTGCAAGCTGGGAACAAAATGCAAATGCTGGGAATGATTCTGGTAACTAGGAATAATTCAATGAGGGTGACTCCACCGTTTGAATGGTTATAGCTTAATCGAAGAAACTAGGAGCACAAGAATCCCTAGGAAGCAACTCCTGGAATAAGTCGCACGAGATCCTCATGGCGAAGATGTCAAATAGTTCAATAAAGATACTACAATGATAGATCTTCCGGCTAGGTGTGTCGGCCAGACATCAACCTTGTCGGGACCTACATAATAGATCTTGGAAAAAGTTCCAACCATCATATCTGCCTGAGATTAAAATCTGGTTGGTAACGCAATATCTCAGACAGCCTGTCTGGAAAAGAAAGCTTGCAACACAATTCGACGAGATGACGTTGCGAGATTCTCGGAATATTAACTATGATAGCAAGCTCCAAAACATGAGCTGGTTATGCTACAAGCATGTGAGCACGTTGTCCTAGACAAGCATGACCACATGGTAGTCTTATAATAAAACACCACCAAGTTTTGGTTGGGAACCATCATCGAGGACATCGAAGTCCTTACATAAGTCTTGCTCTTAAGAAGGAACTTCTTCTCCTTAAACAAATCAATCAGTGGCTTGAGGTGTTAGGAATTACACATGGAGTGGAGGTAGCGAGCCTATCAAACCACGGAATACTTCGCACATGCATGACTGACTTGGGATGATTCCAGAGGAAACAAAACAAACCTTTCTCAAATTCATGGCAGCAACTTACACCTAAAGCACATGAATTCAGGAAGTCACTTCTTCCATCCAAGCATAAGCTTTATGAACGGAACATGAAGGCATTGCTTACAAAGTTTCCAATACTAGTGTAGCGTTCAACATGAATCATGCGGGAGACAAAATGTTGCTGATGGGCTCAACAACAACTCATCGGTATTTCCATATCACTGGACTTCCACCATCATGTGAACACGGCAATAGCATTGGTCAGACCAAAAGATATAATGATGTATACCCGAGGGATCAACCACGAGTAAGACAACATTACAAACATCGTTGGTTCTGATTTGATTTGACGATAGCCCATACTCAAATCAATGATTGGGTAAGACAATAGGTCCAACAACTGATCACGAGGACCAATTGATGAAGATATCATCTTTCTTCAACACGCACACACAAAGATATCCCTTTGGTATGAACTGAGCCGGACAAGCTTCCATCTTCCAACTCTCCAAGTTGTTGTTCAGCTTAACCAACTAGCTCAGGGGTATCCAACACAGATTCTTGGAGAAGGGGTGGTTTATTAGAAAATCAACTTGATGACGAACTCAACATAACGGTCAGGTGACAACCTGGTAATACTTCCGAGAAGATATTTGGAAAATCACGAACCACCGATATGACACTAAGCCCGAGATCAATCTTGCTTTTCAGGGCAAGACGATATGATCAAATAAGAAAGGATTGACACAATCCTAACTCATCGATCGAAGGGTGCACCAGAAATAAGGACTAGGTAGCACGATCAATCTTAGGATGATGATTTAGTAACCAACACGCTAAGAATGAGAATATTGTCCATTTACTACAAAGCAACGAGTTGCTCAGAGTATTGATTTCACACAGCACAATTCACTTGTCGGCAATCTGGTTACAATAACACGGAGACCGAGGAATGAACAATGATGGCAAGAAGTATTACTGCGTCAAGAATTCATAAGAGGTGGTACAATTCTCATGACACTCTTGACATAAAGATGGTAACACTCCAAGATAGAGCAGAGCAAAAGCTGGATTGGCATTTTGATCCACGGAATACAATTTCTTTGACCCAATCCGAGAAATGGATGAGGCACTGGAGTTTGTTTCTCCTAGTCATTCTAGAATAGAATGGCTGGACGGACCATAAGAATAATAGGCATCGATAACACGAATGCTCAACTACTCTTGACCAACAATTGACAGACGAAGGTCAGAAACAACTAAGGAGAACAACTCAAAGGAACATATCACTTTCTGAGTTGTGGATGCATAGATTAGTATATCGAGCAAAGCTCAACATTTCTTCCGGATAACCCATGCAGAAGAGGAAGAATTGGCAGAGTCACAATATAGAATGAAGAACTCATCAAGAGCACTCTAGTTGTGATTTTTGGTTCAACAATGAACTTCTGCCATAAGTAGTTCATGGTATTGGAAGAAGGATTTACCATGGACCTCGAGGACTAATGCAAAGGTTACTACTATCCTAATGGAACTAGCAAACACTATCAACAAGAAGTGAGTAGAGTGAATCTCGGGTTCGAGAACCCAGGAGTAGAATACCTACTACTAAACGGCATCACGGGATGCTTTCGAGAATGGTGGCCAGAATCATCACACCGGGAACACAAGACATGGACAGATTACTAGATGGTTTCATAAGACACCTAAGGTCATAATAGTAGCTCCAACATATATGTCGAGGCAACGGAGTACCTCACAGACCGGTAGTGTGCTTAATCTGGCCCAAAAGGACATCGGGAACGGGAAGAAAGGATTTGCAAATGCTTCAGACTATTTAGAAACCTGGGATGACTCGGACAGCATAACGGCTGTAAATGCTCAAACAGATTTGAGACATCATGCAAAATGGTGGCATAACCACTCAACAACATCATATCAAAGTTCTAAGGCCAGCTATGAACACACGGAAGTAGTAGAAACCGAACTGGGGCTTGAATCCATCAATCCTATAAGTCTATGGATTAGTAACACGTCATCCTGATAGATAGATGAGAAGGCCTAGTTCTTAAACCCCGTAGAAGAGAAGAGGATGACTCAGATCAGAAGGCATGAGGTATAAGGAGTAAAAAGATCCTTACGTTCCCTTCCACAATCAATTCCCTTATATAACTAAAGCATTTCTAGACACAACTTCGACCAGTTTGGCTTGGTAATCCTACAGGCAGTCAGGCTCTGATACCAACGCTGTCAGGACCCCGATCCTAAGCCACATCGATCCAGCATGTAACACATCATATCACTTTGCGGCCTCACGCACGGTACTCCCACGGGTGCCACCTTACCTGGCCCGGGACCGTTTGCGTCTTTTGGCTCACGTATATGATAGTGTCGCTAGCATCCATATGGCAGAGAACCCGGGCCGACATGGCTAGTCGTGAACCCAAAGCGGCGCTAACCTATGAGGACAGGCATACATGAATCACATCGAGCATGTCGGTCATCAACGTGTGAATCCGGGCTGTAGCACTGGGCTAACAGGACTCTGGTAACCCGGGCTGTAGCAGGCTAGGCAGGACTCCGGATGTCACCGCGTGACATTTCCCCGAAGGGAAAGACACAGGAACGAGGTGAATCACATGCCGGCCAGTCAAGTGTTCCGAGCAGTAGTGCTGGGCTAGCAGGACTCCGGTGAACCGGGCTGTAGCGGACTACTATCGCTCAGAAGCACTAGACTACATTTCCCCATATGATAGGCTGCCAAGGATAAACAACTAGATAGTCGGATCCCACCCATACCAAGCATTTCAATCATACACACAATATGCCCGATATGAGTAGATACAACATGGCATCACAACATAACTCTACGACTCAAGGTATTTATTCAATAGGCTCCGAGGAGCGAGATATTACAAACATGGGTCTCATGACCCAACATTCAGAGCATACAAGTCAAACACATGCGGAAGCTTAACATGTCTGAGTACAGACATCTACAAATGAAAAAGGCTGAGAAGCCTGACTATCTACCAGATCCTGCCGAGGGCACAAGATCGTAGCTGAGGTATCAAGCTAAACGTCGAAGTCCACCTGGAACTACTAGCGAGACTGAAGTCTCTCTGCAAAACATAAAATAGGCAAACTTGAGTACTAATGTACTCAGCAAGACTTACATCAGAACTATCTACATATGCATCGGTATCAACAAAGGGGGTGGTGGAGTTTAACTGTAGCAAGCCAGCTTTGACTCGGTGGCTATCCTGAACTACGATTGCAAGTAACTCTTTTGAGGTGGCGCACACGAGTCCACATATTCACCATATCAATACACCACTATGGATCCGCTCCCGTCTCCCTACGGGGACGCCATCCATAGCACTCACGCTTATCTTGCGCATTTAAGAGTATCCACTTTCACTTGTCTATGAACTATGCAAGGGGTCCAAGTTTCCATATCCGAGGAATCCGGCTATTCGAATAGATAATGATAACCCTGCAGGGGTGTACTTCTTCACACACGCTTTCGCCACTTATCGCCATGTACACGTCATGTACCTCGGCAACCTTCAAGCGGAAACCGGGCGAGGGAGTCGGCCACGACCTGACTAACCACACAAGTCTCTAGTCCAGGTTTATCGCCTATTCGGGTTCCATCCGCAAGGAGATTCGGCCGGGGTGTCGCTCACGGCCCCAAACGATGTGTGCAGGGATCCCAAGCCCACCTCGACGGTAGATCTACGCTTGGTACACCGTGCCACGGTGCCTAGTCTGTCCCAAGCCCACCTGTACCGGGTGCCACATGGTAGACTACTAACACTACCTACAAACACCAGAAACTAGTTGCAACTCCTCGACAGAGATCAAGTGGATTAATAAGTCGAGAGGGGCACTTAAGCATTCCAATGTGTGGTAGTAACTATTCATGGATCACAAACACAGAACTCAGTTCCTGAGTACGGCTGCAATGAGACAACCCACCATGTACTCCTACATGGCCTCTCACCGCTACCTTTACCAAATCGTGTTCACACACTTAGCTCTCAACAGTAGGACATGTTCACCACATTCCAATTCATTCCCGATGAATCAGACCCGACTCAACTCTAAGCAGTAGCAGGCATGACAACAAGCATGAATGAGTAGGCACATCAGGGCTCAAACAACTCCTACTCATGCTAGTGGGTTTCATCTATTTACTGTGGCAATGACAGGTCATGCAGAGGAAAGGGGTTCAACTACCGCAGCACATAACAGTTGAATCGTTGTTGTCCTAATGCAGTAAAAGAGAGTAGGAGCGAGAGAGTGGGATTGTATCGGAATGAACAAGGGGGTTTTGCTTGCCTGGCACTTCTGAAGATAATATAGTTCTTCATCGGTGTCATCGATCACATCGTCGGAACCACGTCTATCGAGAGGGGACAAACACCGGCAACTGAGAAAGAACACAATCAATGCAATGCGACAATATGATGCATGATCATGACATGGCAATATGATGTGGTTTGAGCTAATGCAGCTAGCAACCAGATTAAATGAAGTTGATTTGAATCCAGGATTCAAATTCAAACTCCATATGTGGATATTTAAATGCCATTATATGATTTGTGCTAAGCAGCAACTATAAGTTGTTCTAACATGCATGAAAATGGTACAGATGGATTCCTTGAATTTTTCTGATAATTTTTCATATATAAATCTTTGCATTTGGAGTTACGGTTGAATTTCTATGAATTTTAGAAGTTTGCATTATTTTCTAAAATTTCCTGAATAAAAATAAATCCAGAAAAAAGGTTAATTGCGTCAGCATGACGTCGGGGTGACGTCAGCAGGTCAAAGGCGCCAGCCCAGGTCAAACCTGACGGCTGGGACCCACATGTCAGTGTAACAACTAACTAACAGAGTTAGTTAGCGTTAGGTTAGCACTAACCTAGGTTAATTAGAGCCTAGGCCCACTTGTCAGTGAGTCAACTAATTAACTAAGTTAATTAGTGCTAATTAAACTCACACTTAAACTAAATAGTGGCATGGCCCACGCGTCAGTGACCCAGGGGTCAAACAAGGTCAACCCCGGGTCAGCGGGGTCAACCCCACCGGCGGCTTGACGCCGGCGAGGCCAGGGCCGGCGGAGGGGTGCGGGTTTCCTCCTCCGGCGACCAATTGGCCGGCGGAGGGCGTCTACGTGACGCGGGCGCTCGTCCACGTCGAGTAGTGGCAGCGGCTGGGCCTAAAATGGCCGGAGTCATCACCGGCGTCGACCTTGGCGGTCGCCGGAGCTCGGGTGAGCTCGGGGTCGACGCTACGGCGATCAGGGCAGCTCGTGCGGGGCACCAACATGCTCTACGCTGCGCGGATAGGAAGCTGAGCACGACGGCTGGACCGTTAGGTGGCCGGAGATACATCGGCGGCGGGCATAGGCGGTGGCGCGTGCGGGTGAGCAAGGTGCGGTGGCTACGGTGCACGAGAGCGAGAACGGTGAGGGGGAAGAGGATCAGTGGCTCACGGCGAGTGCAGGGAAGCGAACGGCGAGCTCGGGGGAGAACCGGAGCGGTCGGGGCGGCAATGGCGATCTCGGCGGACCGAGGTTGAAGAAGACGGCGTGGCCGGCGTTCGAGGGCATCCGGCGGGGCGTGGCTCGGTGAGGAGGTTGAGGATGAAGTGGTGGAGCTTCTGTGCGCGTCGGAGGGGCGCGGGCTGGCCAGTGGCCGTGGCAGCAGCGAGCGGCGGCGATGAGCGCGCTCGGGCGCGAGAGGGAGAGAGAGCAGAGAGGGGAGTGGCATGGGAGAGAGTGAGAGGGGGTCGAGGGTGATGCGTGGCATCACCAGGGCATCGGGGAGGAGCCAGGCAGGCTGGGAGGGAGGAGGTGGCCAGGGCGCGTGCCCACGCGCGGCGACCACACGCCCTCCTGCCTACTGGCAGGAGGTTGAAGACGGTGGGGGCGCCTGCTGGGCTGGGCCAACAGTGTTGGGCCGGCCACTTGGGCTACAGGCGCGCCAGGTAAGGAGGCCCAGGTGGGTTTCTCTCTCTCTCTCTCTCTCTCTCTCTCTCTCTCTCTGTTTTCTGTTTTCTAATTTTCTGCAACTGTTGGGCTTTATTAAAAATGCCAGGGCATTACCAGAATTCATGAAACTAATCATGGCTACTGTTTAAAATATATCCAACAGTAAACATTTTAGTTTATGATTATTTGAGCATTTAAATCATTTTATAGCATTTAAATGCCCAAATGCAAATAGAGTATGATTTAACTCAGAGCCCAAATAGTCATGGAAAAATGTGCATCACCTCTGGTTACTGTTTACAGCATTTTCCATAAATGATGAACATTTTTGAAAGCCATTTGGATTTACTGGAAATATTTTCTTGGTTGAACCTATTTGAATTGCTTTAGTGCTAGGGCTTGGTCATCCCCACTTCAAAATTTCCTTTAAAATCAAACATGATGCATGAATGCAGATGCCACTAACTACAAACAATTCTGGGACTGTGACAGCAAGGCCCTTAATTCAGGGCAAGACACACTTTCAACGCGAAAAGCAGGTCGGAAGACTATTAAATCCTTCCCAACTCAAACCTCGATCCATTCGGGGGCTAATCATGAAGTCATGTACCTGGGATAGGGTCATGGGCCTGCCCAAGGGTACCCTCCCCAAGGTCACCTACTAAAAGAGACTGCCTACCAGTCGACCTGGCAAGCATTCACTCGACTAACATGGAGACACTCGACCATGAAGATTCACTCGACCATCGGAAGAACAGGAGTCACTCCGTATCCAAACGGTCTGTAGTTTAATAGCCTTAATAGCCTTAATGAGCACTTTATGCAGGACGTTACCAGTAACGCCCTGCCTTAATGTATTTTAAAACCCTTCATTATGTGGGCTGGCAGGGGTCCTGGCGAACTCTATATAAGCCACCCCCCTCCACAGAAAGAAGGGTTCGCATCTTTGTAACACTCACACATATAATCTAGTCGACCGCCTCCGGGCTCCGAGACGTAGGGCTATTATTTCCTCCGAGAAGGGCCTGAACTCGTTAACTCCTTGTGTGTACAACTACTCCAGAGCTAGGATCTTGCCTCTCCATTCCTACCCCCCATTCTACTGTCACACTTAGAACCACGACAAGTACCGCTTAGGTTCCTCGCGCGGCAGTACCATGAGTGGGGCGGTAGTACCGCTGGTAGCAGCGGTAGTACCGCGCTCACTTGCGGTGGTACCGCCCTCTGCAGGGGGGCCCTAGGGGGAGGCGCCCAGCCCACTAAGGGGCTGGTCCCTCTCCACATACAGCCCATAGGGCCCTCCGGGGCCGATGGACCCTCCCGGTGGACCCCCGGAACCCCTTAGGTGGTCCCGGTACAATACTGGTAACCCCCGAATTATTCCGGTGACCGTATGATGACTTCCCATATATAAATCTTTACTTCCGGACCATTCTGGAACTCCACGTGTCGTCCAGGATCTCATCCGGGACTCCGAACAACTTTCGGGTTACTGCATACCAATATCTATACAACCCTAGCGTCACCGAACCTTAAGTGTGTAGACCCTACGGGTTCGGGAGACACGCAGACATGACCGAGACGACTCTCCGGTCAATAACCAACAGCGGGATCTGGATACCCATGTTGGCTCCCACATGCTCTTCGATGATCTCATCGGATGAACCACGATGTCGAGGATTCAATCAATCCCTGTATACAATTCCCTTTGTCAATCGGTACGTTACTTGCCCGAGATTCGATCGTCGGTATCCCAATACCTCGTTACCGGCAAGTCACTTTACTCGTACCGTAATGCATGATCCCGTGACCAAGCACTTGGTCACACTGAGATCATTGTGATAATGCATTACCGAGTGGGCCCAAGAGATACCTCTCCGTCATACGGAGTGACAAATCCCAGTGTTGATCCGTGTCAACCCAACAGATATTTTCGGGGATACCTGTAGTGCACCTTTATAGTGACCTAGTTACGTTGTGACGTTTGGTACACCCAAAGCACTCCTACGGCATCCGGGAGTTACACGATCTCATGGTCTAAGGAAATGATACTTGACATTGGAAAAGCTTTACCAAATGAACTACACGATCTTGCGCTATGCTTAGGATTGGGTCTTGTCCATCACATCATTCTCCTAATGATGTGATCCCGTTATCAATGACATCCAATGTCCATAGTCAGGAAACCATGACTATCTATTGATCAACGAGCTAGTCAACTAGAGGCTCACTAGGGACATGTTGTGGTCTATGTATTCACACATGTATTACGATTTCTGGATAACACAATTATAGCATGAACAATAGACAATTATCATGAACAAGGAAATATAATAATAACCATTTTATTATTGCCTCTAGGGCATATTTCCAACACACCCACCCAAGAAACTTCTCAAGTGCCTTATCTTATTCTGCCATCGCTCAACCATAGTCCTACCTCCTGCATCCTTAGCCCATTCCCTGGCTACGAGATCCAAGAAGCCTTCTTGCTCAAACCAGGCCAGTGCGAACGAAAAAGATTTTTGTTCCCCATCTAGGTTGCCTCATCAGAGTCCACAAATAAAGGCGTGTGGTCTGAAATACCACGCGTGAGTGCCTAGACCGTTATGAAGGGAAATTTCTGTTCCCATTCGACACTCGTTAGGACTCGATCTAGCTTTTCAAATGTCGGATTTGGCAGCGGATTAGCCCAGGTGAATTTTCTACCCGAAAGCTGTATCTCTCTCAGATCCGAGCTTTCAATAATGGTATTAAACATGAACGACCACCTCCCATCGAAATTATCATTGTTCTTTTCCTCTCGCCTTCTAATAATGTTGAAATCACCCCCAACCAGGATTGGGAGCTTCTCAGAGCCACAAATCCGAACAAGATCTGCCAAGAACTCTGGTTTGAGTTCGGGCTGCGCGGCACCATAAACCGCTACCAGAGCCCAATTAAACCCATCGGCCCTCAACCTCACCCGAAACTTAACTGCGAAATCTCCCATCACCACACTCCAGACTTCGAGCGAATCATATATAACTCCAAGTAAGATCCCACCCGATCTTCCTCTCGAAGGCAGATAGTGCCAATCAAAATCGACACCTCCCGATAAAGTACTGAGAAACTGGGGCGAAAAATTATCTCTACCAGTTTCCGATAGAGCAATAAAATCCAGCCTATGCTCGATGGACGCATCTGCAAGAAACCTTCTTTTAGCCAAATCTTTCAGACCTCTGCTATTCCAAAAGATTCCTTTCACATTTCGTCATGAAATTTTTTAGTAGTACAGATCCTAGCGCTCCTACGCACCTCCGAAGCTGGGTAAATCTTCCGCTTCCACTTGCGTTTAGGTTTGTTCTGATCCTCCAGCTGGTCCTCACAACCAGGCTCTGGGGACCTAACTACGGCAGCTGCAAAAGTGTCATCCTCTTCCTCAGACTCAGGAAGGAATGGTGCAAGATCCGCAATAAAATTATCGAGCACCCTGACCCCCAACGCATCAAGATCGGAATCATTCATGGGTTTAACCGCTGCTAAGTTTCGAATCATTTCTAAAGCGCATTCCGCTTCCAAATCCAGGATATCATTAACGGAGTTTGAAATTTCAATATCATTGCTAAACTCCTAATTGGTTTGCATTATTAATAATCTCATTATTAGAAAAATGCAGAATGGAATTAGAGGTGTTGACCGACATACCACTAGTGACCTCAATGTCACGAAGCTTGGCCGCCCTCATGGCGCACCGCTGCTGCATGTCATCAACCTCCGGATGATCCTGGAGACGGCAACTTATCCGTCGCCCCGCAGAGACCGGATCCAAAATCCCTCCAAAAGCAATAACCTCCTCCCGAGTGACCCTCCTCGGAGCAGGGCCTCCGGCCTCACCCCCAACACCCAGCAGGGCTGCACCCATCGAAGAAACAGCAGGAGTAGGCGAAAGCAGCGGCGGGGAACTCCACGGCACCACCGACGTCAGCCGCGAACCGCGGCCCTGAGGCGCAAGCGTGCCGGGGGAGGGAAGTGCGTGGGCCGCCTGCCCGTACTCCCCACACACCCCGGCCCTCTGGCTAGAGGGACTCGCCGGCGCCACAAGAGGTGCGGCCACCCTAGGCGCCACAAGGGAAGAGGACGCCGAGGCCATCTGCCCCGGGCCCCCTCCTCTAAGCTCAGCCGCCAACTTCGGCTCCGTCGCCATGATAGGAGAAGAAGGAGCCGAGGATGTACAATGTATGAATAAAATGTTAGGGTGTGCTTCCTTGCGAGAACTTGTGGAAGGAATGCCACCAAATTTAATCTGAGCTCGTGTCTTCCTTATCTTTGGTTCAAGGCACGTCTCGTAGGGTCATGTGGACTTGTGCGGCGGCTATGCTATGGGCTATTTGGAATATCCGTAACAAGTTTACTATTGAGGGTGTGTTTCCCTTGCATCCCGCTGACGTCATCTTCAAATGCATCATGTTCTTGCAGCAATGGGCCCCGCTGGGAAGACAACATGACGCTGATCTCCACCGCCAAGCTATCTGCCGTCTTCGCGCCGTCTACTCCGAGTCACGGGCTCCGTCGTCTGATCAGTTGGCTGCCGCATAGGGTTGGGCAGCCCCCTTTTGGTCCTCGTACCTTCCGAGCCTGCGTGCTCATCGTTTGGGCTGTTATTGCCTTGTACCGCAACTCTTAGCTTATGTAGCGGTCTTTCCCTTAAACTATCGCCTCTTTAGGCGCCTTATGTTGGTCCTGTGGTTGTGATACTCTGCCTAAGTTTGTGGCCTTTATTAATTTAAAGCCGGACATCCTTGACGTCTATGTTCTAAAAAAAACAAGCATGGTTCAAGAGCATCTGGATCATGCAGCGGCAAGCCGATCCGTCCGGTACTCGCATCATGTATGTACAATAATATCTGGATGAATCAAGCATTTTCTTACCGCAATAATATTTGTATGTACATATAGAGGTCCGCATTAGATGACAAACTATATTTGCATACATCGGTCCGAATGTTTGCGAGTGTTTTAAGAGTCCGCATTGGAGATGCCTTAAGAGATCAGCTAAAGATGCTCTTAGGACCTAACTATTTGGTCCGATACGAGTTGGCTAGATCTATGTTTTTTAACACAGTACAAACACAATCGCTCATATACACGCACATACACTTACCCCTATGAAACACACTCATACCTTACTTCTATGAGCACCTCCGAAAAACTGAGCCGGCATATCATCTTGAAATTTAGAAAGTCACCGTACGCACCTCATCGTTAACAGAAACGTCTCCCCGCACTGAATGCGTTCCGCCGGAAATTCTGACAAGAGCGTTTGGGGAAGAGACGACATAGGCATGGCCGTGTAGCTTGGTATGACCATCTTACGTCTAGGACGACTTCATCACACGCGCCTTCTTCGGTCAGCGTCGTTGGCGTGGGCTGCTAACACAGATCTATCCTATCTGTTATCACTCTACGCACACTAACTAGATGCAAAGGGTCGGTGAAAGATCAAAGGTGTGGGGTCTAACTAAGAATACTTCCCGCGTCCCATAAAGAGGGGCGAAAAGTTTTTGAATAGTTTTGTCCCATCAAAAAATAGCGCATGCGTTCGTACTGCAGCGGGCTTTAGCATTTAGCAGTGGTGGAGTAGCTCTCGGAGCAAGGCCGTAGAACACCCAAACTAGTTGTTGTAGTGTAGAGCAGTGGGAATAGTTGCACTGATGTCTAATCAAAGCATAGCATAGTATAGTCGTCCATCTCACCATCGACGTTTGCTCTCCTTGGTATTCGCAAAAAGTTGTGTAGGCCATCTATCGTGGGACGGAGTGGGTACAAAGAACTGCACTTTACACGGCATCAGCAAATAATCAAGGACCTCAACAGCTTAAGATTCCATGGAGCACGTTAGACACATCCCCAAGACTTCAATTCCAGACACTCCAGCCAGCACAAGGATGGAATTGCTCTCTGTGTATTGATTCCATCCACAACGGTACAAGGTATACAAGTGGAGCCGTTACAAGAGGCCCGATAGAAGTGGCAGGTAGGCCAGGGCGTGGCTCAAATCCTAAATACAAGGACTCCCGCGACCCGCTCCCGCCCCTGAAACCCTCGCCGCCGCCGCCTTCCCCTGCCCGCCTCCGGCGGGATCCGGCCGCCCTCGCCGGCGCGCGGCCCGGATCCGGCCGCCCTTCCCCCGTCGTTCCTTCCCCGCCCCTCCTTCCGCCCTCGCGCCGCCTCCCCGGGAGGCGGCCGGGGCGGCCCCCGCGCCTCTGCTCTCGGCTTTGCCCCCTCATCCTCTCTCCTACCGTCGCTGGCGGGCGCCCCGGCTCCGGCCGGGGAGTGCTGGCGGCGGTAGGACCTCCTCTCCCCGCGCGTGCGTCCTCCTGGCCCGGGGCAGGGGGCGGCGGCGGTGTTGCTCGGCTTGGCGGCGGTCCGGTGACCCAGCGGGGTGGCCGGCGGCGGACGTGGTGGCGGCGCTGCTCCTTGGCGGCAGGGCAGCTTGGTGGCGCTGGTGGTCGGCGGTGCGTCCACGACTCAGATCTGGGCCTTGCGGGCCCCATCTGGGTCTTAGCGGGTCGGTCCCCGGCGTGGCTTCGTTATCTTCTGCGTGGTGAGGCAGAGGTGCGGCTTGGACAGGGGTGGCGGCGCCGACAGCGTGCCGGCTGCAGTGCGAAGGCGGGAACTTTACGGGTCTCGGAGATCCCGGCCGGGCCTGTGCGGCCACGGGCCTGGTATGTTCCTGCTATTGCATCCGGTCAGCTACCGTCTTCGAAGGTGGAGGTGGGGCCCTCCCGCGTGCCGACGGTGCTGCTTCCCTAGTCCCGGCTCCTCTTCTTCATTGTGCAGGCCTTGCTTCATGGTGCCGTGGTGAGACAGCGTGGGAAGCTTCGTGATCGGGGGCGCAGGGTGGGGGTCTTTTTGGTGGCGAGCTCCGGAGTGCCTGAGGTGAAGGTTGGGAGCGGGAGAAATCCCTGTTGGCTTGGCCGACACAGACGCGGTGGCGCATGCAGGTGCCGCCGAACCTTCCTGGAGGGCGTCGGGGTTACCCTTCCTCTCTACTCACCGCGTACCGGGGGAAACCCTTGGCAGCAGCGTCGTCATCGTCGCGTCCCTTCTTGGAGGTGTTGATTGGTACCGGTAACTTCGGAGGCTCGGAGCTTTGTGGGCGATCTCCGGTGGATGCAGCGGCCACGAGGCTTCTTCTTTTTTTGTCGATCCGCCGTTGTCGGCATTTGTTTCTCTTGTATTTTCTCTTTCTTTTCTTTTGGGCGTGACTGTGCTGCTTCCGCCCCAGCACCTATCATTGGTTGTCTCGGTTGGTTGCTTTGTATACAAAGTGGGGGGAAACCCTTTTCGGCAAATACAAGGACTACATGTACAGGATAGATACATACATACATCACAAGTTAACACCCCCCTTAGCCGGAACTCCATTTGGATGGACGTTGAGGCTGGCTCTGAATTCATGAAAAACCTGTGATGGTAGTCCCTTGGTGAACAAGTCGGCAAACTGAGAGCTGGACGGTACATGCAGTATACGAGCTTCACCAAGCGCCACGCGGTCACGGACAAAGTGGAGATCAATCTCTATATGCTTCGTGCGTTGATGTTGGACGGGGTTGGAAGCGATATAGGAGGCGCTAATGTTGTCACAATAGACAATGGTGGCACAAGTAGGTGGGCGACGGAGTTCATGCAGGAGTTGGCGCAACCAACATGACTCGGCGACACAGTTAGCGACGCCACGGTATTCGGCCTCCGCACTCGAACGGGACACGTTAGCTTGTCGCTTGGATGACCAGGACAACAAGTTGCGACCGAGGAAGACACAAAAACCGGATGTAGACTTGCGGGTGTCCGAGCACCCTGCCCAATCCGCATCGGTGTAGGCCACAAGATCATGAGAGGTGGACTTGTATAGTTGCAAGCCATAGTGTGTAGTGCCACGCAAGTACCGAAGAATGCGCTTGGTAAGCTGCATGTGGGAGTCACGGGGGGCATGCATGAAGAGACACACTTGTTGAACCGCATAAGATATATCTGGTCGAGTGAGTGTGAGATATTGGAGAGCCCCGGCAAGACTTCGGTAGGTGGTAGGATTGTCCAAGAGGCGGCCATCATGAGCTGAGAGCTTAGAGTGGGTGTCGATGGGTGTAGAGACTGGTTTGCAGTTGAGCATTTTGGCCCGGTCAAGGATTTCGAGGGCATATTGTTGTTCGCACAAGAACAAGCCGGGGTTGTTGGGTGTGACATTGATGCCCAGGAAATGATGAAGCTCACCTAGATCGGTCATGGAGAACTCTTGTTTGAGAGAGTGGATTATGTGGTTGAGGGCATGTGTGGTCGTGGCAGTGAGAATGATATCATCGACATAGACTAGTAGATAGGCAACGGAAGCACCATTGTGGAGTATGAAGAGGGAAGAGTCACTCTTGGATGCATGAAAACCAAGGGACAAGAGAAAATACCGAAAGCGATGGAACCATGTGCGGGGAGCTTGCTTCAACCCATAGAGGGACTTGCGAAGGAGACACACATGATCCGACTGAGAGGAGTCCACAAAACCGGCGGGTTGAGCACAGTACACGTTCTCCTTGAGGTCACCATGAAGAAAATCATTCTTGACATCGAGTTGGTGGATAGGCCATGAGCTGGAAGTGGCAAGACTGAGCACAACCCGAATAGTGGCTGGTTCAACAGCCGGATTGAACGTCTCATCATAGTCAATGCCCTCCTTTTGGGTGAATCCGCGAACCACCCACCATGCCTTGTACCGCGCCAGAGAGCCATCGGGATTGAACTGTGGCGAAATATCCACTTGTCGGTCATCACATTGACACCTGCAGGCTTGGGAACCAAAGACCAAGTCGATTTTTTGATTAAAGCATCATATTCATCTAACATTGAATGTTGCCAATTTGGGTCTTTGAGAGCGGAGCGGCCCGTTGGTGGAATAGGGGAGATAGGAGTCGATGTGGTGGAAAGGAAAAGTGGTTTGGGCTGACAGTAGCCAGATTTGGCTCGAGTTTGCATTTTGTGCGAGTTGTGCGGTAGTTTAATTGGTTGGGCATGAGCTGTAAGACGTTGCTGAACGGGGGTGGTTGGCACGGAAGTGGAGGAAGATGGCGTGGGGTCCGGGGGGACTGGCGGGTGCGAGATCCGAGGAAGATCCGCGAGCAGAGGCAGTGGGAGCGTGATCCGAGGGAACGGACGGGACGGGCGTGTGATCCGAGGGAGCGGGCGAGGTGGGTGCGGCTGGCGTGCGACCCGAGGAAGCGCATGGGAGCGGAGTTGGTGGGGGGTGGATGCGGTGGAGCCTGGCAAGCAAGTGGGCTTGTGGCACGTGGAGGGGTGGGCCGGGCTGTCCGGCGGCTGGCAATCCGGGATTGGCGTGCATGGAGAGGTCGCATCAGACGGACGCGGTGGGACCTAGTACAAGGTAGGTAGCAATCCGGGCAGCGAATTTATGATGACAGGCGAGGGGATCCGGACTGGATTTTCTGCGGTTGGGGAAGAGACAATGACGCGACGTGTGGTTAGGTCATAGCATCTGTAGCCTTTGTGCTCAAGTGGGTAACCCAGAAAAACGCAGTGCGTGGAGCGTGGAGAAAGTTTGTGAGAGGAGGTGGCATAGAGATTAGGAAAGCAAAGACACCCAAACACACGGAGGTGGTCGTAAGTGGGGTGAATGCCATGAAGCATGTAGTAAGGAGTTTGGCCATGAATGCCACGAGATGGTCGGCAGTTTAAGAGGTAGGTGGCTATGTGAAGGGCTTTGACCCAAAAGGGCGGAGGTAAATGAGCTTGTAGAAGGAGAGTACAGACAATGTCATTAGTGGTGTGGATTAAGCGTTCAGCTATCCCATTTTGTGGCGAGGTGTGGGGGCAGGAGAAGCGGTAGGTGATGTCGTTGATGGAGAAGAAGGAGCGCAAAGTGGAGTTGATGAACTCGCCGCCGTTGTCGCATTGGAGTGCCTTGATGATTACATTATACTGAGTACGAACATAAGAGAAAAAGCGAAGAAGAGTGGTAGAGGTGTCCGACTTGTGATGGAGGGGAAATGTCCACAAGAAGTGTGAGTAATCATCAAGTATAACCAAATAATATTGATAACCAGAGAAGCTTACAACAGGGCTTGTCCATTAATCACAATGAAGAAGCTCAAAGGGAGCATAAGTGCGGCTACTAGAAGATGGAAAGGGAAGGCACGGCTGGTGTCCAAGTTGGCACGCAGTACATGGGATGTGGGCAGATTTATTACATGAAGGTAGAAATTCATTGGCAGCTAAAGAAGACATAGTCAGAGGGCTGGGGTGGTCGAGCCGGCGGTGCCACATGTCGGCATTGGAGACAGTGGCAGAAAGGGCGGTGCACCACGTCTTGTTATTCCCGAAGAATGGATAGAGGTCGCTGGAGCTAGCGGAGATCATTAGTACCCTCCTGGTGCGAAGATCCTTCACAAGAACGCCAAAAGGATAAAATTCAATAGAACATGAGTTATCTTTGGTGAACTGACGGACAGAGATGAGACCCGTGACTACATTAGGGGAAAATAAAACATCGTAAAGGTGAAAGTTGTGGGGATGGAGGGTGGTGGAACCGGTTGCAAGAATGGGAATATGGGTACCATTTCCAACAACAATGCTAGAGAAAGGATGCGTTAAAGAAGAATTTGAGAAGGTGAGGTTTCCAGGGTTGCCGGTGACGTGGGAGGCGGCGCCGCTGTCAAGGTACCACTCGGACGGAGCGGAGTTGCTGTTGGGGAAGCCGGAAGCGCTGTAGGCGGATTGGAGCATGGCGAGGTGGTCCCACGACGGCTGCTGTGGAGGAGTGGGCGCGGGGTAGCCGGAGAACTGCATCTGGTAAGCCTGGGCGTGGGAGCCAGGCCGAGGACCGAGCACACCGGCAGAGTTCGGAGGGACCCAGCCGGGCCGCGGGTTGGGCAGGCCCATGCCGTAGGGCGCGAAGAAACCCATATATGGGTTGTACGACATGGGAGGAGCAGTGCCACGGCCGCCCTGATCACCGCGCCATGCCCGCGCCCGCAGCCGCCGCGATTGCCAGATCCGCGGCCCTGCGGGAAGCTGTTGCCGCGATCGTTGTTGCGGTCGACGCGGTCACCCTGGCGAGCGCTGGAGGAGCCGCCGAGGGCGGAGGAGGTGCCGGAAGGGCCGCCGCTCCCGGTGATGGCAAGGATGGGAACGGGCTTGTCGGCCACGCGCTGGGCGAGGTTTTCCTCCACGAGCTTCAAGCGCGAGAAGACCGTCGCGAACGGCGGCAGAGGCACGGTGTCACCCAAGACAACGCGAATCGTGTCGAGCCGTTTGTCAATGCCGTGGAGAAACTGGGTGGTGAGGTCCACCTCGGTGACGGCGTGGTCGATGTCAGCCAACCCAGCGGTCAGAAGCTTCATGCAACGGGCATATTCGGCAACGAAGAGGTCGCCTTGTTTGAGATTGTGGTATTGCCGATTCAGCATCATGTAGCGAGCCGCACGGTGCGCCAGGAAGTAGTCGCGGATGCGGTTCCAGAGGTCGAAGGTGGTGGTGGCCCCGACGACGTGGTCGCGAGGTTGTCGGCGAGAGTGGAGTAGATCCAGAGCACAAGGTGGGCGTCGAGATCACGCTGAAGGGCAGTGGCATTGGGAGGGAGTGGGTGTTCGATGAACTGGGTGATGCCGTAGCGGATGAGGACGAGGAGGAAGAACGACTTCCACTTGTGGTAGTTGTGGTCGTCGGGGTTGAGAAGGAACTTGATGTGGTTCTGGATGCTGTCGCGGAAAATAGGATGTGGGGAGAGGGCGGCAGCGAAGGAGAGCGGCAGCGCCGGAGAAGAGAACAGGGGGCGAATTGGGTTCCGGTGAATGGGGAAGAGCCGTTGTGGGAGGAGGAAGATGTCCCAAAGACGAAGTGGGAGGGAGGTGCTCATGGCGGCGGTGGTGCAGCCGCTGGTGGCCGAGGAAGAAAGAATGCCCGGCGAGGTAGCCGAGCTGGTGGCCGGGGAGGTTGTGGAGGAGGTGGAGTTCTCGGCCATGGTAGTGCCTGGAGTCTGATACCAAGCAGAAGGATGGAATTGCTCTCTGTGTATTGATTCCATCCACAACGGTACAAAATATACAAGTGGAGCCGTTACAAGAGGCCCGATAGAAGTGGCACGCAGGCCAGGGCGTGGCTCAGATCCTAAATACAAGGACTACATGTACAGGACAGATACATACATACATCACAAGTTAACACAACCTTAGAGTTATGGTTGAGAGGGCATTTGAAACTCTGAAGAATAGGTTTAAGATCATGGATCAGAAACCATTCCATCCTTACCCTATCAAGGTTAAGCTTGTTCTTGCATGTTGCATCCTCCATAACTGGATGCTACAATGGGGTTGTAATGAACTTGTCCCGGAGAAGAAAGATGTGACGTCTGATGAAGTTGTCAGCTCGGGCTATGGTGTGAAGGCATTTGACAACGAAGCCTGGAATAACAGAAAGATGGAATGTGCTCAGGTGATATGGTATAAGAGGTTAGACAAGGTTCTCGAGAAGGAGAAGAATAAGAAGAAGAGGCTACAACACAAGAACAGAAGAAGAAGAGGACCAAGAGACTTCCACCTAGTTAGCATCTATGAATTGTCTAATATTTAGCTATATGACTCTTAATTAGTACTGTCATTTGTTAGTAGTTAGGTTGAACTGTCATTTTTCCCTAACTAGGACCAAGATGATGTTGAAACCGTGTGCGGTAAGGTCACCACTAGTGAGAAGTGATGGTCACACCTTATGTCGCTCACAACCAAACGACGTGTAGTTTGTCTAAGAAGTATGACCCAGACAACCAAACACTATGCTAAAAATTGCTTTCATCAAGCAGCTAGCCTAAAGGCAGACAACCAAATTACATGCACATGTTAACTTTTTGCCTGCTCAGACATGCATTACTCGGACAAGTATGTAAAGTGTCCCAAGACAACCAAACGCATCACTAGCATCATTACTCGGGCGTGGGAGCCAGGCCGAGGACCGAGCACGTGGTTTCACGAGATCCATTGCAAAACCGTACTACTGCTCTACTTGTTTAGTGATAAAGGTTCATGGGCTCATGTGAGTTCAAAAGTTGATTACTTTGTGTAATCTAGGACGGCATCCACGGCACCGCGCCTTTACAAGACAAGTGTGTACGAGTACTACACAACTTTGTATAATTTAATGTGGTATAGTACTGGCTACTTGTAGTACAGTATCATCTCAATAACATCGGACTCCAACTCGAGCTCGTTGTTCTCATTGCTGCGTGCACCGGCGCCCGCTCAAGAGCAGCATCCTTCCTTCCTTCCAAGTAACTTCGCACCGCTCTAGCTCCTTTCAATCTACTTCTCCTACCTACTACTAGCTCTGTACTGGTTAAGCCTAATTAAGATGGTCTGATAATCACACTTGCAGATCTCTACATAACACTAGTAGAAAACATGGCATCAGTCTCGGTTTCAGCGGGCCTTTATTCCTGGTTCTGCAACCGGGACTAATGCCCACACTTTTAGTCCCGGTCGTGTTACGAAGCGGGACTAAAGGGGCTCCACGTGGCCACCGTGGGATGCCTAGGCATGAGGACCTTTAGTCCCGGTTTGTAACACCGACCGGGACTAAAAAGGCAGCCACGCATTAGCAGCTGCACGCGATGGGCTTTTTTGTTTTTCTAAGGAGAGGTTTAGGTTTTGGAGGGTTTAGGGGTTTTCATATTGTGTTTTCCTCTTTTATTTTTGTGTTTACCCTTGAGTTTTTTTACATTTAGGGTTTCATTTTTATTTTATGTTTTTTCATTCAACTCGACGCTAGCTACTACATATAGCAAATGAAGGAACCATTACACAATATCGTCATGAACATATATAGAGAGAAATGATCTCTCTTTCTACGTGCTTGGTCGAACAACAAGTTTTCGTATATCTATCCGACGCTACGATATCTACGTGCTTGGTCGAACAATATAATATCTCTTAAGATCCATAACATCTACCAAAATCACATTGCAATTTCCGATGGTATTCTCCGTCTCCAGGTATGACGTGCTCAACAAAGAATCTGGCCAATTCCTTTTGAATTGCTCTTATGCGATCATTTGGTAGGAGTTCGTTCCGCTTCTCCCAGATCTAATTTAAAGATGGGGGTCAATACATATATATGAATGAAACTCAACATAATTGATGGTAATAAAATAAAATTATGAATATTGTTTACGTACTTCAAATTGTCACTAGTAGAAAACAGGGCATTAGTCCCGGTGCCAGAGGGCCTTTAGTCCCGATTCTGCAACCGGGACAAAACAATCGGGACTAATGCCGATTACTTTTAGTCCCGGTTGGCTTACGAATCGGGACTAAAGGAGCTCCATGTGGCCGCTGTGGGGCGCCCAGGCAGGAGGACCTTTAGTCCTGGTTGGTAACACCGACCGGGACTAAAAGGCAGCCACGTGTTAGCAGCTGCCAGGCATTGGGGTTTTTGTTTTTGTCTTGAAAGGAGGGGTTTTGGGGTTTTGGCGGGTTTAGGGGTTCTCATATTGTGTTTCCTCCTTTTATTTTTGTGTTTACGCTTCAATTCTTCTACATTTAGGGCTTCATTTGTATTTAATGTTTTCCATTTAACTCGACGCTAGCTACTACATATAGCAATGAAGGAACCATTACACAAGATCGTCATGAACATCTATAGAGAGAAGTGACCTCTCTTTCTCCGTGCTTGGTTGAGCAACTTGCAATACCCATCCGGAAGCTTCAGAAAGCAATAAAGGCAGCGCAGGAAGGGACGTTCATTCCCGACAGAGAGAAGGATGAGCTGACCGAGGCCCTCGGGAATCCTGAACACCCTGGACGAACACGAGACACATCAGGCTCCGTTCCGTGGGTGTATGGGTTTCCCGACAACGGTGGTTATAGAAGCCGAGAGGGAAAGAGGAAAGAGGAAGCAATCGAAATGCAGAGGCTCAGTACAAGATAAGCAAAACTAGAGGAACCTGAGAGCCAGCGAGCTACCGGCCAACCATCTCAACGGCACGAAGATCCTTGCTTCGACGCTGCCCGAGAAGCTACCCCACCATCTCAGCGAAGAAGTAGCATGGCTTCCACGGAGCTTGTTCAACCTGATTTCATGGCTCCTCGCTACCCCGTGGATAATATCACGGAGCTGAACATTGTGTTCTAATGACGAAATGCCAGAACTTGACCTTGAAGGCAGCGGTCGGCTCTGTTGTACCTTCTCAACCTGAGGGAGCTTTTCATTGCCGTCTGATTCCACATGGTTATGCTATTGTGACAGTGGATGAAATAATGGAGGGATTTGAGGAGCTAGAGCTTGACTACCCTACAGGTGAAGGGGAGATTCATCTGGAAAATGCTTTAAAGAGTACCTATCTATGGAGAAAGGAGTACATCAAGCTTCCAAACTGGACGCGTCCTCCTCCTCCTCCTCCTCTTCCTCCTCCGGCGCGTGAGGACACCAGCCTCCTCCTCCGCCTCCTCCGGCGAGTCAGGGCACTCTGCCTCCTCCGACGCGTCAGGGCACTCCGCCTCCTCCTCCGCCTCCTCTGGTGCATGACGGCACTCCGCCTCCTCCGGCGTGTCAGCGGACTCCGACGCCTCAGCAACGGCGGAAGAGAGACGCTGCCGCTCTGGCGGCTAGCAGTACAAGCAGAGGCAGGAAGAAATTCAAATACGGTCCAAGCCTCAAGGCTCCGGAATAGTTACCATATGAGAGGACCGACGAGGAAAACGCGGACATCAGTGATGCCGAAGTGCAGGCCCATTTTGCACGGAAACCTCCACCTTCGAAGGAAATAATAGATCCGGTGAAAGCGAAGCGCATTCTGCATGCCCTTAAGCGACCACCGCCGCCTCCGCTGCAATCCAACTATGAGCGATGTATTAAAAACACATACGATGAAGCACAGCGGTCGGAAAGTACTTCTAGTGATGCAAGATTAGCAAAACGAAGAAGTGGGAAAAGAATTCCCCAGCTCAGCGAACAGGCCAAGCAATCAGGCCCCCCGCTCAAGGTGTCTAGCGATATCGTCGCTAATCATCCGGGGCTACAACCCGGTACAAATCTTGGTGATTATGTGGGCGATGATGTATAGTTCAAAATGTTAGAGGTAGTAGAGATCTTCATATACGAGCACGGAAAGCCTCTTGTGAAACCTGATCATCCTCCTGTAACAACGATGATGCGAAGATTGCATGAATGGTACATGGATACCTGCAGGAAGTCTGGGACCGATAGTTTGATGCTAAGAATTAAAGAAGAGCACAACCTCATTGGAGTCGACCTGGTGAATGTTGAATTTGTGGGATTATTTCGGTTATTCAATGGAGAGGCCCTCGACAAACAACTCATGACTTGCTACTGTCTGTAAGTATTACTTCTGTAATTAAGTCTCTAGCTCAGCTCGTTCCTTGCATGTATATATAATTATCCTCACTATATTATGCAGATTCTATATGGTCGAATGCAAAAAAGGACAAGTCTATGGCATTGGGTTCATTAGCCCAAATACCATAAATGAATGGTCGGAACAAGAGAAAGCCGAAGATACTGAGGAAAACTTGCTAAAATCGTCCCTTCGACATCAAAACAAAGGGACAATACTGTTTCCTTACAACTTCAAGTGAGTGTTACTATCTTGTGTATATTCGGTTTCGCTTACTCGAGGTTAAATAATGTAACTGATGAGTTATGTGTGCGCAGGTTCCACTTTATCCTGCTATCCATTAAGCTTGACGGGGGAGTAGTAATTGTCTTAGACTCGAGACGCAAAGATCCCCAGGAGTATGCGGACATGACTGCAATGCTCCAGAAGTAAGTTTAATCATTATCGCACCATGCATATTGGCAACTTCCGTTCATTAATTTCCTGATATCAATTAATCATTTTCTTTGCCTGGCAGGGTTTGGAAAAAGTTCACCGGAATGGTTCCGGGTCTGCAGAACGAGCTGCGATTTACACACCCCAAAGTAAGTAGTACTAGCTAGTTCCGCGCATCTCTCATTGATTATTCTAGTTTCATCAATACCATTTATCATGCTTGATTATCAGTTTGATTTAACTCTATTTCTCGTAAAGTGCTTGTGGCAGGCACCCGGAAATCATTTATGTGGATATTACATTTGCGAGTTCATGCGCCAGTCGACCTCTGAGCGGGGCTACTCTGACAAACAATTTGAAGTACGTAAACAATATTCACAATTTTATTTTATTACCATCAATTGTGTTGAGTTTCATTCATGTATATGTATTGACCCCCTTCTTTAAATTAGACGTGAGAGATGCGGGAAGAACTCCTACCACATAATCGCATACGAGCAATTCAAGAGCAATTGGCGGGATTCTTTCTTGACCATGTCATACATAAAGACGGAGAATGCCATGTAGAAATTCAAGTTGATTTTCGGTAGATGATGTCAGGGATCGTAAGAGATGTTATATTGTATATATGTAGTAGCGTCAGATAGAAATACGAAAACTTGTTGTTCAACCAATCTCAGAGAAAGAGAGGTCACTTCTCTCTGTATATGTTCATGACGATGTTGTGTAATTAATGGTTCCTTCATTTGCTTACTAGCGTCGAGTTCTCTCTATATGTAGTAGCTAGCGTCGACCAAGCACGGAGAAAGAGAGGTCACTTCTCTATATATATGAAATCCCTAATTGAACCATCCAAAACCCAAATAACCCCCCCCCCCCTTTCCAAAAACAAAACAAAAACCCCAGCTCATGCGAGCTGCTGACGCGTGGCTGCCCTTTAGTCCCGGGTGGTGTTACCAACCGAGACCAAAGGTCCTCCTCCCTGGGCACCCCACAGCGGCCACGTGAACTTCCATTGGTCCCGGTTCGTAAGCCAACCGGGACTAAAGGTTTTGGGCATTAGTCCCGTTTGTTTTGTCCCAGTTTCAGAATCGGGACTAAAGGCCCTCTGGAACAGGGAGTAATGCCCTGTTTTCTACTAGTGTAGGGAGAAATCATACCTGGTGGAAGTGGATGAAGTATCTGTTTGTCCTACTTGTGATATTTATTAGTTCGATGCTTGTGTGGTCCATGTAAGATAAATGGGTCACACTGAGGTTTTAGTGTCTATTTGAGACTTATAATGACACTTTAGTTAGTTTGATGAAGAGGTTAGACTTGGTATGATGTTTTAGTTAATTTGATGAAGAATATTGGACTTTTCATGATTCTTATGCATTTCCTATGATGTGGTACTGTCTGCAGACAAAATTTGGTTGTTTATATGTCTTTTGTTTCAGCGCTGATGCAGAAACAAATAACAAAGGAAATATGACTTCATCTTTGCTGAGTACGCTACTCGGTAAAAGCAGTTTGCCAAGAACACAACTTAGCGAAAAAGCCACGTGTCCTTCTCTGAAAGTGTGGCTCATAGGCAGAAACTTTACTGAGTACTTGAGACAGGTACTCGGCAAAAACGGAAGTCCATGAGTGAGACGCATCAAGTCAACTATTTGCCGAGTGGCTGGCCACACACTCGGCAAACTACGTATTGCTACCTCTTGAGCTGCGTTGGTTTTCCCTTGAAGAGGAAAGGGTGATGCTGCAAAGTAGCATAAGTATTTCTCTCAGATTTTGAGAACCAAGGTATCAATCCAGTAGGAGACTACGCACAAGTCACCTAGTACCTGCACAAACAATCAAGAACCTTGCAACCAATGCGATAAAGGGTTTGTCAATCCCTTCACGGCCAATCACAAAAGTGAGATCCGATAAACATAGTAAGATAAATATTTTTGGTATTTTTGTTGTATAGATTGGAAAGTAAAGATAACAAAATAGTAAACAAGATGCAATGTAAATAAAAGAGATGCAATATAATAAGAAAGAGACCCGGGGGCCATAGGTTTCACTAGTGGCTTCTCTCAAGATAGCATGTATTACGGTGGGTAAACAAATTACTGCCGAGCAATTGATTGAAAAGCGCATAATTATGAAGTTATCTAAGGAAATGATCATGAACATAGGCATCACATCCGTGTCAAGTAGGCCAAAACGATTCTGCATCTACTACTATTACTCCACACATCGATCGCTATCCAGCATGCATCTAGAGTATTAAGTTCATAAGAACGGAGTAACGCATTAAGCAAGATGACATGATGTAGAGGGCTAAACTCAAGCAATATGCTATAAACCCCATATTTTTATCCTCGATGGAAACAATACAATACGTGCCTCGCTGCCCCTGCTGTCACTGGGAAAGGACACCGCAAGATTGAACCCAAAGCTAAGCAGTTCTCCCATTGCAAGAAAGATCAATCTAGTAGACCAAACTAAACCGATAATTCGAAGATACTTGCAAAGATATCAAATCATGCATATAATAATTCAGAGAAGAACCGAATAATATTCATAGATAAACTTGTTCATAAATCCACAATTCATCGGATCTCGGCAAATACATCGCAAAATAGTATTACATCAAATGGATCTCCAAGAACATCGAGGAGAACTTTGTATTGAGAATCAAAGAGAGAGAAGAAGCCATCTATCTAATAACTATGGACTCGAAGGTCTTTGGTAAACTACTCATGCTTCATCGGAGAGGCTATGGTGTTGATGTAGAAGCCCTCCATGATCGATTCCCCCTCCGGCGGAGCGTCGGAAAAGGCCCCAAGATGGGATCTCACATGTACAGAGAGTTGCGGCGGTGGAAAATTGGTTTCGTTGCTCCCCCTGAGGTTTTTAGGGTATAAGGGTATATATAGGCTGAAGAAGTACGTCGGTGGAGCTCCGTAGGGCCCACGAGGGTGGGGGCGCGCCTACCCCCCTGGGCGTGCCCTCCTACCTTGTGGTCGCCTCATGGAGTTCTATATTTCAACTCCAAGTCTTCTGGATTGCTTATGGTCTAATAAAGATCATCGCGAAGGTTTCATTCTGTTTGGACTCCGTTTGATTTCCTTATCTGCAAAACGATAAAATAGGCAAAAAAACAGAAACTATCCCTGGGCCTCTGATTAATAGGTTAGTCCCAAAAATAATATAAAAGAGCATATTAAAGCCCATTAACCATCCAAAACAGATAATATAATAACATGGAACAATCAAAAAGTATAGATACGTTGGAGACGTATCAAGCATCCCCAAGCTTAATTCCTGGTCGTCCTTGAGTAGGTAAACGATAAAAATAGAATTTTTGATGTGGAATGCTACCTAACATAATTTTCAATGTAATTCTCTTTATTGTGGCATGAATGTTCAGATCCGTAATATTCAAGATAAAAGTTCAATATTGACATAAAAATAATAATACTTCAAGCATACTAACAAAGCAACTATCTCCTCTCAAAATAACATGTCCAAAGAAAGCTCATCCCTACAAAATCATATAGTTTGGTTATGCTCCATCTCCGTCACACAAAATGCTCAAATCATGCACAACCCCGATGACAAGCCAAGCAATTGTTTCATGCTTTAGTACTCAAACTTTTTCAACTTTCACACAATATATGAACGCGAGCCATGGACATAACACTATAGGTGGAATAGAATGGTGGTTGTGAGAGGACAAAAAGAGGGAGATTGTCACATCCCTAGTTCTGGTATGACCTAGACTAGCTAGTCATGTGTGCATCATGTTGAATTTTTCAATGAATGTGAACTGGGGAAAGTGGAAAGCCTCAGAGATCATTTCTAAAAATGATCAACATTAAAAATTGCTTCAAATTGGTCCAAGAAAATGTTCCTGTTAATCTCTGGAAATATTGGCAAGGGATAAAATTCAAACCAATATTTTAGAATCTCAGAAACAGTTATTTTTGGGCCTTTGAATTAATCCAATAATTATTTGAATTGGATTTATATTCATAATAAATAGTTTATGAATCCAATAATTCTGAAAAAAAATGGTGAGTGGCTCTGAATAATTATATCTAGCCACATAAGTCTTTTCAGAAGGTACCAAAATGGCTTGATATCTTAATCAGATCAAGACAAACTTCAGAAAATTAGAAAACAAAAGGAAATAGGAAAGAAAGAGAGAGAGAGAGAGAGAGAGAGAGAGAGAGAGAGAGAGAGAGTGCTCACCTGGTGCAGCCCACCAAAGGGTTCGACCCACCCACGCGGCCCGCCACTGTGCAGCCCAGCTGCCAGTCGTCGTCTCCACCGCGCCAGTCGGACGCCGAGCGTGTGGCCGCCGCGCGCGCCCACGCGCCTGGCCACCTCCTGCTTCCCGCCGCTACCTCGATGCCCAGGTCGTCGCCACGCAGCCCCCTGGTCCCTCTCGCTCACTCCCTCGAGCTCATCCCCCTCCTCTGTTCTCTCTCTCGCCCACACCGGAGCGCGCCTGTCGCCGCCGATTCACTGCCACAGCGTCCACCGAGCTCCCCTCGCCCCTCTGATTTGTGCAACGAGCCCGCCTCGATGCCGTTGATCACCAAGACGAAGCACGCGCTCACGAGTTGCCGGAAACGTCGCCATCGAGCTCATCACCGTCCTCTGCCCCGACGATCACCGCCCGTCGATTCGCCACCTCCGACGCTTCCCCGACCACGCTGGGCTTCTCTGCGAGACCTCTGTGAGCTCCGCCGTCGTTTGCCCCTCCTCCCCATGCCTCTCGATCACTGTAGCCGCCGTTTCGGCCAAAGCCGAAGCTCGTTGTCGCCGTACATGGCGCTGTCGTGGCCACAGCTCTTGTTGCTTGCGTACGAGCCCATCAGTGCGCTCAGCACACTCCCAGGAGCACCTAGCACTTTTCGGTTTTTCCTCTAATGCACCGTAGCATCGACACCGTCCGTGCCCGAACTCCGGCCGCCGCCTCGAGCTCGATTCCGACGAGCTTAGGCCCCCTTAGCTCCTCCCGTTTGCTCCAACAGATGCGGCGCACCTCCACCTCGCCTTAGAACCCAACCGCGCCCTAAACGGTGCCCTGTAGGCGAAACCCGAGCCACCCCAGTGCGTCTCCGCCTTGTTCCTGGCCGTCGCCGGCGAAACCCCGGCGAGCTGACGTGGCACCGTCATTAGTGGCTAATGACCCACTAATTAACCCCTCCAGTATCACTGACATGCGGGCCCCACTTCCTAACTAACCAGCTAACAGAAATTATTAAGTTTGGTCTAATTACAGTGGCCCCACGCGTCGGCGTTGCCTCGCTGACGTGGCAGTTGACCGGACCCACCTGTCATTGACACTATACAACACTGGGTCACTGACCAGTGGTCCCCACTGGTCAGGTTTGACCTGGACCGCTCCTGTTGACCTGCTGAGGTCAGCATGACATAGTGCTGACGCATTAAACATTTTCTGGGATTTTAAATAAATCAGAAATGATTTATTTATTTCAGAAAATATCCAAAACTTTGAAAAATCATAGAAAATAATCTATAACTCCAAATGAAACAAGTTATATATGAAAAATGATCAGAAAAATCCAAGGAATCTGTTTATGGCGTTTCCATGCATGTTTAAGCAACCTAACCTTGCTGTTTACATCAAAACATGATAATGCACTTTATAAATTCATAGTTTGAATTTGAATTTGAACCTTGAGTTCAAATCAACCCAAACCTTTCTGTTACTAGCTGCATTAAGTCAAATAACAGCATATTGCCACGTCATTATCATGCATCATATTGTGCATTGCATTGATCGTGTTTCTTCTCTGTTTGCCGTTGTTGTCGCCCCCCCCCCCGGTAGGCGTTGTTCCGACGTTGTGATCGTTGACACCGATGAAGACTCAATGTTATCTTCAGAAGTGCCAGGCAAGCAAACCCCCTTGTTCATTCCGATACAATCCCACTCTCTCGCTTCTTCTCTCTTTTACTGCATTAGGACAACAATGATTCAACTGTTACATGCTGCGGTAGTTGAACCCCTTTCCTCTGCATGACCTGTCATTGCCACAGTAAATAGATGAAACCCACTAGTATGAGTAGGAGTTGTTTGAGCCCTGATGTGCCTACTCATTCATGCTTGTTGTCATGCCTGCTACTGCTTAGAGTTGAGTCGGGTCTGATTCATCGGGGATGAATTGGTATGGTGATGAACATGTCCTACTGTGTGTGAGCTAAGTGTGTGAACACGATTTGGTAAAGGTATTGGTGAGAGGCCATGTAGGAGTACATGGTGGGTTGTCTCATTGAAACCGTCCTCAGGAACTGAGTTCCGTGTTTGTGATCCATGAATAGCTACTACCACACATTGGGATCCTTAATTGACTCTCTCGACTTATTAACTGCCCTCGTCCTCTGTCTAGGAGTTGCAACTAGTTTCTGGTGTTTGTAGGGTATGTGTTGGCGGCCGTGCGTAGCGCTAACCCAAGGGGTGGGCTATGTTGCGGTAGATACACCATGTCCCGGTGTACCAAGCGCCCGTTTGGTGTCTCGGGAACCCTGGACACATCGTTTGGGGCTGTGAGCGAAACCCCGGCCGGATCTCCTCGCGGATGGAACCCGAATAGGCGATAGACCTGGACTAGAGACTTGTGTGGTTAGTCAGGTCGTGGCCGACTCCCTCGCCAGGCTTCCACTTGAAGGTTGCCGAGGTACACGACGTGTACATATTGGTAAGTGGCGGGAGCGTGTGTGAAGAAGTACACCCCTGCAGGGTTAACATCATCTATTCGAATAGCCGTGTCCACGGTGAAGGACTTCTGGGTTGCCTGTACAGTTCATAGACAAGTGAAAGTGGATACTCTAAAACTCGCAAGATAAGCGTGAGTGCTATGGATGGCGTTCTCGTGAGGAGACGGGAGCGAATCCATAGTGGTGTATTGTATGGTGAATATGTGGACTTGTGTGCGCCACCTCAAAAGAGTTATTTGCAGTCGTAGTTCAGGTTAGCCACTGAGTCAAAGCTGGCTTGCTGCAGTCAAACTCCACCACCCCCTTTTGATACTGATGCATATGTAGATAGTTCCGATGTAAGTCTTGCTGAGTACATTTGTGCTCACGTTTGCTTATTTTATGTTTTGCAGAGAGACTTCAGTCTCACTAGTAGTTCCGCATGGACTTCGATGTTTAGCTTGTTACCTCAGCTACGATCTTGTGCCCTCGGCAGGGTCTTGTAGATAGTCAGGCTTCTCAACCTTTTTCATTTGTAGTTGTCTGTACTCAGACAAGTTAAGCTTCCGCATGTGCTTGTTGCTTGTATGCTCTGTATGCTGGGGTCATGAGACCCATGTTTGTAATATCTGGCTCTTCGGAGCCTAATGAATAAATACTCTGAGTCGTAGAGTCTTGTTGTGATGCCATGTTGTATGTGCGCATATCGAGCATATTGTGTGTATGATTGAAATGCTTGGTATGCGTGGGATCCGACAATCTAGTTGTTTATCCTTGGCAGCCTCTCTTATGGGGAAATGTAGTCTAAGTGCTTCCGAGAGCGATAGTAGTCCGCTATAGCCCGGTTCACCGGAGTCCTGCTAGCCCAGCACTACTTCTCTGAACACTTGACTGGCCGGCATGTGTTTCACTTCGTTCCTGTGTCTGTCCCTTTGGGGAAATGTCACGCGGTGACATCCGGAGTCTTGCCTAGCCTGCTACAGCCCGGGTTCCCGGAGTCCTGTTAGCCCAGTGCTACAGCCCGGATTCACACGCTACTGACCGACATGCTCGAAGTTGATTCATGTATGCCTGTCCCGATAGGTTAGTGCCGCTTTGGGTTCACGACTAGCCATGTCGGCCCAGGTTCTCTGTCATATGGATGCTAGCGACACTGTCATATACGTGAGCCAAAAGGCGCAAACGGTCTCGGGCCATGGTAAGGCGACACCCGTGGGAATACCGTGCGTGGGGCTGCAAAGTGATATGAGGTGTTACTGGCTAGATTGATGTGACTTGGAATCGGGGTCCTGACAGAGATAGTCTCACATCAACTAGGCGTATCAATGGGCTATGGAGATGCCCATCAATAGATATCGATGTGAGTGAGTAGGGATTGCCATGCAACGGATGCACTAGAGCTATAAATGTATGAAAGGTCAACAAAAGAAACTAAGTGGGTGTGCATCCAACTTGCTTGCTCACGAAGACCTAGGGCATTTGAGGAAGCCCATTGTTGGAATATGCAAGCCAAGTTCTATAACGAAAAATTCCCACTAGTATATGAAAGTGACAAAATAAGAGACTCTCTATCATGAATATCAAGGTGCTACTTTGAAGCACAAATGTGGTAAAAGGATAGTAGCATTGTCCCTTCTCTCTTTTTTTCTCTCTTTTTTTTTCTTTTTTTTCTTTTCTCTTTTTTTATTTGGCTTCTTTGGCCTCTCCTTTTTTTCTGTTTCTCTTTTTTTCCCTCACATGGGACAATGCTCTAATAACGAAAATCATCACACTTTTATTTACTTACAACTCAAGAATTACAACTCGATGCTAGAACAAAATATGACTCTATGTGAATGCCCCCGGCGGTGTACCGGGATGTGCAATGAATCAAGAGTGACTTGTATGAAAGAATTATGAATGGTGGCTTTGCCACAAATACGATGTCAACTACATGATCATGCATAGCAATATGACAATGATGAAACGTGTCATAATAAACGGAACGGTGGAAAGTTGCATGGCAATATATGTCGGAATGGCTATGGAAATGCCATAATAGGTAGGTCTGGTGGCTGTTTTGAGGAAGGTAAATGATGGTTGTTGGTGTCAAAACCGGCGGATCTCAGGTAGGGGGTCCCGAACTGTGCGTCAAGGTCGGATGGTAACAGGAGACAAGGGACACTTTATTTTACCCAGGTTCGGGCCCTCTCGATGGAGGTAAAACCCTACTCCTGCTTGATTAATATTGATGATATGGGTAGTACAAGAGTAGATCTACCACGAGATCAATGAGGCTAAACCCTAGAAGGTAGCCTATGGTATGATTGTGTATGATGATGGTTGTCCTATGGACTACGACCCTCCGGTTTATATAGACACCGGATAGGGTTAGGGTTACACAAAGTCGGTTACAATGGTAGGAGATCTTGAATATCTGCACGGCTAGCTTGCCTTCCACGCCAAGGAAAGTTCCTTCCGGACATGGGACGAAGTCTTCAATCTTGTATCTTCATAGTCCTGGAGTCCGGCGAAGGTATAGTCCGGCTACCCGAACACCCCCTAATCCAGGACTCCCTCAGTAGCCCTTGAACCAGGCTTCAATGACGACTAGTCCGGCGCGCAGATTGTCTTCGGCATTGCAAGGCGGGTTCCTCCTCCAAGTCTTTCATAGAAGATTATAAACACCAAAAATAGTGTCCGGCTCTGCAAAACAAGTTTCCACATATTGCCATAGAGAGAATAATATTAACACAAATCAAATCTGCTGACGTATTCCGCAGTGCGTCATAACACTGCGGCCAAGCTCTTTATATAAATTGTTTTTTTCTTTTCCACCTCAGCATGTTTAGCGAGGCGGTTTCCTTGGCACGTCTTGTCAAAGCAGAGATCGTGTACCCCTTTTAACGGGATTTCATCAATACGGACGTGGGTAACCCAACCGCGCCATTTACCACGGCGCTTGGGAGGCAAGCGAGTTTTATTAGGTAGGTGGGGACGCATAACCGCATCCGCCCATATAAGGGGATAAGGATCCACCTTTTTACCTACGCCTTCTTCCTCCTTTGCCAATCCATCTCTCGCCCACTCAAGCTCCAGCGCCCAAGCCCGCTCTCCCCACCTCAACCTTCTCCAGCAATGTCCGGAGCGGGAGGGAAGTGGATGGCCTCCTCCGTTACGGAGGCTCAAGTAAAAAAGCTAAGGAAAGCCGGATACCTGTCCAAGGACATCCCGCATCGGCTTCCTGAGAAGGGGCAGCTTCTACCTACCCCAAGGCCCCATGAGAGGGTAGTTTTCCTTCCCCACTTCCTCTGCGGACTGGGTTTTCCACTTCACCCATTTGTCCGGGGACTCATGTTCTACTACGGCCTGGATTTCCATGATCTGGCCCCGAACTTCATCCTCAACATCTCGGCGTTTATCGTCGTGTGTGAGGCCTTCCTTCGCGTCCGCCCCCACTTCGGCCTCTGGCTCAAGACCTTCAACGTCAAGCCCAAGGTGGTGTCCGGCACCCAAGCGGAGTGCGGAGGTGCTATGGCTGGCAAGATGGCCAACGTCCTCTGGTTCGAGGGCTCCTTTGTGGAGTCCCTAAAGGGGTAGCAAGCCAGGTGGTTTTACATCATTGAGCCACGCGATTCAAAATGGGTCGCAGCCCCCGAGTTCAGATCCGGACCCCCCACGCGGCTTATGTCCTGGAAAGAGACGGGCCTGTCGTGGGGCAACGAGGAAGAAGTGACCGGATTGCAAACATGCATCCAGTCCCTGGTGAACAAGCCAATCCGGCTGGTCAATGTAATCCAGGTCATGATCGTCCGCCGAATCCTCCCGTGCCAACAACGGGATTTTACATTGTGGGAATTCGACCTGGCGCATCACCAAACCCTCAACAGGCTCTTCGACACGACGTATGAAGACATCTGGAAGGTGCTGACCAAAAGCGCCGAGTCCCCCACATCCGCTTCCGAGGACCGCGTATTAAGCTCGCAGCGTCACGCTAGCAAGGTAAGCTATCTATGCCTTTGACAGGTTTATTAAGCTCTTTTTTCATAGATTAACTCTATGCGGGATCTAAACTCCCTTCACCTTTGACAGGCTTGGCAGGCGATATCCGGACCAATTAACTGTCCGGCTCCTCTGCCTGAAGACCCAGCCCTAGCTCTCCTAGTAAAGCTGTTGACTCCGGCACCTTACGCAGTGCCGGAGAAGAAGGCCAAGAAGAAGAAGACCACTGGGACTCGAAAGTGTTCCAATAATATGGTGGTGTCGGACTCGTCATCTGATGAGTCCGAGGCGCCCTCCTCTCGTGAATACGAGGAGGAGGAACGAGAAAGCTCTTCCCCCCCAGCGGGGGGAGAAAAGAAGAAGAAGGCCGCCCCAACGGGGGAGGCCGAGGGGTCTAGGAAAAGGAAGACCCCTCCGCCGGACTACTCCCACGACGCCAAAGAGGGCGGAGAGGAGTGGCCGGACAGAGCCAAGCGTCCGGCGAAATCGTAAGTTCGGATATCAGAGTAACTCATGACGTTCCTTTATTGCACCTCTTTCCCTAATGTCGAATATAATTATGCAGCCCGCCCCGGGCCGAACTCGACGATTCGTCGAGCGGCTCCCTGGATTCGTCGGACGTGAACTCGGTTCCGCCCGCTGTCTCCCCCTTCCGGGCAGACGACGCTGAAGTGGCGTCGCAACAAGATCCAGGGCAGGAGGAGGTGGTCCTGGAGGAGCCACAAGGCAACCCTCCGGACCCCAGGAGTAAAGGGGACAAGACCCCCCAGGGCTCCAAGTCCGGCTTTATGCCGGACGCCGCGCCGGACTCTTCAACAGTCCCGGTCCGCAGTGGGCGAACTCCTTCCAAGAGGAGTAAGCCTTCTGAGCCGGCGACCTCCGTCCAACCGGAGGTGCCGGACAATCTGCTGGAGGTGCTTGAAGGCGCCTCCATCGACGAGGAACACCGTACTGTTATGAGTACGGTGATCCAAAGGGTTCAGTCCGCCAAGAGCGGACTGACTGAAGCTTGCGCCAGCCTTCTGACAGGCTTCGAGGTAAGTAAAAATATGTCACAATATTACCGCATAGACAATAGCCCCTGATGCTCTGTTCGGTGTTCGGAAAGAAAAGCCGAATAGAGGATCTAGTAACTTCCGCAGGAGTCTAACAATAAAGAGTCAAATATGCGTATGCAGGCTTCGCTGCTGTCCACCGCCGCACTGACTACAGGTGGATGTCCTTAAAAAGGACCTCGGGCGGATCGAGCAAGAGCTCGGCCTTGCCAAACGGCAGCTCGAGGAGAAAGAAGGTAAGAAATACCCTACAAAAAAGAAAAAGAAAAGGTGCCTATAGAGAGGCGTGATTGCAAAGAATAACAGGATCGTACTACTTATTGTAGGGTCCACAACTGAGGTGGCGACCCTCAAGCAGGCGCTATCTGAGGCCGGAAAGAAAACGGCCGAGGAGAGTGCCGAGCGAGAAAGACTTGGGGCTTAGGTCGGCGAGGTGCAGCAAGAGCTGCAAGCTCTCATGAAAAAACATGAGAGTTTGGAGCTTGAGTCAAAGGCGCAAGCAACCGAGCTCGCGTCGGCCCTTGAGACCGCCAAGAGCGCCAAGGCCGAAGCCCAAAAGGCCCTCCAAGAGTTGGAGGAGATGAAAAAGATAGCAGCGGGTAAGGCATTCTTAATGCAAAGTAGGAATATAAAAGTAAACTACTTGTCACTTACCCGAATCCGGAGTTCTCCAGGGGCGTTCGCAGATCTTCCCCGCAGCGTATCCGCCGCCGCCGCATTCTACCGAGCTGAAGAGGGCAGCTCGACGGAGAGTGTGTTCTGGTCTTAGTATTCTGAGGCCGGACACCTTGTGCCTTTGAGCGATCAGCTGAAACAGCTGGTCGAGCTCCACAAGGCGGCCGAACAAGCCATGAAGGGCTTACTAGTTCGGCTGTGGCCCTGCTTGGGACCTATTTCGGGCTGGTGCGGCGGCTGGTGGAGGCCTGTCCACGGCTTGAGGTCATCAAGCGCTCCGTCTGCATCGAAGGTGCCCGGAGGGCCCTTGCCCGTGTAAGGGTACACTGGGGTAAGCTGGACGGAGAGAAGCTGGTGAAGGACGGGCCGCCGCCGGGGAAGGAGCATCGCAAGCCCGAGAACTACTACAAGGAAGTTCTTGCCTATGCCCGCCGTATTGCGGATGAATGTACTAAAGATGTAGTATTTGAATGAACTCGCTCGTGTGTATCCTGTGCACTGAAAACTTTGTTCATATGCGCTAAGCAATGCTTATGGAATTTAAAATATTATTTTCTGTGCGGTCGTTTATCAAAAATTGAGAGATGGCCAGTCTCGGCTTCTGCCCCCATGCCGCTAGTGCTGGGGTGTTCGGGATAAACCTGAGCGCTCTTTTTCCCATAGTTGGGTCCTTCGAGGGAGGCGCTCAGCACAACGAACCAGGCAATCAGACTATAATGCTTGAACACTCTCACTTAGCCATAGAACTTTATAATTTTAAATTTCGGCGAAGCCCCTAGTTCGGAAGACCGAATTCGGGGCGCTATCCACGCCTTTGGCCGGACATAGCCAGCTCCTCGCTCGAAGCGGCATAAGTCGTTAGGGACTTGAAAAACCTCTCGAACAGCGACCGGTCTCTCGCCTTATCATGACATTCAGTTTTAGCTTTCTCCATTGAGGTGCTTAACCCAGCTGAACCGGGGCACAATCGAAGTGGTTCTCCTAGTGCTACCTTAGCCGATATAGCGGAACGTAAGGCACCAAAACATAGGAGCCGGGCAAATCCAACATTTGACCAAAATCATGATTCAGAGCCGATGCATATAGTGCTATAAGTTCGGGGTGCCGCACTTGTGAAAGTGTACGGACTTCTCACACCAGATCAAAGGGTAATAAAGCCCTGGCGTGTTTGCCGTACCATGCTGTACGGGTGCGATCATGTTATTTAATAAACATATATATATATATATATATATATATATATATAAAATAATGCAAACGGTAGATAAAAATCTATGCATTGTTTATACAGAGTCTATTTATCAAAGCTGAACGATACAAGTAGTGCGATAAGCAAAAAGATATTAGACTATTTAACATGTCCTGGCCAGGGGTAGGCCGCGGAATTGTGTTTGAAATAGGTATACTGCTCGAAATAGAGACCACCTGAGAGTTCCATAGTGCGGTGTAGCTTTGTCTGCTTCCCTGGGTCTTGCATCGTCTGTGCGGCAGCCGAATAGCCGAACATGTCATCCAGAGTGTGGAGTCCTGAAAGTAATAAAAATAATCCGGCAGCCCCTAGTACGTTTAAATCCGTTTGTGAGCATGCCGTTACTGCGCCCCTCCCCCTGTGCCCATGAAATTTCAAGGGCGTAATTATGTACGCGAGGTACTAGCTCTGCTATATTGCGATGGCTGGGGTTGGGGCCGTATTGCTACGCTTGCTCAGAACATGCCAGGCGGTCTTGTTGTAGGTTACTCCGGGAACGCTTGCCATTGTCCGGCTTTTTAGCGGCCGGACTGGAGAGTTGTCTTGAAAGGCTACTTTGTACTTCTGCTGCGAGAGCCGCCGTGTGCTCCTCCGTACGGAGGGAGCGTTCGGTGTTTCCGCTGACCTTGATTACTCCTCGAGGGCCTGGCATCTTGAGCTTGAGGTATGCGTAGTGCGGCACCGCGTTGAATTTGGCAAATGTGGTTCGTCCAAGCAGGGCGTGATAGCCACTGCGGAACGGGACTATGTCGAAGATTAACTCTTCGCTTCGGAAGTTATTCGGAGATCCGAAGACCACATCAAGTGTTACAGAGCCTGTACAATTGGCCTCTACACCTGGTATGACGCCTTTAAAGGTCGTCCTTGTGGGCTTAATCCTTGATGGATCTATGCCCATTTTCCGCACTGTATCCTGATAAAGCAGGTTCAGGCTACTGCCGCCGTCCATGAGGACTCTTGTGAGATGAAATCCGTCGATGATTGGGTCTAGAACCAATGCGGCAAAGCCGCCATGACGGATGCTAGTGGGGTGGTCCCTGCGATCAAAAGTGATCGGGCAGGAAGACCATGGGTTGAACTTTGGGGCGACTGGCTCCATCGCGTATACGTCCCGTAGCGCATGCTTCCGCTCCCTCTTGGGAATGTGGGTTGCGCATATCATGTTCACCGTCCGCACTTGTGGGGGAAACCCCTTCTGTCCATTGTTGTTCGGCGGCCTGGGCTCTTCCTCGGCATCGCTATGCAGCACCTTGTCTTTGTTTTCGTCTCTTAACTTGCCTGCCTGCTTGAACACCCAACAATCCCTGTTGCTGTGATTGGCTGGCCTTTCGGGGGTGCCATGAATCTGGCACAAGCGGTCGAGTATTCGGTCCAAATTGGACGGGCCCTAAGTATTCTTTTTAAATGGCTTTTTCCGCTGACCGGATTTGTAGCCTCTGAATCCGGCATTTACTGTCGTATCTTCATTGTTGTCGCTGCTAACGCGGCGCTTTTGCTTATTTCGACGTGTCCTGCCACTTTTGTCCTTGGTATCCGAATTACCAGGGTTCTTTGATAAGTTGTTGCTGCGAGCTAGCCAGCTATCTTCGCCTGCGCAAAAGCGGGTCATGAGTATCGTTAGGGCTGCCATAGATTTTGGCTTTTCCTGTCCCAGGTGCCGGGCAAGCCACTCGTCGCGGATGTTATGTTTGAAGGCTGCTAGGGCCTCTGCGTCCGGACAGTCGACTATATGGTTTTTCTTTGTTAGGAACCGTGTCTAGAATTGCCTGGCCGATTCCTATGGCTGCTGAATTATGTGGCTTAGGTCGTCGGCGTCCGGTGGCCGCACATAAGTGCCCTGGAAGTTGTCGAGGAATGCGGCTTCCAGGTCCTCCCAAGAACCGATTGAGTCTGCTGGCAGGCTGTTATGCCAGTGCCGGGCCGGTCCTTTGAGTTTGAGAGGGAGGTATTTGATGGCGTGTAAGTCATCGCCGCGTGCCATGTGGATGTGAAGGAGATAATCCTCGATCCATACCGCCGGATCTGTCGTACCATCATACGATTCAATGTTTACGGGTTTGAAACCCTCTGGGATTTTATGATCCATTACTTCATCTGTGAAGCATAGTGGGTGTGCGGCGCCCCTGTACTGGGTAATGTCACGACGTAGCTCGGAAGAGCCATGTCTGTTGTGTTCGGCCCGGCCGGATTTATTGTGTCCGGAGTGAAGATCATCATCGCGTGTCGTCGGGCGCCTGCGCGATCCATAGATCGATCTTTTTTGCCTTGCTTTATCCTCCAGTATATCTCGCAGGTTTGGCGCACTCTCCCGTGCCTTAGTTGAGCGGTGCCGGGGCATGGCTTGGTTAGAGGTTCGACAGGCCTCTCTGTCACGGCCACGAGGTGGCCGGTCTGCCATGTCGTGCGCTGGTGATGTAGGCGCTTCCTCCTCTGATTGGGGTAGCGGCCTGCGCTTAGGATAATTCTTGGAGGGGCGCTCGAGTTCGTACTCTTCGGCCGCAAGGACTTCAGTCCATCCGTCAGCTAGCAAATCTTGATCAGCTCTAAGTTGTTGCTGCTTTTTCTTTAGGCTGTTTGCCGTGGCTAAAAGCCTGCTTTTGAAGTGCTCTTGTTCGGCGGGGTCTGATGGTACGACGAATTCATCGTCATCGAGGCTTGCCTCGTCTTCGGAGGGAGGCATATAGTTATCATCCTCAACCTCCCGTTCTGCCACTCTCTCATGAGGGCTGGCTTCTCCATCTTCCTGCACCGAATCTTGCTGGTTTTGGTGTTCTTCGGCGCTATCCGGGGTAGTATTATCTCCCGAGCCGGAATCACCGTTTTTTCTTTGGCGGGATTTAGAGCGGCGCCGCTGACGCCCGCGCTTTGGCTGTTTCTTGGAGGTGTCATCCCCCGCTGTTCCATCGCCATCTCCATCCTTTGGAGTATCCACCATATATATGTCATATGACGAGGTGGCGGTCCAGCGCCCTACAGGTGCTGGTTCCTGTTCGTCTCCTCCTTTGTCGTCCATACCGTCGAAGTCTTCGAAGCCGAAGTCAAGCATGTCGGTTAGATCGTCGACAGTGGCAATCAAGTGGGTGGTGGGAGGGCTTTGAATTTCTTCATCGTCCGTATCCCATCCTCGCAGACCGTAATCCAGCCTGGGCTCTCCTGACAAAGAGAGAGACTTGAGAGAATTCAGGATATCACCAAAAGGTGAGTGCTGAAAGATGTCCGCGGCGGTGAACTCCATTATCGGTGCCCAATCGGATTCGATCGGCAGGGGCGCGGGAGGATCGGAGTTCGGAGAAGAACCCGGCTCCTCGGAGTCATGGGCCGTGCGGAGTGCGGGGCTAGCGTTCGGCTCGATCGCCTTTGAGATCGCAGCCCCCGAGGTGACGTCCAACCGTTCATCCTCAATTAGTGCAGCAGGCTCCGAGTCGAAGGTCGGAACCGGTGCGTGTGCGGCCTCCAGGACACTGTTCGGAGGCAGAGCTAGATCGTGCCCCTCGAGATAGTGCGGCGCGCTTGGCTGTGGCTCGAACCCGTCGAAGATCAAGTCTCCGCAGATATCAGCCGTGTAGTTTAAGCTTCCAAACCTGACTTGATGGCCAGGGGCGTAGCTTCATATCTGCTCCAGATGACCAAGTGAATTGGCCCGCAGAGTGAAGCCGCCGAAGACGAAGATTTGTTCGGGAGAAAAGTCTCACCCTGGACCTCGTCGTTGTTGATGATCAAAGGAGCCATCGGGCCTAAAGGCGACGACATAGAGGAACTCTCAATGAAAGCACCAATGTCGGTGTCAAAATCGGCGGATCTCGGGTAGGGGGTCCCGAACTGTGCGTCAAGGTCGGATGGTAACAGGAGACAAGGGACACTTTATTTTACCCAGGTTCGGGCCCTCTCGATGGAGGTAAAACCCTACTCCTGCTTGATTAATATTGATGATATGGGTAGTACAAGAGTAGATCGACCACGAGATCAAGGAGGCTAAACCCTAGAAGCTAGCCTATGGTATGATTGTGTATGATGATGGTTGTCCTACGGACTACGACCCTCTGGTTTATATAGACACCGGATAGGGTTAGGGTTACACAGAGTCGGTTACAATGGTAGGAGATCTTGAATATCCGCACGCCTAGCTTGCCTTCCACGCCAAGGAAAGTTCCTTCCGATCACGGGACGAAGTCTTCAATCTTGTATCTTCATAGTCCTGGAGTTCGGCGAAGGTATAGTCCGGCTACCCGAACACCCCCTAATCCAGGACTCCCTCAATGGTTGTATGGTACCGGCGAAAGTTGCGAGGTACAAGAGAGGCTAGCAATGGTGGAAGGGTGAGAGTGCGTATAATCCATGGACTCAACATTAGTCATAAAGAACTCACATACTTATTGCAAAAATCTACAAGTCATCAAAACCAAGCACTATGCGCATGCTCCTTGGGGGATATATTGGTAGGAAAAGACCATCGCTCGTCCCCGACCGCCACTCATAAGGAAGACAATCAAAAAGCACCTCATGCTTCAAATTTGTTACACAATGGTTACCATACGTGCATGCTACGGGACTTGCAAACCTCAACACAAGTATTTCTCATTTCATAATTACTCAACTAGCATGATTCTAATATCACCATCTTCATATCTCAAAACAATCATCAAGTATCAAACTTCTCAATGTATTCAATGCACTTTATATGAAAGTTTTTATTATACCCATCTTGGATGCCTATCATATTAGGACTAAGTTTATAGCCAAAAGAAAATTAATTACCATGCTGTTCTAAAAGACTCTCAAAATAATATAAGTGAAGGATGAGAGATCAATAATTTCTATAAAATAAAACCACCACCGTGCTCTAAAAAGATATAAGTGAAGCACTAGAGCAAAAATTATCTAGCTCAAAAGATATAAGTGAAGCACATAGAGTATTCTAGTAAATTCCGATTCATATGTGTCTCTCCAAAAGGTGTATTCAGCATGGACGATTGTGGTAAATTAAAAAGCAAAGACTCAAATCATACAAGACGCTCCAAGCAAAACACATATCATGTGGTGAATAAAAATATAGCCTCAAGTAAAGTTACCGATAGACGAGGACGAAAGAGGGGATGCATTCCGGGGCATCCCCAAGCTTAGGCGTTTGGTTGTCCTTGAATTTTACCTTGGGGTGCCTTGGGAATCCCCAAGCTTAGGCCACTCCTTATTCCAAAATGCATCAAATCTTTTACCCAAAACTTGAAAACTTCACAACACAAAACTCAAACAGAAAAACTCATGAGCTCCGTTAGTATAAGAAAGCAAACCACCACTTTAAGGTATTGTATTGAACTCATTCTTTATTTATATAGGTGTTAAACTTACTGTATTCCAACTTTTCTATTATTCATACCCCCGAAACTACTCATAGGTTCATCAAAATAAGCAAACCACACACGATAAACAGAATCTGTCAAAAACAGAATAGTCTGTAGTAATCTGTAACTTCCGAATACTTATGTAACTCCAACAATTCTGAAATAAATTTGTGGACGTGAGGAATTTTTCTATTAATCATCTGCAAAAATAATCAACCCAAAAGCACTCTCCAGTAAAACAAAGACATCTAATCTCATGAGCGCAAAAGTTTCTGTTTTTTACAGCAAGATCGCAAAGACTTCACCCAAGTCTTCCCAAAGGTCTACTTGGCACAAACACTAATTAAAACATAAAACCACATCTAACCAGAGGCTAGATGAATTATTTATTACTAAACAGGAACAAAAATCAAATTGGGTTGCCTCCCAACAAGCGCTATTGTTTAACGCCCCTGGCTAGGCATTGAGATTTCAATGATGCTCACATGAAGGATAATAATTGAAACACAAAAAGAGCATCATCTAGTATGTGAAGAACACATCTAATTCTAACATACTTCCTATGCATAGGCATCTTATAGGCAAACAAATTATCATAGCAAGCAAAAACTAGCATATGCAAGGAAGCGAAAAGAAACAATAGCAATCTCAACATAACGAGGGGTAATTTAATAACATGAAAATTTCCACAACCATATTTTCCTCTTCCATAATAATTACATGTGGAATCATAAGCAAATTCAACAAAATAGCTATCACATAAAATAGTTTCCATACGATCCACATGCATGCGAAGTTGACACTCTTCCAAAATGGTGGGATTAACATTAACAAAAGTCGTGACCTCCCCAAACCCACTTTTATCAAAAATTTCATAAGATTGAACATTCTCCAAATATGTGTGATCTAAAGTTGACACTCTTCCAAACCCACTTTCAATAATAACACTATTATCAATCTCATATTCATCATGTGGCTTAAATAAATTTTCAAGACCATAAGAAGAATCACCCCAATCATGATCATTGCAACAAATAGTAAACATAGCAAAACTAGCATCCCCAAGCTTATGGTTTTGCATATTATTAGCACAATTGACATCAAGAGAATTTATATTAAAATCATTGCAATCATGCTTTTCATCGAAGGAACTATCAAGTATGGGTGCAATAGCAACGATCTCATTTTTAACATAAGGAACTATAGCAAATTCGTCTTCATAAATATTGGCATCATGGCCACAAGAATAGCAAGCATCATGTTCATCAAGGGATATTTTAATCAAATGATCGGAATCATAATTATCTATAGATTCATGCATACCATTATTTACTTCCAAAGCAACGGTGTGACGCCTGGATAATTAGACCACAGTAATTCCCTACTAATGATGCCACATCACCTCTGTCACTGTAGTTAATCTCGGGTTAGTTCAAAACCAATTCAAATTCAAAATTCAATTAAAGGCAACCAACAAATGTTTTCAAACTTTCAAACTAAAATGTCCGGGTGGTGCCAAGTAATGCAAAGTTAATTGTGGTGAAGAAACCCCACTTTTATAAAAACTTTTAATACTCTAAAATGATTAAAACAGTAGTTGAAACGATTAAATAAGTGCCTTCGATATTTTATAAAATCATAAACTATTTTATTTTGAGGTAAAACTTTATAGGGTAGTAGGTTATTTTGAAACACAATTTTTGGAGCTATTGTCATATTTTACTAAACTAAAAATAAAGTATAACTAAAATAAAACAGAAAGGGAAAAAAGAATAAAAAGAAAAGAAAACCAGAAAATAAAATAAAAGGAAAAAGCCCCCCCCCCCCGGCCAACCGGGCCAGACGGCCCAGCCGGCAGCCCACTGGCCCAGGCCGCCCCTCCCCACTCACCTTATCCTCCCCGTCCCGAAACCCTACCTCCCCGGTCACCCCACGCACCCCTCGCCCCTCCTCTGCCTCCCCCAATCTGGATCAGGGGGAATCGCCGCCGCCGCCCAACCCCATCGGTGCTCCCCGTCGCTGTCGCCGACCTGGTCCCCGTTGGCGTCGCCCCACCGCTTCACGGCCTCACCTCCTCCCCGACCACCACTGCCCCGAACTCTACACCACGCCATGAGCCGCGACCCTCTTCTCTCTCCCTCGCCCGTGCTCGCCCCCTCCCCCACTCGCCGCTCGGGGCCGCGCCCCGCCCCTGCCACTTCAACGCCAGCGCCCGCCGCTCCCTCTCCCTACTGCGCCCAGCGCGTGCCTGGCCGCGCTCCCGCGTGCCCACAGCCGCGCCTGCCTGCTCCGCCGCGGCCGCGCGTGCCCGCTTCCGCAACCGCTGTTGCCCGCTACTGCATGCTGCGTTGCTGCTCGCCGCGGTCGACGCCTCCCCTGGCCGCGCTCCACCGCCCGCCACACGCGCGTGTGCGCCGATGCGTACCTCGGCGCCCCGCGCGCCTTGCCGCCGCTCACCCTCCGCCGTGCAACCCTGCTGCTGCTGCTGCTCCGCTGCGGGCGCCGCTCGCTGCGCGTCCGCGCCATTCCGCCACCGCATCGCCGTGCGGTTCCACACCGGCCCGGCCGCGCCAGCCCCCCCTCCAGCCTGCGCCGCCCTGCTTCGATCCGCCGTCGTGGCTGGCGCCCCACTGGGTGGCCACGGGCGCGCGCCCGGGCGACGGCGCACCCTTGCCCGTGCCCGCTAAGGCTCTGGCCCAATGACGAACGGGGCCCACGCCTAGAACGATTTTTAAAAAAGAATTAAATAAGTAAATAGATAAGTAAATAATTAAAATATTAATTAATTAATTAATGGAAGAATTAATTAACTTAATTAATCTTGATTAGATTAACCTAATTAATCTATTAATTAAACCAATTAACTAGGTTAATTAGTTGTCAGTCAATGACATGTGGGCCCCTGTTCAGTTTGACCAGTCAGACTGTTGACTGGGTTGACCCAGTCCATGACAGGTGGGTCCTGTTTGACCCTGTTGACCAGTCAATAGTTGACTGGTCAAATGCTGACTGGACCCCCCTTGACCCCACCTGCCAGCCACACATACATTCTGTTGGGTACAATTCTGTGTACCCATAGCAATATAACATTTAATTTTTTAATTAAAACAATTTAGAAATGATTTAAAACTTTGAAAATTAATATAAAATAATCCGTAACTCGGATGAAAATAATTTATACATGAAAAATGATCAAAAAACGAGACGAATCTGAATACGTAGTCTGTTCGTCTGCCGCACGTCCCTCGCATAACAAGCATGCAACATCCCACCTCCGGTACCTCTGCCCGAAAACACGAAACACCGATGATACTTTCCCGGATGTTTCCCCCCTTCGCCGGTATCACCTCTTACCGCGTTAGGGCACACCTAACACCGTTGTTTGCTTTGTCATGCATCGTTATGCATCTGTTTGCATTGTATTCATTGTTTCTTCCCCCTCTTCTCTCTAGTAGACTACGAGACCGACGCCGCTGCTGGTGCCCCGTTCGACTACGGTGTTGACGACCCCTCCTTGCCAGAGCAACCAGACAAGCCCCCCCCCCTTTGATCACCAGATATCGCCTACTCTTCTCTCTACTTCTTGCATTAGAGTAGTGTAGCATGTTACTGCTTTTCGATAATCCTATCCTGATGCATACCCTGTCCTTGCTACTATTGTTGTTACCTTTACCTACAATCCTAAGGCTTAGTATAGGATGCTAGTTTATCATCTGTGGCCCTACATTCTTGTCCGTCTGCCATGCTATACTACCAGGCCGTGATCACTTGGGAGGTGATCGCGGGTATATACTTCTATACAATTACATGATACATATGGTGACTAAAGATGGGTCGGCTCGAAGAGTACCCGCGAGTGATTCACAGATTGGGGGGCTGAAAGGACATACTTTCCCGACGGCCCTCTGTGTGGATCTTTGTGGCGGAGCGACAGGGCAGGTTGAAACTACCTAAGAGAGAGGTGGGCCTGGCCCTGGTCGGCGTCCCCGGTTGCTTCAAAATAACACGCATAACAAGACCTTGGTATTTGATCTGAGTCTGGCCACTGGCCTATACGCACTAACCAGCTACGCGGGAACAGTTATGGGCACTCGACATCGTCGTATCAGCCGAAGCCTTCTTGACGTCAGCGACTAAGCGGCGCGCGCCGGATTGGACCGTAAGCATGCGTTTGTAATAAGGGGGCTAGGTCTGCTTTCGGCCGCCCACGCAACGTGCAGGTGTGCAATGGGCGATGGGCCCAGACCCCTGCGCCATAGGATTTAGACCGGCGTGCTGACCTCTCTATTGTGCCTAGGTAGGGCTGCGACGTGTTGATCTTCCGAGGCCGGGCATGACCCAGGAAAGTGTGTCCGGCCAAAGGGGATCGAGCGTGTTGGGTAATGTGGTGCACTCCTGCAGGGAAGTTAATCTATTCGAATAGCCGTGATCTTCGGTAATAGGACGACTTGGAGTTGTACCTTGACCTTACTACAACTAGAACCGGATACTTAATAAAACACACCCTTCCAAGTGCCAGATACAACCTGGTGATCGCTTCCCCATAGGGTGACGAGGGGAGGATCGCCGGGTAGGGTTCATGCTATACGATGCTACTTGGAGGACTTCAATCTACTCTCTTCTACATGCTGCAAGATGGAGGCTGCTAGAAGCGTAGTCTTCGACAGGATTAGCTATCCCCCTCTTATTCTGGCATTCTGCAGTTCCGTCCACTGATATAGCCCCTTTACCCATATACCCATGCATATGTAGTGTAGATCCTTGCTTGTGAGTACTTTGGATGAGTACTCACGGTTGCTTTCTCCCTCTTTTCCCCCTTTCCATTCTTCCTGGTTGTTGCAACCAGATGTGGGAGCCCAGGAGCCAGACGCCACCGTCGACGACGACTCCTACGACACCGGAGGTGCCTACTACTACTTGCAGGCCGCTGACGACGACCAGGAGTAGTTTAGGAGGATCCCAGGCAAGAGGCCTACGCCTCTTTCTAATTGTATCCCAGTTTGTGCTAGCCTTCTTAAGGCAAACTTGTTTAACTTATGTCTGTACTCAGATATTGTTGCTTCTGCTGAATTGTTTATGATCGAGCTCTTGTATTCGAGCCCTCGAGGCCCCTGGCTTGTAATATGATGCTTGTATGACTTATTTTATTTTTAGAGTTGTGTTGTGATATCTTCCCGGGAGTCCCTGATCTTGATCGTACAAGTTTGCGTGTATGATTAGTGTACGATTGAATCGTGTCGGTCTACTAGAGTAGGGGTACCCTAGTATCCCGAACTTGTGCACGGGCAGTCGCAGCGCCCCGCGGCAAGGCTTGCCGGGTGACCGCCAAGGTCCTCCGTGGTTCCTTTGGAGCCATTCAAGAACAAAGTATTCAAGCCAAGGAGACAAGGCCCCGGCAAGAGGAGCTTGCCGGGAAGGCCAACCAAGGCATCTCAAGGAACATGCCGCGACGCGCCACGTGTCCCGGCAAGGCCCGGTGAGCGACAAGCTTCCGGACGCGACAAGACAACGACCGCGGCAAGGCGCTTGCCGCGGCAAGCTACCACTCCATACCCGCGCTCCAGCACATCCACCAACGTGTCGCTCTGGGACCTTTCCAGGCACACGAAGCAGGAGGCTGTGCAGCCAGCGGTGCGCGGTGGCAAGCGGCGCTGACAAGATTGCCATCGTGGCAAGCGGTGGCGTCCCTGACGGTCCCTTTCTGCACTATTTGGGCGACGCAGACGGGCATTTAATGCTTTTGTCCCCTGCCGTCAGGGTTAGGTATGATACACTGTAGTTGTACCAACCGCAACACCCTTTCCATTTTTACCCTTGTCTACGTTGCCACCTGTCGATGACCCCTTGAGCATATAAAAGGAGGCCCATGCGCAACGTAGAGGGGGGTTCGAAGGAGAAGAACACTCACGCTCGGTCTTGTTAGCTGCTGGTGTGTACTGTAGCATTCGGCGCTCCCGAGCAAGAACTCAATACAAACCACAATGCAGGAGTAGGGTTTTACGCATCCGTGCGGCCCGAACCTGGGTAAACTGCTCATGTGCTTCGCCTCGATCTGCTCTTCGCGCGACCTCCGCCCCCCGCGAACCGAAAGGGGCTCGGTCCGCCGGTCCCATAGGTGTTCGTGGATCAGTTTCCCCGACATCTTTGGCGCGCCAGGTAGGGGAGCGTCGAGGTTGTGTGAACCTGATCCGGCGTTCACACGAGCTAGATCTTCATCTTCTTCATCGTCATGCCACTGAAGAAGAAGGCTTCGGAGGCGGCTGTTCCGTCCGCATCGATCCCACCACCACCGGAGCAAACGGGTGGTGGGGTAGACGCCGGCGGAAGAACGGGCGTCGACGAGGGAGCTCACGGTGCTGCCAGGTCCAAGGACAAGGCTGCGCAGACCTCGGCGTTCGTACATGCACCACGCCCATCTCAGGAGGCGCGGGACCAGCAGCGTCATGGTACTCACGGTACCATACGTATGTTGGACCAAGATCGAGCTGGTGGAACTCGGGGTGCTCAAGACCAGCATGCACGCCAACATGCTGGCACGAGCGAGGCACGGTCGTCTGGACGGGATACTGCTCCTTCTAACATAGTTAGAAGTCCGAGCATACCCCGCTCCTCACATCGTTCGCCACCGCCACCCACCACTCCAGCAGAAGCTTTGGCGCGAGCTCAACTGCTCCTGGATTACCCTCCAACGGCAGACAAGATCGACGAATGGAGGGCCACCATTCAGAGTCTCATCGGCTTCGCAAACGGCAACATTCCACGGCAGCCGAGTACATCGCAGCCGCGGCAAGACTGCTAGGCACGAGCCGATGGCGACAAGACCGGTGAGGGTGCAACCACCGTGCACTCTCCGCCCCGAAGGCCAAGATCGCCGACTCGCTGGATCTACCTCGACAGCGACTCCACCGCATCATCAGATCCACGAGCTCGTCGCGATCAGCGCCAAGTTCTTCACGAACGACAGCAAGAAGACGCTCGTACTCGCATCGAGCGCCGAAGAGAAGCGCGGCGTCAATCGGACCAGCGCGCTGGGCCCTCTGTCGACATGCATGCGCCAGGGGAACCAGGCGACTTGCCGTACGCGGTAGGTTGCCATGCGTTTACTCGTGAGCTGCGGCAAGTCCAGTGGCCCAGCACGAAGAATTTCAAGCCAGCCGTGCCAGAGAAGTACGACGGCAAGTCGCATCCGTCGGAGTTCCTCAGCATCTACACCATCGCGGTGCAAGCTGTCGGGGGGCGGGACGACAAGATCCTTGCCAACTACTTCCCGCTGGTACTCAAGCCCAACGTCAGGTCCTGGCTCATGCACTTGCCGGACAACTCCATATCCTCCTGGGCAGACCTATGCCATCAGTTTGTCGGCGCCTTTACAGGTGGCCACAAGCCTCATGGCCAAGAGAGCGACCTACATCTGCTCGCCCAGAAGGAAGGAGAGCCCCTGCGCAAGTACATTCAGAGATTCAGCCGTGTACAGCACAACATCCCAGATGTCCACCCTGCCGCGGTCATCAGCGTGTTCCATCAGAACGTGCATAACCGCAGGATGCTGGAGGAGATGGCGATGTGCAAGATCAAAGACGTCAGTGAGCTATATGCCCTGGCCGACAAGTGTGCACGGGCTGAGGAAGGGAGGAAACTCCCCGGAGAGAATACAGGAGCAGGAGGATCTGACAGAGAGGATGCTGCCCCAGCAAAGAAAAACCAGCGGCGGAACAACAGGAAGAAGAAAGGCAAAGATGTGCTAGTCGTTGAGCAGTCCGGCAACTGAGGTGGCGCCAAGAAAGCCAAAGCTGGTAGCTCCGGCAAGGAGATTGCCGCATGCACCAACTGCCAGGCTGTGGCGGTCGCCGACAAGCAGGAACCAACAAGCAGTACTACAAGATCCACCGCACCAAGGGCCATGACCTCCAGAGCTGCAAGAAGGTCGAGCAGCTTGTCGAGCAGCAAAAGGCTGAATACGAGCGACGCGACAAGGAGAAGGCCCAAGAAGGTGCTGGAGGATCCGGCAAGAAGCGTCCCGGCCGGGGAGGACGCCGCGGCAAGGCCAAGCAGCGGCAAGGAGACAGACCTCCCCGCGGCCGCGACAAGGATGAAGATGACGACGACGATGAAGATATGGATGATGACGAGACCAGTGAGCAAGAGTTCCAGAAAACCACAGAGGTCCTGTGCATTGACGGCGGTGCTTCTCTGCATACTTCACACCGCCAACTCAAGCAGTGGGTGCGAGAAGTCAATGCGGCAGAACCACCTGTCCAGTCACACAAGCTTCTGAAATGGTCCAGCACACCTATCATCTTTGATATTGAGGACCAGCCTGATCGCACAACTGCGGTCGGGTGCTTGCCGATGTTGGTTTCACCAACTATCCGCAACCTCAAGGTCACTAAGATGCTAGTTGCCGGCGGGGCCGGCTTGAACCTGATCTCCTCCGCGGTACTCCAGAAACTCCAGGTCCCTGACAGCGAGCTCGAAGAGACTCGCACATTCCAAGGAATCAATCCGGGAAGGAGCAAGCCGAAGGGAAAGATCACGTTGCCGGTCACATTTGGCAGCGAGTTGAACTTCAGGACTGAGAGGGTCACTTTTGACGTTGCTGACTTTCCATTGCCTTACAATGGGATACTCGGCCGTCCAGCACTCGCCAAATTCATGGTAGCCCCTCACTACACGTACAACATGTTGAAGATGCCAGGCCTGATAAGCGTCATCTCTGTCCCTGGCGACAAGAAGGATGCTCTTATCTGCGCCGACAAGATCTACCGGGAAGCGGCAGCCGCAACAGATCGCAAGTCACTTGCCGTTGAAGCTCCCGGGGGGAAGAAGAAGACCAAGTCCGGCAAGAGTTCTGATGCCCACTCCGGCAAGCGCACCTTTTCGGAGTGCTGCGCTACCGTCGAGGACGCACCATCGAGCTCCGCCGGCAAGTGTAAGAAGACAATGGCAGCTCCGCCAGAGACCAAGAAGGTGTCCGCCAAGGAGGACGGCGCTGGTGGTACCTTCACCATCAGTGCCACTCTCGACCCTAAATAGGAAAGCGCGCTCGTTGCTTTCCTGCGGGCGAACGTCGACGTGTTTGCGTGGAGACCGTCTGACATCCCCGGTGTTCCCAGGAAAGTAATCGAGCACCATCTTGCCGTCTGTCCTCATGCGCGGCCCGTCAAGCAGAAGGTCAGGAAACAAGCAGTGGAGCGCCAAGAATTCATCGCAGAAGAAATCAAGAAGTTGGAAGCAGCAAGCCTTGTCAGAGGAGTGCTCCATCCTACGTGGATGGTCAATCCTGTAGTCGTGTGCAAGGCAAACGGGAAATGGAGGCTTTGTATCGACTTTACCGATGTTAATAAACCTTATCCCAAAGACCCATTTCCCTTGCCGCGCATTGACCAGATTGTTGACTCCACGGCCGGATGTGACTTGCTTTCATTTCTTGACGCATACTCAGGATACCATCATATCTTCATGGCAGAAGAGGATGAGGAGAAGACCGCATTCATCACTCCATGTGGCACATACTGTTTCATACGGATGCCTTTCGGTTTAAAGAATGCTGGTACAACATTTGCAAGGGTAGTCCATGACGCTTTTGAGCCACAAATACACAGAAATGTGGAAGCCTACATGGATGACATAGTGGTCAAGAGCAAGGACAAAGCAACTCTAATTCAAGATTTAGACGAAACCTTTGCAAATCTGCGCAAGATCAACCTCAAGCTTAACCCCGAGAAGTGTGTGTTTGGAGTCCCCTCCGGCAAGCTTCTCGGGTTCTTCGTGTCTCAGCGGGGAATTGAAGCCAATCCCGACAAGATCAAGGCCATTGAGCAGATTGAAGCACCAAAGCGCGCCAAGGATGTACGAAGACTTGCCGGTTGTGTGGCTGCTCTCAGCAGGTTTATCTCTAGGTCTGCTGAGCGCGCCCTGCCGTTTTTCAAAATTTTGAAAAAGGCAGGTCCAATGAAATGGACCCCAGAAGCGGAGGCTGCGCTGCAAGACTTGAAGAGATACCTGTCCTCCACTCCAACACTTGTCGCACCTAAGCCACAAGAGAAGTTGCTGCTATATCTAGCGGCAACCAATCAAGTGGTTAGTGCTGCGTTAGTAGCGGAGAGGGAGGTGGATGATGAGCCAGCAACCACGGCAGATGCATCCAGCAACAAGCAGGGGACTTCGCCGAGAAGCTCTGGTCCCGACAAAGATGGATCTGCGCAGGCGCGTGAGGAGATACAGAAGAGAATGGTGCAGCGCCCAGTTTACTTTGTCAGTTCCCTTCTGCAGGGGGCTAGGTCAAGGTACTCTGGTGTGCAGAAATTGCTTTTCGGCCTTCTCATGGCCTCGAGAAAGCTGCGCCATTACTTCCAAGCACATGAGATCACATTTGTCACTCGTTTTCCGCTAAAGAGGATACTGCAGAATCCAGAAGCAACAGGCAGGATTGTCGAGTGGGCACTGGAACTGTCAAGCTTTGGCCTCAAGTTTGAGAGCACTTCAACCATCCAAAGCAGAGCATTGGCAGAATTCATAGCAGAGTAGACGTCAACACCAGATGAAGAAATTCCAAAAACGAGCATCCCCGTCAAGGAAGCAAGCAAAGAGTGGCTGATGTACTTTGATGGTGCCTTCTCGCTGCAAGGCGCCGGTGCGGGCGTGCTACTTGTCGCACCCACCGGAGAGCACCTCAAGTACGTAGTCCAGATGCACTTTCCCAAGGAGCAAGCGACGAACAATACCGCAGAGTATGAAGGTTCGCTTGCCGGTCTCAGGATCGCAGCAGACCTTGGGATCAAGAAGCTCATTGTCAGGGGTGATTCACAGCTTGTCGTCCGCCAAGTGAACAAGAATTATCAGTGTCCGTTGATGGAAGCCTACGTTGATGAAGTGAGAAAGCTAGAAGAGCACTTTGACGGCCTACAGATGGAGCATGTTCCAAGAGCTGAGAACGACATTGCCGATGGCCTGTCGAAGTGCGCTGCACTTAAGTTACCTGCGGAACCAGGGATCTTTGTGACGCCATCAACTGGACAGAGCAAGAAGAGGAAGTTGATTTCTGGTGACTATTTTCCGGCAGAGCTCCCCGAAGCCGCCGCCAAGAAGGTCCCCAAGATCAACACCAAGGGTGCTGAGGAGCAGTCTGCTCCGGCAAGCCATAGGGTTTGTTCCGTTGAAGCAGACGCTCCCGACAAGTTTTGCTCCGGCAAGCTTGCTGGGGAACGTCAAGCTCCGGCTGAGCCGCAGGTTCTCCCCGTAGAAGCGGATGTTCCCGCAGCAGCAGATGTGCCTTTAGTCCTTGTTGTTGAGCCACAAGCTCCAGCATGGGCACAGTAGATTGTCCGTTTCCTTCAGACAGGGGAACTTCCCGAAGAACAAGAAGAAGCGGAAAGAGTAGCCCGACAGTCAAGTATGTACCAGTTTGTCGACAACACACTGTACAGAAGAAGACTCAACCGTGTGAAATTGAAGTGTATTCACCGGGAAGACGGACAAAAGCTGTAGGCAGAGATACATGGAGGCATATGTGGTCACCACATTGGCGCAAGAGCACTTGCCGGCAAAGCATTCCGGCAAGGTTTCTTTTGGCCGACAGCCCTCCAGGATGCAACTGCACAAGTAACCAAGTGTGAAGCATGCCAGTTCCATTCCAAGCAGATACACCAGCCAGCTCAAGCTCTCCAGACGATCCCTTTATCTTGGCCATTTTCGGTGTGGGGGCTCGACATCCTCGGCCCCTTTCCCCGAGCTGTCGGGGGCTTTGAGTACTTGTACGTTGCAATCGACAAGTTCACAAAGTGGCCGGAAGTCGAAGCAGTGAGGAAGGTGACAGCACAGTCAGCAGTCAAGTTCTTCAGGTCGAGTGTTTGCCGCTTCGGGATCCCTAACAGGATCATCACCGACAACGGCACGCAATTCACGAGCTGCACCTTCATGCAGTACGTCCAAGATCTTGGCGCCAAGGTCTGCTTCGCTTCTGTTGCTCACCCGAGAAGCAACGGTCAAGCGGAGAGGGCAAATGCTGAAGTGCTGCGCGGGCTCAAGACCAGGACTTTCGACAGGCTGCACAAGTGCGGAAAGAACTGGATTGAGGAGCTGCCGGTGGTTCTTTGGTCGATCAGGACGACGCCAAATCGAGCCACTGGCCAGACACCTTTCGCTCTAGTCTACGGAGCAGAGGCGGTTCTCCCCACGGAACTCGTATACGGGTCACCTCGAGTGCTCGCTTATGATGAGCTTGAACAAGAGCAGCTGCGACAAGATGACGCGCTGCGCCTTGAGGAAGACCGTCTTCAGGCTGCTGTACGAGCTGCTTGCTACCACCAAGCTTTGCGCCGCTACCATAGCCGTAAAGTTAATGCCAGAAGTCTCGAGGAAGGCGACCTTGTTCTTCGGCGCGTTCAGTCCGCCAAGAATTCCAACAAGTTGACGCCGAAGTGGGAAGGCCCTTACCGGGTGAAACGAGTCAGTAGGCCTGGCGCTGTCCGCCTTGAGACCGAAGATGGCATTCCGGTGAGCAACTCCTGGAACATTGAGCATCTTCGTAAGTTTTACCCGTAAGGCGCGGTTGCCGGAACCTGTTCTGACAACCACCTTTTGTACAAGTCTTGCCACTGTTGCATGTAATCCTTTGTACAAAGCCAGGCGCAGACTCCGTGCATAAGTAAAGCTCATGTGCTCCGCACATCTTGTCAATTTCATGCTTTCTATTTTTTGCATGTGTTATATGACACTTTGTGCAGCGCCTACCCCCGGTAAGCAATAACGAGCCATAAGGCTCCATATCTTTATTTTCTCTTCTTTCTTTTTCTCAAAGAAAGGAAGGTTCCCTCGCCCACAAGTTTGCCGGGGGGAAAGGAGAAGATAATGGTGTGGACCAGGTGTCGTTCAAGAAAGTTTCGCCTTACCGGGAAGCAAGCGACAGAAAAGCTAAGTTGCCAAAGTTTGAGCAATCAGATTTTTTTAAAAAATTTAGTTATCTTCCTCGAACGACAGTGCTTTGTATGGAAAACCTGTGCGCGGAGGAACCAACTCGTAGCTAGTTGCGCCCTTACTTTGTTTCGAGTCCGCTCAACAACTTAAGTGAGCTGCGACTAGTTGCGACAAGGTTTCTTGTCGGTAGCGGCACCGCCAGCAGGCTGCTGACGTCCCGCACTCAGCGCTCGCGGCTAAGGTGCCTGCACCGGCAAGTTCCCTAAAAGCATAGGGAAAAAACATACAAAGGAAGGAATCCAGTAAAGGAAATAACATAGCAATCGCTACCCAAAATAGAGTTATATTACAAGATAGCTTGTCGCAGCTCTAACAGATTGTTCTCATAACATGACCAGTAGCGACAAGAAAAGGAGAAAACGGGAGGCATAATCTACGCGATCGCCCTCAACCCTCTTGATCCCGCTCACCTTATCCACAATGGGTGCGACAAGGGTCTTGAGCGCTTCCAGATCAGCATCCGGCGGCAGGGTCTTGTGGACGTTGGTGAGGTTGAGGCCCGGGTTGCGGAAGGCCACCTTCACCAACACCTTTTGAAGAGCTCCCGCGCAAATCTTGCGCGACTCGTCGGCCAGCTACTTTGGGATCTTCTCCCGGAGTCGCTGGAGGGCCGTCGCCACGCCTTTGAAGAACAAAGTGAGCTTGGCGCTGGGTTGGAGGTTCTCATCGGAGGGATACCCGAGATCCTCCATCCCCAGCTGCGCCAGCTCCCTGTCGATGGCTGCGGCAACATCCACGAGACCCTCCGTCCAGTGCTCCACATTATCCCTAAAAGTGTTCTGGGCGCCAGCAGCACTCGCCAGCAGCACCTCGTCGGCCTTGATCTTCTCCTTCAAGGCCACCTCCTGCTCCCTGGCGCCGTCCAACGTCTTGGTCAAAGTAGTCAGCTTCAACTCAAGATCTGCGATGGAGTCCTTGGCGGCGCTAAGCTCCTTGCCCCTCTCGGCGAGACGACCCTGCAGCTCGCCAACGCTGTAGGCGTCCTTCTCGCGCTCACGCTTGAGCGCAGCAAGCTCTTCACTGCTCGCCTTGAGATCGGCCTCCACCTGCGCCACCTTCGTCTCCAGCTCCTTCTTGGCGGCCTCGGCAGCTGCGGCAGCATCCTCTGCTTGCTTGAGAGCCCCGCCGAATGTTTGCTCGCGTGCAGCAAGCTCCTCCTCGTGGCTATCAAGGCTGACCTTCCGCTGCGCCAACTCGCCCTCCCGCGCAGACAGCTTCTCGGCGGCATGTCGCTGTTGCTCTTCAACTTCAGCCTTCTTGAGGAAGAAGGCTTTTTGCTCCTCGGCGAGTTGCTCCCGCTCCTCTGCCAGGGACCGGAGAGCTTCCTGGTTAAGACCCCGGAGCTCCTCCGCACGCTTCTCGATGTCCACTCCCGCCTTCGCGACAAGCGCTTCTCGGGATTCCAGCTTGGCCTGTCGAGCGCGGTAGAGCGACACCAGCCTCCGCAATAGCCGCTCCTCCTCAGGCTCGCCGCTGCTGCTGCTCGGCGCATCAACCAGCGTCAGCCCAGCGGAGGAAAGCACCTCTCCATCCAAGATTTCTCCTTCGACCGGCGCCCTGGAACTTGACTCCCAGGGGAGCTTGATGAAGACGCCATCGCCGGTCTTCAGATAGGCGCCTGGCTGGGGCTCTTCGGAGCCTGACGCTGCGGCAGCGTCGGAGGGATCGGCGGACGGTGTAGCGCCTGGTGCTCCTGCGGCCTCAGGGCCGTCAGTGCAATCGCCAGACCCCTCGCCAGCTTTTGCGGCGGCATCTTTGGCGGCCTCTTCGCCGGCGGGATCATCAGCGCCGGCTGCTTCTTCGGTGGCAGCGGCGTCGTCGGTATTGCCGCGCGCGTTGTCCTTGCTGGCGACCTCGGTCTCCATCGGCTCCGTGGCAGATGGGTCTGACGGCCGGAAAGGGGAGAAGAGTCAAGCGAATATCCAAAAAGAAGATCAAAATAAGAAGAACCCAAGGGAAATTTTCAAGCAAGAGGATTACCTGTTCCGGGTTCTGCGGTTATGGTCTCCGCCGCCGGGGGGCCGCTGGTGCTGTCCCTTGCCGGAGAACTCTCCCTTGCCGAAGACTTCTCCCTTGCCGGAGACTTCTCCCTTGCAGGAGAACTCTCCCTTGTCGGAGGACGCTCCCTTGCCGGGGAACTCTCCCTTGGCGGCGTAGTCGAAGCAGAAGGCATATCGGGGGCGGCCTCCGGGCGCTCCTGGTGAGGTTGCTCTGCTCCTACACAAACCAATAGTCAGATGTCAGCAAAGAAGGATCACCCATGCGCACCTAACAGCAAGAAGTAAACCATATACTTACGCTGGGGGCTGCGCTGGGGGCTGCTTTGGGGAATAGTTGTCGGGTCCAGCAAGGTGGTCTCGGACACACCCCCTGCTGTCACGGTGGGTTCGTCCTCGATGACAATCACCGGGACCTTGGCTCTCTTTGCCACTCTCTGGGACAGAGTCTTGAAAAGGAATGAGTTCGGAGTAAGGCAAATCAGATACAAGACACAACAACAAGAATTGAAGAACTACAACTACAGCAAAGAATCTTACTCTTCTTCTTCCTCGTCGGAGCTGAGCGCGGAGAAGTCGAATCCCGGCTCACCTCCGGCGCAACGAGGCGGAGGAGTTGGTTCCCTTGGCCGCTTGGCGGGGGCAGTGGCGGTGGTCTGAGACGACCCCGCTCCGGCCGCCGCCGCGGCGTGAGAAGCAGCAGGAGCAGAAGCGGTGGTCCGGGAGGACCCCGCTCCAGTTGCCGCAGCGGCGTGAGGTGCTCCCGCAGCAACAGTGCTTGCCGCGGTGGAGCGGGTCGTGCGGCGCGGCGGCTGTTGACTCGTCTGCCGCTCCGCTACGTCCCAGGCCTTGCGGAGATGCCTTCTTGGTGGAGCTGGGGGCTCTGCTTGCGGCGAGCTGTCTGAGGGTGAAGAGGAAGAAGAGTTGATCTCCAACGAGCCGCTCGCATCTTCGGCGGGCTCGCTCGACTTGACATCAGGCCTGGCAAGCTCTCCCTCGCTGGCAAGCCCCTCTCACTCGGCGAGGCTTGCCGCCTCTGCTGCCTCTGCCTCCTCCACGGTGAATCCAAACTCGCCCGCGGCAGCGGCTGCCGCCGCCTCTTCCAGCCTAGTGGCGATGCGCTTCATCTCCTCATCGGTGGTGTCGCGAGTAAGGCTTCTCTATTCATCGGAGCGGATCGGCACTTCTACCAAGCCGTCAAAGAACTCCTGCACGATGTCGTCTGCAGGCTCTTGCCAAGTTGGGACAATTCCATGCGAATCGCACAGCGGCATCATTGCACGGATGCGGTCGAGCGAGGAGTTGTTGCACAGCGGAACGACACCCTTTGGCAACCTGAACACTTCGGGATGTTGAGGGTCGTTCTTGAATAGCTCCTGGAGCATCGCGTTAAGTTCCAGGACAATGAGGTTGAAGTTGAGGCCCGGGCGCAGCCTCATGATGTCCGCCGCATTCTTGAACTCCCAGGCGGGTCTCCCCCTCTCCTGCAGGGGGGCGATGCGGTGGCGAAGAAAATCTGCGCCAACGGCGCCTACAGTAAGCCCGGCAAGCCTGAGGCGTTGGATCCGGGTGACGGCAATCTTCAGCCTATCATCTTCCGGGGCCACGTTGCTCCAATCGCTGCCGCGCGTTACTGCGGCTTGACGCTGGGCGGTAAACGGCTGCGGGTTCTCCTCGACAATCCAGCACCAGTCTGCTCTCCATTCCTCCCACTTGCGGCGGAGCTCTCCCTCTAGATAAGCTTCCTTCTTGTGGGCTCTCGAGACCCAGGCGATTCCGCCGGATAAAGGCTCTCCTTTCTCAACTCGGGGCATAAAGAAGTGGCGAAAAAGAGCTACATTTGGATAGACTCCGACAAAGTTTTCGCAGAGATGTGCGAAAACTGCCATGGTCAGAACAACATTGGGGGTGAAGTCAAGGAGGCCGAGCCCGTAGGTGTTCATAATGTCACAGAAAAACTCAGAGAAAGGCGGGCAGAGCCTGCAGTAGAAGAACAACGCGAAGAAGGGATATCCATTTGGAGCCAGTTTCCAAGCGACGGCTGGGAGTACCTTCGTGCGCGGATGCGCTCGCGTCTCCGTCGACCAGAAGAGGTAGTAATACTCCCTCAGCTCTTCCGAGGCGAGCTTGGGGGGGGGGGGGGAGATTGCCCGCTCCTTTCGCAGCGCAGCGAGCCGCTGCGCCTCGGCCGACTTCACGACCTTCACCTTGTCGGCTTTCCGAGCCATGGCGGAGGTGGTGGGGGAGATTGACCGCGTTGGTGGTGCTGGTGGCGATGGGGGGCGGAGCGCTGCTCTCTTTCAACTTTGGGAAGAAGGGGGAGCGGAGGAGGTTTCTGAGACTGGAGTAGCGACCGGCGGAATGGGCGAACTGCCCCTGTTTCCCCTGCTTATAAAGAGGGAGGGGGCGGACATTCCGTCTTTCCGAATAAAGAAACCACCCACGGTCTCTCCCACGACGCCGCATTCAACGCGTGCCGTTCGGGGAGGGCGCGGTGGATACGGAGTGAGATACGGCCTAACCCAGGCCGCGCGTGTCCGTGCCCTGTTTTGGGCCTGGCCCAACAGCGCTCGACACCGTGTGTGGCACAGGCCCGAGGGCTCCTGTCGGTGTACTAGAGTAGGGGTACCCTAGTATCCCGAACTTGTGCACGGGCAGTCGCAGCGCCCCGCGGCAAGGCTTGCCGGGTGACCGCCAAGGTCCTCCGTGGTTCCTTTGGAGCCATTCAAGAACAAAGTATTCAAGCCAAGGAGACAAGGCCCCGGCAAGAGGAGCTTGCCGGGAAGGCCAACCAAGGCATCTCAAGGAACTTGCCGCGACGCGCCACGTGTCCCGGCAAGGCCCGGTGAGCGACAAGCTTCCGGACGCGACAAGACAACGACCGCGGCAAGGCGCTTGCCGCGGCAAGCTACCACTCCATACCCGCGCTCCAGCACATCCACCAACGTGTCGCTCTGGGACCTTTCCAGGCACACGTAGCAGGAGGCTGTGCAGCCAGCGGTGCGCGGTGGCAAGCGGCGCTGACAAGATTGCCATCGTGGCAAGCGGTGGCGTCCCTGACGGTCCCTTTCTGCACTATTTGGGCAACGCAGACGGGCATTTAATGCTTTTGTCCCCTGCCGTCAGGGTTAGGTATGATACACTGTACAAGTAGTTGTACCAACCGCAACACCCTTTCCATTTTTACCCTTGTCTACGTTGCCACCTGTCGGTGACCCCTTGAGCATATAAAAGGAGGCCCATGCGCAACGTAGAGGGGGGTTCGCAGGAGAAGAACACTCACGCTCGGTCTCGTTAGCTGCTGGTGTGTACTGTAGCATTCGGCGCTCCCGAGCAAGAACTCAATACAAACCACAATGCAGGAGTAGGGTTTTACGCATACGTGCGGCCCGAACCTTGGTAAACTGCTCGTGTGCTTCGCCTCGATCTGCTCTTCGCGCGACCTCCGCCCCCCGCCAAACCGAAAGGGCTCGGTCCGCCGGTCCCATAGGTGTTCGTGGATCAGTTTCCCTGACAAATCGGGGGCGTCACAAGTTGGTATCTGAGCCGACTGCCTGTAGGAATCCCCATTCCACACTCCTTGGCCGAAGTCGAGTCTAGACATTGCAAAACTTTACTAACATGGCTGTGTGTCTTACAGGCCCACGTCGCCATTGGGTGGTATTAGGATCTTTTACTCCTCGATCTTTACTCTAGGACTCCGAGCTCTCTTCTATTCGGGTTAAATGATTTTGCTGAAAACAAAACTAACTTTAGGTTCTCGAAAGTACTTTCTCCCAGAGAGCCCCTCATTTCATATGATCGCCTGCTGCACTAGAAGATTTCAAAGTTACTCTACGATGTTCTCTCGAGTCTTTGTGCCTTTGCATTTGTGATTTCCTTCCACCGTCAACCCCTATGAAAAATGCATACACTTGCCATTCATACAATCATTCCCCGTTGATCTTGTTGTTACAAGATGTCCCGAAATACTCCCTGTTGTCCCAAGAACCCTTTGAGCTTACTGCCTTGCAGTTCTTTACCACATGAATACCCCTACGGATAAATTCCTCACACTTATCGAGTATCCGTTCATCCACAGTTGTTTCCTGTATCTCACAGAAGTCTTCGAAATACCATTCATTCTTCTAAAAATCATTAACATCCTAATGCTCTTGAAATTCTTGCTTACTATCATTATGATTAATCCCATAAGTCTGGTAATCTTATTGGCATCCTTTGTCAATATCATTCTGAGTCCATTGATTCAATATGTTCTGAATGCTCGCAATCCTCAATCATATCTTAGAATTCATCCTTCCGGCTCAGACGTTCTTTTTAACATGAGTTGGATCTCGACCAATCAAATGTCGTCGTTTCTACCCCTAAGCTTACTCAAATTATCCATCCTTAATCAGAGTGTTTGCTTCTGATCCCTTGATTTGGAAATCATAAATTTCTTTGCATCTGAACTTTGAATTAGTCAGTTGTTTCTATAATCTAGTGTCTTTGCATTGTTTCTTCCTTTGATTGTGCCGGTACTCACATTAACACTGTTATGGACCGTCAGATATTTTGTTGGATTTTATCTGACAGCATCCTTCATATTCAGTAATCTTCTGAGCCGTCCTCAGATACATAATGCCTTGGGTAAATTATATCCTCTACTTTCTCAACTATGTGCTACTTTCGATCTTTTATGAATTACTCCTGGAGTTGTGGTATATGTTTCTAAGATGCCCCGATGGGTTGAACATATACCTTCCTTAATTTGTGTGAACCCAAAAGTCTTCGTGGGTCATAACCTTCTGGTATTCCGCCAGTTAAACTTTCAAAATCTAAACATTCTTAACCGAGAGCACTGAATGAGAAGTTGTGTATTGGAGAGTGGGAGTCGACCTTGAACTTTGTGTTCATGCCCATGGAAACGATGTAGATCTTATCATGGAAGTTTCTCATAAAATAATTACTCCCATTGTTATAAGTTCATCTTGTATCTATGTTTCGACAGTTGCAACCATGGTTCCGACCATGATCGTTCTTCTTTGATTCCTTTTCTTGTGCAAGTTCAAGCACTTGTCTTCTGCAGAGCAATACCCCAGTCCAACCTCTACTTTGATCTGTCGTCGAGTATTACCCCCTGGTACCTCGAGATTATCATGAAACTGCATAACATCTTATGAGTTCTTCATCATCTGTTATTCCTCACCGATTCCAATTTTCCTGGGTTCTGGGTTGTCGTCAACGGAGAACACCGATAAGTGAATCAATTATGCACTCCGATCCAATAGCTCTAAGTAATATTCATTGCTTACGAGTTTAATAGTCTTTCAAGTCCTTCCTGGCCTGATCGGCTAAATCATTATTGTGTAAATATTTAGCTGTCCTACCTGGTCCGTCTTCCCGGAGCACGATTTCTGACGATGAGCTAAGCTACGTCGATTTTCCTCATCATATCATTTCTCCTTGAAACAACAAGTTTGATTTCGATTTTGTGACGTACCCGTGGTTCCAATAAACTTTCGCTTCATCATTCCTTTGGCTTGATGTCATCGTCGATCGATTACATCTTCATGAAATCCCTTGACAAATGTGTCTTGATCATCATCAGCATTCGGAGCTCTTCCTAGATATCAATTGAATTCATGATGAGAAATACCATCCTTGCCGTCGATGATTTGTGTTGTCATTGACCACTTTATTGCCTTCCCTCCAACACAAACTTGTTCGTGTTCTGTTTTTTACCTTGAGTTCCTTGCTATCCAACATTTGTTCTTCTTTACCTTGGAGTATTACCATATTTTATGTCAAGAATGTCATGAGGATTACTCCACCTCTTAAGAATTCTTGGTATGTGATACTTCTCACCATCACCATTCTTTCTTGGTCCCCGTGTTGATTCCAACAAGTGAAAGGTGTTGTTTGGATTCCTTCCTTCTAGCAACCCTATTGCTTTGAAGTTAATGGTCGACATTTCATTCTTAGACCATTGGTTATCGACTCACCATTATAACATCGGTAATGCTACCTAAGCCCATATTTCGGGTGCACCTTTCAACCAATGTTTAATTGGGTATGTTTCCTCGAGCATATCTCCTTATATCATTTGATCTGACAAATGTATCTCTTTGTTCGCATGATTGTGGAAATCCAACTTTTGGAAATCTTGATGAATTGACATTTAGTTCATCAGCCACCCCCCTCATCCTCTCCTTGGTTTAATGGTGAACTCTTATTTCAGAACTCGCTCCCATAGATCATTTCCGAGAATCTCATCTGTCATCTCGTCAAATTGTGTTGCACCTTTTCTTCTCAGGCATCCTGAGTCTGAGGTATCCTGACACCAATTGAATCTGAATCTCGGTCAGATATGATGGTTGGGACATATTTCCAAGAGTTATAACATTGGTCTCTACATAACCCGGTAAGGTGGTGTCTTTGCTTAGCACCCCTGGCCATAGGACCTATTGTTATCGTATATGTATCCTCTTATCAAGGTTAGCCATTCTTCCATGAGGAAATTGTAAAGACTTTATTCTATAAGTTATTCCTGATGGATCCTTTGTGTTTCCAAAGTATGATCTTCACCTGATGACCATGTCAATGCTATCTCAAAGCATGTCTATGGTACTCTAATTTTCAACAAGAACATTTGAAGCCCAATGCTGAATGTTTCTTTCTCAATTATCCAAACAACGTTGTATGGGTAATGTCATGAAATTTCTCTCCCCTTTCCTATAGGGTTTTATACATTATATCCTGTCACGGATATCATGCTCTGTTTGTCCAAGGATATACCCCTGAAATATGTGTTTAAGCACATTTTTCTTTCCATTGTTCTATTTAATCTGATAGTCGTAATTTCCTTTCCATTGTTTGGTTTAACCTTTCTTGTGATCTATATGATCTAAACAGTAATATTCTCCTACTTATGTAAACACCTCAGTGTACAATTATGTCAGCAAGACCCTGTTACTATTGTTGATGACATTCCGGTATCCACCGATGGACGAGAACTTTGCCTATTGGTCCGCCTCGTTCAACAAGCAGGAACATGGTTCTCTTTGTTCCTCACCCTTGCTACCGACGTTGTTGCCGACATAACTGACAGGCTATCCTTTGACTTGCCTTGATTACGTGATCATGCAAGACGTCAGCGCCCTTCCTACTCTTAACCCACATGGTGGGCCCATAACCCATAGTTCCACATGATCGAAACCTGACTCTTCAGTACACCCCCTGTTTGCAAGGTTGTTCCTCGCGCGCGGCCTTGTATGTAATTCATGGACCACCTTCCTAGTGATCTATTCTGGTATCAGACACAATACTTGTTCTTGTTGCTCTGTACCCCTTTCACATTCTGTTTCAGGCAACGAATGATTGCCTATCCACTTGAAAATTCTTGGTGCACCTCCTTACCTTGCTCTCGATTTGTTTTATTTGTTCAACTCGAGAGAAACTCATGTGGTCATTCATGGGATAACCCCTAGATGATTACCCCTATAGCATTCTAACGTTGTCATGTTGCCCCTTACTTATTATTAAGTACAATGGAGTTCCCGAAGGAAAGGACGAATTCACCATGATGACTTGAAGCAGAGAAATGAAGACGTCAATGTAATGGATCGACCTCTTCAAGAAGAGCAACCAAAGACGAGAAGATCCGTTAGAATTTCGTAACCAGGACTTTCCCCCTTACTCCCCTCTTAAATCTCGTGACGAGATTTCATGTAGTGGAGGAGAATTGTGACGCCCAGATAATTAGACCACAGTAATTCCCTGCTAACGATGCCACGTCACCTCTGTAACTGTAGTTAATCTCGGGTTAGTTCAAAACCGATTCAAATTCAAAATTTAATTAAAGGCAACCAACAAAAGTTTTCAAACTTTAAAACTAAAATGTCCGGGTGGTGCCAAGTAATGCAAAGTTAATTGTGGTGAAGAAACCCCACTTTTATAAAATGTTTTAATACTCTAAAATGATTAAAACAGTAGTTGAAACGGTTAAATAAGTGCCTTCGATATTTTATAAAATCATAAACTATTTTATTTTGAGGTAAAACTTTTTAGGGTAGTAGGTTATTTTGAAACACTATTTTTGGAGCTATTGTCATATTTTACTAAACTAAAAATAAAGTATAACTAAAATAAAACAGAAAGGGAAAAAAGAATAAAAAGAAAAGAAAACCAGAAAACAAAATAAAAGGCCCTCCCTGGCCAACCGGGCTACACGGCCCAGCCAGCCAGCCCATTGGCCCAGGCCGCCGCCCCCCCACTCACCTTATCCTCCCCGTCCCGAAACCCTACCCCCCGGTCACCCCACTTCCCCCACTCTCCCCACACACCCCTCGCCCCTCCTCTGCCTCCTCCGACCTAGATCGGGGGGAATCGCCGCCGCCGCCCAACCCCATCGGTGCTCCCAATCGCCGCCACCGACCTGATCCCCGTTGGCGCCGCCTCGCCTCCTCCCCGACGCGCCCCAGCGCTCGCCGCCCTGGTCCTGTCTCCCCCGACCCGAGCGCTGTCGTCGATCGTTGCCTCGACGCCGTGCTCCTCCGTCCTCGCCACGCCATCCACCCCGACCACCGCTGCCCCGAACCCTACACCACACCGTGAGCTGCACCCCTCCTCTCTCTTCCTCGCCCATGCTCGTCCCCTCCCCCGCTCTCCGCTTGGGGCCGCGCCCCGCCCCTGCCTTTGCAACGCCCGCGCCTGCCGCTCCCTCTCCCTGCTGCGCCCAGCGCGTGCCTGGCCGCGCTCCCGCGTGCCCACGGCAGCGCGTGCCCGCTCCCGCAGCCACTGTTGCCCGCTGCTGCTCGCCGGGGTCGACGCCTCCCCTGGCCGCGCTCCACCGCCGGCCACTCGCGCGCGTGCGCTGACGCGCACCTCGGCGCCCCGCGCGCCTTGCCGCTGCTCTCCCTCCGTCGTGCAGCCCTGCTGCTGCTCCGCGCCATTCCGCCACCACATCGCCGTGCGGTTCCGCACCGGCTCGGCCGCGGCACCCCCCCAGCCTGTGCCTGTTGGGGAATGTTGCAGAAAATTAAAAATTTTCCTATGGTTTCACCAAGATCCATCTATGAGTTCATCTAGCAACGAGTATTCAGATTAGATAGCATCTACATACCACTTTGTAGATCGCAACGGAAGCGTTCGAGTGAACGTGGCTGAGGTAGTCGTACTTGCCGTGATCCAATTCACCGATGATCTAGTACCGAACGGACGGCACCTCCGCGTTCAACACACGTACGGGACGGGAGACGTCTCCTCCTTCTTGATCCAGCAAGGGGGAAGGAGAGGTTGAGGAAGATCCAGCACGACGGTGTGGTGGTGGATGCAGCAGAACTCCGGCAGGGCTTCGCTAAGCAACTACGGGAGAAGGAGGAGGTGTTGCAGGGAGGAGGGAGGAGCCAGGGCCTAGGGTGCGGCCACCCCTCCCTCCCCTCCCTTTATATAGGTGCATTAGAGGGGGGGAGGGCGCAGCCTTGCCCCTTCCTCCAAGGAAGGGGTGCGGCCAAGAGGGGGGAGGAGTCCATCCTCCCCAAGGCACCTCGGAGGTGCCTTCCCCCCTTTGGACTCTCCCTCTCCAAGTCTCCTTGGCGCATGGGCCATTGGGGCTGGTTCCCCTTGGCCCAAGCAGGCCAAGGCGCACCCCCTAAGGCCCATGTGGCCCACCAAGGCAGGTGGCCCCACCTGGTGGACCCCCGGGACCCCTCCGGTGGTCCCGGTACAATACCGATAACACCAAAACTTGTCCCGATGGCTAAAATAGCACTTCCTATATATAATTCTTTACCTCCGGACCATTCCGGAACTCCTCGTGACGTCCGGGATCTCATCCGGGATTCCGAACAACATTCGGGTTACTGCACATACATATCTTCACAACCCTAGCGTCACCGAACCTTAAGTGTGTAGACCCTACGGGTTCGGGAGACATACAGTCATGACCGAGACGGCTCTCGGGCAATAACCAACAGCGGGATCTGGATACCCATGTTGGCTCCCACATGCTCCACGATGATCTCATCGGATGAACCACGATGTCGAGGATTCAATTAATCCCGTATACGATTCCCTTTGTCAATCGGTATTTTACTTGCCCGAGATTCGATCGTCGGTATCCCAGTACCTCGTTCAATCTTGTTATCGGCAAGTCACTTTTCTCGTTACCGTAATGCATGATCCCGTGATCAAACACTTTGATCACATTGAGCTCATTGTGATGATGCATTACCGAGAGGGCCCGGTGATACCTCTCCGTCAAGCGGAGTGACAAATCCCAGTCTCGATCCATGTCAACCCAACAGACTCTTTCAGAGATACCCGTAGCATACCTTTATAGTCACCCAGTTACGTTGGACGTTTGGCATACCCAAAGCACTCCTACGGTATCCGGGAGTTACACGATCTCATGGTCTAAGGAAAGGATACTTGACATTGGATAACTCTAGCAAACGAACTATGCGATCTTTATGCTATGTTTAGGATTGGGTCTTGTCCATCACATCATTCTCCTAATGATGTGATCCCGTTATCGATGACATCCAATGTCCATAGTCAGGAAACCATGACTATCTGTCGATCAACGAGCTAGTCAACTAGAGGCTTACTAGGGACATGTTGTTGTCTGTTATTCACACATGTATTATGATTTCCGGTTAACACAATTATAGCACGAATAAAGACAATTATCATGAATAAGGAAATATAATAATAATGCTTTTATTATTGCCTCTAGGGCATATTTCCAACAGTCTCCCACTTGCACTAGAGTCAATAATCTAGTTACATTGCGATGAATCGAACACCCATAGAGTTCTGGTGCTGATCATGTTTTGCCTTAGGGAGAGGTTTAGTCAACGGATCTGCGACATTCAGATCCGTGTGCACTTTACAAATTTCTATGTCTCCATCTTGAACATTTCACGAATGGAGTTGAAGCGACGCTTGATGTGCCTAGTCTTCTTGTGAAACCTGGGCTCCTTTGCAAGTGCAATAGCTCCAGTGTTGTCACAGAAGAGCTTGATTGGCCCCGACGCATTGGGTATGACTCCGAGGTCGGTGATGAACTCCTTCACCCAAATTGCTTCATGTGCTGCCTCCGAGGCTGCCATGTACTCCGCTTCACATGTAGATCCCGCCACGACGCTTTGCTTGCAACTGCACCAGCTTACTGCCCCACCATTCAAAATATACACGTATCCGGTTTGTGACTTAGAGTCATCCAGATCTGTGTCGAAGCTAGCGTCGACGTAACCTTTTACGACGAGCTCTTCGTCACCTCCATAAACGAGAAACATTTCCTTGGTCCTTTTCAGGTACTTCAGGATATTCTTGACCGCTGTCCAGTGTTCCTTGCCGGGATTACTTTGGTACCTTCCTACCAAACTTACGGCAAGGTTTACATCAGGTCTGGTACACAACATGGCATACATAATAAAACCTATGGCTGAGGCATAGGGGATGACGCTCATCTCTTCTATATCTTCTGCCGTGGTCGGACATTGAGCTGAGCTCAATTTCACACCTTGTAACACAGGTAAGAACCCTTTCTTAGATTGATCCATATTGAACTTCTTCAATATCTTATCAAGGTATGTGCTTTGTGAAAGACCTATGAGGCGTCTCGATCTATCTCTATAGATCTTGATGCCTAATATATAAGCAGCTTCTCCAAGGTCCCTCATTGAAAAACTCTTATTCAAGTAGGCCTTGATGCTGTCCAAGAGTTCTATATCATTTCCCATCAGAAGTATGTCGTCTACATATAATATGAGAAATGCTACAGAGCTCCCACTCACTTTCTTGTAAACACAGGCTTCTCCATAAATCTGTGTAAACCCAAACGCTTTGATCATCTCATCAAAGCGAATGTTCCAACTCCGAGATGCTTGCACCAGCCCATAAATCGAGCGTTGGAGCTTGCACACCTTGTCAGCATTCTTAGGATCGACAAAACCTTCCGGCTGCATCATATACAATTCTTCCTTAAGGTAACCATTAAGGAATGCCGTTTTGACGTCCATTTGCCATATCTCATAATCATAGTATGCGGCAATTGCTAACATGATTCGGACGGACTTCAGCTTCGCTACCGGTGAGAAAGTCTCATCGTAGTCAATTCCCTGAACTTGTCGATAACCCTTAGCGACAAGCCGAGCTTTATAGATGGTCACATTACCATCCGCGTCTGTCTTCTTCTTAAAGATCCATTTATTTTCTATGGCTCGCCGTTCAACGGGCAAGTCAGTCAAAGTCCATACTTTGTTTTCATACATGGATCCTATCTCGGATTTCATGGCTTCCAGCCATTTGTCGGAATCCGGGCCCGCCATTGCTTCCTCATAGTTCGAAGGTTCACCGTTGTCTAACAACATGATTTCCAAGACAGGGTTGCCGTACCACTCTGGTGCGGAACGTGTCCTTGTGGACCTTCGAATTTCAGTAGGAGCTTGATCAGAAGCATCTTGATCATCATCATTAATTTTCTCTCTAGTCGGTGCAGGCACCTCAGAAACGTTTTCTTGAGTTTCACCATTTTCTGGTTCAAGAGGTAACACTTCATCAAGTTCTACTTTCCTCCCACTTACTTCTTTCGAGAGAAACTCTTTCTCTAGAAAGGATCCATTCTTGGCAATAAAGATCTTGCCTTCGGATCTGAGGTAGAAGGTATACCCAACAGTTTCTTTAGGGTATCCTATGAAGATGCATTTTTCCGACTTGGGTTCGAGCTTTTCAGGTTGAAGTTTCTTGACATAAGCATCACATCCCCAAACTTTTATAAACCACAGCTTAGGTTTCTTCCCAAACAATAATTCATACGGTGTCGTCTCAACGGATTTCGACCGAGCCCTATTTAAAGTGAATGCGGCAGTCTCTAAAGCATAGCCCCAAAAAGATGGCGGTAAGTCGGTAAGAGACATCATAGATCGCACCATATCTAATAGAGTGCGATTACGACGTTCGGACACACCATTACGCTGAGGTGTTCCAGGCGGCGTGAGATGTGAAACTATTCCACATTGTCTTAAGTGTGTGCCAAATTCGTGACTCAAGTATTCTCCTCCACGATCTGATCGCAGAAACTTGATCTTTCTATCACGTTGATTTTCAACCTCACTCTGAAATTCCTTGAACTTTTCAAAGGTTTCAGACTTGTGTTTCATTAAGTAGATATACCCATATCTACTCAAGTCATCAGTGAGGGTGAGAACATAACGATAGCCACCGCGAGCCTCAACACTCATTGGACCACACACATCGGTATGTATGATTTCCAATAAGTTGGTTGCTCGCTCCATTGTTCCTGAGAACGGAGTCTTGGTCATTTTACCCATGAGGCATGGTTCGCACGTGTCAAATGATTCATAATCAAGAGACTCTAAAAGTCCATCTGCATGGAGCTTCTTCATGCGTTTGACACCTATGTGACCAAGGCGGCAGTGCCACAAATATGTGGGACTATTGTTATCAACTTTAACTCTTTTGGTACTCACACTATGAATATGTGTATCATCACGTACGAGATTCATCAGGAACAAACCATTAAACATCGGAGCATGACCATAAAACATATCTCTCATATAAATAGAACAACCATTATTCTCGGATTTAAATGAGTAGCCATCTCGAATTAAACGAGATCCAGATACAATGTTCATGCTCAAACTTGGCACTAAATAACTATTATTGAGGTTTAAAACTAATCCCGTAGGTAAATGTAGAGGTAGCGTGCCGACGACGATCACATCGACCTTGGAACCATTCCCGACGCGCATCGTCACCTCGTCCTTTGCCAGTCTCCGTTTATTCCGCAGCTCCTGCTTTGAGTTACAAATGTGAGCAACTGCACCGGTATCAAATACCCAAGAGCTACTACGAGTACTGGTAAGGTACACATCAATTACATGTATATCACATATACCTTTTGTCGTGGATTTGTCACGGCAGATGTCCTAGCAAGAGGACTTAGTCGTGGAGCCATCGCAACGGGTTAACTTGAAGGGGTTAAAACGGACGCAAGGACACAGTATTTATACTAGTTCGGCCCCTTCGATGAAGGTAAAAGCCTACGTCTAGTTGTGATGGGATTGATGTGTTTCGAGGGCTAGGGGGCGATAAGCTTCGCCTAAACCTCGAGTTGTTGTTCTCTGTCCCTAAACCGTCGTCGGGTCGTCCCCTTATATACACGGGTGACGCCCGTCGGTCTACAAAATCCCAACTTCCGGTTCATACACGTGCCCGGGTTGGTCTCTCTATTCCTAACTTACAATGCAAGTTTACCTCAGGCCGGTTTACGGCCATAAACCTTTAAACCGATTATAGTCCTTGGGCCCTTCTATTTCTCCTTGGGCTTTAACATCTTGGGTCCATTGACGGAGCTAACCCGGGCCCTGTAGGCCGGTTTACCCCAAATAGCAATATCCCCAACATTAGGCCCCAGATTGATTTGAACAGGTTCATGTCAATCCTTAATAAGAATTTCTGTCTTCAAATGTCTTCCAGTACCGTTAAACCGCCGTTTCGTCGTCTCCTCCTGCTGCTGTAAACCGATATGACGTCAGCACAAAGTTACCGTTTCTTTTTGCTAAATCCGCAATAATCAAGGCGACAGTTGGGCTCCCGAAATCACCGGCTCCTGGATTCGCGCGCCTGGCACGCGCGCCGCGCCTTATAAATAGGACTAGAAGGCCATCTTCCTTTCCTCCCTTTCGTCCCCTTCTTCGTCTTCCTCGCGACTCAGACTTCGGAGCTCCGCCGCCGCCGTCAGCTACTGCATCAACTCAGGCCGCTGCATCAACCTGACCGGACCAGAGTACCGCGGCGACCCTCTGCATCCGTTTGGATCCCGGTAAGGCTCCTGTTCTTCTTGCTTTAGATCTGTTCTAGGGTTCATCATCCTTCTCCTGCCACTGTTCATTGTTCATCTCCATAGCAAGTTTTTGTGAACAGATTATGATACTCATATTGTGATTTGTAGTCACTCTCAGTATTCGCCATAACTCTGTACTCATCTCCTTAGATCCCACTCATTTCCCTACTTGTCGAACTTGTGCTGTTCTGCTGTGAGCCAAACCTCATATTTTTACTTCTTTTTTGCCCTAGCTGTAGATCCATTGTTTTGAAAGAATCCGTACGGGATCTGTTTCTGCTTTCATATTCATAACTGTTAGATCTGGTTGGTTTAACTTTTAGCAGAGCGAACAACCCAAACTATATATCCATTAGTCCCCTTGATGAACCGCCAGATGATATCATTCTAGATAACTCCGGTTTATATAAGAGCATCTTCGGTTTACAATCACACCTGTTCTCAAACCGGAATACCTTTGTCTTGTAGATTTCCTCATGGCAAAACAGGTATATGAATGCAACTGGGTTCCCTCTCGCATCACCGAGACCCAATTAAACAACTTAGTTCTGACTGGCGCCTTGAGTAGCAAAAATGCCATCCATTGGAGGATTCCAGGGAATGAATGTCCTCCTACCCCACAGGAAGGAGAAGTTGTTGTGTTTGCGGATCACCTGGCCCGGGGTTTTAACCCACCCGGTTCAAAATTTTACCGGGACGTCCTGGCTAATTTTAAGTTGCGCCCACAAGATGTTGGTCCAAACTCAGTCACGAATATCTGCCATTTTCAAGTGCTTTGTGAGGTGTACTTCCAGGAGGAACCTACTGTAGAGTTGTTCCGAGACTGTTTTCATTTGAACCGACGTACTGAATTCACCGACGGCCCTAACATGGAACTGGGTGGTATGGCAATTCAAAAGAGGAAAGAAGTGACTTATCCTCACGCCAAGCTACATAGTCATCCGCAAGAATGGAATCACACTTGGTTCTATTGCAAGGATACTTCCCCTGCTGAAGTAAATCCTCTGCCTGGCTTCCGTCCAGAGAGACTTAGCAATACACACCCCTTCCCCCCAAGGCTAACCGCCAAAGAGAGGAGTAAGTATGCCCCTCAACTGTCCAAGCTCAGAGCCTTCATGGCTAACGGTTTAACAGGAGTAGATCTTGTCCGTTGCTGGATTTCATGGAGCATCCTGCCCCTTAGTATCCGCTCCGGTTTAATGTGCAAATACACGGGCCGGGTTAATGATCCTTTGAGGCACTGCAACATTCAGCTGACGGAAGACGAAGTTACTGAAGCTGTGAAAAAGATGCTGAATGAACCGGAATATGTTTGCGCCCGAACCGGCCTGCTTCCCTTTTGTGCTACAAATAAACCACCTGCTGTAAGCATCTCACCTATGTTTGTTATAGAATTTATGATCTCCTTATATGTATACTGTTAACTCCAATCCTTTCTGAAACAGGGAGATGATCCGTTTTGGAGCAAGAAGCTTCAAGAGCCAACAGAAAAGGTAACCCGACCCAAAACAAGGGTGAAGAAGCCTGCTCAGAAGAAAAGGAACATCGCTTCCTCTACCCCGGAATTAGATGAGGATGATGTGGGTAACCCGGACCTTGAGGTAGACCTTGATTCAGTTGGCTTACTTTTTATACGTCTTATTGATGATGATATTTGTCAGGACGACGCTGAAGCGAGTAATGCTGAAGGCCCAGAGGTAACTATTCTTTCTTCTGATACAGTTCCTTTGCCTTTGAAAAAACCTCGCCAAGCAAACCGGAAAGTTAAATTTTCTCATCCTCTTGCTTACTTGGATCCCAAATTTCTTGTGAACACCCAGCAACATGAAGCTCGTCGCACCACCCAGCATAGCGGCCAGGTAGTTACCTCCGCCGGTTTACCGAACAGCCCGGTTCGGAAACGCCGCTCAGAGGTCTCCGATTTATGCACTAGCTTTCCTCCTAAAGCAGGTTTAATTCGTCAGCCTCTTAATCCATCTGACTCCGATTATTAGGTCACTTCCCATTCATCTTCTGGTGAATCTTCAGCCACTCAACTGCCACCGCTAAAGACAATTATTGGGTAAGTTGGACCGATCACAACATATTTCCATATGGGTTTCTTAATCCATCTTGCACCGTTCTTTCAATCTTTGGGTCTCTCCCAGGGCTAAACCTAGACCGAGCAAGAAGGCTCATCTGGATAATCCGGCCGAAGGAACTGCCGCTCCTGAACCGGAGAAAACTCCTGGTGCTGATGCTCTAGTTCGTGAAGACATTCAGAATTATCTACCTCCACAAGATGACGCCTATGCTGAAGAAAGGCCTATCAATCCTGCCAGCCATACCGATCAGCCTGCCAGTCCTGTTCGGGTTGAGGGATCCATCCACCCTTCTGGAACTGTTGATAAACCGACAGTGCCAATGCAGAGCAGCGATTCCAAAGATGATGATGTTGTGATTACCGGCATTGGTCGCTCTGAACTGGGGAACTCTGCTACCTTAGCCAAGCATACTGCGAAGGAAGAAATCTCGGCCATAAAGGGCAAATGGGACGTTGATTCCTCAACGTATGCCGCTTTAAGCGCCCCAGATCTTTATTCTGGGTACCTGAACCGACTGTACACCAGTCGTGATTATGAAGCTGGCATGATCAGGATGATGAAAGAAAAACTTGAGGTAACTCTCTTGTGCTTCATTCTATTGCAACTTAGCTTCTCAATTTCTTCCAATCCGAGATGGTAATCCGAATCATGCTGCCTTGACAACCAAGGTCCGGTTTGACAAAAAACAGGGCTTCAACATAGGTCGTAACAAGAAAACATCATCAAATAACCATTAGCCCCCAAGTGCCAAGTTTAAATACTTGTATTACTCTTGGGACTTTTGTAATGTAAAACCTGCGTTAAGATCAAGTACGCATTAGCCCCCAAGTATCGAGCACATAACTTGCTTGTGTGGTTGATACTTCCAAACCGTGCAATATTTTCTGAACACTGCTGATGACCTGCTGCAGGGGGATCTGAAGACCAAAGAGAAACAAGTCTCGGACCTTCAGGAAATTCTAAAAACCCAGCAGGCTGAAACTGCAAAAGCGAAGGAAGAATTGACCAATGCCTTAAACGTTATGGAACAGCTGAAGGAAAACCGCAACAAGGAACAAGCTGATTGGGCTACTGAGAAGGCTCTTTTGATTAAAAGGGCTGAAAATGCCGAAGCTGCTCTCAAACCGGTGGTTGATGAATTATCCACCGTAAAGCGACAAATACACTCCATGACCTCTGCCGTCTTTGGTAAATCTCTTTCGATGCCCTTCCTCCAATTTGCACCTTGTCTGCTATATCTTATGTCCGGTTTGTAATCCATCTTGAAACACTGCAGGCACACGCATTGGACACTTGGGTTCTGATGTGCGGATGAAACTCAAAGCTGCTTATACTTTGATTGAACAGTTGTATACCGGAGCACAGAGAGCTATCACCACTGCATCGCATAACAACCCCGCACCGTCTTTGATTCAAGACACGTTAAAAAGGTTATCCATGCTTCCTGCCCGGTTTGAAGAGTTAAAAAGGTCAGCTGCTCGAACCGGAGCCATCACTGCCTTGATCCGGGCCAAAGCGTGGGTACCAGACTTTGATCCTGTCGAAGCGGCACAAGGATATCCCAGCTTGAAAGAAGACGGTTCAGACTTCGGCGAAAATGACTTGAGGGCGATAAACCGGGCGGTGCGCCCCCTAGCTTGTCAATTGGCTGAAGAAGCAGATCTGACACATTATCAGGCCCAATATGATAACCAGAACAAGCGAGTAGCTTCCCCGATCCCTGAAGCGGAAAACCTTATTCCTCCAATCCGTAAGCATACCTACGCCCCTGACATTGAACCGTCTTTGCTGATTCATGAAGAAGCTGTTTTTCAAGCGTTAATGGGAATCGACTGGACCACTGCTGATTTCCTGCCAATGGGTAGCCATGAGAAGGCTGAAGCGGCGCAAGATGATCCACAACCTTCGAACCGAGGCGGCGAACAGGCGTAATCAAAGCTTCGGTTCACCTTAATTGGTGACGTTAATCCGTCAAAAAACAATATTTTCAGGCACTACGCTGCCTTGTAATAAGATAGTTAATACCTCTGCCTTTGAATGCGCCTTTGTGCACGGGTACTGATGCCCTTGCCATGACTTTTTCCAACTTGTGTTTCCTGTCTTTACTGGGCACAAAGGACGGTCTTTCGACCATACGAACCGTGCTGTGCCTTTGCCAAACCGGGCAACTTGCCTCCGGGTTAAAAAATGGACCAGGCTGTGTCAGCTGAATCGGTTTAAAAGTATTTGTCGTTCCAAAGAACAAAAACACCACAAGAAGGAAGATAACAATCAACCAAATACGAGAGGAAAACGCAATAGTAAAACGCATGCAAATGGTGGTTGCTATGAACCGTTCAGAAGGCGTTACCATCGTCAAGACAAAAAACCAAGCCCCCAAGGGGTGTAGCTACGGTTTAAGTCGACTAGGTTCCTAACTGGATCGTGGCAAATATGCCGGTCAAATGGCATTGCATTGGTTCGGATTCGACCAAGCCCCCAAGTGACTCAGTGGCCTAGGGCCGATCAAGTGGCATTGCATTGGTTCGGACACGACCAAGCCCCCAAATGACTTATTGGCTGTTTAAAAGCCGATCAGAAGGCATTACCATCATCAAGACAAGACCGAGCTCCCATAAGGTGTAACTACGGTTCAAGTCGATTAGGTCCCCAACTGACTTAGTGGCAAATGTGCCAGCCAGAAGGCATTACCGTCGTCAAGACATGACCAAGCTCCCCGGAGGTGTAGCTACGGTTCAGGTCGACTAGGTCCCCAACTGACTTTGTTGATATTGTGTGAAGCGACCTCAAGGGGTAAACCGGAGGTTGCCCTAAAGCGAATCAACTCCGTGTAACCACACATGATGTGAAGAAAACAGAGACCCCGCTTTACTCGAGGCTCCGGTTAATTATATTGATCATAATATATACATGGTCATGATATGTACATAAGCAGAGCCCAAGGCTCATGTATAGTAAGGCCGAAGATGAGCTATGTTCCACGGCCTGTTGGTCTCCTCCTCTGATGTGCGTGAATCTTTGCGCTCTCGAATATCAATCAGGTAGTATGACCCATTATTCAGATTCTTGCTGACCACAAAAGGTCCTTCCCAAGGCGGGGATAATTTATGCATATCAGACTGATCCTGGATGAGCCGGAGCACCAAATCCCCCTCCTGAAAGGTTCTGGTTCTAACCCGACGGCTGTGGTAACGACGAAGATCTTGCTGGTAAATCGCTGAACGGGCAGCTGCTAAATCATGTTCCTCATCCAACAAGTCAAGAGCATTCTGCCGTGCCTGCTCGTTGTCCGCTTCAACATAAGCTGCCACACGAGGTGAATCATGTCGTATATCACTTGGGAGAACCGCCTCTGCTCCATAGACCATAAAAAACGGCGTAAACCCGTGGATCTGTTAGGCGTGGTGCTGATGCTCCATAATACAGACGGTAGCTCCTCAACCCAACAACCTGGCGTCCTCTGCAGAGGGACCAGAAGCCGGGGTTTGATACCTCTCAAGATCTCTTGATTCGCCCGTTCTGCTTGACCATTAGATTGTGGGTGAGCTACCGAAGAAACATCAAGCCGTATATGCTGACGTGCGCAAAACTCTTTCATGGCACCTTTGGATAGATTGGTACCATTATCTGTGATGATGCTGTGTGGAAAACCAAACCGGAAGATCACCTTCTTTATAAACCAAACCGCCGTGGCCGCATCACATTTACTGACAGGTTCTGCCTCCACCCACTTTGTAAATTTGTCAACCGGCACCAATAGGTGGGTCTTCTTATCTTTGGAACGTTTAAAAGGCCCAACCATATCGAGCCCCCAAGTCGCAAACGGCCAAGTAATTGGAATCATCCTCAATTCTTGAGCCGGTATGTGCGCTCGTCTGGAAAATTTCTGGCAACCATCACATAACCTGACCAGGTCTTCTGCATCAGCATGAGCAGTTAACCAGTAGAAACCGTGGCGGAACGCTTTAGCCACCAATGATTTTGAACCGGCGTGGTGGCCGCAATCCCCTTCATGTATTTCACGTAATATCTCGCACCCCTCCTCAGGGGATACGCACCGTTGCAGCGCTCCTGACACGCTGCGATGATGTAGCTCCCCTTTGAGAATGGTCATAGACTTGGACCGCCGTACTATCTGCCGAGCCAAGGTTTCGTCTTCTGGCAACTCACCCCGGTTCATATATGCCAGATAAGGAAGCGTCCAATCCGGGGTGATGTGAAGAGCCGCCACTAATTGAGCCTCCGGATCAGGAATAGCCAACTCCAGTTCACCGGGTAGCTGTACCGATGGGTGATACAATACATCCAAGAAAACATTGGGTGGGACCGGTTTACGCTGAGAGCCCAAGCGGCTTAAAGCGTCCGCTGCCTCATTCTTTCTGCGGTCCACATGGTCCACTTGATAGCCTTTGAAATGCCCTGCCACCATATCTACTTCACGACGGTATGCAGCCATGAGCGGATCCTTAGAATCCCAGGTGCCAGATACTTGCTGAGCCACTAGATCCGAATCACCAAAGCACCTAACGCGGCTCAGATTCATCTCTTTAGCCATCCGAAGACCATGAAGCAAAGCTTCATACTCAGCCGCATTGTTTGTACAGGGGAACATTAAACGGAGGACATAACAAAACTTGTCTCCTCATGGGGAATTTAAAACGACTCCAGCCCCCGAGCCTTCCAATTGTCTGGATCCGTCAAAATGAATAGTCCAATATGTGTTATCTGGCTTCTCCTCAGGTGCTTGTAACTCTGTCCAATCATTTATGAAGTCGACAAGTGCTTGTGATTTTATGGCCGTCCGGGGTACGTATCTTAAACCGTGCGGCCCAAGCTCGATAGCCCACTTGGCAATCCGACCGGTCGCCTCCCGGTTCTGTATGATGTCACCCAAAGGAGCAGAACTGACCACCGTGATGGGGTGCCCTTGAAAATATTGCTTCAGCTTCCGGCTTGCCATAAAAACACCATATACCAGCTTCTGCCAATGCGGATACCTTTGCTTGGACTCGATAAGCACTTCGCTGATATAGTAAACCGGACGTTGAACCGGATGCTCCTTCCCAGCCTCCTTGCGTTCTACCACAATCGCCACACTGACCGCTCTGGCGTTCGCAACAACATATAACAGGAGTGGCTCTTTATCTACGGGGGCTGCCAACACTGGCGGATTGACTAACTGTCGCTTCAAATCCTCAAACGCTTTATCAGCCTCCGGACTCCAGACAAATTGATCTGTCTTCTTGAGCATTTGATACAAGGGGATCGCCTTTTCACCGAGGCGGCTGATAAACCGGCTTAACGCAGCAATCCGCCCGGCCACGCGCTGAACATCATTGACGCATTTCGGTTTGGCCAGGGAGGTGATGGCTGTGATCTTTTCCGGATTGGCCTCAATTCCTCTATGGGACACTAAGAATCCCAACAACTTGCCTGCAGGTACACCGAAAACACATTTAGCTGGGTTGAGCATCATTTGGTACACTCTCAAGTTATCGAAGGTTTCCTTCAAATCGTCAACCAGGGTCTCCTTCTCTCGTGACTTGACCACAATGTCATCCACATAGGCATGTACATTACGACCAATCTGTTCGTGGAGGCAATTTTGCACACACCGTTGATAAGTAGCCTGCGCACTCTTAAGCCCGAAGGGCATAGAAACATAGCAGAAGGCTCCAAAGGGAGTAATGAACGCCGTCTTCTCCTGGTCCTTAACTGCCATCTTGATCTGATGATAACCCGAATAGGCATCCAAAAAACTCAAACGCTCGCAACCTGCCGTAGCATCAATGATTTGATCAATATGGGGGAGAGCAAAAGGATCCGCTGGACAAGCTTTATTCAAGTCTGTGTAATCCACACACATGCGCCAGGTGCCGTTTTTCTTAAGAACCAGCACCGAATTAGCAAGCCACTCGGGATGAAAAACCTCGATAATAAAACCAGCTGCCAGGAGCCTGGCTACTTCCTCACCAATCGCTTTACGTCTTTCTTCGTTAAACCGGCGTAGGAACTGTTTTACCGGTTTATACTTAGGATCCACATTAAGGGTGTGCTCAGCGAGTCGCCTCGGTACACCAGGCATGCCAGACGGCTTCCATGCAAAGATGTCCCGATTCTCACGGATGAACTCGATGAGCGCGCTTTCCTATTTTGGATCCAAGTTTGCACTGATGCTGAACTGCTTGGATGAATCGCCAGGTACGAAGTCAACAAGCTTAGTTTCGGCAGCTGATTTGAACTTTAAGGTTGGATCGTGGTCCGTAGTTGGTTTCTTTAATGAAGTCATGTCCTCCGGATCAACACTGTCTTTGTACTGCTTTAGCTCCTCCGTAGCACAAACCGATTCTGCATAAGTCGCATCTCCTTCCTCGCATTCCAAAGCGATTCGACGGCTCCCATGAACCGTTATAGTGCCCTTGTAACCCGGCATCTTGAGTTGCAGATATACATAGCAGGGCCGCGCCATAAATTTTGCATAGGCTGGCCGTCCGAACAAAGCGTGGTATGGACTTTGGATTTTAACCACTTCAAATGTCAGCGTCTCTGATCTGGAATCATGACTATCGCCGAAGACCACTTCAAGGGCTATCTTACCAACAGGGTACGCAGACTTGCCAAGCACCACCCCGTGGAACACTGTATTGGTCGGTTTGAGATCCTTATCCACCAGTCCCATGCGATGGAAGGTCTCATAATACAAGATGTTAATGCTGCTCCCTCCGTCCATGAGTACCTTGGTGAGCTTATAACCTCCCACCTGAGGCGCCACTACCAATGCTAACTGACCTGGATTATAAACCCTGGGAGGATGATCTTCTCGGCTCCATATGATTGGTTGTTCTGACCAGCGCAGATAGTGAGGCGTGGCCGGTTCAACAGCACTAACTGCCCGCCTCTGAAGCTTTCTATCCCGTTTATCCAAGCTTGTAGTAAAAACATGGTACTGTCCACCACTCAACTGTTTCGGGTTGCTCTGATAACCTGATTGCTGCTGTTGCTGCTGGCTGTGACCACTTTGATTACCTTGATTATTTTGGCTGTTCTGTCCGCCCGGATTACCATGGAACCCTGGACCAGAATTTCCGCCGCCGTACCCTGATCCGGAACCTGAACCGCCGCCAGAGCCGTGATCATATTGGAAAATGTTTGAGCTTTTGAATTCCCTCATGATGTAACAATCCTTCCAAAGATGGGTTGCTGGCTCCTCTTTTGTTCCGTGCTTCGGACATGGCTGGTTTAAGAAAAAGTTCAAACGCTCCGGATTAGGACCGGGATTTCCGCGAAAACCTGGCTGTTTCCCCTTACGTCGCTGGCCCTTGTTCTATGCACTGGTGTTGGCCACAAAATCCGCGCTCCCATCCGGTTTACGCTTACCTCCGCCTCCATTGCCTGTTGGTTGATGCTGCTGGCCTTTGGTGTTGCTATTCTTCTTTCCCTTCCCTGCTTTGTCGTCACCAGAGTCAGGATCCTTGGTACTGTCAGAATCCGCATACTTCACTAAAGCGGTCATGAGCGTTCCCATATCCGTGCAATCACGCTTCATCCAGCCTAACTTTAGCTTCAAAGGGCCAAACCGACAGTTGCCTTCCAACAGCACCACGGCGGTGTCTGCGTTGATGCGATCTGACGAGTGCAAAACTTCTGATACCCGGCGTACCCAATGGGTAGTTGACTCCCCTTCTTGCGGAATGCAAGCTGCTAGGTCGACTATCGACATTGGCTGTTTGCACGTGTCCTTGAAATTCTTGATAAACCGGGCTCGCAACTGGGCCCACGAATTGATGGAATTAGGCGGTAGGCTCTTTAGCCAAGTCCGGGCCGTCCCTTCCAACATCATGGTAAAATACTTCGCACATGCCGTGTCATCCACATCCAGCATCTCCATAGCCATCTCATAGCTCTCCACCCATGTCTCCGGAGGCTGATCTGCCGTGTAGTTTGGTACCTTGCGGGGGCCTTTGAAGTCTTTAGGCAGGCGTACGTTGCGCAAAGCGGGAACAAGGCACGGTACTCCCAAAGAACTAGAAACCACCCCCGGTTCAATCGTTGCAGTTGGGAAGATAGGTGTAAGCTGACGAGCCTGATGCTGCGCTGCTAATCCGGCCTCCTGCGCACGGGCGCGATCCACATTCTCCTGAGCATTGTCGACGCCCGCCGGATTGTTGCCGTGGAGTGCTTCACACCTGGCATTACTTGAAACAGCCGGCTCCTCCATGCGCCTATTATAGCTCCTGCTGGGGCGAGGGGTGGAGTGAATCCGATCACGGCTTTGCGAATATGCTTCTTGTCGGGCCAAAGCGGTCCTAAGGAGCTCCTTGACTCGGCGTGTCTCTACATCCTGCGGTGAATCGCCTTCGATCGGAATGGCTTCCAACCGAGCTGCCGCCGCAACGAGGTTATCCATCGGGTTGGAATAATGGCCCGATGGCGTTGGCACGGCCTGTGGTGTTCCAGTGTTGTGACGAGGCAGGTTTATTATACGGTGCTGAATCGGAGCGCCAACTGTTGCCTCCGCACGGTTTACCCCTGGCGGATTATTGGCCCCCGCCCCAGGGGTGTTGAAGAGATTTCTGGCATCGAGGGCTGCGGGCAATCGAGATCGGAATTTCCTCTTCAGGACTTCCTGAGATGCATTCTGGTCCATCATGAGCTTGTAAGCCTGTGCATCTAAAGCGGCACGCTCTGCCGTCATCCTGGCCTCTTCTGCTGCCAGCCCCGCTTTAGCTTGAGTGATCTGTTCTCTCACTTTGGCAATTTCGGCATTGTGAACCTCCTGATCCACCGGGTTGGCTTCCGCCATAAGCACCGCCAGTGCGTCAAACAGATCTGACAATACTTGGGCTGGTGAGTCCGCAGGGCCCCCTGCCCGCGCAGCTGTTGCCGCTGCCGATCCGGAGATCACTGCTGCCGCAGTTGATGAATGTGGCGCCGCCTGTGTTCCAGCCATGAAGATCCTAACTCGATTGGGCAGATCAGAGGGGTCCGGAATACTGTCGCCATCGGAGCTGCCCCCAATCCGATCATCTTGCAGCTGGTATAGAGACTCGGTCTCCCTGGTTGACGTTTCATCGCTGGAGTAGATGGCGGTTTCGCCACCGGATTCGGATCCTTCCTCGTAGCTTCCTCCGTGGATGACTCCCACGAAGGCGCGCTTCCTGGTCGGTTTAACCAGGGTCAATCTCGTGCACTGAGCTGTCTCGACGAGGTCGGCGCAGACGCCCAGCTCGGGGCCCGGTTCACCGATCTTGCCGATGAAAACATGGATGCCGCCAAAAGGGACCCGGTACCCGTACTCGATCGAGCCGGCGTCGGGGCCCCAGCCTGTGCTGTTGATGTAGAATTTTCCGCGACAACTTTTGGTCATCCGGCCCACAGCGTAGCCCTCGAGTCCTTCAAAGCGGCCCTCCAAGAACTTGAAACCATCTCGCGATAGCCCCACGGTGGGCGCCAACTGTCGTGGATTTGTCACGGCAGATGTCCTAGCAAGAGGACTTAGTCGTGGAGCCATCGCAACGGGTTAACTTGAAGGGGTTAAAACGGACGCAAGGACACAGTATTTATACTAGTTCGGCCCCTTCGATGAAGGTAAAAGCCTACGTCTAGTTGTGATGGGATTGATGTGTTTCGAGGGCTAGGGGGCGATAAGCTTCGCCTAAACCTCGAGTTGTTGTTCTCTGTCCCTAAACCGTCGTAGGGTCGTCCCCTTATATACACGGGTGACGCCCGTCGGTCTACAAAATCCCAACTTCCGGTTCATACACGTGCCCGGGTTGGTCTCTCTATTCCTAACTTACAATGCAAGTTTACCTCAGGCTGGTTTACGGCCATAAACCTTTAAACCGATTATAGGCCTTGGGCCCTTCTATTTCTCCTTGGGCTTTAACATCTTGGGTCCATTGACGGAGCTAACCCGGGCCCTGTAGGCCGGTTTACCCCAAATAGCAATATCCCCAACACCTTTGGTTTTGCCGGCCTTCTTGTCCGCTAAGTATTTGGGGCAGTTCCGCTTCCAGTGACCACTTCCCTTGCAATAAAAGCACTCAGTTTCGGGCTTGGGTCCATTCTTTGGCTTCTTCCCGGCAACTTGCTTACCGGGCGCGGCAACTTCCTTGCCGTCCTTCTTGAAGTTCTTTTTACCCTTGCCCTTCTTGAACTTAGTGGTTTTATTCACCATCAACACTTGATGCTCCTTCTTGATTTCTACCTCTGCTGATTTCAGCATAGCATATACTTCAGGAATGGTCTTTACCATCCCCTGCATATTGTAGTTCATCACAAAGCTCTTGTAGCTAGGTGGAAGCGACTGGAGGATTCTGTCAATGACCGCTTCATCCGGGAAAAATTTATCTCTCCCTGTGGAAGAACTAAGTTGATCAAGACATGAAGTAGTAGCAGGAGAAGCCTTGCATCATTGGTTTGGTCGGGTCGTCCACCACACTAGCCACCATCACGTACCCGTCGCCATCAGCAACATTGCTCCTGCAGCAGCAACAAATAATCATTTATAAATTAAACGGACCACGTACAAGGTTATACTAAGCATGTAAGTACAGTCCAGCTACACGTCCAAGGTTATACTAAGCATGTAAGTACAGTCCAGCTATAAAGTGGATAGCAAAGTGTGGCTGTTGTTGTTGCTACTTTAGCCAATTGAGCTAATTAATCTCATCAACCTAATACACTTCTCTCAAAAAAGAAAAAAGCAACTTCAAATATTGAGTACAGCAGCAACATCTACTTGTTAATGGAGTTCCAGTTCAATATTGAGTACAGATTCCTCTAAAATACCTTGGCACAAGTGCATCACATATTCATCAACTTAGCATCAGAAGTAGTGATCACGAGAAGAGTGGGAGGGAGATGCAGGAGCTACCTTCCGCGGTCGCAATGGAAGCAGAGGAGCAGACCCCTCTTGCCCCCACCCCCTCAAGCAGGACAGGGCTGCCGGCTGGGTGCACCCCTACTCCTCCACCTCCTCACCCTGCACATAGCAAGTTTCAGATGTTAAGAATAGTGAGATGATTCCATACAAAGTAGAACAGTTGTACTTGGCAATGCACACTAGCTAACAGAATGCCCACAATAAATATTTTGGCTAAACTACTTTCCTTGACAGCTTTACAAATTATAACAATGATTCATCTGACTATTTCTAGAGGAATCAACCCAACCCCTGTTGCTTTCTGACTATTCCATACAAAGTAGAACACTGAACTGGCCCAAGTTGCAGGCTATACTGATCTTTACAGTGTAGATAAACTAAAGAACTAACAAAGATTTAACCGATCCAGAGTGTCAGCTCCCTAATCCAACACCCCCGCTACGCATAGACAAAATTTTGGATACTAGACAAAATTTAGATTTAGATTTTGGAAGGTGATCATGCCATTCAAGTGACCATGCATACTAGACAAACGTCACAGGATGCACATCAAAAAATACATCAGAGATGCATTCAAAATAACATGAACATCACAGGATATCCATCTATCCTATGCAAGTTTCAGGAATAATAATGGCATGCATAGGGCAATCTTTATCTTGACAGAAACAAGCAGGCCACACATTTGAACATGAACAATAGACACACATCTGAGCATGTATTTCAGATTGGGAAGATAATAATGTCAGAGCCCTAGATGTCATCAGTTAATAAGATAGATGGGGAAATGAGATGGTCACCTGTCCCAATCCTCACGATCCGCGTAGGTCTCCTCCTGGTAGCCATGGGGGTCTGCCTGCTCTCCCTGGTCCGGCTGGTCTCCGTCATCAACATGGCCTCCCTTGAAAAAACGACGAGGGTGGTGAGGGGGATTGAGGAGGAGAGAGGTCGGAGAAGAAGGGGGAGGTCAGATCGGGGGACGTTACCTCCTGGGGTCGGGGTAGTGCTGTTGGTGGTGGTGCTGCGGTGGCTAGTCCTCGTGGGCGTCGGGGGCGGCGGCGGCGTTGGCCTTGTACTTGGCGGCCTTCTTGCTGGCCCTGGTGGGCTTGTCGGGGTTGTCGGGCGGGACGACCTTCTTGACGACGCGGGCGACGGCCTCGTTGCCCAAGGCGCCATCGGCCAGGTCGAGCAGGTCGAAGATCCCCATCCCGATGGCGGCGGCAAGGTGTGAGAGAGAAGGTGGGAGAGGGGAAGAGGGTGTGGTGCCGCCCGGGGGGGAGGGCGTCAGGGTGGGGGGACTGCCGGTGGGGGAGACCGGAGACGGGCAGGGAGGTCACTGGTGGAGCAATGTGGCTGCCAGATCGGGGGAGGGTTAGGTGGAAATCCTAACCCTGGAAGAGAAGGAGGAGGGGGGACGCCATGGCCGTGCCTGGCCTAGTGGATATGGGAGTTGAAGGCGAGGGGAGGGGGTCGGCGGTAGGTGGGGATGGCGGCGGTGGTAGGTGGGGATGGCGGCGGTGGGAGATGAGGGAGACGAAGGCGGAGAGGAGACGAGGGAGAGGAGGGTGGGGATGGATCAGATCTGGAGAAACGGTGGGCGGGTAGGTGGGTTAGGGTTTTGGTTTTTTCAGGAGAGGATCAACCGTTGGATGGGCGCGTCATGGATGGCTTGGATCGTGTCCAACTTGGTGATCCGCGTGGAGGTGGTTCCTCGCTTCTCATTGGCTGGCTGGCTCACGCTCGAAAATCCAAATTTTGGACCCAAATCTCTGATTTTTTTACAAATGCCTACAAATGTGTGTTGCAATATTGGACCATAACATTTTCCAAAAGGCGGCTGTTAGGTGTCGGTCAATCGGCCTAAATTTGGGTCGGTCGCCTCACGACCCTACGATGTTTTCGTGTGTAACCATTTGATTCACCCCCAAGTTATACTTTCTTCCCCATCTTGCTCGTTCTCTATCAGATAGAACACACAGTTGACCCTCCCGCCGTTGCGCCCTCGCGCACAACCGTAGTTTGTCGCCTAAACGTTGGCATCACCCCAACGTGCTCTAGTTGTAGCATTTGCCGGTTATCGCACCTTCCCGAGGCTGCTCACCGCAGGGGATGAAGCATCCTCAATCAACAGTTCCAGTAACCCATCTCATATTGTGCACAAGGGTGCATATTGGAATGGCAAACAATGTTGCCTAAGGAAGTTTTAATTTTCTTTGGACGAAAAAACCATTTTTCATTTTTCGAGTGCCCAAAAGGAGGTTTTTTTGTGAAGGAACTACCAAATAATTGTTGCAAAACTGGACCAAATCAATTTTATAAAATACTAGGACATATTTAATGCACAATTGACAAAATGGTTGGGTGCAAAAAGTTTTGATCCACCTCTCGTGAAAAAGAAAAATTTCCGCTGATTCAGCTGGAAGCGGGTCAAATTTGAACTGGAGCTGCCTCATAGTTTGCTATTTATTTTTTCCAAAAATCATTTCTAGGTAAATAAGTATCTATTTAATCAGAGAAACACCAAAAAAATTCCAAGATTCAACCACTAGCTAGGAACGGTCATTCCCGCCGTTTTGACCGCATTTTGAAACGGGCATAAAAAATTTAAAAAAAATAAAAAATTGGGAAACCTTCGCATTGTGTCATCATATGTGACCAAGTTCCCAGGAAAAATAACAAACTTGTAATACGACAATTATTTTAAAAAAGTGTTCTCAGAAACGAGCTATCATCTCTGAAGATTCATGTCTTTCAAGCCAAATGATCAATCTTATGGCCACATTCGTGACATAGTTTGTTCAAACAACGTTGCCTAAGGAATTTTTAATTTTCTTTGGACGAAAAAACCATTTTTCATTTTTCGAGTGCCCAAAAGGAGGTTTTTGTGTGTGAAGGAACTACCAAATAATTGTTGCAAAATTGGACCAAATCAATTTTATAAAATACTAGGACATATTTAATGCACAATTGACAAAATGGTTGGGTGCAAAAAGTTTTGATCCACCTCTCGTGAAAAAGACAAATTTCCGCCGACTCAGTTGGAAGCGGGTCAAATTTGAACTGGAGCTGCCTCATAGTTTGCTATTTATTTTTTTCAAAAATAATTTCTAGGTAAATAAGTATCTATTTAATCAGAGAAACACCAAAAAAATTCCAAGATTCAACCACTAGCTAGGAACGGTCATTCCCGCCGTTTTGACCGCATTTTGAAACGGGCATAAAAAATTCAAAAAAAATAAGAAATTGGGAAACCTTCGCATTGTGTCATCATATGTGACCAAGTTCCTAGGAAAAATAACAAACTTGTAACACGACAATTATTTTAAAAAAGTGTTCTCAGAAACGAGCTATCATCTCTGAAGATTCCTGGCTTTCAAGCCAAATGATCAATCTTATGGCCACATTCGTGGCATAGTTTGTTCAAATGATCTCATATTGTGCACAAGGGTGCATATTGGAATGGCAAACAATGTTGCCTAAGGAAGTTTTCATTTTCTTTGGACGAAAAAACCATTTTTCATTTTTCGAGTGCCCAAAAGGAGGTTTTTTTGTGAAGGAACTACCAAATAATTGTTGCAAAATTGGACCAAATCAATTTTATAAAATACTAGGACATATTTAATGCACAATTGACAAAATGGTTGGGTGCAAAAAGTTTTTATCCACCTCTCGTGAAAAAGACAAATTTCCGCCGATTCAGCTGGAAGCGGGTCAAATTTGAACTGCAGCTGCCTCATAGATTGCTATTTATTTTTTCCAAAAATGATTTCTACTACATAAGTACCTATTTAATCATAAATACATGGTTTGGTGGCGATACGTCGAGGTTTGGGCGGTGGCCGAGGGCCCCAACTCTAGAGCGCGTAAACTCGCATGCCCGCCGCGTGGTCACCGCGTGACCGTGGCGTTGCCATGTGTTCTGGGCGGCCTAGGTATGTCTAGTGGGTTGGTCACTCCCGAGGTAGGTGCTAGGAAGAAAATCACAACATAAGATTCTCACGAGGAGACCGATCGATGCTCAAACATGAATAACCAGCCAAGTGTTTGATTTGCGGTACGGGAAATGCACATGGCTAATGGGCATGAGTTTTGGCTGAGGATGATCAGTTACTAAGAAGACCGTGTTCACAAATTTTCAGCTCAAAAGGAGGAGCCTAGGTGGTACTTGCTTTGCAAACCACCACACTGGATATAAATACGAATGTTGAAGCTCGGCTCAAAATAATGAATGGATTGAGCTGGCATTTGGTGGAGGATAGTTATTTGGGCATAGGAAAGCACTGTAGAAAATGGATGCTATTTGGACATGCCAAAGTGGTACTTCCTTCACAAACTGTTGTTCTGAACAGAATAGGAAAATGAATATTTTTGAATTATTTTTGAACTAGGCAAGGAAGGTTTTTACATATTTGACGAAGATATGACCCAAAGAATTTATGAGATTTGTTTGGGAATTTTGGCCATGACAGAAATATAGGTTGCTTCACAACCTAGGGCAAAAACTGCCACATGGACATGACACATAGGCAACGCCTCGTCATCGCAACCCACCACAATTTACAAGGCTATGACCATATATATTGGTCGTTAACAACTAGAAATAAGGCAGCGGACTAGCGCTGTTTGCTTTATGACCTTTTCGTGTAAGGAAATTACGACCTTTTTGACCAAAATGGTCGCAATGCCTTAGGGTTTGGAGCCCCTCGAACAGCTTTTGACCAATTGGTCTCAAATGGTCATAAATCTATGACCAATTCTTCCAGGGTCACTGACAGAAGGTCATAAGTTGACATATTTCTTGTAGTGCGTTGACACAACGTAGAGGAAGTAGTCGTACGTCCTCCTCGCGATCCGACCGATCCCAGCGCCATTACTCCGGCGCCTCCGAGTTCTTGACACACGTACAGCACGATGACGTTCTCCGGGCTGGGATCCAGCAAAGCTCTCGGGGAAGAGTTTCGTCAGCACGACGGCGTGGTGTTGATCTTGATGTGTTACCGACGCAGGGCTTCGCCTAAGCACTGTGACAATATGACCGAGGTGGAATATGGTGCAGGGGGGCACCGCACACGGCTAAGGAACGATCTCAAGGATCAACTTGTGTGTCCATGGGGTGCCCCCTGCCCCCGTATATAAAGGAGCAAGGGAGAGGGGTGCGGCCAGCCATAGGGCGCGCCAGGAGGAGTCCTACTCCTGCCGGGAGTAGGACTCCCCATCCAATCCTATTCCAACTAGGACTCCCAAGGGGGAAAGAGAGAGAGAGGTGGCCGGCCACCTCTCCTAGTCCTAATAGGACTAGGGGAGGGGGGCGGCGCGCAGCCCTCCATGGCAGCCCCTTTCACCTTTCCACTAAGGCCCAATAAGGCCCATATGGCTCCCGGGGGGTTCCGGTAACCTCCCGGTAATCCGGTAAAATCCCGATTTCACCCGGAACACTTCCGATATCCAAATATAGGCTTCCAATATATCAATCTTTATGTCTCGACCATTTCGAGACTCCTCGTCATGTCCGTGATCACATCCGGGAGTCCGAACTCCTTCGGTACATCAAAATGCATAAACTCATAATAACTGTCATCGAAACCTTAAGCGTGCGGACCCTATGGTTCGAGAACAATGTAGACATGACCGAGACTCGTCTCCGGTCAATAACCAATAGCGGGACCTGGATGCCCATATTGGCTCCTACATATTCTACGAAGATCTTTATCAGTCAGACCGCATAACAACATACGTTGTTCCCTTTGTCATCGGTATGTTACTGAAGGAAATATGCCCTAGAGGCAATAATAAAGTTATTATTTATTTCCTTATATCATGATAAAGGTTTATTATTCATGCTAGAATTGTATTAACCGGAAACATAATACATGTGTGAATACATAGAAAAACAGAGTGTCACTAGTATGCCTCTACTAGACTAGCTCGTTAATCAAAGATGGTTATGTTTCCTAACCATGAACAAAGAGTTGTTATTTGATTAACGAGGTCACATCATTAGTTGAATGATCTGATTGACATGACCCATTATATTAGCTTAGCACCCGATCGTTTAGTATGTTGCTATTGCTTTATCCATGACTTATACATGTTCCTATGACTATGAGATTATGCAACTCCCGTTTGCCAGAGGAACACTTTGGGTACTACCAAACGTCACAACGTAACTAGGTGATTATAAAGGAGTACTGTAGGTGTCTGCAATGGTAGATGTTGGGTTGGCGTATTTCGAGATTAGGATTTTTTACTCCGATCGTCGAAGAGGTATCTCTGGGCCCTCTCGGTAATGCACATCACTTAAGCCTTGCAAGCATTGCAACTAATGAGTTAGTTGCGGGATGATGTATTACAGAACGAGTAAATAGACTTGCCGGTAACGATATTGAACTAAGTATTGGATACTGACGATCGAATCTCGGGCAAGTAACATACCGATGACAAAGGGAACAACGTATGTTGTTATGCGGTCTGACCGATAAAGATCTTCATAGAATATGTAGGAGCCAATCTGGGCATCCAGGTCCCGCTATTGGTTATTGACCGGAGATGTGTCTCGATCATGTCTACATTGTTCTCGAACCGTAGGGTCCGCACGCTTAACGTTACGATGACAGTTATTATGAGTTTATGCATTTTCATGTACCGAAGGTTGTTCGGAGTCCCGGATGTGATCACGGACATGACGAGGAGTCTCGAAATGGTCGAGAAGTAAAGATTGATATATTGGAAGCCTATGTTTGGACATCGGAAGTGTTCCAGGTGAAATCAGGATTTTATCGGAATACCGGGAGGGTTACCGGAACCCCCCGGGAATCATATGGGCCATAGTGGGCCTTAGTGGAAAGGAGAAAGGGGCTGCCCTAGGTGGCTGCACGCCTCCCCCCTTCCCCTAGTCCTTAGGACTAGGAGAGGTGGCCGGCCCCCTCTCTCCCTCTCCCCCTTGCGGAGTCCTAGTCCAAGTAGGATTAGGGGGGGGGGGAATCCTACTCCCGGAGGGAGTAGGACTCTCCTGGCGCGCCAAGAGCTTGGCCGGCCAGCCCCTCCCCCTGGATCCTTTATATACGGAGGCAGGGGGCACCCCATAGACACACAAGTTGATCCTTGAGATCGTTCCTTAGCCGTGTGCGGTGCCCCCTTCCACCAAATTCCACCTCGGTCATATTGTCGCAGTGCTTAGGCGAAGCCCTGCGTCAGTAGTACATCAAGATCGTCACCACGCCGTCGTGCTGACGGAACTCTTCCCCGACGCTTTGCTGGATCGGAGCCCGGGGATCGTCATCGAGCTGAACGTGTGCTAAGAACTCGGAGGTGCCGGAGTAACGGTGCTTGGATCGGTCGGACCGGGAAGAAGACGTACGACTACTTCCTCTACGTTGTGTCAAACGCTTCCGTTGCGATCTACAAGGGTACGTAGATCATACTCTCCTCTCGTTGCTATGCATCACCATGATCTTGCGTGTGCGTAGGAATTTTTTTGAAATTACTACGTTCCCCAACAGTGGCATCCGAGCCTAGGTTTTTATGGTTTGATGTTATTTGCACGAGTAGAACACAAGTGAGTTGTGGACGATACAAGTCATACTGCCTACTAGCATGTCATACTTTGGTTCAGCGGTATTGTTGGACGAGACGATCCGGACCAACATTACGCGTACTCTTACGCGAGACCGGTTCCCTCGACGTGCTTCGCACAGAGATGGCTTGCGGAAGACTGTCTCTCCAACTTTAGTTGAACCGAGTGTGGCTACGCCCGGTCCTTGAGAAGGTTAAAACGGAGTCTATTTGACAAACTATCATTGTGGTTTTGATGCGTAGGTAAGATGAGTTCTTGCTTAAGCCCGTAGCAGCCACGTAAAACTTGCAACAACAAAGTAGAGGATGTCTAACTTGTTTTTGCAGGGCATGTTGTGATGTGATATGGTCAAGACATGATGCTAAATTTTATTGTATGAGATGATCATGTTTTGTAACCGAGTTATCGGCAACTGGCAGGAGCCATATGGTTGTCGCTTTATTGTATGCAATGCAATCGCGATGTAATGCTTTACTTTATTACTAAGCGGTAGTGATAGTCGTGGAAGCATAAGATTGGCAAGACGACAACGATGCTACGATGGAGATCAAGGTGTCGCGCCGGTGACGATGGTGATCATGACGGTGCTTCAGAGATGGAGATCACAAGCACAAGATGATGATGACCATATCATATCACTTATATTGATTGCATGTGATGTTTATCTTTTTATGCATCTTATCTTGCTTTGATTGACGGTAGCATTATAAGATGATCTCTCACTGAATTATCAAGAAGTGTTCTCCCTGAGTATGCACCGTTGCAAAAGTTCTTCGTGCTGAGACACCACGTGATGATCGGGTGTGATAGGCTCTATGTTCAAATACAACGGGTGCAAAACAGTTGCACACGCGGAATACTCAGGTTATACTTGACGAGCTATGCATATAATATATGACCTCGGAACACAGAGACCGAAAGGTCGAGCGTGAATCATATAATAGATATGATCAACATAACGATGTTCACCATTGAAAACTACTCCATATCACCTGATGATCGGTTATGGTTTAGTTGATTTGGATCACGTGATCACTTAGAGGATTAGAGGGATGTCTATCTAAGTGGGAGTTCTTAATTAATTTGATTAACTGAACATAAACTTATCATGAACTTAGTATCTGATAGTATCTTGCTTGTTTATGTTGATTGTAGATAGATGGATTGTGCTGTTATTCCATTAAATTTTAATGCGTTCCTTGAGAAAGAAAAGTTGAAAGATGATGGTAGCAATTACACGGACTGGGTCCGTAACTTGAGGATTATCCTCATTGCTGCACAGAAGAATTACGTCCTGGAAGCACCGCTAGGTGCCAGGCCTGCTGCTAGAGCAACACCAGAAGTTATGAACGTCTGGCAGAGCAAAGCTGATGACTACTCGATAGTTCAGTGTGCCATGCTTTACGGCTTAGAACCAGGACTTCAACGACGTTTTGAACGTCATGGAGCATATGAGATGTTCCAGGAGTTGAAGTTAATATTTCAAGCAAATGCCCGGATTGAGAGATATGAAGTCTCCAATAAGTTCTATAGCTGCAAAATGGAGGAGAACAGTTCTGTCAGTGAGCATATACTCAAAATGTCTGGGTATAATAATCACTTGATTCAATTGGGAGTTACTCTTCCAGATGATTGTGTCATTGACAGAATTCTCCAATCACTGCCACCAAGCTACAAGAGCTTCGTGATGAACTATAATATGCAAGGGATGACCAAGACTATTCCCGAGCTCTTCGCAATCCTAAAAGCTGCGGAGGTAGAAATCAAGAAGGAGCATCAAGTGTTGATGGTTAACAAAACCACTAGTTTCAAGAAAAAGGGCAAAGGGAAGAAAAAGGGGAACTTCAAGAAGAACGGCAAGCGAGTTGCTGCTCAAGAGAAGAAACCCAAGTCTGGACCTAAGCCTGAAACTGAGTGCTTCTACTGCAAGCAGACTGGTCACTGGAAGCGGAACTGCCCCAAGTATTTGGCGGATAAGAAGGATGGCAAGGTGAACAAAGGTATATGTGATATACATGTTATTGATGTGTACCTTACTAATGTTCGCAGTAGCACCTGGGTATTTGATACTGGTTCTGTTGCTAATATTTGCAACTCAAAACAGGGACTACAGAATAAGCGGACACTAGCAAAGGACGAGGTGACGATGCGCGTGGGAAACGGTTCCAAAGTCGATGTGATCGCGGTCGGCACGCTACCTCTACATCTACCTTCGGGATTAATATTAGACCTAAATAATTTTTATTTGGTGCCAGCGTTGAGCATGAACATTATATCTGGATCTTGTTTAATGCGAGACGGTTATTCATTTAAATCAGAGAATAATGGTTGTTCTATTTATATGAGTAATATCTTTTATGGTCATGAACCTTTGAAGAGTGGTCTTTTCTTGATGAATCTCGATAGTAGTGATACACATATTCATAATGTTGAAACCAAAAGATGCAGAGTTGATAATGAAAGTGTTGGAAATATGCCCTAGAGGCAATAATAAAAGCATTATTATTATATTTCCTTATTCATGATAATTGTCTTTATTCGTGCTATAATTGTGTTAACCGGAAATCGTAATACATGTGTGAATAACAGACAACAACATGTCCCTAGTAAGCCTCTAGTTGACTAGCTCGTTGATCGACAGATAGTCATGGTTTCCTGACTATGGACATTGGATGTCATCGATAACGGGATCACATCATTAGGAGAATGAGGTGATGGACAAGACCCAATCCTAAACATAGCATAAAGATCGCATAGTTCGTTTGCTAGAGTTATCCAATGTCAAGTATCCTTTCCTTAGACCATGAGATCGTGTAACTCCCGGATACCGTAGGAGTGCTTTGGGTATGCCAAACGTCACAACGTAACTGGGTGACTATAAAGGTATGCTACGGGTATCTCTGAAAGTGTCTGTTGGGTTGACATGGATCGAGACTGGGATTTGTCACTCCGCTTGACGGAGAGGTATCATCGGGACCTCTCGGTAATGCATCATCACAATGAGCTCAATGTGATCAAAGTGTCTGATCACGGGATCATGCATTACGATACGAGAAAAGTGACTTGCCGATAACGAGATTGAACGAGGTATTGGGATACCGACGATCGAATCTCGGGCAAGTAAAATACCGATTGACAAAGGGAATCGTATACGGGATTAATTGAATCCTCGACATCGTGGTTCATCCGATGAGATCATCGTGGAGCATGTGGGAGCCAACATGGGTATCCAGATCCCGCTGTTGGTTATTGCCCGAGAGCCGTCTCGGTCATGACTGCATGTCTCCCGAACCCGTAGGGTCTACACACTTAAGGTTCGGTGACGCTAGGGTTGTGAAGATATGTATGTGCAGTAACCCGAATGTTGTTCGGAGTCCCGGATGAGATCCCGGACGTCAAGAGGAGTTCCGGAATGGTTCGGAGGTAAAGAATTATATATAGGAAGTGCTATTTTGGCCATCGGGACAAGTTTCGGTGTTATCGGTATTGTACCGGGACCACCGGAGGGGTCCCGGGGGTCCACCAGGTGGGGCCACCTGCCTTGGTGGGCCACATGGGCCTTAGGGGGTGCGCCTTGGCCTGCTTGGGCAAAGGGGAACCAGCCCCAATGGCCCATGCGCCAAGGAGACTTGGAGAGGGAGAGTCCAAAGGGGGGAAGGCGCCTCCGAGGTGCCTTGGGGAGGATGGACTCCTCCCCCCCTCTTGGCTGCACCCCTTCCTTGGAGGAAGGGGCAAGGCTGCGCCCTCCCCCCTCTAATGCACCTATATAAAGGGAGGGGAGGGAGGGGTGGCCGCACCCTATGTCCTGGCTCCTCCCTCCTCCCTGCAACACCTCCTCCTCCTCCCGTAGTTGCTTAGCGAAGCCCTGCCGGAGTTCTGCTGCATCCACCACCACACCGTCATGCTGGATCTTCCTCAACCTCTCCTCCCCCCTTGCTGGATCAAGAAGGAGGAGATGTCTCCCGTCCCGTACGTGTGTTGAACGCGGAGGTGCCGTCCGTTCGGTACTAGATCATCGGTGAATTGGATCACGGCAAGTACGACTACCTCATCCACGTTCACTCGAACGCTTCCGTTGCGATCTACAAAGTGGTATGTAGATGCTATCTAATCTGAATACTCGTTGCTAGATGAACTCATAGATGGATCTTGGTGAAACCGTAGGAAAAATTCTAATTTTCTGCAACGTTCCCCAACAGTGGCATCATGAGCTAGGTCTATGCGTAGTTCTTCTTGCGCGAGTAGAACACAATTTGTTGTGGGCGTAGATGTTGTCAACTCTTCTTGCCGCTACTAGTCTTATCTTGTTTCAGCGGTATTGTGGGATGAAGCGGCCCGGACCAACCTTACACGTACGCTTACGTGAGACCGGTTCCACCGACTAACATGCACTAGTTGCATAAGGTGGCTGGCGGGTGTCTGTCTCTCCTACTTTAGTTGGAGCGGATTCGATGAAAAGGGTCCTTATGAAGGGTAAATAGAAGTTGACAAATCACGTTGTGGTCTTAACGTAGGTAAGAAAACGTTCTTGCTAGAACCCTAATTCAGCCACGTAAAACTTGCAACAACAATTAGAGGACGTCTAACTTGTTTTTGCAGCAAGTGCTATGTGATGATCGGGTGTGATAGGTCCTTACGTTCGCATACAACGGGTGTAAGCCAGATTTACACACGCAAAACACTTAGGTTGACTTGACGAGCCTAGCATGTACAGACATGGCCTCGGAACACAGAAGACCGAAAGGTCGAGCATGAGTCGTATAGAAGATACGATCAACATGAAGATGTTCACCGATGTTGACTAGTCCGTCTCACGTGATGATCGGACACGGCCTAGTTGACTCGGATCATGTAATACTTAGATGACTAGAAGAGGGATGTTTATCTAAGTGGGAGTTCATTAAATAATTTGATTAAATGAACTTTATTATCATGAACTTAGTCTAAATTTTTTACAATATGTCTTGTAGATCAAATGGCCAACGTAGTCCTCAACTTCAACGCGTTCCTAGAGAAAACCAAGCTGAAAGACGATGGTAGCAACTATACGGACTGGGTCCGGAACCTGAGGATTATCCTCATAGCTGCCAAGAAAGATTATGTCCTACGAGCACCGCTGGGTGACACACCTATTCTCCCTGCAGAACAAGACGTTATGAACGCTTGGCAGTCACGCTGCGATGATTACTCCCTCGTTCAGTGCGGCATGCTTTACAGCTTAGAGCCGGGGCTCCAAAAGCGTTTTGAGAGACATGGAGCATATGAGATGTTCGAAGAGCTGAAAATGGTTTTTCAAGCTCATGCCCGGGTCGAGAGATATGAAGTCTCCTATAAATTCTTTAGCTGTAAGATGGAGGAAAATGGTTCTGTCAGTGAACACATACTCAAAATGTCTGGGTTGCACAACCGCTTGACTCAACTGGAAGTTAATCTCCCGGATGAAGCGGTCATTGACAGAATCCTCCAGTAGCTTCCACCTAGCTACAAGAGCTTTGTGATGAACTACAATATGCAGGGGATGGTAAAGACCATTCCTGAAGTATATGCTATGCTGAAATCAGCAGAGGTAGAAATCAAGAAGGAGGATCAAGTGTTGATGGTGAATAAAACCACTAAGTTCAAGAAGGGCAAGGGTAAAAAGAACTTCAAGAAGGACGACAAGGAAGTTGTCGCGCCCGGTAAGCAAGTTGCCGGGAAGAAGCCAAAGAATGGACCCAAGCCCGAAACTGAGTGCTTTTATTGCAAGGGAAGTGGTCACTGGAAGCGGAACTGCCCCAAATACTTAGCGGATAAGAAGGCCGGCAAAACCAAAGGTATATGTGATATACATGTAATTGATGTGTACCTTACCAGTACTCGTAGTAGCTCTTGGGTATTTGATACCGGTGCAGTTGCTCACATTTTTAACTCAAAGCAGGAGCTGCGGAATAAACGGAGACTGGCAAAGGACGAGGTGACGATGCGCGTCGGGAATGGTTCCAAGGTCGATGTGATCGCCGTCGGCACGCTACCTCTACATTTACATACGGGATTAGTTTTAAACCTCAATAATTGTTATTTAGTGCCAAGTTTGAGCATGAACATTGTATCTGGATCTCGTTTAATTCGGGATGGCTACTCATTTAAATCCGAGAATAATGGTTGTTATATTTATATGAGAGATATGTTTTATGGTCATGCTCCGATGGTTAATGGTTGTTCCTGATGAATCTCGTACGTGATGATACACATATTCATAGTGTGAGTACCAAAAGAGTTAAAGTTGATAACAATAGTCCCACATATTTGTGGCACTGCCGCCTTGGTCACATAGGTGTCAAACGCATGAAGAAGCTCCATGCAGATGGACTTTTAGAGTCTCTCGATTATGAATCATTTGACACGTGCGAGCCATGCCTCATGGGTAAAATGACCAAGACTCCGTTCTCAGGAACAATGGAGCGAGCAACCAACTTATTGGAAATCATACATACCGATGTGTGTGGTCCAATGAGTGTTGAGGCTCGCGGAGGCTATCGTTATGTTCTCACCCTCACTGATGACTTGAGTAGATATGGGTATATCTACTTAATGAAACACAAGTCTGAGACCGTTGAAAAGTTCAAGGAATTTCAGAGTGAGGTTGAAAATCAACGTGATAGAAAGATCAAGTTTCTACGATCAGATCGTGGAGGAGAATACTTGAGTCACGAATTTGGCACACATTTAAGACAATGTGGAATAGTTTCACAACTCACGCCGCCTGGAACACCTCAGTGTAATGGTGTGTCCGAACGTCGTAATCGCACTCTATTAGATATGGTGCGATCTATGATGTCTCTTACCGACTTACCGCTGTCTTTTTGGGGCTATGCTTTAGAGACTGCCGCATTCACTTTAAATAGGGCTCCGTCGAAATCCGTTGAGACGACACCGTATGAATTATGGTTTGGGGAGAAACCTAACCTGTCGTTTCTAAAAGTTTGGGGATGCGATGCTTATGTCAAGAAACTTCAACCTGAGAAGCTCAAACCCAAGTCGGAAAAATGCGTCTTCATAGGATACCCGAAAGAAACTGTTGGGTATACCTTCTACCTCAGATCCGAAGGCAAGATCTTTGTTGCCAAGAATGGATCCTTTCTAGAGAAAGAGTTTCTCTCGAAAGAAGTAAGTGGGAGGAAAGTAGAACTTGATGAAGTGTTACCTCTTGAACCGGAAAATGGCGAAACTCAAGAAAACGTTTCTGAGGTGCCTGCACCGACTAGAGAGGAAATTAATGATGATGATCAAGATGCTTCTGATCAAGCTCCTACTGAATTTCGAAGGTCCACAAGGACACGTTCTGCACCGGAGTGGTACGGCAACCCTGTCTTGGAAATCATGATGTTAGACAACGGTGAACCTTCGAACTATGAGGAAGCAATGGCGGGCCCGGATTCCGACAAATGGCTGGAAGCCATGAAATCCGAGATAGGATCCATGTATGAAAACGAAGTATGGACTTTGACTGACTTGCACGTTGAACGGCGAGCGATAGAAAATAAATGGATCTTTAAGAAGAAGACAGACGCGGATGGTAATGTGACCATCTATAAAGCTTGGCTTGTCGCTAAGGGTTATCGACAAGTTCAGGGAATTGACTACGATGAGACTTTCTCACCGGTAGCGAAGCTGAAGTCCGTCCGAATCATGTTAGCAATTGCCGCATACTATGATTATGAGATATGGCAAATGGACGTCAAAACGGCATTCCTTAATGGTTTCCTTAAGGAAGAATTGTATATGATGCAGCCAGAAGGTTTTGTCGATCCTAAGAATGCTGACAAGGTGTGCAAGCTCCAACGCTCGATTAATGGGCTGGTGCAAGCATCTCGGAGTTGGAACATTCGCTTTGATGAGATGATCAAAGCGTTTGGGTTTACACAGACTTATGGAGAAGCCTGTGTTTACAAGAAAGTGAGTGGGAGCTCTGTAGCATTTCTCATATTATATGTAGACGACATACTTCTGATGGGAAATGATATAGAACTCTTGGACAGCATCAAGGCCTACTTGAATAAGAGTTTTTCAATGAAGGACCTTGGAGAAGCTGCTTATATATTAGGCATCAAGATCTATAGAGATAGATCGAGACGCCTCGTAGGTCTTTCACAAAGCACATACCTTGATAAAATATTGAAGAAGTTCAATATGGATCAATCTAAGAAAGGGTTCTTACCTGTGTTACAAGGTGTGAAATTGAGCTCAGCTCAATGTCCGACCACGGCAGAAGATATAGAAGAGATGAGCGTCATCCCCTATGCCTCAGCCATAGGTTCTATTATGTATGCCATGCTGTGTACCAGACCTGATGTAAACCTTGCCGTAAGTTTGGTAGGAAGGTACCAAAGTAATCCCGGCAAGGAACACTGGACAGCGGTCAAGAATATCCTGAAGTACCTGAAAAGGACAAAGGAAATGTTTCTCGTTTATGGAGGTGACGAAGAGCTCGTCGTAAAAGGTTACGTCGACGCTAGCTTCGACATAGATCTGGATGACTCTAAGTCACAAACCGGATACGTGTATATTTTGAATGGTGGGGCAGTAAGCTGGTGCAGTTGCAAGCAAAGCGTCGTGGCGGGATCTACATGTGAAGCGGAGTACATGGCAGCCTCGGAGGTAGCACATGAAGCAATTTGGGTGAAGGAGTTCATCACCGACCTCGGAGTCATACCCAATGTGTCGGGGCCAATCAAGCTCTTCTGTGACAACACTGGAGCTATTGCACTTGCAAAGGAGCCCAGGTTTCACAAGAAGACTAGGCACATCAAACGTCGCTTCAACTCCATTCATGAAAATGTTCAAGATGGAGACATAGAAATTTGTAAAGTGCACATGGATCTGAATGTCGCAGATCCGTTGACTAAACCTCTCCCTAAGGCAAAACATGATCAGCACCAGAACTCTATGGGTGTTTGATTCATCGCAATGTAACTAGATTATTGACTCTAGTGCAAGTGGGAGACTGTTGGAAATATGCCCTAGAGGCAATAATAAAAGCATTATTATTATATTTCCTTATTCATGATAATTGTCTTTATTCGTGCTATAATTGTGTTAACCGGAAATTGTAATACATGTGTGAATAACAGACAACAACATGTCCCTAGTAAGCCTCTAGTTGACTAGCTCGTTGATCGACAGATAGTCATGGTTTCCTGACTATGGACATTGGATGTCATCGATAACGGGATCACATCATTAGGAGAATGATGTGATGGACAAGACCCAATCCTAAACATAGCATAAAGATCGCATAGTTCGTTTGCTAGAGTTATCCAATGTCAAGTATCCTTTCCTTAGACCATGAGATCGTGTAACTCCCGGATACCGTAGGAGTGCTTTGGGTATGCCAAACGTCACAACGTAACTGGGTGACTATAAAGGTATGCTACGGGTATCTCTGAAAGTGTCTATTGGGTTGACATGGATCGAGACTGGGATTTGTCACTCCGCTTGACGGAGAGGTATCACCGGGCCCTCTCGGTAATGCATCATCACAATGAGCTCAATGTGATCAAAGTGTTTGATCACGGGATCATGCATTACGGTACGAGAAAAGTGACTTGCCGATAACGAGATTGAACGAGGTATTGGGATACCGACGATCGAATCTCGGGCAAGTAAAATACCGATTGACAAAGGGAATCGTATACGGGATTAATTGAATCCTCGACATCGTGGTTCATCCGATGAGATCATCGTGGAGCATGTGGGAGCCAACATGGGTATCCAGATCCCGCTGTTGGTTATTGCCCGAGAGCTGTCTCGGTCATGAGTGCATGTCTCCCGAACCCGTAGGGTCTACACACTTAAGGTTCGGTGACGCTAGGGTTGTGAAGATATGTATGTGCAGTAACCCGAATGTTGTTCGGAGTCCCGGATGAGATCCCGGACGTCACAAGGAGTTCCGGAATGGTCCGGAGGTAAAGAATTATATATAGGAAGTGCTATTTTGGCCATCGGGACAAGTTTCGGTGTTATCGGTATTGTACCGGGACCACCGGAGGGGTCCCGGGGGTCCACCAGGTGGGGCCACCTGCCTTGGTGGGCCACATGGGCCTTAGGGGGTGCGCCTTGGCCTGCTTGGGCCAAGGGGAACCAGCCCCAATGGCCCATGTGTTGGAGAACGTTGCAGAAAATCAAAATTTTTTCTACGGTTTCACCAAGATCCATCTATGAGTTCATCTAGCAACGAGTATTCAGATTAGATAGCATCTACATACCACTTTGTAGGTCGCAACGGAAGCGTTCGAGTGAACGTGGATGAGGTAGTCGTACTCGCCGTGATCCAATTCACCGATGATCTAGTGCCGAACGGACGGCTCCTCCGCGTTCAACACACGTACGGAAAGCGTGACGTCTCCTCCTTCTTGATCCAGCAAGGCAAAGGAGAGGTTGGGGAAGAAGGTTCCAGCAGCAGCATGACGGCGTGGTGATGGTGGAACTGCAGTACTCCGGCAGGGCTTCGCCGTGCTCAATGGAGGAGGAGGAGGTGTTTGAGAGGGAGAGGGAGGCGCCAGGGCAATGGGTGGTCAGCCCCCTCTCCCCTCCCCCCTTTATATAACCCCCAAGGGGGGGCGCCGGCCCTAGGAGATGAGATCTCCTAGGGGGGGCGGCGGCCAGGGAAGGGGGGCTTGCCCCCCAAGCAAGGGGGGCGCCCCCTTTAGGGTTTTCCCTTCCCCCAAACCCTAGGCGCATGGGCCCATGGGGGGGAGGCGCACCAGCCCACTATGGGCTGGTTCCCTCCCTCATACAGCCCATGGGGCCCTCCGGGATAGGTGGCCCCACCCGGTGGACCCCCCGGGACCCTCCGGTGGTCCCGGTACAATACCGATAACCCCGAAACTTGTCCCGATATCCGTATGATGACTTTCCATATATAAATCTTTACCTCCGGACCATTCCGAAACTCCTCGTGACGTTCGGGATCTCATCCGGGACTCCGAACAACATTCGGGTTACTGCACATACATATCCCTACAACCCTAGCGTCACCGAACCTTAAGTGTGTAGACCCTACGGGTTCGGGAGACATGCAGACATGACCGAGATGGCTCTCGGGCAATAACCAACAGCGGGATCTGGATACCCATGTTGGCTCCCACATGCTCCACGATGATCTCATCGGATGAACCACGATGTCAAGGATTCAATTAATCCCGTATACGATTCCCTTTGTCAATCGGTATTTTACTTGCCCGAGATTCGATCGTCGGTATACCAATACCTCGTTCAATCTCGTTATCGGCAAGTCACTTTTCTCGTTACCGTAATGCATGATCCCGTGATCAAACACTTTGATCACACTGAGCTCATTATGATGATGCATTACCGAGAGGGCCTGGTGATACCTCTCCGTCAAGCGGAGTGACAAATCCTAGTCTCGATCCATGTCAACCCAACAGACACTTTCAGAGATACCCGTAGCATACCTTTATAGTCACCCAGTTACGTTGTGACGTTTGGCATACCCAAAGCACTCCTACGGTATCCGGGAGTTACACGATCTCATGGTCTAAGGAAAGGATACTTGACATTGGAAAACTCTAGCAAACGAACTATGCGATCTTATGCTATGTTTAGGATTGGGTCTTGTCCATCACATCATTCTCCTAATGATGTGATCCCGTTATCGATGACATCCAATGTCCATAGTCAGGAAACCATGACTATCTGTCGATCAACGAGCTAGTCAACTAGAGGCTCACTAGGGACATGTTGTTGTCTGTTATTCACACATGTATTACGATTTCCGGTTAACACAATTATAGCACGAATAAAGACAATTATCATGAATAAGGAAATATAATAATAATGCTTTTATTATTGCCTCTAGGGCATATTTCCAACAGTCTCCCACTTGCACTAGAGTCAATAATCTAGTTACATTGTGATGAATCGAACACCCATAGAGTTCTGGTGCTGATCATGTTTTGCCTTAGGGAGAGGTTTAGTCAACGGATCTGCGACATTCAGATCCGTGTGCACTTTACAAATCTCTATGTCTCCATCTTGAACATTTTCACGAATGGAGTTGAAGCGACGCTTGATGTGCCTGGTCTTCTTGTGAAACCTGGGCTCCTTTGCAAGTGCAATAGCTCCAGTGTTGTCACAGAAGAGCTTGATTGGCCCCGACGCATTGGGTATGACTCCGAGGTCGGTGATGAACTCCTTCACCCAAATTGCTTCATGTGCTGCCTCCGAGGCTGCCATGTACTCCGCTTCACATGTAGATCCCGCCACGACGCTTTGCTTGCAACTGCACCAGCTTACTGCCCCACCATTCAAAATATACACGTATCCGGTTTGTGACTTAGAGTCATCCAGATCTGTGTCGAAGCTAGCGTCGACGTAACCTTTTACGACGAGCTCTTCGTCACCTCCATAAACGAGAAACATTTCCTTTGTCCTTTTCAGGTACTTCAGGATATTCTTGACCGCTGTCCAGTGTTCCTTGCCGGGATTACTTTGGTACCTTCCTACCAAACTTACGGCAAGGTTTACATCAGGTCTGGTACACAGCATGGCATACATAATAGAACCTATGGCTGAGGCATAGGGGATGACGCTCATCTCTTCTATATCTTCTGCCGTGGTCGGACATTGAGCTGAGCTCAATTTCACACCTTGTAACACAGGTAAGAACCCTTTCTTAGATTGATCCATATTGAACTTCTTCAATATTTTATCAAGGTATGTGCTTTGTGAAAGACCTATGAGGCGTCTCGATCTATCTCTATAGATCTTGATGCCTAATATATAAGCAGCTTCTCCAAGGTCCTTCATTGAAAAACTCTTATTCAAGTAGGCCTTGATGCTGTCCAAGAGTTCTATATCATTTCCCATCAAAAGTATGTCGCCTACATATAATATGAGAAATGCTACAGAGCTCCCACTCACTTTCTTGTAAACACAGGCTTCTCCATAAGTCTGTGTAAACCCAAACGCTTTGATCATCTCATCAAAGCGAATGTTCCAACTCCGAGATGCTTGCACCAGCCCATAAATCGAGCGTTGGAGCTTGCACACCTTGTCAGCATTCTTAGGATCGACAAAACCTTCCGGCTGCATCATATACAATTCTTCCTTAAGGAAACCATTAAGGAATGCCGTTTTGACGTCCATTTGCCATATCTCATAATCATAGTATGCGGCAATTGCTAACATGATTCGGACGGACTTCAGCTTCGCTACCGGTGAGAAAGTCTCATCATAGTCAACCCCTTGAACTTGTCGATAACCCTTAGCGACAAGCCGAGCTTTATAGATGGTCACATTACCATCCGCGTCTGTCTTCTTCTTAAAGATCCATTTATTTTCTATGGCTCGCCGTTCAACGGGCAAGTCCGTCAAAGTCCATACTTCGTTTTCATACATGGATCCTATCTCGGATTTCATGGCTTCCAGCCATTTGTCGGAATCCGGGCCCGCCATTGCTTCCTCATAGTTCGAAGGTTCACCGTTGTCTAACAACATGATTTCCAAGACAGGGTTGCCGTACCACTCTGGTGCGGAACGTGTCCTTGTGGACCTTCGAATTTCAGTAGGAGCTTGATCAGAAGTATCTTGATCATAATCATTAATTTCCTCTCTAGTTGGTGCAGGCACCTCAGGAACGATTTCTTGAGTTTCGCCATTTTCCGGTTCAAGAGGCAACACTTCATCAAGTTCTACTTTCCTCCCACTTAGTTCTTTCGAGAGAAACTCTTTCTCCAGAAAGGATCCATTCTTGGCAACAAAGATCTTGCCTTCGGATCTGAGGTAGAAGGTATACCCAACAGTTTCTTTAGGGTATCCTATGAAGACGCATTTTTCCGACTTGGGTTCGAGCTTTTCAGGTTGAAGTTTCTTGACATAAGCATCGCATCCCCAAACTTTTAGAAACGACAGCTTAGGCTTCTTCCCAAACCATAATTCATACGGTGTCGTCTCAACGGATTTCGACGGAGCCCTATTTAAAGTGAATGCGGCAGTCTCTAAAGCATAGCCCCAAAAAGATAGCGGTAAATCGGTAAGAGACATCATAGATCGCACCATATCTAATAGAGTGCGATTACGACGTTCGGACACACCATTACGCTGAGGTGTTCCAGGCGGCGTGAGTTGTGAAACTATTCCACATTTTCTTAAGTGTGTGCCAAATTCGTGACTCAAGTATTCTCCTCCACGATCTGATCGTAGAAACTTGATCTTTCTATCACGTTGATTCTCACCCTCACTCTGAAATTCCTTGAACTTTTCAAAGGTTTCAGACTTGTGTTTCATTAAGTAGATATACCCATACCTACTCAAGTCATCAGTGAGGGTGAGAACATAACGATAGCCACCGCGAGCCTCAACACTCATTGGACCACACACATCGGTATGTATGATTTCCAATAAGTTGGTTGCTCGCTCCATTGTTCCTGAGAACGGAGTCTTGGTCATTTTACCCATGAGGCATGGTTCGCACGTGTCAAATGATTCATAATCAAGAGACTCTAAAAGTCCATCTGCATGGAGCTTCTTCATGCGTTTGACACCTATGTGACCAAGGCGGCAGTGCCACAAATATGTGGGACTATTGTTATCAACTTTAACTCTTTTGGTACTCACACTATGAATATGTGTATCATCATGTACGAGATTCATCAAGAATAAACCATTAACCATCGGAGCATGACCATAAAACATATCTCTCATATAAATAGAACAACCATTATTCTCGGATTTAAATGAGTAGCCATCTCGAATTAAGCGAGATCCAGATACAATGTTCATGCTCAAACTTGGTACTAAATAACAATTATTGAGGTTTAAAACTAATCCCGTAGGTAAATGTAGAGGCAGCGTGCCGACGGCGATCACATCGACCTTGGAACCATTCCCGACGCGCATCGTCACCTCGTCCTTCGTCAGTCTCCGTTTATTCCGTAGCTCCTGCTTTGAGTTACAAATGTGAGCAACTGCACCGGTATCAAATACCCAAGAGCTAATACGAGTACTGGTAAGGTACACATCAATTACATGTATATCACATATACCTTTGGTTTTGCCGGCCTTCTTGTCCGCTAAGTATTTGGGGCAGTTCCGCTTCCAGTGACCACTTCCCTTGCAATAAAAGCACTCAGTTTCGGGCTTGGGTCCATGCTTTGGCTTCTTCCCGGCAACTTGCTTACCGGGTGCGGCAACTTCCTTGCCGTCCTTCTTGAAGTTCTTTTTACCCTTGCTCCTTTTGAACTTAGTGGTTTTATTCACCATCAAGACTTGATGCTCTTTCTTGATTTCTACCTCTGCTGATTTCAGCATAGCATACACCTCAGGAATGGTCTTTACCATCCCCTGCATATTGTAGTTCATCACAAAGCTCTTGTAGCTAGGTGGAAGCGACTGGAGGATTCTGTCAATGACCACTTCTTCCGGAAGATTAACTTCCAGTTGAGTCAAGCGGTTGTGCAACCCAGACATTCTGAGTATGTGCTCACTGACAGAGCTATTTTCCTCCATCTTACAGCTAAAGAATTTGTTGGAGATCTCATATCTCTCGACCCGGGCATCAGCTTGGAAAACCATTTTCAGCTCTTCGAACATCTCATATGCTCCATGTCTCTCAAAACGCTTTTGGAGCCCCGGCTCTAAGCTGTAAAGCATGCCGCACTGAACGAGGGAGTAATCATCGCATCGCGATTGCCAAGCGTTCATAACGTCTTGTTGTGCAGGGAGAATTGGTGCGTCACCCAGCGGTGCTCGTAGGACATAATCTTTCTTGGCAGCTATGAGGATGATCCTCAGGTTCCGGACCCAGTCCGTATAGTTGCTACCATCGTCTTTCAGCTTGGTTTTCTCTAGGAACGCGTTGAAGTTGAGGACTACGTTGGCCATTTGATCTACAAGACATATTGTAAATATTTAGACTAAGTTCATGATAATAAAGTTCATTTAATCAAATTATTTAATGAACTCCCACTTAGATAGACATCCCTCTTCCAGTCATCTAAGTATTACATGATCCGAGTCAACTAGGCCGTGTCCGATCATCACGTGAGACGGACTAGTCAACATCGGTGAACATCTTCATGTTGATCGTATCTTCTATACGACTCATGCTCGACCTTTCGGTCTTCCGTGTTCCGAGGCCATGTCTGTACATGCTAGGCTCGTCAAGTCAACCTAAGTGTTTTGCGTGTGTAAATCTGTCTTACACCCGTTGTATGTGAACGTTAGAATCTATCACACCCGATCATCACGTGGTGCTTCGAAACAACGAACTGTCGCAACGGTGCACAGTTAGGGTGAACACTTTGTTGAAATTATTATGAGGGATCATCTTATTTACTACCGTCGTTCTAAGTAAACAAGATGCAAAACATGATAAACATCACATGCAATCAAATAATAAACGTGACATGATATGGCCAATATCACATAGCTCCTTCGATCTCCATCTTGGGGCTCCATGATCATCTTGTCACCGGCTTGACACCATGATCCTCATCATCATGATCTTCATCATCGTGTCTCCATGAAGTTGCTTGCCAACTATTACTTCTACTACTATGGCTAACGCGTTTAGCAATAAAGTAAAGTAATTTACATGGCGATTCTCAATGACACGCAGGTCATACAAAAAATAAAGACAACTCCTATGGCTCCTGCCGGTTGTCATACTCATCGACATGCAAGTCGTGATTCCTATTACAATAGCATGAACATATCATACATCACATATAGATCATTCATCATACATCACAACTTTGGCCATATCATATCACATAGCACTTGCTGCGAAAACAAGTTAGACGTCCTCTAATTGTTGTTGCAAGTTTTACGTGGCTGAATTAGGGTTCTAGCAAGAACGTTTTCTTACCTATGTTAAAACCACCACAACGTGATTTGTCAACTTCTATTTACCCTTCATAAGGACCCTTTTCATCGAATCCGCTCCAACTAAAGTAGGAGAGACAGACACCCGCCAGCCACCTTATGCAACTAGTGCATGTTCGTCGGTGGAACCGGTCTCACGTAAGCGTACGTGTAAGGTTGGTCCGGGCCGCTTCATCCCACAATACCGCTGAAGCAAGATAAGACTAGTAGCGGCAAGAACAGTTGACAACATCTACGCCCACAACAAATTGTGTTCTACTCGCGCAAGAAGAACTACGCATAGACCTAGCTCATGATGCCACTGTTGGAGAACGTTGCAGAAAATCAAAAAAATTTCTACGGTTTCACTAAGATCCATCTATGAGTTCATCTAGCAACGAGTATTCAGATTAGATAGCATCTACATACCACTTTGTAGATCGCAACGGAAGCGTTCGAGTGAACGTGGATGAGGTAGTCGTACTCGCCGTGATCCAATTCACCGATGATCTAGTGCCGAACGGACGGCTCCTCCGCGTTCAACACACGTACGGAAAGCGTGACGTCTCCTCCTTCTTGATCCAGCAAGGCAAAGGAGAGGTTGGGGAAGAAGGTTCCAGCAGCAGCACGACGGCGTGGTGATGGTGGAACTGCAGTACTCCGGCAGGGCTTCGCCGTGCTCAATGGAGGAGGAGGAGGTGTTGGAGAGGGAGAGGGAGGCGCCAGGGCAATGGGTGGTCAGCCCCCTCTCCCCTCCCCCCTTTATATAACCCCCAAGGGGGGGCGCCGGCCCTAGGAGATGAGATCTCCTAGGGGGGGCGGCGGCCAGGGAAGGGGGGCTTGCCCCCCAAGCAAGGGGGGTGCCCCCTTTAGGGTTTTCCCTCCCCCCAAACCCTAGGCGCATGGGCCCATGGGGGGGAGGCGCACCAGCCCACTATGGGCTGGTTCCCTCCCTCATACAGCCCATGGGGCCCTCCGGGATAGGTGGCCCCACCCGGTGGACCCCCCGGGACCCTCCGGTGGTCCCGGTACAATACCGATAACCCCGAAACTTGTCCCGATATCCGTATGATGACTTTCCATATATAAATCTTTACCTCCGGACCATTCTGAAACTCCTCGTGACGTCCGGGATCTCATCCGGGACTCCGAACAACATTCGGGTTACTGCACACACATATCCCTACAACCCTAGCGTCACCGAACCTTAAGTGTGTAGACCCTACGGGTTCGGGAGACATGCAGACATGACCGAGATGGCTCTCGGGCAATAACCAACAGCGGGATCTGGATACCCATGTTGGCTCCCACATGCTCCACGATGATCTCATCGGATGAACCACGATGTCAAGGATTCAATTAATCCCGTATACGATTCCCTTTGTCAATCGGTATTTTACTTGCCCGAGATTCGATCGTCGGTATACCAATACCTCGTTCAATCTCGTTATCGGCAAGTCACTTTTCTCGTTACCGTAATGCATGATCCCGTGATCAAACACTTTGATCACACTGAGCTCATTATGATGATGCATTACCGAGAGGGCCCGGTGATACCTCTCCGTCAAGCGGAGTGACAAATCCCAGTCTCGATCCATGTCAACCCAACAGACACTTTCAGAGATACCCGAAGCATACCTTTATAGTCACCCAGTTACGTTGTGACGTTTGGCACACCCAAAGCACTCCTACGGTATCCGGGAGTTACACGATCTCATGGTCTAAGGAAAGGATACTTGACATTGGAAAACTCTAGCAAACGAACTATGCGATCTTATGCTATGTTTAGGATTGGGTCTTGTCCATCACATCATTCTCCTAATGATGTGATCCCGTTATCGATGACATCCAATGTCCATAGTCAGGAAACCATGACTATCTGTCGATCAACGAGCTAGTCAACTAGAGGCTCACTAGGGACATGTTGTTGTCTGTTATTCACACATGTATTACGATTTCCGGTTAACACAATTATAGCACGAATAAAGACAATTATCATGAATAAGGAAATATAATAATAATGCTTTTATTATTGCCTCTAGGGCATATCTCCAACACCATGCGCCAAGGAGACTTGGAGAGGGAGAGTCCAAAGGGGGGAAGGCACCTCCGAGGTGCCTTGGGGAGGATGGACTCCTCCCCCCCTCTTGGCCGCACCCCTTCCTTGGAGGAAGGGGCAAGGCTGCGCCCTCCCCCCTCTAATGCACCTATATAAAGGGAGGGGAGGGAGGGGTGGCTGCACCCTATGCCCTGGCTCCTCCCTCCTCCCTGCAACACCTCCTCCTCCTCCCGTAGTTGCTTAGCGAAGCCCTGCCGGAGTTCTGCTGCATCCACCACCACACCGTCGTGCTGGATCTTCCTCAACCTCTCCTCCCCCCTTGCTGGATCAAGAAGGAGGAGACGTCTCCTGTCCCGTACGTGTGTTGAACGCGGAGGTGCCGTCCGTTCGGTACTAGATCATCGGTGAATTGGATCACGGCAAGTACGACTACCTCATCCACGTTCACTCGAACGCTTCCGTTGTGATCTACAAAGTGGTATGTAGATGCTATCTAATCTGAATACTCGTTGCTAGATGAACTCATAGATGGATCTTGGTGAAACCGTAGGAAAAATTTTAATTTTCTGCAACGTTCCCCAACAGAAAGTGCAACTTATTTGTGGCACTGTCGTTTAGGTCATATCGGTGTAAAGCGCATGAAGAAACTCCATACTGATGGACTTTTGGAACCACTTGATTATGAATCACTTGGTACTTGCGAACCGTGCCTCATGGGCTAGATGACTAAAACACCGTTCTCCGGTACGATGGAGAGAGCAACAGATTTGTTGGAAATCATACATACCGATGTATGTGGACCGATGAATATTGAGGCTCGTGGCGGATATCGTTATTTTCTCACCTTCACAGATGACTTAAGCAGATATGGGTATATCTACTTAATGAAACACAAGTCTGAAACATTTGAAAAGTTCAAAGAATTTCAGAGTGAAGTTGAAAATCATCGTAACAAGAAAATAAAGTTTCTACGATCTGATCGTGGAGGAGAATATTTGAGTTACGAGTTTGGTGTACATTTGAAAAATTGTGGAATAGTTTCGCAACTCACGCCACCCGGAACACCACAGCGTAATGGTGTGTCTGAACGTCGTAATCGTACTTTACTATATATGGTGCGATCTATGATGTCTCTTACTGATTTACCGCTATCATTTTGGGGATACGCTCTAGAGACGGCCGCATTCACGTTAAATAGGGCACCATCTAAATCCGTTGAGACGACACCTTATGAACTATGGTTTGGAAAGAAACCAAAGTTGTCGTTTCTTAAATTTTGGGGCTGCGATGCTTATGTGAAAAAGCTTCAACCTGATAAGCTCGAACCCAAATCGAAGAAATGTGTCTTCATAGGATATCCAAAGGAAACCGTTGGATACACCTTCTATCACAGATCCGAAGGCAAGATTTTTGTTGCTAAGTTCGGAAACTTTCTAGAGAAGGAGTTTCTTTCAAAAGAAGTGAGTGGGAGGAAAGTAGAACTTGACGAGGTAACTGTACCTACTCCTTTATTGAGAAGTAGTACATCACAGAAAACTGTTTCTGCGACACCTACACCAATAAGTGAGGAAGCTAATGATGATGATCATGAAACTTTAGATCAAGATACTACTGAACCTCATAGATCAACCAGAGTGAGATCCGCACCAGAGTGGTACGGTAATCCTGTTCTGGAGGTTATGATATTAGATCATGATGAACCTACGAACTATGAAGAAGCGATGGTGAGCCCAGATTCCGCAAAGTGGCTTGAAGCCATGAAATCTGAGATGGGATCCATGTATGAGAACAAAGTATGGACTTTGGTTGACTTGCCCGATGATCGGCAAGCAATTGAGAACAAATGGATCTTTAAGAAGAAGACTGACGCTGATGGTAATGTTACTGTCTACAAAGCTCGACTTGTCGCGAAAGGTTTTCGACAAGTTCAAGGGATTGACTACGATGAGACTTTCTCACCCGTAGCGATGCTTAAGTCTGTCTGAATCATGTTAGCAATTGCCGCATTTTATGATTATGAAATTTGGCAGATGGATGTCAAAACTGCATTCCTGAATGGATTTCTGGAAGAAGAGTTGTATATGATGCAACCGGAAGGTTTTGTCGATCCAAAGGGAGCTGACAAAGTGTGCAAGCTCCAGCGATCCATTTATGGACTGGTGCAAGCCTCTCGGAGTTGGAATAAACGCTTTGATAGTGTGATCAAAGCATTTGGTTTTATACAGACTTTCGGAGAAGCCTGTATTTACAAGAAAGTGAGTGGGAGCTCTGTAGCATTTCTAATATTATATGTGGATGACATATTACTGATTGGAAATGATATAGAATTTCTGGATAGCATAAAGGGATACTTGAATAAAAGTTTTTCAATGAAAGACCTCGGAGAAGCTGCTTACATATTAGGCATAAAGATCTATAGAGATAGATCAAAACGCTTAATTGGACTTTCACAAAGCACATACCTTGACAAGATTTTGAAGAAGTTCAAAATGGATCAAGCAAAGAAAGGGTTCTTGCCTGTGTTACAAGGTGTGAGATTGAGTAAGACTCAAAGCCCGACCACTGCAGAAGATAGAGAGAAAATGAAAGATGTTCCCTATGCTTCAGCCATAGGCTCTATCATGTATGCAATGCTGTGTACCAGACCAGATGTGTGCCTTGCTATAAGTTTAGCAGGGAGGTACCAAAGTAATCCAGGAGTGGATCACTGGACAGCGGTCAAGAACATCCTGAAATACCTGAAAAGGACTAAAGATATGTTTCTCATATATGGAGGTGACAAAGAGCTCACCGTAAGAGGTTACGTTGATGCAAGCTTTGACACTGATCCGGACGATTCTAAATCGCAAACCGGATACGTGTTTACATTAAACGGTGGAGCTGTCAGTTGGTGCAGTTCTAAACAAAGCGTTGTAGCGGGATCTACATGTGAAGCAGAATACATAGCTACTTCGGAAGCAGCAAACGAAGGAGTCTGGATGAAGGAGTTCATATCCGATCTAGGTGTCATACCTAGTGCATTGGTTCCAATGAAAATCTTTTGTGACAATACTGGTGCAATTGCCTTGGCAAAGGAATCCAGATTTCACAAAAGGACCAAACACATCAAGAGACGCTTCAACTCCATCCGGGATCTAGTCCAGGTGGGAGACATAGAGATCTGCAAGATACATACGGATCTGAATGTTGCAGACCCGTTGACTAAGCCTCTTCCACGAGCAAAACATGATCAGCACCAAGACTCCATGGGTGTTAGGATCATTACAGTGTAATCTAGATTATTGACTCTAGTGCAAGTGGGAGACTGAAGGAAATATGCCCTAGAGGCAATAATAAAGTTATTATTTATTTCCTTATATCATGATAAAGGTTTATTATTCATGCTAGAATTGTATTAACCGGAAACATAATACATGTGTGAATACATAGAAAAACAGAGTGTCACTAGTATGCCTCTACTAGACTAGCTCGTTAATCAAAGATGGTTATGTTTCCTAACCATGAACAAAGAGTTGTTATTTGATTAACGAGGTCACATCATTAGTTGAATGATCTGATTGACATGACCCATTATATTAGCTTAGCACCCGATCGTTTAGTATGTTGCTATTGCTTTATCCATGACTTATACATGTTCCTATGACTATGAGATTATGCAACTCCCGTTTGCCAGAGGAACACTTTGGGTACTACCAAACGTCACAACGTAACTGGGTGATTATAAAGGAGTACTACAGGTGTCTCCAATGGTAGATGTTGGGTTGGCGTATTTCGAGATTAGGATTTGTCACTCCGATCGTCGGAGACACTACAAGAAATATGTCAACTTATGACCTTCTGTCAGTGACCCTCGAAGAATTGGTCATAAATTTATGACCATTTCAGACCAATTGGTCAAAAGCTGTTAGGGGGGCTCCAAACCCTAAACCATTGCGACCATTTTGGTCAGAAAGGTCGTAATTTCCTCACACGAAAAGGTCATAAAGCAAACAGCGCTAGTCCGCTGCCTTATTTCTAGTTGTTAACGACCAATATAGATGGTCATAGCCTTGTAAATTGTGGTGGGTTGCTATGACTAGGCGCCACCTCATCAGTTTTGCCTATGTGGCATGTCCATGTGGCAGTTTTTGCCCTAGGTTGTGAAGCAACCTATATTTCTGTCATTCCCAAAATTCCCAAAAAAATCTCATAAATTCTTTGGGTCATATCTTCGTCAAATATGTAAAAACCTTCCTTGCCTAGTTCAAAAATAATTCAAAAATATTCATTTTCCTATTCTGTTCAGAGTAACAGTTTGTGAAGGAACTACCACTTTGGCATGTCTAAATAGTATCCATTTTCTACAGTGCTTTCCTATGCCCAAATAACCATCCTCCACCAAATGCCAGCTCAATCCATTCATTATTTTGAGCCGAGCTTCAACATTCGTATTTATGTCCAGTGTGGTGGTTTGCAAAGCAAGTACCAGCTAGGCTCCTCCTTTTGAGCTGAAAATTTGTGAAGACGGTCTTCTTAGTAACTGATCAGCCTCAACCAAAACTCACGCGCATTAGCCATGTACATTTCCCGTACCACTAATCAAATACTTGGCTGCTAATTCATGTTTGAGCACCGATCGGTCTCCTCGTGAGAATCTTATGTTGTAATTTTCTTCCTAGCACCTACATGGGGAGTGCCCAACCCACTAGACATGTCTAGGCCACCCAGAACACATGGCAACGCCACGGTACGCGGTGACCACGCGGCGGGCATGCGAGCTTACGCGCTCTAGAGTTCGGGCCCTCGGCCACCGTCAAAACCTCGATGTCTCTCCATCAAACCAAGTATTTCTGATTAAATAGATACTTATTTACCTATAAATGATTTTTGAAAAAAATAAAGAGCAAACTATGAGGCAGCTGCAGTTCAAATTTGCCCCGCTTCCAACTGAATCGGCGGAAATTTGTGTTTTTCACGAGCGGTGGATCAAAACAATTTACACCCAACCATTTTGTCAATTGTGCATTAAATATGGCCTAGTATTTTATAAAAATGATCTGGTCCAATTTTTCAACAATTATTTGGTAGTTCCTTCACAAAAAAACCTCCTTTTGGACACTCGAAAAATGGAAAATGGTTTTTTCGTCCAAAGAAAATGAAAACTTCCTTAGGCAACATTGTTTGCCATTACAATATGCACCCTTGTGAACAATATGAGATCATTTGAACAAACTATGCCATGAATGTGGCCATAAGATTGATCATTTGGCTTGAAAGCCATGAATCTTCACACTTGATAGCTCATTTCTGAGAACACTTTTTTAAAATAATTACCGTATTACAAGTTTATTATTTTTCCTGGAAACTTGGTCACATATAATGACACAATGCGAAGGTTTTCCAATTTTTTGATCTTTTTTGAATTTTTTATGCCCGTTTCAAAATGCGGTCAAAACGGCGGGCTTGACCGTTCCTAGCTAGTGGTTTAATCTTGGAATTTTTTTGGTGTTTCTATGATTAAATAGATACTTATTTACCTAGAAATGATTTTTGAAAAAAATAAAGAGCAAACTATGAGGCAGCTGCAGTTCAAATTTGCCCCGCTTCCAACTGAATCGGCGGAAATTTGTGTTTTTCACGAGCGGTGGATCAAAACAATTTACACCCAACCATTTTGTCAATTGTGCATTAAATATGGCCTAGTATTTTATAAAAATGATCTGGTCCAATTTTTCAACAATTATTTGGTAGTTCCTTCACAAAAAAACCTCCTTTTGGACACTCGAAAAATGGAAAATGGTTTTTTCGTCCAAAGAAAATGAAAACTTCCTTAGGCAACATTGTTTGCCATTACAATATGCACCCTTGTGAACAATATGAGATCATTTGAACAAACTATGCCATGAATGTGGCCATAAGATTGATCATTTGGCTTGAAAGCCATGAATCTTCACACTTGATAGCTCATTTCTGAGAACACTTTTTTAAAATAATTACCGTATTACAAGTTTATTATTTTTCCTGGAAACTTGGTCACATATAATGACACAATGCGAAGGTTTTCCAATTTTTTGATTTTTTTTTGAATTTTTTATGCCCGTTTCAAAATGCGGTCAAAACGGCGGGCTTGACCGTTCCTAGCTAGTGGTTTAATCTTGGAATTTTTTTGGTGTTTCTATGATTAAATAGATACTTATGTACCTAGAAATGATTTTTTGAAAAAATAAAGAGCAAACTATGAGGCAGCTACAGTTCAAATTTGACCCGTTTCCATCTGAATCGACGACAATTTGTCTTTTTCACCAGAGGTGGATCAAAACTTTTTTCACCCAACCATTTGGTCAATTGTGCATTATATATGGCCTAGTATTTTATAGAAATGATTTGGTCCAATTTTGCAACAATTATTTGGTAGTTCCTTCACAAAAAAACCTCCTTTTGGGCACTCGAAAAATGGAAAATGGTTTTTTCATCCAACGAAAATGAAAACTTCCTTAGGCAACATTGTTTGCTATTCCAATATGCACCCTTGTGCACAATATGAGATCATTTGAACAAACTATGCCATGAATGTGGCCATAAGATTGATCATTTGGCTTGAAAGCCATGAATCTTCACACTTGATAGCTCATTTCTGAGAACACTTTTTTAAAATAATTACCGTATTACAAGTTTATTATTTTTCCTGGAAACTTGGTCACATATAATGACACAATGCGAAGGTTTTCCAAATTTTTGATTTTTTTTGAATTTTTTATGCCCGTTTCAAAATGCGGTCAAAACGGCGGGCTTGACCGTTCCTAGCTAGTGGTTTAATCTTGGAATTTTTTTGGTGTTTCTATGATTAAATAGATACTTATGTACCTAGAAATGATTTTTTGAAAAAATAAAGAGCAAACTATGAGGCAGCTACAGTTCAAATTTGACCCGTTTCTAGCTGAATCGACGACAATTTGTCTTTTTCACCAGAGGTGGATCAAAACTTTTTTCACCCAACAATTTGGTCAATTGTGCATTATATATGGCCTAGTATTTTATAAAATTTATTTGGTACAATTTTGAAACAAATATATGGTAGGTCCTTCAGAAAAATACTCATTTTGGGCACTTGGAAAATGGAAAATGTTTTTTTTGCCAAAAAACTCATTTCTCATGACACATTTTTAAAGATATTTATCTTATTTCATGTTTGTTATTTTTCCTAAATACTTATTCACACTTGGTGACACAATGAGAAGGTTTTCCATTTCCTTTTTGAATTTTCAGGTCATAAAATAGTTGATATGATTTTAACACGCTATTTTTAGTCAACCACGACCAATTTAAATGGTCATAACGTGGTACTACTTTCTGATTGGTCCGTGGACATCTCACGCGGATCGTGCATCAGACACCTTCGGATACTCGGGGATCCAACGGTAGTCCTCAGCCCTTCCACACTAACCCCGAAACCCTAGCTCTGTGGTCATTTTCCATCTACCCCCCCGCCTCCTTTCTTCCCCTCGCTCTCTTCTCCTCCACCGCGCCCATCTCGATCCGACGGAGCTCCTCTCGACCCCGTCCCCTTCCTCCCCGCCGTCTTCTTTCTCGCGACGCCGCACCCTCCCCGCCAGCCCCTCGCTCCCTTCTCCACCTTCTCACACTCCCTCTCCTCCCCCAACTCCACAACCCACCCACCCACCCTTCCCCCAGATCTGATCGAGGCCGCCCCTCATTCCGTGATTCCCACCGCCGCCGATCTGGCAGGCACCTTGCTCCACCGGCGACCTGATTGTCCGTCTCCGGTCTCCCCTACCTCCCATGACACCCCCATCCTCTCGCGAACCCCATCTCTCTCTCCCCACGACTCCTCGCCGCCGCCACCTACGGTGGCCGATCCCGGCGACTTCCGGCGGCAATCTGCGGCTCCTAGCACACCACCGCGACACCGTCCCTTCCGCTCCATCCTCCCCTCAGACCAGATCAGCCGCCCCCTTCGACCAGATCGTCTGCCCCCTTCTCCCCCTGCCCCGGCTATGCAGCAGATCGAGTGCGACAGTAGTGGCAGCAGAGCAGTCGCCGCCTCCACATCCTCCACCGCCTGCGTCCGGCGTCCCCTGCCACACTCGTTTGTCTCCGAAGCTATGTAAGCGACGTGCAAGCGACGGATCGCGCAGGGCCGCGAGCACACCGTGGCGCCATCCTCTCCGCCCCCCGCTCGCCAGCGGCAGCTCCGCGCACCAAGGTACGTGCCTGGGCACCTCCCTCTCCCGTCGCTCCTCTTCCGTTTGGGGACCTCGCCGGTCGTCCTCTGGTCGACGCGTGCATAGTGTTAAAATTGCAAATTGAAGTTGATTAATAGGGTTCAAAGATACAAGTTCGAGTATCCAGTCTGAGGGGTTCTTGCGTGTGTGCAGGTGATATTGGAGGTGGTGGCGACGTTCCTGCTGGTGTTCGTGATGTGCGGGGCGACGTCCATCTACGGCGCTGATGTGACGCGCGTATCCCAGCTCGGCGACCCCGTCCATCATGCTTCCTGCCTTCAACTTTTGTCTCACGTATAGATGCATAGCGAATGACATGTCATTGTTCAGTAGAACACTAGAACTTGCTTATCAACATGAACGTGCAAATAAGAAATTCTCACCGCTTAATAATTAACCAAAGCTTAATTGATTTGCCAAGCAATATCTTGTGCTTATTAGTTGCAAGCTGTATTGGTTTGCTCTGCTGCCATGTTAATTCTTTGTTTCCCCTTTGTGTTAACCACCTTGTGCTGTTGTACAGAAACTTTATTGAGAAATTGTCAGTTAACACTAGGATCTGTAACCACCTTGTGCATTCTATGATCAGTATTCAGTTATTTTGTACTGCTTTCTTCAAGGTTCAGGGTCTAGGCATATGGCTCCTTCTTAATTAGTACACATGGAGCTTAAACCAATTGTATCTGGAATTCAGTTGTAAGAAAGTGTCTAATCTGAAACAAGGCATGGGTGGGAATTCGTTTGGGCTAGAGTACACTGGAATACGTTTCTTGTATGCTTTAGCCACTGTTAAATTACAGTACTACTACTAGTCTATATATGCAACTTGTCTACAGTAAAATTATTTGACTTGTTAAATAAGCCACACATAGTACTTCTACTAGTCTATATATGCAACCAGTACCTATGTTTCTCAATATAAAGACGTTTTGGTAGTTTAAATAATGGATGGAGTGATAGTTACAGTAGGTTTGAATACGAATTTTTTTGTGGTAGCACAACAACTTTTGTGTCGCTCCTTATGTTAGCCGTGTTATTCTTCTGACCTGGCCGTACAGACAACTATGGTGCATAGCTAGCTGGCTATAGCTTCATCCTGCTGGCCTTTTTTGGACATTGTGCCGTTGGTTCTCATTTCACCTCATTTTATTGGTATATACCTGCAGAATTGTTACCATACCAAGGGCCATGTTATTGTTTGAATTTCAGTTTTGTTCTGGTAATACAAAAAGTGCTCTGTTGGTTACTCATCTTTAGTTTTCTGATGATTGCTCAACTCTCAATTCTGAATAAATAAGTAGCTGACCCTATTGGTTCTTTCTTTCTTCAGGGCTATGAGTTGATGGCCACACTACTGTTTTGCTCTTCTTGATAATTCTTTTACTGTCCAGTCTGCTCTCTGCATAGTTTCCGGTTGCTTATAAAACGATAGAACAGTGGTGATGTGAGGTCTGACAATGGTTTGTAATTTTGGTTTCATCCTCAACCTCTCCAGCTAGCTTCTTCTTCACATCATATCATATTTGCACCTGCTGCTGCATCATGGATTGGATGGTCACCTACTAGCTAAGTTGCTTAGCTTGTATTGCCATCGAATTGGTCAATACTGTTTCACTTTGCTTGTTTCTTGTACTAGGTCTGTCAGTTACAGCATAAACAAACAAATTGCTTAGCTCTCAACTATGAATACATAGCTAGCTAAACTTGTTCTTTCTTTCTTTCTTTAGAGCTGTGACTTATATGGGTCAACCTGCTGTTTTGCTGTACTCAATGATACTATTGCTGCATGTATACTGATACATGTGGTGATATTTTCCTGAACTTAAGTTGTGAAAGTACCATTATTTTCCTGCTGCTACTTATCCCTGGCTCACCTGTTCTAGTTGGTTTCAATTGATATTTGTCTCATCCAGCACTCTGACTATAAATGTGTTGTTTTAATCCTGATGATGTTGTAGTATAAGGTGGAACACCATATTCCTGTTTTAATCCAAAAGGAATAAAGCAATCATGTTTGTTTGCTTGGTGCGTGTCGATCTCAAAATGGCAGACAAAACATGACAAGTGAACACTTTGAGGCTCTGTTTCCTGTTCCCTGCTGTAGTTTCTTGATTTATTTTGCATATGCAGCACATCATCTTGAATACCATCTGTTTGTATATGCTTAGGGTATGCATGATGCCTATGCTCTGTATTAGATCAGTATGTTAATATTAGTAGGCATATATCCATGTATGAGCAGTGCATAGTGCAGTTGGCCATATTCTAGCTCATATGGAACTTCCTGTGATATGGTGCAGTCCTGTTTTGTTTCATTGATTGCTTTTATTTTGTCCCTAACCATTTTTTTGTTCTATAACATGTAGATGCTGGCATTTGTTCATGTTTCGTCGCAAGCTCTAGGATGAAGAAGTGAAGAAGCATTTAGTTCTAGCTCATTGGAGCTAGTTATACTTTTATAGATATTTAGTTGAAACACTCAATTTAGTTGTGTTCTTGGTGGCTGTAAACCTGATGTGAAGTATGTTCGATTATAAACGTGGTATGAACTATGTTTGATTGTAATGTACCAAATTTGGTTGTTTGATCGGTTTGAAGTATTACTTCTCTTTTCAATCTGTTCTGATTTAAATATTTGTTTTTATTTACTAGAAAATTGAAATATGAAGAATCTGACCCTGACCATTGGGACCCACTCAATTAGGACCCATTTGACTATTGGATCCGTTTGTCTTAAAAAATTAATTGTTGAGCCAAAAAGGCCACGACCCAGAAAATAAAAAGGCCGAATTGCTTGCTAGGCCCATGTAGCTATTAAAAATTATCGAAAAAAAACACAAATAGGCCGAATTGTTGGGCTAGGCCCATGTAGAAAATCGAATTGGACCGGGCTAAATCTTGTGCCACGTCAGATTGCCACGCTGGATGCCTACGTGGCCTGGGGAGGTTGCTAGTGACCAAAACGCCACAGTAGACGTATTTTGGTCGTAAACGTCTTCGACCATTCCAGAAGAAAGGTCGCTATAGTCAGTTTATGACGGCCAGCTTTTGACCTTCTGTTTTTGGTCACAAAAAGGTCGCAAATGGAAATTTGTGACCTTTCAGTGACCAATAGTGGTGGTCACAAGTTGACATATTTCTTGTAGTGAGAGGTATCTTTGGGCCCTCTCGGTAATGCACATCACTTAAGCCTTGCAAGCATTGCAACTAATGAGCTAGTTGCGGGATGATGTATTACGGAACGAGTAAAGAGACTTGCCGGTAACGAGATTGAACTAAGTATTGGATACTGACAATCGAATCTCGGGCAAGTAACATACCGATGACAAAGGGAACAACGTATGTTGTTATGCGGTCTGACCGATAAAGATCTTCGTAGAATATGTAGGAGCCAATATGGGCATCCAGGTCCCGCTATTGGTTATTGACCGGAGATGTGTCTCGATCATGTCTACATTGTTCTCGAACCGTAGGGTCCGCACGCTTAACGTTACGATGACAGTTATTATGAGTTTATGCATTTTGATGTACCGAAGGTTGTTCGGAGTCCCGGATGTGATCACGGACATGACGAGGAGTCTCGAAATGGTCGAGACGTAAAGATTGATATATTGGAAGCCTATGTTTGGACATCGGAAGTGTTCCAGGTGAAATCAGGATTTTACCGGAATACCGGGAGGGTTACCGGAACCCCCCGGGAATCATATGGGCCATAGTGGGCCTTAGTGGAAAGGAGAAAGGGGCTGCCCTAGGTGGCCGCGTGCCTCCCCCCTTCCCCTAGTCCTATTAGGACTAGGAGAGGTGGCCGACCCCCTCTCTCCCTCTCCCCCTTGCGGAGTCCTAGTCCAACTAGGATTAGGGGGGGGGGGAATCCTACTCCCGGAGGGAGTAGGACTCTCCTGGCGCGCCAAGGGCTTGGCCGGCCAGCCCCTCCCCCTGGATCCTTTATATACGGAGGCAGGGGGCACCCCATAGACACACAAGTTGATCCTTGAGATCGTTCCTTAGCCGTGTGCGGTGCCCCCTTCCACCAAATTCCACCTCGGTCATATTGTTGCAGTGCTTAGGCGAAGCCCTGCGTCAGTAGTACATCAAGATTGTCACCACGCCGTCGTGCTGACAGAACTCTTCCCCGATGCTTTGCTGGATCGGAGCCCGGGGATCGTCATCGAGCTGAACGTGTGCTAAGAACTCGGAGGTGCCGGAGTAACGGTGCTTGGATCGGTCGGACCGGGAAGAAGACGTACGTCTACTTCCTCTACGTTGTGTCAAACGCTTCCGTTGCGATCTACAAGGGTACGTAGATCATACTCTCCTCTCGTTGCTATGCATCACCATGATCTTGCGTGTGCGTAGTAAATTTTTTGAAATTACTACGTTCCCCAACAGTTACTTGCTCGAGATTCGATCGTCGGTATCCAATACCTAGTTCAATCTCGTTACCGGCAAGTCTCTTTACTCGTTCCGTAATACCTCATCCCGCAACCAACTCATTGGTTGCATTGCTTGCAAGGCTTATGTGATGTGCATTATCGAGAAGGCCCTGAGATACCTCTCCGACATTCGGAGTGACAAATCCTAATCTCGAAATACGCCAACCCAACAAATACTTTCAGAGACACCTGTAGAGCACCTTTATAATCACCCAGTTACGTTGTGACGTTTGGTAGCACACAAAGTGTTCCTACGGTAAACGGGAGTTGCATAATCTCATAGTCAAAGGAACATGTATAAGTCATGGATAAAAGCAATAGCAACATACTAAACGATCGGGTGCTATGCTAATGGAATGGGTCATGTCAATCAGATCATTCAGCTAATGATGTGACCTTGTTAATCAAGTGACAACTCCTTTGTCTATGGTTAGGAAACTTAACCATCTTTGATTAACAAGCTAGTCAAGTAGAGGCATACTAGTGACACTCTGTTTGTCTATATATCCACACATGTATTATGTTTCCGGTTAATACAATTCTAGCATGAATAATAAACATTTATCATGATATGTAAGGAAATAAATAATAACTTTATTATTGCCTCTAGGGCATATTTCCTTCAGTCTCCCGCTTGCACTAGAGTCAGTAATCTAGTTCACATCGCCATGTGATTTAACAGCAATAGTTCACATCACCATGTGATTAACACCCATAGTTCACATCGCCATGTGACCAACATCCAAAAAGGGTTTACTAGATTCAGTAATCTAGTTCACATCGCTATGTGATTAACACCCAAAGAGTACTAAGGTGTGATCATGTTTTGCTTGTGAGAGAATCTTAGTCAACGGGTCTTTCACATTTAGATCCGTTATGTATTTTGCAATTTTGTATGTCTACAATGCTCTGCACTAAGCTACTCTAGCTAATTGCTCCCACTTTCAATATGTATCTAGATCGAGACTTAGAGTCATCCAGATCGGTGTCAAAACTTGCATCGACGTAACCCTTTACGACGAACCTTTTGTCACGTCCATAATCGAGAAACATATCCTTATTCCACTAAGGATAATTCTGACCGTTGTCCAGTGATCTACTCCTAGATCACCATTGTACTCCCTTGCTTAATCTCAGTGTAGGGTATACAATAGATCTGGTACACAGCATGGCATACTTTATAGAACCTATGGCTGAGGCATAGGGAATGACTTTCATTCTCTTTCTATCTTCTGCCGTGGTCGGGTTTTGAGTCTTACTCAATTTCACACCTTGTAACACAGGCAAGAACACTTTCTTTGACTGTTCCATTTTGAACTACTTCAAAATCTTGTTAAGGTATGTACTCATTGAAAAAACTTATCAAGCGTCTTCATCTATCTCTATAGATCTTGATGTTCAATATGTAAGCAGCTTCACCGAGGTCTTTCTTTCAAAAACTCCTTTTAGACACTCCTTTATGCTTCGCAGAATAATTCTACATTATTTCCGATCAACAATATGTCATTCACATATACTTATCAGAAATGTTGTAGTGCTCCCACTCACTTTCTTGTAAATACAGGCTTCTCCAAAAGTCTGTACAAATCCAAATGCTTTGATCACACTATCAAAGCGTTTATTACAACTCCGAGATGCTTGCACCAGTCCATAAATGGATCACTGGAGCTTGCACACTTTGTTAGCTCCCTTTGGATTGATAAAACCTTCTGGTTGCATCATATACAACTCTTCTTCCAGAAACCCATTCAGGAATGCAGTCTTTACATCTATTTGCCAAATTTCATAATCATAAAATGCGGCAATTGCTAACATGATTCGGACAGACTTAAGCATCGCTACGGGTGAGAAGGTCTCATCGTAGTCAATCCCTTGAACTTGTCGAAACCCTTTTGCGACAAGTCGAGCTTTGTAGACAGTAACATTACCGTTGGCGTCAGTCTTCTTCTTAAAGATCCACTTGTTCTCTATTGCTTGCCGACCCTCGGGCAAGTCAACCAAAGTCCACACTTTGTTTTCATACATGGATCCCATCTCAGATTTCATGGCTTCTAGCCATCTTGCGGAATCTGGGCTCACCATCGCTTCTTCATAGTTCGTAGGTTCGTCATGATCTAGTAGCATGACTTCCAGAACAGGATTGCCGTACCACTCTGGTGCGGATCTCACTCTGGTTGATCTACGAGGTTCTGTAGTAACTTGATCTGAAGTTTCATGATCAACATCATCAGCTTCCTCACAAATTGGTGTAGGTGCTACAGAAACAGATTTCTGTGATGTACTACTTTCCAATAAGGGAGCAGGTACAGTTACCTCATCAAGTTCTACTTTCCTCCCACTCACTTCTTTCGAGAGAAACTCCTTCTCTAGAAAGGATCTATTTTTAGCAACAAATATCTTGCCTTCGGATCTGTGATAGAAGGTGTACCCAACTGTTTCCTTTGGGTATCCTATGAAGACACATTTCTCCGATTTGGGTTCGAGCTTATCAGGTTGAAGCTTTTTCACATAAGCATCGCAGCCCCAAACTTTAAGAAACGACAACTTTGGTTTCTTGCTAAACCATAGTTCATAAGGCGTCGTCTCAACGGATTTTGACGGTGTCCTATTTAACGTGAATGCAGCTGTCTCTAATGCATGATCCCAAAACGATATTGGTAAATCGGTAAGAAACATCATAGATTGCACTATATCCAATAAAGTACGGTTATGACGTTCGGACACACCATTATGCTGTGGTGTTCCAGGTGGTATGAATTTGTGAAACTATTCCACATTGTTTTAATTGAAGACCAAACTCGTAACTCAAATATTTGTCTCCGCGATCAGATCGTAGAAACCTTATTTTCTTGTCACGATGATTTTCCACTTCACTCTAAAATTCTTTGAACTTTTCAAATGTTTTAGACTTATGTTTCATCAAGTAGATATACCCATATCTGCTCAAATCATATGTGAAGGTCAGAAAATAATGATACTTGTCGCGAGCCTTAATATTCATCGGACCACATACATCAGTATGTATGATTTCCAACAAATCTGTTGCTTGCTTCATTGTTCCGGAGAACGGCATTTTAGTCATCTTGCCCAAGAGGCATGGTTCGCAAGCATCAAGTGATTCATAATCAAGTGATTCCAAAAGTCCATCAGCATGGAGTTTCTTCATGCGCTTTACACCAATATGACCTAAACGGCAGTGCCACAAATAAGTTGCACTATCATTATTAACTTTGCATCTTTTTGGCTTCAATATTATGAATATGTGTATCACTACGATCAAGATCTAACAAACCATTTTTGTTGGTGTGTATGACCATAAAAGGTTCTATTCATGTAAACAGAACAACAATTGTTCTCTAACTTAAATGAATAATCGTATTGCAATAAACATGATCAAATCATATTTATGCTTAACATAAACACCAAATAACACTTATTTAGGTTCAACACTAATCCCGAAAGTATAGGGAGTGTGCGATGATGATCATATCAATCTTGGAACCACTTCCAACTCTCATCGTCACTTCACCCTTAACTAGTCTCTGTTCATTCTGCAACTCCCGTTTCGAGTTACTAATCTTAGCAACTGAACTAGTATCAAATACTGAGGGGTTGCTATGAACACTAGTAAAGTACACATCAATAACATGTATATCAAATATACCTTTGTTTATTTTGCCATCCTTTATTATCCACCAAATACTTGGGGTAGTTCCGCTTCCACTGACCGGTCCCTTTGCAGTAGAAGCATTTAGTCTCAGGCTTAGGACCAGACTTGGGTTTGTTCACTTGAATAGCAACTTGCTTGCCCTTCTTCTTGAAGTTCCCCTTTTTTCCTTTGCCCTTTCTTTTGAAACTAGTGGTCTTGTCAACCATCAACACTTGATGTTTTTCTTGATTTCTATACCTTCGCTGATTCTAGCATCGCGAAGAGCTTGGGAATTGTTTTTGTCATCCCTTGCGTATTATAGTTCATCACGAAGTTCTACTAACTTGATGATGGTGACTAGAGAATTCTGTCAATCACTATCTTATCTGGAAGATTAACTCCCACTTGATTCAAGCGATTGTAGTACTCAGACAATCTGAGCACATGCTCACTAGTTGAGTGATTCTCCTCCATCTTTTAGCTATAGAACTTGTTGGAGACTTCATATCTCTCAACTCGGGTATTTGCTTGAAATATTAACTTCAACTCCTGGAACATCTCATATGGTCCATGACGTTCAAAACGTCTTTGAAGTCCCGATTCTAAGCCGTTAAGCATGGTGCACTAAACTATCTAGTAGTCATCATATTGAGCTAGCCAAACGTTCATAACGTCTGCATCTGCTCCTGCAATAGGTCTGTCACCTAGCGGTGCATCATGGACATAATTCTTCTGCGCAGCAATGAGGATAAACCTCAGATCACGGATCCAATCCGCATCATTGCTACTAACATCTTTCAACACAATTTTCTCTAGGAAATATCAAAATAAACACAGGGAAGCAACAACGCGAGCTATTGATCTACAACATAGACATGCTAATACTACCAGGACTAAGTTCATGATAAATTCAAGTTCAATTAATCATATTACTTAAGAACTCCCACTTAGATAGACATATCTCTAATCCTCTAAGTGATCACGTGATCCAAATCGACTAAACCATGTCCGATCATCACGTGAGATGGAGTAGTTTCAATGGTGAACATCACTATGTTGATCATATCTACTATATGGTTCATGCTCGACCTTTCGGTCTCCGTGTTCCGAGGCCATATCTGTTATATGCTGGCTCGTCAAGTTAAACCTGAGTATTCCGCGTGTGCAACTGTTTTGCACCCGTTGTATTTGAACGTAGAGCCTATCACACCCGATCATCACGTGGTGTCTCAGCACGAAGAACTTTCGCAACGGTGCATACTCAGGGAGAACACTATTACTATGATAATTAAGTGAGAGATCATCTTATAATGCTACCGTCAATCAAAGCAAGATAAGATGCATAAAAAGATAAACATCACATGCAATCAATATAAGTGATATGATATGGCCATCATCATCTTGTGCTTGTGATCTCCATCTCCGCAGCACCGTCATGATCACCATCGTCACCGGCGCGACACCTTGATCTCCATCGTAGCATCGTTGTCGTCTCGCCAATCTTATGCTTCTACGACTATCGCTACCGCTTAGTGATAAAGTAAAGCATTACAGGGCGATTGCATTGCATACAATAAAGCGACAACCATACGGCTCCTGCCGGTTGCCGATAACTCGGTTACAAAACATGATCATCTCATACAATAAAATATAGCATCATGTCTTGACCATATCACATCACAACATGCCCTGCAAAAACAAGTTAGACGTCCTCTACTTTGTTTGTTGCATATTTTACGTGGTTGCTACGGGCTTTAAGCAAGAACCAATCTCACCTACGCATCAAAACCACAACGATAGTTTGTCAAATAGACTCCGTTTTAACCTTCTCAAGGACTGGGCGTAGCCATACTCGGTTCAACTAAAGTTGGAGAAACTGACACCCGCCAGCCACCTGTGTGCAAAGCACGGCGGTAGAACCAGTCTCGCGTAAGCGTACGCGTAATGTCGGTCCGGGCCGCTTCATCCAACAATACCGCCGAACCAAAGTATGACATGCTGGTAAGCAGTATGACTTGTATCGTCCACAACTCACTTGTGTTCTACTCGTGCAAAACATCAAACCATAAAAACCTAGGCTCTGATACCACTGTTGGGGAACGTAGTAATTTCAAAATTTTCCTACGCACACGCAAGATCATGGTGATGCATAGCAACGAGAGGGGAGAGTGTTGTCTACGTACCCTCGTAGACCGAAGCGGAAGCGTTGACACAACGTAGAGGAAGTAGTCGTACGTCCTCCTCGCGATCCGACCGATCCCAGCACCGTTACTCCGGCGCCTCCGAGTTCTTGACACACGTACAGCACGATGACGTTCTCCGGACTCCGATCCAGCAAAGCTCTCGGGGAAGAGTGTCGTCAGCACGACGGCGTGGTGACGATCTTGATGTGTTACCGACGCAGGGCTTCGCCTAAGCACTGCGACAATATGACCGAGGTGGAATATGGTGGAGGGGGGCACCGCACACGGCTAAGGAACGATCTCAAGGATCAACTTGTGTGTCCCTGGGGTGCCCCTGCCCCCGTATATAAAGGAGCAAGGGAGAGGGGTGCGGCCAGCCATAGGGCACGCCAGGAGGAGTCCTACTCCTGCCGGGAGTAGGACTCCCCCTCCAATCCTATTCCAACTAGGACTCCCAAGGGGGAAAGAGAGAGAGAGGTGGCCGGCCACCTCTCCTAGTCCTAATAGGACTAGGGGAGGGGGGAGGCGTGCAGCCCTCCATGGCAGCCCCTTTCACCTTTCCACTAAGGCCCAATAAGGCCCATATGGCTCCCGGGGGTTTCCGGTAACCTCCCGGTAATCCGGTAAAATCCCGATTTCACCCGGAACACTTCCGATATCCAAATATAGGCTTCCAATATATCAATCTTTATGTCTCGACCATTTCGAGACTCCTCGTCATGTCCGTGATCACACCCGGGAGTCCGAACTCCTTCGGTACATCAAAATGCATAAACTCATAATAACTGTCATCGAAACCTTAAGCGTGCGGACACTACGGTTCGAGAACAATGTAGACATGACCGAGACTCGTCTCCGGTCAATAACCAATAGCGGGACCTGGATGCCCATATTGGCTCCTACATATTCTACGAAGATCTTTATCGGTCAGACCGCATAACAACATACGTTGTTCCCTTTGTCATCGGTATGTTACTTGCCCGAGATTCGATCGTCGGTATCCAATACCTAGTTCAATCACGTTACCGGCAAGTCTCTTTACTCGTTCCGTAATACCTCATCCCGCAACCAACTCATTGGGTGCATTGCTTGCAAGGCTTATGTGATGTGCATTACCGAGAAGGCCCTGAGATACCTCTCCGACATTCGGAGTGACAAATCCTAATCTCGAAATACGCCAACCCAACAAATACTTTCGGAGACACCTGTAGAGCACCTTTATAATCACCCAGTTACGTTGTGACGTTTGGTAGCACACAAAGTGTTCCTACGGTAAATGGGAGTTGCATAATCTCATAGTCAAAGGAACATGTATAAGTCATGGATAAAAGCAATATCAACATACTAAACGATCGGGTGCTATGCTAATGGAATGGGTCATGTCAATCAGATCATTCAGCTAATGATGTGACCTTGTTAATCAAATGACAACTCCTTTGTCTATGGTTAGGAAACTTAACCATCTTTGATTAACAAGCTAGTCAAGTAGAGGCATACTAGTGACACTCTGTTTGTCTATATATCCACACATGTATTATGTTTCCGGTTAATACAATTCTAGCATGAATAATAAACATTTATCATGATATGTAAGGAAATAAATAGTAACTTTATTATTGCCTCTAGGGCATATTTCCTTCACAAATGTAATTACTCACAAATCATATTCATGTTCATAATCAGAGAGCTATTAATATGCATAAAGGATCTGAACATATGATCTTCCACCAAATAAACCAACTAGCATCAACTACAAGGAGTAATCAACACTACTAGCAACCCACAGGTACCAAACTAAGGTTTTGAGACAAAGATTGGATACAAGAGATGAACTAGGGTTTGAGAGGAGATGGTGCTGGTGAAGATGTTGATGCAGATTGACCCGCTCCCGATGAGAGGATCGATGGTGATGACGATGGCGATGATTTCCCCCTCCCGGACGGAAGTTTCCCCGGGAGAAGAGCTCCGCCGGAGCCCTAGATTGGTTCTGCTCAAGCTCCGCCTCGAGGCGGCGGTGCTTCATCCCAAAAGCTTCCTTCTTATTTTTTCCAGGGCAAAAGATACCTTATACCAAAGGGTGGGCATCGGGGGGCTTCCAAGTGGCCCACGAGGCAGGGGGCGCGCCCAGGGGTAGGGCGCACCCTCCACCCTCGTGGACAGGAGGTGGGCTCCCTCTGGTGCTTTCTTCGCCCAATATTTTTATTATATTTCAAAACTGACTTCCGGGGAGTTTCAGGACTTTCGGAGTTGTGCAGAATAGGTCTCTAATATTTGCTCCTTTTCCAGCCCAGAATTCCAGCTGCCGGCATTCTCCCCCTTCATGTAAACCTTGTAAAATAAGAGGGAAAAGGCATAAGTTTTGTGACATAGTATGTAATAATAGCCCATAATGCAATAAATATCGATATAAAAGCATGATGCAAAATGGACGTATCAGCTCCGTGGGGCCCACGAGGGTGGGGGCGCGCCTGCCCCCCTGGGTGCGCCCTCCTGCCTCGTGGCCACCTTGCGGAGTTCCAGACTTCAACTCCATGTCTTCTGGACTGCTTCTGGTCCAAGAAAGATCATCACGAAGGTTTCATTCCGTTTGGACTCCGTTTGATTTCGTTATCTGCAAAACACTAAAACTGGCAAAAAAACAGAAACTGGCACTAGGCCTCCGGTTAATAGGTTAGTCCCAAATTTAATATAAAAGAGCATATTAAAGCCCATTAAACATCCAAAACAGATAATATAATAGCATGGAACAATCAAAAATTATAGATACGTTAGAGACGTATCACGTATTTGCCGTGTTTACTGTTTGCCGAGTGGCCCACTCGGCACTACGGTGCCAAGGTAAGCCCCACACCCATCGTCTCCGTCCAGCCCGTCAACTCTTTCTTTTCTTTTTTTGCCGAATACCCGATTTAGCAATCAGGAAGACTTTGCTGAGTTCCTGTGTTACAGTTCTCGGCAAAGAAAGCTTTGCTGGCAGGATTCGGGCCGAATATAATACTCAGCAAAGACATTGACGAGTATGAAACGGCTTTTGCCGAGTATTTCCGGCACTCGACAAGGTAAATTCAGTAGTGTACATTAAACGCGGTGTGATCAATCACTTATTTTATAGATCCTTGCTCCATGGTTTGATTACATGTTAAAACAATTTTTTTAAGTCATGTGCCCGACTTCATCTCGGTGCAACAAACAGATGGCCTTGCTGTAGCCATTTTCATTCTCATTGTTGGTGAGCCATAAGTGGATCACTATATTAGGGATCTAAGGTTTGACTTTGTGTTGTTCAAGTGTGTTTATGTGTCTCGGAAAATTATATGTTAGAAGATTTACTGTTTACTAAGCGGAGCTTACCTGGGCTTATGGTTTTCTAAATACTAGGCATTTGGGGCATTAAATTTCTCCAAGGCTTAATCTTTTTCAGATTCATGTAGTCTGTTGGTACGCCCTAATTAAGGTAAAGCTCCTTCACAGTTGTGTTTAGTAAAGCTTAAATGGAGTGCTACAGCAGAGTTTCCTAAACTGGATCTGTGCAATGGCGATTTCAAGGAAATGTGCCCTAGAGGCAATAATAAAGTTGTTATTTTATATTTCCTTATATAATGATAAATGTTTACTATTCATGCTAGAATGTATTAACCGAAAACTTGATACATGTGTGATACATAGACAAAACAAAGTGTCCCTAGTATGCCTCTACTTGACTAGCTCGTTAATCGAAGATGGTTAAGTTTCCCGACCATAAACATGTGTTGTCATTTGATGAACGGGATCACATCATTAGGAGAATGATGTGATGGACATGACCCATTCGTTAGCTTAGCATATTGATCGTTAAGTTTTATTGCTATTGTTTTCTTCATGACTTATACATGTTCCTCCGACTATGAGATTATGCTGAAGGAAATATGCCCTAGAGGCAACAATAAAGTTATTATTTATTTCCTTATATGATGATAAATGTTTATTATTCATGCTAGAATTGTATTAAACGGAAACATAATACTTGTGTGAATACATAGACAAACAGTTTGTCACTAGTATGCCTCTACTTGACTAGCTCGTTGATCAAAGATGGTTATGTTTCCTAGCCATAGACATGAGTTGTCATTTGATTAACGGGATCATATCATTAGGAGAATGATGTGATTGACTTGACCCATTCTGATAGCTTAGCACACGATCGTTTAGTATTCTGCTATTGCTTTCTTCATGACTTATACTTGTTCCTATGACTATGAGATTATGCAACTCCCGTTTACCGTAGGAACACTTTGTGTGCTACCAAACGTCACAACATAAAAGGGTGATTATAAAGGTGCTCTACAGGTGTCTCCAAAGGTACTTGTTGGGTTGGCGTATTTCGAGATTAGGATTTGTCACTCCGATTGTCGGAGAGGTATCTTTGGGCCCTCTCGGTAATGCACATCACTATAAGCCTTGCAAGCATTGCAACTGGTGAGTTAGTTGTGAGATGATGTATTACAGAACGAGTAAAGAGACTTGCCGGTAACGAGATTGAACTAGGTATTGGGATACCGACGATCGAATCTCGGGCAAGTAACATACCGATGACAAAGGGAACAACGTATGTTGTTATGCGGTTTGACCGATAAAGATCCTCAAAGAATATGTGGGAGCCAATATGAGCATCCAGGTTCCGCTATTGGTTATTGACTGGAGAAGTGTCTCGGTCCTGTCTACATATATAGTTCTAGAACCCGTAGGGTCCGTACGCTTAAGGTTTCGATGATGGTTATATTATGAGTTTATGAGTATGATGTACCGAAGGTTGTTCGGAGTCCTGGATGTGATCACAGACATGACGAGAAGTCTCGAAATGGTCAAGACATGAAGATTGATATATTGGAAGCCTATATTTGGATATCGGAGGTGTTCCGGGTGAAATCGGGATTTTACCAGAGTACCGGGAGGTTACCGGAACCCCCCGGGAGGCTATTGGGCCACAGTGGGCCTTAGTGGGAAAGAGAGGGCAGCAAGGGGCGCGCCCCCCTGGCCCAAACCGAATTGGTGGGGGCAAGGGGGCCGGCCCCCCTTCCTTCTCTCTTTCCCCCCTCCCCAATCCTATTCCAACTAGGAAAGGGGGGAGTCCTACTCCCAGTGGGAGTAGGACTCCTCATGGTGCCTCCTCCTCCTGGCCGCCGCCCCCTCCCCTTGGCTCCTTCATATATGGGGGCAGGGGGGCACTGTTGAACACACAATTGATTTGATCTCTTAGTCGTGTGCGGTGCCCCCCTCCACCATATTCCACCTCGATAATACTGTAGCGGTGCTTAGGCGAAGCCCTGTGTCGGTAGAACGTCAACATCATTACCACGCCGTTGTGCTGACAAAACTCTCCCTCAACACTCGGCTGGATCGGAGTTCGAGGGACGTCATCGAGCTGAACATGTGCATAACTCGGAGGTGCCGTACGTTCGGTACTTGATCGGTCAGATCGTGAAGACGTACGACTACATCAACCGCGTTGTGCTAACGCTTCCGCTTACGGTCTACGAGGGTACGTGGACACACTCTCCTCTCTCGTTCCTATGCATCACCATGATCTTGCGTGTGCGTAGGAATTTTTTTGAAATTACTACGTTTCCCAACAGTGGCATCCGAGCCTGGTTTTATGTGTTGATGTTATGCACGAGTAGAACACAAGTGAGTTGTGGGCGATATAAGTCATACTGCCTACTAGCATGTCATACTTTGGTTCAGTGGTATTGTGAGATGAAGCGGCCCGGACTAATATTACGTGTACGCTTACGCGAGACCGGTTTCACCACTACGAGCACTCGTTGCTTAAAGGTGACTGGCGGGTGTCTGTCTCTCTCACTTTAGTTGAATCGAGTATGGCTACGCCCGGTCCTTGCGAAGGTTAAAACCGCATCTACTTGACAAACTATCGTTGTGGTTTTGATGCGTAGGTAAGAACGGTTCTTGCGAAGCCCGTAGCAGCCACGTAAAACTTGCAACAACAAAGTAGAGGACGTCTAACTTGTTTTTGCAGGGCATGTTGTGATGTGATATGGTCAAGGCATGATGCTATATTTTATTGTATGAGAAGATCATGTTTTGTAACCGAGTTATCAGCAACTAGCAGGAGCCATATGGTTGTCGATTCATTGTATGCAATGAAATCGCGATGTAATGCTTTACTTTATCACTAAGCAGTAGTGATAGTCATGAAAGCATGAGTTTGGCGAGATGACAACGATGCTACGATGGAGATCAAGGTGTCGCGCCGATGACGATGGTGATCATGACGGTGCAACGATGCTACGATGGAGATCAAGGTGTCGCGCCGGTGACGATGGTGATCATGAAGGTGCTTCGAAGATGGAGATCACAAGCACAAGTTGATGATGGCCATATCATATCACTTATATTGATTGCATGTGATGTTTATCTTTTATACATCTTATTCTGCTTAGAACGACGGTAGCATTATAAGATGATCTCTCACTAAATTATCAAGTAAAAGGTGTTCTCCCTGAGTATGCACCGTTGTGAAAGTTCTTCGTGCTGAGACACCACGTGATGATCGGGTGTGATAGGCTCTACGTTCAAATACAACGGGTGCAAAACAGTTGCGCACGCGGAATACTCAGGTTAAACTTGACGAGCCTAGCATATAATAGATATGGCCTCGGAACACGGAGACTGAAAGGTCGAGTGTGAATCATATAGTAGATATGATCAACATAGTGATGTTCACCATTGAAACTACTCCGTCTCACGTCATGATCGGACACGGTTTAGTTGATTTGGTTCACGTGATCACTTAGAGGATTAGAGAGATGTCTATCTAAGTGAGAGTTCTTAAATAATATGATTAAATTGAACTTAAATTTATCATGAACTTAGTACCTTATAGTATCTTGCTTGTCTATGTTGTTGTAGACAGATGGCCCGTGCTGTTGTTCCGTTAAATTTTAATGCGTTCCTTGAGAAAGCAAAGTTGAAAGATGATGGTAGCAATTACACGGACTGGGTCCGTAACTTGAGGATTATCCTCATTGCTGCACAGAAGAATTACGTCCTGGAAGCACCGCTGGGCACCAGGCCTGCTGTAGGAGCAACACCAGATGTTATGAACGTCAGGCAGAGCAAAGCTGATGACTACTTGATAGTTCACTGTGCCATGCTTTACGGCTTAGAACCGGGTCTTCAACGATGTTTTGAATGTCATGGAGCATATGAGATGTTTCAGGAGTTGAAGGTAATATTTCAAGCAAATGCCCGGATTGAGAGATATGAAGTCTCCAATAAGTTCTATAGCTGCAAGATAGAGGAGAATAGTTCTGTCAGTGAGCATATACTCAAGATGTCTGGGTATCATAAGAACTTGATTCAGCTGGGAATTCATCTTCCGGATGATAGCATCATTGACAGAATTCTTCAATCACTGCCACAAAGCTACAAGAGCTTCGTGATGAACTATAATATGCAAGGGATGGAAAAGACTATTCCCGAGCTCTTCGCGATGCTAAAGGCTGCAGAGGTAGAAATCAAAAAGGAGCATCAAGTGTTGATGGTTAACAAAACCACCAGTTTCAAGAAAAAGGGCAAAGGGAAGAAGAAGGGGAACTTCAAGAAGAACAGCAAGCAAGTTGCTGCTTAGGAGAAGAAACCCAAGTCTGGACCTAAGCCTGAGACTGAGTGCTTCTACTGCAAGCAAACTGGTCACTGGAAGCGGAACTGCCCCAAGTATTTGACAGATAAGAAGGATGGCAAGGTGAACAAAGGTATATATGATATACATGTTATTGATGTGTACCTTACTAGTACTCGTAGTAGCACCTAGATATTCGATACTGGTTCTGTTGCTAATATTTGCAACTCGAAATAGGGGCTACGGATTAAGCGAAGATTGGCTAAGGACGAGGTGACGATGCGTGTGGGAAACGGTTCCAAAGTCGATGTGATCGCGGTCGGCACGCTACCTCTACATCTACCTTCGGGATTAGTTTTAGACCTAAATAATTGTTATTTGGTTCCAGCGTTGAGCATGAACATTATATCTGGATCTTGTTTGATGAGAGACGGTTATTCATTTAAATCAGAGAATAATGGTTGTTCTATTTATATGAGTAATATCTTTTATGGTCATGCACCCTTGAAGAACGGTCTATTTTTGTTGAATCTCGATAGTAGTGATACACATATTCATAATATTGAAACCAAAAGATGCAGAGTTGATAATCATAATGCGACTTATTTGTGGCACTGCGTTTAGGTCATATCGGTGTAAAGCACATGAAGAAACTCCATACTGATGGACTTTTGGAACCTCTTGATTATGAATCACTTGGTACTTGCGAACCGTGCCTCATGGGCAAGATGACTAAAACGCCGTTCTCCGGAAGTATGGAGCGAGCAACTGATTTGTTGGAAATCAAACATACTGATGTATGTGGTCCAATGAATGTTGAGGCTCGCGGCGGGTATCATTATTTTCTCACCTTCACAGATGATTTAAGCAGATATGGGTATATCTACTTAATGAAGCATAAGTCTGAAACATTTGAAAAGTTCAAGGAATTTCAGAGTGAAGTGGAAAATCATCGTAACAAGAAAATAAAGTTTCTACGGTCTGATCGTGGAGGAGAATATTTGAGTTACGAGTTTGGTCTTCATGTGAAACAATGCGGAATAGTTTCGCAACTCACGCCACCCGGAACACCACAGCGTAATGGTGTGTCCGAACGTCATAATCGTACTTTACTAGATATGGTGCGATCTATGATGTCTCTTACTGATTTACCACTATCGTTTTGGGGTTATGCTCTAGAGACTGCTGCATTCACGTTAAATAGGGCACCATCTAAATCCGTTGAGACGACGCCTTATGACCTGTGGTTTGGCAAGAAACCAAAGTTGTTGTTTCTTAAAGTTTGGGGCTGCGATGCTTATGTGAAAAAGCTTCAACCTGATAAGCTCGAACCCAAATCGGAGAAATGTGTCTTCATAGGATACCCAAAAGAGACTGTTGGGTACACCTTCTATCACAGATCCGAAGGCAAGACTTTTGTTGTTAAGTTTGGATCCTTTCTAGAGAAGGAGTTTCTCTCGAAAGAAGTGAGTGGGAGGAAAGAAGAACTTGATGAGATAACTGTATCTACTCCCTTGTTGGAAAGTAGTTCATCACAGAAATCTGTTCCTGTGACTCCTACACCAATTAGTGAGGAAGTTAATGATGATGATCATGAAACTTCAGATCAAGTAACTACTGAACCTCGTAGATCAACCAGAGCAACATCCGCACCAGAGTGGTACGGTAATCCTGTTTTGGAAGTTATGTTACTAGACCATGACGAACCTACGAACTATGAAGAAGCAATGGTGAGCCCAGATTGCGCAAAATGGCTTGAGGCCATGAAATCTGAGATGGGATCCATGTGTGAGAACAAAGTGTGGACTTTGGTTGACTTGTCCGGTGATCAGCAAGCAATTGAGAATAAATGGATCTTCAAGAAGAAGACTGACGCTGACGGTAATGTTACTGTCTACAAAGCTCGAGTTGTTGCGAAAGGTTTTCGACAAGTTCAAGGGATTGACTACGATGAGACTTTCTCACCCGTAGCGATGCTTAAGTCTGTCCGAATCATGTTAGCAATTGTCGCGTTTTATGATTACGAAATTTGGCAAATGGATGTAAAATCTGCATTCCTGAATGGACTTCAGGAATAAGAGTTGTATATGATGCAACCAGAAGGTTTTATCGATCCAAAGGGAGCTAACAAAGTGTGCACGCTCCAGCGATCCATTTTTGGACTAGTGCAAGCCTCTCGGAGTTGGAATAAACGTTTTGATAGTGTGATCAAAGCATATGGGTTTATAAAGACTTTTGGAGAAGCCTGTGTTTACAAGAAAGTGAGTGGGAGCTCTGTAGCATTTCTGATATTATATGTGGACGACATATTGTTGATCGGAAATGATATAGAATTTCTGGATAGCATAAAGGGATATTTGAATAAGAGTTTTTCAATGAAAGACGTCGGTGAAGCTGCTTATATATTGGGCATCAAGATCTATAGAGATAGATCAAGACGCTTGATTGGACTTTCACAAAGCACATACCTCGACAAAGTTTTGAAGAAGTTCAAAATGGATCAGGCGAAGAAAGGGTTCTTGCCTGTGTTGCAGGGTGTGAAGTTGAGTAAGACTCAATGCCCGACCACTGCAGAAGATAGAGAGAAGATGAAAGATGTTCCCTATGCTTCAGCCATAGGCTCTATCATGTATGCAATGTTGTGTACCAGACCTGATGTGTGCCTTGCTATTAGTTTAGCAGGGAGGTACCAAAGTAATCCAGGAGTGGATCACTGGACAGCGGTCAAGAACATCCTGAAATACCTGAAAAGGACTAAGGATATGTTTCTCGTTTATGGAGGTGACAAAGAGCTCGTCGTAAGCGGTTAAGTCGATGCAAGTTTTGACACTGATCCAGACGATTCTACATTGCAAACCGTATACGTGTTTATATTAAACGGTGGAGCTGTCAGTTGGACGAGCTCTAAACAAAGCGTCCTGGCGGGATCTACATGTGAAGCGGAGTACATAGCTGCTTCGGAAGCAGAAAATGAAGGAGTCTGGATGAAGGAGTTCATATCCGATCTAGGTGTCATACCTAGTGCATCGGGTCCAATGAAAATCTTTTGTGACAATACTGGTGCAATTGCCTTGGCAAAGGAATCCAGATTTCACAAGAGGACCAAACACATCAATAGACGCTTCAACTCCATCAGGGACCAAGTCCAGGTGGGAGACATAGAAATTTGCAAGATACATACGGATCTGAATATTACAGACCCATTGACTAAGCCTCTTCCACGAGCAAAACATGATCAGCACCAAGGCTCCATGGGTGTTAGTATCATTACAATGTAATCTAGATTATTGACTCTAGTGCAAGTGGGAGACTGAAGGAAATATGCCCTACATGCAATAATAAAGTAATTATTTATTTCCTTATATCATGATAAATGTTTATAATTCATGCTAGAATTGTATTAACCGGAAACATAATACTTGTGTGAATACATAGACAAACAGTATGTCACTAGTATGCCTCTACTTGACTAGCTCGTTGATCAAAGATGGTTATGTTTCCTAGCCATAGACATGAGTTGTCATTTCATTAACGGGATCATATCATTAGGAGAATGATGTGATTGACTTGACCCATTCCGATAGCTTAGCACATGATCGTTTAGTATTCTGCTATTCCTTTCTTCATGACTTATACATGTTCCTATGACTATGAGATTATGCAACTCCCGTTTACCGGAGGAACACTTTGTGTGCTACCAATCGTCACAATGTAAATGGGTGATTATAAAGGTGCTCTACAGGTGTCTCCAAAGGTACTTGTTGGGTTGGCGTATTTCGAGATTAGGATTTGTCACTCCGATTGTCGGAGAGGTATCTCTGGGCCCTCTCGGTAATGCACATCACTATAAGCCTTGCAAGCGTTGCAACTAATGAGTTAGTTGTGAGATGATGTATTACAGAACGAGTAAAGAGACTTGCCGGTAACGAAATTAAACTAGGTATTGGGATATCGACGATCGAATCTCGGGCAAGTAACATACTGATGACAAAGGGAACAACGTATGTTGTTATGCGGTTTGACCGATAAAGATCTTCGTAGAATATGTGGGAGCCAATATGAGCATCCAGGTTCCGCTATTGGTTATTGACTGGAGAAGTGTCTCGGTCATGTCTACATCGTTCTCGAACACGTAGGGTCCGCACGCTTAAGGTTTCGATGACGGTTATATTATGACTTTATGAGTTTGATGTACCGAAGGTTGTTTGGAGTCCCGGATGTGATCACGAACATGACGAGGAGTCTCGAAATGGTCGAGACATGAAGATTGATATATTGGAAGCCTATGTTTGGATATAGGAAGTGTTCCGGGTGAAATCGGGATTTTATCGGAGTACCGGGAGGTTACCGGAACCCCCCGGGAGGCTATTGGGCCATAGTGGGCCTTAGTGGGAAAGAGAGGGCAGCAAGGGGCGCGCCCCCTGGCCCAAACCGAATTGGTGGGGGCAAGGGGGCCGTCCCCCCTTCCTTCTGTCTTTCCCCCCTCCCCAGTCCTATTCCAACTAGGAAAGGGGGGAGTCCTACTCCCAGTGGGAGTAGGACTCCTCATGGCGCCTCCTCCTCCTGGCCGCCGCCCCCTCCCCTTGGCTCCTTTATATACGGGGGCAGGGGGCACCGTTGAACACACAATTGATTTGATCTCTTAGCCGTGTGCGGTGCCCCCCTCCACCATATTCCACCTCGATAATACTGTGGCGGTAATTAGGCGAAGCCATGTGTCGGTAGAACGTCAACATCGTCACCACGCCAGTGTGCTGACGAAACTCTCCCTCAACACTCGGCTGGATCGGAGTTCGAGGGACGTCATCGAGCTGAACGTGTGCAGAACTCGGAGGTGCCGTACGTTCGGTACTTGATCGGTCGGATCATGAAGACGTACGACTACATCAACCGCGTTGTGCTAACGCTTCCGCTTACGGTCTACAAGGGTACGTGGACACACTCTCCTCTCTCGTTGCTATGCATCACCATGATCTTGCGTGTGAGTAGGAATTTTTTTGAAATTACTACGTTTCCCAACATATGCAACTCCCAAATACCGGAGGAACACCTTGTGTGCTATCAAGTGTCACAACGTAATTGGGTGACTATCAAGATGCTCTACAGGTGTCTCCGAAGGTGTTTGTTGAGTTGGCATAGATCGATATTGGGATTTGTCACTCGGTGTATCGGAGAGGTATCTCTGGGTCCTCTCGGTAATGTACATCACTATTAGCCTTGCAAGCATTGTGACTAATGAGTTAGTTGCCGGATGATGCATTACAGAACGAGTAAGGAGACCTGCCAGTAATGAGATTGAACTAGGTATGATGATACCAACGATCGAATCTCGGGCAAGTAACATACCGATGACAAAGGGAACAACGTATGTTGTTATGCGGTTTGGCCGATAAAGATCTTCGTAGAATATGTAGGAGCCAATATGAGCATCCAGGTTCCGCTATTGGTTATTGACCGGAGATATGTCTCGGTCATGTCTACATAGTTCTCGAACCCGTAGGGTCCGCACGCTTAACGTTCGATGACGATTTGTATTATGAGTTATGTGTTTGATGACCGAAGTTTGTTCGGAGTCCCGGATGAGATCACGGACATGACGAGGAGTCTTGAAATGGTCGAGAGGTAAAGATTCATCTTTTGGAAGGCTATATTCGGACAACGGAAAGGTTCCGAGTGATTTGGGTATTTTTCGGAGTACCGGGGAGTTACGGGAATTCACCGGGAGAAGTAATGGGCCTTATTGGGCCATGCGGGAAAAGAGGAGGCGGGCCAAGGGGAGGTGGTGCCCCCCACCCATGGGTCCGAATTGGACTAGGGGAAGGGGGCATCGCCCCCCTTGCCCTTTCCTAGTCCCTCTTTCCTTCTCTCCTACTCCAAAAAGGAAAGGGGTTCCTACTAGGACTTTGAACCTACTTGGACTTGGAAGTCCTAGTAGGAGTCCATACTCTTAGCGCGCCCCTAGGGGGCCGGCCTCTCTCCCTCCCTACTTTATATGCGGGGGTAGGGGCACCCCAAAGGCACTCCAAGATTTTTCTTAGCTATGTGTGGTGCCCGCCTCCACAGTTACACACATCGGTCATATCGTCGTAGTGCTTAGGCGAAGCCCTGCGCCGGTAACTTCATCATCACCGTCGCCACGCCGACGTGCTGACGAAACTCTCCCTCGTCCTCAACTAGTTCAAGAGCTCGAGGGATGTCATCATGCTGAACGTGTGCTGAACACGGAGGTGCCGTACGTTCGGTACTTGGATCGGTTGGATCGTGAAGACGTTCGACTACATCAATCGCGTTACTAAACGCTTCCGCTTTTGGTCTACGAGGGTACGTGGACACACTCTCCCCGCTCGTTGCTATGCTTCTCCTAGATAGATCTTGCGTGATCGTAGGAAATTTTTGAATTACTGCGTTCCCTAATGATGACCCACAAGTATAGGGGATCTAGCGTAGTCCTTTCGGTAACTAAGAGTGTCGAACCCAACGAGGAGCAGAAGGAAATTATTAGCTGTATTCTCTGCAAGTACTGAAATGAGTTGTAAAAGATAGTTTTGTGATAAGATAAATTGTAACGAGCAACAAGTAACAAAAGTAAATAACGTGGAGCAAGGTGGCCCAATCCTTTTTGTAGCAAAGGAAAAGCCTAGAAAAACTCTTATATAAGGAAAAGTGCTCCCGAGGACACATGGGAATATCGTCGAGCTAATTTTCATCACGTTCATATGATTCGCGCTCGGTACTTTGATAATTTGATATGTGGGCGGACCGGTGCTTGGGTGTCGTTCTTACTTGAACAAGCATCCCACTTATGATTAACCTCCATTGCAAGCATCCGCAACTACAACAAAAGTATTAAGGTAAACCTAACCATAGCATGAAACATATGGATCCCAATCAGCCCCTTACGAAGCAACGCATAAACTAGGGTTTAAGCTTCTGTCACTCAAGCAACCCATCATCTACTTATTACTTCCCAATGCCTTCCTCTAGGCCCAAATAATGGTGAAGTGTTATGTAGTCGACGTTCACATAACACCACTAGAGGCTAGACAACATACATCTCATCAAAATATCGAACGAATACCAAATTCACATGACTACTAATAGCAAGACTTCTCCCATGTCCTTAGGAACAAACGTAACTACTCACAAAGCATATTCATGTTCATAATCAGAGGGGTATTAATATGCATAATGGATCTGAACATATGATCTTTCACCAAGTAAACCAACTAGCATCAACTACAAGGAGTAATCAACACTACTAGCAACCTACTTGTACCAATCCCGGACTTGGAGACAAGAATTGGATACAAGAGATGAACTAGGGTTTTGAGAGGAGATGGTGCTGGTGAAGATGTTGATGGAGATTGCCCTCTCCCGATGACAGGAGCGTTGGTGATGACGATGGCGATGATTTCCCCCTCCCGGAGGGAAGTGTCCCCGGCAGAACAGCTCTGCCGGAGCCCTGGATTGGTTCCGCCAAGGTTCCGCCTCGTGGCGGCGGAGTTTTGTCCCGAAAGGTTGCTTATGATTTTTTTCCTCGACGAAAGACCTCTGGTGAGCCCCCCCACCAGAGCCAACGGGGGGCCCACGAGGTAGGGGGCGCGCCCTTGGGGGTAGGGCGCCCCCCCACCCACGTGGACAGGTGGGCACCCCTCTGGTGAACTTCTTCCACTCAATATTTTTTATTATTTCCAAAAATGACTTCCGTGGAGTTTCAGGACTTTTGGAGTTGTGCAGAATAGGTCTCTAATATTTGCTCCTTTTCCAGCCCAGAATTCCAGTTGCCGGCATTCTCCCTCCTTATGTAAACCTTGTAAAATAAGAGAGAATAGGCATAAGTATTGTGACATAACGTGCAATAACAGCCCATAATGCAATAAATATCGATATAAAAGCATTATGCAAAATGGACGTATCAACTCCCCCAAGCTTAGACCTCGCTTGTCCTCAAGCGGAAGCTGATAACGATAAATATGTCCCCATGTTTAGAGGTAGAGGTGTCGATAAAAATAAAATACGGACATGAAGGCATCATGATTATTCTCATAACAACAACATATATAGGTATTGTCATATGATTTCTTGTGCTCAAGTAATAATCCATTCACAATGCAGAGTACGAATCATAAACTTTATTGCGAACCAACAAACTATAATCTCAGTCATTGAAGCAATTGCAATTTATCATAACATCAGAAAGAGTCTATGTCAGAGCTTAATAGCAAGTCCACATACTCAACTATCATTTAATCTTTCATATATGCTAACACTCACGCAATACTTGTAGTTACAGAGTTTTAATCGGACACAGAGAAAGTGTCGGGGAAACTGATCCACGAACACCTATGGGGCCGGCGGACCGAGCCCCTTTCGGTTCGGCGGGGGGCGTAGGTCGCGCGAAGAGCAGATCGAGGCGAAGCACACGAGCAGTTTACCCAGCTTCGGGCCGCACGGATGCGTAAAACCCTACTGCTGCTTTGTGGTTTGTATTGAGTTCTTGCTCGGGAGCGCTGAGTGCTATAGTACACACTAGCCGCTAACGAGACCGAGCGTGAATGTTCTTCTGCTTCCCCACCCCTCCATTGCGCATGGGCCTCCTTTTATATGCTCAAGGGGTCACCCACAGGTGGCAACGTAGACAAGGGTAAAAATGGAAAGGGTGTTGCGGTTGGTATAGCTACCTATACAGTGTATCATCCCTAACCCTGACGGCAGGGGACAAAGGCATTAAATGCCCGTCTGCGTCGCCCAAATAGTGCAGAAAGGGACCGTCAGGGACGCCACCGCTTGCCACGATGGCAGTCTTGTCAGCGCCGCTTGCCACCGGGCACCGCTGGCTGCACAGCCTCCTGCTACGTGTGCCTGGAAAGGTCCCAGAGCAACACGTTGGTGGATGAGCTGGAGCGCGGGTACAGAGTGGTTGCTTGCCGCGGCAAGCGCCTTGCCGCGGTCTTTGTCTTGTCGCGTCCGGAAGCTTGTCGCTCACCGGGCCCTGCCGGGACGCGTGGCGCATCGCGGCAAGTTCCTTGAGATGCCTTGGTTGGCCTTCCCGGCAAGCTCCTCTTGCCGGGGCCTTGTCTCCTTGGCTTGAATACTTTGTTCTTGAATGGCTCCAAAGGAACCACGGAGGACCTTGGCGGTCACCCGGCAAGCCTTGCCGCGGGGTGCTGCGACTGCCCGTGCACAAGTTCGGGATACTAGGGTACCCCTACTCTAGTACACCGACAGGAGCCCCCGGGCCTGGGCCACGCACGGTGCCGAGCGCTGTTGGGCCAGGCCCAAAATAGGGCACGGGCACGCGCGGCCTGGGTTACGCCGTATCTCACTCCGTATCCACCGCGCCCTCCCCGAACGGCACGTGTCGAATGCGGAGTCATGGGAGAGATCGTGGGTGGTTTCTTTATTCAGAAAGGCGGAACGTCCACCCCCTCCCTCTTTATAAGCAGGGAAAACAGGGGCAGTTCGCCCATTCCGCCGGTTGCTAATCCAATCTCAAAAACCTCCGCCGCTCCCCCTTCTTCCCAAAGCTGAAAGAGAGCAGCGCTCCGCCCCCCATCACCACCAGCACCACCAACACCGTCGACCTCCCCCACCACCTCCGCCATGGCTCCGAAAGGCGACAAGGGGAAGGTCGTGAAGTCGGCAGAGGCGCAGCGGCTCGCGGCGCTGCGAAAGGAGCAGGCAATCTTCCCCCCCCCCCCAAGCTCGCCGCAGAGGAGCTGAGGGAGTACTACTACCTCTTCTGGTCGACGGAGACGCGAGCGCATCCGCGCATGAAGGTACTCCCAGCCGTCGCTTGGAAACAGGCTCCAAATGGATACCCCTTCTTCGCGTTGTTCTTCTACTGCGGGCTCTGCCCGCCTTTCTCTGAGTTTTTCTGCGACATTATGAACACCTACGGGCTCCGCCTCCTCGACTTCACCCCCAATGCTGTTCTGACCATGGGAGTTTTCGCACATCTCTGTGAAAACTTTGTCGTAGTCTATCCAAATGTAGCTCTTTTTTGCCACTTCTTTATGCCCCGAGTTGAGAAAGGAGAGCCTTTATCTGGCGGAATCGCCTGGATGTCGAGAGCTGGCAAGAAGGAAGCTTATCTGGAGGGAGAGTTCCGCACAAGTGGGAGGAATGGAGAGCAGACTGGTGCTGGATTGTCGAGGAGAACCCGCAGCCGTTTACCGCCCGACGCCAAGCTCCAGTAGTGCGCGGCAGCGATTGGAGCAACGTGGCCCCGGAATATGATAGGCTGAAGATTGCCGTCACCCGGATCCAACGCCTCAGGCTTGCTGGGCTTACTGTAGGCGCCGTTGGCGCAGATTTTCTTCACCGCCGCATCGCCCCCCTGCAGGAGAGGAGGAGACCCGCCTGGGAGTTCAAGAATGCGGCGGACATCATGAGGCTGCGCCCGGGCCTCAACTTCAACCTCACTATACTGGAACTTAACGCGATGCTCCAGGAGCTGTTCAAGTGCGACCCTAATCATCCCGAAGTGTTCAGGTTGCCGCAGGGTGTCGTTCCGTTGTGCAACAACTCCTCGCTCGACCGCATCCGTGCAATGATGCCGTTGTGCGATTCGCATGGAATTGTCCCAACTTGGCAAGAGCCTGCAGACGACGTCGTGCAGGAGTTCTTTGACGGCTTGGTAGAAGTGTCGGTCCGCTCCGATGAACAGAGAAGCCTTACTCGCAACACCACCGATGAGGAGATGCAGCGCATCGCCACTAGGCTAGAAGAGGCGGGGGCAGCCGCTGCCGCGGGCGAGTTTGGATTCACCGTGGAGGAGGCAGAGGCAGCAGAGGCGGCAAGCCTTGCCGAGCGAGAGGGACTTGCCGGCGAGGGAGAGCTTGCCCGGCCTGATGTCGGGTCGAGCGAGCCCGCCGAGGATACGGGCGGCTCGTTGGAGATCAACTCCTCTTCCTCCTCATCTTCAGACAGCTCGCCGCGAGCAGATCCCCCAGCTCCACCAAGAAGGCGTCTCCGCAAGGCCAGGGACATAGCGGAGCACCAGACGAGTCAACAGCCGCCGCGCCGCACGACACGCTCCACCGCGGCAAGCACTGTTGCCGTGGGAGCACCTCACGCCGCTGCGGCAACTGGAGCGGGGTCCTCCCGGACCACCGCTTCTGCTCCTGCTGCTTCTCACGCCGCGGCGGCGGCCGGAGCGGGGTCGTCTCAGGCCACCGCCACTGCCCCCGCCAAGCGGCCAAGGGATCCTACTCCTCCGCCTCGTCGCGCCGGAGGTGAGCCGGGCTTCGACTTCTCCGCGCTCAGCTCCGACGAGGAAGAAGAAGAGTAAGATTACTTTGATGTACTTGTAGTTCTTCAATCCTTGCTGTTTTGTCTTGTATCTGATTTGCTTTACTCCGAACTCATTCCTTTTCAGGACTCTAGCCCAGAGAGCGGCGAAGAGAGCCAAGGTCCCGGTGATTGTCATCGAGGACGAACCCACCGCGACATCAGGGGGTGCGCCTGAGACCACCTTGCCGGACACGGCAGCTATTCCCCAAAGAAGCCCCCAACGTAGCCCCCAGCGTAAGTATATGGTTTACTTCCCACTGTTAGGCGCGCATGGGTGCTCTTTCTTTGCTGACATCTGACCATTAGTTTGTGTAGGAGCAGAGCAACCTCACCAGGAGCGCCCGGAGACCGCCCCCGACATGCCATCTGCTTCGACTACGCCGCCAAAGGAGAGTTCCCCAGCAAGGGAGAGTTCTCCGACAAGGGAGAGTTCTTCGGCAAGGGAGAAGTCTCCGGCAAGGGAGAGATCTCCGGCAAGGGACAGCACCAGCGGCCCCTCGGCGGCAGAGACCAAAACTGCAGAACCCGGAACAGGTAATCCTCTCGCTTGAAAATTTCCGTTGGGTTCTTCTTCTTTCGATCTTCTTTTTGAATATTTGCTTGAATTTTCTCCCCTTTCCGGCCGTCAGACCCATCTGCCACGGAGCCAATGGAGACCGAGGTCGCCGGCGAGGAGAACGCGCGCGGCAATACCGACGACGCCGCTGCCACCGAAGAAGCAGCCAGCGCTAATGGTCCCGCCGGCGAAGAGGCCGCCAAAGCTTCCGCCGCAAACGCTGGCGAGGGGTCTGGCGATCGCACTGACGGCCCCGAGGCCGCAGGAGCGCCAGGCGCTACACTGACCGCCGATCCCTCCGCCGCTGCCGCAGCGTCAGGCTCCGAAGAGCCCCAGCCAGGCGCCTATCTGAAGGCCGGCGATGGCGTCTTCATCAAGATCCCTTGGGAGTCAAGTTCCAGGGCGCTGGTCGAAGGAGAAATCTTGGATGGAGAGGTGCTTGCCTCCGCTGGGCTGACGCTGGTTGATGCGCCGAGCAGCAGCAGCGGCGAGCCTGAGGAGGAGTGGCTGCTACGGAAGCTGGTGTCGCTCTACCGCGCTCGACAGGCCAAGGTGGAATCCCGAGAAGCGCTTGTCGCGAAGGCGGGAGCAGACATCGAGAAGCATGCGGAGGAGCTCCGGGCGCGGGAGGGCGAGTTGGCGCAGCGGAAGGTCAACCTTGACAGCCACGAGGAGGAGCTTGCTGCGCGCGAGCAAACATTTGGCAGGGCTCTCAAGCAAGCAGAGGATGCTGCCGCAGCTGCCGAGGCCGCCAAGAAGGAGCTGGAGACAAAGGTGGCGCAGCTGGAGGCCGATCTCAAGGCGAGCGGTGAAGAGCTTGCCGCGCTCAAACGTGAGCGCAAGAAGGACGCCTACACCTTTGGCGAGCTGCAGGGTCGTCTCGCCAAGAAGGGCAAGGAGCTTAGCGCCGCCAAGGACTCCAACGCAGATCTCGAGTTGAAGCTGAGTACTTTGACCAAGACGTCGGACGGCGCCAGGGAGCAGGAGGTCGCCTTGAAGGAGAAGATCAAGGCCGACGAGGTGCTGCTGGCGAGTGCTGCTGCCGGCCAGAACACTTTTAGGGATAATGTGGAGCACTGGACGGAGGGTCTCGTGGATGTTGCCGCAACCATCGACAGGGAGCTGGCGCAGCTGGGGATGGAGGATCTCGGGTATCCCTCCGATGAGAACCTCCAACCCAGCGCCAAGCTCTCCTTGTTCTTCAAAGGCGTGGCGACGGCCCTCCAGCGACTCCGGGAGAAGATCCCAAAGCAGCTGGCCGACGAGTCGCGCAAGATCTGCGCGGGAGCTCTTCAAAAGGTGTTGATGAAGGTGGCCTTCCGCAACCCGGGCCTCAACCTCACCAGCGTCCTCAGGACCCTGCCGCCGGATGCTGCTCTGGAAGCGCTCAAGACCCTTGTCGCACCCATTGTGGATAAGGTGAGCGGGATCAAGAGGGTTGAGGGCGATCATGTAGATTAGGCCACCCGTTTTCTCCTTTTCTTGTCGCTGCTGGTCATGTTATGAGAACAATCTGTTAGAGCTGCGACAAGCTATCTTGTAATATAACTCTATTTTGGGTAGCGATTGCTATGTTATTCCCTTTACTTGATTCCTTCCTATGTATGTTTTTGCCCTATGCTTTTAGGGAACTTGCGGGTGCAGGCACCTTAGCCGCGAGCGTTGAGTGCCGGACGTCAGCAACCTGCTGGCGGTGTCGCTACCGACAAGAAACCTTGTCGCAACTAGTCGCAGCTCGCTTAAGTTGTTGAGCGGACTCGAAACAAAGTAAGGGCGCAACTAGCTACGAGTTGGTTCCTCCGCGCACAGGTTTTCCATACAAAGCACGGTCGCTCGAGGAAGATAACTTAAAAATTTAAAAAATATGATTGCTCAAACTTTGGCAACTTAGCTTTTCTGTCGTTTGCTTCCCGGTAAGGCGAAACTTTCTTGAACGACGCCTGGTCCACACCATTATCTTCTCCTTTCCCCCCGGCAAACTTGTGGGCGAGGGAACCTTCCTTTCCTTGAGAGAAAGAAAGAAGAGAAAATAAAGATATGGAGCCTTACGACTCGTTATTGCTTACTGGGGGTAGGTGCTTCACAAAGTGTCAGATAGCACATGCAAAAAATAGAGAGCATGAAATTGACAAGATGTGCGGAGCACATGTGCTTTACTTATGCACGGGGTCTGCGCCCGGCTTTGTACAAAGGATTACATGCAACAGCGGCAAGACTTGTACAAAAGGTGGTTGCCGGAACAGATTCCGGCAACTGCGCCTTACGGGTAAAACTTACGAAGATGCTCAATGTTCCAGGAGTTGCTCACCGGAATGCCATCTTCGGTCTCAAGGCGGACAACGCCAGGCCTAGTGAATCGTTTCACCCGGTAAGGGCCTTCCCACTTCGGCGTCAACTTGTTGGAATTCTTGGCGGACTGAACGCACCGAAGAACAAGGTCGCCTTCCTCGAGACTTCTGGCATTAACTTTGCGGCTATGGTAGCGAGCAGCTCGTACAGCAGCCTGAAGACGGTCCTCCTCAAGGAGCAGCGCGTCATCTTGTCGCAGCTGCTCTTGCTCAAGCTCATCATAAGCGAGCACTCGAGGTGACCCGTATACGAGTTCCGTGGGGAGAACTACCTCTTCTCCATAGACTAGAGCGAAAGGTGTCTGGCCAGTGGCTCGATTTGGCATCGTCCTGATCGACCAAAGAACCACTGGTAGCTCCTCAATCCAGTTCTTTCCGCACTTGCACAGCCTATCGAAAGTCCTGGTCTTGAGCCCGCACAGCACTTCAGCATTTGCCCTCTCCGCTTGACCGTTGCTTCTCGGGTGAGCAACAGAAGCGAAGCAGGCCTTAGCGCCAAGATCTTGGACGTACTGCATGAAGGTGCGGCTCGTGAATTGCGTACCGTTGTCGGTGATGATCCTGTTAGGGATCCCGAAGCGGCAAACAATCGACCTGAAGAACTTGACTGCTGACTGTGCTGTCACCTTCCTCACTGCTTCCACTTCCGGCCACTTTTTGAACTTGTCGATTGCAACGTACAAGTACTCAAAGCCCCCGACAACTCGGGGAAAGGGGCCGAGGATGTCGAGCCCCCAGACCGAAAATGGCCAGGATAAAGGGATCGTCTAGAGAGCTTGAGCTGGCTGGTGTATCTGCTTGGAATGGAACTGGCACGCTTCACACTTGGTTACTTGTGCAGTTGCATCCTGGAGGGCTGTCGGCCAAAAGAAACCTTGCCGGAATGCTTTGCCGGCAAGTGCTCTTGCGCCAATGTGGTGACCACATATGCCTCCATGTATCTCTGCCAACAGCTTTTGTCCGTCTTCCCGGTGAATACACTTCAATTTCACACCGTTGAGTCTTCTTCTGTACAGTGTGTTGTCAACAAACTGGTACATACTTGACTGCCGGGCTACTCTTTCCGCTTCTTCTTGTTCTTCGGGAAGTTCTCCTGTCTGAAGGAAACGGACAATCTGTTGTGCCCATGTTGGAGCTTGTGGCTCGACAACAAGGACTAAAGGTACATCTGCTGCTGCGGGAACATCCGCTTCTATGGCGAGAACCTGCGGCTCAGCCGGAGCTTGACGTTCCCCGGCAAGCTTGCCGGAGCAAAACTTGTCGGGAGCGTCTGCTTTAACGGAACAAACCCTAGGGCTTGCCGGAGCAGACTGCTCCTCAGCACCCTTGGTGTTGATCTTGGGGACCTTCTTGGCGGCGGCTTTGGGGAGCTCTGCCGGAAAATAGTCACCAGAAATCAACTTCCTCTTCTTGCTCTGTCCAGTTGATGGCGTTACAGACGGCTGAGTCAGTTTGAGCACAAAGATCCCTGGTTCGACAGGTAACTTAAGTGCGGCGCACTTCGACAGGCCATCGACAATGTCGTTCTCAGCTCTTGGAACATGCTCCATCTGTAGGCCGTCAAAGTGCTCTTCTAGCTTCCTCACTTCATCAACGTAGGCTTCCATCAACGGACTCTGATAATTCTTGTTCACTTGGCAGACAACAAGCTGCGAGTCACCCCTGACAATGAGCTTCTTGATCCCAAGGTCTGCTGCGATCCTGAGACCGGCAAGCAAACATTCATACTCTGCGGTATTGTTCGTTGCTTGCTCCTTGGGAAAGTGCATCTGGACTACGTACTTGAGGTGCTCTCCGGTGGGTGCAACAAGTAGCACGCCCGCACCGGCGCCTTGCAGCGAGAAGGCACCATCAAAGTACATCAGCCACTCTTTGCTTGCTTCCTTGACGGGGATGCTCGTTTCTGGAATTTCTTCATCTGGTGTTGGCGTCCACTCTGCTATGAATTCTGCCAATGCTCTGCTTTGGATAGTTGAAGTGCTCTCAAACTTGAGGCCAAAGCTTGACAGTTCCAGTGCCCACTCGACAATCCTGCCTATTGCTTCTGGATTCTGCAGTATCCTGTTCAGCGGAAAACGAGTGACAACTGTGATCTTATGTGCTTGGAAGTAATGGCGCAGCTTTCTCGAGGCCATGAGAAGGCCGGAAAGCAATTTCTGCACACCAGAGTACCTTGACCTAGCCCCCTGCAGAAGGGAACTGACAAAGTAAACTGGGCGCTGCACCATTCTCTTCTGTATCTCCTCACGCGCCTGCGCAGATCCATCTTTGTCGGGACCAGAGCTTGTCGGTGAAGCCCCCTGCTTGTTGCTGGATGCATCTGCCGTGGTTGCTGGCTCATCATCCGCCTCCCTCTGCGCTACTAACGCAGCACTAACCACTTGATTGGTTGCCGCTAGATACAGCAGCAACTTCTATTGTGGCCTAGGTGCGACAAATGTTGGAGTGGAGGACAGGTACCTCTTCAAGTCCTGCAGCGCAGCCTCCACTTCCAGAGTCCATTTCATTGGGCCTGCCTTTTTCAATATTTTGAAAAACGGCAGGGCGCGCTCAGCAGACCTAGAGATAAACCTGCTGAGAGCAGCCACGCAACCGGCAAGTCTTCGTACATCCTTGACGCGCTTTGGTGCTTCAATCTGCTCAATGGCCTTGATCTTGTCGGGATTGGCTTCAATTCCCCGCTGAGACACGAAGAACCCGAGAAGCTTGCCGGAGGGGACTCCAAACACACACTTCTCGGGGTTAAGCTTGAGGTTGATCTTGCGCAGATTTGCAAAAGTTTCGTCTAAATCTTGAATCAGAGTTGCCTTGTCCTTGCTCTTGACCACTATGTCATCCATGTAGGCTTCTACATTTCTGTGCATTTGTGACTCAAAAGCGACATGGACTACTCTTGCAAATGTCGAACCAGCATTCTTTAAACCGAAAGGCATCCGTATGAAACAGTATGTGCCACATGGAGTGATGAATGCGGTCTTCTCCTCATCCTCTTCTGCCATGAAGATCTGATGGTATCCTGAGTATGCGTCAAGAAATGAAAGCAAGTCACATCCGGCCGTGGAGTCAACAATCTGGTCAATACGCGGCAAGGGAAATGGGTCTTTGGGACAAGCTTTATTGACATCGATAAAGTCAATACAAAGCCTCTATTTCCCGTTTGCTTTGCGCACGACTACAGGATTGGCCAACCACGTAGGATGGAGCACTCCTATGACAAGGCCTGCTGCTTCCAATTTCTTGATTTCTTCTGCGATGAATTCTTGGTGCTCCACTGCTTGTTTCCTGACTTTCTGCTTGACGAGCCGCGCATGAGGACAGACGGCAAGATGGTGCTCGATTACTTTCCTGGGAACACCGGGGATGTCAGACGATTGCCACGCAAACACGTCGACGTTCGCCCGCAGGAAAGCAATGAGCGCGCTTTCCTATTTAGGGTCGAGAGTGGCACTGATGGTGAAGGTACCACCAGTGCCGTCCTCCTTGGCGGACACCTTCTTGGTCTCTGGCGGAGCTGCCATTGCCTTCTTACACTTGCCGGTGGAGCTCGATGGTGCGTCCTCGACGGTGGCGCAGCACTCCGAAGAGGTGCGCTTGCCGGAGTGGGCACTAGAACTCTTGCCGGACTTGGTCTTCTTCTTCCCCCCGGGAGCTTCAACGGCAGGTGACTTGCGATCTGTTGCGGCTGCCGCTTCCCGGTAGATCTTGTCGGCGCAGATAAGAGCATCCTTCTTGTCGCCAAGGACAGAGATGACACTTATCGGGCCTGGCATCTTCAGCATGTTGTATGCGTAGTGAGAGGCTGCCATGAATTTGGCGAGTGCTGGACAGCCGAGTATCCCATTGTAAGGCAATGGAAAGTCAGCAACGTCAAAAGTGACCCTCTCTGTCCTGAAGTTCAACTCGCTGCCAAATGTCACCGGCAACGTGATCTTTCCCTTCGGTTTGCTCCTTCCCGGATTGATTCCTTGGAATGTGCCGGTCTCTTCGAGCTCGCTGTCAGGGATCTGGAGTTTCTGGAGTACTGCGGAGGAGATCAGGTTCAAGCCGGCCCCGCCGTCAACTAGCATCTTAGTGACCTTGAGGTTGCGGATAGTTGGTGAAACCAACATCGGCAAGCACCCGACCGCAGTTATGCGATCAGGGTGGTCCTCAATATCAAAGATGATAGGCGTGCTGGACCATTTCAGAGGCTTGCGTGACTCGACAGGTGGTTCTGCCGCATTGACTTCCCGCACCCACTGCTTGAGCTGGCGGTGTGAAGTATGCAGAGAAGCACCACCGTCAACACACAGGACCTCTGTGGCTTTCTGGAACTCCTGCTCACTGGTCTCGTCATCATCCATATCTTCATCGTCGTCGTCATCTTCATCCTTGTCGCGGCCGCGGGGAGGTCTGTCTCCTTGCCGCTGCTTGGCCTTGCTGCGGCGTCCTCCCCGGCCAGGGCGCTTCTTGCCGGATCCTCCAGCACCTCCTCGGGCATTCTCCTTGTCGTGTCGCTCGTATTCAGCCTTTTGCTGCTCGGCAAGCTGCTCGACCTTCTTGCAGCTCTCGAGGTCATGGCCCTTGGTGCGGTGGATCTTGCAGTACTACTTGTTGATGTCGTCCTGCTTGTCGGCGACCGCCAGAGCCTGGCAGTTGGTGCATGCGGCAATCTCCTTGCCAGAGCTACCAGCTTTGGCTTTCTTGGCGCCACCTCTGTTGCCGGACTGCTCAACGACTAGCACATCTTTGCCTTTCTTCTTTCTGTTGTTCTGCCGCCGGTTTTTCTTTGCCGGGGCAGCATCCTCGCTGTCAGATCCTCCTGCTCCTGTATTCTCTCCGGGGAGATTCCTCCCTTCCTCAGCACGTGCACACTTGTCGGCCAGGGCATATAGCTCACTGACATCTTTGATCTTGCACATCGCCATCTCCTCCCGCATCCTGCGGTTACGCACGTTTTGATGGAACGCGCTGATGACCGCGGCAGGGTGGACATCTGGGATGTTGTGCTGTACATGGCTGAATCTCTGAATGTACTTGCGCAGGGGCTCTCCTTCCTTTTGGGCGAGCAGATGAAGGTCGCTCTCTTGGCCATGAGGCTTGTGGCCGCCTGTAAAGGCGCCGACAAACTGATGGCATAGGTCTACCCAAGAGGATATGGAGTTGTCTGGCAAGTGCATGAGCCAGGACCTGACGTTGGGCTTGAGCACCAGCGGGAAGTAGTTGGCAAGGATCTTGTCGTCCCGCCTCCCGGCAGCTTGCACCGCGATGGTGTAGATGTTGAGGAACTCCGACGGATGCGACTTGCCGTCGTACTTCTCTGGTACGTCTGGCTTGAAATTCTTCGTACTGGGCCACTGGACTTGCCGCAGCTCACGAGTAAACGCAGGGCAACCTACCGCGTACGGCAAGTCGCCTGGTTCCCCTGGTGCATGCATGTCAACAGGGGGCCCAGCGCGCTGGTCCGATTAACGTCGCGCTTCTCTTCGGCGCTCGATGCGAGTACGAGCGTCTTCTTGCTGTCGTTCGTGAAGAACTTGGCGCTGATCACGATGAGCTCGTCGATCTGATGATGCGATGGAGTCGCTGTCGAGGTAGATCCGGCGAGTCGGCGATCTTGGCCTTCGGGGCGGAGAGTGCACGGTGGTTGCACCCCCACCGGTCTTGTCGCCATCGGCTCGTGCCTGGCAGTCTTGCCGCGGCTGCGATGTACTCGGCTGCCGTGGAGTGTCGCTGTTGGCGAAGCCGATGAGACTCTGAATGGTGGCCCTCCATTCGTCGATCTTGTCTGCGTTGGAGGGTAATCCAGGAGCAGTTGAGCTCGCGTCAAAGCTTCTGCTGGAGTGGTGGGTGGCAGTGGCGAACGGTGTGAGGAGCGGGATATGCTCGGACTTCTAACTATGTTAGAAGGAGCAGTATCCCGTCCAGGTGACCGTGCCTCGCTCGTGCCAGCATGTTGGCGTGCATGCTGGTCTTGAGCACCCCGAGATCCACCAGCTCGATCTTGGTCCAACATACGTATGGTACCGTGAGTACCATGACGCTGCTGGTCCCGCGCCTCCTGAGATGGGCGCGGTGCTTGTACGGATGCCGAGGTCTGTGCAGCCTTGTCCTTGGACCTGGCAGCACCGTGAGCTCCCTCGTCGACGCCCGTTCTTCCGCCGGCGTCTACCCCACCACCCATTTGCTCCGGTGGTGGTGGGTTCGATGTGGACGGAGCAGCCGCCTCCGAAGCCGTGTTCTTCGGTGGCATGTCGATGAAGAGATGAAGATCTACCTCGTGTGAACGCCGGATCAGGTTCACACAACCTTGACGCCCCCTACCTGGCGCGCCAAAGATGTCGGGGAAACTGATCCACGAACACCTATGGGGGCGGCGGACCGAGCCCCTTTCGGTTCGGCGGGGGGCGGAGGTCGCGCGAAGAGCAGATCGAGGCGAAGCACACGAGCAGTTTACCCAGCTTCGGGCCGCACGGATGCGTAAAACCCTACTGCTGCTTTGTGGTTTGTATTGAGTTCTTTCTCGGGAGCGCTGAGTGCTACAGTACACACTAGCCGCTAACGAGACCGATCGTGAATGTTCTTCTGGTTCCTCACCCCTCCGTTGCACATGGGCCTCCTTTTATATGCTCAAGGGGTCACCGACAGGTGGCAACGTAGACAAGGGTAAAAATGGGAAGGGTGTTGCGGTTGGTACAGCTACCTATACAATGTATCATACCTAACCCTGACGGCAGGGGACAAAGGCATTAAATGCCCGTCTGCGTCGCCCAAATAGTGCAGAAAGGGACTGAGGGAGTCCTGGATTAGGGGGTGTTCGGATAGCCGGACTACACCTCCCGCCAGACTCCAGGGCTATGAAGATACAAGATTGAAGACTTCGTCCCGTGTCCGGAAGGTTCTTTCCTTGGCGTAGAAGGCAAGCTAGGCGTGCGGATGTTCAAGATCTCCTACCAATGTAACCGACTTTGTGTAACCCTAACCCTATCCGGTGTCTATATAAACCGGAGGGTTCTAGTCCGTAGGACAAGAATCATCTTCATACACAATCAAACCATAGGCTAGCTTCTAGGGTTTAGCCTCCTTGATCTCGTGGTAGATCTACTCTTGTACTACCCATATCATCAATATTAATCTAGCAGGAGTAGGGTTTTACCTCCACCGAGAGGGCCCGAACCTGGGTAAAACAAAGTGTCCCTCGTCTCCTGTTACCATCCGACCTTGACGCACAGTTCGGGACCCCCTACCCGAGATCCGCCGGTTTTGACACCGACATTGGTGCTTTCATTGAGAGTTCCTCTGTGTCGTCGCCTTTAGGTTCGATGGCTCCTTCGATCATCAACGGCGATGAGGTCCAGGGTGAGACTTTTCTCCCCGGACAGATCTTCGTCTTCGGCGGCTTCGCTCTGCGAGCCAACTCGCTTGGCCATCTAGAGCAGATCGAAAGCTACGCCCCTGGCCATCAAGTCAGGTTTGGAAGCTTAAACTACACGACGGATATCCGCGGAGACTTGATCTTCGACGGATTCGAGCCACAGCCAAGCGTGCCGCACCGTCAAGAAGGGCATGATATAGCTCTGCTCCCGAACAGTGTCCTGGAGGCCGCATACGCTCCGGCCCCGATCCTTGATTCGGAGCCCGCCGCGTTCGTCGAGGAAGAACGGTTGGACGTCACCTCAGGGGCTGCGACGATAAAGGCAATCGAGCCGAACACCGGTCCCGCACTCCGCGTTGCCCATGACTCCAAGGAGCCGGATTCTTCTCCGAACTCCGGGCCTTTCACGCCCTCGCCGATCAAATCTGATCGGGCACCTGTAATAGAGCTCACCGCCGCGGACATCTTTCAGTGCTCACCTTTTGGTGACATCCTGAATTCTCTTAAGTCTCTCTCTTTATTAGAAGAGCCCAGGCCCGATTACGGTCTGCAGGGATGGGATTCGGACGGCGAAGAAATTCAAAGCCCACCCACCACCCACTTGATAGCCACTGTCGAAGATCTGACCGACATGCTTGACTTCGGCTCCGAAGACTTCGACGGTATGGACGACGAATACGGAGACGAACCGGAACCAGCACCCACAGGGCACTGGCTATCCACCACACACAACGACGTACTCATGGTGGATACACCGGAAAATATTGACAATGAGGAAAAAGGGGGCGAAAAGAAGGGTAAACCCTCCGAGAAGCACTCAAAGCGGCGACGTAAACACCGAGCTAAGCCCCGCCTCGATCAAGACCCCGCCATAGAGCAGTACGAGTCGGCAGGTGACGAACACGTCTCAGAACAGCCATCTGAACATCGAACTCCAGACGATACCACGCCGGATAAAACCATGGAGCAGAAGAATCTCCAAGAAAGGCTAGCTGCCACAATACGCAGCCTGAAAAAGCAGAAGCAAAAGCTAAGGACGGTGGAAAATGCACTCAAGACAAGATGGAGCGAAGTAATCAAGACCGCAGACAAATACAGCGGCAGCCGCCGCACCAAAAGCTATCCGAAGAGAAAGCTACTGCCCGAATTCGATCAGGAGGCCCTAGAGCCCCCAAACTTGAAAAATAAAAAGGCTGCACGGTCGGATGAACGACCTACCGGCCACTACAAAACGGCAAATGGCGCCGCACACAATGCGACATGCGACCCAATTAAAGATTCACATCATGCCCCAGCCAGATCCATTTACAGACAAAGGAAGCACGCTCCCACGAGCAATGTAAAAAATACACCATCAGAATCCGGCGCCACCAAATACAGGGGTGCCGCACACCCCCTATGCTTCACCGATGAGGTTCTGGAATATGAATTTCCAGAGGGGTTTAAACCCGTTAACATAGAGTCATACGATGGAACAACAGACCCTGGAGTCTGGATCGAGGATTATATCCTCCACATACATATGGCCAGAGGAGACGATCTCCACGCCATAAAATATTTACCTCTTAAGCTCAAAGGGCCAGCTCGGCACTGGCTTAAGAGCCTTCCTGAAAATACAATCGGAAGTTGGAAAGAGCTCGAGGACGCTTTCCGAGCAAATTTCCAAGGGACCTACGTCCGTCCCCCGGATGCAGACGACCTCAGTCACATAACTCAGCAGTCCGGAGAATCAGCTCGGCAGTTCTAGAACAGATTCCTCACTAAAAAGAATCAAATAGTGGATTGTCCGGACGCCGAAGCCCTAGCGGCTTTCAGGCATAATGTCTGAGACGAATGGCTAGCCAGACACCTCGGCCAGGAAAAGCCAAGAACAATGGCCGCACTCACAAGCCTCATGACCCGCTTTTGCGCAGGAGAGGACAGCTGGTTGGCACGATGCAGCCCCAGCGACCCAAGTACATCAGAAATCAGAGATGGAAATGGGAAGCCGCGACGAAATAAGGATCATCGCCGAATCAAAAAGAAAAGTCTGAAGAGCATGGCAGTCAACGCCGGATTCAAAAGCTCACAGCACAATCAGACAAAACCAACCCCTCAGGATAACAGGGAAGATCCGTCCAGCCTAAAAAGAATCATGGACAGGACATGTCAGATACACAGCACTCCTGGGAAACCAGCTAATCATACCCACAGAGACTGTTGGGTTTTCAAACAGTCCAGAAGGCTCAACGCCGAACACAAGGGGCTTGACACACCTAGTGAGGAAGAAGACGAACCCCAAAAGCAGCACACCAGGAAGCAAAAGAACTTCCCACAAGAAGTCAAAACAGTGAACTCACTTCACATAACAAGGCATGAGGCACCCGTAAAGGTCCGCATATTCAAGCCTAAACCTCAGGCGTCCCGCCACTGGTCATTAAAGCCAATAATTTTCAATCAGCTAGATTATTCTCGAAATATCAAGCATGCGGGCCGGACCGCCTTGGTACTTAAACCAATAATAGACGGATTCCAGTTTACCAACGTCCTTATGGACGGGGGCAGTGGACTAAACTTGATATATCAAGATACAATTCGCAGCATGAGCATAAACCCAGCAAGAATCCGTCACAGTAAAACCTCCTTTCAAGGGGTAGCACCCGGCCCGGACACCCATTGCATGGGTTTTCTCCGGCTGGCAGTCATATTTGGCTCCGCCAATAACTTTCATCGCGAAAAGCTGATCTTCCAAATAGTCCCGTTATCAAGTCGCTATCAAGCACTACTGGGACGAGGAGCCTTCGCACGCTTTAACGCAATACCGCATTATGCATCCCTCACGCTAAAGATGCCCGGTCCTCGAGGCATCATCTCTTTAAAGGGAACGCACTAAAATACGTCTCCTCCAAAAGGAGGATTGTACGGCTGCTTAAACAGCCGCACAATAAAATGGCCTCGCCAGCCAACAGACTTTTTCGATATAAGTCACAGCAGGCCATGGTCCCGGACTCCATGAATTCGGCAAGAGCCCCTCATCATTGTAGGCTTATTACGCCATAGCAGGGGCTGCACACAGAGACAATAAAGCTAGACCTCATTTATTTTTCATTTTATATTCTGTTTATTATTCTTTTTGTCCCGCACGACCCATTTTAAATTTAAATTCCTCTCTTTTACAGATGAATGTCGTACGGCGCCCGTCCAGGACACGGCACAGCGGAGACACAGGCCCAGACGTGCATTAGGTACCCTCCCAAAGGATTCTTTTTAGATTAAGGCCCAGCGTAAACCTTTTTTTAATGTCTCTTACTGTTATACATCCCCTGGTTCATTTTACCATAACCAAGGAGGAGACTGGCGTCTTGGCATGTGGCCACGCCAGAATTATTGCTTGTACCTAGACACAAAGGGCTTTTTTCTTTCTTTTTATATAAAAGGGGGAGGGTGTTGTTCCGCACACACCCACAAAGATCGAACACCTTAGGGAGTGTTCGGCGTCGCGAGTTTTGGCACTATATGCATCAGCTCCGAGTCATGATTTTGGTCACATGTTGGGTTGCCCGGCTCCTGTGTTCGGCCACCTTACGTTCCATTCTGTCGGATAAGGTAGCTCCAGGAGAACTACTGCGATTGCGCCCCGGTTCGACCGGGCGAGCGCCTCAGTAGAGAAAGCCGAAAACCGACTGTCATGATGTAGCGAGAGACTGGTCGCCACTCGGTGACTCATAGGGGTTTATCAAACTCCTCCGTTTTGACGAAGGGCCGCTTCCCGGTCAGGCTAGCATGCGTCCCGAATTCGGATGAGCACAGTCGCCATTTCAGGGCTACCTAAAGAGTCCCATTGTCAAGCTCCTATGGCTAAGTGAAAGTGTTAAAGCATTATAGTCCGGATTGCCTAGCCCGCTGCGCTATCACCTCCTTTGTAGGACCAAGACGTTGGGTTAAGTGTGATATTGCGTTTTCAGTGCGCACCCCCGCACTATGTGCGTGGGGGCTGAAGCCAACGACTGCAATCTTTCAGAATTTATATATATTAAAACGGCTGCACAGGAGGTGTTTTTATTACTTGAAGGCACAAGTCTAAAATACGCCATCTACAAAAATACTGATCTATGATTACATATGCTGTCATAACGCAGCATCTTTCGAACACTGCGTCTCTATTATACGAGCGCCCGCGAGGACCTCCTCAAAAAAGTGTTCGGCAGGAATTCGGCCTTCAGCCGAATCACGAGACGCAACAACGGTAGGCTCCATATCTGCCCAATATGTCTTAACACGGGCAAGAGCCAGCCGAGCACCCTCTGTGCACGCTGACCTCTTCAAAGCTTCTACTCGAGGCACCACATCTAGAAACTGCTGCACCAAGCTAAAATAGCTTGTCGGCTTCGATCCGCCCGGGCATAGGCGATCCATGGCATACGTCATGGCGAGTCCGGACAACCTATTCAGCTCGGCCCATTGGGCCAGGCGATCGTCCACTGCAAGTGGACGCCTTGGATTGGTGAACTGCGACCAGAAGAGTTTTTCCACTTCATGATTCTCCTTATCCTGAAAGTGTCTGGTCGCATCGGCAGCACTAGCCGCCAAATCCAGGTAGATGTCCTTCACGCTCCACGCTCGGTCCAACAGGGCAAACCTTGGGTCACAAAATTGTCTCCGCAGCAAGAAGGGCTTTCCATCCGCAATCAGTCCGGCTTGACGTAGATCTTCCTTTGTCGCTCTCACCACAGAGCGGGCGTCCTTGAGGTCAGCAACGGCCTTCTCCAAATCCGTCTGCCTGGCTCGGCCTTCCTCCTCAAGTTATTTGCAACGGTCAGTAACACTTTTCAACTCTATGGTAATATTAGCCATATCCTCCCTGCTTCGGCAATGGGCAGCCTGTTCGGCCCTCAGCTCTTCACGGGCTTTCAAGGCGGCTGCATCGCTTCTTCTGGCTTGGCTCTTTGCTTTGGCGAGTTCGGCCCTAATTCCTTCCACGGCTGCCGCACCATCTGCATCAAGTATACGCACGGTAAGATGTTGACCTAGATCCCCTCTTACTACCAATCGCCATGAAAAATCAATACCTTGAGCATCATCAAGCCGCTGGTTAACCAGCGCGATGTCGGCTTCTGCCTCGTCAAGTTGCCGTTTCATTTTGGCAAAGTCTTGAGTCCGGCTCGACCCCGGACAATTAGCCGCCTACATATACAGGCGCCATTTTAAGGACCTGGGATTAAGATCCTCTGCGTGCCGCACATCTTTGCGCCACACAGAGTCTCAGGGGCTATTATCTACATAGGACGCATGTTATTATGCGTAATTAACACTAATGTTTGTTATTTGAAAAACGTACCTCAAAGCCCGCCAATAAACTCTTGACGGCCTCATTCAGTCATCTTCCCGCGGCTGCAATTTTCTCAATCACCATGTGCATCAACACACGATGCTCCTCTGAAATAGAAGCTCGGCCCGCCAGAACTTTCAGCTCCCCCGGCCGAACACCAGTTGGCGCCGGACTCGCCCCATGGCCCTCTTCGGAGGTTGCGCATGGAGAATCTTGAGGGGTCATGTGATCACCTTCTGCCTCTAGCAGATTCACAGAGATCCTCTGCGACGACACTTCGACGTCGTCCGCCTTACCAGGCGATATAGAAGGAGGAGGCGTTCCGCTCTCCATCATCTCTGGAAGGAGATCCCCCGACGATGAGTTCTGCTGAGAGGGGTCGAGGTCCGAACTACAAGGTAAAGTTTCGGTCAAACACTTTTCAGATATAAAACAAGGATTTCTCTTAAGAACAATTCCTTTTCTACTTACGGCTCGTTGGAGAGCCGCTCCCCTTGCGGATTCAGTTCGGCCGAGGGGCTCCTCGGCGGCGGGTCCTCTGACATGGATTCTTTCTCCCGTTTTGAAGCTTGGACTTCCGGGTCGTCAGAGGTGGCCATCTTCTTTCCCCTAGGAGGGGAACTTTCAATTCCCCCCTTTAGAGTAGCCTCTCTCGAAGAGGCCATGGTTTCCTTGTCGGTCCCCTTATTTCCCTCCAAAGGCACTACCTCTAGCATCCTGACTAGCACGGGATCCAGCCTGGTTTCGGGAAGGGGAGCCGGACACCGGATCAGCTTCGCCTTTGCTATCCACTCCTGCTTAAAGGAAGAAATGCTGTTAAAGGGCAAGTTAATTATGCGGATAGAAGGTCCGAACACAAGGTCACCTACCTGAGTATCCGGGCGATTGCGGCTTAGGCCAGCATCCTCGATCGAGTCCGGATTCGCTTCTTGGGATCCGAAGAACAGTTTATACATCTCCGTAGGCGTTACTCCCATAAAATTTCAGAGAGCTCGCGGTCCCTCTGGGTTGAACTCCCATAAGCGAAGGGGGCGACGTTGGCCGGGCAGTGTCCGGCGAATCAGCATGACTTGTGTCACCTTGACCAGGTTGAGGCCTCCTTTCAGGAGATCCTTAATGCGACCCTGTAGCAGAGGAACGTCTTTGGGCAAACCCCGATCTAACCCCATATTGATCCACGATGCTAACCGTGGTGGGGGACCCGAGCGAAAGGCAGGAGGCGCCACCCATGTGGTGCCCCGAGGAGCGGTGACGTAGAACCACTCCCGTTGCCATAAGCCGAGCTCTTCTTGAAGAACGCCCTCGGGCCAAGGATTGATATATTGGAAGCCTATGTTTGGACATCGGAAGTGTTCCAGGTGAAATCAGGATTTTACCGGAATACCGGGAGGGTTACCGGAACCCCCCGGGAATCATATGGGCCATAGTGGGCCTTAGTGGAAAGGAGAAAGGGGCTGCCCTAGGTGGCCGCGTGCCTCCCCCCTTCCCCTAGTCCTATTAGGACTAGGAGAGGTGGCCGGCCCCCTCTCTCCCTCTCCCCCTTGCGGAGTCCTAGTCCAACTAGGATTAGGGGGGGGGGAATCCTACTCCCGGAGGGAGTAGGACTCTCCTGGCGCGCCAAGGGCTTGGCCGGCCAGCCCCTCCCCCTGGATCCTTTATATACGGAGGCAGGGGGCACCCCATAGACACACAAGTTGATCCTTGAGATCGTTCCTTAGCCGTGTGCGGTGCCCCCTTCCACCAAATTCCACCTCGGTCATATTGTTGCAGTGCTTAGGCGAAGCCCTGCGTCAGTAGTACATCAAGATCGTCACCACGCCGTCGTGCTGACAGAACTCTTCCCCGATGCTTTGCTGGATCGGAGCCCGGGGATCGTCATCGAGCTGAACGTGTGCTAAGAACTCGGAGGTGCCGGAGTAACGGTGCTTGGATCGGTCGGACCGGGAAGAAGACGTACGTCTACTTCCTCTACGTTGTGTCAAACGCTTCCGTTGCGATCTACAAGGGTACGTAGATCATACTCTCCTCTCGTTGCTATGCATCACCATGATCTTGCGTGTGCGTAGTAAATTTTTTGAAATTACTACGTTCCCCAACAGTTACTTGCTCGAGATTCGATCGTCGGTATCCAATACCTAGTTCAATCTCGTTACCGGCAAGTCTCTTTACTCGTTCCGTAATACCTCATCCCGCAACCAACTCATTGGTTGCATTGCTTGCAAGGCTTATGTGATGTGCATTATCGAGAAGGCCCTGAGATACCTCTCCGACATTCGGAGTGACAAATCCTAATCTCGAAATACGCCAACCCAACAAATACTTTCGGAGACACCTGTAGAGCACCTTTATAATCACCCAGTTACGTTGTGACGTTTGGTAGCACACAAAGTGTTCCTACGGTAAACGGGAGTTGCATAATCTCATAGTCAAAGGAACATGTATAATTCATGGATAAAAGCAATAGCAACATACTAAACGATCGGGTGCTATGCTAATGGAATGGGTCATGTCAATCAGATCATTCAGCTAATGATGTGACCTTGTTAATCAAGTGACAACTCCTTTGTCTATGGTTAGGAAACTTAACCATCTTTGATTAACAAGCTAGTCAAGTAGAGGCATACTAGTGACACTCTGTTTGTCTATATATCCACACATGTATTATGTTTCCGGTTAATACAATTCTAGCATGAATAATAAACATTTATCATGATATGTAACGAAATAAATAATAACTTTATTATTGCCTCTAGGGCATATTTCCTTCAGTCTCCCACTTGCACTAGAGTCAGTAATCTAGTTCACATCGCCATGTGATTTAACAGCAATAGTTCACATCACCATGTGATTAACACCCATAGTTCACATCGCCATGTGACCAACATCCAAAAAGGGTTTACTAGATTCAGTAATCTAGTTCACATCGCTATGTGATTAACACCCAAAGAGTACTAAGGTGTGATCATGTTTTGCTTGTGAGAGAATCTTAGTCAACGGGTCTTTCACATTTAGATCCGTTATGTATTTTGCAATTTTGTATGTCTACAATGCTCTGCACTAAGCTACTCTAGCTAATTGCTCCCACTTTCAATATGTATCTAGATCGAGACTTAGAGTCATCCAGATCGGTGTCAAAACTTGCATCGACGTAACCCTTTACGACGAACCTTTTGTCACGTCCATAATCGAGAAACATATCCTTATTCCACTAAGGATAATTCTGACCGTTGTCCAGTGATCTACTCCTAGATCACCATTGTACTCCCTTGCTTAATCTCAGTGTAGGGTATACAATAGATCTGGTACACAGCATGGCATACTTTATAGAACCTATGGCTGAGGCATAGGGAATGACTTTCATTCTCTTTCTATCTTCTGCCGTGGTCGGGTTTTGAGTCTTACTCAATTTCACACCTTGTAACACAGGCAAGAACTCTTTCTTTGACTGTTCCATTTTGAACTACTTCAAAATCTTGTTAAGGTATGTACTCATTGAAAAAACTTATCAAGCGTCTTCATCTATCTCTATAGATCTTGATGTTCAATATGTAAGCAGCTTCACCGAGGTCTTTCTTTCAAAAACTCCTTTTAGACACTCCTTTATGCTTCGCAGAATAATTCTACATTATTTCCGATCAACAATATGTCATTCACATATACTTATCAGAAATGCTGTAGTGCTCCCACTCACTTTCTTGTAAATACAGGCTTCTCCAAAAGTCTGTACAAACCCAAATGCTTTGATCACACTATCAAAGCGTTTATTACAACTCCGAGATGCTTGCACCAGTCCATAAATGGATCACTGGAGCTTGCACACTTTGTTAGCTCCCTTTGGATTGATAAAACCTTCTGGTTGCATCATATACAACTCTTCTTCCAGAAACCCATTCAGGAATGCAGTCTTTACATCTATTTGCCAAATTTCATAATCATAAAATGCGGCAATTGCTAACATGATTCGGACAGACTTAAGCATCGCTACGGGTGAGAAGGTCTCATCGTAGTCAATCCCTTGAACTTGTCGAAACCCTTTTGCGACAAGTCGAGCTTTGTAGACAGTAACATTACCGTTGGCGTCAGTCTTCTTCTTAAAGATCCACTTGTTCTCTATTGCTTGCCGACCCTCGGGCAAGTCAACCAAAGTCCACACTTTGTTTTCATACATGGATCCCATCTCAGATTTCATGGCTTCTAGCCATCTTGCGGAATCTGGGCTCACCATCGCTTCTTCATAGTTCGTAGGTTCGTCATGATCTAGTAGCATGACTTCCAGAACAGGATTGCCGTACCACTCTGGTGCGGATCTCACTCTGGTTGATCTACGAGGTTCTGTAGTAACTTGATCTGAAGTTTCATGATCAACATCATCAGCTTCCTCACAAATTGGTGTAGGTGCTACAGAAACAGATTTCTGTGATGTACTACTTTCCAATAAGGGAGCAGGTACAGTTACCTCATCAAGTTCTACTTTCCTCCCACTCACTTCTTTCGAGAGAAACTCCTTCTCTAGAAAGGATCTATTTTTAGCAACAAATATCTTGCCTTCGGATCTGTGATAGAAGGTGTACCCAACTGTTTCCTTTGGGTATCCTATGAAGACACATTTCTCCGATTTGGGTTCGAGCTTATCAGGTTGAAGCTTTTTCACATAAGCATCGCAGCCCCAAACTTTAAGAAACGACAACTTTGGTTTCTTGCTAAACCATAGTTCATAAGGCGTCGTCTCAATGGATTTTGACGGTGTCCTATTTAACGTGAATGCAGCTGTCTCTAATGCATGATCCCAAAACGATATTGGTAAATCGGTAAGAAACATCATAGATTGCACTATATCCAATAAAGTACGGTTATGACGTTCGGACACACCATTATGCTGTGGTGTTCCAGGTGGTATGAATTTGTGAAACTATTCCACATTGTTTTAATTGAAGACCAAACTCGTAACTCAAATATTTGTCTCCGCGATCAGATCGTAGAAACCTTATTTTCTTGTCACGATGATTTTCCACTTCACTCTAAAATTCTTTGAACTTTTCAAATGTTTTAGACTTATGTTTCATCAAGTAGATATACCCATATCTGCTCAAATCATATGTGAAGGTCAGAAAATAATGATACTTGTCGCGAGCCTTAATATTCATCGGACCACATACATCAGTATGTATGATTTCCAACAAATCTGTTGCTTGCTTCATTGTTCCGGAGAACGGCATTTTAGTCATCTTGCCCAAGAGGCATGGTTCGCAAGCATCAAGTGATTCATAATCAAGTGATTCCAAAAGTCCATCAGCATGGAGTTTCTTCATGCGCTTTACACCAATATGACCTAAACGGCAGTGCCACAAATAAGTTGCACTATCATTATTAACTTTGCATCTTTTTGGCTTCAATATTATGAATATGTGTATCACTACGATCAAGATCTAACAAACCATTTTTGTTGGTGTGTATGACCATAAAAGGTTCTATTCATGTAAACAGAACAACAATTGTTCTCTAACTTAAATGAATAATCGTATTGCAATAAACATGATCAAATCATATTTATGCTTAACATAAACACCAAATAACACTTATTTAGGGTCAACACTAATCCCGAAAGTATAGGGAGTGTGCGATGATGATCATATCAATCTTGGAACCACTTCCAACTCTCATCGTCACTTCACCCTTAACTAGTCTCTGTTCATTCTGCAACTCCCGTTTCGAGTTACTAATCTTAGCAACTGAACTAGTATCAAATACTGAGGGGTTGCTATGAACACTAGTAAAGTACACATCAATAACATGTATATCAAATATACCTTTGTTTATTTTGCCATCCTTTATTATCCACCAAATACTTGGGGTAGTTCCGCTTCCACTGACCGGTCCCTTTGCAGTAGAAGCATTTAGTCTCAGGCTTAGGACCAGACTTGGGTTTGTTCACTTGAATAGCAACTTGCTTGCCCTTCTTCTTGAAGTTCCCCTTTTTTCCTTTGCCCTTTCTTTTGAAACTAGTGGTCTTGTCAACCATCAACACTTGATGTTTTTCTTGATTTCTATACCTTCGCTGATTCTAGCATCGCGAAGAGCTTGGGAATTGTTTTTGTCATCCCTTGCATATTATAGTTCATCACGAAGTTCTACTAACTTGATGATGGTGACTAGAGAATTCTGTCAATCACTATCTTATCTGGAAGATTAACTCCCACTTGATTCAAGCGATTGTAGTACTCAGACAATCTGAGCACATGCTCACTAGTTGAGTGATTCTCCTCCATCTTTTAGCTATAGAACTTGTTGGAGACTTCATATCTCTCAACTCGGGTATTTGCTTGAAATATTAACTTCAACTCCTGGAACATCTCATATGGTCCATGACGTTCAAAACGTCTTTGAAGTCCCGATTCTAAGCCGTTAAGCATGGTGCACTAAACTATCTAGTAGTCATCATATTGAGCTAGCCAAACGTTCATAACGTCTGCATCTGCTCCTGCAATAGGTCTGTCACCTAGCGGTGCATCATGGACATAATTCTTCTGCGCAGCAATGAGGATAAACCTCAGATCACGGATCCAATCCGCATCATTGCTACTAACATCTTTCAACACAATTTTCTCTAGGAAATATCAAAATAAACACAGGGAAGCAACAACGCGAGCTATTGATCTACAACATAGACATGCTAATACTACCAGGACTAAGTTCATGATAAATTCAAGTTCAATTAATCATATTACTTAAGAACTCCCACTTAGATAGACATATCTCTAATCCTCTAAGTGATCACGTGATCCAAATCGACTAAACCATGTCCGATCATCACGTGAGATGGAGTAGTTTCAATGGTGAACATCACTATGTTGATCATATCTACTATATGGTTCATGCTCGACCTTTCGGTCTCCGTGTTCCGAGGCCATATCTGTTATATGCTGGCTCGTCAAGTTAAACCTGAGTATTCCGCGTGTGCAACTGTTTTGCACCCGTTGTATTTGAACGTAGAGCCTATCACACCCGATCATCACGTGGTGTCTCAGCACGAAGAACTTTCGCAACGGTGCATACTCAGGGAGAACACTATTACTATGATAATTAAGTGAGAGATCATCTTATAATGCTACCGTCAATCAAAGCAAGATAAGATGCATAAAAAGATAAACATCACATGCAATCAATATAAGTGATATGATATGGCCATCATCATCTTGTGCTTGTGATCTCCATCTCCGCAGCACCGTCATGATCACCATCGTCACCGGCGCGACACCTTGATCTCCATTGTAGCATCGTTGTCGTCTCGCCAATCTTATGCTTCTACAACTATCGCTACCGCTTAGTGATAAAGTAAAGCATTACAGGGCGATTGCATTGCATACAATAAAGAGACAACCATACGGCTCCTGCCGGTTGCCGATAACTCGGTTACAAAACATGATCATCTCATACAATAAAATATAGCATCATGTCTTGACCATATCACATCACAACATGCCCTGCAAAAACAAGTTAGACGTCCTCTACTTTGTTTGTTGCATATTTTACGTGGCTGCTACGGGCTTTAAGCAAGAACCAATCTCACCTACGCATCAAAACCACAACGATAGTTTGTCAAATAGACTCCGTTTTAACCTTCTCAAGGACTGGGCGTAGCCATACTCGGTTCAACTAAAGTTGGAGAAACTGACACCCGCCAGCCACCTGTGTGCAAAGCACGGCGGTAGAACCAGTCTCGCGTAAGCGTACGCGTAATGTCGGTCCGGGCCGCTTCATCCAACAATACCGCCGAACCAAAGTATGACATGCTGGTAAGCAGTATGACTTGTATCGTCCACAACTCACTTGTGTTCTACTCGTGCAAAACATCAAACCATAAAAACCTAGGCTCTGATACCACTGTTGGGGAACGTAGTAATTTCAAAATTTTCCTACGCACACGCAAGATCATGGTGATGCATAGCAACGAGAGGGGAGAGTGTTGTCTACGTACCCTCGTAGACCGAAGCGGAAGCGTTGACACAACGTAGAGGAAGTAGTCGTACGTCCTCCTCGCGATCCGACCGATCCCAGCACCGTTACTCCGGCGCCTCCGAGTTCTTGACACACGTACAGCACGATGACGTTCTCCGGACTCCGATCCAGCAAAGCTCTCGGGGAAGAGTGTCGTCAGCACGACGGCGTGGTGACGATCTTGATGTGTTACCGACGCAGGGCTTCGCCTAAGCACTGCGACAATATGACCGAGGTGGAATATGGTGGAGGGGGGCACCGCACACGGCTAAGGAACGATCTCAAGGATCAACTTGTGTGTCCCTGGGGTGCCCCTGCCCCCGTATATAAAGGAGCAAGGGAGAGGGGTGCGGCCAGCCATAGGGCACGCCAGGAGGAGTCCTACTCCTGCCGGGAGTAGGACTCCCCCTCCAATCCTATTCCAACTAGGACTCCCAAGGGGGAAAGAGAGAGAGAGGTGGCCGGCCACCTCTCCTAGTCCTAATAGGACTAGGGGAGGGGGGAGGCGTGCAGCCCTCCATGGCAGCCCCTTTCACCTTTCCACTAAGGCCCAATAAGGCCCATATGGCTCCCGGGGGTTTCCGGTAACCTCCCGGTAATCCGGTAAAATCCCGATTTCACCCGGAACACTTCCGATATCCAAATATAGGCTTCCAATATATCAATCTTTATGTCTCGACCATTTCGAGACTCCTCGTCATGTCCGTGATCACATCCGGGAGTCCGAACTCCTTCGGTACATCAAAATGCATAAACTCATAATAACTGTCATCGAAACCTTAAGCGTGCGGACACTACGGTTCGAGAACAATGTAGACATGACCGAGACTCGTCTCCGGTCAATAACCAATAGCGGGACCTGGATGCCCATATTGGCTCCTACATATTCTACGAAGATCTTTATCGGTCAGACCGCATAACAACATACGTTGTTCCCTTTGTCATCGGTATGTTACTTGCCCGAGATTCGATCGTCGGTATCCAATACCTAGTTCAATCTCGTTACCGGCAAGTCTCTTTACTCGTTCCGTAATACCTCATCCCGCAACCAACTCATTGGGTGCATTGCTTGCAAGGCTTATGTGATGTGCATTACCGAGAAGGCCCTGAGATACCTCTCCGACATTCGGAGTGACAAATCCTAATCTCGAAATACGCCAACCCAACAAATACTTTCGGAGACACCTGTAGAGCACCTTTATAATCACCCAGTTACGTTGTGACGTTTGGTAGCACACAAAGTGTTCCTACGGTAAATGGGAGTTGCATAATCTCATAGTCAAAGGAACATGTATAAGTCATGGATAAAAGCAATATCAACATACTAAACGATCGGGTGCTATGCTAATGGAATGAGTCATGTCAATCAGATCATTCAGCTAATGATGTGACCTTGTTAATCAAATGACAACTCCTTTGTCTATGGTTAGGAAACTTAACCATCTTTGATTAACAAGCTAGTCAAGTAGAGGCATACTAGTGACACTCTGTTTGTCTATATATCCACACATGTATTATGTTTCCGGTTAATACAATTCTAGCATGAATAATAAACATTTATCATGATATGTAAGGAAATAAATAGTAACTTTATTATTGCCTCTAGGGCATATTTCCTTCACAAATGTAATTACTCACAAATCATATTCATGTTCATAATCAGAGAGCTATTAATATGCATAAAGGATCTGAACATATGATCTTCCACCAAATAAACCAACTAGCATCAACTACAAGGAGTAATCAACACTACTAGCAACCCACAGGTACCAAACTAAGGTTTTGAGACAAAGATTGGATACAAGAGATGAACTAGGGTTTGAGAGGAGATGGTGCTGGTGAAGATGTTGATGCAGATTGACCCGCTCCCGATGAGAGGATCGATGGTGATGACGATGGCGATGATTTCCCCCTCCCGGACGGATGTTTCCCCGGGAGAAGAGCTCCGCCGGAGCCCTAGATTGGTTCTGCTCAAGCTCCGCCTCGAGGCGGCGGTGCTTCATCCCAAAAGCTTCCTTCTTATTTTTTCCAGGGCAAAAGATACCTTATACCAAAGGGTGGGCATCGGGGGGCTTCCAAGTGGCCCACGAGGCAGGGGGCGCGCCCAGGGGTAGGGCGCACCCTCCACCCTCGTGGACAGGAGGTGGGCTCCCTCTGGTGCTTTCTTCGCCCAATATTTTTATTATATTTCAAAACTGACTTCCGGGGAGTTTCAGGACTTTCGGAGTTGTGCAGAATAGGTCTCTAATATTTGCTCCTTTTCCAGCCAGAATTCCAGCTGCCGGCATTCTCCCCCTTCATGTAAACCTTGTAAAATAAGAGGGAAAAGGCATAAGTTTTGTGACATAGTATGTAATAATAGCCCATAATGCAATAAATATCGATATAAAAGCATGATGCAAAATGGACGTATCAGCTCCGTGGGGCCCAAGAGGGTGGGGGCGCGCCTGCCCCCCTGGGTGCGCCCTCCTGCCTCGTGGCCACCTTGCGGAGTTCCAGACTTCAACTCCATGTCTTCTGGACTGCTTCTGGTCCAAGAAAGATCATCACGAAGGTTTCATTCCGTTTGGACTCCGTTTGATTTCGTTATCTGCAAAACACTAAAACTGGCAAAAAAATAGAAACTGGCACTAGGCCTCCGGTTAATAGGTTAGTCCCAAATTTAATATAAAAGAGCATATTAAAGCCCATTAAACATCCAAAACAGATAATATAATAGCATGGAACAATCAAAAATTATAGATACGTTAGAGACGTATCACGTATTTGCCGTGTTTACTGTTTGCCGAGTGGCCCACTCGGCACTACGGTGCCAAGGTAAGCCCCACACCCATCGTCTCCGTCCAGCCCGTCAACTCTTTCTTTTCTTTTTTTGCCGAATACCCGATTTAGCAATCAGGAAGACTTTGCTGAGTTCCTGTGTTACAGTTCTCGGCAAAGAAAGCTTTGCTGGCAGGATTCGGGCCGAATATAATACTCAGCAAAGACTTTGACGAGTATGAAACGGCTTTTGCCGAGTATTTCCGGCACTCGACAAGGTAAATTCAGTAGTGTACATTAAACGCGGTGTGATCAATCACTTATTTTATAGATCCTTGCTCCATGGTTTGATTACATGTTAAAACAATTTTTTTAAGTCATGTGCCCGACTTCATCTCGGTGCAACAAACAGATGGCCTTGCTGTAGCCATTTTCATTCTCATTGTTGGTGAGCCATAAGTGGATCACTATATTAGGGATCTAAGGTTTGACTTTGTGTTGTTCAAGTGTGTTTATGTGTCTCGGAAAATTATATGTTAGAAGATTTACTGTTTACTAAGCGGAGCTTACCTGGGCTTATGGTTTTCTAAATACTAGGCATTTGGGGCATTAAATTTCTCCAAGGCTTAATCTTTTTCAGATTCATGTAGTCTGTTGGTACGCCCTAATTAAGGTAAAGCTCCTTCACAGTTGTGTTTAGTAAAGCTTAAATGGAGTGCTACAGCAGAGTTTCCTAAACTGGATCTGTGCAATGGCGATTTCAAGGAAATGTGCCCTAGAGGCAATAATAAAGTTGTTATTTTATATTTCCTTATATAATGATAAATGTTTACTATTCATGCTAGAATGTATTAACCGAAAACTTGATACATGTGTGATACATAGACAAAACAAAGTGTCCCTAGTATGCCTCTACTTGACTAGCTCGTTAATCGAAGATGGTTAAGTTTCCCGACCATAAACATGTGTTGTCATTTGATGAACGGGATCACATCATTAGGAGAATGATGTGATGGACATGACCCATTCGTTAGCTTAGCATATTGATCGTTAAGTTTTATTGCTATTGTTTTCTTCATGACTTATACATGTTCCTCCGACTATGAGATTATGCTGAAGGAAATATGCCCTAGAGGCAACAATAAAGTTATTATTTATTTCCTTATATGATGATAAATGTTTATTATTCATGCTAGAATTGTATTAAACGGAAACATAATACTTGTGTGAATACATAGACAAACAGTTTGTCACTAGTATGCCTCTACTTGACTAGCTCGTTGATCAAAGATGGTTATGTTTCCTAGCCATAGACATGAGTTGTCATTTGATTAACGGGATCATATCATTAGGAGAATGATGTGATTGACTTGACCCATTCTGATAGCTTAGCACACGATCGTTTAGTATTCTGCTATTGCTTTCTTCATGACTTATACTTGTTCCTATGACTATGAGATTATGCAACTCCCGTTTACCGTAGGAACACTTTGTGTGCTACCAAACGTCACAACATAAAAGGGTGATTATAAAGGTGCTCTACAGGTGTCTCCAAAGGTACTTGTTGGGTTGGCGTATTTCGAGATTAGGATTTGTCACTCCGATTGTCGGAGAGGTATCTTTGGGCCCTCTCGGTAATGCACATCACTATAAGCCTTGCAAGCATTGCAACTGGTGAGTTAGTTGTGAGATGATGTATTACAGAACGAGTAAAGAGACTTGCCGGTAACGAGATTGAACTAGGTATTGGGATACCGACGATTGAATCTCGGGCAAGTAACATACCGATGACAAAGGGAACAACGTATGTTGTTATGCGGTTTGACCGATAAAGATCCTCAAAGAATATGTGGGAGCCAATATGAGCATCCAGGTTCCGCTATTGGTTATTGACTGGAGAAGTGTCTCGGTCCTGTCTACATATATAGTTCTAGAACCCGTAGGGTCCGTACGCTTAAGGTTTCGATGATGGTTATATTATGAGTTTATGAGTATGATGTACCGAAGGTTGTTCGGAGTCCTGGATGTGATCACAGACATGACGAGAAGTCTCGAAATGGTCAAGACATGAAGATTGATATATTGGAAGCCTATATTTGGATATCGGAGGTGTTCCGGGTGAAATCGGGATTTTACCAGAGTACCGGGAGGTTACCGGAACCCCCCGGGAGGCTATTGGGCCACAGTGGGCCTTAGTGGGAAAGAGAGGGCAGCAAGGGGCGCGCCCCCCTGGCCCAAACCGAATTGGTGGGGGCAAGGGGGCCGGCCCCCCTTCCTTCTCTCTTTCCCCCCTCCCCAATCCTATTCCAACTAGGAAAGGGGGGAGTCCTACTCCCAGTGGGAGTAGGACTCCTCATGGTGCCTCCTCCTCCTGGCCGCCGCCCCCTCCCCTTGGCTCCTTCATATATGGGGGCAGGGGGGCACTGTTGAACACACAATTGATTTGATCTCTTAGTCGTGTGCGGTGCCCCCCTCCACCATATTCCACCTCGATAATACTGTAGCGGTGCTTAGGCGAAGCCCTGTGTCGGTAGAACGTCAACATCATTACCACGCCGTTGTGCTGACAAAACTCTCCCTCAACACTCGGCTGGATCGGAGTTCGAGGGACGTCATCGAGCTGAACATGTGCATAACTCGGAGGTGCCGTACGTTCGGTACTTGATCGGTCAGATCGTGAAGACGTACGACTACATCAACCGCGTTGTGCTAACGCTTCCGCTTACGGTCTACGAGGGTACGTGGACACACTCTCCTCTCTCGTTCCTATGCATCACCATGATCTTGCGTGTGCGTAGGAATTTTTTTGAAATTACTACGTTTCCCAACAGTGGCATCCGAGCCTGGTTTTATGTGTTGATGTTATGCACGAGTAGAACACAAGTGAGTTGTGGGCGATATAAGTCATACTGCCTACTAGCATGTCATACTTTGGTTCAGCGGTATTGTGAGATGAAGCGGCCCGGACTAATATTACGTGTACGCTTACGCGAGACCGGTTTCACCACTACGAGCACTCGTTGCTTAAAGGTGACTGGCGGGTGTCTGTCTCTCTCACTTTAGTTGAATCGAGTATGGCTACGCCCGGTCCTTGCGAAGGTTAAAACCGCATCTACTTGACAAACTATCGTTGTGGTTTTGATGCGTAGGTAAGAACGGTTCTTGCGAAGCCCGTAGCAGCCACGTAAAACTTGCAACAACAAAGTAGAGGACGTCTAACTTGTTTTTGCAGGGCATGTTGTGATGTGATATGGTCAAGGCATGATGCTATATTTTATTGTATGAGATGATCATGTTTTGTAACCGAGTTATCAACAACTAGCAGGAGCCATATGGTTGTCGATTCATTGTATGCAATGAAATCGCGATGTAATGCTTTACTTTATCACTAAGCAATAGTGATAGTCATGAAAGCATGAGTTTGGCGAGATGACAACGATGCTACGATGGAGATCAAGGTGTCGCGCCGATGACGATGGTGATCATGACGGTGCAACGATGCTACGATGGAGATCAAGGTGTCGCGCCGATGACGATGGTGATCATGAAGGTGCTTCGAAGATGGAGATCACAAGCACAAGATGATGATGGCCATATCATATCACTTATATTGATTGCATGTGATGTTTATCTTTTATACATCTTATTCTGCTTAGAACGACGGTAGCATTATAAGATGATCTCTCACTAAATTATCAAGTAAAAGGTGTTCTCCCTGAGTATGCACCGTTGTGAAAGTTCTTCGTGCTGAGACACCACGTGATGATCGGGTGTGATAGGCTCTACGTTCAAATACAACGGGTGCAAAACAGTTGCGCACGCGGAATACTCAGGTTAAACTTGACGAGCCTAGCATATAATAGATATGGCCTCGGAACACGGAGACTGAAAGGTCGAGTGTGAATCATATAGTAGATATGATCAACATAGTGATGTTCACCATTGAAACTACTCCGTCTCACGTCATGATCGGACACGGTTTAGTTGATTTGGTTCACGTGATCACTTAGAGGATTAGAGAGATGTCTATCTAAGTGAGAGTTCTTAAATAATATGATTAAATTGAACTTAAATTTATCATGAACTTAGTACCTTATAGTATCTTGCTTGTCTATGTTGTTGTAGACAGATGGCCCGTGCTGTTGTTCCGTTAAATTTTAATGCGTTCCTTGAGAAAGCAAAGTTGAAAGATGATGGTAGCAATTACACGGACTGGGTCCGTAACTTGAGGATTATCCTCATTGCTGCACAGAAGAATTACGTCCTGGAAGCACCGCTGGGCACCAGGCCTGCTGTAGGAGCAACACCAGATGTTATGAACGTCAGGCAGAGCAAAGCTGATGACTACTTGATAGTTCACTGTGCCATGCTTTACGGCTTAGAACCGGGTCTTCAACGATGTTTTGAATGTCATGGAGCATATGAGATGTTTCAGGAGTTGAAGGTAATATTTCAAGCAAATGCCCGGATTGAGAGATATGAAGTCTCCAATAAGTTCTATAGCTGCAAGATAGAGGAGAATAGTTCTGTCAGTGAGCATATACTCAAGATGTCTGGGTATCATAAGAACTTGGTTCAGCTGGGAATTCATCTTCCGGATGATAGCATCATTGACAGAATTCTTCAATCACTGCCACAAAGCTACAAGAGCTTCGTGATGAACTATAATATGCAAGGGATGGAAAAGACTATTCCCGAGCTCTTCGCGATGCTAAAGGCTGCAGAGGTAGAAATCAAAAAGGAGCATCAAGTGTTGATGGTTAACAAAACCACCAGTTTCAAGAAAAAGGGCAAAGGGAAGAAGAAGGGGAACTTCAAGAAGAACAGCAAGCAAGTTGCTGCTTAGGAGAAGAAACCCAAGTCTGGACCTAAGCCTGAGACTGAGTGCTTCTACTGCAAGCAAACTGGTCACTGGAAGCGGAACTGCCCCAAGTATTTGACAGATAAGAAGGATGGCAAGGTGAACAAAGGTATATATGATATACATGTTATTGATGTGTACCTTACTAGTACTCGTAGTAGCACCTAGATATTCGATACTGGTTCTGTTGCTAATATTTGGAACTCGAAATAGGGGCTACGGATTAAGCGAAGATTGGCTAAGGACGAGGTGACGATGCGTGTGGGAAACGGTTCCAAAGTCGATGTGATCGCGGTCGGCACGCTACCTCTACATCTACCTTCGGGATTAGTTTTAGACCTAAATAATTGTTATTTGGTTCCAGCGTTGAGCATGAACATTATATCTGGATCTTGTTTGATGAGAGACGGTTATTCATTTAAATCAGAGAATAATGGTTGTTCTATTTATATGAGTAATATCTTTTATGGTCATGCACCCTTGAAGAACGGTCTATTTTTGTTGAATCTCGATAGTAGTGATACACATATTCATAATATTGAAACCAAAAGATGCAGAGTTGATAATCATAATGCGACTTATTTGTGGCACTGCGTTTAGGTCATATCGGTGTAAAGCACATGAAGAAACTCCATACTGATGGACTTTTGGAACCTCTTGATTATGAATCACTTGGTACTTGCGAACCGTGCCTCATGGGCAAGATGACTAAAACGCCGTTCTCCGGAAGTATGGAGCGAGCAACTGATTTGTTGGAAATCAAACATACTGATGTATGTGGTCCAATGAATGTTGAGGCTCGCGGCGGGTATCATTATTTTCTCACCTTCACAGATGATTTAAGCAGATATGGGTATATCTACTTAATGAAGCATAAGTCTGAAACATTTGAAAAGTTCAAGGAATTTCAGAGTGAAGTGGAAAATCATCGTAACAAGAAAATAAAGTTTCTACGATCTGATCGTGGAGGAGAATATTTGAGTTACGAGTTTGGTCTTCATGTGAAACAATGCGGAATAGTTTCGCAACTCATGCCACACGGAACACCACAGCGTAATGGTGTGTCCGAACGTCGTAATCGTACTTTACTAGATATGGTGCGATCTATGATGTCTCTTACTGATCTACCACTATCGTTTTGGGGTTATGCTCTAGAGACTGCTGCATTCATGTTAAATAGGGCACCATCTAAATCCGTTGAGACGACGCCTTATGACCTATGGTTTGGCAAGAAACCAAAGTTGTTGTTTCTTAAAGTTTGGGGCTGCGATGCTTATGTGAAAAAGCTTCAACCTGATAAGCTCGAACCCAAATCGGAGAAATGTGTCTTCATAGGATACCCAAAAGAGACTGTTGGGTACACCTTCTATCACAGATCCGAAGGCAAGACTTTTGTTGTTAAGTTTGGATCCTTTCTAGAGAAGGAGTTTCTCTCGAAAGAAGTGAGTGGGAGGAAAGAAGAACTTGATGAGATAACTGTATCTACTCCCTTGTTGGAAAGTAGTTCATCACAGAAATCTGTTCCTGTGACTCCTACACCAATTAGTGAGGAAGTTAATGATGATGATCATGAAACTTCAGATCAAGTAACTACTGAACCTCGTAGATCAACCAGAGCAACATCCGCACCAGAGTGGTACGGTAATCCTGTTTTGGAAGTTATGTTACTAGACCATGACGAACCTACGAACTATGAAGAAGCAATGGTGAGCCCAGATTCCGCAAAATGGCTTGAGGCCATGAAATCTGAGATGGGATCCATGTGTGAGAACAAAGTGTGGACTTTGGTTGACTTGTCCGGTGATCAGCAAGCAATTGAGAATAAATGGATCTTCAAGAAGAAGACTGACGCTGACGGTAATGTTACTGTCTACAAAGCTCGAGTTGTTGCGAAAGGTTTTCGACAAGTTCAAGGGATTGACTACGATGAGACTTTCTCACCCGTAGCGATGCTTAAGTCTGTCCGAATCATGTTAGCAATTGTCGCGTTTTATGATTACGAAATTTGGCAAATGGATGTAAAATCTGCATTCCTGAATGGACTTCAGGAATAAGAGTTGTATATGATGCAACCAGAAGGTTTTATCGATCCAAAGGGAGCTAACAAAGTGTGCACGCTCCAGCGATCCATTTTTGGACTAGTGCAAGCCTCTCGGAGTTTGAATAAACGTTTTGATAGTGTGATCAAAGCATATGGGTTTATAAAGACTTTTGGAGAAGCCTGTGTTTACAAGAAAGTGAGTGGGAGCTCTGTAGCATTTCTGATATTATATGTGGACGACATATTGTTGATCGGAAATGATATAGAATTTCTGGATAGCATAAAGGGATATTTGAATAAGAGTTTTTCAATGAAAGACGTCGGTGAAGCTGCTTATATATTGGGCATCAAGATCTATAGAGATAGATCAAGACGCTTGATTGGACTTTCACAAAGCACATACCTCGACAAAGTTTTGAAGAAGTTCAAAATGGATCAGGCGAAGAAAGGGTTCTTGCCTGTGTTGCAGGGTGTGAAGTTGAGTAAGACTCAATGCCCGACCACTGCAGAAGATAGAGAGAAGATGAAAGATGTTCCCTATGCTTCAGCCATAGGCTCTATCATGTATGCAATGTTGTGTACCAGACCTGATGTGTGCCTTGCTATTAGTTTAGCAGGGAGGTACCAAAGTAATCCAGGAGTGGATCACTGGACAGCGGTCAAGAACATCCTGAAATACCTGAAAAGGACTAAGGATATGTTTCTCGTTTATGGAGGTGACAAAGAGCTCGTCGTAAGCGGTTAAGTCGATGCAAGTTTTGACACTGATCCAGACGATTCTACATTGCAAACCGTATACGTGTTTATATTAAACGGTGGAGCTGTCAGTTGGACGAGCTCTAAACAAAGCGTCCTGGCGGGATCTACATGTGAAGCGGAGTACATAGCTGCTTCGGAAGCAGAAAATGAAGGAGTCTGGATGAAGGAGTTCATATCCGATCTAGGTGTCATACCTAGTGCATCGGGTCGAATGAAAATCTTTTGTGACAATACTGGTGCAATTGCCTTGGCAAAGGAATCCAGATTTCACAAGAGGACCAAACACATCAATAGACGCTTCAACTCCATCAGGGACCAAGTCCAGGTGGGAGACATAGAAATTTGCAAGATACATACGGATCTGAATATTACAGACCCATTGACTAAGCCTCTTCCACGAGCAAAACATGATCAGCACCAAGGCTCCATGGGTGTTAGTATCATTACAATGTAATCTAGATTATTGACTCTAGTGCAAGTGGGAGACTGAAGGAAATATGCCCTACATGCAATAATAAAGTAATTATTTATTTCCTTATATCATGATAAATGTTTATAATTCATGCTAGAATTGTATTAACCGGAAACATAATACTTGTGTGAATACATAGACAAACAGTATGTCACTAGTATGCCTCTACTTGACTAGCTCGTTGATCAAAGATGGTTATGTTTCCTAGCCATAGACATGAGTTGTCATTTCATTAACGGGATCATATCATTAGGAGAATGATGTGATTGACTTGACCCATTCCGATAGCTTAGCACATGATCGTTTAGTATTCTGCTATTCCTTTCTTCATGACTTATACATGTTCCTATGACTATGAGATTATGCAACTCCCGTTTACCGGAGGAACACTTTGTGTGCTACCAATCGTCACAATGTAAATGGGTGATTATAAAGGTGCTCTACAGGTGTCTCCAAAGGTACTTGTTGGGTTGGCGTATTTCGAGATTAGGATTTGTCACTCCGATTGTCGGAGAGGTATCTCTGGGCCCTCTCGGTAATGCACATCACTATAAGCCTTGCAAGCGTTGCAACTAATGAGTTAGTTGTGAGATGATGTATTACAGAACGAGTAAAGAGACTTGCCGGTAACGAAATTAAACTAGGTATTGGGATATCGACGATCGAATCTCGGGCAAGTAACATACTGATGACAAAGGGAACAACGTATGTTGTTATGCGGTTTGACCAATAAAGATCTTCGTAGAATATGTGGGAGCCAATATGAGCATCCAGGTTCCGCTATTGGTTATTGACTGGAGAAGTGTCTCGGTCATGTCTACATAGTTCTCGAACCCGTAGGGTCCGCACGCTTAAGGTTTCGATGACGGTTATATTATGACTTTATGAGTTTGATGTACCGAAGGTTGTTTGGAGTCCCGGATGTGATCACGAACATGACGAGGAGTCTCGAAATGGTCGAGACATGAAGATTGATATATTGGAAGCCTATGTTTGGATATAGGAAGTGTTCCGGGTGAAATCGGGATTTTATCGGAGTACCGGGAGGTTACCGGAACCCCCCGGGAGGCTATTGGGCCATAGTGGGCCTTAGTGGGAAAGAGAGGGCAGCAAGGGGCGCGCCCCCTGGCCCAAACCGAATTGGTGGGGGCAAGGGGGCCGTCCCCCCTTCCTTCTGTCTTTCCCCCCTCCCCAGTCCTATTCCAACTAGGAAAGGGGGGAGTCCTACTCCCAGTGGGAGTAGGACTCCTCATGGCGCCTCCTCCTCCTGGCCGCCGCCCCCTCCCCTTGGCTCCTTTATATACGGGGGCAGGGGGCACCGTTGAACACACAATTGATTTGATCTCTTAGCCGTGTGCGGTGCCCCCCTCCACCATATTCCACCTCGATAATACTGTGGCGGTAATTAGGCGAAGCCATGTGTCGGTAGAACGTCAACATCGTCACCAGGCCAGTGTGCTGACGAAACTCTCCCTCAACACTCGGCTGGATCGGAGTTCGAGGGACGTCATCGAGCTGAACGTGTGCAGAACTCGGAGGTGCCGTACGTTCGGTACTTGATCGGTCGGATCATGAAGACGTACGACTACATCAACCGTGTTGTGCTAACGCTTCCGCTTACGGTCTACAAGGGTACGTGGACACACTCTCCTCTCTCGTTGCTATGCATCACCATGATCTTGCGTGTGCGTAGGAATTTTTTTGAAATTACTACGTTTCCCAACATATGCAACTCCCAAATACCGGAGGAACACCTTGTGTGCTATCAAGTGTCACAACGTAATTGGGTGACTATCAAGATGCTCTACAGGTGTCTCCGAAGGTGTTTGTTGAGTTGGCATAGATCGAGATTAGGATTTGTCACTCGGTGTATCGGAGAGGTATCTCTGGGTCCTCTCGGTAATGTACATCACTATTAGCCTTGCAAGCATTGTGACTAATGAGTTAGTTGCCGGATGATGCATTACAGAACGAGTAAGGAGACCTGCCAGTAATGAGATTGAACTAGGTATGATGATACCAACGATCGAATCTCGGGCAAGTAACATACCGATGACAAAGGGAACAACGTATGTTGTTATGCGGTTTGGCCGATAAAGATCTTCGTAGAATATGTAGGAGCCAATATGAGCATCCAGGTTCCGCTATTGGTTATTGACCGGAGATATGTCTCGGTCATGTCTACATAGTTCTCGAACCCGTAGGGTCCGCACGCTTAACGTTCGATGACGATTTGTATTATGAGTTATGTGTTTGATGACCGAAGTTTGTTCGGAGTCCCGGATGAGATCACGGACATGACGAGGAGTCTTGAAATGGTCGAGAGGTAAAGATTCATCTTTTGGAAGGCTATATTCGGACAACGGAAAGGTTCCGAGTGATTTGGGTATTTTTCGGAGTACCGGGGAGTTACGGGAATTCACCGGGAGAAGTAATGGGCCTTATTGGGCCATGCGGGAAAAGAGGAGGCGGGCCAAGGGGAGGTGGTGCCCCCCACCCATGGGTCCGAATTGGACTAGGGGAAGGGGGCATCGCCCCCCTTGCCCTTTCCTAGTCCCTCTTTCCTTCTCTCCTACTCCGAAAAGGAAAGGGATTCCTACTAGGACTTTGAACCTACTTGGACTTGGAAGTCCTAGTAGGAGTCCATACTCTTAGCGCGCCCCTAGGGGGCCGGCCTCTCTCCCTCCCTACTTTATATGCGGGGGTAGGGGCACCCCAAAGGCACTCCAAGATTTTTCTTAGCTATGTGTGGTGCCCGCCTCCACAGTTACACACATCGGTCATATCGTCGTAGTGCTTAGGCGAAGCCCTGCGCCGGTAACTTCATCATCACCGTCGCCACGCCGACGTGCTGACGAAACTCTCCCTCGTCCTCAACTAGTTCAAGAGCTCGAGGGATGTCATCATGCTGAACGTGTGCTGAACACGGAGGTGCCGTACGTTCGGTACTTGGATCGGTTGGATCGTGAAGACGTTCGACTACATCAATCGCGTTACTAAACGCTTCCGCTTTTGGTCTACGAGGGTACGTGGACACACTCTCCCCGCTCGTTGCTATGCTTCTCCTAGATAGATCTTGCGTGATCGTAGGAAATTTTTGAATTACTGCGTTCCCTAATGATGACCCACAAGTATAGGGGATCTAGCGTAGTCCTTTCGGTAACTAAGAGTGTCGAACCCAACGAGGAGCAGAAGGAAATGATTAGCTGTATTCTCTGCAAGTACTGAAATGAGTTGTTAAAGATAGTTTTGTGATAAGATAAATTGTAACGAGCAACAAGTAACAAAAGTAAATAACGTGGAGCAAGGTGGCCCAATCCTTTTTGTAGCAAAGGAAAAGCCTAGAAAAACTCTTATATAAGGAAAAGTGCTCCCGAGGACACATGGGAATATCGTCGAGCTAATTTTCATCACGTTCATATGATTCGCGTTCGGTACTTTGATAATTTGATATGTGGGCGGACCGGTGCTTGGGTGTCGTTCTTACTTGAACAAGCATCCCACTTATGATTAACCTCCATTGCAAGCATCCGCAACTACAACAAAAGTATTAAGGTAAACCTAACCATAGCATGAAACATATGGATCCCAATCAGCCCCTTACGAAGCAACGCATAAACTAGGGTTTAAGCTTCTGTCACTCAAGCAACCCATCATCTACTTATTACTTCCCAATGCCTTCCTCTAGGCCCAAATAATGGTGAAGTGTTATGTAGTCGACGTTCACATAACACCACTAGAGGCTAGACAACATACATCTCATCAAAATATCGAACGAATACCAAATTCACATGACTACTAATAGCAAGACTTCTCCCATGTCCTTAGGAACAAACGTAACTACTCACAAAGCATATTCATGTTCATAATCAGAGGGGTATTAATATGCATAATGGATCTGAACATATGATCTTTCACCAAGTAAACCAACTAGCATCAACTACAAGGAGTAATCAACACTACTAGCAACCTACTTGTACCAATCCCGGACTTGGAGACAAGAATTGGATACAAGAGATGAACTAGGGTTTTGAGAGGAGATGGTGCTGGTGAAGATGTTGATGGAGATTGCCCTCTCCCGATGAGAGGAGCGTTGGTGATGACGATGGCGATGATTTCCCCCTCCCGGAGGGAAGTGTCCCCGGCAGAACAGCTCTGCCGGAGCCCTGGATTGGTTCCGCCAAGGTTCCGCCTCGTGGCGGCGGAGTTTTGTCCCGAAAGGTTGCTTATGATTTTTTTCCTCGACGAAAGACCTCTGGTGAGCCCCCCCACCAGAGCCAACGGGGGGCCCACGAGGTAGGGGGCGCGCCCTTGGGGGTAAGGCGCCCCCCCACCCACGTGGACAGGTGGGCACCCCTCTGGTGAACTTCTTCCACTCAATATTTTTTATTATTTCCAAAAATGACTTTTGTGGAGTTTCAGGACTTTTGGAGTTGTGCAGAATAGGTCTCTAATATTTGCTCTAATATTTGCTCCTTTTCCAGCCCAGAATTCCAGTTGCCGGCATTCTCCCTCCTTATGTAAACCTTGTAAAATAAGAGAGAATAGGCATAAGTATTGTGACATAACGTGCAATAACAGCCCATAATGCAATAAATATCGATATAAAAGCATTATGCAAAATGGACGTATCAACTCCCCCAAGCTTAGACCTCGCTTGTCCTCAAGCGGAAGCTGATAACGATAAATATGTCCCCATGTTTAGAGGTAGAGGTGTCGATAAAAATAAAATACGGACATGAAGGCATCATGATTATTCTCATAACAACAACATATATAGGTATTGTCATATGATTTCTTGTGCTCAAGTAATAATCCATTCACAATGCAGAGTACGAATCATAAACTTTATTGCGAACCAACAAACTATAATCTCAGTCATTGAAGCAATTGCAATTTATCATAACATCAGAAAGAGTCTATGTCAGAGCTTAATAGCAAGTCCACATACTCAACTATCATTTAATCTTTCATATATGCTAACACTCACGCAATACTTGTAGTTACAGAGTTTTAATCGGACACAGAGAAAGTGTCGGGGAAACTGATCCACGAACACCTATGGGGCCGGCGGACCGAGCCCCTTTCGGTTCGGCGGGGGGCGTAGGTCGCGCGAAGAGCAGATCGAGGCGAAGCACACGAGCAGTTTACCCAGCTTCGGGCCGCACGGATGCGTAAAACCCTACTGCTGCTTTGTGGTTTGTATTGAGTTCTTGCTCGGGAGCGCTGAGTGCTATAGTACACACTAGCCGCTAACGAGACCGAGCGTGAATGTTCTTCTGCTTCCCCACCCCTCCATTGCGCATGGGCCTCCTTTTATATGCTCAAGGGGTCACCCACAGGTGGCAACGTAGACAAGGGTAAAAATGGAAAGGGTGTTGCGGTTGGTATAGCTACCTATACAGTGTATCATCCCTAACCCTGACGGCAGGGGACAAAGGCATTAAATGCCCGTCTGCGTCGCCCAAATAGTGCAGAAAGGGACCGTCAGGGACGCCACCGCTTGCCACGATGGCAGTCTTGTCAGCGCCGCTTGCCACCGGGCACCGCTGGCTGCACAGCCTCCTGCTACGTGTGCCTGGAAAGGTCCTAGAGCAACACGTTGGTGGATGAGCTGGAGCGCGGGTACAGAGTGGTTGCTTGCCGCGGCAAGCGCCTTGCCGCGGTCTTTGTCTTGTCGCGTCCGGAAGCTTGTCGCTCACCGGGCCCTGCCGGGACGCGTGGCGCATCGCGGCAAGTTCCTTGAGATGCCTTGGTTGGCCTTCCCGGCAAGCTCCTCTTGCCGGGGCCTTGTCTCCTTGGCTTGAATACTTTGTTCTTGAATGGCTCCAAAGGAACCACGGAGGACCTTGGCGGTCACCCGGCAAGCCTTGCCGCGGGGTGCTGCGACTGCCCGTGCACAAGTTCGGGATACTAGGGTACCCCTACTCTAGTACACCGACAGGAGCCCCCGGGCCTGGGCCACGCACGGTGCCGAGCGCTGTTGGGCCAGGCCCAAAATAGGGCACGGGCACGCGCGGCCTGGGTTACGCCGTATCTCACTCCGTATCCACCGCGCCCTCCCCGAACGGCACGTGTCGAATGCGGCGTCATGGGAGAGATCGTGGGTGGTTTCTTTATTCAGAAAGGCGGAACGTCCACCCCCTCCCTCTTTATAAGCAGGGAAAACAGGGGCAGTTCGCCCATTCCGCCGGTTGCTAATCCAATCTCAAAAACCTCCGCCGCTCCCCCTTCTTCCCAAAGCTGAAAGAGAGCAGCGCTCCGCCCCCCATCACCACCAGCACCACCAACACCGTCGACCTCCCCCACCACCTCCGCCATGGCTCCGAAAGGCGACAAGGGGAAGGTCGTGAAGTCGGCAGAGGCGCAGCGGCTCGCGGCGCTGCGAAAGGAGCAGGCAATCTTCCCCCCCCCCCAAGCTCGCCGCGGAGGAGCTGAGGGAGTACTACTACCTCTTCTGGTCGACGGAGACGCGAGCGCATCCGCGCACGAAGGTACTCCCAGCCGTCGCTTGGAAACAGGCTCCAAATGGATACCCCTTCTTCGCGTTGTTCTTCTACTGCGGGCTCTGCCCGCCTTTCTCTGAGTTTTTCTGCGACATTATGAACACCTACGGGCTCCGCCTCCTCGACTTCACCCCCAATGCTGTTCTGACCATGGGAGTTTTCGCACATCTCTGTGAAAACTTTGTCATAGTCTATCCAAATGTAGCTCTTTTTTGCCACTTCTTTATGCCCCGAGTTGAGAAAGGAGAGCCTTTATCTGGCGGAATCGCCTGGATGTCGAGAGCTGGCAAGAAGGAAGCTTATCTGGAGGGAGAGTTCCGCACAAGTGGGAGGAATGGAGAGCAGACTGGTGCTGGATTGTCGAGGAGAACCCGCAGCCGTTTACCGCCCGACGCCAAGCTCCAGTAGTGCGCGGCAGCGATTGGAGCAACGTGGCCCCGGAATATGATAGGCTGAAGATTGCCGTCACCCGGATCCAACGCCTCAGGCTTGCTGGGCTTACTGTAGGCGCCGTTGGCACAGATTTTCTTCACCGCCGCATCGCCCCCCTGCAGGAGAGGAGGAGACCCGCCTGGGAGTTCAAGAATGCGGCGGACATCATGAGGCTGCGCCCGGGCCTCAACTTCAACCTCACTATACTGGAACTTAACGCGATGCTCCAGGAGCTGTTCAAGTGCGACCCTAATCATCCCGAAGTGTTCAGGTTGCCGCAGGGTGTCGTTCCGTTGTGCAACAACTCCTCGCTCGACCGCATCCGTGCAATGATGCCGTTGTGCGATTCGCATGGAATTGTCCCAACTTGGCAAGAGCCTGCAGACGACGTCGTGCAGGAGTTCTTTGACGGCTTGGTAGAAGTGTCGGTCCGCTCCGATGAACAGAGAAGCCTTACTCGCAACACCACCGATGAGGAGATGCAGCGCATCGCCACTAGGCTAGAAGAGGCGGGGGCAGCCGCTGCCGCGGGCGAGTTTGGATTCACCGTGGAGGAGGCAGAGGCAGCAAAGGCGGCAAGCCTTGCCGAGCGAGAGGGACTTGCCGGCGAGGGAGAGCTTGCCCGGCCTGATGTCGGGTCGAGCGAGCCCGCCGAGGATACGGGCGGCTCGTTGGAGATCAACTCCTCTTCCTCCTCATCTCCAGACAGCTCGCCGCGAGCAGATCCCCCAGCTCCACCAAGAAGGCGTCTCCGCAAGGCCAGGGACATAGCGGAGCACCAGACGAGTCAACAGCCGCCGCACCGCACGACACGCTCCACCGCGGCAAGCACTGTTGCCGCGGGAGCACCTCACGCCGCTGCGGCAACTGGAGCGGGGTCCTCCCGGACCACCGCTTCTGCTCCTGCTGCTTCTCACGCCGCGGCGGCGGCCGGAGCGGGGTCGTCTCAGGCCACCGCCACTGCCCCCGCCAAGCGGCCAAGGGATCCTACTCCTCCGCCTCGTCGCGCCGGAGGTGAGCCGGGCTTCGACTTCTCCGCGCTCAGCTCCGACGAGGAAGAAGAAGAGTAAGATTACTTTGATGTACTTGTAGTTCTTCAATCCTTGCTGTTTTGTCTTGTATCTGATTTGCTTTACTCCGAACTCATTCCTTTTCAGGACTCTAGCCCAGAGAGCGGCGAAGAGAGCCAAGGTCCCGGTGATTGTCATCGAGGACGAACCCACCGCGACATCAGGGGGTGCGCCTGAGACCACCTTGCCGGACACGGCAGCTATTCCCCAAAGAAGCCCCCAGCGTAGCCCCCAGCGTAAGTATATGGTTTACTTCCCACTGTTAGGCGCGCATGGGTGCTCTTTCTTTGCTGACATCTGACCATTAGTTTGTGTAGGAGCAGAGCAACCTCACCAGGAGCGCCCGGAGACCGCCCCCGACATGCCATCTGCTTCGACTACGCCGCCAAAGGAGAGTTCCCCAGCAAGGGAGAGTTCTCCGACAAGGGAGAGTTCTTCGGCAAGGGAGAAGTCTCCGGCAAGGGAGAGATCTCCGGCAAGGGACAGCACCAGCGGCCCCTCGGCGGCAGAGACCAAAACTGCAGAACCCGGAACAGGTAATCCTCTCGCTTGAAAATTTCCCTTGGGTTCTTCTTCTTTCGATCTTCTTTTTGGATATTTGCTTGAATTTTCTCCCCTTTCCGGCCGTCAGACCCATCTGCCACGGAGCCAATGGAGACCGAGGTCGCCGGCGAGGAGAACGCGCGCGGCAATACCGACGACGCCGCTGCCACCGAAGAAGCAGCCAGCGCTGATGGTCCCGCCGGCGAAGAGGCCGCCAAAGCTTCCGCCGCAAACGCTGGCGAGGGGTCTGGCGATCGCACTGACGGCCCCGAGGCCGCAGGAGCGCCAGGCGCTACACTGACCGCCGATCCCTCCGCCGCTGCCGCAGCGTCAGGCTCCGAAGAGCCCCAGCCAGGCGCCTATCTGAAGGCCGGCGATGGCGTCTTCATCAAGATCCCTTGGGAGTCAAGTTCCAGGGCGCTGGTCGAAGGAGAAATCTTGGATGGAGAGGTGCTTGCCTCCGCTGGGCTGACGCTGGTTGATGCGCCGAGCAGCTGCAGCGGGGAGCCTGAGGAGGAGTGGCTGCTACGGAAGCTGGTGTCGCTCTACCGCGCTCGACAGGCCAAGGTGGAATCCCGAGAAGCGCTTGTCGCGAAGGCGGGAGCAGACATCGAGAAGCATGCGGAGGAGCTCCGGGCGCGGGAGGGCGAGTTGGCGCAGCGGAAGGTCAACCTTGACAGCCACGAGGAGGAGCTTGCTGCGCGCGAGCAAACATTTGGCAGGGCTCTCAAGCAAGCAGAGGATGCTGCCGCAGCTGCCGAGGCCGCCAAGAAGGAGCTGGAGACAAAGGTGGCGCAGCTGGAGGCCGATCTCAAGGCGAGCGGTGAAGAGCTTGCCGCGCTCAAACGTGAGCGCGAGAAGGACGCCTACACCTTTGGCGAGCTGCAGGGTCGTCTCGCCAAGAAGGGCAAGGAGCTTAGCGCCGCCAAGGACTCCAACGCAGATCTCGAGTTGAAGCTGACTACTTTGACCAAGACGTCGGACGGCGCCAGGGAGCAGGAGGTCGCCTTGAAGGAGAAGATCAAGGCCGACGAGGTGCTGCTGGCGAGTGCTGCTGCCGCCCAGAACACTTTTAGGGATAATGTGGAACACTGGACGGAGGGTCTCGTGGATGTTGCCGCAACCATCGACAGGGAGCTGGCGCAGCTGGGGATGGAGGATCTCGGGTATCCCTCCGATGAGAACCTCCAACCCAGCGCCAAGCTCTCCTTGTTCTTCAAAGGCGTGGCGACGGCCCTCCAGCGACTCCGGGAGAAGATCCCAAAGCAGCTGGCCGATGAGTCGCGCAAGATCTGCGCGGGAGCTCTTCAAAAGGTGTTGATGAAGGTGGCCTTCCGCAACCCGGGCCTCAACCTCACCAGCGTCCTCAGGACCCTGCCGCCGGATGCTGCTCTGGAAGCGCTCAAGACCCTTGTCGCACCCATTGTGGATAAGGTGAGCGGGATCAAGAGGGTTGAGGGCGATCACGTAGATTAGGCCACCCGTTTTCTCCTTTTCTTGTCGCTGCTGGTCATGTTATGAGAACAATCTGTTAGAGCTGCGACAAGCTATCTTGTAATATAACTCTATTTTGGGTAGCGATTGCTATGTTATTCCCTTTACTTGATTCCTTCCTATGTATGTTTTTGCCCTATGCTTTTAGGGAACTTGCGGGTGCAGGCACCTTAGCCGCGAGCGTTGAGTGCCGGACGTCAGCAACCTGCTGGCGGTGTCGCTACCGACAAGAAACCTTGTCGCAACTAGTCGCAGCTCGCTTAAGTTGTTGAGCGGACTCGAAACAAAGTAAGGGCGCAACTAGCTACGAGTTGGTTCCTCCGCGCACAGGTTTTCCATACAAAGCACGGTCGCTCGAGGAAGATAACTTAAAAATTTAAAAAATATGATTGCTCAAACTTTGGCAACTTAGCTTTTCTGTCGTTTGCTTCCCGGTAAGGCAAAACTTTCTTGAACGACGCCTGGTCCACACCATTATCTTCTCCTTTCCCCCCGGCAAACTTGTGGGCGAGGGAACCTTCCTTTCCTTGAGAGAAAGAAAGAAGAGAAAATAAAGATATGGAGCCTTACGACTCGTTATTGCTTACTGGGGGTAGGTGCTTCACAAAGTGTCAGATAGCACATGCAAAAAATAGAGAGCATGAAATTGACAAGATGTGCGGAGCACATGTGCTTTACTTATGCACGGGGTCTGCGCCCGGCTTTGTACAAAGGATTACATGCAACAGCGGCAAGACTTGTACAAAAGGTGGTTGCCGGAACAGATTCCGGCAACTGCGCCTTACGGGTAAAACTTACGAAGATGCTCAATGTTCCAGGAGTTGCTCACCGGAATGCCATCTTCGGTCTCAAGGCGGACAACGCCAGGCCTAGTGACTCGTTTCACCCGGTAAGGGCCTTCCCACTTCGGCGTCAACTTGTTGGAATTCTTGGCGGACTGAACGCACCGAAGAACAAGGTCGCCTTCCTCGAGACTTCTGGCATTAACTTTGCGGCTATGGTAGCGAGCAGCTCGTACAGCAGCCTGAAGACGGTCCTCCTCAAGGAGCAGCGCGTCATCTTGTCGCACCTGCTCTTGCTCAAGCTCATCATAAGCGAGCACTCGAGGTGACCCGTATACGAGTTCCGTGGGGAGAACTGCCTCTTCTCCATAGACTAGAGCGAAAGGTGTCTGGCCAGTGGCTCGATTTGGCATCGTCCTGATCGACCAAAGAACCACTGGTAGCTCCTCAATCCAGTTCTTTCCGCACTTGCGCAGCCTATCGAAAGTCCTGGTCTTGAGCCCGCACAGCACTTCAGCATTTGCCCTCTCCGCTTGACCGTTGCTTCTCGGGTGAGCAACAGAAGCGAAGCAGGCCTTAGCGCCAAGATCTTGGACGTACTGCATGAAGGTGCGGCTCGTGAATTGCGTACCGTTGTCGGTGATGATCCTGTTAGGGATCCCGAAGCGGCAAACAATCGACCTGAAGAACTTGACTGCTGACTGTGCTGTCACCTTCCTCACTGCTTCCACTTCCGGCCACTTTGTGAACTTGTCGATTGCAACGTACAAGTACTCAAAGCCCCCGACAGCTCGGGGAAAGGGGCCGAGGATGTCGAGCCCCCAGACCGAAAATGGCCAGGATAAAGGGATCGTCTAGAGAGCTTGAGCTGGCTAGTGTATCTGCTTGGAATGGAACTGGCACGCTTCACACTTGGTTACTTGTGCAGTTGCATCCTGGAGGGCTGTCGGCCAAAAGAAACCTTGCCGGAATGCTTTGCCGGCAAGTGCTCTTGCGCCAATGTGGTGACCACATATGCCTCCATGTATCTCTGCCAACAGCTTTTGTCCGTCTTCCCGGTGAATACACTTCAATTTCACACCGTTGAGTCTTCTTCTGTACAGTGTGTTGTCAACAAACTGGTACATACTTGACTGCCGGGCTACTCTTTCCGCTTCTTCTTGTTCTTCGGGAAGTTCTCCTGTCTGAAGGAAACGGACAATCTGTTGTGCCCATGTTGGAGCTTGTGGCTCGACAACAAGGACTAAAGGTACATCTGCTGCTGCGGGAACATCCGCTTCTACGGCGAGAACCTGCGGCTCAGCCGGAGCTTGACGTTCCCCGGCAAGCTTGCCGGAGCAAAACTTGTCGGGAGCGTCTGCTTTAACGGAACAAACCCTAGGGCTTGCCGGAGCAGACTGCTCCTCAGCACCCTTGGTGTTGATCTTGGGGACCTTCTTGGCGGCGGCTTTGGGGAGCTCTGCCGGAAAATAGTCACCAGAAATCAACTTCCTCTTCTTGCTCTGTCCAGTTGATGGCGTTACAGACGGCTGAGTCAGTTTGAGCACAAAGATCCCTGGTTCGACAGGTAACTTAAGTGCGGCGCACTTCGATAGGCCATCGGCAATGTCGTTCTCAGCTCTTGGAACATGCTCCATCTGTAGGCCGTCAAAGTGCTCTTCTAGCTTCCTCACTTCATCAACGTAGGCTTCCATCAACGGACTCTGATAATTCTTGTTCACTTGGCAGACGACAAGCTGCGAGTCACCCCTGACAATGAGCTTCTTGATCCCAAGGTCTGCTGCGATCCTGAGACCGGCAAGCAAACATTCATACTCTGCGGTATTGTTCGTTGCTTGCTCCTTGGGAAAGTGCATCTGGACTACGTACTTGAGGTGCTCTCCGGTGGGTGCAACAAGTAGCACGCCCGCACCGGCGCCTTGCAGCGAGAAGGCACCATCAAAGTACATCAGCCACTCTTTGCTTGCTTCCTTGACGGGGATGCTCGTTTCTGGAATTTCTTCATCTGGTGTTGGCGTCCACTCTGCTATGAATTCTGCCAATGCTCTGCTTTGGATAGTTGAAGTGCTCTCAAACTTGAGGCCAAAGCTTGACAGTTCCAGTGCCCACTCGACAATCCTGCCTATTGCTTCTGGATTCTGCAGTATCCTCTTCAGCGGAAAACGAGTGACAACTGTGATCTTATGTGCTTGGAAGTAATGGCGCAGCTTTCTCGAGGCCATGAGAAGGCCGGAAAGCAATTTCTGCACACCAGAGTACCTTGACCTAGCCCCCTGCAGAAGGGAACTGACAAAGTAAACTGGGCGCTGCACCATTCTCTTCTGTATCTCCTCACGCGCCTGCGCAGATCCATCTTTGTCGGGACCAGAGCTTGTCGGTGAAGCCCCCTGCTTGTTGCTGGATGCATCTGCCGTGGTTGCTGGCTCATCATCCGCCTCCCTCTGCGCTACTAACGCAGCACTAACCACTTGATTGGTTGCCGCTAGATACATCAGCAACTTCTATTGTGGCCTAGGTGCGACAAATGTTGGAGTGGAGGACAGGTACCTCTTCAAGTCCTGCAGCGCAGCCTCCACTTCCAGAGTCCATTTCATTGGGCCTGCCTTTTTCAATATTTTGAAAAACGGCAGGGCGCGCTCAGCAGACCTAGAGATAAACCTGCTGAGAGCAGCCACGCAACCGGCAAGTCTTCGTACATCCTTGACGCGCTTTGGTGCTTCAATCTGCTCAATGGCCTTGATCTTGTCGGGATTGGCTTCAATTCCCCGCTGAGACACGAAGAACCCGAGAAGCTTGCCGGAGGGGACTCCAAACACACACTTCTCGGGGTTAAGCTTGAGGTTGATCTTGCGCAGATTTGCAAAAGTTTCATCTAAATCTTGAATCAGAGTTGCCTTGTCCTTGCTCTTGACCACTATGTCATCCATGTAGGCTTCTACATTTCTGTGCATTTGTGACTCAAAAGCGACATGGACTACTCTTGCAAATGTCGAACCAGCATTCTTTAAACCGAAAGGCATCCGTATGAAACAGTATGTGCCACATGGAGTGATGAATGCGGTCTTCTCCTCATCCTCTTCTGCCATGAAGATCTGATGGTATCCTGAGTATGCGTCAAGAAATGAAAGCAAGTCACATCCGGCCGTGGAGTCAACAATCTGGTCAATGCGCGGCAAGGGAAATGGGTCTTTGGGACAAGCTTTATTGACATCGATAAAGTCAATACAAAGCCTCTATTTCCCGTTTGCTTTGCGCACGACTACAGGATTGGCCAACCACGTAGGATGGAGCACTCCTATGACAAGGCCTGCTGCTTCCAATTTCTTGATTTCTTCTGCGATGAATTCTTGGTGCTCCACTGCTTGTTTCCTGACTTTCTGCTTGACGAGCCGCGCATGAGGACAGACGGCAAGATGGTGCTCGATTACTTTCCTGGGAACACCGGGGATGTCAGACGATTGCCACGCAAACACGTCGACGTTCGCCCGCAGGAAAGCAACGAGCGCACTTTCCTATTTAGGGTCGAGAGTGGCACTGATGGTGAAGGTACCACCAGTGCCGTCCTCCTTGGCGGACACCTTCTTGGTCTCTGGCGGAGCTGCCATTGCCTTCTTACACTTGCCGGTGGAGCTCGATGGTGCGTCCTCGACGGTGGCGCAGCACTCCGAAGAGGTGCGCTTGCCGGAGTGGGCACTAGAACTCTTGCCGGACTTGGTCTTCTTCTTCCCCCCGGGAGCTTCAACGGCAGGTGACTTGCGATCTGTTGCGGCTGCCGCTTCCCGGTAGATCTTGTCGGCGCAGATAAGAGCATCCTTCTTGTCGCCAAGGACAGAGATGACACTTATCGGGCCTGGCATCTTCAGCATGTTGTATGCGTAGTGAGAGGCTGCCATGAATTTGGCGAGTGCTGGACAGCCGAGTATCCCATTGTAAGGCAATGGAAAGTCAGCAACGTCAAAAGTGACCCTCTCTGTCCTGAAGTTCAACTCGCTGCCAAATGTCACCGGCAACGTGATCTTTCCCTTCGGTTTGCTCCTTCCCGGATTGATTCCTTGGAATGTGCCGGTCTCTTCGAGCTCGCTGTCAGGGATCTGGAGTTTCTGGAGTACTGCGGAGGAGATCAGGTTCAAGCCGGCCCCGCCGTCAACTAGCATCTTAGTGACCTTGAGGTTGCGGATAGTTGGTGAAACCAACATCGGCAAGCACCCGACCGCAGTTATGCGATCAGGGTGGTCCTCAATATCAAAGATGATAGGCGTGCTGGACCATTTCAGAGGCTTGCGTGACTCGACAGGTGGTTCTGCCGCATTGACTTCCCGCACCCACTGCTTGAGCTGGCGGTGTGAAGTATGCAGAGAAGCACCACCGTCAACACACAGGACCTCTGTGGCTTTCTGGAACTCCTGCTCACTGGGCTCGTCATCATCCATATCTTCATCGTCGTCGTCATCTTCATCCTTGTCGCGGCCGCGGGGAGGTCTGTCTCCTTGCCGCTGCTTGGCCTTGCTGCGGCGTCCTCCCCGGCCAGGGCGCTTCTTGCCGGATCCTCCAGCACCTCCTCGGGCATTCTCCTTGTCGTGTCGCTCGTATTCAGCCTTTTGCTGCTCGGCAAGCTGCTCGACCTTCTTGCAGCTCTCGAGGTCATGGCCCTTGGTGCGGTGGATCTTGCAGTACTACTTGTTGGTGTCGTCCTGCTTGTCGGCGACCGCCAGAGCCTAGCAGTTGGTGCATGCGGCAATCTCCTTGCCAGAGCTACCAGCTTTGGCTTTCTTGGCGCCACCTTTGTTGCCGGACTGCTCAACGACTAGCACATCTTTGCCTTTCTTCTTTCTGTTGTTCTGCCGCCGGTTTTTCTTTGCCGGGGCAGCATCCTCGCTGTCAGATCCTCCTGCTCCTGTATTCTCTCCGGGGAGATTCCTCCCTTCCTCAGCACGTGCACACTTGTCGGCCAGGGCATATAGCTCACTGACATCTTTGATCTTGCACATCGCCATCTCCTCCCGCATCCTGCGGTTACGCACGTTTTGATGGAACGCGCTGATGACCGCGGCAGGGTGGACATCTGGGATGTTGTGCTGTACATGGCTGAATCTCTGAATGTACTTGCGCAGGGGCTCTCCTTCCTTTTGGGCGAGCAGATGAAGGTCGCTCTCTTGGCCATGAGGCTTGTGGCCGCCTGTAAAGGCGCCGACAAACTGATGGCATAGGTCTACCCAAGAGGATATGGAGTTGTCTGGCAAGTGCATGAGCCAGGACCTGACGTTGGGCTTGAGCACCAGCGGGAAGTAGTTGGCAAGGATCTTGTCGTCCCGCCCCCCGGCAGCTTGCACCGCGATGGTGTAGATGTTGAGGAACTCCGACGGATGCGACTTGCCGTCGTACTTCTCTGGTACGTCTGGCTTGAAATTCTTCGTACTGGGCCACTGGACTTGCCGCAGCTCACGAGTAAACGCAGGGCAACCTACCACGTACGGCAAGTCGCCTGGTTCCCCTGGTGCATGCATGTCAACAGGGGGCCCAGCGCGCTGGTCCGATTGACGTCGCGCTTCTCTTCGGCGCTCGATGCGAGTACGAGCGTCTTCTTGCTGTCGTTCGTGAAGAACTTGGCGCTGATCGCGATGAGCTCGTCGATCTGATGATGCGATGGAGTCGCTGTCGAGGTAGATCCGGCGAGTCGGCGATCTTGGCCTTCGGGGCGGAGAGTGCACGGTGGTTGCACCCCCACCGGTCTTGTCGCCATCGGCTCGTGCCTGGCAGTCTTGCCGCGGCTGCGATGTACTCGGCTGCCGTGGAGTGTCGCTGTTGGCGAAGCCGATGAGACTCTGAATGGTGGCCCTCCATTCGTCGATCTTGTCTGCGTTGGAGGGTAATCCAGGAGCAGTTGAGCTCGCGCCAAAGCTTCTGCTGGAGTGGTGGGTGGCAGTGGCGAACGGTGTGAGGAGCGGGATATGCTCGGACTTCTAACTATGTTAGAAGGAGCAGTATCCCGTCCAGGTGACCGTGCCTCGCTCGTGCCAGCATGTTGGCGTGCATGCTGGTCTTGAGCACCCCGAGATCCACCAGCTCGATCTTGGTCCAACATACGTATGGTACCGTGAGTACCATGACGCTGCTGGTCCCGCGCCTCCTGAGATGGGCGCGGTGCTTGTACGGATGCCGAGGTCTGTGCAGCCTTGTCCTTGGACCTGGCAGCACCGTGAGCTCCCTCGTCGACGCCCGTTCTTCCGCCGGCGTCTACCCCACCACCCATTTGCTCCGGTGGTGGTGGGTTCGATGTGGACGGAGCAGCCGCCTCCGAAGCCTTGTTCTTCGGTGGCATGTCGATGAAGAGATGAAGATCTACCTCGTGTGAACGCCGGATCAGGTTCACACAACCTTGACGCCCCCTACCTGGCGCGCCAAAGATGTCGGGGAAACTGATCCACGAACACCTATGGGGGCGGCGGACCGAGCCCCTTTCGGTTCGGCGGGGGGCGGAGGTCGCGCGAAGAGCAGATCGAGGCGAAGCACACGAGCAGTTTACCCAGCTTCGGGCCGCACGGATGCGTAAAACCCTACTGCTGCTTTGTGGTTTGTATTGAGTTCTTTCTCGGGAGCGCTGAGTGCTACAGTACACACTAGCCGCTAACGAGACCGATCGTGAATGTTCTTCTGGTTCCCCACCCCTCCGTTGCACATGGGCCTCCTTTTATATGCTCAAGGGGTCACCGACAGGTGGCAACGTAGACAAGGGTAAAAATGGGAAGGGTGTTGCGGTTGGTACAGCTACCTATACAATGTATCATACCTAACCCTGACGGCAGGGGACAAAGGCATTAAATGCCCGTCTGCGTCGCCCAAATAGTGCAGAAAGGGACTGAGGGAGTCCTGGATTAGGGGGTGTTCGGATAGCCGGACTACACCTCCCGCCAGACTCCAGGGCTATGAAGATACAAGATTGAAGACTTCGTCCCGTGTCCGGAAGGTTCTTTCCTTGGCGTAGAAGGCAAGCTAGGCGTGCGGATGTTCAAGATCTCCTACCAATGTAACCGACTTTGTGTAACCCTAACCCTATCCGGTGTCTATATAAACCGGAGGGTTCTAGTCCGTAGGACAAGAATCATCTTCATACACAATCAAACCATAGGCTAGCTTCTAGGGTTTAGCCTCCTTGATCTCGTGGTAGATCTACTCTTGTACTACCCATATCATCAATATTAATCTAGCAGGAGTAGGGTTTTACCTCCACCGAGAGGGCCCGAACCTGGGTAAAACAAAGTGTCCCTCGTCTCCTGTTACCATCCGACCTTGACGCACAGTTCGGGACCCCCTACCCGAGATCCGCCGGTTTTGACACCGACATTGGTGCTTTCATTGAGAGTTCCTCTGTGTCGTCGCCTTTAGGTTCGATGGCTCCTTCGATCATCAACGGCGATGAGGTCCAGGGTGAGACTTTTCTCCCCGGACAGATCTTCGTCTTCGGCGGCTTCGCTCTGCGAGCCAACTCGCTTGGCCATCTAGAGTAGATCGAAAGCTACGCCCCTGGCCATCAAGTCAGGTTTGGAAGCTTAAACTACACGACGGATATCCGCGGAGACTTGATCTTCGACGGATTCGAGCCACAGCCAAGCGTGCCGCACCGTCAAGAAGGGCATGATATAGCTCTGCTCCCGAACAGTGTCCTGGAGGCCGCATACGCTCCGGCCCCGATCCTTGATTCGGAGCCCGCCGCGTTCGTCGAGGAAGAACGGTTGGACGTCACCTCAGGGGCTGCGACGATAAAGGCAATCGAGCCGAACACCGGTCCCGCACTCCGCGTTGCCCATGACTCCAAGGAGCCGGATTCTTCTCCGAACTCCGGGCCTTTCACGCCCTCGCCGATCAAATCTGATCGGGCACCTGTAATAGAGCTCACCGCCGCGGACATCTTTCAGTGCTCACCTTTTGGTGACATCCTGAATTCTCTTAAGTCTCTCTCTTTATTAGAAGAGCCCAGGCCCGATTACGGTCTGCAGGGATGGGATTCGGACGGCGAAGAAATTCAAAGCCCACCCACCACCCACTTGATAGCCACTGTCGAAGATCTGACCGACATGCTTGACTTCGGCTCCGAAGACTTCGACGGTATGGACGACGAATACGGAGACGAACCGGAACCAGCACCCACAGGGCACTGGCTATCCACCACACACAACGACGTACTCATGGTGGATACACCGGAAAATATTGACAATGAGGAAAAAGGGGGCGAAAAGAAGGGTAAACCCTCCGAGAAGCACTCAAAGCGGCGACGTAAACACCGAGCTAAGCCCCGCCTCGATCAAGACCCCGCCATAGAGCAGTACGAGTCGGCAGGTGACGAACACGTCTCAGAACAGCCATCTGAACATCGAACTCCAGACGATACCACGCCGGATAAAACCATGGAGCAGAAGAATCTCCAAGAAAGGCTAGCTGCCACAATACACAGCCTGAAAAAGCAGAAGCAAAAGCTAAGGACGGTGGAAAATGCACTCAAGACAAGATGGAGCGAAGTAATCAAGACCGCAGACAAATACAGCGGCAGCCGCCGCACCAAAAGCTATCCGAAGAGAAAGCTACTGCCCGAATTCGATCAGGAGGCCCTAGAGCCCCCAAACTTGAAAAATAAAAAGGCTGCGCGGTCGGATGAACGACCTACCGGCCACTACAAAACGGCAAATGGCGCCGCACACAATGCGACATGCGACCCAATTAAAGATTCACATCATGCCCCAGCCAGATCCATTTACGGACAAAGGAAGCACGCTCCCACGAGCAATGTAAAAAATACACCATCAGAATCCGGCGCCACCAAATACAGGGGTGCCGCACACCCCCTATGCTTCACCGATGAGGTTCTGGAATATGAATTTCCAGAGGGGTTTAAACCCGTTAACATAGAGTCATACGATGGAACAACAGACCCTGGAGTCTGGATCGAGGATTATATCCTCCACATACATATGGCCAGAGGAGACGATCTCCACGCCATAAAATATTTACCTCTTCAGCTCAAAGGGCCAGCTCGGCACTGGCTTAAGAGCCTTCCTGAAAATACAATCGGAAGTTGGAAAGAGCTCGAGGACGCTTTCCGAGCAAATTTTCAAGGGACCTACGTCCGTCCCCCGGATGCAGACGACCTCAGTCACATAACTCAGCAGTCCGGAGAATCAGCTCGGCAGTTCTAGAACAGATTCCTCACTAAAAAGAATCAAATAGTGGATTGTCCGGACGCCGAAGCCCTAGCGGCTTTCAGGCATAATGTCCGAGACGAATGGCTAGCCAGACACCTCGGCCAGGAAAAGCCAAGAACAATGTCCGCACTCACAAGCCTCATGACCCGCTTTTGCGCAGGAGAGGACAGCTGGTTGGCACGATGCAGCCCCAGCGACCCAAGTACATCAGAAATCAGAGATGGAAATGGGAAGCCGCGACGAAATAAGGATCATCGCCGAATCAACAAGAAAAGTCTGAAGAGCAAGGCAGTCAACGCCGGATTCAAAAGCTCACAGCACAATCAGACAAAACCAACCCCTCAGGATAACAGGGAAGATCCGTCCAGCCTAAAAAGAATCATGGACAGGACATGTCAGATACACAACACTCCTGGGAAACCAGCTAATCATACCCACAGAGACTGTTGGGTTTTCAAACAGTCCAGAAGGCTCAACGCCGAACACAAGGGGCTTGACACACCTAGTGAGGAAGAAGACGAACCCCAAAAGCAGCACACCAGGAAGCAAAAGAACTTCCCACAAGAAGTCAAAACAGTGAACTCACTTCACATAACAAGGCATGAGGCACCCGTAAAGGTCCGCATATTCAAGCCTAAACCTCAGGCGTCCCGCCACTGGTCATTAAAGCCAATAATTTTCAATCAGCTAGATTATTCTCGAAATATCAAGCATGCGGGCCGGACCGCCTTGGTACTTAAACCAATAATAGACGGATTCCAGTTTACCAACGTCCTTATGGACGGGGGCAGTGGACTAAACTTGATATATCAAGATACAATTCGCAGCATGGGCATAAACCCAGCAAGAATCCGTCACAGTAAAACCTCCTTTCAAGGGGTAGCACCCGGCCCGGACACCCATTGCAAGGGTTTTCTCCGGCTGGCAGTCATATTTGGCTCCGCCAATAACTTTCATCGCGAAAAGCTGATCTTCCAAATAGTCCCGTTTTCAAGTCGCTATCAAGCACTACTGGGACGAGGAGCCTTCGCACGCTTTAACGCAATACCGCATTATGCATCCCTCACGCTAAAGATGCCCGGTCCTCGAGGCATCATCTCTTTAAAGGGAACGCACTAAAATACGTCTCCTCCAAAAGGAGGATTGTACGGCTGCTTAAACAGCCGCACAATAAAATGGCCTCGCCAGCCAACAGACTTTTTCGATATAAGTCACAGCAGGCCATGGTCCCGGACTCCATGAATTCGACAAGAGCCCCTCATCATTGTAGGCTTATTACGCCATAGCAGGGGCTGCACACAGAGACAATAAAGCTAGACCTCATTTATTTTTCATTTTATATTCTGTTTATTATTCTTTTTGTCCCGCACGACCCATTTTAAATTTAAATTCCTCTCTTTTACAGATGAATGTCGTACGGCGCCCGTCCAGGACACGGCACAGCGGAGACACATGCCCAGACGTGCAGTAGGTACCCGCCCAAAGGATTCTTTTTAGATTAAGGCCCAGCGTAAACCTTTTTTAATGTCTCTTACTGTTATACATCCCCTGGTTCATTTTACCATAACCAAGGAGGAGACTGGCGTCTTGGCATGTGGCCACGCCAGAATTATTGCTTGTACCTAGACACAAAGGGCTTTTTTCTTTCTTTTTATATAAAAGGGGGAGGGTGTTGTTCCGCACACACCCACAAAGATCGAACACCTTAGGGAGTGTTCGGCGTCGCGAGTTTTGGCACTATATGCATCAGCTCCGAGTCATGATTTTGGTCACATGTTGGGTTGCCCGGCTCCTGTGTTCGGCCACCTTACGTTCCATTCTGTCGGATAAGGTAGCTCCAGGAGAACTACTGCGATTGCGCCCCGGTTCGACCGGGCGAGCGCCTCAGTAGAGAAAGCCGAAAACCGACTGTCATGATGTAGCGAGAGACTGGTCGCCACTCGGTGACTCATAGGGGTTTATCAAACTCCTCCGTTTTGACGAAGGGCCGCTTCCCGGTCAGGCTAGCATGCGTCCCGAATTCGGATGAGCACAGTCGCCATTTCAGGGCTACCTAAAGAGTCCCATTGTCAAGCTCCTATGGCTAAGTGAAAGTGTTAAAGCATTATAGTCCGGATTGCCTAGCCCGCTGCGCTATCACCTCCTTTGTAGGACCAAGACGTTGGGTTAAGTGTGATATTGCGTTTTCAGTGCGCACCCCCGCACTATGTGCGTGGGGGCTGAAGCCAACGACTGCAATCTTTCAGAATTTATATATATTGAAACGGCTGCACAGGAGGTGTTTTTATTACTTGAAGGCACAAGTCTAAAATACGCCATCTACAAAAATACTGATCTATGATTACATATGCTGTCATAACGCAGCATCTTTCGAACACTGCGTCTCTATTATACGAGCGCCCACGAGGACCTCCTCAAAAAAGTGTTCGGCAGGAATTCGGCCTTCAGCCGAATCACGAGACGCAACAACGGTAGGCTCCATATCTGCCCAATATGTCTTAACACGGGCAAGAGCCAGCCGAGCACCCTCTGTGCACGCTGACCTCTTCAAAGCTTCTACTCGAGGCACCACATCAAGAAACTGCTGCACCAAGCTAAAATAGCTTGTCGGCTTCGATCCGCCCGGGCATAGGCGATCCATGGCATACGTCATGGCGAGTCCGGACAACCTATTCAGCTCGGCCCATTGGGCCAGGCGATCGTCCACTGCAAGTGGACGCCTTGGATTGGTGAACTGCGACCAGAAGAGTTTTTCCACTTCATGATTCTCCTTATCCTGAAAGTGTCTGGTCGCATCGGCAGCACTAGCCGCCAAATCCAGGTAGATGTCCTTCACGCTCCACGCTCGGTCCAACAGGGCAAACCTTGGGTCACAAAATTGTCTCCGCAGCAAGAAGGGCTTTCCATCCGCAATCAGTCCGGCTTGACGTAGATCTTCCTTTGTCGCTCTCACCACAGAGCGGGCGTCCTTGAGGTCAGCAACGGCCTTCTCCAAATCCGTCTGCCTGGCTCGGCCTTCCTCCTCAAGTTATTTGCAACGGTCAGTAACACTTTTCAACTCTATGGTAATATTAGCCATATCCTCCCTGCTTCGGCAATGGGCAGCCTGTTCGGCCCTCAGCTCTTCACGGGCTTTCAAGGCGGCTGCATCGCTTCTTCTGGCTTGGCTCTTTGCTTTGGCGAGTTCGGCCCTAATTCCTTCCACGGCTGCCGCACCATCTGCATCAAGTATACGCACGGTAAGATGTTGACCTAGATCCCCTCTTACTACCAATCGCCATGAAAAATCAATACCTTAAGCATCATCAAGCCGCTGGTTAACCAGCGCGATGTCGGCTTCTGCCTCGTCAAGTTGCCGTTTCATTTTGGCAAAGTCTTGAGTCCGGCTCGACCCCGGACAATTAGCCGCCTACATATACAGGCGCCATTTTAAGGACCTGGGATTAAGATCCTCTGCGTGCCGCACATCTTTGCGCCACACAGAGTCTCAGGGGCTATTATCTACATAGGACGCATGTTATTATGCGTAATTAACACTAATGTTCGTTATTTGAAAAACGTACCTCAAAGCCCGCCAATAAACTCTTGACGGCCTCATTCAGTCATCTTCCCGCGGCTGCAATTTTCTCAATCACCGTGTGCATCAACACACGATGCTCCTCTGAAATAGAAGCTCGGCCCGCCAGAACTTTCAGCTCCCCCGGCCGAACACCAGTTGGCGCCGGACTCGCCCCATGGCCCTCTTCGGAGGTTGCGCATGGAGAATCTTGAGGGGTCATGTGATCACCTTCTGCCTCTAGCAGATTCACAGAGATCCTCCGCGACGACACTTCGACGTCGTCCGCCTTACCAGGCGATATAGAAGGAGGAGGCGTTCCGCTCTCCATCATCTCTGGAAGGAGATCCCCCGACGATGAGTTCTGCTGAGAGGCGTCGAGGTCCGAACTACAAGGTAAAGTTTCGGTTAAACACTTTTCAGATATAAAACAAGGATTTCTCTTAAGAACAATTCCTTTTCTACTTACGGCTCGTTGGAGAGCCGCTCCCCTTGCGGATTCAGTTCGGCCGAGGGGCTCCTCGGCGGCGGGTCCTCTGACATGGATTCTTTCCCCCGTTTTGAAGCTTGGACTTCCGGGTCGTCAGAGGTGGCCATCTTCTTTCCCCTAGGAGGGGAACTTTCAATTCCCCCCTTTAGAGTAGCCTCTCTCGAAGAGGCCATGGTTTCCTTGTCGGTCCCCTTATTTCCCTCCAAAGGCACTACCTCTAGCATCCTGACTAGCACGGGATCCAGCCTGGTTTCGGGAAGGGGAGCCGGACACCGGATCAGCTTCGCCTTTGCTATCCACTCCTGCTTAAAGGAAGAAATGCTGTGAAAGGGCAAGTTAATTATGCGGATAGAAGGTCCGAACACAAGGTCACCTACCTGAGTATCCGGGCGATTGCGGCTTAGGCCAGCATCCTCGATCGAGTCCGGATTCGCTTCTTGGGATCCGAAGAACAGTTTATACATCTCCGTAGGCGTTACTCCCATAAAATTTCAGAGAGCTCGCGGTCCCTCTGGGTTGAACTCCCATAAGCGAAGGGGGCGACGTTGGCCGGGCAGTGTCCGGCGAATCAGCATGACTTGTGTCACCTTGACCAGGTTGAGGCCTCCTTTCAGGAGATCCTTAATGCGACCCTGTAGCAGAGGAACGTCTTTGGGCAAACCCCGATCTAACCCCATATTGATCCACGATGCTAACCGTGGTGGGGGACCCGAGCGAAAGGCAGGAGGCGCCACCCATGTGGTGCCCCGAGGAGCGGTGATGTAGAACCACTCCCGTTGCCATAAGCCGAGCTCTTCTTGAAGAACGCCCTCGGGCCAAGGAGTGTCGGCATTTCTTTTTATAGTAGCACCTCCGCACTCTGCGTGGCGCCCCTCGATTATCTTTGGTTCTACTTTGAAGGTCTTGAGCCATAATCCGAAGTGAGAGGTCACATGGAGGAATGCTTCGCACATAACTATGAAATAGGAGATATGGAGGATGGACTCCAGAGCTAGGTCATGGAACTCCAGCCCATAATAGAACATCAGCCCCCTTACAAAAGGATCCGTTGGGAATCCTAATCCCCGGAGGAAGTGGGAGATGAATACTGCGCTCTCACCTGGCTGAGGGCTAGGGATCGCTTGTCCTTGAACAGGCAACCTGTGCAGAATCTCGCTGGTTAGAAATCTAGCTTCCCTCAACTTTGATACGTCCTCCTCCGTAACAGAGGAGGGCATCCATCGACCCCGAAGATCAGAACCGGACATTGTTGAAGGTTCGGTGCGCCTGAAATCTGGAAGCCTAGGGTGTTGGAACTCGAGGCGACGGGCGAGCTTGTTTTGAGAATAGAAGAGGGGACGGGGCCTTGGTCTCTTTATAAGAGGCAGAATACCAAGAGCCCTCCCCGTAACCATCTTGGACTAGCCCTGAGTTAGGCAGGACGTGCTGACAGGCAAGTTTGGGTTACCCACGTCCGTGTTAATGAGAATCCCGTTGAAAAGGGGCGCACGATCTCTGCTTCGATAAGACGTGCCAAGGAAACCGCCTCGTTGAACGTGTAGCGGTGGAACAGTAAAAATATTCCGTACAGAAGGCTTGGCCGCGGTGTTATGATGCACCGCGGGATACGTCAGCAGATTTGATTTGTGTTAATATTATTCTCTATATGGCAATACGTGGAAACTTATTTTGCAGAGCCGGACACTTTTTTGGTGTTATTCATCTTCTTGAAGAACTTGGAGGAGGAACCCGCCTTGCAATGCCGAAGACAATTTGCGCGCCGGACTCATCGTCATTAAAGCCAGGTTCAAGGGCTACTGAGGGAGTCCTGGATTAGGGGGTGTTCGGATAGCCGGACTACACCTCCCGCCGGACTCCAGGGCTATGAAGATACAAGATTGAAGACTTCGTCCCGTGTCCGGAAGGTTCTTTCCTTAGCGTAGAAGGCAAGCTAGGCGTGCGGATGTTCAAGATCTCCTACCAATGTAACCGACTCTGTGTAACCCTAACCCTATCCGGTGTCTATATAAACCGGAGGGTTGTAGTCCGTAGGACAAGAATCATCTTCATACACAATCAAACCATAGGCTAGCTTCTAGGGTTTAGCCTCCTTGATCTCGTGGTAGATCTACTCTTGTACTACCCATATCATCAATATTAATCTAGCAGGAGTAGGGTTTTACCTCCACCGAGAGGGCCCGAACCTGTGTAAAACAAAGTGTCCCTCGTCTCCTGTTACCATCCGACCTTGACGCACAGTTCGGGACCCCCTACCCGAGATCCGCTGGTTTTGACACCGACAGGGACCGTCAGGGACGCCACCGCTTGCCATGATGGCAGTCTTGTCAGCGCCGCTTGCCACCGCGCACCGCTGGCTGCACAGCCTCCTGCTACGTGTGCCTGGAAAGGTCCCAGAGCGACACGTTAGTGGATGAGCTGGAGCGCGGGTACAGAGTGGTTGCTTGCCGCGGCAAGCGCCTTGCCGTGGTCGTTGTCTTGTCGCGTCCGGAAGCTTGTCGCTCACCGGGCCCTGCCGGGACGCGTGGCGCGTCGCGGCAAGTTCCTTGAGATGCCTTGGTTGGCCTTCCCGGCAAGCTCCTCTTGCCGGGGCCTTGGTTGGCCTTCCCGGCAAGCTCCTCTTGCCGGGGCCTTGTCTCCTTGGCTTGAATACTTTGTTCTTGAATGGCTCCAAAGGAACCACGGAGGACCTTGGCGGTCACCCGGCAAGCCTTGCCGCGAGGTGCTGCGACTGCCCGTGCACAAGTTCGGGATACTAGGGTACCCCTACTTTAGTACACCGACAGAAAGATAGGGGCTTATAGTTTTGCCTCCCAACCTTTTACCTCAAGGGTAATGTCAACAATAATAACTCATGCTCCCCTACATCCAATTAGATATATCTATCAGGATCTTTCCAACATATTGTGCTTGCCAAAGGATAAAGTGTAAAAAGGAAAGGTGAAGATCACCATGACTCTTGCATAAGTGTAACACCCCGGATGTAACTTCCCATATTTGTAACTCCAACCCTTGCCATTGTCGGCTATGTGCTATGAGATTCCCTTCGTGATTGGGTTTTATCGTCGTTTTGCATTTTGTTCATGTCATGCATTTCATTTCATGTCATGATGTGCATCGCATTTGCATACGTGTTCGTCTCATGCATCCGAGCATTTTCCACGTTGTCCGTTTTGCAATCCGGCACTCCTATGTCCTCCGGTGTCACCTTTTGTCTCTTTTCCGTGTGCATGTGTTAAACATTCTCGGAATGGACCGAGATTTGTCAAGCGTCCTTGATACATCACCGGTAGACCGCCTGTCATGTTTCGTGCCATTTGGAGGTCGTTTGATACTCCAATGGTTAACCGTGTAACCGCAAAGGCCTCTTTTGTGTGCAGCCCAAACCCCCTCCAAAACAGCCGAATAACCCATCCAAACCCTTTCCATGCTCTCGGGTATTCGATCATGATCGTGTGGGTGAAAACCGCACCTCATTTGGACTCTCCTAGATCCTCGTAGCTATAAATATGTGTCTACCTCCGAATTTCTCGCGCAGATCAAACCCTAGCCCCGCTCCTCTCCGCGCGACGGACACGTCCGCCCGGCGCCGGACGCGTCCGCCGCCGCCTCCCACCGCCGCCGGCCCGGAGAGACAGAGACGGGCCCTCCCGGCCCGTACGCCGCCGCCGCGCCACCCGTCGCCCCGGCCCGTGCTCCTCCGCGCGCGCCCGGCCGCCCCGCTGCCGCCGCCTCCGGCCGCGCCTCCCGCGCCCCCGCCGTCGCCCTCGCTGGCGAGCCCGACCCGGCGGCCAGATCTGGATCAGTCCTGAAAATTTTGCATTATGTGCCCCTGTTCATCGCGTCATAACTCGGCATACGTACCTCCGTTTTGTGCGTATGATATATCAAAATGTTCATAGTGATATGCTCTCTATTTTGTTCCATTGTGCCATGCTCGTTTGAGGCCATCTTGATGCCCAAATCATCGTTGCAAGAGTGCAATATGATGTTAACTGCTGTCTGTTAACAGAACTTGATGATTTGTCGTTTTTTTACATTTTGTGTGTGCATCCTATGAGCATAATGTCTACATGTGTTTTCTTATATGCCATGCCATATTTACATTGGTGCAATCCTTGTATTTTGATATGCTCTGTAGTGAGTGCATCAAGCTTGCAAAGAGGAGTACTTAATGTTGCTGTTTTCAGGGACTGTTCTGCTGTTATTTTTATGCCATGTAAACTTGTTGCTACAGTGAGAACCATGCATATTTAGAGGTAGTTAATTAATAGTGTTTTGTATATATGGTTATGCTTTATCCATTCATGCCTCTGTTTGCAATTATAGAGTACACTAGAATGTCTTAATCTTGCTCTACTTTTGCTATAAAATGTTCCTGGCAGATTGTTTACATGTTATTCAATTTTGCCACGGTTGTTGCTATAGATCCATGCACGCTATGAACTTGATCTTGCTATGATTTTCTACATAAAAATGGCATATTGCTGGTAGTATGCTTGTATTGTCATGAAAGGCCTTGTGGTGAGTGATTCGAGCTCGCAAAGTTGCCATCATGTTGCTGTTTATGCCATGCTCTCTAATTCTGAATCTGTAACGAAACTTCCTATGTTTACATGGGTGGCATTATATCTTCTGTGCCTTTTTGGCTCATGATCCCTAAAGGACTTTTGTTATATGCATTTATTATATTCATGCCATGCCTTGTTTTGCTATGATATGTTCCTGTAGCCTTGTTTCGTGCTCTAAACATGGCTTCCTGATGTTAATTTCTAATGTGTTGGTGTTTTCACTAAATCTGTGAAGCTGATATTTTTTGCACTTTTGTCATGCTTTGTTTCAACCTGTTTTGTTGTGATTTAGCCGTAGCTCATTTTTCATGTTTTGTCAAGCATCTTTAGTACATCACTGCCATATGCTTTGTTGTTATGTTGGAGTGCAGTAGCTTAGTTTCTTGTTACATTCTAGATGGCATCATGCTGTTAATCGCAGATTGATGTCATTTTTGTTTTGCTTGCCATTTGCAAACCGTGCATCCGAATCCGGTGATCTTTATATCGATTTCAACCGAAATCATCTCATCTTTCCAGCGGCATAATTGGTTTGCCAAGTTGCCTTGTTCATCCTTTTTCCTTCCGGAACACGCATATGCATTGCATATTACATCTCGCATATCATGCCATGTTTTGCATCATGTTGCTTGAGCATTGCACCGTTTTGATTGTTGTTCCATTTCTTGTGTTCTTGCTTTGGGTAGAGCCGGGAGGCGAGTTCGTGAACGAGGAACCTGTTGAGAACGCTATCGAGGATCAAGCTTTCGACAACGTTGAGAACTTTGCAGGCAAGATGACCATACCCTTGAAATCACTTCTATCTTTGCTTGCTAGTTGTTCTCTCTCTTGCTATGCCGCGCTACCTTCCACTTGCTATATCATGCCTCCCTAATTGCCATGAACCTCTAACCTTTGTCACCCTTCCTAGCAAAACGTAGTTTGGCTAAGTTACCGCTTTTGCTCAGCCCCTCTTATAGCGTTGCTAGTTGCAGGTGAAGTTGAAGTTGGTTCCATGTTGGAACATGGATATTGTTGCGTTATCACAATTACCTCTTATTTAATTAATGCAACTATATACTTGGTAAAGGGTGGAAGGCTCGGCCTTATGCCTGGTGTTTTGTTCCACTCTTGCCGCCCTAGTTTCCATCATACCAGTGTTATGTTCCTTGATATTGCGTCCCTTACACGGTTGGGTGATTTATGGGACCCCCTAGACAGTTCGTCTTGAATAAAACTCCTCCGGCAAGGCCCAACCTTGGTTTTACATTAGCCAGCCTATTACCTTTCCATTGGGTTTTCGCGAGCCCGAGGGTCATCTTTATTTACCCCCCCCCCCCCCCGGGCCAGTGTTCCTCTGAATGCTGGTCCAAACTGAGCGATGTCCGGCGCCCCCTGGGAAATAAGGGTCTATGCCAACCCGACATCTTGCTCATCCGGTGTGCCCTGAGAACGAGATATGTGCAGCTCCTATCGGGATTTGTCGGCACATTCAGGCGGCTTTGCTGGTTTTGTTTTAACTTGTTGAAATGTCTTGTAACCGGGATTCCGAGACTGATCGGGTCTTTCCGGGAGAAGGAATATCCTTCGTTGACCGTGAGAGCTTATGATGGGCTAAGTTGGGACACCCCTGCAGGGTATAAACTTTCGAAAGTCGTGTCCGCGGTTATGTGGCAGATGGGAATTTGTTAATGTCCGGTTGTAGAGAACTTGACACATGACTTATTTAAAGTGCACCAACCGAGTGTGTTAGCCGTGATGGTCTCTTTTCGGCGGAGTCCGGGAAGAGAACACGGGCTTGTGTTATGCCTGAACGTAAGTAGTTTCAGGATCACTTCTTGGTCACTTCTAGCTTCGCGACCGTGCGCTGCTTCTCTTCTCGCTCTCATTTGCGTATGTTAGCCACCATATATGCTTAGTGCTTGCTGCAGCTCCACCTCATTACCCTATCCTACCCATAAGCTTAAATAGTCTTAATCTCGCGGGTGTGAGATTGCTGAGTCCCCGTGACTCACAGATTCTACCAAAACAGTTGCAGGTGCCGACGATGCCACTGCAGGTGACACAACCGAGCTCAAGTGGGAGTTCGATGAGGAACTTGGTCGTTACTATGTTTCTTTTCCTGATGATTAGTAGTGGTGCCGAGTTGGGGCGATCGAGGATCTAGCATTTGGGATTTTCTTCTTTTTCATTTGTATTTGTCCGTAGTCGGACTATGTGTGTACTCTGGATGATGTATGTTTAATTTATGTATTGTGTGAAGTGGCGATTGTAAGCCAACTCTTTATCCCATTCTTGTTGTTTACATGGGATTGTGTGAAAATGACCCTTCTTGCGACAAAACCTACAATGCGGTTATGCCTCTAAGTCGTGCGTCGACACGTGGGAGATATAGCCGCATCGTGGGTGTTATAAGTTCGTAACCAGAGCCTTCCCCGACTTAGGAGCCCCTGCTTGATTGAATCGCTAGCGTTGTTGAGTCTAGAACAAAAATGTTTTGAATGTTAGGATTATATATATCGGAGAGTAGGATTCTTTTTACTCCTCAGTCCCTTCGTCGCTCTGGTGAGGTCTCCTGACGTAGAAGTTTTGACTCTTCTCTCCTCAAATTTCACTAAAAAAATTTAGGATCACGCGGGTATCTTGGAATCGTTCCGATGGTTTTGTGACGAGAACATTGTTCTTGGTGCCTCCTGACATTAGGGGTTGTGGCAGTGTCCCGGGGAGTTGAGCTCCGAGGTGTTGTCGTCACAATTTTATCGTTGCAGTTCCGGAATACCTGAGTTTTTTTGTCGACATCGAAAATCTCTTTTGTGCAGTTGTTGGTGAGATAACCTCGACGCCACCCAGTACTGGGGTGGGAGTTCGGGAGTATTGCCATAACTCGCATAACGGATGCTTTTCGAAGGTTGAGGTACACGATTTCCGGAGTTTTCTTGGTTATGTGTTGACGGATGGATACAGCTGGATGTAGGGATTGTTTAGTTTTGGGTGAGATATATATTGCTTCCCCTGTATCCCCAACACCAGATTGCATAACCAGAAAGTTTCGGGAGTTTATAGGTGGGAATTCAAGTAGCTCTTAGGATATCTTTCCTACAGATGCATGGGTTTGACGTCAAGTGGTCTGCCTATTCACGGTCGGTTTTACAGTGGTCTCGTTGTGTCTTAAAGAGTCCTTGGCTATGCTGACTCGGGGACACTTCGTATGTCATGTGCACTGCCGTGTACATGATGGTGTTGTACGATCGAGCCCGTGTAGGCCCCACCACAAAAACTTCAGACGAAATCTCTATCATATGTTTGTTCCGGCTTATTCTGCAAGCCAACCCTTTGCTTTTGTTTTGAGTTGTGGTATTCGAGTTACTCCGAAGTCATATGTTGATTCCATTCCTATTCTAAGTGGCTTCTCAACTTATGGAAATGTGATGATTTACTTTGGAATTCATTCGTTCATTCTTGTTCAAATGTTAAGGCTATATGTTGTAATTTCAATCCTTTGATTCAGCTCGAATATATGTCTTTAAAGTTGCTAACGGATGTCACCCTCTTCAGGATGTCTCTGCCAAGGCGTCAGAATCCGCAAAACAATGATGGGAGTCAGGCGAACCCTCCGCCTCCTCCTCCGCCTCCAGAGGCATGGCAAGCTTTGATGACTGCCACCAATGCCAATGCTCAGATACTGATTCAGCTCATGCAAGAACGCAACCAAGGCCAAGGCAATCAAGGGAATCAAGGTCAAGGGCAGTTTAACCATCAGCCTCAATTTGCTACCCTCAACCAGTTCCTTGCTAATCAGCCGAAGTCTTTCAGCTACTGTGCCGAGGCCATAGACGCCGATGATTGGCTCGTGGACATCAACAAGCATTTTGGATGTAGCAATGTCAGGCCTGAGGACTATGTCAAGTTTGCTTCTTTTCAACTCAATGACCAAGCTGCGGATTGGTATCAACAATACAAAGATTCCAGAGGAGGTCGTGTGATTACCTGGGATGATTTCCGCCGAGACTTCAAAGCTCACCACATTCCTCAAAGTGTTGTTGAGAGCAAGCATGAGGAGTTCCGCAATCTCAAGCAAGGCAACATGTCTTTGTATCAATAAAACATCCAGTTTCAGAAACTTGCTCGCTTCGCTAAACAAGACGTCCCTGATGAAAAGAGCATGATCTATCAATTCAGAGGTGGCCTCAGAGAAGACCTATAGTTAGCTCTCGTTCTTGTTGAGCCTACTCAGTTTGATCAATTCTATAACATGGCTCTTAAGCAAGAAGCTGCCCAGCTCAAGAGTGAGGCTTCCAAAAAGAGAATCAGGGATGCAGTTCAGTCTTCTTCTTCCTCGCAAGTGGCAACTAAGCAACAGAAATTCTGGCTTCCTCCTCCTCCGTTCCGTCAGCCTTACCAGCAAAAGAACAAAGGTGGCCATGGATCTTCCCACCCACCCAACCCTGGCTATCAGAACGAGTCTCAGAATCAAGCTCCAAGGTCAAATGCTCCTTATCATCGTCCGCTCTTAGAGGTGACTTGCAACAAGTGTCAGCAGAAGGGTCACTATGCTAATAAATGCTTCAACCAAAGGCGCCTTCCACCTCCTCCTCCTGTGAGATCTTCAAGCAATGTCGTGGTCAAGCATAATTCCAAGTCTGCTAAGGTGAACATGATGAATGCAGCTCAAGCGGAGGAATCTACTGATGTGATAATGGGTAATCTTCCAGTTAATGGTATTCCTGCAAAAGTTTTATTTGATACGGGTGCATCTATTTCATTCATATCAAAGCCTTTTGCATCCATGCAAGATTTGCATGCGGTTGATCTGCCTAAGCCGATAGCGGTTTCCTCTCCGGGTTTATTCATGAACACCAAAATGATGGCTCCGGATGTTTCCATCAAGATGGGCAACTATAAATTTCTGTCTTCTCCAATGGTTCTTGGTGACTCAGATATTGATCTAATTGTCGGGATGGACTGGCTTTCTAAGCACAAGGCTCAGCTTGATTGTGCTGCCAGAGAGATTCAATTGACACACTCTTCTGAGGATCTGATCATTTATGCCGCTCGTGATGAAACCATTCGGTTGTTTTCTCTCAATGAGAATGGAGAGTTGGAGGCTATTTCTCAAATTCCAGTTGTTTGTGAGTACCAAGATGTTTTTCCATAAGAGCTTCCGGGTATGCCTCCTCACCGGCCAGTTGAGTTCGTTATCGATCTTGAACCTGGCACTGAACCCGTTTGCAAGCGTCCATACAAGCTTGGACCAATAGAGCTGAAAGAATTGAAGAAGCAGCTCGATGAACAAGAGCGTCTGGGTTTGATTAGATGAGTTCTTCTCCATGGGGTTGTGGAGTTCTTTTTGTCCAGAAGAAGGATGGCACGGACCAACTTTGCGTTGATTACCGTCCATTGAATAAGAAGACAATCAAGAACAAGTACCCACTTCCCAACATCAATGAGATATTCGAGCAACTTAAAGGTGCAAAGGTGTTCTCCAAGCTTGACCTTCGTATGGGTTATCATCAGATTCGCATTCATGAGCAAGATATTCCCAAGACAGCATTTAGAACTAGCTTCGGTTCCTATGAATATACTGTCATGTCTTTCGGCCTTGTCAATGCTCCTCCAACGTTCTCTCGCATGATGAATTTCATCTTCAACCCCTACACAAATGAATTCGTCCTGGTGTATCTTGATGATATCTTGGTCTTCTCCAAGAATAAGAAGGACCATGCCAAACATTTGCGATTGGTGCTCGACAAGCTCAGAGAGTATCAATTCTATGCGAAGTTTTCCAAATGTGAGTTCTGGCTTGATGAAGTTCTTTACCTTGGGCATATCATCTCTGCCAAGGGCATCGCTGTTAATCCAGAGAAGGTTGCTTCAATTGTGAATTGGGATACTCCTCAGAATGTCAAGCAGCTCCGCAGTTTCCTTGGGCTTGCAAGCTATTGCCGAAGATTCGTTGAGAATTTCTCTAGGATTGCAAAGCCTCTTTCCAACCTCCTCCAGAAGCATGTGAAATATGTCTGGACTCCTGAGTGTGACGTTGCTTTCAGCACTCTCAAAGAGAAACTTGTCACAGCTCCTGTCTTAACTCCTCATGACGAATCCAAGCCATTCAAAGTTTTCTATGATGCTTCTCTTCAAGTTCTTGGTGTTGTGTTAATGCAGTAGAAGAAGGTTGTTGCCTATACCTCTCGTCAGTTGAAGCCCAACGAAAAGAACTACCCCACTCACGATCTTGAGTTGGCGGCAGTTGTCCATGCATTAATAACATGGAGACATCTCTTGCTGGGAAGGAAAGTGGATATTTTCATTGATCACAAGAGTCTCAAGTATATCTTCACTCAACCCAACCTCAACTTCATGCAAACTCGATGGGTCGAAATGATTCAAGAGTACAATCCAAGCATTGAATATACTCCTGGCAAGGCGAATGTGATTGCAGATGCTTTGAGCAGAAAGGCTTATTGCGACAGCTTAATTCTCAAGCCCTTCCAACCGGATCTTTGTGAAGCTTTCCACAAGCTGAATCTCCAAGTTGTTCCTCAAGGTTTTCTTGCCAACCTCGTAGTCTCTCCTACCTTGGAAGATCAAATTCGTGAGGCATAACTCCTGGATACCATGGTGAAGAAGGTGAAACATGGTATTGACAAGGGCCTCTCCAAATACAAGTGCTATCGCATTGATGACAGAGACACTTTATTCTTCGAGGACCGGATTGTGGTTCGTAAAGGTGATCTAAGGAAGGTCATAATGAACGAACCGCACAATTCTCTTCTATCCATTCATCCTGGAAGTACGAATATGTACCATGACCTCAAGCAGTCATATTGGTGGACTCGAATGAAGCGAGAAATTGCTCAATTCGTGAATGAATGTGACGTCTGTAGAAGGGTGAAAGCAGAACACCAATGACCAGCTGGTCTCCTCCAACCTCTTGCTATTCCAGAATGGAAGTTTGATCATATCGAAATGGACTTCGTTACTGGGTTTCCAAAGTCCAAGCGTGGGAATGATGTTGTCTTCGTTGTCATTGACAAGCTTACAAAAGTGGCTCATTTCCTTCCAATCAAAGAATCTATCTCAGCAGCTCAGTTGGCAGAGCTATACACCTCCAGAATTGTATCCTTGCACGGTATTCCGCAATTGATTTCTTCAGATCGTGGAAGCATCTTCACTTCTAAGTTCTGGGACTCCTTCTAGATGGACATGGGCACCAACATTCGCTTCAGGACAGCCTTCCATCCTCAAACAAGTGGCCAAGTCAAACGAGTCAATCAAATCCTTGAAGATATGCTCAGGGCTTGTGTCATCTCTTTCGGTATGAAGTGGGAAGATTGCCTCCCTTATGCCGAGTTCTCCTACAACAACAGCTTCCAAGCGAGTTCGGGCAAGGCCCCATTTGAAATTCTCTATGGCAGAAAGTGTCGTACTCCTCTCAATTGGTCCGAGACAGGTGAATGCCAACTTCTTGGCAACGACTTCTTGGCAACAGAAGCCGAAGAAATGTGCAAAGTCATTCGTGAAAATCTCAAAGCCGTGCAATCGCGTCAGAAGAGCTATTATGATGACAAGCACCGTGATGTGGCTTTTGAAATCGGAGACCATGTCTACCTCTGTGTCTCTCCAATGAAAGGCACTCGTCGCTTCGGTATCAAAGGGAAGCTTGCCCCTAGATACGTGGGTCCTCTCAAGATCATTGGCAAAAGAGGCGATCTCGCCTATCAACTTGAGCTTCCGGCAAACTTTGCAAATATGCACGGTGTGTTTCACGTGTCACAGCTTCGCAAGTGCTTCAAGGTGCCCGAGCGCACTATCAACTTCGAAGAGATTGACCTCCAAGAAGATTTGTCTTATCATGAGCATCCCGTTGCTATTCTTGAAGAAACTGAGCGCAAGACTCGCAACAAGTCTATCAAATTCCTGAAAGTGAAGTGGTCACACCATTCCAACCGAGAAGCTACCTGGGAACGCGAGGATCACCTCTGTTCCGAATATCCGAAGTTCTTTCAGTCCTAGATCTTGGGACAAGATCCTCTCGTAGTGGTGGAGTGTTGTAACACCCGGGTTGTAACTTCCCATATTTGTAACTCCAACTCTTGCCATTTTCGGCTATGTGCTATGAGATTCCCTTCGTGATTGGGTTTTGTCGTTGTTTTGCATTTTTTTTCATGTCACGCATTTCATTTCATGTCATCATGTGCATCGCATTTGCATACGTGTTCGTCTCATGCATCCGAGCATTTTCCCCGTTGTCCGTTTTGCAATCCGGCACTCCTACGTCCTCTGGTGTCCCCTTTTGTCTCTTTTCCGTGTGCGTGTGTTAAACGTTCTCGGAATGGACCGAGATTTGTCAAGCGGCCATGGTACATCACCGGTAGACCGCCTGTCAAGTTTCGTGCCATTTGGAGGTCGTTTGATACTCCAACGGTTAACCGTGTAACCGCAAAGGCCTCTTTTGTCTGCAGCCCAAACCCTCTCCAAAACATCCCAATAACCCATCCAAACCCTTTCCATTCTCTCGGGCGTTCGATCACGATCGTGTGGGCGAAAATCACACCTCATTTGGACTCTCCTAGCTCCTCCTAGCTATAAATATGTGTCTCCCTCCTAATTTCTCGCGCAGATCAAACCCTAGCCCCGCTCCTCTCCGCGCGCCGGACACGTCCGCCGCCGCCTCCCACCTCCGCCGGCCCGGAGAGCCGGAGAGGGCCCTCCCGGCCCGTACGCCGCCGCCGCCTCCGCCGGCCGCGCCTCCCGCGCCCCTGCCGTCGCCCTCGCCGGCGAGCCCGACCCGGCAGCCAGATCTGGATCGAGCCCGCGGTTGACTTTCTTCCTCCCCCGATTTTTCCCAAGTCCTGAAAATTTTTGCATTATGTGCCCCTGTTCATCGCATCATAACTCTGCAGCCGTAGCACCGTTTCGTGCGTACGATATATCAAAATGTTCACCATGAGATGCTCTTTATTTTGTTCCATTGTGTCGTGCTCGTTTGAGGCCTTCTTGATGCCCAAATAATCGTTGCAGGAGTGCAATATGATGTTAACTGCTGTCTGTTAACAGAACTTGATGATTTGTCATTTTTGTTACATTTTGTGTGTGCATCCTATGAGCATGATGTCTACATGTGTTTTGTTATATGCCATGCCATCGTTACATTGGTGCAATCCTTGTATTTTGATATGCTCTGTAGTGAGTGCATCAAGCTTGCAAAGAGGACTACTTAATGTTGATGTTTTCACGGACTGTTCTGCTATTATTTTTATGCCATGTAAACTTGTTGCTACAGTGAGAACCATGCATATTTAGAGGTAGTTAATTAATAGTGTTTCGTATATATGGTTATGCTTTATCCATTCATGCCTCTGTTTGCAATTATATAGTAATGTAGAATGTCTTAATCTTGCTCTACTTTTGCTATAAAATGTTCCTGGCAGATTGTTTACATGTTATTCAATTTTGCCACGGTTGTTGCTATTGATCCATGCATGATATGAACTTGCTCTTGCTATGATTGTCTACATAAACATGTCATATTGCTGGTAGTATGCTTGTATTGTCATTAAAGGCCTTGTGGTGAGTGATTCGAGCTCGCAAAGTTGCCATCATGTTGTTGTTTATGCCATGCTCTAATTCTGAATCTGTAACGAAACTTCCTATGTTTACATGGGTGGCATTATATCTTATGTGCCTTTTTGGCTCATGATCTCTAAAGGACTATTGTTATATGCATTTAGTATATTCATGCCATGCCTTGTGTTGCTATGATATGTTCATGTAGCCTTGTTTCGTGCTCTAAACATGGCTTCCTCATGTTATTTTCTGATGTGTTACTGTTTTCACTAAATCTGTGAAGCTGATATTTTTTGCACTTTTGTCATGCTTGTTTGAACTTGTTTTGTTGTGATCTAGCCGTAGCTCATTTTTCATGTTTTGTCAAGCATCTTTAGTACATCACTGCCATATGCTTTGTTGTTATGTTGGAGTGCAGTAGCTTAGTTTCTTGTTGCATTCTAGATGGCATCATGCTGTTAATCGCAGATTGATGTCATTTTTGTTTTGCTTGCCATTTGCAAACCGTGCATCCGAATCCGGTGATCTTTATATCGATTTCAACCGAAATCATCTCATCTTTCCAGCGGCATACTTGGTTTGCCAAGTTGATACCTTGTTCATCCTTTTTCCTTCCGGAACACGCATATGCATTGCATATTACATCTCGCATATCATGCCATGTTTTGCATTATGTTGCTTGAGCATTGCACGTTTTGATTGTTGTTCCATTTCTTGTGTTCTTGCTTTGGGTAGAGCCGGGAGGCGAGTTCGTGAACGAGGAACCTGTTGAGAATGCTATCGAGGATCAAGCTTTCGACAACGCTGAGAACTTTGCAGGCAAGATGACCATACCCTCGAAATCACTTCTATCTTTGCTTGCTAGTTGTTCTCTCTCTTGCTTTGCCGCGCTACCTTCCACTTGCTATATCATGCCTCCCTAATTGCCATGAACCTCTAACCTTTGTCACCCTTCCTAGCAAAACGTTGTTTGGCTAAGTTACCGCTTTTGCTCAGCCCCTCTTATAGCGTTGCTAGTTGCAGGTGAAGTTGAAGTTGGTTCCATGTTGGAACATGGATATTGTTGGGTTATCACAATTACCTCTTATTTAATTAATGCAACTATATACTTGGTATAGGGTGGAAGGCTCGGCCTTATGCCTGGTGTTTTGTTCCACTCTTGCCACCCTAGTTTCCGTCATACCGGTGTTATGTTCCTTGATATTGCGTCCCTTACACGGTTGGGTGATTTATGGGACCCCCTTGACAGTTCGTCTTGAATAAAACTCCTCCGGCAAGGCCCAACCTTGATTTTACATTTGCCAGCCTATTACCTTTCCCTTGGGTTTTCGCGAGCCCGAGGGTCATCTTTATTTACACCCCCCCCCCCCGGGCCAGGCCAGTGTTCCTCTTGTTGGAAATATGCCCTAGAGGCAACAATAAAAGCATTATTATTATATTTCCTTATTCATGATAATTGTCTTTATTCGTGCTATAATTGTGTTAACCGGAAATCGTAATACATGTGTGAATAACAGACAACAAACATGTCCCTAGTGAGCCTCTAGTTGACTAGCTCGTTGATCGACAGATAGTCATGGTTTCCTGACTATGGACATTAGATGTCATCGATAACGGGATCACATCATTAGGAGAATGATGTGATGGACAAGACCCAATCCTAAACATAGCATAAGATCGCATAGTTCGTTTGCTAGAGTTATCCAATGTCAAGTATCTTTTCCTTAGACCATGAGATTGTGTAACTCCCGGATACCGTAGGAGTGCTTTGGGTGTGCCAAACGTCACAACGTAACTGGGTGACTATAAAGGTATACTACGGGTATCTCTGAAAGTGTCTGTTGGGTTGACATGGATCGAGACTGGGATTTGTCACTCCGCTTGACGGAGAGGTATCACCGGGCCCTCTTGGTAATGCATCATCACAATGAGCTCAAGGTGATCAAAGTGTTTGATCACGGGATCATGCATTACGGTAACGAGAAAAGTGACTTGCCGGTAACGAGATTGAACGAGGTATTGGGATACCGACGATCGAATCTCGGGCAAGTAAAATACCGATTGACAAAGGGAATCGTATACGGGATTAATTGAATCCTCGACATCGTGGTTCATCCGATGAGATCATCGTGGAGTATGTGGGAGCCAACATGGGTATCCAGATCCCACTGTTGGTTATTGCCCGAGATCCGTCTCGGTCATGTCTGCATGTCTCCCGAACCCGTAGGGTCTACACACTTAAGGTTCGGTGACGCTAGGGTTGTGAAGATATGTATGTGCAGTAACCCGAATGTTGTTCGGAGTCCCGGATGAGATCCGGACGTCACGAGGAGTTCCGGAATGGTCCGGAGGTAAAGAATTATATATAGGAAGTGCTGTTTCGGCCATCGGGACAAGTTTCGGTGTTATCGGTATTGTACCGGGACCACCGGAGGGGTCCCGGGGGTCCACCAGGTGGGGCCACCTGCCTCGGGGGGCCACATGGGCCTTAGGGGGTGCGCCTTGGCCCACTTGGGCCAAGGGGAACCAGCCCCAAGGGGCCCATGCGCCTAGGGTTTCAATGGGAAGGAGTCCCACAAGGGGAAGGCACCTCCTAGGTGCCTTGGGGGGGGAGGGAAACCTCCCCTTGGCCGCCGCCCCAAGGAGATTGGATCTCCTAGGGCCGGCGCCCCCCCCCTTGGCACTCTTATATAAAGGGGAGAGGGGAGGGGGCAGCCGCACCCCTGGTCATTGGCACCTCCCTCTCCCTCTCCAACACATCCTCCTCCTCCGTAAGTGCACGGCGAAGCCCTGCCGGAGTACTGCAGTTCCACCATCACCACGCCGTCGTGCTGCTGCTGGAGCCTTCTTCCCCAACCTCTCCTTTGCCTTGCTGGATCAAGAAGGAGGAGACGTCACGCTTTCCGTACGTGTGTTGAACGCGGAGGTGCCGTCCGTTCGGTACTAGATCATCAGTGAATTGGATCACGGCAAGTACGACTACCTCATCCACGTTCACTCGAACGTTTCCGTTGCGATCTACAAAGTGGTATGTAGATGCTATCTAATCTGAATACTCGTTGCTAGATGAACTCATAGATGGATCTTGGTGAAACCGTAGGAAAAATTTTAATTTTCTGCAACGTTCCCCAACAGTGGCATCATGAGCTAGGTCTATGTGTAGTTCTTCTTGCGCGAGTAGAACACAATTTGTTGTGGGCGTAGATGTTGTCAACTCTTCTTGCCGCTACTAGTCTTATCTTGCTTCAGCGGTATTGTGGGATGAAGCGGCCCGGACCAACCTTACACGTACGCTTACGTGAGACCGGTTCCACCGACTAACATGCACTAGTTGCATAAGGTGGCTGGCGGGTGTCTGTCTCTCCTACTTTAGTTGGAGCGGATTCGATGAAAAGGGTCCTTATGAAGGGTAAATAGAAGTTGAAAAATCACGTTGTGGTTTTACGTGAGACCGGTTCCACCGACTAACATGCACTAGTTGCATAAGGTGGCTGGCGGGTGTCTGTCTCTCCTACTTTAGTTGGAGCGGATTCGATGAAAAGGGTCCTTATGAAGGGTAAATAGAAGTTGAAAAATCACGTTGTGGTTTTACGTAGGTAAGAAAACGTTCTTGCTAGAACCCTAATTCAGCCACGTAAAAAACTTGCAACAACAATTAGAGGACGTCTAACTTGTTTTTGCAGCAAGTGCTTTGTGATATGATATGGCCAAAGTTGTGATGTATGATGAATGATCTATATGTGATGTATGAGATGTTCATGCTATTGTAATAGGAATCACGACTTGCATGTCGATGAGTATGACAACCGGCAGGAGCCATAGGAGTTGTCTTTATTTTTTGTATGACCTGCGTGTCATTGAGAAACGCCATGTAAATTACTTTACTTTATTGCTAAACGCTTTAGCCATAGTAGTAGAAGTAATAGTTGGCGAGCAACTTCATGGAGACACGATGATGAAGATCATGATGATGAGGATCATGGTGTCAAGCCGGTGACAAGATGATCATGGAGCCCCAAGATGGAGATCAAAGGAGCTATGTGATATTGGCCATATCATGTCACGTTTATTATTTGATTGCATGTGATGTTTATCATGTTTTGCATCTTGTTTACTTAGAACGACGGTAGTAAATAAGATGATCCCTCATAATAATTTCAAGAAAGTGTTCTCCCTAACTGTGCACCGTTGCTAAGGTTCGTCGTTCCGAAGCACCACGTGATGATCGGGTGTGATAGGTCCTTACGTTCGCATACAACGGGTGTAAGACAGATTTACACACGCAAAACACTTAGGTTGACTTGACGAGCCTAGCATGTACAGACATGTCCTCGGAACACAGAAGACTGAAAGGTCGAGCATGAGTCGTATAGAAGATACGATCAACATGAAGATGTTCACCGATGTTGACTAGTCCGTCTCACATGATGATCGGACACGGCCTAGTTGACTCGGATCATGTAATACTTAGATGACTAATAGAGGGATGTCTATCTAAGTGGGAGTTCATTAAATAGTTTGATTAAATGAACTTTATTATCATGAACTTAGTCTAAATATTTACAATATGTCTTGTAGATCAAATGGCCAACGTAGTCCTCAACTTCAACGCGTTCCTAGAGAAAACCAAGCTGAAAGACGATGGTAGCAACTATACGGACTGGGTCCGGAACCTGACGATTATCCTCATAGCTGCCAAGAAAGATTATGTCCTAAGAGCACCGCTGGGTGACGCACCTATTCTCCCTGCAGAACAAGACGTTATGAACGCTTGGCAGTCACGCTGCGATGATTACTCCCTCGTTCAGTGCGGCATGCTTTACAGCTTAGAGCCGGGGCTCCAAAAGCGTTTTGAGAGACATGGAGCATATGAGATGTTCGAAGAGCTGAAAATGGTTTTCCAAGCTCATGCCCGGGTCGAGAGATATGAAGTCTCCGATAAATTCTTTAGCTGTAAGATGGAGGAAAATGGTTCTGTCAGTGAACACATACTCAAAATGTCTGGGTTGCACAACCGCTTGACTCAACTAGAAGTTAATCTCCCGGATGAAGCGGTCATTGACAGAATCCTCCAGTCGCTTCCACCTAGCTACAAGAGCTTTGTGATGAACTACAATATGCAGGGGATGGTAAAGACCATTCCTGAAGTATATGCTATGCTGAAATCAGCAGAGGTAGAAATCAAGAAGGAGCATCAAGTGTTGATGGTGAATAAAACCACTAAGTTCAAGAAGGGCAAGGGTAAAAAGAACTTCAAGAAGGACGGCAAGGAACTTGCCGCGCCCGGTAAGCAAGTTGCCGGGAAGAAGCCAAAGAATGGACCCAAGCCCGAAACTGAGTGCTTTTATTGCAAGGGAAGTGGTCACTGGAAGCGGAACTGCCCCAAATACTTAGCGGACAAGAAGGCCGGCAAAACCAAAGGTATATGTGATATACATGTAATTGATGTGTACCTTACCAGTACTCGTAGTAGCTCTTGGGTATTTGATACCGGTGCAGTTGCTCACATTTGTAACTCAAAGCAGGAGCTGCGGAATAAACGGAGACTGGCAAAGGACGAGGTGACGATGCGCGTTGGGAATGGTTCCAAGGTCGATGTGATCGCCGTCGGCACGCTACCTCTACATTTACATACGGGATTAGTTTTAAACCTCAATAATTGTTATTTAGTGCCAAGTTTGAGCATGAACATTGTATCTGGATCTCGTTTAATTCGAGATGGCTACTCATTTAAATCCGAGAATAATGGTTGTTCTATTTATATGAGAGATATGTTTTATGGTCATGCTCCGATGGTTAATGGTTTGTTCCTGATGAATCTCGTACGTGATGATACACATATTCATAGTGTGAGTACCAAAAGAGTTAAAGTTGATAACAATAGTCCCACATATTTGTGGCACTGCCGCCTTGGTCACATAGGTGTCAAACGCATGAAGAAGCTCCATGCAGATGGACTTTTAGAGTCTCTCGATTATGAATCATTTGACACGTGCGAACCATGCCTCATGGGTAAAATGACCAAGACTCCGTTCTGAGGAACAATGGAGCGAGCAACCAACTTATTGGAAATCATACATACCGATGTGTGTGGTCCAATGAGTGTTGAGGCTCGCGGAGGCTATCGTTATGTTCTCACCCTCACTGATGACTTGAGTAGATATGGGTATATCTACTTAATGAAACACAAGTCTGAGACCGTTGAAAAGTTCAAGGAATTTCAGAGTGAGGTTGAAAATCAACGTGATAGAAAGATCAAGTTTCTACGATCAGATCGTGGAGGAGAATACTTGAGTCACGAATTTGGCACACACTTAAGACAATGTGGAATAGTTTCACAACTCACGCCGCCTGGAACACCTCAGCGTAATGGTGTGTCCGAACGTCGTAATCGCACTCTATTAGATATGGTGCGATCTATGATGTCTCTTACCGACTTACCGCTATCTTTTTGGGGCTATGCTTTAGAGACTGCCGCATTCACTTTAAATAGGGCTCCGTCGAAATCCGTTGAGACGACACCGTATGAATTATGGTTTGGGAAAAACCTAAGCTGTTGTTTCTAAAAGTTTGGGGATGCGATGCTTATGTCAAGAAACTTCAACCTGAGAAGCTCGAACCCAAGTCGGAAAAATGCGTCTTCATAGGATACCCGAAAGAAACTGTTGGGTATACCTTCTACCTCAGATCCGAAGGCAAGATCTTTGTTGCCAAGAATGGATCCTTTCTAGAGAAAGAGTTTCTCTCGAAAGAAGTAAGTGGGAGGAAAGTAGAACTTGATGAAGTGTTACCTCTTGAACCGGAAAATGGCGAAACTCAAGAAAACGTTTCTGAGGTGCCTGCACCGACTAGAGAGGAAATTAATGATGATGATCAAGATGCTTCTGATCAAGCTCCTACTGAAATTCGAAGGTCCACAAGGACACGTTCTGCACCGGAGTGGTACGGCAACCCTGTCTTGGAAATCATGTTGTTAGACAACGGTGAACCTTCGAACTATGAGGAAGCAATGGCGGGCCCGGATTCCGACAAATGGCTGGAAGCCATGAAATCCGAGATAGGATCCATGTATGAAAACGAAGTATGGACTTTGACTGACTTGCCCGTTGAACGGCGAGCGATAGAAAATAAATGGATCTTTAAGAAGAAGACAGACGCGGATGGTAATGTGACCATCTATAAAGCTTGGCTTGTCGCTAAGGGTTATCGACAAGTTCAGGGAATTGACTACGATGAGACTTTCTCACCGGTAGCGAAGCTGAAGTCCGTCCGAATCATGTTAGCAATTGCCGCATACTATGATTATGAGATATGGCAAATGGACGTCAAAACGGCATTCCTTAATGGTTTCCTTAAGGAAGAATTGTATATGATGCAGCCGGAAGGTTTTGTCGATCCTAAGAATGCTGACAAGGTGTGCAAGCTCCAACGCTCGATTAATGGGCTGGTGCAAGCATCTCGGAGTTGGAACATTCGCTTTGATGAGATGATCAAAGCGTTTGGGTTTACACAGACTTATGGAGAAGCCTGTGTTTACAAGAAAGTGAGTGGGAGCTCTGTAGCATTTCTCATATTATATGTAGACGACATACTTCTGATGGGAAATGATATAGAACTCTTGGACAGCATCAAGGCCTACTTGAATAAGAGTTTTTCAATGAAGGACCTTGGAGAAGCTGCTTATATATTAGGCATCAAGATCTATAGTGATAGATCGAGACGCCTCATAGGTCTTTCACAAAGCACATACCTTGATAAGATATTGAAGAAGTTCAATATGGATCAATCTAAGAAAGGGTTCTTATCTGTGTTACAAGGTGTGAAATTGAGCTCAGCTCAATGTCCGACCACGGCAGAAGATATAGAAGAGATGAGCGTCATCCCCTATGCCTCAGCCATAGGTTCTATTATGTATGCCATGCTGTGTACCAGACCTGATGTAAACCTTGCCGTAAGTTTGGTAGGAAGGTACCAAAGTAATCCCGGCAAGGAACACTGGACAGCGGTCAAGAATATCCTGAAGTACCTGAAAAGGACCAAGGAAATGTTTCTCGTTTATGGAGGTGACGAAGAGCTCGTCGTAAAAGGTTACGTCGACGCTAGCTTCGACACAGATCTGGATGACTCTAAGTCACAAACCGGATACGTGTATATTTAGAATGGTGGGGCAGTAAGCTGGTGCAGTTGCAAGCAAAGCGTCGTGGCGGGATCTACATGTGAAGCGGAGTACATGGCAGCCTCGGAGGCAGCACATGAAGCAATTTGGGTGAAGGAGTTCATCATCGACCTCGGAGTCATACCCAATGTGTCGGGGCCAATCAAGCTCTTCTGTGACAACACTGGAGCTATTGCACTTGCAAAGGAGCCCAGGTTTCACAAGAAGACTAGGCACATCAAGCGTCGCTTCAACTCCATTCGTGAAAATGTTCAAGATGGAGACATAGAAATTTGTAAAGTGCACACGGATCTGAATGTCGCAGATCCGTTGACTAAACCTCTCCCTAAGGCAAAACATGATCAGCTCCAGAACTCTATGGGTGTTTGATTCATCGCAATGTAACTAGATTATTGACTCTAGTGCAAGTGGGAGACTATTGGAAATATGCCCTAGAGGCAATAATAAAAGCATTATTATTATATTTCCTTATTCATGATAATTGTCTTTATTCGTGCTATAATTGTGTTAACCGGAAATCGTAATACATGTGTGAATAACAGACAACAAACATGTCCCTAGTGAGCCTCTAGTTGACTAGCTCGTTGATCGACAGATAGTCATGGTTTCCTGACTATGGACATTAGATGTCATCGATAACGGGATCACATCATTAGGAGAATGATGTGATGGACAAGACCCAATCCTAAACATAGCATAAGATCGCATAGTTCGTTTGCTAGAGTTATCCAATGTCAAGTATCTTTTCCTTAGACCATGAGATTGTGTAACTCCCGGATACCGTAGGAGTGCTTTGGGTGTGCCAAACGTCACAACGTAACTGGGTGACTATAAAGGTATACTACGGGTATCTCTGAAAGTGTCTGTTGGGTTGACATGGATCGAGACTGGGATTTGTCACTCCGCTTGACGGAGAGGTATCACCGGGCCCTCTCGGTAATGCATCATCACAATGAGCTCAATGTGATCAAAGTGTTTGATCACGGGATCATGCATTACGGTAACGAGAAAAGTGACTTGCCGGTAACGAGATTGAACGAGGTATTGGGATACCGACGATCGAATCTCGGGCAAGTAAAATACCGATTGACAAAGGGAATCGTATACGGGATTAATTGAATCCTCGACATCGTGGTTCATCCGATGAGATCATCGTGGAGCATGTGGGAGCCAACATGGGTATCCAGATCCCACTGTTGGTTATTGCCCGAGATCCGTCTCGGTCATGTCTGCATGTCTCCCGAACCCGTAGGGTCTACACACTTAAGGTTCGGTGACGCTAGGGTTGTGAAGATATGTATGTGCAGTAACCCGAATGTTGTCCGGAGTCCCGGATGAGATCCCGGACATCACGAGGAGTTCCGGAATGGTCCGGAGGTAAAGAATTATATATAGGAAGTGCTATTTTGGCCATCGGGACAAGTTTCGGTGTTATCGGTATTGTACCGGGACCACCGGAGGGGTCCCGGGGGTCCACCAGGTGGGGCCACCTGCCTTGGTGGGCCACATGGGCCTTAGGGGGTGCGCCTTGGCCTGCTTGGGCCAAGGGGAACCAGCCCCAATGGCCCATGCGCCAAGGAGACTTGGAGAGGGAGAGTCCAAAGGGGGGAAGGCACCTCCGAGGTGCCTTGGGGAGGATGGACTCCTCCCCCCCTCTTGGCCGCACCCCTTCCTTGGAGGAAGGGGCAAGGCTGCGCCCTCCCCCCTCTAATGCACCTATATAAAAGGAGGGGAGGGAGGGGTGGCCGCACCCTATGCCCTGGCTCCTCCCTCCTCCCTGCAACACCTCCTCCTCCTCCCGTAGTTGCTTAGCGAAGCCCTGCCGGAGTTCTGCTGCATCCACCACCACACCGTCGTGCTGGATCTTCCTCAACCTCTCCTCCCCCCTTGCTGGATCAAGAAGGAGGAGACGTCTCCCATCCCGTACGTGTGTTGAACGCGGAGGTGCCGTCCGTTCGGTACTAGATCATCGGTGAATTGGATCACGGCAAGTACGACTACCTCATCCACGTTCACTCGAACGCTTCCGTTGCAATCTACAAAGTGGTATGTAGATGCTATCTAATCTGAATACTCATTGCTAGATGAACTCATAGATGGATCTTGGTGAAACCGTAGGAAAAATTTTAATTTTCTGCAACGTTCCCCAACAGAAAGTGCAACTTATTTGTGGCACTGTCGTTTAGGTCATATCGGTGTAAAGCGCATGAAGAAACTCCATACTGATGGACTTTTGGAACCACTTGATTATGAATCACTTGGTACTTGCGAACCGTGCCTCATGGGCAAGATGACTAAAACACCGTTCTCCGGTACGATGGAGAGAGCAACATATTTGTTGGAAATCATACATACCGATGTATGTGGACCGATGAATATTGAGGCTCGTGGCGGATATCGTTATTTTCTCACCTTCACAGATGACTTAAGCAGATATGGGTATATCTACTTAATGAAACACAAGTCTGAAACATTTGAAAAGTTCAAAGAATTTCAGAGTGAAGTTGAAAATAATCGTAACAAGAAAATAAAGTTTCTACGATCTGATCGTGGAGGAGAATATTTGAGTTACGAGTTTGGTGTACATTTGAAAAATTGTGGAATAGTTTCGCAACTCACGCCACCCGGAACACCACAGCGTAATGGTGTGTCTGAACGTCGTAATCATACTTTACTAGATATGGTGCGATCTATGATGTCTCTTACTGATTTACCGCTATCATTTTGGGGATACGCTCTAGAGACGACCGCATTCACGTTAAATAGGGCACCATCTAAATCCGTTGAGACGACACCTTATGAACTATGGTTTGGAAAGAAACCAAAGTTGTCGTTTCTTAAAGTTTGGGGCTGCGATGCTTATGTGAAAAAGCTTCAACCTGATAAGCTCGAACCCAAATCGAAGAAATGTGTCTTCATAGGATATCCAAAGGAAACCGTTGGATACACCTTCTATCACAGATCCTAAGGCAAGATTTTTGTTGCTAAGTTCGGAAACTTTCTAGAGAAGGAGTTTCTTTCAAAAGAAGTGAGTGGGAGGAAAGTAGAACTTGACGAGGTAACTGTACCTACTCCTTTATTGAGAAGTAGTACATCACAGAAAACTGTTTCTGCGACACCTACACCAATAAGTGAGGAAGCTAATGATGATGATCATGAAACTTTAGATCAAGATACTACTGAACCTCGTAGATCAACCAGAGTGAGATCCGCACCAGAGTGGTACGGTAATCCTGTTCTGGAGGTTATGATATTAGATCATGATGAACCTACGAACTATGAAGAAGCGATGGTGAGCCCAGATTCCGCAAAGTGGCTTGAAGCCATGAATGAGAACAAAGTATGGACTTTGGTTGACTTGCCCGATGATCGGCAAGCAATTGAGAACAAATGGATCTTTAAGAAGAAGACTGACGCTGATGGTAATGTTACTGTCTACAAAGCTCGACTTGTCGCGAAAGGTTTTCGACAAGTTCAAGGGATTGACTACGATGAGACTTTCTCACCCGTAGCGATGCTTAAGTCTGTCCGAATCATGTTAGCAATTGCCGCATTTTATGATTATGAAATTTGGCAGATGGATGTCAAAACTGCATTCCTGAATGGATTTCTGGAAGAAGAGTTGTATATGATGCAACCGGAAGGTTTTGTCGATCCAAAGGGAGCTGACAAAGTGTGCAAGCTCCAGCGATCCATTTATGGACTGGTGCAAGCCTCTCGGAGTTGGAATAAACGCTTTGATAGTGTGATCAAAGCATTTGGTTTTATACAGACTTTCGGAGAAGCCTGTATTTACAAGAAAGTGAGTGGGAGCTCTGTAGCATTTCTAATATTATATGTGGATGACATATTATTGATTGGAAATGATATAGAATTTCTAGATAGCATAAAGGGATACTTGAATAAAAGTTTTCCAATGAAAGACCTCGGAGAAGCTGCTTACATATTAGGCATAAAGATCTATAGAGATAGATCAAAACGCTTAATTGGACTTTCACAAAGCACATACCTTGACAAGATTTTGAAGAAGTTCAAAATGGATCAAGCAAAGAAAGGGTTCTTGCCTGTGTTACAAGGTGTGAGATTGAGTAAGACTCAAAGCCCGACCACTGCAGAAGATAGAGAGAAAATGAAAGATGTTCCCTATGCTTCAGCCATAGGCTCTATCATGTATGCAATGCTGTGTACCAGACCTGATGTGTGCCTTGCTATAAGTTTAGCAGGGAGGTACCAAAGTAATCCAGGAGTGGATCACTGGACAGCGGTCAAGAACATCCTGAAATACCTGAAAAGGACTAAAGATATGTTTCTCATATATGGAGGTGACAAAGAGCTCACCGTAAGAGGTTACGTTGATGCAAGCTTTGACACTGATCCGGAAGATTCTAAATCGCAAACCGGATACGTGTTTACATTAAACGGTGGAGCTGTCAGTTGGTGCAGTTCTAAACAAAGCGTCGTAGCGGGATCTACATGTGAAGCAGAATACATAGCTGCTTCGGAAGCAGCAAACGAAAGAGTCTGGATGAAGGAGTTCATATCCGATCTAGGTGTCATACCTAGTGCATCGGTTCCAATGAAAATCTTTTGTGACAATACTGGTGCAATTGCCTTGGCAAAGGAATCCAGATTTCACAAAAGGACCAAACACATCAAGAGACGCTTCAACTCCATCCGGGATCTAGTCCAGGTGGGAGACATAGAGATTTGCAAGATACATACGGATCTGAATGTTGCAGACCCGTTGACTAAGCCTCTTCCACGAGCAAAACATGATCAGCACCAAGACTCCATGTGTGTTAGGATCATTACAGTGTAATCTAGATTATTGACTCTAGTGCAAGTGGGAGACTGAAGGAAATATGCCCTAGAGGCAATAATAAAGTTATTATTTATTTCCTTATATCATGATAAAGGTTTATTATTCATGCTAGAATTGTATTAACCGGAAACATAATACATGTGTGAATACATAGACAAACAGAGTGTCACTAGTATGCCTCTACTAGACTAGCTCGTTAATCAAAGATGGTTATGTTTCCTAACCATGAACAAAGAGTTGTTATTTGATTAACGAGGTCACATCATTAGTTGAATGATCTGATTGACATGACCCATTATATTAGCTTAGCACCCGATCGTTTAGTATGTTGCTATTGCTTTATCCATGACTTATACATGTTCCTATGACTATGAGATTATGCAACTCCCGTTTGCCAGAGGAACACTTTGGGTACTACCAAACGTCACAACGTAACTGGGTGATTATAAAGGAGTACTACAGGTGTCTCCAATGGTAGATGTTGGGTTGGCGTATTTCGAGATTAGGATTTGTCACTCCGATTGTCGGAGAGGTATCTTTGGGCCCTCTCGGTAATGCACATCACTTAAGCCTTGCAAGCATTGCAACTAATGAGTTAGTTGCGGGATGATGTATTACGGAACGAGTAAAGAGACTTGCCGGTAACGAGATTGAACTAAGTATTGGATACTGACGATCGAATCTCGGGCAAGTAACATACCGATGACAAAGGGAAGAACGTATGTTGTTATGCGGTCTGACCGATAAAGATCTTCGTAGATTATGTAGGAGCCAATATGGGCATCCAGGTCCCGCTATTGGTTATTGACCGGAGATGTGTCTCGATCATGTCTACATTGTTCTCGAACCGTAGGGTCCGCACGCTTAACGTTACGATGACAGTTATTATGAGTTTATGCATTTTGATGTACCGAAGGTTGTTCGGAGTCCCGGATGTGATCACGGACATGACGAGGAGTCGCGAAATGGTCGAGACGTAAAGATTGATATATTGGAAGCCTATGTTTGGACATCGGAAGTGTTCCAGGTGAAATCAGGATTTTACCGGAATACCGGGAGGGTTACCGGAACCCCCCGGGAATCATATGGGCCATAGTGGGCCTTAGTGGAAAGGAGAAAGGGGCTTCCCTAGGTGGCCGCGTGCCTCCCGCCCTTCCCCTAGTCCTATTAGGACTAGGAGAGGTGGCCGGCCCCCTCTCTCCCTCTCCCCCTTGCGGAGTCCTAGTCCAACTAGGATTAGGGGGGGGAATCCTACTCCCGGAGGGAGTAGGACTCTCCTGGCGCGCCAAGGGCTTGGCCGGCCAGCCCCTCCCCCTGGATCCTTTATATACGGAGGCAGGGGGCACCCCATAGACACACAAGTTGATCCTTGAGATCGTTCCTTAGCCGTGTGCGGTGCCCCCTTCCACCAAATTCCACCTCGGTCATATTGTCGCAGTGCTTAGGCGAAACCCTGCGTCAGTAGTACATCAAGATCGTCACCACGCCGTCGTGCTGACGGAACTCTTCCCCGACGCTTTGCTGGATCGGAGCCCGGGGATCGTCATCGAGGTGAACGTGTGCTAAGAACTCGGAGGTGCCGGAGTAACGGTGCTTGGATCGGTCGGACCGGGAAGAAGACGTACGACTACTTCCTCTACGTTGTGTCAAACGCTTCCGTTGCGATCTACAAGGGTACGTAGATCATACTCTCCTCTCGTTGCTATGCATCACCATGATCTTGCGTGTGCGTAGGAAATTTTTTGAAATTACTACATTCCCCAACAGTTACTTGCTCGAGATTCGATCGTCGGTATCCAATACCTAGTTCAATCTCGTTACCGGCAAGTCTCTTTACTCGTTCCGTAATACCTCATCCCGCAACCAACTCATTGGTTGCATTGCTTGCAAGGCTTATGTGATGTGCATTATCGAGAAGGCCCTGAGATACCTCTCCGACATTTGGAGTGACAAATCCTAATCTCAAAATACGCCAACCCAACAAATACTTTCGGAGACACCTGTAGAGCACCTTTATAATCACCCAGTTATGTTGTGACGTTTGGTAGCACACAAAGTGTTCCTACGGTAAACGGGAGTTGCATAATCTCATAGTCAAAGGAACATGTATAAGTCATGGATAAAAGCAATAGCAACATACTAAACGATCGGGTGCTATGCTAATGGAATGGGTCATGTCAATCAGATCATTCAGCTAATGATGTGACCTTGTTAATCAAATGACAACTCCTTTGTCTATGGTTAGGAAACTTAACCATGTTTGATTAACAAGCTAGTCAAGTAGAGGCATACTAGCGACACTCTGTTTGTCTATATATCCACACATGTATTATGTTTCCGGTTAATACAATTCTAGCATGAATAATAAACATTTATCATGATATGTAAGGAAATAAATAATAACTTTATTATTGCCTCTATTGGGGAACGTAGCAGAAATTCAAAATTTTCTACGCATCACCAAGATCAATCTATGGAGAAACCAACAACGAGGGGAAGGAGAGTGCATCTACATACCCTTGTAGATCGCTAAGCGGAAGCGTTCAAGTGAACGGGGTTGATGGAGTCGTACTCGTCGTGATTCAAATCATCGATGACCAAGTGCCGAACGGACGGCACCTCCGCGTTCAACACACGTACAGCCCGGTGACGTCTCCCAAGCCTTGATCCAGCAAGGATAGAGGGAGAGGTTGAGGAAGACTCCATCCAGCAGCAGCACAACGGCGTGGTGATGATGGAGGAGCGTGGCAATCCTGCAGGGCTTCGCTAAGCACCACAGAAGAGGAGGAAGAAGAGACGCAGGGCTGCACCAACGAGAGATCGAATCACGTGTGTGTTTGGGCAGCCCCTAGGCCTCATATATATAGGGGCAAGGGGGAAGGGGAGGCGCCCTAGGGTTTCCCCTAGGGGGGGCGGCGGCCAAAGGGGAAAGGAGTGCCTCCCAAGTCAAGTGGAGGCCCTTCCCCTTAGGGTTTCCCCTCTCCATGCGCATGGGCCTTGGGGGGGCTGGTTCCCCTGGCCCATTAAGGCTAGGGCGCCCCCTTACAGCCCATGCTGCTGTATTGGACGTGGTGGAACAATCTCCGGACCTCCGGACCCCTCCGGAGTCCTCAGGAACCTTCTAGAAGCTTCCCGGTACAATACCGAAAAACCCGAACTTTTCCCGAAACCCGAACAACAACTTTCCATATATAAATCTTTACCTCCGGACCATTCCGGAACTCCTCGTGACGTCCGGGATCTCATCCGGGACTCCGAACAACATTCGGTAACCACATACAAGCTTCCTTTATAACCCTAGCGTCATCGAACCTTAAGTGTGTAGACCCTACGGGTTCGGGAGACATGCAGACATGACCGAGATGTTCTCCGGTCAATAACCAACAGCGGGATCTGGATACCCATGTTGGCTCCCACATGTTCCACGATGATCTCATCGGATGAACCACGATGTCAAGGACTTAATCAATCCCGTATACAATTCCCTTTGTCTATCGGTACGATACTTGCCCGAGATTCGATCGTCGGTATCCCGATACCTTGTTCAATCTCGTTACCGGCAAGTCTCTTTTACTCGTTCCGTAGTACATCATCCCGTGATCAACTCCTTGATCACACTGTGCACATTATGATGATGTCCTACCGAGTGGGCCCAGAGATACCTCTCCGTTTACACGGAGTGACAAATCCCAGTCTCGATTCGTGCCACCCAACAGACACTTTCGGAGATACCCGTAGTGTACCTTTATAGCCACCCAGTTACGTTGTGACGTTTGGCACACCCAAAGCATTCCTACGGTATCCGGGAGTTGCACAATCTCATGGTCTAAGGAAACGATACTTGACATTAGAAAAGCTTTAGCATACGAACTACATGATCTTGTGCTAGGCTTAGGATTGGGTCTTGTCCATCACATCATTCTTCTAATGATGTGATCCCGTTATCAATGACATCCAATGTCCATGGTTAGGAAACCGTAACCATCTATTGATCAACGAGCTAGTCAACTAGAGGCTTACTAGGGACATGGTGTTGTCTATGTATCCACACATGTATCTGAGTTTCCTATCAATACAATTCTAGCATGGATAATAAACGATTATCATGAACAAGGAAATATAATAATAACCTATTTATTATTGCCTCTAGGGCATATTTCCAACAGTCTCCCACTTGCACTAGAGTCAATAATTCAGCTCACATCGATATGTGATTGCAATGATTCCAACACCCAAGGTCACATCCCCATGTGACTAACACCCAAAGAGTTTACTAGAGTCAATAATCTAGTTCACATTACTATGTGATTAACACTCAATGAGTTTTTGGTTTGATCATGTTATGCTTGTGAGAGATGTTATAGTTAACGGGTCTGATCCTTTCAGATCCGTGTGTCCTTTACAAATATCTATGTCATCTCCTAGATGCAGTTACCACGCTCTATTTGGAACTATTCCAAATAACTGTTCTACTATATGAATCCAATTTACTACTTAGTATAATCTGGATCAGTGCCAAAGTTTGCATCGACGTAACCCTTTACGACGAACTCTTTTCCACCTCCATAATCGAGAAAATTCCTTAGTCCACTAGTTACTAAGGATAACCTTGACCGTTGTCCTGTGATCCATTCCTGGATCACACTTGTACCCCTTGACTGACTCATGGCTTGGCACACTTCACGTGCGATACAACATAGCATACTTTAGAGCCTATGTCTAAGCATAGGGGACGACCTTCGTCCTTTCTCTCTATTCTGCCGTGGTCAGGTCTTGAGTCTTACTCAATATTCACATGTGTAATACAGCCAAGAACTCCTTCTTTGCTGATCTATTTTGAATTCCTTCAAAATCTTGTCACGGTATGTATTCATTTGAAAGAACTATTAAGCGATTTTGATCTATCCTTATAGATCTTGATGCTCAATGTTCAAGTAGCTTAATCCAGGTTTTCCATAGAAAACACTCTTCAAATAACCCTATATGCTTTCCAGAAATTCTACATCATTTCTGATCAACAATATGTCAACAACATATACTCATCAGAAATTCTATAGTGCTCCCACTCACTTCTTTGGAAATACAAGTTTCTCATAAACTTTATATAAACCTAAAATCTTTGATCAACTCATCAAAGTGTACATTCCAATTCCGAGATGCTTACTCCAGTCCTCAGGAGGATTGCTGGTGCTTTGCATACTTATTAGCATCTTTCAGGATTGACAAAACCTTCTGGCTGTATCACATACAACCTTTCCTCAAGAAAATCGTCGAGGAAACAATGTTTTGACACCCTATCTGCACAATTTCATAAATAATGCAGTAATCGCTAACATAATTCCAACAGACTCTTAGCATCGCTACGAGTGAGAAAGTCTCATCGCAGTCAACTCCTTGAACTTGTCGGAAAACATCTTAATGACAAGTCGAGCTTTCTTAATGGTGACATTTACCATCATTGTCCGTCTTCCTTTTAAAATCCATCTGTACTCAACAGCCTCACGACCATCGAGCCGTTCTGCCAAAGTCTACACTTTGTTTTCATACATGGATCCTTTCTCGGATTTTATGGCCTCGAGCCATTCATTGGAATCCGGGCCCACCATCGCTTCTCCATAGCTCGTAGGTTCATTGTTGTCTAGCAACATGACTTCCAAGACAGGATTACGTACCACTCTGAAGTAGTACGCATCCTTGTCATCCTACGAGGTTTGGGAGTGCCTTGATCCGAAGTCTCATGATCACTATCATAAGCTTCCACTTCAATTGGTGTAGGTGCCATAGGAACAATTCATGTGCCTTGCTACACACTAGTTGAAGTGACAGTTCAACAACCTCATCAAGTCTCCACCATCCTCCCACTCAATTCTTTCGAGAGAAACTTTTCCTCGAGAAAGGACCCGATTCGAGAAACAATCCCTATTGCTTTCGGATCTGAGACAGGAGGTATACCCAACTGTTTTGGGTGTCCTATGAAGATGCAGTTATCCGCTTTGGGTTCGAGCTTATCAGCCTGAAACCTTTTCATATAAGCGTCGCAGCCCCAAACTTTTTTTAGGAAATGACAGCTTAGGTTTCTCTGAACCATAGTTCATACGGTGTCATCTTATCGGAATTACGTGGTGCCCTATTTAAAGTGAGTGCGGTTGTCTCTAATGCCTAACCCATGAACGATAGTGGTAATTCGATAAGAGACATCATGGTATTCATCATATCCAATAGGGTGCAGTCATGATGTTCGGACACACCATCACACTATGGTGTTCCAGGCGGTACTAGTCGTGAAATAATTTCCACAGTGTCTCAATTGTGTACCAAACTTGCAACTCAGATATTCATCTCTGTGATCATATCATAGATATTTTATCCTCTTGTCACGACGATATTCAACTTCACTCTGAAATTACTTGAACCATTCAATAATTCAGACTTGTGTTTCATCAAGTAAATATGCTCAGTATCTACTCAAATCATCTGTGAAGTAAGAGCATAACGATATCCACTGCGTGCCTCGGCACTCATTGGACTGCACACATCAAAATGTGTTACTTCCAACAAGTTGCTTTCTTGTTCCATTTTACTGAAACCGAAGCTTTCAGTCATCTTGCCCATGTGGTATGATGTGCATGTCTCAAGTGATTCAAAATCAAGTGAGTCCAAACGGTCCATCTGCATGGAGTTTCTTCATGCGTATATACCAACAGACATGGTTCACATGTCTCAATCTTTTCAGAAATGAGTGAGTCCAAAGATCCATCAACATGGAGCTTCTTCATGCGTTTTATACCAATATGACTCACATGGCAGTGCCACAAGTAGGTGGTACTATCATTACTATCTTATATCTTTTGGCATGAACATGTGTATCACTATGATCGAGATTCAATAAACCATTCATTTTAGGTGCAAGACCAATGAAGGTATTATTCAAATAAATAGAGTAACCATTATTCTCCTTAAATGAATAACCGTATTGCGATAGACATAATCCAATCATGTCTATGCTCAACGCAAACACCAAATAACAATTATTTAGGTTTAACACCAATCTCGATGGTAGAGGGAGCGTGTGATGCTTGATCATATCAACCTTGCAAACACTTCCAACACATATCGTCAGCTCACCTTTAGCTAGTCTCCGTTTATTCCGTAGCTTTTATTTCGAGTTACTAACACTTAGCAACCGAACCGGTATCTAATACCCTGATGCTACTAGGAGTACTAGTAAAGTACACATTCACATAATGTATATCCAATATACTTCTACCGACAACCTTCTCATCTACCAAGTATCTAGGGTAATTCTGCTCCGGTGGTTGTTCCCCTTATTACAGAAGCACTCAGTCTCGGGTTTGGGTTTAACCTTGGGTTTCTTCACTAGAGCAGCAGCTGATTTGCCGTTTCATGAAGTATCCCTTCTTGCCCTTGCCCTTATTGAAACTAGTGGTTTCACTAACCATCAACAATTGATGCTCCTTCTTGATTTCTACTTTCGCGGTGTCAAACATCGCGAATATTTCAAGGATCATCATATCTATCCCTGATATGTTATAGTTCATCACGAAGCTCTAGCAGCTTGGTGGCAATGACTTTGGAGAAACATCACTATCTTATCTGGAAGATCAACTCCCACTCGATTCAAGTGATTGTTGTACTCAGACAATTTGAGCACAAGCTCAACGATTGAGCTTTTCTCCCTTAGTTTGCAGGCTAAGAAAATCGTCGGAGGTCTTATACCTCTTGACGTGGGCACGAGCCTGAAATCCCAATTTCAGCCCTCGAAACATCTCATATGTTCCGCGACATTTCAAAATGTCTTCGGTGCCTTAATTCCAAACCATTTAACATTACCGAACTATCATGTAGTCATCAACACGTGTATGTCGGATGTTCGTAACATCCACAGACTACGTTCGAGGTCCAGCACACCGAGTGGTGCATTAAGGACACAAGCCTTCTACTGTCCGCATAATTGCTACTATCAACTTTCAACTATATTTTCTCTAGGAACATATCTAAAACAGTAGAACTAAAGCGCGAGCTACGACATAATTTGCAAAATCTTTTTGACTATGTTCAGCATAATTAAGTTCATCTTATGAACTCCCACTCAGATAGACATCCCTCTAGTCATCTAAGTGATTACATGATCCGAATCAACTAGGCCATGTCCGATCATCACGTGAGACGGACTAGTCAACGTCGGTGAACATCTTCATGTTGATCGTATCTTCCATACGACTCATGCTCGACCTTTCGGTCTTCTGTGTTCCGAGGCCATGTCTGTACATGCTAGGCTCGTCAAGTTAACCCTAAGTGTTTTGCATGTGTAAAACTGTCTTACACCCGTTGTATGTGAACGTAAGGATCTATCACACCCGATCATCACGTGGTGCTTCGAAACGACGAACTGTAGCAACGGTGCACAGTTAGGGGAGAACACTTCTTGAAATTGTTGTAAGGGATCATCTTATTTACTACCGTCGTTCTAAGAAAATAAGATGTATAAACATGATAAACATCACATGCAATCAAATAGTGACATGATATGGCCATCATCACTTTGCTCCTTTTGATCTCCATCTTCGGGGCTCCATGATCATCATCGTCACCGGCATGACACCATGATCTCCATCATCATGATCTCCATCATCGTGTCTTCTTTAAGTTGTCACGTCATCTATTACTTCTACTACTACAGCTAACGGTTAGCAATAAAGTAAAGTAATTACATGACGTTTATGTTGACACGCAGGTCATGAATGAATAAAGACAACTCCTATGGCTCCTGTCGGTTGTCATACTCATCGACATGCAAGTCGTGATTCCTATTACAAGAACATGATCATCTCATACATCACATATATCATACATCACATCCTTTGGCCATATCACATCACAAGGCATACCCTGCAAAAACAAGTTAGACGTCCTCTAATTGTTGTTTGCATGTTTTACGTGGCTGCTATGGGTTTCTAGCAAGAACGTTTCTTACTTACGCAAAACCACAACGTGATATGTCAATTGCTATTTACCCTTCATAAGGACCCTTTTCATCGAATCCAATCCGACTAAAGTGGGAGAGACTGGCACCCGCTAGCCACCTTATGCAACTAGTGCATGTTTGTCGGTGGAACCGGTCTCACGTAAGAGTACGTGTAAGGTTGGTCCGGGCCGCTTCATCCCACGATGCCGCCGAATCAAGATAAGACTAGTAACGGCAAGCATATTGAACAAAATCAACGCCCACAACTACTTTGTGTTCTACTCGTGCAAAGAATCAACGCAATAGACCTAGCTCATGATGCCACTGTTGGGGAACGTAGCAGAAATTCAAAATTTTCGACGCATCACCAAGATCAATCTATGGAGAAACCAGCAACGAGGGGAAGGAGAGTGCATCTACATACCCTTGTAGATCGCTAAGCGGAAGCGTTCAAGTGAACGGGGTTGATGGAGTCGTACTCGTCGTGATTCAAATCATCGATGACCAAGTGCCGAACGGACGGCACCTCCGCGTTCAACACACGTACAGCCCGGTGACGTCTCCCAAGCCTTGATCCAGCAAGGATAGAGGGAGAGGTTGAGGAAGACTCCATCCAGCAGCAGCACAACGGCGTGGTGATGATGGAGGAGCGTGGCAATCCTGCAGGGCTTCGCTAAGCACCACAGAAGAGGAGGAAGAAGAGACGCAGGGCTGCACCAACGAGAGATCGAATCACGTGTGTGTTTGGGCAGCCCCTAGGCCTCATATATATAGGGGCAAGGGGGAAGGGGAGGCGCCCTAGGGTTTCCCCTAGGGGGGGCGGCGGCCAAAGGGGAAAGGAGTGCCTCCCAAGTCAAGTGGAGGCCCTTCCCCTTAGGGTTTCCCCTCTCCATGCGCATGGGCCTTGGGGGGGCTGGTTCCCCTGGCCCATTAAGGCTAGGGCGCCCCCTTACAGCCCATGCTGCTGTATTGGACGTGGTGGAACAATCTCCGGACCTCCGGACCCCTCCGGAGTCCTCAGGAACCTTCTAGAAGCTTCCCGGTACAATACCGAAAAACCCGAACTTTTCCCGAAACCCGAACAACAACTTTCCATATATAAATCTTTACCTCCGGACCATTCTGGAACTCCTCGTGACGTCCGGGATCTCATCCGGGACTCCGAACAACATTCGGTAACCACATACAAGCTTCCTTTATAACCCTAGCGTCATCGAACCTTAAGTGTGTAGACCCTACGGGTTCGGGAGACATGCAGACATGACCGAGATGTTCTCCGGTCAATAACCAACAGCGGGATCTGGATACCCATGTTGGCTCCCACATGTTCCACGATGATCTCATCGGATGAACCACGATGTCAAGGACTTAATCAATCCCGTATACAATTCCCTTTGTCTATCGGTACGATACTTGCCCGAGATTCGATCGTCGGTATCCCGATACCTTGTTCAATCTCGTTACCGGCAAGTCTCTTTTACTCGTTCCGTAGTACATCATCCCGTGATCAACTCCTTGATCACACTGTGCACATTATGATGATGTCCTACCGAGTGGGCCCAGAGATACCTCTCCGTTTACACGGAGTGACAAATCCCAGTCTCGATTCGTGCCACCCAACAGACACTTTCGGAGATACCCGTAGTGTACCTTTATAGCCACCCAGTTACGTTGTGACGTTTGGCACACCCAAAGCATTCCTACGGTATCCGGGAGTTGCACAATCTCATGGTCTAAGGAAACGATACTTGACATTAGAAAAGCTTTAGCATACGAACTACATGATCTTGTGCTAGGCTTAGGATTGGGTCTTGTCCATCACATCATTCTTCTAATGATGTGATCCCGTTATCAATGACATCCAATGTCCATGGTTAGGAAACCGTAACCATCTATTGATCAACGAGCTAGTCAACTAGAGGCTTACTAGGGACATGGTGTTGTCTATGTATCCACACATGTATCTGAGTTTCCTATCAATACAATTCTAGCATGGATAATAAACGATTATCATGAACAAGGAAATATAATAATAACCTATTTATTATTGCCTCTAGGGCATATTTCCAACAGCCTCTAGGGCATATTTCCTTCACAAATGTAATTAGTCACAAATCATATTCATGTTCATAATCAGAGAGCTATTAATATGCATAAAGGATCTGAACATATGATCTTCCACCAAATAAACCAACTAGCATCAACTACAAGGAGTAATCAACACTACTAGCAACCCACAGGTACCAAACTGAGGTTTTGAGACAAAGATTGGATACAAGAGATGAACTAGGGTTTGAGAGGAGATGGTGCTGGTGAAGATGTTGAAGCAGATTGACCCGCTCCCGATGAGAGGATCGATGGTGATGACGATGGCGATGATTTCCCCCTCCCGGACGGATGTTTCCCCGGGAGAAGAGCTCCGCTGGAGCCCTAGATTGGTTCTGCTCAAGCTCCGCCTCGAGACGGCGGTGCTTCATCCCAAAAGCTTCCTTCTTATTTTTTCCAGGGCAAAAGATACCTTATACCAAAGGGTGGGCATCGGGGGGCTTCCAGGTGGCCCACGAGGCAGGGGGCGCGCCCAGGGGTAGGGCGCACCCTCCACCCTCGTGGACAGGAGGTGGGCTCCCTCTGGTGCTTTCTTCGCCCAATATTTTTCTTATATTTCAAAACTGACTTCCGGGGAGTTTCAGGACTTTCGGAGTTGTGCAGAATAGGTCTCTAATATTTGCTCCTTTTCCAGCCCAGAATTCCAGCTGCCGGCATTCTCCCCCTTCATGTAAACCTTGTAAAATAAGAGGGAAAAGGCATAAGTTTTGTGACATAGTATGTAATAATAGCCCATAATGCAATAAATATCGATATAAAAGCATGATGCAAAATGGACGTATCAGCTCCGTGGGGCCCACGAGGGTGGGGGCGCGCCCTCCTGCCTCGTGGCCACCTTGCGGAGTTCCAGACTTCAACTCCATGTCTTCTGGACTGCTTCTGGTCCAAGAAAGATCATCACGAAGGTTTCATTCCGTTTGGACTCCGTTTGATTTCCTTATCTGCAAAACACTAAAACTGGCAAAAAAACAAAAACTGGCACTAGGCCTCCGGTTAATAGGTTAGTCCCAAATTTAATATAAAAGAGCATATTAAAGCCCATTAAACATCCAAAACAGATAATATAATAGCATGGAACAATCAAAAATTATAGATACGTTAGAGACGTATCACGTATTTGCCGTGTTTACTGTTTGCCGAGTGGCCCACTCGGCACTACGGTGCCAAGGTAAGCCCCACACCCATCGTCTCCATCCAGCCCGTCAACTCTTTCTTTTCTTTTTTTGCCGAATACCCGATTTAGCAATCAGGAAGACTTTGCTGAGTTCCTGTGTTACAGTTCTCGGCAAAGAAAGCTTTGCTGGCAGGATTCGGGCCGAATATAATACTCAGCAAAGACTTTGACGAGTGTGAAACGGCTTTTGCCGAGTATTTCCGGCACTCGACAAGGTAAATTCAGTAGTGTACATTAAACGCGGTGTGATCAATCACTTATTTTATAGATCCTTGCTCCATGGTTTGATTACATGTTAAACAATTTTTTTAAGTCATGTGCCCGACTTCATCTCGGTGCAACAAACAGATGGCCTTGCTGTAGCCATTTTCATTCTCATTGTTGGTGAGCCATAAGTGGATCACTATATTAGGGATCTAAGGATTGACTTTGTGTTGTTCAAGTGTGTTTATGTGTCTCGGAAAATTATATGTTAGAAGATTTACTGTTTACTAAGCGGAGCTTACCTGGGCTTATGGTTTTCTAAATACTAGGCATTTGGGGCATTAAATTTCTCCAAGGCTTAATCTTTTTCAGATTCATGTAGTCTGTTGGTACGCCCTAATTAAGGTAAAGCTCCTTCACAGTTGTGTTTAGTAAAGCTTAAATGGAGTGCTACAGCAGAGTTTCCTAAACCGGATCTGTGCAATGGCGATTTCAAGGAAATGTGCCCTAGAGGCAATAATAAAGTTGTTATTTTATATTTCCTTATATAATGATAAATGTTTACTATTCATGCTAGAATGTATTAACCGAAAACTTGATACATGTGTGATACATAGACAAAACAAAGTGTCCCTAGTATGCCTCTACTTGACTAGCTCGTTAATCGAAGATGGTTAAGTTTCCCGACCATAAACATGTGTTGTCATTTGATGAACGGGATCACATCATTGGGAGAATGATGTGATGGACATGACCCATTCGTTAGCTTAGCATATTGATCGTTAAGTTTTATTGCTATTGTTTTCTTCATGACTTATACATGTTCCTCCGACTATGAGATTATGCTGAAGGAAATATGCCCTAGAGGCAACAATAAAGTTATTATTTATTTCCTTATATGATGATAAATGTTTATTATTCATGCTAGAATTGTATTAAACGGAAACATAATACTTGTGTGAATACATAGACAAACAGTTTGTCACTAGTATGCCTCTACTTGACTAGCTCGTTGATCAAAGATGGTTATGTTTCCTAGCCATAGACATGAGTTGTCATTTGATTAACGGGATCATATCATTAGGAGAATGATGTGATTGACTTGACCCATTCTGATAGCTTAGCACACGATCGTTTAGTATTCTGCTATTGCTTTCTTCATGACTTATACTTGTTCCTATGACTATGAGATTATGCAACTCCCGTTTACCGTAGGAACACTTTGTGTGCTACCAAACGTCACAACATAAAAGGGTGATTATAAAGGTGCTCTACAGGTGTCTCCAAAGGTACTTGTTGGGTTGGCGTATTTCGAGATTAGGATTTGTCACTCCGATTGTCGGAGAGGTATCTTTGGGCCCTCTCGGTAATGCACATCACTATAAGCCTTGCAAGCATTGCAACTGGTGAGTTAGTTGTGAGATGATGTATTACAGAACGAGTAAAGAGACTTGCCGGTAACGAGATTGAACTAGGTATTGGGATACCGACGATCGAATCTCGGGCAAGTAACATACCGATGACAAAGGGAACAACGTATGTTGTTATGCGGTTTGACCGATAAAGATCCTCATAGAATATGTGGGAGCCAATATGAGCATCCAGGTTCCGCTATTGGTTATTGACTGGAGAAGTGTCTCGGTCCTGTCTACATATATAGTTCTAGAACCCATAGGGTCCGTACGCTTAAGGTTTCGATGATGGTTATATTATGAGTTTATGAGTATGATGTACCGAAGGTTGTTCGGAGTCCTGGATGTGATCACGGACATGACGAGAAGTCTCGAAATGGTCGAGACATGAAGATTGATATATTGGAAGCCTATGTTTGGATATCGGAGGTGTTCCGGGTGTAATCGGGATTTTACCGGAGTACCGGGAGGTTACCGGAACCCCCCGGGAGGCTATTGGGCCACAGTGGGCCTTAGTGGGAAAGAGAGGGCAGCAAGGGGCGCGCCCCCCTGGCCCAAACCGAATTGGTGGGGGCAAGGCGGCCGGGCCCCCTTCCTTCTCTCTTTCCCCCCTCCCCAATCCTATTCCAACTAGGAAAGGGGGGAGTCCTACTCCAAGTGGGAGTAGGACTCCTCATGGTGCCTCCTCCTCCTGGCCGCCGCCCCCTCCCCTTGGCTCCTTCATATATGGGGGCAGGGGGGCACTGTTGAACACACAATTGATTTGATCTCTTAGTCGTGTGCGGTGCCCTCCTCCACCATATTCCACCTCGATAATACTGTAGCGGTGCTTAGGCGAAGCCCTGTGTCGGTAGAACGTCAACATCATTACCACGCCATTGTGCTGACAAAACTCTCCCTCAACACTCGGCTGGATCGGAGTTCGAGGGACGTCATCGAGCTGAACATGTGCATAACTCGGAGGTGCCGTACGTTCGGTACTTGATCGGTCAGATCGTGAAGACGTACGACTACATCAACCGCGTTGTGCTAACGCTTCCGCTTACGGTCTACGAGGGTACGTGGACACACTCTCCTCTCTCGTTCCTATGCATCACCATGATCTTGCGTGTGCGTAGGAATTTTTTTGAAATTACTACGTTTCCCAACAGTGGCATCCGAGCCTGGTTTTATGTGTTGATGTTATGCACGAGTAGAACACAAGTGAGTTGTGGGCGATATAAGTCATACTTCCTACTAGCATGTCATACTTTGGTTCAGCGGTATTGTGAGATGAAGCGGCCCGGACTAATATTATGTGTACGCTTACGCGAGACCGGTTTCACCGCTACGAGCGCTCGTTGCTTAAAGGTGACTGGCGGGTGTCTGTCTCTCTCACTTTAGTTGAATCGAGTATGGCTACGCCCGGTCCTTGCGAAGGTTAAAACCGCATCTACTTGACAAACTATCGTTGTGGTTTTCATGCGTAGGTAAGAACGGTTCTTGCGAAGCCCGTAGCAGCCACGTAAAACTTGCAACAACAAAGTAGAGGACGTCTAACTTGTTTTTGCAGGGCATGTTGTGATGTGATATGGTCAAGGCATGATGCTATATTTTATTGTATGAGATGATCATGTTTTGTAACCGAGTTATCAGCAACTAGCAGGAGCCATATGGTTGTCGATTCATTGTATGCAATGAAATCGCGATGTAATGCTTTACTTTATCACTAAGCAGTAGTGATAGTCATGAAAGCATGAGTTTGGCGAGATGACAACGATGCTACGATGGAGATCAAGGTGTCGCGCCGATGACGATGGTGATCATGACGGTGCAACGATGCTACGATGGATATCAAGGTGTCGCGCCGGTGACGATGGTGATCATGAAGGTGCTTCGAAGATGGAGATCACAAGCACAAGATGATGATGGCCATATCATATCACTTATGTTGATTGCATGTGATGTTTATCTTTTATACATCTTATTCTGCTTAGAACGACGGTAGCATTATAAGATGATCTCTCACTAAATTATCAAGTAAAAGGTGTTCTCCCTGAGTATGCACCGTTGTGAAAGTTCTTCGTGCTGAGACACCACATGATGATCGGGTGTGATAGGCTCTACGTTCAAATACAACGGGTGCAAAACAGTTGCGCATGCGGAATACTCAGGTTAAACTTGACGAGCCTAGCATATAATAGATATGGCCTCGGAACACGGAGACTGAAAGGTCGAGTGTGAATCATATAGTAGATATGATCAACATAGTGATGTTCACCATTGAAACTACTCCGTCTCACGTCATGATCGGACACGGTTTAGTTGATTTGGTTCACGTGATCACTTAGAGGATTAGAGAGATGTCTATCTAAGTGAGAGTTCTTAAATAATATGATTAAATTGAACTTAAATTTATCATGAACTTAGTCCCTTATAGTATCTTGCTTGTCTATGTTGTTGTAGACAGATGGCCTGTGCTGTTGTTCCGTTAAATTTTAATGCGTTCCTTGAGAAAGCAAAGTTGAAAGATGATGGTAGCAATTACACGGACTGGGTCCGTAACTTGAGGATTATCCTCATTGCTGCACAGAAGAATTACGTCCTGGAAGCACCGCTGGGCACCAGGCCTGCTGTAGGAGCAACACCAGATGTTATGAACGTCAGGCAGAGCAAAGCTGATGACTACTCGATAGTTCACTGTGCCATGCTTTACGGCTTAGAACCGGGTCTTCAACGATGTTTTGAATGTCATGGAGCATATGAGATGTTTCAGGAGTTGAAGGTAATATTTCAAGCAAATGCCCGGATTGAGAGATATGAAGTCTCCAATAAGTTCTATAGCTGCAAGATGGAGGAGAATAGTTCTGTCAGTGAGCATATACTCAAGATGTCTGGGTATCATAAGAACTTGATTTAGCTGGGAATTCATCTTCCGGATGATAGCATCATTGACAGAATTCTTCAATCACTGCCACAAAGCTACAAGAGCTTCGTGATGAACTACAATATGCAAGGGATGGAAAAGACTATTCCCGAGCTCTTCGCGATGCTAAAGGCTGCAGAGGTAGAAATCAAAAAGGAGCATCAAGTGTTGATGGTTAACAAAACCACCAGTTTCAAGAAAAAGGGCAAAGGGAAGAAGAAGGGGAACTTCAAGAAGAACAGCAAGCAAGTTGCTGCTTAGGAGAAGAAACCCAAGTCTGGACCTAAGCCTGAGACTGAGTGCTTCTACTGCAAGCAAACTGGTCACTGGAAGCGGAACTGCCCCAAGTATTTGACAGATAAGAAGGATGGCAAGGTGAACAAAGGTATATATGATATACATGTTATTGATGTGTACCTTACTAGTACTCGTAGTAGCACCTAGATATTCGATACTGGTTCTGTTGCTAATATTTGGAACTCGAAATAGGGGCTACGGATTAAGCGAAGATTGGCTAAGGACGAGGTGACGATGCGTGTGGGAAACGGTTCCAAAGTCGATGTGATCGCGGTCGGCACGCTACCTCTACATCTACCTTCGGGATTAGTTTTAGACCTAAATAATTGTTATTTGGTTCCAGCGTTGAGCATGAACATTATATCTGGATCTTGTTTGATGAGAGACGGTTATTCATTTAAATCAGAGAATAATGGTTGTTCTATTTATATGAGTAATATCTTTTATGGTCATGCACCCTTGAAGAACGGTCTATTTTTGTTGAATCTCGATAGTAGTGATACACATATTCATAATATTGAAACCAAAAGATGCAGAGTTGATAATCATAATGCGACTTATTTGTGGCACTGCGTTTAGGTCATATCGGTGTAAAGCACATGAAGAAACTCCATACTGATGGACTTTTGGAACCTCTTGATTATGAATCACTTGGTACTTGCGAACCGTGCCTCATGGGCAAGATGACTAAAACGCCGTTCTCCGGAAGTATGGAGCGAGCAACTGATTTGTTGGAAATCAAACATACTGATGTATGTGGTCCAATGAATGTTGAGGCTCGCGGCGGGTATCATTATTTTCTCACCTTCACAGATGATTTAAGCAGATATGGGTATATCTACTTAATGAAGCATAAGTCTGAAACATTTGAAAAGTTCAAGGAATTTCAGAGTGAAGTGGAAAATCATCGTAACAAGAAAATAAAGTTTCTACGATCTGATCGTGGAGGAGAATATTTGAGTTACGAGTTTGGTCTTCATGTGAAACAATGCGGAATAGTTTCGCAACTCATGCCACACGGAACACCACAGCGTAATGGTGTGTCCGAACGTCGTAATCGTACTTTACTAGATATGGTGCGATCTATGATGTCTCTTACTGATCTACCACTATCGTTTTGGGGTTATGCTCTAGAGACTGCTGCATTCATGTTAAATAGGGCACCATCTAAATCCGTTGAGACGACGCCTTATGACCTATGGTTTGGCAAGAAACCAAAGTTGTTGTTTCTTAAAGTTTGGGGCTGCGATGCTTATGTGAAAAAGCTTCAACCTGATAAGCTCGAACCCAAATCGGAGAAATGTGTCTTCATAGGATACCCAAAAGAGACTGTTGGGTACACCTTCTATCACAGATCCGAAGGCAAGACTTTTGTTGTTAAGTTTGGATCCTTTCTAGAGAAGGAGTTTCTCTCGAAAGAAGTGAGTGGGAGGAAAGAAGAACTTGATGAGATAACTGTATCTACTCCCTTGTTGGAAAGTAGTTCATCACAGAAATCTGTTCCTGTGACTCCTACACCAATTAGTGAGGAAGTTAATGATGATGATCATGAAACTTCAGATCAAGTAACTACTGAACCTCGTAGATCAACCAGAGCAACATCCGCACCAGAGTGGTACGGTAATCCTGTTTTGGAAGTTATGTTACTAGACCATGACGAACCTACGAACTATGAAGAAGCAATGGTGAGCCCAGATTCCGCAAAATGGCTTGAGGCCATGAAATCTGAGATGGGATCCATGTGTGAGAACAAAGTGTGGACTTTGGTTGACTTGTCCGGTGATCAGCAAGCAATTGAGAATAAATGGATCTTCAAGAAGAAGACTGACGCTGACGGTAATGTTACTGTCTACAAAGCTCGAGTTGTTGCGAAAGGTTTTCGACAAGTTCAAGGGATTGACTACGATGAGACTTTCTCACCCGTAGCGATGCTTAAGTCTGTCCGAATCATGTTAGCAATTTTCGCGTTTTATGATTATGAAATTTGGCAAATGGATGTAAAATCTGCATTCCTGAATGGACTTCAGGAATAAGAGTTGTATATGATGCAACCAGAAGGTTTTATCGATCCAAAGGGAGCTAACAAAGTGTGCAAGCTCCAGCGATCCATTTTTGGACTAGTGCAAGCCTCTCGGAGTTGGAATAAACGTTTTGATAGTGTGATCAAAGCATATGGGTTTATAAAGACTTTTGGAGAAGCCTGTGTTTACAAGAAAGTGAGTGGGAGCTCTGTAGCATTTCTGATATTATATGTGGACGACATATTGTTGATCGGAAATGATATAGAATTTCTGGATAGCATAAAGGGATATTTGAATAAGAGTTTTTCAATGAAAGACGTCGGTGAAGCTGCTTATATATTGGGCATCAAGATCTATAGAGATAGATCAAGACGCTTGATTGGACTTTCACAAAGCACATACCTCGACAAAGTTTTGAAGAAGTTCAAAATGGATCAGGCGAAGAAAGGGTTCTTGCCTGTGTTGCAGGGTGTGAAGTTGAGTAAGACTCAATGCCCGACCACTGCAGAAGATAGAGAGAAGATGAAAGATGTTCCCTATGCTTCAGCCATAGGCTCTATCATGTATGCAATGTTGTGTACCAGACCTGATGTGTGCCTTGCTATTAGTTTAGCAGGGAGGTACCAAAGTAATCCAGGAGTGGATCACTGGACAGCGGTCAAGAACATCCTGAAATACCTGAAAAGGACTAAGGATATGTTTCTCGTTTATGGAGGTGACAAAGAGCTCGTCGTAAGCGGTTACATCGATGCAAGTTTTGACACTGATCCAGACGATTCTACATCGCAAACCGTATACGTGTTTATATTAAACGGTGGAGCTGTCAGTTGGACGAGCTCTAAACAAAGCGTCCTAGCGGGATCTACATGTGAAGCGGAGTACATAGCTGCTTCGGAAGCAGAAAATGAAGGAGTCTGGATGAAGGAGTTCATATCCGATCTAGGTGTCATACCTAGTGCATCGGGTCCAATGAAAATCTTTTGTGACAATACTGGTGCAATTGCCTTGGCAAAGGAATCCAGATTTCACAAGAGGACCAAACACATCAATAGACGCTTCAACTCCATCAGGGACCAAGTCCAGGTGGGAGACATAGAAATTTGCAAGATACATACGGATCTGAATATTACAGACCCATTGACTAAGCCTCTTCCACGAGCAAAACATGATCAGCACCAAGGCTCCATGGGTGTTAGAATCATTACAGTGTAATCAAGATTATTGACTCTAGTGCAAGTGGGAGACTGAAGGAAATATGCCCTACAGGCAATAATAAAGTAATTATTTATTTCCTTATATCATGATAAATGTTTATAATTCATGCTAGAATTGTATTAACCGGAAACATAATACTTGTGTGAATACATAGACAAACAGTATGTCACTAGTATGCCTCTACTTGACTAGCTCGTTGATCAAAGATGGTTATGTTTCCTAGCCATAGACATGAGTTGTCATTTCATTAACGGGATCATATCATTAGGAGAATGATGTGATTGACTTGACCCATTCCGATAGCTTAGCACATGATCGTTTAGTATTCTGCTATTCCTTTCTTCATGACTTATACATGTTCCTATGACTATGAGATTATGCAACTCCCGTTTACCGGAGGAACACTTTGTGTGCTACCAATCGTCACAACGTAAATGGGTGATTATAAAGGTGCTCTACAGGTGTCTCCAAAGGTACTTGTTGGGTTGGTGTATTTCGAGATTAGGATTTGTCACTCCGATTGTCGGAGAGGTATCTCTAGGCCCTCTCGGTAATGCACATCACTATAAGCCTTGCAAGCGTTGCAACTAATGAGTTAGTTGTGAGATGATGTATTACAGAACGAGTAAAGAGACTTGCCGGTAACGAGATTGAACTAGGTATTGGGATATCGACGATCGAATCTCGGGCAAGTAACATATTGATGACAAAGGGAACAACGTATGTTGTTATGCGGTTTGACCGATAAAGATCTTCGTAGAATATGTGGGATCCAATATGAGCATACAGGTTCCGCTATTGGTTATTGACTGGAGAAGTGTCTCGGTCATGTCTACATAGTTCTCGAACCCGTAGGGTCCGCACGCTTTAGGTTTCGATGACGGTTATATTATGACTTTATGAGTTTGATGTACCGAAGGTTGTTTGGAGTCCCGGATGTGATCACGAACATGACGAGGAGTCTCGAAATGGTTCAGACATGAAGATTGATATATTGGAAGCCTATGTTTGGATATAGGAAGTGTTCCGGGTGAAATCGGGATTTTACCGGAGTACCGGGAGGTTACCGGAACCCCCCGGGAGGCTATTGGGCCATAGTGGGCCTTAGTGGGAAAGAGAGGGCAGCAAGGGGCGCGCCCCCCTGGCCCAAACCGAATTGGTGGGGGCAAGGGGGCCGTCCCCCCTTCCTTCTGTCTTTCCCCCCTCCCCAGTCCTATTCCAACTAGGAAAGGGGGGAGTCCTACTCCCAGTGGGAGTAGGACTCCTCATGGCGCCTCCTCCTCCTGGCCGCCGCCCCCTCCCCTTGGCTCCTTTATATACGGGGGCAGGGGGCACCGTTGAACACACAATTGATTTGATCTCTTAGCCGTGTGCGGTGCCCCCCTCCACCATATTCCACCTCGATAATACTGTGGCGGTAATTAGGCGAAGCCATGTGTCGGTAGAACGTCAACATCGTCACCACGCCATTGTGCTGACGAAACTCTCCCTCAACACTCGGCTGGATCGGAGTTCGAGGGACGTCATCGAGCTGAACGTGTGCAGAACTCGGAGGTGTCGTACGTTCGGTACTTGATCGGTCGGATCATGAAGACGTACGACTACATCAACCGCGTTGTGCTAACGCTTCCGCTTACGGTCTACAAGGGTACGTGGACACACTCTCCTCTCTCATTGCTATACATCACCATGATCTTGCGTGTGCGTAGGAATTTTTTTGAAATTACTACGTTTCCCAACATATGCAACTCCCAAATACCGGAGGAACACCTTGTGTGCTATCAAGTGTCACAACGTAATTGGGTGACTATCAAGATGCTCTACAGGTGTCTCCGAAGGTGTTTGTTGAGTTGGCATAGATCGAGATTAGGATTTGTCACTCGGTGTATCGGAGAGGTATCTCTGGGTCCTCTCGGTAATGTACATCACTATTAGCCTTGCAAGCATTGTGACTAATGAGTTAGTTGCCGGATGATGCATTACAGAACGAGTAAGGAGACCTGCCAGTAATGAGATTGAACTAGGTATGATGATACCCACGATCGAATCTCGGGCAAGTAACATACCGATGACAAAGGGAACAACGTATCTTGTTATGCGGTTTGGCCGATAAAGATCTTCGTAGAATATGTAGGAGCCAATATGAGCATCCAGGTTCCGCTATTGGTTATTGACCGGAGATATGTCTCGGTCATGTCTACATAGTTCTCGAACCCGTAGGGTCCGCACGCTTAACGTTCGATGACGATTTGTATTATGAGTTATGTGTTTGATGACCGAAGTTTGTTTGGAGTCCCGGATGAGATCACGGACATGACGAGGAGTCTTGAAATGGTCGAGAGGTAAAGATTCATATTTTGGAAGGCTATATTTGGACAACGGAAAGGTTCCGAGTGATTTGGGTATTTTTCGGAGTACCGGGGAGTTACGGGAATTCACCGGGAGAAGTAATGGGCCTTATTGGGCCATGCGGGAAAAGAGGAGGCGGGCCAAGGGGAGGTGGCGCCCCCCACCCATGGGTCCGAATTGGACTAGGGGAAGGGGGCAGCGCCCCCCTTGCCCTTTCCTAGTCCCTCTTTCCTTCTCTCCTACTCCGAAAAGGAAAGGGATTCCTACTAGGACTTTGAACCTACTTGGACTTGGAAGTCCTAGTAGGAGTCCATACTCTTAGCGCGCCCCTAGGGGGCCGGCCTCTCTCCCTCCCTACTTTATATGCGGGGGTAGGGGCACCCCAAAGGCACTCCAAGATTTTTCTTAGCTATGTGTGGTGCCCGCCTCCACAGTTACACACATCGGTCATATCGTCGTAGTGCTTAGGCGAAGCCCTGCGCCAGTAACTTCATCATCACCGTCGCCACGCCGACGTGCTGACGAAACTCTCCCTCGTCCTCAACTAGTTCAAGAGCTCGAGGGATGTCATCATGCTGAATGTGTGCTGAACACGGAGGCGCCGTACGTTCGGTACTTGGATCGGTTGGATCGTGAAGACGTTCGACTACATCAATCGCGTTACTAAACGCTTCCGCTTTTGGTCTACGAGGGTACGTGGACACACTCTCCCCGCTCGTTGCTATGCTTCTCCTAGATAGATCTTGCGTGATCGTAGGAAATTTTTGAATTACTGCGTTCCCTAATGATGACCCAAAAGTATAGGGGATCTACCGTAGTCCTTTCGGTAACTAAGAGTGTCGAACCCAACGAGGAGCAGAAGGAAATGATTAGCGGTTTTCAGCAAGGTATTCTCTGCAAGTACTGAAATGAGTTGTAAAAGATAGTTTTGTGATAAGATAAATTGTAACGAGCAACAAGTAACAAAAGTAAATAACGTGGAGCAAGGTGGCCCAATCCTTTTTGTAGCAAAGGAAAAGCCTAGAAAAACTCTTATATAAGGAAAAGTGCTCCCGGGGACACATGGGAATATCGTCGGGCTAATTTTCATCACGTTCATATGATTCGCGTTTGGTACTTTGATAATTTGATATGTGGGCGAACCGGTGCTTGGGTGTCGTTCTTACTTGAACAAGCATCCCACTTATGATTAACCTCCATTGCAAGCATCCGCAACTACAACAAAAGTATTAAGGTAAACCTAACCATAGCATGAAACATATGGATCCCAATCAGCCCCTTACGAAGCAACGCATAAACTAGGGTTTAAGCTTCTGTCACTCAAGCAACCCATCATCTACTTATTACTTCCCAATGCCTTCCTCTAGGCCCAAATAATGGTGAAGTGTTATGTAGTCGACGTTCACATAACACCACTAGAGGCTAGACAACATACATCTCATCAAAATATCGAACGAATACCAAATTCACATGACTACTAATAGCAAGACTTCTCCCATGTCCTTAGGAACAAACGTAACTACTCACAAAGCATATTCATGTTCATATTCAGAGGGGTATTAATATGCATAATGGATCTGAACATATGATCTTTCACCAAGTAAACCAACTAGCATCAACTACAAGGAGTAATCAACACTACTAGCAACCTACTTGTACCAATCCCGGACTTGGAGACAAGAATTGGATACAAGAGATGAACTAGGGTTTTGAGAGGAGATGGTGCTGGTGAAGATGTTGATGGAGATTGCCCTCTCCCGATGAGAGGAGCGTTGGTGATGACGATGGCGATGATTTCCCCCTCCCGGAGGGAAGTGTCCCCGGCAGAACAGCTCTGCCGGAGCCCTGGATTGGTTCTGCCAAGGTTCCACCTCGTGGCGGCGGAGTTTTGTCCCGAAAGGTTGCTTATGATTTTTTTCCTCGACGAAAGACCTCATATAGTAGAAGATGGCCATCGGAGAGCCAACGGGGGGCCCACGAGGTAGGGGGCGCGCCCTTGGGGGTAGGGCGCCCCCCCACCCACGTGGACAGGTGGGCACCCCTCTGGTGAACTTCTTCCACTCAATATTTTTTATTATTTCCAAAAATGACTTTCGTGGAGTTTCAGGACTTTTGGAGTTGTGCAGAATAGGTCTCTAATATTTGCTCTAATATTTGCTCCTTTTCCAGCCCAGAATTCCAGTTGCCGGCATTCTCCCTCCTTATGTAAACCTTGTAAAATAAGAGAGAATAGGCATAAGTATTGTGACATAACATGCAATAATAGCCCATAATGCAATAAATATCGATATAAAAGCATTATGCAAAATGGACGTATCAACTCCCCCAAGCTTAGACCTCGCTTGTCCTCAAGCGGAAGCTGATAACGATAAATATGTCCCCATGTTTAGAGGTAGAGGTGTCGATAAAAATAAAATACGGACATGAAGGCATCATGATTATTCTCATAACAGCAACATATATAGGTATTGTCATCTGATTTCTTGTGCTCAAGTAATAATCCATTCACAATGCAGAGTACGAATCATAAACTTTATTGCGAACCAACAAACTATAATCTCAATCATTGAAGCAATTGCAATTTATCATAACATCAGAAAGAGTCTATGTCAGAGCTTAATAGCAAGTCCACATACTCAACTATCATTTAATCTTTCATATATGCTAACACTCACGCAATACTTGTAGTTACAGAGTTTTAATCGGACACAGAGAAAGTGTCGGGGAAACTGATCCACGAACACCTATGGGGCCGGCGGACCGAGCCCCTTTCGGTTCGGCGGGGGGCGGAGGTCGCGCGAAGAGCAGATCGAGGCGAAGCACACGAGCAGTTTACCCAGCTTCGGGCCGCACGGATGCGTAAAACCCTACTGCTGCTTTGTGGTTTGTATTGAGTTCTTGCTCGGGAGCGCTGAGTGCTATAGTACACACTAGCCGCTAACGAGACCGAGCGTGAATGTTCTTCTGCTTCCCCACCCCTCCATTGCGCATGGGCCTCCTTTTATATGCTCAAGGGGTCACCGACAGGTGGCAACGTAGACAAGGGTAAAAATGGAAAGGGTGTTGCGGTTGGTATAGCTACCTATACAGTGTATCATCCCTAACTCTGACGGCAGGGGACAAAAGCATTAAATGCCCGTCTGCGTCGCCCAAATAGTGCAGAAAGGGACCATCAGGGACGCCACCGCTTGCCACGATGGCAGTCTTGTCAGCGCCGCTTGCCACCGGGCACCGCTGGCTGCACAGCCTCCTGCTACGTGTGCCTGGAAAGGTCCCAGAGCGACACGTTGGTGGATGATCTGGAGCGCGGTACAGAGTGGTTGCTTGCCGCGGCAAGCGCCTTGCCGCGGTCTTTGTCTTGTCGCGTCCGGAAGCTTGTCGCTCACCGGGCCCTGCCGGGACGCGTGGCGCGTCGCGACAAGTTCCTTGAGATGCCTTGGTTGGCCTTCCCGGCAAGCTCCTCTTGTGGGGGCCTTGGTTGGCCTTCCCGGCAAGCTCCTCTTGCCGGGGCCTTGTCTCCTTGGCTTGAATACTTTGTTCTTGAATGGCTCCAAAGGAACCACGGAGGACCTTGGCGGTCACCCGGCAAGCCTTGCCGCGGGGTGCTGCGACTGCCCGTGCACAAGTTCAGGATACTAGGGTACCCCTACTCTAGTACACCGACAGGAGCCCCCGGGCCTGGGCCACGCACGGTGCCGAGCGCTGTTGGGCCAGGCCCAAAATAGGGCACGGGCACGCGCGGCCTGGGTTACGCTGTATCTCACTCCGTATCCACCGCGCCCTCCCCGAACGGCACGTGTCGAATGCGGCGTCGTGGGAGAGATCGTGGGTGGTTTCTTTATTCGGAAAGGCGGAACGTCCACCCCCTCCCTCTTTATAAGCAGGGAAAACAGGGGCAGTTCGCCCATTCCACCGGTTGCTAATCCAATCTCAAAAACCTCCGCCGCTCCCCCTTCTTCCCAAAGCTGAAAGAGAGCAGCGCTCCGCCCCCCATCACCACCAGCACCAGCAACACCGTCGACCTCCCCCACCACCTCCGCCATGGCTCCGAAAGGCAACAAGGGGAAGGTCATGAAGTCGGCCGAGGCGCAGCGGCTCGCGGCGCTGCGAAAGGAGCAGGCAATCTTCCCCCCCCCAAGCTCGCTGCGGAGGAGCTGAGGGAGTACTACTACCTCTTCTGGTCGACGGAGACGCGAGCGCATCCGCGCACGAAGGTACTCCCAGCCGTCGCTTGGAAACAGGCTCCAAATGGATACCCCTTCTTCGCGTTGTTCTTCTACTGCGGGCTCTGCCCGCCTTTCTCTGAGTTTTTCTGCGACATTATGAACACCTACGGGCTCCGCCTCCTCGACTTCACCCCCAATGCTGTTCTGACCATGGGAGTTTTCGCACATCTCTGTGAAAACTTTGTCGTAGTCTATCCAAATGTAGCTCTTTTTTGCCACTTCTTTATGCCCCGAGTTGAGAAAGGAGAGCCTTTATCTGGCGGAATCGCCTGGATCTCGAGAGCTGGCAAGAAGGAAGCTTATCTGGAGGGAGAGTTCCGCAGCAAGTGGGAGGAATGGAGAGCAGACTGGTGCTGGATTGTCGAGGAGAACCCGCAGCCGTTTACCGCCCGACGCCAAGCTCCAGTAGTGCGCGGCAGCGATTGGAGCAACGTGGCCCCGGAAGATGATAGGCTGAAGATTGCCGTCACCCGGATCCAACGCCTCAGGCTTGCTGGGCTTACTGTAGGCGCCGTTGGCGCAGATTTTCTTCACCGCCGCATCGCCCCCCTGCAGGAGAGGAGGAGACCCGCCTGGGAGTTCAAGAATGCGGCGGACATCATGAGGCTGCGCCCGGGCCTCAACTTCAACCTCACTATACTGGAACTTAACGCGATGCTCCAGGAGCTGTTCAAGTGCGACCCTGATCATCCCGAAGTGTTCAGGTTGCCGCAGGGTGTCGTTCCATTGTGCAACAACTCCTCGCTCGACCGCATCCGTGCAATGATGCCGTTGTGCGATTCGCATGGAATTGTCCCAACTTGGCAAGAGTCTGCAGACGACGTCGTGCAGGAGTTCTTTGACGGCTTGGTAGAAGTGTCGGTCCGCTCCGATGAACAGAGAAGCCTTACTCGCAACACCACCGATGAGGAGATGCAGCGCATCGCCACTAGGCTGGAAGAGGCGGGAGCAGCCGCTGCCGCGGGCGAGTTTGGATTCACCGTGGAGGAGGCAGAGGCAGCAGAGGCGGCAAGCCTTGCCGAGCGAGAGGGACTTGCCGGCGAGGGAGAGCTTGCCCGGCCTGATGTCGGGTCGAGCGAGCCCGCCGAGGATACGGGCGGCTCGTTGGAGATCAACTCCTCTTCCTCCTCATCTTCAGACAGCTCGCCGCGAGCAGATCCCCCAGCTCCACCAAGAAGGCGTCTCCGCAAGGCCAGGGACGTAGCGGAGCACCAGACGAGTCAACAGCCGCCGCGCCGCACGACACGCTCCACCGCGGCAAGCACTGTTGCCGCGGGAGCACCTCACGCCGCTGCGGCAACTGGAGCGGGGTCCTCCCGGACCACCGCTTCTGCTCCTGCTGCTTCTCACGCCGCGGCGGCGGCCGGAGCGGGGTCGTCTCAGGCCACCGCCACTGCCCCCGCCAAGCGGCCAAGGGATCCTACTCCTCCGCCAAGTCGCGCCGGAGGTGAGCCGGGCTTCGACTTCTCCGCGCTCAGCTCCGACGAGGAAGAAGAAGAGTAAGATTACTTTGATGTACTTGTAGTTCTTCAATCCTTGCTGTTTTGTCTTGTATCTGATTTGCTTTACTCCGAACTCATTCCTTTTCAGGACTCTAGCCCAGAGAGCGGCGAAGAGAGCCAAGGTCCCGGTGATTGTCATCGAGGACGAACCCACCGCGACAGCAGGGGGTGCGCCTAAGACCACCTTGCCGGACCCGGCAGCTATTCCCCAAAGCAGCCCCCAGCGCAGCCCCCAGCGTAAGTATATGGTTTACTTCCCGCTGTTAGGCGCGCATGGGTGCTCTTTCTTTGCTGACATCTGACCATTAGTTTGTGTAGGAGCAGAGCAACCTCACCAGGAGCGCCCGGAGACCGCCCCCGACATGCCATCTGCTTCGACTACGCCGCCAAAGGAGAGTTCCCCAGCAAGGGAGAGTTCTCCGACAAGGGAGAGTTCTCCGGCAAGGGAGAATTCTCCGGCAAGGGAGAGATCTCCGGCAAGGGACAGCACCAGCGGCCCCTCGGCGGCAGAGACCATAACTGCAGAACCCGGAACAGGTAATCCTCTCGCTTGAAAATTTCCCTTGGGTTCTTCTTCTTTCGATCTTCTTTTTGGATATTTGCTTGACTTTTCTCCCCTTTCCGGCCGTCAGACCCATCTACCACGGAGCCAATGGAGACCGAGGTCGCCGGCGAGGAGAACGCGCGCGGCAATACCGACGACGCCGCTGCCACCGAAGAAGCAGCCAGCGCTGATGGTCCCGCCGGCGAAGAGGCCGCCAAAGCTTCCGCCGCAAACGCTGGCGAGGGGTCTGGCGATCGCACTGACTGCCCCGAGGCCGCAGGAGCGCCAGGCGCTACACTGACCGCCGATCCCTCCGCCGCTGCCGCAGCGTCAGGCTCCGAAGAGCCCCAGCCAGGCGCCTATCTGAAGGCCGGCGATGGCGTCTTCATCAAGCTCCCCTGGGAGTCAAGTTCCAGGGCGCTGGTCGAAGGAGAAATCTTGGATGGAGAGGTGCTTGCCTCCGCTGGGCTGACGCTGGTTGATGCGCCGAGCAGCAGCAGCGGCGAGCCTGAGGAGGAGTGGCTGCTACGGAAGCTGGTGTCGCTCTACCGCGCTCGACAGGCCAAGGTGGAATCCCGAGAAGTGCTTGTCGCGAAGGCGGGAGCAGACATCGAGAAGCGTGCGGAGGAGCTCCGGGCGCGGGAGGGCGAGTTGGCGCAGCGGAAGGTCAACCTTGACAGCCACGAGGAGGAGCTTGCTGCGCGCGAGCAAACATTTGGCAGGGCTCTCAAGCAAGCAGAGGATGCTGCCGCAGCTGCCGAGGCCACCAAGAAGGAGCTGGAGACGAAGGTGGCGCAGCTGGAGGCCGATCTCAAGGCGAGCGGTGAAGAGCTTGCCGCGCTCAAACGTGAGCGCGAGAAGGACGCCTACACCTTTGGCGAGCTGCAGGGTTGTCTCGCCAAGAAGGGCAAGGAGCTTAGCGCCGCCAAGGACTCCAACGCAGATCTCGAGTTGAAGCTGACTACTTTGACCAAGACGTCGGACGGCGCCAGGGAGCAGGAGGTAGCCTTGAAGGAGAAGATCAAGGCCGACGAGGTGCTGCTGGCGAGTGCTGCTGCCGCCCAGAACACTTTTAGGGATAATGTGGAGCACTGGACGGAGGGTCTCGTGGATGTTGCCGCAACCATCGACAGGGAGCTGGCGCAGCTGGGGATGGAGGATCTCGGGTATCCCTCCGATGAGAACCTCCAACCCAGCGCCAAGCTCTCCTTGTTCTTCAAAGGCGTGGCGACGGCCCTCCAGCGACTCCGGGAGAAGATCCCAAAGCAGCTGGCCGACGAGTCGCGCAAGATCTGCGTGGGAGCTCTTCAAAAGGTGTTGATGAAGGTGGCCTTCCGCAACCCGGGCCTCAACCTCACCAGCGTCCTCAGGACCCTGCCGCCGGATGCTGATCTGGAAGCGCTCAAGACCCTTGTCGCACCCATTGTGGATAAGGTGAGCGGGATCAAGAGGGTTGAGGGCGATCACGTAGATTAGGCCACCCGTTTTCTCCTTTTCTTGTCGCTGCTGATCATGTTATGAGAACAATCTGTTAGAGCTGCGACAAGCTATCTTGTAATATAACTCTATTTTGGGTAGCGATTGCTATGTTATTCCCTTTACTTGATTCCTTCCTATGTATGTTTTTGCCCTATGCTTTTAGGGAACTTGCGGGTGCAGGCACCTTAGCCGCGAGCGTTGAGTGCGGGACGTCAGCAACCTGCTGGCGGTGTCGCTACCGACAAAAAACCTTGTCGCAACTAGTCGCAGCTCGCTTAAGTTGTTGAGCGGACTCGAAACAAAGTAAGGGCGCAACTAGCTACGAGTTGGTTCCTCCGCGCACAGGTTTTCCATACAAAGCACGGTCGCTCGAGGAAGATAACTTAAAAATTTAAAAAATATGATTGCTCAAACTTTGGCAACTTAGCTTTTCTGTCGTTTGCTTCCCGGTAAGGCGAAACTTTCTTGAACGACGCCTGCTCCACACCATTATCTTCTCCTTTCCCCCTGGCAAACTTGTGGGCGAGGGAACCTTCCTTTCCTTGAGAGAAAGAAAGAAGAGAAAATAAAGATATGGAGCCTTACGACTCGTTATTGCTTACCGGGGGTAGGTGCTGCACAAAGTGTCAGATGGCACATGCAAAAAATAGAGAGCATGAAATTGACAAGATGTGCGGAGCACATGAGCTTTACTTATGCACGGGGTCTGCGCCCGGCTTTGTACAAAGGATTTCATGCAACAGCGGCAAGACTTGTACAAAAGGTGGTTGCCGGAACAGATTCCGGCAACTGCGCCTTACGGGTAAAACTTACGAAGATGCTCAATGTTCCAGGAGTTGCTCACCGGAATGCCATCTTCGGTCTCAAGGCGGACAACGCCAGGCCTAGTGACTCGTTTCACCCGGTAAGGGCCTTCCCACTTCGGCGTCAACTTGTTGGAATTCTTGGCGGACTGAACACACCGAAGAACAAGGTCGCCTTCCTCGAGACTTCTGGCATTAACTTTGCGGCTATGGTAGCGAGCAGCTCGTACAGCAGCCTGAAGACGGTCCTCCTCAAGGAGCAGCGCGTCATCTTGTCGCAGCTGCTCTTGCTCAAGCTCATCATAAGCGAGCACTCGAGGTGACCCGTATACGAGTTCCGTGGGGAGAACTGCCTCTGCTCCATAGACTAGAGCGAAAGGTGTCTGGCCAGTGGCTCGATTTGGCATCGTCCTGATCGACCAAAGAACCACCGGCAGCTCCTCAATCCAGTTCTTTCCGCACTTGCGCAGCCTATCGAAAGTCCTGGTCTTGAGCCCGCACAGCACTTCAGCATTTGCCCTCTCCGCTTGACCGTTGCTTCTCGGGTGAGCAACAGAAGCGAAGCAGGCCTTAGCGCCAATATCTTGGACGTACTGCATGAAGGTGCGGCTCGTGAATTGTGTATCGTTGTCGGTGATGATCCTGTTAGGGATCCCGGATCGGCAAACAATCGACCTGAAGAACTTGACTGTTGACTGTGCTGTCACCTTCCTCACTGCTTCCACTTCCGGCCACTTTGTGAACTTGTCGATTGCAACGTACAAGTACTCAAAGCCCCCGACAGCTCGGGGAAAGGGGCCGAGGATGTCGAGCCCCCAGACCGAAAATGGCCAGGATAAAGGGATCGTCTGGAGAGCTTGAGCTGGCTGGTGTATCTGCTTGGAATGGAACTGGCACGCTTCACACTTGGTTACTTGTGCAGTTGCATCCTGGAGGGCTGTCGGCCAAAAGAAACCTTGCCGGAATGCTTTGCGGGCAAGTGCTCTTGCGCCAATGTGGTGACCACATATGCCTCCATGTATCTCTGCCAACAGCTTTTGTCCGTCTTCCCGGTGAATACACTTCAATTTCACACCGTTGAGTCTTCTTCTGTACAGTGTGTTGTCAACAAACCGGTACATACTTGACTGCCGGGCTACTCTTTCCGCTTCTTCTTGCTCTTCGGGAAGTTCTCCTGTCTGAAGGAAACGGACAATCTGTTGTGCCCATGTTGGAGCTTGTGGCTCGACAACAAGGACTAAAGGTACATCTGCTGCTGCGGGAACATCCGCTTCTATGGCGAGAACCTGTGGCTCAGCCGGAGCTTGACGTTCCCCGGCAAGCTTGCCGGAGCAAAACTTGTCGTGAGCGTCTGCTTCAACGGAACAAACCCTAGGGCTTGCCGGAGCAGACTGCTCCTCAGCACCCTTGGTGTTGATCTTGGGGACCTTCTTTGCGGCGGCTTTGGGGAGCTCTGCCGGAAAATAGTCACCAGAAATCAACTTCCTCTTCTTGCTCTGTCCAGTTGATGGCGTTACAGACGGCTGAGTCAGTTTGAGCACAAAGATCCCTGGTTCGATTGGTAACTTAAGTGCGGCGCACTTCGACAGGCCATCGGCAATGTCGTTCTCAGCTCTTGGAACATGCTCCATCTGTAGGCCGTCAAAGTGCTCTTCTAGCTTCCTCACTTCATCAACGTAGGCTTCCATCAACGGACTCTGATAATTCTTGTTCACTTGGCAGACGACAAGCTGCGAGTCACCCCTGACAATGAGCTTCTTGATCCCAAGGTCTGCTGCGATCCTGAGACCGGCAAGCAAACATTCATACTCTGCGGTATTGTTCGTTGCTTGCTCCTTGGGAAAGTGCATCTGGACTACGTACTTGAGGTGCTCTCCGGTGGGTGCAACAAGTAGCACGCCCGCACCGGCGCCTTGCAGCGAGAAGGCACCATCAAAGTACATCAGCCACTCTTTGCTTGCTTCCTTGACGGGGATGCTCGTTTCTGGAATTTCTTCATCTGGTGTTGGCGTCCACTCTGCTATGAATTCTGCCAATGCTCTGCTTTGGATAGTTGAAGTGCTCTCAAACTTGAGGCCAAAGCTTGACAGTTCCAGTGCCCACTCGACAATCCTGCCTATTCCTTCTGGATTCTGCGGTATCCTCTTCAGCGGAAAACGAGTGACAACTGTGATCTCATGTGCTTGGAAGTAATGGCGCAGCTTTCTTGAGGCCATGAGAAGGCCGAAAAGCAATTTCTGCACACCAGAGTACCTTGACCTAGCCCCCTGCAGAAGGGAACTGACAAAGTAAACTGGGCGCTGCACCATTCTCTTCTGTATCTCCTCACGCGCCTGCGCAGATCCATCTTTGTCGGGACCAGAGCTTGTCGGTGAAGCCCCCTGCTTGTTGCTGGATGCATCTGCCGTGGTTGCTGGCTCATCATCCGCCTCCCTCTGCGCTACTAACGCAGCACTAACCACTTGATTGGTTGCCGCTAGATACAGCAGCAACTTCTCTTGTGGCCTAGGTGCGACAAATGTTGGAGTGGAGGACAGGTACCTCTTCAAGTCCTGCAGCGCAGCCTCCACTTCCAGAGTCCATTTCATTGGGCCTGCCTTTTTCAATATTTTGAAAAACGGCAGGGCGCGCTCAGCAGACCTAGAGATAAACCTGCTGAGAGCAGCCACGCAACCGGCAAGTCTTCGTACATCCTTGACGCGCTTTGGTGCTTCAATCTGCTCAATGGCCTTGATCTTGTCGGGATTGGCTTCAATTCCCCGCTGAGACACGAAGAACCCGAGAAGCTTGCCGGAGGGGACTCCAAACACACACTTCTCGGGGTTAAGCTTGAGGTTGATCTTGCGCAGATTTGCAAAAGTTTCGTCTAAATCTTGAATCAGAGTTGCCTTGTCCTTGCTCTTGACCACTATGTCATCCATGTAGGCTTCTACATTTCTGTGCATTTGTGACTCAAAAGCGACATGGACTACTCTTGCAAATGTCGAACCAGCATTCTTTAAACCGAAAGGCATCCGTATGAAACAGTATGTGCCACATGGAGTGATGAATGCGGTCTTCTCCTCATCCTCTTCTGCCATGAAGATCTGATGGTATCCTGAGTATGCGTCAAGAAATGAAAGCAAGTCACATACGGCCGTGGAGTCCACAATCTGGTCAATGCGCGGCAAGGGAAATGGGTCTTTGGGACAAGCTTTATTGACATCGGTAAAGTCGATACAAAGCCTCTATTTCCCGTTTGCTTTGCGCACGACTACAGGATTGGCCAACCACGTAGGATGGAGCACTCCTATGACAAGGCCTGCTGCTTCCAATTTCTTGATTTCTTCTGCGATGAATTCTTGGTGCTCCACTGCTTGTTTCCTGACTTTCTGCTTGACGAGCCGCGCATGAGGACAGACGGCAAGATGGTGCTCGATTACTTTCCTGGGAACACCGGGGATGTCAGACGATTGCCACGCAAACACGCCGACGTTCGCCCGCAGGAAAGCAACGAGCGCGCTTTCCTATTTAGGGTCGAGAGTGGCACTGATGGTGAAGGTACCACCAGTGCCGTCCTCCTTGGCGGACACCTACTTGTTGTTTGGCGGAGCTGCCATTGCCTTCTTACACTTGCCGGTGGAGCTCGATGGTGCGTCCTCGACGGTGGCGCAGCACTCCGAAGAGGTGCGCTTGCCGGAGTGGGCACTAGAACTCTTGCCGGACTTGGTCTTCTTCTTCCCCCCGGGAGCTTCAACGGCAGGTGACTTGCGATCTGTTGCGGCTGCTGCTTCCCGGTAGATCTTGTCGGCGCAGATAAGAGCATCCTTCTTGTCGCCAAGGACAGAGATGACACTTATCGGGCCTGGCATCTTCAGCATGTTGTATGCGTAGTGAGAGGCTGCCATGAATTTGGCGAGTGCTGGACAGCCGAGTATCCCATTGTAAGGCAATGGAAAGTCAGCAACGTCAAAAGTGACCCTCTCTGTCCTAAAGTTCAACTCGCTGCCAAATGTCACTGGCAACGTGATCTTTCCCTTCGGTTTGCTCCTTCCCGGATTGATTCCTTGGAATGTGCCGGTCTCTTCGAGCTCGCTGTCAGGGATCTGGAGTTTCTGGAGTACTGCGGAGGAGATCAGGTTCAAGCCGGCCCCGCTGTCAACTAGCATCTTAGTGACCTTGAGGTTGCGGATAGTTGGTGAAACCAACATCGGCAAGCACCCGACCGCAGTTATGCGATCAGGGTGGTCCTCAATATCAAAGATGATAGGCGTGCTGGACCATTTCAGAGGCTTGCGTGACTCGACAGGTGGTTCTGCCGCATTGATTTCCCGCACCCACTGCTTGAGCTGGCGGTGTGAAGTATGCAGAGAAGCACCGCCGTCAACACACAGGACCTCTGTGGCTTTCTGGAACTCCTGCTCACTGGTCTCGTCATCATCCATATCTTCATCGTCGTCGTCATCTTCATCCTTGTCGCGGCCGCGGGGAGGTCTGTCTCCTTGCCGCTGCTTGGCCTTGCTGCGGCGTCCTCCCCGGCCGGGGCGCTTCTTGCCGGATCCTCCAGCACCTCCTCAGGCATTCTCCTTGTCGTGTCGCTCGTATTTAGCATTTTGCTGCTCGACAAGCTGCTCGACCTTCTTGCAGCTCTGGAGGTCATGGCCCTTGGTGCGGTGGATCTTGCAGTACTACTTGTTGGTGTCGTCCTGCTTGTCGGTGACCGCCAGAGCCTGGCAGTTGGTGCATGCGGCAATCTCCTTGCCAGAGCTACCAGCTTTGGCTTTCTTGGCGCCACCTCTGTTGCCGGACTGCTCAACGACTAGCACATCTTTGCCTTTCTTCTTTCTGTTGTTCTGCCGCCGGTTTTTCTTTGCCGGGGCAGCATCCTCGCTGTCAGATCCTCCTGCTCCTGTATTCTCTCCGGGGAGATTCCTCCCTTCCTCAGCACGTGCACACTTGTCGGCCAGGGCATATAGCTCACTGACATCTTTGATCTTGCACATCGCCATCTCCTCCCGCATCCTGCGGTTACGCACGTTTTGATGGAACGCGCTGATGACCGCGGCAGGGTGGACATCTGGGATGTTGTGTTGTACACGGCTGAATCTCTGAATGTACTTGCACAGGGGCTCTCCTTCCTTCTGGGCGAGCAGATGAAGGTCACTCTCTTGGCCATGAGGCTTGTGGCCGCCTGTAAAGGCGCCGATAAACTGATGGCATAGGTCTACCCAAGAGGATATGGAGTTGTCTGGCAAGTGCATGAGCCAGGACCTGACGTTCGGCTTGAGCACCAGCGGGAAGTAGTTGGCAAGGATCTTGTCGTCCCGCCCCCCGGCAGCTTGCACCGCGATGGTGTAGATGTTGAGGAACTCCGACGGATGCGACTTGTCGTCGTACTTCTCTGGTACGTCTGGCTTGAAATTCTTCGTACTGGGCCACTGGACTTGCCGCAGCTCACGAGTAAACGCAGGGCAACCTACCACGTACGGCAAGTCGCCTGGTTCCCCTGGTGCATGCATGTCAACAGGGGGCCCAGCGCGCTGGTCCGATTGACGTCGCGCTTCTCTTCGGCGCTCGATGCGAGTACGAGCGTCTTCTTGCTGTCGTTCGTGAAGAACTTGGCGCTGATCGCGACGAGCTCGTCGATCTGATGATGCGATGGAGTCGCTGTCGAGGTAGATCCGGCGAGTCGGCGATCTTGGCCTTCGGGGCGGAGAGTGCACGGTGGTTGCACCCCCACCGGTCTTGTCGCCATCGGCTCGTGCCTGGCAGTCTTGCCGCGGCTGCGATGTACTCGGCTGCCGTGGAGTGTCGCTGTTGGCGAAGCCGATGAGACTCTGAATGGTGGCCCTCCATTCGTCGATCTTGTCTGCCGTTGGAGGGTAATCCAGGAGTAGTTGAGCTCGCGCCAAAGCTTCTGCTGGAGTGGTGGGTGGCAGTGGTGAACGGTGTGAGGAGCGGGATATGCTCGGACTTCTAACTATGTTAGAAGGAGCAGCCAGGTGACCATGCCTCGCTCGTGCTAGCATGTTGGCGTGCATGCTGGTCTTGAGCACCCCGAGATCCACCAGCTCGATCTTGGTCCAACATACGTATGGTACCGTGAGTACCATGACGCTGCTGGTCCCGCGCCTCCTGAGATGGGCGCGGTGCATGTACGGATGCCGAGGTCTGCGCAGCCTTGTCCTTGGACCTGGCAGCACCGTGAGCTCCCTCGTCGATGCCCGTTCTTCCGTCGGCGTCTACCCCACCACCCGTTTGCTCCGGTGGTGGTGGGTTCGATGCGGACGGAGCAGCCGCCTCCGAAGCCTTCTTCTTCGGTGGCATGTCGATGAAGAGATGAAGATCTACCTCGTGTGAACGCCGGATCAGGTTCACACAACCTCGACGCCCCCTACCTGGCGCGCCAAAGATGTCGGGGAAACTGATCCATGAACACCTATGGGGGCGGCGGACCGAGCCCCTTTCGGTTCGGCGGGGGGCGGAGGTCGCGCGAAGAGCAGATCGAGGCGAAGCACACGAGCAGTTTACCCAGCTTCGGGCCGCACGGATGCGTAAAACCCTACTGCTGCTTTGTGGTTTGTATTGAGTTCTTTCTCGGGAGCGCTGAGTGCTACAGTACACACTAGCCGCTAACGAGACCGATCGTGAATGTTCTTCTGGTTCCCCACACCTCCGTTGCACATGGGCCTCCTTTTATATGCTCAAGGGGTCACCGACAGGTGGCAACGTAGACAAGGGTAAAAATGGAAAGGGTGTTGCGGTTGGTACAGCTACCTATACAATGTATCATACCTAACCCTGACGGCAGGGGACAAAGGCATTAAATGTCCGTCTGCGTCGCCCAAATAGTGCAGAAAGGGACTGAGGGAGTCCTGGATTAGGGGGTGTTCGGATAGCCGGACTACACCTCCCGCCAGACTCCAGGGCTATGAAGATACAAGATTGAAGACTTCGTCCCGTGTCCGGAAGGTTCTTTCCTTGGCGTAGAAGGCAAGCTAGGCGTGCGGATGTTCAAGATCTCCTACCAATGTAACCGACTTTGTGTAACCCTAACCCTATCCGGTGTCTATATAAACCGGAGGGTTCTAGTCCGTAGGACAAGAATCATCTTCATACACAATCAAACCATAGGCTAGCTTCTAGGGTTTAGCCTCCTTGATCTCGTGGTAGATCTACTCTTGTACTACCCATATCATCAATATTAATCTAGCAGGAGTAGGGTTTTACCTCCACCGAGAGGGCCCGAACCTGGGTAAAACAAAGTGTCCCTCGTCTCCTGTTACCATCCGACCTTGACGCACAGTTCGGGACCCCCTACCCGAGATCCGCCGGTTTTGACACCGACATTGGTGCTTTCATTGAGAGTTCCTCTGTGTCGTCGCCTTTAGGTTCGATGGCTCCTTCGATCATCAACGGCGATGAGGTCCAGGGTGAGACTTTTCTCCCCGGACAAATCTTCGTCTTCGGCGGCTTCGCTCTGCGAGCCAACTCGCTTGGCCATCTAGAGCAGATCGAAAGCTACGCCCCTGGCCATCAAGTCAGGTTTGGAAGCTTAAACTACACGGCGGATATCCGCGGAGACTTGATCTTCGACGGATTCGAGCCACAGCCAAGCGTGCCGCACCGTCAAGAAGGGCATGATATAGCTCTGCTCCCGAACAGTGTCCTGGAGGCCGCATACGCTCCGGCCCCGATCCTTGATTCGGAGACCGCCGCGTTCGTCGAGGAAGAACGGTTGGACGTCACCTCAGGGGCTGCGACGATAAAGGCAATCGAGCCGAACACCGGTCCCGCACTCCGCGTTGCCCATGACTCCAAGGAGCCGGATTCTTCTCCGAACTCTGGGCTTTTCACGCCCCCGCAGATCAAATCTGATCGGGCACATGTAATAGAGTTCACCGCCGCGGACATCTTTCAGTGCTCACCTTTTGGTGACATCCTGAATTCTCTTAAGTCTCTCTCTTTATTAGAAGAGCCCAGGCCGGATTACGGTCTGCAGGGATGGGATTCGGACGGCGAAGAAATTCAAAGCCCACCCACCACCCACTTGATAGCCACTATCGAAGATCTGACCGACATGCTTGACTTCGGCTCCGAAGACTTCGACGGTATGGACGACGAATACGGAGACGAACCGGAACCAGCACCCACAGGGCACTGGCTATCCACCACACACAACGACGTACTCATGGTGGATACACCGGAAAATATTGACAATGAGGAAAAAGGGGGCGAAAAGAAGGGTAAACCCTCCGAGAAGCACTCAAAGCGGCGACGTAAACACCGAGCTAAGCCCCGCCTCGATCAAGACCCCGCCATAGAGCAGTACGAGTCGGCAGGTGACGAACACGTCTCAGAACAGCCGTCTGAACATCGAACTCCAGACGATACCACGCCGGATAAAACCATGGAGCAGAAGAATCTCCAAGAAAGGCTAGCTGCCACAATACGCAGCCTGAAAAAGCATAAGCAAAAGCTAAGGACGGTGGAAAATGCACTCAAGACAAGATGGAGCAAAGTAATCAAGACCGCAGACAAATACAGCGGCAGCCGCCGCACCAAAAGCTATCCGAAGAGAAAGCTACTGCCCGAATTCGATCAGGAGGCCCTAGAGCCCCCAAACTTGAAAAATGAAAAGGCTGCGCGGTCGGATGAACGACCTACCGGCCACTACAAAACGCAAATGGCGCCGCACACAATGCGACATGCGACCCAATTAAAGATTCACATCATGCCCCAGCCAGATCCATTTACGGACAAAGGAAGCACGCTCCCACGAGCAATGTAAAAATTACACCATCAGAATCCGGCGCCACCAAATACAGGGGTGCCGCACACCCCCTATGCTTCACCGATGAGGTTCTGGAATATGAATTTCCAGAGGGGTTTAAACCTGTTAACATAGAGTCATACGATGGAACAACAGACCCTGGAGTCTGGATCGAGGATTATATCCTCCACATACATATGGCCAGAGGAGACGATCTCCACGCCATAAAATATTTACCTCTTAAGCTCAAAGGGCCAGCTCGGCACTGGCTTAAGAGCCTTCCTGAAAATACAATCGGAAGTTGGAAAGAGCTCGAGGACGCTTTCCGAGCAAATTTTCAAGGGACCTACGTCCGTCCCCCGGATGCAGACGACCTTAGTCACATAACTCAGCAGTCCGGAGAATCAGCTCGGCAGTTCTGGAACAGATTCCTCACTAAAAAGAATCAAATAGTGGATTGTCCGGACGCCGAAGCCCTAGCGGCTTTCAGGCATAATGTCCGAGACGAATGGCTAGCCAGACACCTCGGCCAGGAAAAGCCAAGAACAATGGCCGCACTCACAAGCCTCATGACCCGCTTTTGCGCAGGAGAGGACAGCTGGTTGGCACAATGCAGCCCCAGCGACCCAAGTACATCAGAAATCAGAGATGGAAATGGGAAGCCGCGACGAAATAAGGATCATCGCCGAATCAAAAAGAAAAGTCTGAAGAGCACGGCAGTCAACGCCGGATTCAAAAGCTCACAGCACAATCAGACAAAACCAACCCCTCAGGATAACAGGGAAGATCCGTCCAGCCTAAAAAGAATCATGGACAGGACATGTCAGATACACAGCACTCCTGGGAAACCAGCTAATCATACCCACAGAGACTGTTGGGTTTTCAAATAGTCCGGAAGGCTCAACGCCGAACACAAGGGGCTTGACACACCTAGTGAGGAAGAAGATGAACCCCAAAAGCAGCACACCAGGAAGCAAAAGAACTTCCCACAAGAAGTCAAAACAGTGAACTCACTTCACATAACAAGGCATGAGGCACCCGTAAAGGTCCGCATATTCAAGCCTAAACCTCAGGTGTCCCGCCACTGGTCATTAAAGCCAATAATTTTCAATCAGCTAGATTATTCTCGAAATATCAAGCATGCGGGCCGGACCGCCTTGGTACTTAAACCAATAATAGACGGATTCCAGTTTACCAACGTCCTTATGGACGGGGGCAGTGGACTAAACTTGATATATCAAGATACAATTCGCAGCATGGGCATAAACCCAGCAAGAATCCGTCACAGTAAAACCTCCTTTCAAGGGGTAGCACCCGGCCCGGACACCCATTGCATGGGTTTTCTCCGGCTGGCAGTCATATTTGGCTCCGCCAATAACTTTCGTCGCGAAAAGCTTATCTTCCAAATAGTCCCGTTTTCAAGTCGCTATCAAGCACTACTGGGACGAGGAGCCTTCGCACGCTTTAACGCAATACCGCATTATGCATCCCTCACGCTAAAGATGCCCTGTCCTCGAGGCATCATCTCTTTAAAGGGAACGCACTAAAATACGTCTCCTCCAAAAGGAGGACTGTACGGCTGCTTAAACAGCCGCACAATAAAATGGCCTCGCCAGCCAACAGACTTTTTCGATATAAGTCACAGCAGGCCATGGTCCCGGACTCCATGAGTTCGGCAAGAGCCCCTCATCATTGTAGGCTTATTACGCCATAGCAGGGGCTGCACACAGAGACAATAAAGCTAGACCTCATTTATTTTTCATTTTATATTCTGTTTATTATTCTTTTTGTCCCGCACGACCCATTTTAAATTTAAATTCCTCTCTTTTACAGATGAATGTCGTACGGCGCCCGTCCAGGACACGGCACAGCGGAGACACAGGCGCAGACGTGCAGTAGGTACCCGCCCAAAGGATTCTTTTTAGATTAAGGCCCTGCGTAAACCTTTTTTAATGTCTCTTGCTGTTATACATCCCCTGGTTCATTTTACCATAACCAAGGAGGAGACTGGCGTCTTGGCATGTGGCCACGCCAGAATTATTGCTTGTACCTGGACACAAAGGGCTTTTTTCTTTCTTTTTATATAAAAGGGGGAGGGTGTTGTTCCGCACACACCCACAAAGATCGAACACCTTAGGGAGTGTTCGGCGTCGCGAGTTTTGGCACTATATGCATCAGCTCCGAGTCATGATTTTGGTCACATGTTGGGTTGCCCGGCTCCTGTGTTCGGCCACCTTACGTTCCATTCTGTCGGCTAAGGTAGCTCCAGGAGAACTACTGCGATTGCGCCCCTGTTCGACCGGGCGAGCGCCTCAGTAGAGAAAGCCGAAAACCGACTGTCATGATGTAGTGAGAGACTGGTCGCCACTCGGTGACTCCTAGGGGTTTATCGAACTCCTCCGTTTTGACGAAGGGCCGCTTCCCGGTCAGGCTAGCATGCGTCCCGAATTCGGATGAGCATAGTCGCCATTTCAGGGCTACCTAAAGAGTCCCATTGTCAAGCTCCTATGGCTAAGTGAAAGTGTTAAAGCATTATAGTCCGGATTGCCTAGCCCGCTGCGCTATCACCTCCTTTGTAGGACCAAGACGTTGGGTTAAGTGTGATATTGCGTTTTCAGCGCGCACCCCCGCACTATGTGCGTGGGGGCTGAAGCCACGACTGCAATCTTTCAAAATTTATATATATTGAAACGGCTGCACAGGAGGTGTTTTTATTACTTGAAGGCACAAGTCTAAAATACGCCATCTACAAAAATACTGATCTATGATTACATATGCTGTCATAACGCAGCATCTTTCGAACACTGCGTCTCTATTATACGAGCGCCCGCGAGGACCTCCTCAAAAAAGTGTTCGGCAGGAATTCGGCCTTCAGCCGAATCACGAGACGCAACAACGGTAGGCTCCATATCTGCCCAATATGTCTTAACATGGGCAAGAGCCAGCCGAGCACCCTCTGTGCACGCTGACCTCTTCAAAGCTTCTACTCGAGGCACCACGTCAAGAAACTGCTGCACCAAGCTAAAATAGCTTGTCGGCTTCGATCCGCCCGGGCATAGGCGATCCATGGCATACGTCATGGCGAGTCCGGACAACCTATTCAGCTCGGCCCATTGGGCCAGGCGATCGTCCACTGCAAGTGGACGCCTTGGATTGGTGAACTGCGACCAGAAGAGTTTTTCCACTTCATGATTCTCCTTATCCTGAAAGTGTCTGGTCGCATCGGCAGCACTAGCCGCCAAATCCAGGTAGATGTCCTTCACGCTCCACGCTCGGTCCAACAGGGCAAACCTTGGGTCACAAAATTGTCTCCGCAGCAAGAAGGGCTTTCCATCCGCAATCAGTCTGGCTTGACGTAGCTCTTCCTTTGTCGCCCTCACCACAGAGCGGGCGTCCTTGAGGTCAGCAACGGCCTTCTCCAAATCCGTCTGCCTGGCTCGGCCTTCCTCCTCAAGTTATTTGCAACGGTCAGTAACACTTTTCAACTCTATGGTAATATTAGCCATGTCCTCCCTGCTTCGGCAATGGGCAGCCTGTTTGGCCCTCAGCTCTTCACGGGCTTTCAAGGCGGCTGCATCGCTTCTTCTGGCTTGGCTCTTTGCTTTGGCGAGTTCGGCCCTAATTCCTTCCACGGCTGCCGCACCATCTGCATCAAGTATACGCACGGTAAGATGTTGACCTAGATCCCCTCTTACTACCAATCGCCATGAAAAATCAATACCTTGAGCATCATCAAGCCGCTGGTTAACCAGCGCGATGTCGGCTTCTGCCTCGTCAAGTTGCCGTTTCATTTTGGCAAAGTCTTGAGTCCGGCTCGACCCCGGACAATTAGCCGCCTACATATACAGGCGCCATTTTAAGGACCTGGGATTAAGATCCTCTGCGTGCCGCACATCTTTGCGCCACACAGAGTCTCAGGGGCTATTATCTACATAGGACGCATGTTATTATGCGTAATTAACACTAATGTTCGTTATTTAAAAAACGTACCTCAAAGCCCGCCAATAAACTCTTGACGGCCTCATTCAGTCCGCTTCCCGCGGCTGCAATTTTCTCAATCACCGTGTGCATCAACACACGATGCTCCTCTGAAATAGAAGCTCGGCCCGCCAGAACTTTCAGCTCCCCCGGCCGAACACCAGTTGGCGCCGGACTCGCCCCATGGCCCTCTTCGGAGGTTGCGCATGGAGAATCTTGAGGGGTCATGTGATCACCTTCTGCCTCTAGCAGATTCGCAGAGATCCTCTGCGACGACACTTCGACGTCGTCCGCCTTACCAGGCGATATAGAAGGAGGAGGCGTTCCGCTCTCCATCATCTCCGGAAGGAGATCCCGCGACGATGAGTTCTGCTGAGAGGGGTCGAGGTCCGAACTACAAGGTAAAGTTTCGGTTAAACACTTTTCAGATATAAAACAAGGATTTCTCTTAAGAACAATTCCTTTTCTACTTACGGCTCGTTGGAGAGCCGCTCCCCTTGCGGATTCAGTTCGGCCGAGGGGCTCCTCGGCGGCGGGTCCTCTGACATGGATTCTTTCCCCCGTTTTGAAGCTTGGACTTCCGGGTCGTCAGAGGTGGCCATCTTCTTTCCCCTAGGAGGGGAACTTTCAATTCCCCCCTTTAGAGTAGCCTCTCTCGAAGAGGCCATGGTTTCCTTGCCGGTCCCCTTATTTCCCTCCAAAGGCACTACCTCTAGCATCCTGACTAGCACGGGATCCAGCCTGGTTTCGGGAAGGGGAGCCGGACACCGGATCAGCTTCGCCTTTGCTATCCACTCCTGCTTAAAGGAAGAAATGCTGTTAAAGGGCAAGTTAATTATGCGGATAGAAGGTCCGAACACAAGGTCACCTACCTGAGTATCCGGGCGATTGCGGCTTAGGCCAGCATCCTCGATCGAGTCCGGATTCGCTTCTTGGGATCCGAAGAACAGTTTATACATCTCCGTAGGCGTTACGCCCATAAAATTTCGGAGAGCTCGCGGTCCCTCTGGGTTGAACTCCCATAAGCGAAGGGGGCGACGTTGGCCGGGCAGTGTCCGGCGAATCAGCATGACTTGTGTCACCTTGACCAGGTTGAGGCCTCCTTTCAGGAGATCCTTAATGCGACCCTGTAGCAGAGGAACGTCTTTGGGCAAACCCCGATCTAACCCCATATTGATCCACGATGCTAACCATGGTGGGGGACCCGAGCGAAAGGCAGGAGGCGCCACCCATGTGGTGCCCCGAGGAGCGGTGATGTAGAACCACTCCCGTTGCCATAAGCCGAGCTCTTCTTGAAGAACGCCCTCGGGCCAAGGAGTGTTGGCATTTCTTTTTATAGTAGCACCTCCGCAATCTGCGTGGCGCCCCTCGATTATCTTCGGTTCTACTTTGAAGGTCTTGAGCCATAATCCGAAGTGAGAGGTAACATGGAGGAATGCTTCGCACATAACTATGAAATAGGAGATATGGAGGATGGACTCCAGAGCTAGGTCATGGAACTCCAGCCCATAATAGAACATCAGCCCCCTTACAAAAGGATCCGTTGGGAAGCCTAATCCCCGGAGGAAGTGGGAGATGAATACTGCGCTCTCACCTGGCTGAGGGCTAGGGATCGCTTGTCCTTGAACAGGCAACCTGTGCAGAATCTCGCTGGTTAGAAATCTAGCTTCCCTCAACTTTGATACGTCCTCCTCCGTAACAGAGGAGGGCATCCATCGACCCCGAAGATCAGAACCGGACATTGTTGAAGGTTCGGTGCGCCTGAAATCTGGAAGCCTAGGGTGTTGGAACTCGAGGCGACGGGCGAGCTTGTTTTGAGAATAGAAGAGGGGACGGGGCCTTGGTCTCTTTATAAGAGGCAGAATACCAAGAGCCCTCCCCGTAACCATCTTGGACTAGCCCTGAGTTAGGCAGGACGTGCTGACAGGCAAGTTTGGGTTACCCACGTCCGTGTTAATGAGAATCCCGTTGAAAAGGGGCGCACGATCTCTGCTTCGATAAGACGTGCCAAGGAAACCGCCTCGTTGAACGTGTAGCGGTGGAACAGTAAAAATATTCCGTACAGAAGGCTTGGCCGCGGTGTTATGATGCACCGCGGGATACGTCAGCAGATTTGATTTGTGTTAATATTATTCTCTATATGGCAATACGTGGAAACTTATTTTGCAGAGCCGGACACTTTTTTGGTGTTATTCATCTTCTTGAAGAACTTGGAGGAGGAACCCGCCTTGCAATGCCGAACACAATTTGCACGCCGGACTCATCGTCATTGAAGCCAGGTTCAGGGGCTACTGAGGGAGTCCTGGATTAGGGGGTGTTCGGATAGCCGGACTACACCTCCCGCCGGACTCCAGGGCTATGAAGATACAAGATTGAAGACTTCATCCCGTGTCCGGAAGGTTCTTTCCTTGGCGTAGAAGGCAAGCTAGGCGTGCGGATGTTCAAGATCTCCTACCAATGTAACCGACTCTGTGTAACCCTAACCCTATCCCGTGTCTATATAAACCGGAGGGTTGTAGTCCGTAGGACAAGAATCATCTTCATACACAATCAAACCATAGGCTAGCTTCTAGGGTTTAGCCTCCTTGATCTCGTGGTAGATCTACTCTTGTACTACCCATATCATCAATATTAATCTAGCAGGAGTAGGGTTTTACCTCCACCGAGAGGGCCCGAACCTGTGTAAAACAAAGTGTCCCTCGTCTCCTGTTACCATCCGACCTTGACGCACAGTTCGGGACCCCCTACCCGAGATCCGCCGGTTTTGACACCGACAGGGACCGTCAGGGACGCCACCGCTTGCCACGATGGCAGTCTTGTCAGCGCCGCTTGCCACCGCGCATCGCTGGCTGCACAGCCTCCTGCTACGTGTGCCTGGAAAGGTCCTAGAGCGACACGTTGGTGGATGAGCTGGAGCACGGGTACAGAGTGGTTGCTTGCCGCGGCAAGCGCCTTGCCGTGGTCGTTGTCTTGTCGCGTCCGGAAGCTTGTCGCTCACCGGGCCCTGCCGGGACGCGTGGCGCGTCGCGGCAAGTTCCTTGAGATGCCTTGGTTGGCCTTCCCGGCAAGCTCCTCTTGCCGGGGCCTTGGTTGGCCTTCCCGGCAAGCTCCTCTTGCCGGGGCCTTGTCTCCTTGGCTTGAATACTTTGTTCTTGAATGGCTCCAAAGGAACCACGGAGGACCTTGGCGGTCACCCGGCAAGCCTTGCCGCGAGGTGCTGCGACTGCCTGTGCACAAGTTCGGGATACTAGGGTACCCCTACTCTAGTACACCGACAGAAAGATAGGGGCTTATAGTTTCGCCTCCCAACCTTTTACCTCAAGGGTAATGTCAACAATAATAACTCATGCTCCCCTACATCCAATTAGATATATCTATCAGGATCTTTCCAACATATTGTGCTTGCCAAAGGATAAAGTGTAAAAAGGAAAGGTGAAGATCACCATGACTCTTGCATAAGTGTAACACCCCGGATGTAACTTCCCATATTTGTAACTCCAACTCTTGCCATTGTCGGCTATGTGCTATGAGATTCCCTTCGTGATTGGGTTTTGTCGTCGTTTTGCATTTTGTTCATGTCATGCATTTCATTTCATGTCATGATGTGCATCGCATTTGCATACGTGTTCGTCTCATGCATCCGAGCATTTTCCACGTTGTCCGTTTTGCAATCCGTCACTCCTATGTCCTCGGGTGTCACCTTTTGTCTCTTTTCCGTGTGCATGTGTTAAACATTCTCGGAATGGACCGAGATTTGTCAAGCGTCCTTGATACATCACCGGTAGACCGCCTGTCACGTTTCGTGCCATTTGGAGGTCGTTTGATACTCCAATGGTTAACCGTGTAACCGCAAAGGCCTCTTTTGTGTGCAGCCCAAACCCCCTCCAAAACAGCCGAATAACCCATCCAAACCCTTTCCATGCTCTCGGGTATTCGATCATGATCGTGTGGGTGAAAACCGCACCTCATTTGGACTCTCCTAGATCCTCGTAGCTATAAATATGTGTCTACCTCCGAATTTCTCGCGCAGATCAAACCCTAGCTGTCGTGGATTTGTCACGGCAGATGTCCTAGCGAAAGGACTTAGTCGTGGAGCCATCGCAACGGGTTAACTTGAAGGGGTTAAAACGGACGCAAGGACACAGAGTTATACTAGTTCGGCCCCTTCGATGAAGGTAAAAGCCTACGTCTAGTTGTGATGGGATTGATGTGTTTCGAGGGCTAGGGAGCGATAAGCTTCGCCTAAACCTCGAGTTGTTGTCCTCTCCCTTTAAACCGCCGTCGGGTCGTCCCCTTATATACACGGGTGACGCCCGTCGGTCTACAAAGTCCCAACCTCCGGTTCATAAACGTGCCCGGGTTGGTCTCTCTATTCCTAACTTACAATGCAAGTTTACCTCAGGCCGGTTTACGTCCATAAACCTTTAAACCGATTATAGGACTTGGGTCCTTCTATTTCTCCTTGGGCTTTAACATCTTGGGTCCATTGACGGAGCTAACCCGGGCCCTGTAGGCCGGTTTACCCCAAATAGCAATATCCCCAACATTAGGCCCCAGATTGATTTGAACAGGTTCATGTCAATCCTTAATAAGAATTTCTGTCTTCAAATGTCTTCCAGTAACTGTTAAAACGCCATTTCGTCGTCTCCTCTTGCTGCTGTAAACCGATATGACGTCAGCACAAAGCTACCGTTTCCTTTTGCTCAAACCGCAATAATCAAGGCGACGGCTGGGTTCCCGAAATCACCGGCTCCTGGATTCATGCGCCTGGCACGCGCGCCGCGCCTTATAAATAGGACTAGAAGGCCATCTTCCTTTCCTCCCTTTCGTCCCCTTCTTCGTCTTCCTCGCGACTCAGACTTCGGAGCTCCGCCGCCGCCGTCAGCCACTGCATCAACTCGGGCCGCTGCATCAACCTGTCCGGACCAGAGTACCGCGGCGACCCTCCGCATCCGTTTGGATCCCGGTAAGGCTCCTGTTCTTCTTGCCTCAGATCTGCTCTAGGGTTCATCATCCTGCCACTGTTCATTGTTCATCTCCGTAGCAAGCTTTTGTGAACAGATTATGATACTTATATTGTGATTTGTAGTCACTCTCAGTATTCGTCATAAATCTGTACTCATCTCCTTAGATCCCACTCTTTTCCCTGCTTGTCGAACTTGTGCTGTTCTGCTGCGAGCCAAACCTCATATTTTTACTTCTTTTTTGCCCTAGCTGCAGATCCATTGTTTTGAAAGAATCCGTACGGGATCTGTTTCTGCTTTCACATTCACAACTGTTAGATCTGGTCGGTTTAACTTTTAGCAGAGCGAACCACCCAAACTATATATCCATTAGTCCCCTTGATGAACCGCCAGATGATGTCATTGTAGATAACTCCGTTCTATATAAGAGCATCTTTGGTTTACAATCACACCTGTTCTCAAACCGGAATACCTTTGTCTTGTAGATTTCCTCATGGCAAAACAGGTATATGAATGCAACTGGGTTCCCTCTCGCATCACCGAGACCCAATTAAACAACTTAGTTCTGACTGGCGCCTTGAGTAGCAAAAATGCCATCCATTGGAGGGTTCCAGGAAATGAATGTCCTCCTACCCCACAGGAAGGAGAAGTTGTTGTGTTTGCGGATCACCTGGCCCGGGGCTTTAATCCACCCGGTTCAAAATTTTATCGGGACGTCCTGGCTAACTTTAAGTTGCGCCCACAAGATGTTGGTCCAAACTCAGTCACGAATATCTGCCATTTTCAAGTGCTTTGTGAGGTGTACTTCCAGGAGGAACCTACTGTAGAGTTGTTCCGAGACTGTTTTCATTTGAACCGACGTACTGAATTCACCGACGGCCCTAATATGGAACTGGGCGGTATGGCGATTCAGAAGAGGAAAGAAGTGACTTATCCTCACGCCAAGCTACATAGTCATCCGCAAGAATGGAATCACACTTGGTTCTATTGCAAGGATACTTCCCCTGCTGAAGAAAATCCTCTGCCTGGCTTCCGTCCAGAGGGACTTAGCAATACACACCCCTTCCCCCCAAGGCTAACCGCCAAAGAGAGGAGTAAGTATGCCCCTCAACTGTCCAAGCTCAGAGCCTTCATGGCTAACGGTTTAACGGGGGTAGATCTTGCCCGTTGCTGGATTTCATGGAGCATCCTGCCCCTTAGTATCCGCTTCGGTTTAATGTGCCAATACACGGGCCGGGTTAATGATCCTTTGAGGCACTGCAACATTCAGCTGACGAAAGACGAAGTTACTGAAGCTGTGAAAAAGATGCTGAATGAACCGGAATATGTTTGCGCCCGAACCGGCCTGCTTCCCTTTTGTGCTACAAATAAACCACCTGCTGTAAGCATCTCACCTCTGTTTGTTATAGAATTTATGATCTCCTTATATGCACCCTGTTAACTCCAGTCCTTTCTGAGACAAGGAGATGATCCTTTTTGGAGCAAGAAGCTTCAAGAGCCGACAGAAAAGGTAACCCGACCCAAAACAAGGGTGAAGAAACCCGCTCAGAAGAAAAGGAACACCGCTTCCTCTACCCCGGATTTAGATGAGGATGATGTGGGTAATCCGGACCTTGAGGTAGACCTCGATTCAGTTGGCTTACTTTTTATACGTCTTATTGATGATGATATTTGTCAGGACGACGCTGAAGCGAGTAATGCTGAAGGCCCAGAGGTAACTATTCTTTCTTCTGATACAGTTCCTTTGCTTTTGAAAAAACCTCGCCAAGCAAACCGGAAAGTTAAATTTTCTCATCCTCTTGCTTACTTGGATCCCAAATTTCTTGTGAAGACCCAGCAACATGAAGCTCGTCGCACCACCCGGCATAGTGGCCAGGTAGTTACCTCCGCCGGTTTACCGAACAGCCCGGTTCGGAAATGCCGCTCAGAGGTCTCCGATTTATGCGCTAGCTTTCCTCCTAAAGCAGGTTTAATTCGTCAGCCTCTTAATCCATCTGACTCCGATTATCAGGTCACTTCCCATTCATCTTCTGGTGAATCTTCAGCCACTCAACTGCCACCGCTAAAGACAGTTATTGGGTAAGTTGGACCGATCACAACATATTTCCATATGGGTTTCTTAATCCATCTTACACCGTTCTTTTCAATCTTTGGGTCTTTCCCAGGGCTAAACCTAGACCGAGCAAGAAGGCTCGTCTGGATAATCCGGCCGAAGGAACTGCCGCTCCTGAACCGGAGAGAACTCCTGGTGTTGATGCTCTAGTTCGTGAAGACATTCAGAATTATCTACCTCCACAAGATGACGCCTATGCTGAAGAGAGGCCTACCAATCCTGCCAGCCGTACCGATCAGCCTGCCAGTCCTGTTCGGGTTGAGGAATCCATCCACCCTTCTGGAACTGTTGATAAACCGACAGTGCCAATGCAGAGCAGCGATTCCAAAGATGATGATGTTGTGATTACCGGCATTGGTCGCTCTAAACCGGGGAACTCTGCTACTTTAGCCAAGCATACTGCCAAGGAAGAAATCTTGGCCATAAAGGGCAAATGGGACATTGATTCCTCAACGTACGCCGCTTTAAGCGCCCAAGATCTTTATTCTGGGTACCTGAACCGACTGTACACCAGTCGCGATTATGAAGCTGGCATGATCAGGATGATGAAAGAAAAACTTGAGGTAACTCTCTTGTGCTTCATTCTGTTGCAACTTAGCTTCTCAATTTTTTCCAATCCGAGATGGTAATCCGAATCATGCTGCCTTGACAACTAAGGTCCGGTTTAAAAACCCAGGACTTCAACATAGGTCGTAACCAGAAAACATCATCAAATAACCATTAGCCCCCAAGTGCCAAGTTTAGATACTTGTATTAATCCTGGGACTTTTGTAATGTAAAACATGCGTTAAGCTCAAGTACGCATTAGCCCCCAAGTATCGAGCACATAACTTGCTTGTGTGGTTGATACTTCCAAACCGTGCAATATTTTCTGAACACTGTTGATGACCTGCTGCAGGGGGATCTGAAGACCAAAGAGAAATAAGTCTCGGACCTTCAGGAAATCCTAAAAACCCAGCAGGTTGAAACTGCCAAAGTGAAGGAAGAATTGACCAATGCCTTAACCGTTATGGAACAGCTGAAAGAAGCCCGCAAAAAGGAACAAGCTGATTGGGCTACTGAAAAAGCTCTTTTGATTAAAAGGGCTGAAAATGCCAAAGCTGCTCTCAAACCGGTGGTTGATGAATTATCCACCGTAAAGCGACAAATACACTCCATGACCTCTGCCGTCTTTGGTAAATTTCTTTTGATGCCCTTCCTCCAATTTGCACTTTGTCTGCTATATCCTATGTCCGGTTTGTAATCCATCTTGAAACACTGCAGGCACACGTATTGGACACTTGGGTTCTGATGTGCGGATGAAACTCAAAGCTGCTTATACTTTGATTGAACAGCTGTATACCGGAGCACAGAGAGCTATCACCACTGCATCGCATAACAACCCCGCACCGTCTCTGATTCAAGACACGTTAAAAAGGTTATCCATGCTTCCTGCCCGGATTGAAGAGTTAAAAAGATCAGCTGCTCGAACCGGAGCCATCACTGCCTTGATCCGGGCCAAAGCGTGGGTGCCAGACTTTGATCCTGTCGAAGCGGCACAAGGATATCCCAGCTTGAAAGAAGAAGGTTCAGACTTCGGTGAAAATGACTTGAGGGCGATAAACCGGGCGGTGCGCCCCCTAGCTTGTCAATTGGCTGAAGAAGCAGATCTGACACATTATCAGGCCCAATATGATAACCAGAACAAGCGAGTAGCTGCCCCGATCCCTGAAGCGGAAAACCTTATTCCTCCAATCCGTAAGCATACCTACGCCCTTGACATTGAACCGTCTTTGCTGATTCATGAAGAAGCTGTCTTTCAAGCGTTAATGGGAATCGACTGGACCACTGCTGATTTCCAGCCAATGGGTAGCCATGATAAGGCTGAAGCGGCGCAAGATGATCCACAACCTTCGAACCGAGGCGGCGAACAGGCGTAATCAAAGCTCCGGTTCACCTCCATTGGTGATGTGAATCCGTCAAAAAAAACAATATATTCAGGCACTACGCTGCCTTGTAATAAGATAGTTAATACCTCTGTGTTTGAATGCGCCCTTGTGCACGGGTACTGATGCCCTTGCCATTGACTTTTTCCAACTTGTGTTTCCTGTCTTTACTGGGTACAAAGGACGGTCTTTCAACCATATGAACCGTGCTGCGCCTTTGCCAAACCGGGCAACTTGCCTCCGGGTTAAAAAACGGACCAGGCTGTGTCAGCTGAATCGGTTTAAAAGTATTTGTCGTTCCGAAGAACAAAAACACCACAAGAAGGAAGATAACAAAAAACCAAATACGAGAGGAAAACGCAATAGTAAAACGCATGCAAATGGTGGTTGCTATGAACCGTTCAGAAGGCGTTACCATCGTCAAGACAAAAAAAACCAAGCCCCCAAGAGGTGTAGCTACGGTTTAAGTCGACTAGGTTCCTAACTGAATCGTGGCAAATATGTCGGTCAAATGGCATTGCATTGGTTCGGATTCGACCAAGCCCCCAAGTGACTCAGTGGCCTAGGGCCGATCAAGTGGCATTGCGTTGGTTCGGACACGACCAAGCCCCCAAATGACTTATTGGCTGTTTAAAAGCTGATCAGAAGGCATTACCATCATCAAGACATGACCGAGCTCCCATAAGGTGTAACTACGGTTCAAGTCGATTAGGTCCCCAACTGACTTAGTGGCAAATGTGCCAGCCAGAAGGCATTACCGTCGTCAAGACATGACCAAGCTCCCCGGAGGTGCGGCTACGGTTCAGGTCGACTAGGTCCCCAACTGACTTTGTTGATTTCCTGTGAAGCGATCTCAAGGGGTAAACCGGAGGTTGCCCTAAAGCGAATCAACTCCGTGTAACCACGCATGATGTGAAGAAAAACAGAGATCCCGCTTTACTCGAGGCTCCGGTTCATTATATTGATCATAATATATACATGGTCATGATATGTACATAAACAGAGCCCAAGGCTCATGTATAGTAAGGCCGAAGATGAGCTATGTTTCACGGCCTGCTGGTCTCCTCTTCTGATGTGCGTGAATCTTTGCGCTCTCGAATATCAATCAGGTAGTATGACCCATTATTCAGATTCTTGCTGACCACAAAAGGTCCTTCCCAAGGTGGGGATAATTTATGCTGATCAGACTGATCCTGGATGAGCCGAAGCACCAAATCCCCCTCCTGAAAGGTTCTGGTCTTAACCCGACGGCTGTGGTAACGGCGAAGATCTTGCTGGTAAATCGCTGAACGGGCAGCTGCTAATTCACGTTCCTCATCCAACAAGTCAAGAGCGTCCTGCCGTGCCTGCTCGTTGCCCTCTTCAACATAAGCTGCCACACGAGGTGAATCATGTCGTATATCACTGGGGAGAACCGCCTCTGCTCCATAGACCATAAAGAACGGCGTAAACCCCGTGGATCTGTTAGGCGTGGTGTTGATACTCCATAATACAGACGGTAGCTCCTCAACCCAACAACCCGGCGTCCTTTGCAAAGGGACCAGAAGCCAGGGTTTGATACCTCTCAAGATCTCTTGATTCGCTCGTTCTGCTTGACCATTAGATTGTGGGTGAGCTACTGAAGAAACATCAAGCCGTATATGCTCACGTGCGCAGAACTCTTTCATGGCACCTTTGGATAGATTGGTACCATTATCTGTGATGATGCTGTGTGGAAAGCCAAACCGGAAGATCACCTTCTTTATAAACCGAACCGCCGTGGCCGCATCACATTTACTGACAGGTTCTGCCTCCACCCACTTTGTAAATTTGTCAACCGCCACCAATAGGTGGGTCCTCTTATCTTTGGAACGTTTAAAAGGCCCAACCATATCGAGCCCCCAAGTCGCAAACGGCCAAGTAATTGGAATCATCCTCAATTCTTGAGCCGGTATGTGCGCTTGTTTGGAAAATTTCTGGCAACCATCACATAACCTGACCAGGTCTTCTGCATCAGCATGAGATGTTAACCAGTAGAAACCGTGGCGGAACGCTTTAGCCACCAATGATTTTGAACCGGCGTGGTGGCCGCAATCCCCTTCATGTATTTCACGTAATATCTCGCACCCCTCCTCAGGGGATACGCACCGTTGCAGCGCTCCTGACACGCTGCGATGATGTAGCTCCCCTTTGAGAATGGTCATAGACTTGGACCGCCGTACTATCTGCCGAGCCAAGGTTTCGTCTTCTGGCAACTCACCCCGGTTCATATATGCCAGATAAGGAAGCGTCCAATCCGGGATGACGTGAAGAGCCGCCACTAATTGAGCCTCCAGATCAGGAATAGCCAACTCCAGCTCACCGGGTAGCTGTACCGATGGGTGATACAATACATCCAAGAAAACATTGGGTGGGACCGGTTTACGCTGAGAGCCCAAGCGGCTTAAAGCGTCCGCTGCCTCATTCTTTCTGCGGTCCACATGGTCCACTTGATAGCCTTTGAAATGCCCAGCCACCATATCTACTTCACGACGGTATGCAGCCATGAGCGGGTCCTTAGAATCCCAGGTGCCAGATACCTGCTGAGCCACTAGATCCGAATCACCAAAGCACCTAACTCGGCTCAGATTCATCTCTTTAGCCATCCGAAGACCATGAAGCAAAGCTTCATACTCAGCCGCATTATTTGTACAGGGGAACATTAAACGGAGGACATAACAAAACTTATCTCCTCGTGGGGAAGTTAAAACGACTCCAGCCCCCGAGCCTTCCAATTGTCTGGATCCGTCAAAATGAATAGTCCAATATGTGTTATCTGGCTTCTCCTTAGGTGCTTGTAACTCTATCCAATCGTTTATGAAGTCGACAAGTGCTTGTGACTTTATGGCCGTCCGGGGTACGTATCTTAAACCGTGCGGCCCAAGCTCGATAGCCCACTTGGCAATCCGACCGGTCGCCTCCCGGTTCTGTATGATGTCACCCAAAGGAGCAGAACTGACCACCGTGATGGGGTGTCCTTGAAAATATTGCCTCAGCTTCCGGCTTGCCATAAAAACACCATATACCAGCTTCTGCCAATGCGGATACCTTTGTTTGGACTCGATAAGCACTTCGCTGATATAGTAAACCGGTCGCTGAACCGGATGCTCCTTCCCAGCCTCCTTACGTTCTACCACCATCGCCACACTGACTGCTCTGGCGTTTGCAGCAACATATAACAGGAGTGGCTCTTTATCTACAGGGGCTGCCAACACTGGCGGATTGACTAACTGTCGCTTCAAGTCCTCAAACGCTTTATCAGCCCCCGGACTCCAAACAAATTGATCTGTCTTCTTGAGCATTTGATACAAGGGGATCGCCTTTTCACCAAGGCGGCTAATAAACCGGCTTAACGCTGCAATCCGCCCGGCCATGCGCTGAACATCATTGACGCATTTCGGTTTGGCCAGGAGGTGATGGCTGTGATCTTTTCCGGATTGGCCTCAATTCCTCTATGGGACACTAAGAATCCCAACAACTTGCCTGCAGGTACACCAAAAACACATTTAGCTGGGTTGAGCATCATTTGGTACACTCTCAAGTTATCGAAGGTTTCCTTCAAATCATCAATCAGGGTCTCCTTCTTTCGTGACTTGACCACAATATCATCCACATAAGCATGTACATTACGACCAATCTGTTCGTGGAGGCAATTTTGCACACACCGTTGATAAGTAGCCTGCGCACTTTTAAGCCCGAAGGGCATAGAAACATAGCAGAAGGCTCCAAAGGGAGTAATGAAAGCTGTCTTCTCCTGGTCCTTAACTGCCATCTTGATCTGATGATAACCCGAATAGGCATCCAAAAAACTCAAACGCTCGCAACCTGCCGTAGCATCAATGATTTGATCAATACGGGGGAGAGCAAAAGGATCCGCTGGACAGGCTTTATTCAAGTCTGTGTAATCCACACACATGCGCCAGGTGCCATTTTTCTTAAGAACCAGCACCGGATTAGCAAGCCACTCGGGATGAAAAACCTCAATAATAAAACCAGCTGCCAGGAGCCTGGCTACTTCCTCACCAATCGCTTTACGTCTTTCTTCGTTAAACCGGTGTAGGAACTGTTTTACCGGTTTATACTTAGGATCCACATTAAGGGTGTGCTCAGCGAGTCGCCTCGGTACACCAGGCATGTCAGACGGCTTCCATGCAAAGATGTCCCGATTCTCACGGATGAACTCGATGAGCGCGCTTTCCTATTTTGGATCCAAGTTTGCACTAATGTTGAACTGCTTGGACGAATCGCCAGGTACGAAGTCAACAAGCTTAGTTTCGGCAGTTGATTTGAACTTCAAGGCCGGATCGTGGTCCGTAGTTGGCTTCTTTAATGAAGTCATGTCCTCCGGATCGACATTGTCTTTGTACTGCTTTAACTCCTCCGTAGCACAAACCGATTCTGCATAAGTCGCATCTCCTTCCTCGCATTCCAAAGCGATTCGACGGCTCCCATGAACCGTTATAGTGCCCTTGTAACCCGGCATCTTGAGTTGCAGATATACATAGCAGGGCCGTGCCATAAATTTTGCATAGGCCGGTCGTCCGAACAAAGCGTGGTATGGACTTTGGATTTTAACCACTTCAAACGCCAGCGTCTCTGATCTGGAATCATGACTATCGCCGAAGACCACTTCAAGGGCTATCTTACCAACAGGGTACGCAGACTTGCCAGGCACCACCCCGTGGAACACTGTATTGGTCGGTTTGAGATCCTTATCCACCAGTCCCATGCGATGGAAGGTCTCATAATACAAGATGTTAATGCTGCTCCCTCCGTCCATGAGTTCCTTGGTGAGCTTATAACCTCCCACCTGAGGCGCCACCACCAATGCTAACTGACCCGGATTATAAACCCTGGGAGGGTGATCTTCTCGGCTCCATATGATTGGTTGTTCCGACCAGCGCAGATAGTAAGGCGTGGCCGGTTCAACAGCACTAACTGCCCGCCTCTGAAGCTTTCTATCCCGTCTATCCAAGCTTGTAGTAAAAACATGATACTGTCCGCCACTCAACTGTTTCGGGTTGCTCTGATAACCTGATTGCTGCTGTTGCTGCTGGCCGTAACCACTCTGATTACCTTGATTATTTTGGCTGCTCTGTCCGCCCGGATTACCATGGAACCCTGGACCGGAATTTCCGCCGCCGTACCCTGATCCGGAACCTGAACCGCCGCCAGAGCTGTGATCATATTGGAAAATGTTTGAGCTTTTGAATTCCTTCATGATGTAACAATCCTTCCAAAGATGGGTTGCTGGCTCCTCTTTTGTTCCGTGCTTCGGACAGGGCTGGTTTAAGAAAAAGTTCAAACGCTCCGGATTAGGACCGGGATTTCCGCGAAAACCTGGTTGTTTCCCCTTACGACGCTGGCCCTTATTCTGTGCACTTGTGTTGGCCACAAAATCCACGCTCCCATCCGGTTTACGCTTACCTCCGCCTCCATTACCTGTTGGTCGATGCTGCTGGCCTTTGGTGTTGCTATTCTTCTTTCCCTTCCCTGCTTTGTCGTCACCAGAGTTAGGATCCTTGGTACTGTCAGAATCCGCATACTTCACTAAAGCGGTCATGAGCGTTCCCATATCCGTGCAATCACGCTTCATCCGGCCTAACTTTAGCTTCAAAGGGCCGAACCGACAGTTGCCTTCCAACAGCACCACGGCGGTGTCTGCGTTGATGCGATCTGAAGAGTGCAAAACTTCTGATACCCGGCGTACCCAATGGGTAGTTGACTCCCCTTCTTGCTGAACGCAAGCTTCTAGGTCAACTATCGACATTGGCTGTTTGCACGTGTCCTTGAAATTTTTGATGAACCGGGCTCGCAACTGGGCCCACGAATTAATGGAATTAGGCGGTAGGCTCTTTAGCCAAGTCCGGGCCGTTCCTTCTAACATCATGGTAAAATACTTCGCACACGCTGTGTCATCCACATCCAGCATCTCCATAGCCATCTCATAGCTCTCCACCCATGTCTCCGGAGGCTGATCTGCCGTGTAATTTGGTACCTTGCGGGGGCCCTTGAAGTCTTTCGGCAGGCGTACGTTGCGCAAAGCGGGAACAAGGCACGGTACTCCCAAAGAACTAGAAACCACCCCCGGTTCAATCGTAGCAGCTGGGAAGATAGGTGTAAGCTGACGAGCCTGATGCTGCGCTGCTAATCCGGCCTCCTGCACACGGGCGCGATCCACATTCTCCTGAGCATTGTCGACGCCCGCCGGATTGTTGCCGCGGAGCGCTTCACGCCTGGCATTACTTGAAACCGCCGGCTCCTCCATGCGCCTACTATAGCTCCTGCTGGGGCGAGGGGTGGAGTGAATCCGATCATGGCTTTGCGAATATGCTTCTTGTTGGGCCAAAGCGGTCCTAAGGAGCTCCTTGACCCGGCGTGTCTCTTCATCCTGTGGTGAATTGCCTTCGATCGGAATGGCTTCCAACCGAGCTGCCGCCGCGACGAGGTTATCCATCGGGTTGGAATAATGGCCCGATGGTGTTGGCACGGCCTGTGGTGTACCAGTGTTGTGACGAGGCAGGTTTATTATACGGTGCTAAACCGGGGCGCCAACTGTCGCTTCCGCACGGTTTACCCCCGGGGTGTTGAAGAGATTTCTGGCATCGAGGGCTGCGGGCACTCGAGATCAGAATTTCCTCTTCAGGACTTCCTGAGACGCATTCTGGTCCATCATGAACCTGTAAGCCTGTGCATCTAAAGCGGCGCGCTCTGCTGTCATCCTGGCCTCTTCTGCTGCCAGCTCTGCTTTAGCTTGAGTGATCTGTTCTCTCACTTTGGCAATCTCGGCCTTGTGAACCTCCTGATCCACCGGGTTGGCTTCCGCCATGAGCGCTGCCAGCGCGTCAAACAGATCTGACAATACTTGGGCTGGTGAGTCCGCAGGGCCTCCTGCCCGCGCAGCTGTTGCCGCTGCCGATCCAGAGATCACTGCTGCCGCAGTTGATGAATGTGGCGTCGCCTGTGTTCCAGCCATGAAGATCCCAACTCGATAGGGCAGATCAGAGGGGTCCGGAATACTGTCGCCATCGGAGCTGCCCCCAATCCGATCATCTTGCAGCTGGTATAGAGACTCGGTTTCTCCGGTTGACGTTTCATCGCCGGAGTAGATGGCGGTTTCGTCACCGGATTCGGATCCTTCCTCGTAGCTTCCTCCGTGGATGACTCCCATGAAGGCGCGCTTCCTGGTCGGTTTAGCCAGGGTCGATCTCGTGCACTGAGCTGTCTCGACGAGGTCGGTGCAGACGCCCAGCTCGGGGCCCGCTTCACCGATCTTGCCGATGAAAACATGGATGCCGCCAAAGGGGACCCGGTATCCGTACTCGATCGAGCCGGCGTCGGGGCCCCAGCCTGTGCTGTCGATGTAGAGTTTTCCGCGACGACTTTTGGTCATCCGGCCCACAGCGTAGCCCTCGAGTCCTTCAAAGCGGCCCTCCAAGAACTTGCAACCATCTCGCGATAGCCCCACGGTGGGCGCCAACTGTCGTGGATTTGTCACGGCAGATGTCCTAGCGAAAGGACTTAGTCGTGGAGCCATCGCAACGGGTTAACTTGAAGGGGTTAAAACGGACGCAAGGACACAGAGTTATACTAGTTCGGCCCCTTCGATGAAGGTAAAAGCCTACGTCTAGTTGTGATGGGATTGATGTGTTTCGAGGGCTAGGGAGCGATAAGCTTCGCCTAAACCTCGAGTTGTTGTCCTCTCCCTTTAAACCGTCGTCGGGTCGTCCCCTTATATACACGGGTGACGCCCGTCGGTCTACAAAGTCCCAACCTCCGGTTCATAAACGTGCCCGGGTTGGTCTCTCTATTCCTAACTTACAATGCAAGTTTACCTCAGGCCGGTTTACGTCCATAAACCTTTAAACCGATTATAGGCCTTGGGTCCTTCTATTTCTCCTTGGGCTTTAACATCTTGGGTCCATTGACGGAGCTAACCCGGGCCCTGTAGGCCGGTTTACCCCAAATAGCAATATCCCCAACACTATCCCCGCTCCTCACCGCGCGACGGACACGTCCGCCCGGCGCCGGACGCGTCCGCCGCCGCCTCCCACCGCCGCCGCCCCGGAGAGACAGAGACGGGCCCTCCCGGCCCGTACGCCGCCGCCGCGCCACCCGTCGCCCCGGCCCGCGCTCCGCCGCGCGCGCCCGGCCGCCCCGCTGCCACCGCCTCCGGCCACGCCTCCCGCGCCCCCGCCGTCGCCCTCGCCGGCGAGCCCGACCCGGCGGCCAGATCTGGATCAGTCCTGAAAATTTTGCATTATGTGCCCCTGTTCATCGCGTCATAACTCGGCATACGTACCTCCGTTTCGTGCGTATGATATATCAAAATGTTCATAGTGATATGCTCTCTATTTTGTTCCATTGTGCCATGCTCGTTTGAGGCCATCTTGATGCCCAAATCATCGTTGCAAGAGTGCAATATGATGTTAACTGCTGTCTGTTAACAGAACTTGATGATTTGTCATTTTTTTTACATTTTGTGTGTGCATCCTATGAGCATAATGTCTACATGTGTTTTCTTATATGCCATGCCATATTTACATTGGTGCAATCCTTGTATTTTGATATTCTCTGTAGTGAGTGCATCAAGCTTGCAAAGAGGAGTACTTAATGTTGTTGTTTTCAGGGACTGTTCTGCTGTTATTTTTATGCCATGTAAACTTGTTGCTACAGTGAGAACCATGCATATTTAGAGGTAGTTAATTAATAGTGTTTTGTATATATGGTTATGCTTTATCCATTCATGCCTCTGTTTGCAATTATAGAGTACACTAGCATGTCTTAATCTTGCTCTACTTTTGCTATAAAATGTTCCTGGTAGATTGTTTACATGTTATTCAATTTTGCCACGGTTGTTGCTATTGATCCATGCATGCTATGAACTTGATCTTGCTATGATTGTCTACATAAACATGGCATATTGCTGGTAGTATGCTTGTATTGTCATGAAAGGCCTTGTGGTGAGTGATTCGAGCTCGCAAAGTTGCCATCATGTTGCTGTTTATGCCATGCTCTCTAATTCTGAATCTGTAACGAAACTTCCTATGTTTACATGGGTGGCATTATATCTTCTGTGCCTTTTTGGCTCATGATCCCTAAAGGACTTTTGTTATATGCATTTATTATATTCATGCCATGCCTTGTTTTGCTATGATATGTTCCTGTAGCCTTGTTTCATGCTCTAAACATGGCTTCCTGATGTTAATTTCTAATGTGTTGGTGTTTTCACTAAATCTGTGAAGCTGATATTTTTTGCACTTTTGTCATGCTTTGTTTCAACCTGTTTTGTTATGATTTAGCCGTAGCTCATTTTTCATGTTTTGTCAAGCATCTTTAGTACATCACTGCCATATGCTTTGTTGTTATGTTGGAGTGCAGTAGCTTAGTTTCTTGTTACATTCTAGATGGCATCATGCTGTTAATCGCAGATTGATGTCATTTTTGTTTTGCTTGCCATTTGCAAACCGTGCATCCGAATCCGGTGATCTTTATATCGATTTCAACCGAAATCATCTCATCTTTCCAGCGGCATAATTGGTTTGCCAAGTTGCCTTGTTCATCCTTTTTCCTTCCGGAACACGCATATGCATTGCATATTACATCTCGCATATCATGCCATGTTTTGCATCATGTTGCTTGAGCATTGCACCGTTTTGATTGTTGTTCCATTTCTTGTGTTCTTGCTTTGGGTAGAGCCGGGAGGCGAGTTCGTGAACGAGGAACCTGTTGAGAACGCTATCGAGGATCAAGCTTTCGACAACGCTGAGAACTTTGCAGGCAAGATGACCATACCCTTGAAATCACTTCTATCTTTGCTTGCTAGTTGTTCTCTCTCTTGCTATGCCGCGCTACCTTCCACTTGCTATATCATGCCTCCCTAATTGCCATGAACCTCTAACCTTTGTCACCCTTCCTAGCAAAACGTTGTTTGGCTAAGTTACCGCTTTTGCTCAGCCCCTCTTATAGCGTTGCTAGTTGCAGGTGAAGTTGAAGTTGGTTCCATGTTGGAACATGGATATTGTTGCGTTATCACAATTACCTCTTATTTAATTAATGCAACTATATACTTGGTAAAGGGTGGAAGGCTCGGCCTTATGCCTGGTGTTTTGTTCCACTCTTGCCGCCCTAGTTTCCATCATACCGGTGTTATGTTCCTTGATATTGTGTCCCTTACACGGTTGGGTGATTTATGGGACCCCCTAGACAGTTCGTCTTGAATAAAACTCCTCCGGCAAGGCCCAACCTTGGTTTTACATTAGCCAGCCTATTACCTTTCCATTGGGTTTTCGCGAGCCCGAGGGTCATCTTTATTTACCCCCCCCCCCCCGGGCCAGTGTTCCTCTGAATGCTGGTCCAAACTGAGCGATGTCCGGCGCCCCCTGGGAAATAAGGGTCTATGCCAACCCGACATCTTGCTCATCCGGTGTGCCCTGAGAACGAGATATGTGCAGCTCCTATCGGGATTTGTCGGCACATTCAGGCGGCTTTGCTGGTTTTGTTTTAACTTGTCGAAATGTCTTGTAACCGGGATTCCGAGACTGATCGGGTCTTTCCGGGAGAAGGAATATCCTTCGTTGACCGTGAGAGCTTATGATGGGCTAAGTTGGGACACCCCTGCAGGGTATAAACTTTCGAAAGTCGTGTCCGCGGTTATGTGGCAGATGGGAATTTGTTAATGTCCGGTTGTAGAGAACTTGACACATGACTTATTTAAAGTGCACCAACCGAGTGTGTTAGCCGTGATGGTCTCTTTTCGGCGGAGTCCGGGAAGAGAACACGGGCTTGTGTTATGCCTGAACGTAAGTAGTTTCAGGATCACTTCTTGGTCACTTCTAGCTTCGCGACCGTGCGCTGCTTCTCTTCTCGCTCTCATTTGCGTATGTTAGCCACCATATATGCTTAGTGCTTGCTGCAGCTCCACCTCATTACCCTATCCTACCCATAAGCTTAAATAGTCTTAATCTCGCGGGTGTGAGATTGCTGAGTCCCCGTGACTCACAGATTCTACCAAAACAGTTGCAGGTGCCGACGATGCCACTGCAGGTGACACAACCGAGCTCAAGTGGGAGTTCGATGAGGAACTTGGTCGTTACTATGTTTCTTTTCCTGATGATTAGTAGTGGTGCCGAGTTGGGGCGATCGAGGATCTAGCATTTGGGATTTTCTTCTTTTCCATTTGTATTTGTCCGTAGTCGGACTATGTGTGTACTCTGGATGATGTATGTTTAATTTATGTATTGTGTGAAGTGGCGATTGTAAGCCAACTCTTTATCCCATTCTTGTTGTTTACATGGGATTGTGTGAAAATGACCCTTCTTGCGACAAAACCTACAATGCGGTTATGCCTCTAAGTCGTGCCTCGACACGTGGGAGATATAACCGCATCGTGGGTGTTATAAGTTGGTAATCAGAGCCTTCCCCGACTTAGGAGCCCCTGCTTGATTGAATCGCTAGCGTTGTTGAGTCTAGAACAAAAATGTTTTGAGTGTTAGGATTATATATATCGGAGAGTAGGATTCTTTTTACTCCTCAGTCCCTTCGTCGCTCTGGTGAGGTCTCCTGACGTAGAAGTTTTGACTCTTCTCTCCTTAAATTTCACTAAAAAAAATTTAGGATCACGCGGGTATCTTGGAATCGTTCCGATGGTTTAGTGACGAGAACATTGTTCTTGGTGCCTCCTGACATTAGGGGTTGTGGCAGTGTCCCGGGGAGTTGAGCTCCGAGGTGTTGTCGTCACAATTTTATCGTTGCAGTTCCGGAATACCTGAGTTTTTTTTGTCGACATCGAAAATCTCTTTTGTGCAGTTGTTGGTGAGATAACCTCGACGCCACCCAGTACTGGGGTGGGAGTTCGGGAGTATTGCCATAACTCGCATAACGGATGCTTTTCGAAGGTTGAGGTACACGATTTCCGGAGTTTTCTTGGTTATGTGTTGACGGATGGATACAGCTGGATGTAGGGATTGTTTAGTTTTGGGTGAGATATATATTGCTTCCCCTGTATCCCCAACACCAGATTGCATAACCAGAAAGTTTCAGGAGTTTATAGGTGGGAATTCAAGTAGCTCTTAGGATATCTTTCCTACAGATGCATGGGTTTGACGTCAAGTGGTCTGCCTATTCACGGTCGGTTTTACAGTGGTCTCGTTGTGTCTTAAAGAGTCCTTGGCTATGCTGACTCGGGGACACTTCGTATGTCATGTGCACTGCCTTGTACATGATGGTGTTGTACGATCGAGCCCGTGTAGGCCCCACCACAAAAACTTCAGACGAAATCTCTATCATATGTTTGTTCCGGCTTATTCTGCAAGCCAACCCTTTGCTTTTGTTTTGAGTTGTGGTATTCGAGTTACTCCGAAGTCATATGTTGATTCCATTCCTATTCTAAGTGGCTTCTCAACTTATGGAAATGTGATGATTTACTTTGGAATTCATTCGTTCATTCTTGTTCAAATGTTAAGGCTATATGTTGTAATTTCAATCCTTTGATTCAGCTCGAATATATGTCTTTAAAGTTGCTAACGGATGTCACCCTCTTCAGGATGGCTCTGCCAAGGCGTCAGAATCCGCAAAACAATGATGGGAGTCAGGCGAACCCTCCGCCTCCTCCTTCGCCTCCAGAGGCATGGCAAGCTTTGATGACTGCCACCAATGCCAATGCTCAGATACTGATTCAGCTCATGCAAGAACGCAACCAAGGCCAAGGCAATCAAGGGAATCAAGGTCAAGGGCAGTTTAACCATCAGCCTCAATTTGCTACCCTCAACCAGTTCCTTGCTAATCAGCCGAAGTCTTTCAGCTACTGTGCCGAGGCCATAGACGCCGATGATTGGCTCGTGGACATCAACAAGCATTTTGGATGTAGCAATGTCAGGCCTGAGGACTATGTCAAGTTTGCTTCTTTTCAACTCAATGACCAAGCTGCGGATTGGTATCAACAATACAAAGATTCCAGAGGAGGTCGTGTGATTACCTGGGATGATTTCCGCCGAGACTTCAAAGCTCACCACATTCCTCAAAGTGTTGTTGAGAGCAAGCATGAGGAGTTCCGCAATCTCAAGCAAGGCAACATGTCTGTGTATCAATAAAACATCCAGTTTCAGAAACTTGCTCGCTTCGCTAAACAAGATGTCCCTGATGAAAAGAGCATGATCTATCAATTCAGAGGTGGCCTCAGAGAAGACCTATAGTTAGCTCTCGTTCTTGTTGAGCCTACTCAGTTTGATCAATTCTATAACATGGCTCTTAAGCAAGAAGCTGCCCAGCTCAAGAGTGAGGCTTCCAAAAAGAGAATCAGGGATGCAGTTCAGTCTTCTTCTTCCTCGCAAGTGGCAACTAAGCAACAGAAATTCTGGCTTCCTCCTCCTCCGTTCCGTCAGCCTTACCAGCAAAAGAACAAAGGTGGCCATGGATCTTCCCACCCACCCAACCCTGGCTATCAGAACGAGTCTCAGAATCAAGCTCCAAGGTCAAATGCTCCTTATCATCGTCCGCTCTAAGAGGTGACTTGCAACAAGTGTCAGCAGAAGGGTCACTATGCTAATAAATGCTTCAACCAAAGGCGCCTTCCACCTCCTCCTCCTGTGAGATCTTCAAGCAATGTCGTGGTCAAGCATAATTCCAAGTCTGCTAAGGTGAACATGATGAATGCAGCTCAAGCGGAGGAATCTACTGATGTGATAATGGGTAATCTTCCAGTTAATGGTATTCCTGCAAAAGTTTTATTTGATACGGGTGCATCTATTTCATTCATATCAAAGCCTTTTGCATCCATGCAAGATTTGCATACGGTTGATCTGCCTAAGCCGATAGCGGTTTCCTCTCCGGGTTTATTCATGAACACCAAAATGATGGCTCCGGATGTTTCCATCAAGATGGGCAACTATAAATTTCTGTCTTCTCCAATGGTTCTTGGTGACTCAGATATTGATCTAATTGTCGGGATGGACTGGCTTTCTAAGCACAAGGCTCAGCTTGATTGTGCTGCCAGAGAGATTCAATTGACACACTCTTCTGAGGATCTGATCATTTATGCCGCTCGTGATGAAACCATTCGGTTGTTTTCTCTCAATGAGAATGGAGAGTTGGAGGCTATTTCTCAAATTCCAGTTGTTTGTGAGTACCAAGATGTTTTTCCATAAGAGCTTCCGGGTATGCCTCCTCACCGGCCAGTTGAGTTCGTTATCGATCTTGAACCTGGCACTGAACCCGTTTGCAAGCGTCCATACAAGCTTGGACCAATAGAGCTGAAAGAATTGAAGAAGCAGCTCGATGAACAAGAGCGTCTGGGTTTGATCAGATGAGTTCTTCTCCATGGGGTTGTGGAGTTCTTTTTGTCCAGAAGAAGGATGGCACGGACCAACTTTGCGTTGATTACCGTCCATTGAATAAGAAGACAATCAAGAACAAGTACCCACTTCCCAACATCAATGAGATATTCGAGCAACTTAAAGGTGCAAAGGTGTTCTCCAAGCTTGACCTTCGTATGGGTTATCATCAGATTCGCATTCATGAGCAAGATATTCCCAAGACAGCATTTAGAACTAGCTTCGGTTCCTATGAATATACTGTCATGTCTTTCGGCCTTGTCAATGCTCCTCCAACGTTCTCTCGCATGATGAATTTCATCTTCAACCCCTACACAAATGAATTCGTCCTGGTGTATCTTGATGATATCTTGGTCTTCTCCAAGAATAAGAAGGACCATGCCAAACATTTGCGATTGGTGCTCGACAAGCTCAGAGAGTATCAATTCTATGCGAAGTTTTCCAAATGTGAGTTCTGGCTTGATGAAGTTCTTTACCTTGGGCATATCATCTCTGCCAAGGGCATCGCTGTTAATCCAGAGAAGGTTGCTTCAATTGTGAATTGGGAACCTCCTCAGAATGTCAAGCAGCTCCGCAGTTTCCTTGGGCTTGCAAGCTATTGCCGAAGATTCGTTGAGAATTTCTCTAGGATTGCAAAGCCTCTTTCCAACCTCCTCCAGAAGCATGTGAAATATGTCTGGACTCCTGAGTGTGACGTTGCTTTCAGCACTCTCAAAGAGAAACTTGTCACAGCTCCTGTCTTAACTCCTCATGACGAATCCAAGCCATTCAAAGTTTTCTGTGATGCTTCTCTTCAAGTTCTTGGTGCTGTGTTAATGCAGTAGAAGAAGGTTGTTGCCTATACCTCTCGTCAGTTGAAGCCCAACGAAAAGAACTACCCCACTCACGATCTTGAGTTGGCGGCAGTTGTCCATGCATTAATAACATGGAGACATCTCTTGCTGGGAAGGAAAGTGGATATTTTCATCGATCACAAGAGTCTCAAGTATATCTTCACTCAACCCAACCTCAACCTCATGCAAACTCGATGGGTCGAAATGATTCAAGAGTACAATCCAAGCATTGAATATACTCCTGGCAAGGCGAATGTGATTGCAGATGCTTTGAGCAGAAAGGCTTATTGCAACAGCTTAATTCTCAAGCCCTTCCAACCGGATCTTTGTGAAGCTTTCCACAAGTTGAATCTCCAAGTTGTTCCTCAAGGTTTTCTTGCCAACCTCGTAGTCTCTCCTACCTTGGAAGATCAAATTCGGGAGGCATAACTCCTGGATACCATGGTGAAGAAGGTGAAACATGGTATTGACAAGGGCCTCTCCAAATACAAGTGCTATCGCATTGATGACAGAGACACTTTATTCTTCGAGGACCGGATTGTGGTTCGTAAAGGTGATCTAAGGAAGGTCATAATGAACGAACCGCACAATTCTCTTCTATCCATTCATCCTGGAAGTACGAAGATGTACCATGACCTCAAGCAGTCATATTGGTGGACTCGAATGAAGCGAGAAATTGCTCAATTCGTGAATGAATGTGACGTCTGTAGAAGGGTGAAAGCAGAACACCAATGACCAGCTGGTCTCCTCCAACCTCTTGCTATTCCAGAATGGAAGTTTGATCATATCGAAATGGACTTCGTTACTGGGTTTCCAAAGTCCAAGCGTGGGAATGATGTTGTCTTCGTTGTCATTGACAAGCTTACAAAAGTGGCTCATTTCCTTCCAATCAAAGAATCTATCTCAGCAGCTCAGTTGGCAGAGCTATACACCTCTAGAATTGTATCCTTGCACGGTATTCCGCAATTGATTTCTTCAGATCGTGGAAGCATCTTCACTTCTAAGTTCTGGGACTCCTTCTAGATGGACATGGGCACCAACATTCGCTTCAGGACAGCCTTCCATCCTCAAACAAGTGGCCAAGTCGAACGAGTCAATCAAATCCTTGAAGATATGCTCAGGGCTTGTGTCATCTCTTTCGGTATGAAGTGGGAAGATTGCCTCCCTTATGCCGAGTTCTCCTACAACAACAGCTTCCAAGCGAGTTCGGGCAAGGCCCCATTTGAAATTCTCTATGGCAGAAAGTGTCGTACTCCTCTCAATTGGTCTGAGACAGGTGAATGCCAACTTCTTGGCAACGACTTCTTGGCAACAGAAGCCGAAGAAATGTGCAAAGTCATTCGTGAAAATCTCAAAGCCATGCAATCGCGTCAGAAGAGCTATTATGATGACAAGCACCGTGATGTGGCTTTTGAAATCGGAGACCATGTCTACCTCTGTGTCTCTCCAATGAAAGGCACTCGTCGCTTCGGTATCAAAGGGAAGCTTGCCCCTAGATACGTGGGTCCTCTCAAGATCATTGGCAAAAGAGGCGATCTCGCCTATCAACTTGAGCTTCCGGCAAACTTTGCAAATATGCACGGTGTGTTTCACGTGTCACAGCTTCGCAAGTGCTTCAAGGTGCCCGAGCGCACTATCAACTTCGAAGAGATTGACCTCCAAGAAGATTTGTCTTATCATGAGCATCCCGTTGCTATTCTTGAAGAAACTGAGCGCAAGACTCGCAACAAGTCTATCAAATTCCTGAAAGTGAAGTGGTCACACCATTCCGACCGAGAAGCTACCTGGGAACGCGAGGATCACCTCTGTTCCGAATATCCGGAGTTCTTTTAGTCCTAGATCTTGGGACGAGATCCTCTCGTAGTGGTGGAGTGTTGTAACACCCGGGATGTAACTTCCCATATTTGTAACTCCAACTCTTGCCATTTTCGGCTATGTGCTATGAGATTCCCTTCGTGATTGGGTTTTGTCGTCGTTTTGCATTTTCTTTCATGTCATCATGTGCATCGCATTTGCATACGTGTTCGTCTCATGCATCCGAGCATTTTCCCCGTTGTCCGTTTTGCAATCCGGCACTCCTACGTCCTCCGGTGTCCCCTTTTGTCTCTTTTCCGTGTGCGTGTGTTAAACGTTCTCGGAATGGACCGAGATTTGTCAAGCGGCCATGGTACATCACCGGTAGACCGCCTGTCAAGTTTCGTGCCATTTGGAGGTCGTTTAATACTCCAACGGTTAACCGTGTAACCACAAAGGCCTCTTTTGTCTGCAGCCCAAACCCCCTCCAAAACAGCCCAATAACCCATCCAAACCCTCTCCATGCTCTCGGGCGTTCGATCACGATCGTGTGGGCGAAAATCACACCTCATTTGGACTCTCCTAGTTCCTCCTAGCTATAAATATGTGTCTCCCTCCTAATTTCTCGCGCAGATCAAACCCTAGCCCCGCTCCTCTCCGCGCGCCGGACACGTCCGCCGCCGCCTCCCACCTCCGCCGGCCCGGAGAGCCCGAGAGGGCCCTCCCGGCCCGTACGCCGCCGCCGCCTCCGCCGGCCGCGCCCCTGCCGTCGCCCTCGCCGGCGAGCCCGACCCGGCAGCCAGATCTGGATCGAGCCCGCGGTTGACTTTCTTCCTCCCCCGATTTTTCCCAAGTCCTGAAAATTTTGCATTATGTGCCCCTGTTCATCGCATCATAACTCTGCAGCCGTAGCACCGTTTTGTGCGTACGATATATCAAAATGTTCACCATGAGATGCTCTTTATTTTGTTCCATTGTGTCGTGCTCGTTTGAGGCCTTCTTGATGCCCAAATAATCGTTGCAGGAGTGCAATATGATGTTAACTGCTGTCTGTTAACAGAACTTGATGATTTGTCATTTTTGTTACATTTTGTGTGTGCATCCTATGAGCATGATGTCTACATGTGTTTTGTTATATGCCATGCCATCGTTACATTGGTGCAATCCTTGTATTTTGATATGCTCTGTAGTGAGTGCATCAAGCTTGCAAAGAGGACTACTTAATGTTGCTGTTTTCACGGACTGTTCTGCTGTTATTTTTATGCCATGTAAACTTGTTGCTACAGTGAGAACCATGAATATTTAGAGGTAGTTAATTAATAGTGTTTTGTATATATGGTTATGCTTTATCCATTCATGCCTCTGTTTGCAATTATATATTAATGTAGAATGTCTTAATCTTGCTCTACTTTTGCTATAAAATGTTCCTGGCAGATTGTTTACATGTTATTCAATTTTGCCACGGTTGTTGCTATTGATCCATGCATGATATGAACTTGCTCTTGCTATGATTGTCTACATAAACATGTCATATTGCTGGTAGTATGCTTGTATTGTCATTAAAGGCCTTGTGGTGAGTGATTCGAGCTCGCAAAGTTTCCATCATGTTGTTGTTTATGCCATGCTCTAATTCTGAATCTGTAACGAAACTTCCTATGTTTACATGGGTGGCATTATATCTTCTGTGCCTTTTTGGCTCATGATCTCTAAAGGACTATTGTTATATGCATTTAGTATATTCATGCCATGCCTTGTTTTGCTATGATATGTTCATGTAGCCTTGTTTCGTGCTCTAAACATGGCTTCCTCATGTTATTTTCTGATGTGTTAGTGTTTTCACTAAATCTGTGAAGCTGATATTTTTTGCACTTTTGTCATGCTTGTTTGAACCTGTTTTGTTGTGATCTAGCCGTAGCTCATTTTTCATGTTTTGTCAAGCATCTTTAGTACATCACTGCCATATGCTTTGTTGTTATGTTGGAGTGCAGTAGCTTAGTTTCTTGTTGCATTCTAGATGGCATCATGCTGTTAATCGCAGATTGATGTCATTTTTGTTTTGCTTGCCATTTGCAAACCGTGCATCCGAATCCGGTGATCTTTATATCGATTTCAACCGAAATCATCTCATCTTTCCAGCGGCATACTTGGTTTGCCAAGTTGATACCTTGTTCATCCTTTTTCCTTCCGGAACACGCATATGCATTGCATATTACATCTCGCATATCATGCCATGTTTTGCATTATGTTGCTTGAGCATTGCACCGTTTTGATTGTTGTTCCATTTCTTGTGTTCTTGCTTTGGGTAGAGCCGGGAGGCGAGTTCGTGAACGAGGAACCTGTTGAGAACGCTATCGAGGATCAAGCTTTCGACAACGCTGAGAACTTTGCAGGCAAGATGACCATACCCTCGAAATCACTTCTATCTTTGCTTGCGAGTTGTTCTCTCTCTTGCTCTTCCGCGCTACCTTCCACTTGCTATATCATGCCTCCCTAATTGCCATGAACCTCTAACCTTTGTCACCCTTCCTAGCAAAACGTTGTTTGGCTAAGTTACCGCTTTTGCTCAGCCCCTCTTATAGCGTTGCTAGTTGCAGGTGAAGTTGAAGTTGGTTCCATGTTGGAACATGGATATTGTTGGGTTATCACAATTACCTCTTATTTAATTAATGCAACTATATACTTGGTATAGGGTGGAAGGCTCGGCCTTATGCCTGGTGTTTTGTTCCACTCTTGCCACCCTAGTTTCCGTCATACCGGTGTTATGTTCCTTGATATTGCGTCCCTTACACGGTTGGGTGATTTATGGGACCCCCTTGACAGTTCGTCTTGAATAAAACTCCTCCGGCAAGGCCCAACCTTGAGTTTACATTTGCCAGCCTATTACCTTTCCCTTGGGTTTTCGCGAGCCCGAGGGTCATCTTTATTTACACCCCCCCCCCCCCCCGCCCCCGGGCCAGGCCAGTGTTCCTCTTGTTGGAAATATGCCCTAGAGGCAATAATAAAAGCATTATTATTATATTTCCTTATTCATGATAATTGTCTTTATTCGTGCTATAATTGTGTTAACCGGAAATCGTAATACATGTGTGAATAACAGACAACAAACATGTCCCTAGTGAGCCTCTAGTTGACTAGCTCGTTGATCGACAGATAGTCATGGTTTCCTGACTATGGACATTAGATGTCATCGATAACGGGATCACATCATTAGGAGAATGATGTGATGGACAAGACCGAATCCTAAACATAGCATAAGATCGCATAGTTCGTTTGCTAGAGTTATCCAATGTCAAGTATCTTTTCCTTAGACCATGAGATTGTGTAACTCCCGGATACCGTAGGAGTGCTTTGGGTGTGCCAAACGTCACAACGTAACTGGGTGACTATAAAGGTATACTACGGGTATCTCTGAAAGTGTCTGTTGGGTTGACATGGATCGAGACTGGGATTTGTCACTCCGCTTGACGGAGAGGTATCACCGGGCCCTCTCGATAATGCATCATCACAATGAGCTCAAGGTGATCAAAGTATTTGATCATGGGATCATGCATTACGGTAACGAGAAAAGTGACTTGCCGGTAACGAGATTGAACGAGGTATTGGGATACCGACGATCGAATCTCGGGCAAGTAAAATACCGATTGACAAAGGGAATCGTATACGGGATTAATTGAATCCTCGACATCGTGGTTCATCCGATGAGATCATCGTGGAGTATGTGGGAGCCAACATGGGTATCCAGATCCCACTGTTGGTTATTGCCCGAGATCCGTCTCGGTCATGTCTGCATGTCTCCCGAACCCGTAGGGTCTACACACTTAAGGTTCGGTGACGCTAGGGTTGTGAAGATATGTATGTGCAGTAACCCGAATGTTGTTCGGAGTCCCGGATGAGATCCGGACGTCACGAGGAGTTCCGGAATGGTCCGGAGGTAAAGAATTATATATAGGAAGTGCTGTTTCGGCCATCGGGACAAGTTTCGGTGTTATCGGTATTGTACCGGGACCACCGGAGGGGTCCCGGGGGTCCACCAGGTGGGGCCACCTGCCTCGGGGGGCCACACGGGCCTTATGGGGTGCGCCTTGGCCCACTTGGGCCAAGGGGAACCAGCCCCAAGGGGCCCATGCGCCTAGGGTTTCAATGGGAAGGAGTCCCACAAGGGGAAGGCACCTCCTAGGTGCCTTGGGGGGGAGGGAAACCTCCCCTTGGCCGCCGCCCCAAGGAGATTGGATCTCCTAGGGCCGGCGCCCCCCCCCCTTGGCACTCTTATATAAAGGGGAGAGGGGAGGGGGCAGCCGCACCCCTGGTCATTGGCACCTCCCTCTCCCTCTCCAACACATCCTCCTCCTCCGTAAGTGCACGGCGAAGCCCTGCCGGAGTACTGCAGTTCCACCATCACCACGCCGTCGTGCTGCTGCTGGAGCCTTCTTCCCCAACCTCTCCTTTGCCTTGCTGGATCAAGAAGGAGGAGACGTCACGCTTTCCGTACGTGTGTTGAACGCGGAGGTGCCGTCCGTTCGGTACTAGATCATCGGTGAATTGGATCACGGCAAGTACGACTACCTCATCCACGTTCACTCGAACATTTCCGTTGCGATCTACAAAGTGGTATGTAGATGCTATCTAATCTGAATACTCGTTGCTAGATGAACTCATAGATGGATCTTGGTGAAACCGTAGGAAAATTTTTAATTTTCTGCAACGTTCCCCAACAGTGGCATCATGAGCTAGGTCTATGCGTAGTTCTTCTTGCGCGAGTAGAACACAATTTGTTGTGGGCGTAGATGTTGTCAACTCTTCTTGCTGCTACTAGTCTTATCTTGCTTCAGCGGTATTGTGGGATGAAGCGGCCCGGACCAACCTTACACGTACGCTTACGTGACACCGGTTCCATCGACTAACATGCACTAGTTGCATAAGGTGGCTGGCGGGTGTCTGTCTCTCCTACTTTAGTTGGAGCGGATTCGATGAAAAGGGTCCTTATGAAGGGTAAATAGAAGTTGACAAATCACGTTGTGGTTTTACGTAGGTAAGAGAACGTTCTTGCTAGAACCCTAATTCAGCCACGTAAAAAACTTGCAACAACAATTAGAGGACGTCTAACTTGTTTTTGCAGCAAGTGCTTTGTGATATGATATGGCCAAAGTTGTGATGTATGATGAATGATCTATATGTGATGTATGAGATGTTCATGCTATTGTAATAGGAATCACGACTTGCATGTCGATGAGTATGATAACCGGCAGGAGCCATAGGAGTTGTCTTTATTTTTTGTATGACCTGCGTGTCATTGAGAAACGCCATGTAAATTACTTTACTTTATTGCTAAACACTTTAGCCATAGTAGTAGAAGTAATAGTTGGTGAGCAACTTCATGGAGACACGATGATGAAGATCATGATGATGAGGATCATGGTGTCAAGCCGGTGACAAGATGATCATGGAGCCCCAAGATGGAGATCAAAGGAGCTATGTGATATTGGCCATATCATGTCACGTTTATTATTTGATTGCATGTGATGTTTATCATGTTTTGCATCTTGTTTACTTAGAACGACGGTAGTAAATAAGATGATCCCTCATAATAATTTCAAGAAAGTGTTCTCCCTAACTGTGCACCGTTGCTAAGGTTCGTCGTTCCGAAGCACCACGTGATGATCGGGTGTGATAGGTCCTTACGTTCGCATACAACGGGTGTAAGACAGATTTACACACGCAAAACACTTAGGTTGACTTGACGAGCCTAGCATGTACAGACATGGCCTCGGAACACAGAAGACCGAAAGGTCGAGCATGAGTCGTATAGAAGATACGATCAACATGAAGATGTTCACCGATGTTGACTAGTCCGTCTCACGTGATGATCGGACACGGCCTAGTTGACTCGGATCATGTAATACTTAGATGACTAATAGAGGGATGTCTATCTAAGTGGGAGTTCATTAAATAATTTGATTAAATGAACTTTATTATCATGAACTTAGTCTAAATATTTACAATATGTCTTGTAGATCAAATGGCCAACGTAGTCCTCAACTTCAACGCGTTCCTAGAGAAAACCAAGCTGAAAGACGATGGTAGCAACTATACGGACTGGGTCCGGAACCTGAGGATTATCCTCATAGCTGCCAAGAAAGATTATGTCCTAAGAGCACCGCTGGGTGACGCACCTATTCTCCCTGCAGAACAAGACGTTATGAACGCTTGGCAGTCACGCTGCGATGATTACTCCCTCGTTCAGTGCGGCATGCTTTACAGCTTAGAGCCGGGACTCCAAAAGCGTTTTGAGAGACATGGAGCATATGAGATGTTCGAAGAGCTGAAAATGGTTTTCCAAGCTCATGCCCGGGTCGAGAGATATGAAGTCTCCGATAAATTCTTTAGCTGTAAGATGGAGGAAAATGGCTCTGTCAGTGAGCACATACTCAAAATGTCTGGGTTGCACAACCGCTTGACTCAACTGGAAGTTAATCTCCCGGATGAAGCGGTCATTGACAGAATCCTCCAGTCGCTTCCACCTAGCTACAAGAGCTTTGTGATGAACTACAATATGCAGGGGATGGTAAAGACCATTCCTGAAGTATATGCTATGCTGAAATCAGCAGAGGTAGAAATCAAGAAGGAGCATCAAGTGTTGATGGTGAATAAAACCACTAAGTTCAAGAAGGGCAAGGGTAAAAAGAACTTCAAGAAGGACGGCAAGGAAGTTGCCGCGCCCGGTAAGCAAGTTGCCGGGAAGAAGCCAAAGAATGGACCCAAGCCCGAAACTGAGTGCTTTTATTGCAAGGGAAGTGGTCACTAGAAGCGGAACTGCCCCAAATACTTAGCGGACAAGAAGGCTGGCAAAACCAAAGGTATATGTGATATACATGTAATTGATGTGTACCTTGCCAGTACTCGTAGTAGCTCTTGGGTATTTGATACCGGTGCAGTTGCTCACATTTGTAACTCAAAGCAGGAGCTGCGGAATAAACGGAGACTGGCAAAGGACGAGGTGACAATGCGCGTCGGGAATGGTTCCAAGGTCGATGTGATCGCCGTCGGCACGCTACCTCTACATTTACCTACGGGATTAGTTTTAAACCTCAATAATTGTTATTTAGTGCCAAGTTTGAGCATGAACATTGTATCTGGATCTCGTTTAATTTGAGATGGCTACTCATTTAAATCCGAGAATAATGGTTGTTCTATTTATATGAGAGATATGTTTTATGGTCATGCTCCGATGGTTAATGGTTTGTTCCTGATGAATCTCGTACGTGATGATACACATATTCATAGTGTGAGTACCAAAAGAGTTAAAGTTGATAACAATAGTCCCACATATTTGTGGCACTGCCGCCTTGGTCACATAGGTGTCAAACGCATGAAGAAGCTCCATGCAGATGGACTTTTAGAGTCTCTTGATTATGAATCATTTGACACGTGCGAACCATGCCTCATGGGTAAAATGACCAAGACTCCGTTCTCAGGAACAATGGAGCGAGCAACCAACTTATTGGAAATCATACATACCGATGTGTGTGGTCCAATGAGTGTTGAGGCTCGCGGAGGCTATCGTTATGTTCTCACCCTCACTGATGACTTGAGTAGATATGGGTATATCTACTTAATGAAACACAAGTCTGAGACCGTTGAAAAGTTCAAGGAATTTCAGAGTGAGGTTGAAAATCAACGTGATAGAAAGATCAAGTTTCTACGATCAGATCGTGGAGGAGAATACTTGAGTCACGAATTTGGCACACACTTAAGAAGATGTGGAATAGTTTCACAACTCACGCCGCCTGGAACACCTCAGCGTAATGGTGTGTCCGAACGTCGTAATCGCACTCTATTAGATATGGTGCGATCTATGATGTCTCTTACCGACTTACCGCTATCTTTTTGGGGCTATGCTTTAGAGACTGCCGCATTCACTTTAAATAGGGCTCCGTCGAAATCCGTTGAGACGACACCGTATGAATTATGGTTTGGGAAGAAACCTAAGCTGTCGTTTCTAAAAGTTTGGGGATGCGATGCTTATGTGAAGAAACTTCAACCTGAAAAGCTCGAACCCAAGTCGGAAAAATGCGTCTTCATAGGATACCCGAAAGAAACTGTTGGGTATACCTTCTACCTCAGATCCGAAGGCAAGATCTTTGTTGCCAAGAATGGATCCTTTCTAGAGAAAGAGTTTCTCTCGAAAGAAGTAAGTGGGAGGAAAGTAGAACTTGATGAAGTGTTACCTCTTGAACCGGAAAATGGCGAAACTCAAGAAAACGTTTCTGAGGTGCCTGCACCGACTAGAGAGGAAATTAATGATGATGATCAAGATGCTTCTAATCAAGCTCCTACTGAAATTCGAAGGTCCACAAGGACACGTTCCGCACCAGAGTGGTACGGCAACCCAGTCTTGGAAATCATGTTGTTAGACAACGGTGAACCTTCGAACTATGAGGAAGCAATGGCGGGCCTGGATTCCGACAAATGGCTGGAAGCCATGAAATCCGAGATAGGATCCATGTATGAAAACGAAGTATGGACTTTGACTGACTTGCCCGTTGAACGGCGAGCCATAGAAAATAAATGGATCTTTAAGAAGAAGATAGACGCGGATGGTAATGTGACCATCTATAAAGCTCGGCTTGTCGCTAAGGGTTATCGACAAGTTCAAGGGGTTGACTACGATGAGACTTTCTCACCGGTAGCAAAGCTGAAGTCCGTCCGAATCATGTTAGCAATTGCTGCATACTATGATTATGAGATATGGCAAATGGACGTCAAAACGGCATTCCTTAATGGTTTCCTTAAGGAAGAATTGTATATGATGCAGCCGGAAGGTTTTGTCGATCCTAAGAATGCTGACAAGGTGTGCAAGCTCCAACGCTCGATTTATGGGCTGGTGCAAGCATCTCGGAGTTGGAACATTCGCTTTGATGAGATGATCAAAGCGTTTGGGTTTACACAGATTTATGGAGAAGCCTGTGTTTACAAGAAAGTGAGTGGGAGCTCTGTAGCATTTCTCATATTATATGTAGACGACATACTTCTGATGGGAAATGATATAGAACTCTTGGACAGCATCAAGGCCTACTTGAATAAGAGTTTTTCAATGAAGGACCTTGGAGAAGTTGCTTATATATTAGGCATCAAGATCTATAGAGATAGATCGAGACGCCTCATAGGTCTTTCACAAAGCACATACCTTGATAAGATATTGAAGAAGTTCAATATGGATCAATCTAAGAAAGGGTTCTTACCTGTGTTACAAGGTGTGAAATTGAGCTCAGCTCAATGTCCGACCACGGCAGAAGATATAGAAGAGATGAGCGTCATCCCCTATGCCTCAGCCATAGGTTCTATTATGTATGCCATGCTGTGTACCAGACCTGATGTAAACCTTGCCGTAAGTTTGGTAGGAAGGTACCAAAGTAATCCCGGCAAGGAACACTGGACAGCGGTCAAGAATATCCTGAAGTACCTGAAAAGGACCAAGGAAATGTTTCTCGTTTATGGAGGTGACGAAGAGCTCGTCGTAAAAGGTTACGTCGACGCTAGCTTTGACACAGATCTGGATGACTCTAAGTCACAAACCGGATACGTGTATATTTTGAATGGTGGGGCAGTAAGCTGGTGCAGTTGCAAGCAAAGCGTCGTGGCGGGATCTACATGTGAAGCGGAGTACATGGCAGCCTCAGAGGCAGCACATGAAGCAATTTGGGTGAAGGAGTTCATCACCGACCTCGGAGTCATACCCAATGCGTCGGGGCCAATCAAACTCTTCTATGACAACACTGGAGCTATTGCACTTGCAAAGGAGCCCAGGTTTCACAAGAAGACCAAGCACATCAAGCGTCGCTTCAACTCCATTCGTGAAAATGTTCAAGATGGATACATAGAAATTTGTAAAGTGCACACGGATCTGAATGTCGTAGATCCGTTGACTAAACCTCTCCCTAAGGCAAAACATGATCAGCACTAGAACTCTATGGGTGTTCGATTCATCACAATGTAACTAGATTATTGACTCTAGTGCAAGTGGGAGACTGTTGGAAATATGCCCTAGAGGCAATAATAAAAGCATTATTATTATATTTCCTTATTCATGATAATTGTCTTTATTCATGCTATAATTGTGTTATCCGGAAATCGTAATACATGTGTGAATAACAGACAACAACATGTCCCTAGTAAGCCTCTAGTTGACTAGCTCGTTGATCGACAGATAGTCATGGTTTCCTGACTATGGACATTGGATGTCATCGATAACGGGATCACATCATTAGGAGAATGATGTGATGGACAAGACCCAATCCTAAACATAGCATAAGATCGCATAGTTCGTTTGCTAGAGTTTTCCAATGTCAAGTATCCTTTCCTTAGACCATGAGATCATGTAACTCCCGGATACCGTAGGAGTGCTTTGGGTGTGCCAAACGTCACAACGTAACTGGGTGACTATAAAGGTATACTACGGGTATCTCTGAAAGTGTCTGTTGGGTTGACATGGATCGAGACTGGGATTTGTCACTCCGCTTGACGGAGAGGTATCACCAGGCCCTCTCGGTAATGCATCATCACAATGAGCTCAAGGTGATCAAAGTGTTTGATCACGGGATCATGCATTACGGTAACGAGAAAAGTGACTTGCCGATAACGAGATTGAACGAGGTACTGGGATACCGACGATCGAATCTCGGGCAAGTAAAATACCGATTGACAAAGGGAATCGTATACGGGATTAATTGAATCCTCAACATCGTGGTTCATCCGATGAGATCATCATGGAGCATGTGGGAGCCAACATGGGTATCCAGATCCCGCTGTTGGTTATTGCCCGAGAGCCGTCTCGGTCATGACTGCATGTCTCCCGAACCCGTAGGGTCTACACACTTAAGGTTCGGTGACGCTAGGGTTGTGAAGATATGTATGTGCAGTAACCCGAATGTTGTTTGGAGTCCCGGATGAGATCCCGGACGTCACAAGGAGTTCCGAAATGGTCCGGAGGTAAAGAATTATATATAGGAAGTGCTATTTTGGCCATCGGGACAAGTTTCGGTGTTATCGGTATTGTACCGGGACCACCGGAGGGGTCCCGGGGTCCACCAGGTGGGGCCACCTGCCTTGGTGGGCCACATGGGCCTTAGGGGGTGCGCCTTGGCCTGCTTGGGCCAAGGGGAACCAGCCCCAAGGGCCCATGCGCCAAGGAAACTTGGAGAGGGGAGAGTCCAAAGGGGGGAAGGCACCTCCGAGGTGCCTTGGGGAGGATGGACTCCCCCCCCTCTTGGCCGCACCCCTTCCTTGGAGGAAGGGGCAAGGCTGCGCCCTCCCCCCCCCTAATGCACCTATATAAAGGGAGGCGAGGGAGGGGTGGCCGCACCCTATGCCCTGGCACTCCTTCCTCCCTGCAACACCTCCTCCTCCTCCCGTAGTTGCTTAGCGAAGCCCTGCCGGAGTTCTGCTGCATCCACCACCACACCGTCGTGCTGGATCTTCCTCAACCTCTCCTTCCCCCTTGCTGGATCAAGAAGGAGGAGACGTCTCCCGTCCCGTACGTGTGTTGAACGCGGAGGTGCCGTCCGTTCGGTACTAGATCATCGGTGAATTGGATCACGGCAAGTACGACTACCTCATCCACGTTCACTCGAACGCTTCCGTTGCGATCTACAAAGTGGTATGTAGATGCTATCTAATCTGAATACTCGTTGCTAGATGAACTCATAGATGGATCTTGGTGAAACCGTAGGAAAAATTTTAATTTTCTGCAACGTTCCCCAACAATGGCAGCCTCGGAGGCAGCACATGAAGCAATTTGGGTGAAGGAGTTCATCACCGACCTCGGAGTCATACCCAATGCGTCGGGGCCAATCAAGCTCTTCTGTGGCAACACTGGAGCTATTGCACTTGCAAAGGAGCCCAGGTTTCACAAGAAGACCAGGCACATCAAGCGTCGCTTCAACTCCATTCGTGAAAATGTTCAAGATGGAGACATAGAAATTTGTAAAGTGCACACGGATCTGAATGTCGCAGATCCGTTGACTAAACCTCTCCCTAAGGCAAAACCTGATCAGCACCAGAACTCTATGGGTGTTCGATTCATCACAATGTAACTAGATTATTGACTCTAGTGCAAGTGGGAGACTGTTGGAAATATGCCCTAGAGGCAATAATAAAATCATTATTATTATATTTCCTTATTCATGATAATTGTCTTTATTCGTGCTATAATTGTGTTAACCGGAAATCGTAACACATGTGTGAATAACAGACAACAAACATGTCCCTAGTGAGCCTCTAGTTGACTAGCTCGTTGATCGACAGATAGTCATGGTTTCCTGACAATGGACATTAGATGTCATCGATAACGGGATCACATCATTAGGAGAATGATGTGATGGACAAGACCCAATCCTAAACATAGCATAAGATCGCATAGTTCGTTTGCTAGAGTTATCCAATGTCAAGTATCTTTTCCTTAGACCATCAGATTGTGTAACTCCCGGATACCGTAGGAGTGCTTTGGGTGTGCCAAATGTCACAACGTAACTGGGTGACTATAAAGGTATACTACGGGTATCTCTGAAAGTGTCTGTTGGGTTGACATGGATCAAGACTGGGATTTGTCACTCCGCTTGACGGAGAGGTATCACCGGGCCCTCTCGGTAATGCATCATCACAATGAGCTCAAGGTGATCAAAGTGTTTGATCACGGGATCATGCATTACGGTAACGAGAAAAGTGACTTGCCGGTAACGAGATTGAACGAGGTATTGGGATACCGACGATCGAATCTCGGGCAAGTAAAATACCGATTGACAAAGGGAATCGTATACGGGATTAATTGAATCCTCGACATCGTGGTTCATCCGATGAGATCATCGTGGAGTATGTGGGAGCCAACATGGGTATCCAGATCCCGCTGTTGGTTATTGCCCGAGATCCGTCTCGGTCATGTCTGCATGTCTCCCGAACCCGTAGGGTCTACACACTTAAGGTTCGGTGACGCTAGGGTTGTGAAGATATGTATGTGCAGTAACCCGATTGTTGTTCGGAGTCCCGAATGAGATCCCGGACGTCACGAGGAGTTCCGGAATGGTCCGGAGGTTAAGAATTATATATAGGAAGTGCTGTTTCGGCCATCGGGACAAGTTTCGGTGTTATCGGTATTTTACCGGGACCACCGGAGGGGTCCCGGGGGTCCACCAGGTGGGGCCACCTGCCTCGGGGGGCACATGGGCCTTAGGGGGTGTGCCTTGGCCCACTTGGGCCAAGGGGAACCAGCCCCAAGGGGCCCATGCGCCTAGGGTTTCAATGGGAAGGAGTCCCACAAGGGGAAGGCACCTCCTAGGTGCCTTGGGGTGGAGGGAAACCTCCCCTTGGCCGCTGCCCCAAGGAGATTGGATCTCCTAGGGCCGGCGCCCCCCCTTGGCACTCTTATATAAAGGGGAGAGGGGAGGGGGCAGCTGCACCCCTGGTCATTGGCACCTCCCTCTCCCTCTCCAACACATCCTCCTCCTCCGTAAGTGCACGGCGAAGCCCTGCCGGAGTACTGCAGTTCCACCATCACCACGCCGTCGTGCTGCTGCTGGAGCCTTCTTCCCCAACCTCTCCTTTGCCTTGCTGGATCAAGAAGGAGGAGACGTCACGCTTTCCGTACGTGTGTTGAACGCGGAGGTGCCGTCCGTTCGGTACTAGATCATCGGTGAATTGGATTACGGCAAGTACGACTACCGCATCCACGTTCACTCGAACGTTTCCGTTGCGATCTACAAAGTGGTATGTAGATGCTATCTAATCTGAATACTCGTTGCTAGATGAACTCATAGATGGATCTTGGTGAAACCGTAGGAAAAATTTTAATTTTCTGCAATGTTCCCCAACACCTCTGAATGCTGGTCAAAAGTGAGCGATGTCCGGCGCCCCCTGGGAAATAAGGGTCTATGCCAACCCGACGTCTTGCTCATCCGGTGTGCCCTGAGAACGAGATATGTGCAGCTACTATCGGGATTTGTCGGCACATTCGGGCGGCTTTGCTGGTCTTGTTTTAACTTGTCGAAATGTCTTGTCACCAGGATTCGAGACTGATCGGGTCTTTCCGAGAGAAGGAATATCCTTCGTTGACCGTGAGAGCTTATGATGGGCTAAGTTGGGACACCCCTGCAAGGTATAAACTTTCGAAAGTCGTGCCCGCGGTTATGTGGCAGATGGGAATTTGTTAATGTCCGGTTGTAGAGAACTTGACACATGACTTATTTATAATGCACCAACCGAGTGTGTTAGCCGTGATGGTCTCTTTTTGGTGGAGTCCGGGAAGAGAACACGGTCTTGTGTTATGCCTGAACGTAAGTAGTTTCAGGATCACTTCTTGGTCACTTCTAGCTTCGCGACCGTGCGCTCCTTCTCTTCTCGCTCTCATTTGCGTATGTTAGCCACCATATATGCTTAGTGCTTGCTGCAGCTCCATCTCATTACCCTATCCTACCCATAAGCTTAAATAGTCTTGATCTCGCGGGTGTGAGATTGCTGAGTCCCCGTGACTCACAGATTCTACCAAAACAGTTGCAGGCGCCGACGATGCCAGTGCAGGTGACGCAACCGAGCTCAAGTGGGAGTTCGATGAGGAACTTGGTTGTTACTATGTTTCTTTTCCTGATGATCAGTAGTGGTGCCGAGTTGGGGCGATCGGGGATCTAGCATTTGGGGTTGTCTTCTTTTTCATTTGCATTTGTCCGTAGTCGGACTATGTGTGTACTCTAGATGATGTATGTTTAATTTATGTATTGTGTGAAGTGGCGATTGTAAGCCAACTCTTTATCCCATTCTTGTTCATTACATGGGATTGTGTGAAGATGACCCTTCTTGCGACAAAACCTACAATGCGGTTATGCCTCTAAGTCGTGCCTTGACACGTGGGAGATATAGCCGCATCGTGGGTGTTATAATAAGGTAGAAGATAATAATAAAAGATAGGCCCTTCGCAGAGGGAAGCAGAGGTTGCCATGCGCTTTTATGGTTGGATGCACAAAATCTTAATGCGAAAGAACGTCACTTTATATTGCCCCTTGTGATATGAACCTTTATTATGCAGTCCGTTGCTTTTATTTCTTCCACATCACAAGATCGTATAAAGCTTATTTACTCCACACCAATCAATCATACATATTTAGAGCAATTTTATTGCTTTGCACCGATGACAACTTATTTGAAGGATCTTACTCAATCCATAGGTAGATATGATGGACTCTCATGGCAAAACTGGTTTAAGGGTTTTTGGAAGCACAAGTAGTATCTCTACTTGGTGCTAAGAATTTGGCTAGCATGAGGGGGAAAGGCAAGCTCAACATGTTGGATGATCCATGACAATATACTTCATCTCAGATATAAGAAAACATAACCCATTACGTTGTCTTCCTTGTCCAACGTCAACTCTTTAGCATGTCATATTTTAATGAGTGCTCCCAATGATAAAAGATGTCAATAATAGTATATTTATATGTGAAATCTCTCTTTCCTTATTACTTCCTATTAATTGCAACGATGACCAAAGCTATGTCTGCCAACTCCCAACAACTTTTAATCATCATACTCTTTCTATGTGAAGTCAACACACTCGATAAGATCAATATGATCTCTTTGTTTCTTTTTATTCTTTTCTCTTTGTTTTATTCACTCATGATCATGGCAAAATGATACATCCATTTTGCATCATGATTTTATATCGATATTAATTGCATTATGGGTTGTTATTACACGTTATGTCACAATACTTACGCCTATTCTCTCTTATTTTACAAGGTTTACATAAGGAGAGAGAATGCTGGCAGCTGGAATTCTGGGCTGGAAAAGGAGCAAATATTAGAGACCTATTCTGCACAACTCCAAAAGTCCGGAAACTTCACGAAAGTCATTTTTGGAAATAATAAAAAATATTGAGCAGAAGAAGTTCACCAGAGGGGGACCCACCTGGCCACGATGGTGGGGGCGCGCCCTACCCCCCAGGGCGCGCCCCCCTACCTCGTGGGCCCCCCGTTGGCTCTCCGATGGCCATCTTCTGCTATATGAGGTCTTTCGTCAAGGGAAAATCATAAGCAACCTTTCGGGACGAGACTCCGCCGCCACGGGGCGGAACCTTGGCGGAACCAATCTAGGGCTCCGGCAGAGCTGTTCTACCGGGGACACTTCCCTCCGGAAGGGGGAAATCATCGCCATCGTCATCATCAACGCTCATCTCATCGGGAGAGGGCAATCTCCATCAACATCTTCACTCGCACCATCTCCTCTCAAAACCCTAGTTCATCTCTTGTATCCAATTCTTCTCTCCGAGTCCGGGATTGGTACTAGTAGGTTGCTAGTAGTGTTGATTACTCCTTGTAGTTGATGCTAGTTGGTTTATTTGGTGGAAGATCATATGTTAAGATCCAATATGCATATTAATACCCCTCTGATTATGAACATGAATATGCTTTGTGAGTAGTTACGTTTGTTCCTGAGGACATGGGAGAAGTCTTGCTATTAGTAGTCATGTGAATTTGGTATTCGTTCGATATTTTGATGAGATGTATGTTGTCTAGCCTCTAGTGGTGTTATGTGAACGTCGACTACATAACACTTCACCATTATTTGGGCCTAGAAGAAGGCATTGGGAAGTAATAAGTAGATGATGGGTTGCTAGAGTGATAGAAGCTTAAACCCTAGTTTATGCGTTGCTTCGTAAGGGGCTGATTTGGATCCATATGTTTCATGCTATGGTTATGTTTACCTTAATACTTTTGTTGTAGTTGCGGATGCTTGCAATAGAGGTTAATCATAAGTGGGATGCTTGTTCAAGTAAGAACAGAACCCAAGCACCGGTCCACCCACATATCAAATTATCAAAGTACCGAACGTGAATCATATGAACGTGATGAAAACTAGTTTGACGATATTCCCATGTGTCCTCGGGAGCTCTTTTCCTTATATAAGAGTTTGTTCAGGCTTGTCCTTTGCTACAAAAAGGATTGGTCCACCTTGCTGCACTTTATTTACTTTTGTTACTTGATGCTCGTTACAAATTATCTTATCATAAAACTATCTGTTACCACTTATTTCAGTACTTGCAGAGAATACCTTGCTAAAAACCGCTTATCATTTCCTTCTAATCCTCGTTGGGTTCGACACTCTTACTTATCCAAAGGACTACGATAGATCCCGTATACTTGTGGGTCATCAAGTCTCTTTTCTGGCGCTGTTGCCGAGGATTGAAGCGCCTTTGGTAGGTGGAATTCGGTAAGGAAAAATTTGTATACTGTGCTGAAATTTACTGTCACTTGTTACTATGGAAAGTAATCCTCTGAGGGGCTTGTTCGGGGTATCTTCACCCTGACCAGTAGAGCAAATAATTGCACCTCAACCTATTGAACCTACTGAAAATGAAAGTGTTCCCTTTGAAGTTCCTTCGGGTATGTTAGAAAAACTGCTGGCTAATACTTTTACAGGAGATGGAACAAAGCATCCTGGTGAACATCTACTCTATGTGGATGAAGTTTGTGGTTTATTTAAGCTTGCAGGTATACCTGATGATGTTGTTAAGAAGAAGGTCTTCCCTTTATCTTTGAAGGGAGATGCATCAACATGGTATAGGCTATGTGATGACACGGGATCATGGAACTATAAGCGAATGAAACTGAAATTTCATCAAAAGTATTAACCTATGCATCTTGTTCATCGTGATCGCAATTATATATATAATTTTTGGCCTCGCGAAGGAGAAAGCATCGCTCAAGCTTGGGGGAGGCCTAAATCAATGTTATATTCATGCCCCAATCATGAGCTCTCAAGAGAAATAATTCTTCAAAAAAAATTATGCTCGGCTTTCTGAAAATAATCGCACCATGCTCGATACTGCTTGTACTAGCTCTTTTATGATGAAGACTATTGAATTCAAATGGAATTTATTGGATAGAATTAAGCGCAACTCTGAAGATTGGGATCTCGATGAAGGTAAGGAATCAGGTATGACACCTAAATTTGATTGTGTTAAATCTTTTATGGGTACCGATGTTTTCCGTAAATTTAGCACTAAATATGGACTTGACTTTGAGATAGTAGCTTCTTTCTGTGAATCTTTTGCTACTTATGTTGATCTTCCCAAGGAGAAGTGGTTTAAATATCATCCTCCCATAGAATTAAAAGTAGCTTCACCTACTAAAGTTGAAGAAAAGATTGTCACTTATAATGATCATGTTGTTCCTACTTCTTATGTTGAGGAACCACCTTTTCCTGTTAGAATAAAGGATCATGCTAAAGCTTCAACTATGTTTCGTAAAAGCAACATTAGAACTTATATACCTCCTGAGAAAGTTAAAGTTGAACCTAATATTGCTATTGTTAAAGATCTCTTGGTTGATAATATTGATGGGCATGTTATTCATTTCTGCGGTGAAACTGCTAGAATTGCCAAACCTTGCGCTAAAGATAAACATAGACCTGTGGTAGGCGTGCCTGTTATTTCTGTTAAAATAGGAGATCATTGTTATCATTGCTTATGTGATATGGGTGCTAGTGTTAGTGTTATACCTTATGACTTATACAAAGAAATTATGCATGATATTGCACCTGCTGAGATAGAAGACATTGATGTCACAATTAAACTTGCCAATAGAGATACTATTTCACCAATGGGAATTGTAAGCGATGTTGAAGTCTTGTGTGGGAAAACTAAATATCCCTCTGATTTCCTTGTTCTTGGTTCCCCACAAGATAGCTTCTGTCCCATAATATTTGGTAGACTGAGGGAGTCCTGGATTAGGGGGTATTCGGATAGCCGGACTCTAGGACTATGAAGATACAAGATTGAAGACTTCGTCCCGTGTCCGGAAGGAACTTTCCTTGGCATGGAAGGCAAGCTAGGCGATGCGGATATTCATGATCTCCTACCATTGTAACCGACTCTGTGTAACCCTAACCCTATCCGGTGTCTATATAAGACGGAGGGTTGTAGTCCGTAGGAACAATCATCATCATACACAATCATACCATAGGCTAGCTTCTAGGGTTTAGCCTCCTTGATCTCGTGGTAGATCTACTCTTGTACTACCCATATCATCAATATTAATCAAGCAGGAGTAGGGTTTTACCTCCATCGAGAGGGCCCGAACCTGGGTAAAACAAAGTGTCCCTTGTCTCCTGTTACCATCTGACCTTGACGCACAGTTCGGGACCCCCTACCCGAGATCCGCCGGTTTTGACACCGACATTGGTGCTTTCATTGAGAGTTCCTCTGTGTCGTCGCGATCAGGAAGGATGCCTCTTCCCGTCTTTAAAGACGGCGCCATTACTAAGGGAGCCTGGGCTGTCGGCCAAACCCTCCGGCTAGGTGGTTTTCTCACAACCGCTTGTTCGGCTGTTGCGCCGACGGTGACCTCTTGGGTCATCGAAAGCAACCTTCACGTATCTCGGAACTCGCCGAGCAACTGGATCCGATGGAGCTCTCTTCTGTAAACGAGCTCTTGGATCGCATCGCTGCACTGGGGGTCGCTATAAATTACGACCAGGTTGGGCTTAAACCCGATCCAAGAGAAATTAACTCTCCCCAAGTCACCCACCACGTTGCCGTGGTAGAGGCGCAGTGCGGCGACCCTTCATCTATCCTAAGGACTAACTACGTCCGAATTCCCGAACCCTCCAGGACGGATACCCGCGAAGGGGAGCATACAATCCAAGACTTGATCTTAGAATCAGGCAACGGGCTAGACTCATCGGATAACATCCAAGACTCCGGACTTCGGAGTTCGGAAGTTCTTCGGCCTCCGAATTGTAAATCGGGTGAGGTCTCAGATTCAACGACACATGCCCTCCCGATCATAAGCGATCTTTCCCAAATCAGGCAAAAGCCCGAAGAAACAGTACATCACTACTGGGCCAGATTCCTCCTAGTTATGAACAGGACAAAGGACTGCCGCGAGGGAGACGCGATTTCAATCTTTTGCAGTAATTGCACGGACGTGGGAATACTTATCGCCATAAGTCGTCGTGATATTACACGCTTCGCAGACTTGGCGTCCATAGTACAAAAGTATTGTGCGATGGAAAGCGCCTGGAAAACCGAAATAAAATTTTGGGATAATCCGGCCTTGAATAGCAATCCCGTCCGAACTAAGAAGGTGCACTACGGTAAGGCACCCGAATTAAATATCAAAAAGCCAAAACCCTCTAGAGGGCACGGAACCGTACTGGAAAGGTGGCTCGATGGACCCTGTAGGATTCACAGTACAGATGACGCAACTCCAACTCACAGCCTTAGAGCATGTTGGATACTCCGGCAGGTGGCCAAAATTGGCGAGGACCTCCTAATTTCAGAGGCCGAAGAAAGCCAGCCCAAGGACAACAATACCATTCTCACAGTCTTTGAGACTTTTGCATCAAATAATATGTGAAAAAGAACACTCCGCAGCCTCACCGAAGTCTATCAAGTAGCGACAATAAACCCATGGAGTAACACGGCTATCACCTTCAACGCGAGTGACGAACCTAAATTCCGAACAGCCCGAGCACTAGCCGCATTGGTCCTTAGTCCCATAGTGGACGGCTGTCGCCTCGCAAAGGTACTCATGGATGGAGGCAGCGGATTGAACCTCATTTACGAGGAAACCCTCCAAAAGATGGAAATAGACTGGAACCGCATTGAGCGAAGCAGCACAACCTTTAGAGGAATAATCCCCAGTCAGGAAGCGCGCTGCACCGGAAAGATCACACTAGATGTGGTGTTCGGCACACCGGATAATTACAGGTCCGAACAAGTCACGTTCCAGGTGGCCCCGTTCAAAAGCGGATATCACGCTATATTAGGATGGGAGGCATTCACAGTTTTCCAAGCTATACCCCATTACGGGTACATGGAGCTCAAGATGCCTGGGCCAAAAGGAATTATCACTCTCGCTAGTGATCCAGACATAGCACTCCGCGCCGAAAACATGACAGCCGCATTGGCCCTTGAGGCACTATCCGAAACCTTAGCGGCCGAAGAACTGACCGCGCTGCGCTCCACAGTTAATAGGGACGATGTGATACTCGATAAGAGATCCAAATCCACATCCTTCAAACCAGTGGACGAAATAGTCAAATTCCAGGTCCATCCAACGGACCCCAATAAAACGGCCTCCATCGGGGCACGACTGAACCCTGAAGTTGACACCGCACTGCGAGAGTTCCTACGAGAGAACTGGGCCATTTTTGCTTGGCACCCTTCAGACATGCCAGGAATCCCACGCAGGTTGGCCGAACACAGCTTAAATATCCAGAAAGGATTCAAACCTGTCAAACAGTCCCTTCGGCGCTTTTCCGAACCAAAGAGACAGGCTATGGGAGAGGAGCTAGCCAAGTTATTGGAGGCCGGATTCATTAGAGATATAAAACATCCGGACTGGCTAGCAAACCTGGTGATGGTACCAAAGAAGGACAAATCCTGGCGCCTGTGCGTCGACTTCAAAGACCTCAATAAGGATTGCCCAAAGGATCCCTTCCCCCTCCCTCGCATAGATCAAATTATCGATGCCACTGCAGGACACGATTCATTGTGTTTCCTCGACGCATACTCCGGTTACCATCAAATCAAGATGGCAGAATAAGACCAAGCCGCAATGGCATTCATCACACCATACAGCCCATTCTGCTTCAACACAATGCCCTTCGAGCTAAAAAACACCGGCGCAACATATCAGCGCATGATCCAAACATGTCTGACAAACCAGATCGGCAAAACAGTGGAGGCATACGTGGATGATGTGGTCATCAAATCAAGACATGTCGAATCCCTAGTAGACGACTTGAGGCTTACATTCGATAACCTCCAAAAATACGACATCAAGCTCAATCCGGAGAAATGCGTTTTCGGCATTCCAGCCGGAAAGCTCTTGGGCTTCATTGTATCCGGTAGAGGAATTGAAGCAAATCCAGCCAAGATCCGAGCTTTGTCACAATTGGACGTCCCAAAAGACCTCAAACAAATACAGATACTAACTGGATGCGTGGCGGCTCTAAGCCGCTTCATCTCCCGACTGGGAGAAAAGGTGCTGCCCCTTTACCGCCTCCTCAGGCGCACCGAACACTTCGAGTGGACGGACGCTGCCACGGACGGACTCGAGGAAATAAAGGCCATATTAGCAACAATCCCAGTCCTAGTCGCGCCAAACACTGGCGAACCAATGCTATTGTACATTGCAACAACTCACCAAGTTGTCAGCGTAGTACTCGTCGTCGAGCGGGAAACGAACGGACACAAATTCCCCCTTCAAAGGCCGGTCTACTACGTGTCCACTGTCCTCACTGAAGGAAATATGCCCTAGAGGCAATAATAAAGTTATTATTTATTTCCTTATATATCATGATAAATTTTTATTATTCATGCTAGAATTGTATTAACCGGAAACATAATACATGTGTCGATACATAGACAAACAGAGTGTCACTAGTATGCCTCTACTTGACTAGCTTATTAATCAAAGATGGTTAAGTTTCCTAACCATAGACAAAGGAGTTGTCATTTGATTAACAAGGTCACATCATTAGTTGAATGATCTGATTGACATGACCCATTCCATTAGCTTAGCACCCGATCGTTTAGTATGTTGCTATTGCTTTCTCCATGACTTATACATGTTCCTATGACTATGAGATTATGCAACTCCCGTTTACCATAGGAACACTTTGTGTGCTACCAAACGTCACAACGTAACTGGGTGATTATAAAGGAGCTCTACAGGTGTCTCCGAAAGTATTTGTTGGGTTGGCGTATTTCAAGATTAGGATGTGTCACTCCGAATGTCGGAGAGGTATCTCAGGGCCTTCTCGGTAATGCACATCACATAAGCCTTGCAAGCATTGCAACCAATAAGTTAGTTGTGAGATGATGTATTACGGAACGAGTAAAGAGACTTGCCGGTAATGAGATTGAACTAGGTATTGGATACCGACGATCGAATCTCGGGCAAGTAACATACTGATGACAAAGGGAACAATGTATGTTGTTATGCGGTCTGACCGATAAAGATCTTCGTCGAATGTGTAGGAGCCAATATGGGCATCCAGGTCCCGCTATTGGTTATTGACCAGAGATTTGTCTCAGTCATGTCTACACTGTTCTCGAACCGTAGGGTCCGCATGCTTAAGGTTACGATGACAGTTATTATGAGTTTATGTATTTTGATGTACCGAAGTTAGTTCGGAGTCCTGGATGAGATGACGGACATGACGAGGAGTCTCGGAATGGTCGAGACGTAAAGATTGATATATTGGACGACTATATTCGGACATCGGAATGGTTCCGAGTGGTTTCGGATAAATCCGGAGTGCCGGAGGGGTTACCGGACCCCCCCTCGGGGAAGTAATGGGCCTTATTGGGCCTGAGGGGAGAGAGAGGGCAGCAGCCCAGGAGGTGGCGCCCCCCCCCCCCCCCCTCATGGGTAGTCCGAATAGGACTAGGAGGGGGGCGCGGCCCCCCTTTCCCTCTCCCTCTCCCTCTCTTTCCTTCCCCCTCTCTCTTCCTAGTTGGACTAGGAAAGGGGAGTCCTACTCCCACTAGGAGGAGGACTCCCCCCTCCCTTTGGCGCGCCCCATAGGGCCGGCCGGCCTCCCCCTTGCTCCTTTATATACAGGGGTAGGGGGGCACCCCAAGACACACAAGTTGATCTTCGTGATCGTTCCTCAGCCGTGTGCGGTGCCCCCCTCCACCATATTCCACCTCGGTCATATTGTCGCGGTGCTTAGGTGAAGCCCTGCATCGGTAGTACATCAAGATCGTCACCACGCCGTTGTGCTGACGGAACTCGTCCCCAAAGTTTTGCTGGATCGAAACCCGGGGAACGTCATCGAGTTGTACGTGTGTTAAGAACTCGGAGGCGCCGGAGTAACGGCGCTTGGATCGGTCGGATCGGGAAGACGTACGACTACTTCTCTACGTTGCGTCAACGCTTCCGCTTCGGTCTACGAGGGTACGTAGACAACACTCTCCCCTCTCGTTGCTATGCATCACCATGATCTTGCGTGTGCGTAGGAAAAAATTTTAAATTACTACGTTCCCCAACACTCACTCCATGCAAATCACGGTACCCGCACTATCAAAAGATTGCATACACGGTATTTATGGCATCCCGGAAGCTACGACACTACTTTCAAGAGTGTTCCATAACAGTAGCCTTGGAAGTACCACTCAACAATATTATCAACAACCGCGATGCAAGCCAGATAGCAAAATGGGCCATCGAACTCCTCCCGTTCGACATAACCTACAAGCCATGGTGAGCTATTAAATCGCAAACCTTGGCCGACTTCGTCGCAGAATGGACGGAGGCCGAGCTCCCTAAAGAGTACGGCACATATTCAAACTGGATCATGCATTCTGACGGCTCCAAAATGTTGGCCGGACTGGGGGCTGGCATCGTTTTGACGTCCCCTTCAGGAGACACAGTCCAATATGTACTCCAAATTATGTACACGGACTCCAACAATGCAGCCAAATATGAGGCCCTTCTACATGGTCTCCGGATGGCAGTATCCATGGGCATTCAGCGCCTGGAGGTACGCGGGGACTCAAACCTCGCGACATCCCAAATAAATGGCGACTTCGACGCTAAGGACCCAAAAATGGCAGCTTATCGCAATGCCGTCCTAAAAATGTCAGTTCGGTTCGAGGGGCTGGAGTTTCACCATATAGCCCGAGAAAATAATCAAGCAGCGGACATCCTGGCACGCATCGGAGCAAAACGAGATGCAGTCCCCTCCCCAACATCTTTTTGGAAAGATTATTCAAGCCATCTGTAGCATGGGAGGGGGAACCTGCAAATTACAGTCCGGACACAACCGCACAACCCGACGCCGAACAATCTGACATAATCGGAGGCTCTGCCACCGAAATTACACCTTCAGCCCACGTAATAATGGCGGTCATCGCCCCGTGGACAGAACCATTCCTAGCCTACCTTACTAGGCAGGAACTCCCAGAGGACCAAAATGAGGCATGTTGCATAGTGCGGCGATCTAAAGCCTATAAAGTCCACGAGGGAGAGCTTTATAAGAAAAGCACTACCGGAGTCCTTCAAAGATGTATCTCCGAAGAGGAAGGGCGGAGTCTGCTGGCTGAAATTCATGCCGGACTCGGTAGCCATCACGCTGCAGCTCGGTCCCTTGTAAGCAAGGCTTTCCTCACGGGCTTTTATTGGCCGACGGCCCGAGCAGACGCCCAGGACTTGGTCCAACGATGCGTCGGTTGCCAGCTCTTTGCAAACCAAAGCCATATGCCGCCCAACGCCCTCCGAACTATTCCCATCACCTGGCCTTTTGCGGTCTGGGGGCTTGACATGGTGGGACCCCTTAAAGGCGGAACCCACAAGAAAAAATACTTACTGGTCATGGTGGATAAATTCACCAAATGGATAGAAGCCAAGCCTATTAAGACGGCCGAATCCGGACCTGTGATAGACTTCATATCCGGGGTCGTACATCGTTACGGCGTCCCTCATAGCATCATCACTGATAACGGCACAAACTTCACCTCTGACGAGGTAAAGCTGTGGTGCAAAAACATGGGCATTAAGCTCAACTATGCTTCTGTCTATCACCCACAAACTAACGGCCAGGTCGAACGTGCAAATGGTCTCATCATGAGCGGCCACTACTAGGGAAAACCTTATACACAGAATCTTAGCAGCAGTGCGGCACAAAAAGAAGCGCTACTGCTAATTAGCAGTAGCGCAGTTAAGAAAAACACGCTACTACTAAGTTAATAGTAGTAGCGCGGGGTATAAAACCACGCTACTACTAAGTGGTTTCCACCGTGCTAACCGGAACAAGCAATAGTAGTAGCGCGGGATATAAACCCATGCTACTACTAAGTTGATAGTAGTAGTGCGGTGTATAAACCCCACGCTACTGCTATATAGTCCTCATCGTACCCTCCCGCGACAGACCGCAGTAGCAGCCTGGGGTATAAACCCAGCGCTACTACTATAGCTCGCGGAGGCCAAAGCCCAAATTCCCCTCCGCCTCGCCTGACCACTCCGCCCGCTCTTCCTCTCCTTTTTCCTAAGTCCCCGGCGCCGCCGCCCGTCGTCCCCACCAAGCAACACCCGTCCCTCTCCCTCTCCCTCTCCACCCGTGCGCGCCGCCTCCCCCAGCGCCCCGTCCCCCTCGCCGTCTCCTCCGGCGGACGGGGTCAGCCCCACGGCGCCGATGCGGGGCGACGTGTACCTGGGGCGGCAGCTCGCGGCCGCGGCCGCGGAGGGCGCCCGCACGCGCGCGCCGGAGGAGGACGCCGAGAGGCGCTGCCGCCGCAAGGAGAAGCAAAGGGCCCTTGCGAAGAAGACGCCCTTCCCTTTTCTCCCAAATCAATCAATCAATCCCTCCCTCCCTCCATCAATCACGCGGGCAGGGCAAGGCATCCCCTCCAAGATTTGATTTTGCTTCTAAATCTTTAGGGGAGGGGAAGGAAGGAAGATGGATCAGCAGGAGGAGGAAGCGTCCGTCTCCGTCAGCGTCACCGTCACCGTTCCTTCCTCCTTGCCGCCGGAGGAGGAGGAAGAAGAAGAGCAAGAAGAGGAGGATGACATGGCTGCGGTGAAGATGGCGCTGGGCCCTCAGGTTCCCCTCAAGGACCTCATCCACCTCCACAAGGCAAGCAAAGCAACCTGCATCTGCATCTTTCTTTCTTTCTTTTTAATACTAGTAATAGATAATAGATACTGAAACTGCAAATGGATGGATGGATCTATGTGAATATGTAATGTAGGGGGAGGAGGAGGAGGACCAGTCGATGAATTTAAGGTTTCTTTGATGCTTACTCTGCAGCTAAAGTATTTGTTCGGTAATGCATGGATATAATTGTAGGATAGTAGAAGGTTGTTTGGTCCTGGGTCTGTTCTTGCATCCATGTGTCCTTTTTACGTAATGATGATTATCCGGTGTAGTAATTCTTGTACAATTGTGCAAGTTGCCCGTAAAACCGAAGCGGTTGTTTTTTCTGTAAGCTCCACCGGTCCTTATTTGTATAGCACAGCCGCTTACTTACTTACTTAGCACCTCTATCTGGTGCGGTGCTTAATTGAAAATAGGACGGGTTTTATTTTTACAAGCAAGCACCCCTCTAAGCAACCGCCTTGCATGAATAGTTACATGTGCGAATGGGAAGGCTAAGGCACTGACTGACTGCTGTACTTTGCTGTGTTTAAATTGTGCAGGGCCACCACCACCACCTGGTTCAATCTAATCTGATCTGATCTGAGAAGTGAAGCCAAAAAGAGTGGAGTGTAATGTTGTTGGTTGTTGTTCATAGTCAGACATGTCGCGTATGGACGTGGTTAGCTGCTCATCAACAATATGTTGTTGTCCTCCTGGTAAATGTTTTGGCTGTCTAGATACACATGGTCATGGACCTGCAGTTGTATGCTGCTGTCATAACCCTCTCTATCTTCATATGTGAGAGTCAACAATCCATGTAGCTGCAGAAGATTTCCTAGCTGTCAGTCGTGTTGAATTCTTTACCGTCGTAAATGAAGTTTTGGCACTGACAGAAGTTACCTGATGATGAAATATGTGGTAGTGGCCCGGGTGTGGTCGGGCTCGAATTCTCTGCTATGGGTTTGGAGGAGTAATGTTTCTGGTTCTGCAGATATTCAAGCTCTGGCGGACGGAGTGTCTGTGCGTGAGCAGCGAGACGGCGGCTAAGGCTAGCGTGGAAGAGGTACTCTTCAGTTGCTTCATTCGGTTTTACTTAGTTTTGTGTCCTTGTTGGATGTACATGTACCCCAGTTAAACATGTGTGGTGCTCGCTTTGCCCAATTTTCTGTTTAAGGATTAGCTATTGTAGGGCAGATGTTATGTAGAGAATCAATTAATTTCCTCTAGAAATGCTCGAGTGGTGCTTTGGCGAAATTTGGAAATACTAGTTCTGCATCATGGCATGGATACTGTTAAGGGAGATATCATCTATTTATCCGGCCAAAGCGCATATGCGAAGCCTTTGATTCGAGGTAAAAATGGTGCATCGCCTCTCCCTACAAGGTGTTAGTTTTAGCATCTAGTTCTGCATCATGGCTGTAAACTGAACTTGGTTCAGTTAAAAACTGCACTGTCCAATTTGGACAGCAAGCTTAGATCTGAAAAATGAGTTAGCTAGGCTAGGAATTTTGAGTTGGCCCCTTTACATAAGTTTTAGATAAAGTTCAAATGTTTCTTTAGAGTATTTATTTGTGTCGTTTGGATGTACAGTTTGAGAGCAGCCATCAATTTAGTTTGCTGTCCCGAAATATATGTTCCTGGGTACAGTATTTTGATATGGGAGATTAGGCCCTGTTAGAGGTGGTATTAAAATAAAGTTACAACATGAAAATTTTAGAGGCTGTTCTGTAGATACTTAAACACATATCACTTGTCAGGTTTCGTTTGTTATATTAAATACTATGAAATTATCAAAGTGGGTTGTACTATGTTGGACAGAATTTTATGTTTGGACTTGGGTGAATGTAACAAGACTTGTACTCTCAGATTTTGTCATAGTTGATGGTGTGAGGACTTATAATGTGATAAAGTATATACGTTGTTGCAACACCAAAATCACTAAAATATATTTCCTATTTTTGCTGCCGATGACATCTCCATAAAGTAAGGATTTAGATAACATCATATGTTCAGAGTTCAGTTCTTTTCTTATCTGAAACTAACATATTTTACAATGGGCATGATGGATGTTGCAGGTTCATTGATGACAGCCAAGGGTTCATGCTCGGAAACGACTACATCTTGCTCCATGTTGTCGGCTCAGCTAGAGTCCTTATGCTGCCGACTACAAACGTCCTAGCAGGCTCGAAGATATCAAAGCAGAGAAGTACGGGCCAAAAATTACAATGTTGGTGAACTAGTTCTACGCCTGCCGGATAAGAAAAAAGACAAACTCAAGCCCAAGTGGGAAGGTCCCTTCATAATCGACCAAGTCTTGACTGGTGGAGCGTACCGCCTGCAAGATGCGTCGGATATCCGACTCGAGCCGAACCCATGGAACGCTGCACGTCTCCGAAGATTCTATGCCTAGCGCCGGACTCTGTGTTTGTCTCCTTCCACTGTCCATTTTTTATATATCTTTCTGTCTTTACTTGTCTCCTTCCACTCTTTTCTCTTATAGCCTTTAAAGGCTCATCAAGTGACGCGTTATCTATGCTCCTTAAACCTGGGGGCTTTTTTAACAGAAGCTTATTTACATGGGTTTCATGCCCAACACATGCGTTAAGCTTCCGCGTGTACCTTTTCTTCACCATTATATGCATCGATATGACTTAAGTTTTGGCCAAGCTGGGTTGCCTGGCTCCTGTGCTTACCCCTACGTTCCCGATTATTCGGCTAGGCGGTAAAGGGAGCACCTCTGCGATTGCTACTGCCGGATCAGCCGGATGTGTACCTCAGACTGGGTGAAGCCGAAAGCTAGCGTTCTTAAGGGAATATTCAGTCGGTGAACTAAAGATGAACCTTTTTACTTATTTAAATACATGCCCCCAGATGATTTTCCTACATTTGCAGTCCGGACATGCACTTTAGGGCATGCCTCCCCAGCGAAAGGAACCCTTAACGGAACTATTCTCTGTGGAAGATGTTTCTTACTAACCATGTAATATAACATAACTAGTTGGGCACTTGTCTGATAAAGCACTAATGACCCCTACGCCTGGTCTCCATGCATACCCCGGTTCTTATATAACCACTATGGTATTCGGACACACTCCGGACCGTCAGGTCCCGAGGTCGAAGCGGAAAGGTCGGCAACGACAAACGATCTACAATCCGGCTAGAAGGCATTACACATGTCAATTATAAATTACATAGTCATCCTGACTGATTGTATTCCTCCTCTATACCATCTAACAGGCTATCTAACTTACAGTCCTGCTGGGAATACTTTGCGGCCAATTCTACTTGGCCATATACTAAGCTTATAGGGATCTCCTTCCCGTCAGGCACCACCGGTCCGACCTCGGCCATGTGGTTTGAGTCAGACTTTGTAAAACGGGTCTTCACCATGGCCCAGGCCTCCCTAGCGCCTTGTCGGCAGGCTGATATCTTCCACAACCGAAAGCGCCGCCGAGCTCCCTTCAGCTTTTCCGCAAGCTCTCCAAGGCCCTCGGGCATGGAGTGGGCAGGCCATAAGGCTTGGGCAATGCCGCGCATCGCCTGCCGACTTCATTCGTGCAGTTGCAGGAGTTCGGGAAGAAGGTCACCCGTAGAATTGGGCATCTCCTCTGTAGGACGACCTGTGAGCATACCTACAGATATTATTCTGTTAATCGACTTCCTCGCCGAACTCTTTTTTTCTCAAGGTTCGTTCAAGCACTTACTAAATATGCCGCGCTCGAAGTCGCTGATTCTCCTTCGCGGAGTTCGACAGCTGGCCTCGAACGTCTTTAAGTTCGACGTCCAGCCTGGTGTTAGCATCCTGAAGATCGTTCTTCTCTTGCCTCACCTTGGTCAACACGCTCTCCCTAGCCTTTAACTGGCGTAAGAGATGTTGCCTTTCCGGATCAAGTCCGGCGCCATCTGCAATACGATTTGTCAGATTGGCACTCAAAGTCGCACAATACTAATCTTTCGATGTATTTTTTACCTGAAGGGGTCTCTTTCGACTCCCCTGCTGCGGATAGTGCGGCCTCTAGTTGGGCCTTGCACTTTTCCAGCTCCTGGGACAGCACGGTGTTCTTCCCGGTAAGAAACTGCATGTTATATGATCCTTAAATCAGTTACTTTAACTGTTTCAAGTCTCGGGGGCTACTGGTATATCTATATTTACCAAGATTTCCTTACCCGTATGTCTTTTACATACTGCTCCGTGGCTCTGGCTAAACCATTTTGAGCAGCACGGAGGTACGCATCTCCCGAATTGAAGGCATCTAAAGCCTCCTGGGAGAAACAAGCGTCGCGAAGGACTGTACGGCGATGCCTGTGGTTCATGGCACTTTCCACCTCAGAATGGGTGGCAGACAGCATGTCTGCATCCTCTAACGGAGGAGCGTCCGGTGCGTGCCTTGTGCTTGCCTCCGCTTCCGGGCCGGGCGTTGGAGCCTGGCTGGTGGAGGCGCGATTGGCAACCTCTCCGGATATAGTCCGGCGAGGTCTCTTCGTCCTGAAGATAGCACGAATGTTAATATACCCTGAAGGAGTAAAACAACAGGGAAAAAGAGGGTGCGCTATACCTTTGCTCCGGCATCTCAGTCCGGACTACGTTCCTTTTTGCCCCACGGGGCCCTGCGGCCCCTCGTTGGCTAGCTGCAGCAGGATCGGCCTCCCGCCTCGGGAATCTCCCCTACAAAACACGGTTGCTGTCAGAATAGCCGAAATCCGTGAGAATGAAACCCCTCTTAAGGGAATAAAGCTCCGGTATTTTTCACCTGGGAGGCCGGGATTAACCCTGGGTAATCAGCTATAATGGCTACCAAGGTATTGTCCTTGCTTAGCTGATGAAACACTCCGTTGATAAGCTCCACCGATATGTCCGGATCCTCTTCGGAGTCCGGATCATGGGACCGTTCTAGGTCCTCGGGCTGTGGAGGACGGCTGTTTATGTCTTTTACCTCCTGACGCAATTCCTGCGTTGAAGTCGTTAGACTACATATTTAATCACGGGGATATAAAATAAACAGGAAAGCGCAATTGTCTGCTTACCCAATTCGGAGGACTGTAGAAAATCCGCCCTCTGCGGGTCGACGCGGAGGAATTCCTCCTCTTCTCCCTTGTACAAAGAGGATAAGACCTTTATTAGGGCGGCGGCTGAGTCCGGCCGCTTACGGCCGTAGCGGGTGGCGTCGTCCTCCCCGTTGAAATCCCACATGGGGTGGCCTCTATATTGAAGCGGCTGCACCCCCCGCATAATGCATATGGCCATGACTCTAATCATGGTTAGTCCGGAATGAGCCAGCAGTCTTATCCGGTCGATCAAGTAAAGGACGTCTCTGTCGCTTTCTCTCTGAGAGCTCCGCGGACGCCAGCTCAAGCGTTTCTTTAATGGAGCACTGTTGAACTCAGGGAGACCTATCCGGACAGGATCCGGTAGCGGGACGTCATCTATATAAAACAATTCCGAGGGCCAATCCTCGGGCGCCTTCTTTGGGGTACCGGATAGATATCCAGTCCCGGCGATGCGCCATACTTCGGCTCCGCCCACTTGATATATGGACCCCTCTTGAGAGCGGGGCACCAGGCAAAATATCCTCTTCCACAGTGCGAAATGAGCCTCAACACCTAAAAATAGCTCGCAAAGAGCGACGAAGCCCGCAATATGCAATATAGAGGCGGGCGTAAGATTGTGCAGCTGGAGGCCGTAGAACTCCAGAAGCCCACGGAGAAATGGATGAATTGGAAATCCCAGTCCCCTTATTAGATAAGGGACTAGGCACACCCGCTCTCCCTTGGAGGGACTAGGTGAGCTCTCCGCTTGTTTTTCGCCTTGATAGGTGGCAAGTCCGGCTCGGACCGAGACCATATAAGCCTGAGGGAGAAATCCCTTGGCCTGAAGCGACACTAACTCGTTGTCCGGGATGGAGCAACTCTCCTAGTCTCCAAGGATAGGACTGGAAGGGCGAGAGGAGGAGCTGCGGCGGCTGGCCATGTTGGAATGGACCTTTGCTAGAGGCGCTCTGATGATTTCTCGTGGAAAGGGGGAGGTGTGGTTTGGATCTGAATCCTCATCCCATTAAATAGGCGGCTCGTTTATGCGGCCGGGGGTGTGAATGTAAAAACTCCTCGGCTTTTCGCATTCATTTGACACGTGGAAGACGGCCATAATTGGGCGTGGAAGCCAAGGAGCGTTACATTATAAAAATCGGACATTATTCCCACAGGTACACAGAGTTTGGAGAATACCCGCCTTGCAATGCCGAAGACAATTTGCGCGCCGGACTCGTCGTCATTGAAGCCTGGTTCGGGGGCTACTAAGGGAGTCCTGGATTAGGGGGTGTTCGGATAGCCGGACTATACCTTCATCCGGACTCCAGGACTATGAAGATACAAGATTGAAGACTTCGTCCCGTGTCCGGAAGGAACTTTCCTTGGCGTGGAAGGCAAGCTAGGTGATGTGGATATTCATGATCTCCTACCATTGTAACTGACTCTGCGTAACCCTAACCCTATCCGGTGTCTATATAAGCCGGAGGGTTGTAGTCCGTAGGAACAATCATCATCATACACAATCATACCATAGGCTAGCTTCTAGGGTTTAGCCTCCTTGATCTCGTGGTAGATCTACTCTTGTACTACCCATATCATCAATATTAATCAAGCAGGAGTAGGGTTTTACCTCCATCGAGAGGGCCCGAACCTGGGTAAAACAAAGTGTCCCTTGTCTCCTGTTACCATCCGACCTTGACGCACAGTTCGGGACCCCCTACCCGAGATCTGCCGGTTTTGACACCGACATAGGCCCTTCTTGAATATTGTCAATACTAGAATAGACTGCGAAAAGAATGTAGTTACTATTGGTTTGGGTGATATGTCTCATGAGTTTAATTTCTCTAAATTTAGTAGACAACACCGTGAAAAAGAATTGCCTAGTAAGGATGAAATTATTGGTCTTGCTTCTATTGCCGTACCTCCTAGTGATCCTTTAGAACAATATTTGCTAGACCATGAAAATGATATGTTTATGAATGAAAGAAGGGAAATAGATGAGGTATTCTTTAAACAGGAACTTATTCTGAAACACAATTTGTCTGTTGAAATCCTAAGGGATCCCCCTCCACCCAAGGGCGATCCCGTGTTTGAGCTTAAACCATTGCCTGATAATCTTAAATATGCTTATCTTGATGAAAAGAAGATATATCCTTTTATTATTAGTGCTAACCTTTCAGAGCATGAAGAAGAGAGATTATTGAAAACTCTGAAGAAGCACCGTGCTGCTATTGGATATACTCTTGATGATCTTAAGGGCATTAGTCCCACTCTATGTCAACATAAAATAAATTTGGAAGAGGATGCTAAACCGGTTCGTGATCATCAACGACAGTTGAATCCTAAGATGAAAGAAGTGGTAAGAAAAGAAATACTAAAGCTTCTGGAGGTAGGTATAATTTATCTCGTTGCTGATAGTCAATGGGTAAGTCATGTTCATTGTGTCCCTAAGAAGGGAGGTGTTACTGTTGTTCCTAATGATAAAGATGAATTGATTTCGCAAAGAATTATTACAAGTTATAGGATGGTAATTGATTTTCGCAAATTAAATAAGGCTACTAAGAAAGATCATTACCCCTTACCTTTTATCGATCAAATGCTAGAAAGATTGTGCAAACATACACATTATTGCTTTCTAGATGGTTACTCTGGATTCTCTCAAATACCTGTGTGGGCTAAAGATCAATCAAAAACTACTTTTACATGCCCTTTTGGTACTTTTGCTTATAGACGTATGCCTTTTGGTTTATGTAATGCACCTGCTACCTTTCAAAGATGCATGGTGGCTATACTCTCTGACTTTTGTGAAAAGATTTGTGAGGTTTTCATGGACGATTTTTTCGTCTATGGATCCTCTTTTGATGATTGCTTGAGCAATCTTGATCGAGTTTTGCAGAGATGTGAAGAAACTAATCTTGTCTTGAATTGGGAAAAGTGCTACTTTATGGTTAATGAAGGTATTGTCTTGGGGCATAAATTTTCTGAAAGAGGTGTTCAAGTTGATAAAGCCAAGGTTGATGCTATTGAAAAGATGCCATGTCCCAAGGACATCAAAGGTATAAGAAGTTTCCTCGGTCACGCCGGATTTTATAGGAGGTTCATTAAGGACTTCTCAAAAATTTCTCTCACCAACGCTCCTCTCATCGGGAGAGGGCAATCTCCATCAACATCTTCACCAGCACCATCTCCTCTCAAAACCCTAGTTCATCTTTTGTATCCAATTCTTGTCTCCAAGTCCGGGATTGGTACTAGTAGGTTGCTAGTAGTGTTGATTACTCCTTGTAGTTAATGCTAGTTGGTTTATTTGGTGGAAGATCATATGTTCAGATCCATTATGCATATTAATACCCCTCTGATTATGAACATGAATATGCTTTGTGAGTAGTTACGTTTGTACCTGAGGACATGGGAGAAGTCTTGCTATTAGTAGTCATGTGAATTTGGTATTCGTTCGATATTTTGATGAGATGTATGTTGTCTAGCCTCTAGTGGTGTTATGTCAACGTCGACTACATAACACTTCACCATTATTTGGGCCTAGAGGAAGGCATTGGGAAGTAATAAGTAGATGATGGGTTGCTAGAGTGACAGAAGCTTAAACCCTAGTTTATGCGTTGCTTCGTAAGGGGCTGATTTGGATCCATATGTTTCATGCTATGGTTATGTTTACCTTAATACTTTTGTTGTAGTTGCGGATGCTTGCAATAGAGGTTAATCATAAGTGGGATGCTTGTTCAAGTAAGAACAGCACCCAAGCACCGGTCCACCCACATATTAAATTATCAAAGTACCGAACGCGAATCATATGAACGTGATGAAAATTAGCTTGACGATATTCCCCTGTGTCCTCGGGAGCGCTTTTCCCTATATAAGAGTTTGTTCAGGCTTGTCCTTTGCAACAAAAAGGATTGGGCCACCTTGTTGTACTTTATTTACTTTTGTTACTTGTTGCTCGTTACAAATTATCTTATCACAAAACTATCTCTTACCACTTATTTCAGTACTTGCAGAGAATACCATGCTGAAAACAGCTTATCATTTCCTTCTACTCCTCGTTGGGTTCGACACTCTTACTTATCGAAAGGACTACGATAGATCCCCTATACTTGTGGGTCATCACAAAACAATCAAGCCCTTGACTCAACACTAATCTTTTTTATATAGCTCACGGACTCGATTACATAGAGAGATCATAAAGCAAAAACTTAAAACTAGATCATGCTATAAACTTTATTCGACTAGATCAAGATACTACTAATAGGATAGAACTAAGAAAAAGGGTAAAGATAGGAGAGTGATTATGATACGATACCGGGGCACTGTTGGGGAACGTAGCAGAAATTCAAAATTTTCCTACGTGTCACCAAGATCTATCTATGGAGAAACCAGCAACGAGGGGAAGGAGAGTGCATCTACATACCCTTGTAGATTGCTAAGCGGAAGCGTTCAAGTGAACGGGGTTGATGGAGTCGTACTCGTCGTGATTCAGATCACCGATGACCAAGTGCCGAACGGACGGCACCTCCGCGTTCAACACACGTACAGCCCGATGACGTCTCCCACGCCTTGATCCAGCAAGGAGAGAGGGAGAGGTTGAGGAAGACTCCATCCAGCAGCAGCACAATGGCGTGGTGATGATGGAGGAGCGTGGCAATCCAGCAGGGCTTCGCCAAGCACCGCAAGAGAGGAGGAAGAAGAGACGCAGGGCTGCACCAACGAGAGAGAGATCGAATCACGTGTGTTATGGGCAGCCCTAGGCCTCACTATATATAGGGGAGAGGGAGGAGGGTGCGCCCCCTCTAGGGTTCCCACCCCTAGGGGGGCAGCATCCCTAGATGGGGAAGGGGGAGGCGGCCAAGAGGGGAGGAGAGGGAGGTGCAGGGAGCATGGGCCTTAGGGCCCATCTGCCCTAGGGTTTGCCCCCTTCTCCTCTCCCTTGAGCCTTGGGCACTTGTGGGGGCGCACCAGCCCACCTGGGGCTGGTCCCCTCCCACACTTGGCCCAAGTAACCCTCCAGGGATGGTGGCCCCACTTGGTGGACCCCCGGACACCTCCGGTGGTCCCGGTACACTACCGGTGATGCCCAGAACACTTCCGGTGGCCAAAACCATACTTCCTATATATAAATCTTTACCTCCGGACCATTCCGGAACTCCTCGTGACGTCCGGGATCTCATCCGGGACTCCGAACAACATTCGGTAACCACATATAAGCTTCCTTTATAACCCTAGCGTCATCAAACCTTAAGTGTGTAGACCCTACGGGTTCGGGAGACATGCAGACATGACCGAGATGTTCTCCGGTCAATAACCAACAGCGGGATCTGGATACCCATGTTGGCTCCCACATGTTCCACGATGATTTTCATCGGATTAACCACGATGTCAAGGACTTAATCAATCCCGTATACAATTCCCTTTGTCTATCGGTACGATACTTGCCCGAGATTCGATCGTCGGTATCCCGATACCTTGTTCAATCTCGTTACCGGCAAGTCTCTTTTACTCGTTCCGCAACACATCATCCCGTGATCAACTCCTTGATCACATTGTGCACATTATGATGATGTCCTACCGAGTGGGCCCAGAGATACCTCTCCGTCACACGGAGTGACAAATCCCAGTCTTGATTCGTGCCAACCCAACAGACACTTTCGGAGATACCCGTAGTACACCTTTATAGCCACCCAGTTACGTTGTGACGTTTGGCACACCCAAAGTATTCCTACGATATCCGGGAGTTGCACAATCTCATGGTCTAAGGAAATGATACTTGACATTAGAAAAGCTTTAGCATACGAACTACATGATCTTGTGCTAGGCTTAGGATTGGGTCTTGTCCATCACATCATTCTCCTAATGATGTGATCCCGTTATCAATGACATCCAATGTCCATGGTCAGGAAACCGTAACCATCTATTGATCAACGAGCTAGTCAACTAGAGGCTTACTAGGGACATGGTGTTGTCTATGTATCCACACATGTATCTGAGTTTCCTATCAATACAATTCTAGCATGGATAATAAACGATTATCATGAACAAGGAAATATAATAATAATCAATTTATTATTGCCTCTAGGGCATATTTCCAACAGTCTCCCACTTGCACTAGAGTCAATAATCTAGTTCACATCGATACGTGATTAACACTCAAGGTCACATCCCTATGTGACTAACACCCAAGAGTTCTGGGTTTGATCATGTTATGCTTGTGAGAGATGTTATAGTCAACGGGTCTGAACCTTTCAGATCCGTGTGTGCTTTACAAATCTCTATGTCATCTCCTAGATGCAGTTACCACGCTCTATTTGGAGCTATTCCAAATAACTGTTCTACTATACGAATCCAATTTACTACTTAGAATAATCTGGATCAGTGTCAAAGTTTGCATCGGCGTAACCCTTTACGACGAACTCTTTTACCACCTCCATAATCGAGAAAATTCCTCAGTCCACCAGTTACCAAGGATAACCTTGACCGCTGTCCTGTGATCCATTCCTGGATCACTCTTGTACCCCTTGACTGACTCATGGCAAGGCACACTTCAGATGCGGTACACTGCATAGCATACTGTAGAGCCTATGACTAAAGCATAGGGGACGACCTTCGTCCTTTCCCTCTATTCTGCCGTGGTCATGTCTTGAGTCTTGCTCAATACTCACACCTTGTAACACAGCCGAGAACTCCTTCTTTTGCTGATCTATTTTGAACTCTTTCAAAATCTTGTCATGGTATGTGTTTGTTTGAAAGTACTATTAAGCGATTTTGATCTATCCTTATAGATCTTGATGCTCAATGTTTAAGTAGCTTAATCCAGGTTTTCCATTGAAAACACATTTCAAATAACCCTATATGCTTTCCAGAAATTCTACATCATTTTTGATCAACAATATGTCAACAACATATACTCATCAGAAATTCTATAGTGCTCCCACTCACTTCTTTGGAAATACAAGTTTCTGATAAACTTTGTAAAAACCCAAATCTTTGATCATCTCATCAAAGCGTACACTCCAACTCCGAGATGCTTACTCCAGTCCTTAGACGGATTGCTGGAGCTTTGCATACTTGTTAGCATCTTTCAGGATTGACAAAAATCTTCTGGTTGTATCACATACAACCTTTCCTCAAGAAAATCGTCGAGGAAACAATGTTTTGACATCCTATCTGCATAATTTCATAAATAATGCAGTAATCGCTAACATAATTCAAACAGACTTTTAGCATCGCTACGGGTGAGAAAGTCTCATCGTAGTCAACTCCTTTAACTTGTCGGAAAACATTTTAATGACAAGTCGAGCTTTCTTAATGGTGACATTTACCATCATTGTCCGTCTTCCTTTTAAAATCCATATGTACCTAACAGTCTTACGACCATCAAGTAGTTCTTTCAAAGTCTGCACTTTGTTTTCATATATGGATCCTCTCTCGGATTATATAGCCTCGAGCCATTCATCGGAATCCGGGCCCACCATCGCTTCTCCATAGCTCGTAGGTTCATTGTTGTCTAGCAACATGTCTTCCAAGACAGGATTACGTACCACTCTGAAGTAGTACGCATCCTTGTCATCCTACGAGGTTTGGGAGTGACTTGATCCGAAGTCTCATGATCACTATCATAAGCTTCCACTTCAATTGGTGTAGGTGCCATAGGAACAATTCATGTGCCTTGCTACACACTAGTTGAAGTGACGGTTCAACAACCTCATCAAGTTTCCACCATCCTCCCACTCAATTCTTTCGAGAGAAACTTTTCCTCGAGAAAGGACCCGATTCTAGAAACAATCCCTATTGCTTTCGGATCTGAGACAGGAGGTATACCCAACTGTTTTGGGTGTCCTATGAAGATGCATTTGTCCGCTTTGGGTTTGAGCTTATCAGCCTGAAACTTTTTCATATAAGCGTCGCAGCCCCAAACTTTTAAGAAACGACAGCTCAGGTTTCTCCAAACCATAGTTCAAACGGCTTCGTCTCAACGGAATTACGTGGTGCCCTATTAAAGTGAGTGCGGTTGTCTCTAATGCCTAACCCATGAACGATAGTGGTAATTTGATAAGAGACATCATGGTATGCATCATATCCAATAGGGTGCAGTTATGGTGTTCGGACACACCATCACACTATGGTGTTCCAGGCGGTACTAGTCGTGAAACAATTTCCACAATTTCTCAATTGTGTACCAAACTCGCAACTCAGATATTCATCTCTGTGATCATATCATAGATATTTTATCCTCTTGTCACGACGATATTCAACTTCATTCTGAAATTACTTGAACCATTCAATAATTCAGACTTGTGTTTCATCAAGTAAATATGCTCAGTATCTACTCAAATCATCTGTGAAGTTAGAGCATAACGATATCCACTGTGTGCCTCAGCACTCATTGGACTGCACACATCAAAATGTGTTACTTCCAGCAAGTTGCTTTCTTGTTCCATTTTACTGAAACCGAAGCTTTCAGTCATCTTGCCCATGTGGTATGATTTGCATGTCTCAAGCGATTCAAAATCAAGTGAGTCCAAATGGTCCATCTACATGGAGTTTCTTCATGTGTATATACCAATAGACATGGTTCACATGTCTCAATCCTTTTTCAAAAATGAGTGAGTCCAAAGATCCATCAACATGGAGCTTCTTCATGCGTTTTATACCAATATGACTTACATGGCAGTGCCACAAGCAGGTGGTACTATCATTACTATCTTATATCTTTTGGCATGAACATGTGTATCACTATGATCGAGATTCAATAAACCATTCATTTTAGGTGCAAGACCATTGAAGGAATTATTCAAATAAATAGAGTAACTATTATTCTCCTTAAATGAATAACCGTATTGCGATAGACATAATCCAATCATGTCTACGCTCAACGCAAATACCAAATAACAATTATTTAGGTTTAACATCAATCTCGATGGTAGAGGGAGCATGCAATGCTTGATTACATCAACCTTGGAAACACTTTCAACACATCTCGTCAGCTCACCTTTAGCTAGTCTCCGTTTATTCCGTAGCTTTTATTTCGAGTTACTAACACTTAGCAACCGAACCGGTATCTAATACCCTGATGCTACTAGGAGTACTAGTAAAGTACACATTCACATAATGTATATCCAATATACTTCTATCGACAGCCTTCTCATCTACCAAGTATCTAGGGTAATTCTGCTCTAGTGGTTGTTCCCCTTATTACAGAAGCACTCAGTCTCGGGTTTGGGTTCAACCCTGGGTTTCTCCACTAGAGCAGCAGCTGATTTGCCGTTTCATGAAGTATCCCTTCTTGCCCTTGCCCTTCTTGAAACTAGTGGTTTCACTAACCATCAACAATTGATGCTCCTGCTTGATTTCTACTTTCGCGGTGTCAAACATCGCGAATATTTCAAGGATCATCATATCTATCCCTGATATGTTATAGTTCATTACGAAGCTCTAGCAGCTTGGTGGCAATGACTTTGGAGAAGCATCACTATCTTATCTGGAAGATCAACTCCCACTCGATTCAAGTGATTCAACTGTTTTGGAGTCGATTTACTTACCGTACCACATACCTATTCCTTTTCGGAGTCTGAAACGTTCTGGAAAGTGTCCCTTATGTATTCCTCCGGGGTTACGGTTTCAATAACATTGGTTTCAACATTTGTAGGATTACCTGAGATATAGTGTTTGATTCTTTGACCGTTTACTACCTTCGGATTTGTGCCTTTGAAGTTGTTGATTTTTATGGCACTGGAACGATAGACCTCCTCGATGACGTATGGGCCTTCCCACTTAGAGAGAAGTTTTCCTGCAAAAAATCTTAAACGAGAGTTGTATAGCAATACATAATCACCTACATTAAACTCACGCTTTTGTATCCTTTTATCATGCCATCTTTTAACTTTTTCTTTAAACAACTTGGCATTTTCATAAGCTTGGGTTCTCCATTCATCAAGTGAGCTAATATCAAATAACCTCTTCTCACCGGCAAGTTTGAAATCATAATTGAGCTCTTTAATAGCCCAATATGCCTTATGTTCTAGTTCGAGAGGTAAGTGACATGCTTTTCCATAAACCATTTTATACGGAGACATACCCATAGGATTTTTATATGCAGTTCTATAAGCCCATTATGCATCATCAAGTTTCTTGGACCAATTCTTTCTAGACCTATTAACATTCTTTTGCAAAATAAATTTGAGCTCTCTATTGCTCAATTCTACTTGACCACTAGACTGTGGGTGATAAGGAGATGCAATTCTATGATTAACATCATACTTAGCAAGAATTTTACGGAAGGCACCATGAATAAAATGTGAACCACCATCAGTCATTAAATATCTAGGGACTCCAAACCTCGGGAAAATAACTTCTTTAAGCATCTTAATAGAAGTGTTATGATCAGCACTACTAGTTGGAATAGCTTCTACCCACTTAGTAACGTAATCAACAGCAACTAAAATATGTGTATAACCATTAGAGGCAGGAAAAGGTCTCATATAATCAAAGCCCCAAACATCAAATGGTTCAATAATGAGTGAATAATTCATAGGCATTTCTTGATGTCTACTAATATTACCAATTCTTTGACATTCATCACAAGACAAGACAAACTTACGGGCATCCTTGAAGAGAGTGGGCCAATAAAAACCGGAATGCAATACCTTATGTGCAATTCTATCTCCAGTGTGGTGTCCTCCATAAGCTTCGGAATGACACTTGCGTAGGATCTATTCCTGTTCATGCTCAGGTACACAACGTCTAATAACATCATCTACTCCTTCTTTATAAAGATGTGGGTCATCCCAAAAGTAATGTCTCAAATCATAGAAAAACTTTTTCTTTTCTGGTATGTGAAACTAGGTGGTATAAATTTAGCGAAAATATAATTAGCATAATCAGCATACCATGGGGTGCTACGAGAAGTACTTATAACATTTAATTGTTCATCAGGAAAGCTATCATCAATAGGTAGTGAGTCATCAAGAACATTTTCTAACCTAGACAAGTTGTCTGCAATGGGGTTCTCAGCTCCCTTTCTATCAACAATATGCAAATCAAATTCTTGTAGCAAGAGAACCCATCTTATAAGTCTAGGTTTAGCACCTTTCTTTTCCATCAGATATTTAATAGCAGCATGATCAGTGTGAATAGTTACTTTAGAATCTACAATATAAGGTCTGAACTTATCACAAGCAAATACAACTGCTAAGAATTCTTTTTCAGTAGTAGCATAATTTCTTTGAGCATTGTCTAGAGTCTTACTAGCATAATGGATAACATTTAATTTCTTATCAACTCTTTGCCCTAGAACAGCACCTACAACATAATCACTAGCATCACACATAATTTCAAAGGGTAAATTCCAATCAGGTGGTTGAACAATAGGTGCAGAGATCAATGCTTTCTTAAGTATTTCAAATGCTTCTGCACAATCATCATCAAAGACAAATGGTATATATTTTTGTAATAAATTAGTCAGAGGCTGAGAAATTTTTGAGAAGTCCTTAATGAACCTCCTATAAAATCCAGCATGACCGAGGAAACTTCTTATACCTTTGATGTCCTTGGGACATGGCATCTTTTCAATAGCATCAACCTTGGCTTTATCAACTTCAATACCTCTTTCAGAAACTTTATGCCCCAAGACAATACCTTCATTAACCATAAAGTGGCACTTTTCCCAATTCAAGACAAGATTAGTTTCTTCACATCTCTACAAAACTCGATCAAGATTGCTCAAGCAATCATCAAAAGAGGATCCATAGACAGAAAAATCATGCATGAAAACCTCACAAATCTTTTCACAAAAGTCAGAGAATATAGCCATCATGCATCTTTGAAAGGTAGCAGGTGCATTACATAAACCAAAAGGCATACGTCTATAAGCAAAAGTACCAAAAGGGCATGTAAAAGTAGTTTTTGACTGATCTTTAGCCCACACAAGTATTTGAGAGAATCCAGAGTAACCATCTAGAAAGCAATAATGTGTATGTTTGCATAATCTTTCTAGCAATTGATCGATAAAAGGTAAGGGGTAATGATCTTTCTTAGTAGCCTTATTTAATCTACGGAAATCAATTACCATCCTATAACCTATAATAATTCTTTGCGGAATCAATTCATATTTATCATTAGGAACAACAGTAACACCTCCCTTCTTAGGGACACAATAAACATGACTTACCCATTGACTATCAGCAACGAGATAAATTATACCTGCCTCCAGAAGCTTTAGTATTTCTTTTCTTACCACTTCTTTCATCTTAGGATTCAGCCGTCGTTGATGATCACAAACCGGTTTAGCATCCTCTTCCAAATTTATTTTATGTTGACATAGAGTGGGACTAATGCCCTTAAGATCATCAAGAGTATATCCAATAGCAGCACGGTGCTTCTTCGGAGTTTTCAATAATCTCTCTTCTTCATGCTCTGAAAGGTTAGCACTAATAATAACAGGATATATCTTCTTTTCATCAAGATAAGCATATTTAAGATTATCAGGCAATGGTTTAAGCTCAAACACGGGATCACCCTTCGGTGGAGGAGGAACCCCTAGGATTTCAACAGAAAAATTGTGTTTCAGAATAGGTTCCTGTTTAAAGAATACTTCATCTATTTCCCTTCTTTCATTCATAAACATATCATTTTCATGGTCCGGCAAATATTGTTCTAAAGGATCACTAGGAGGTATGGCAATAGAAGAAAGACCAATAATTTCATCCTTACTAGGCAATTCTTCTTCACGGTGTTGTCTACTAAATTTAGAGAAATTAAACTCATGAGACATATCACCCAAACCAATAGTAACAACATTCTTTTCGCAGTCTATTCTAGCATTGACAGTATTCAAGAAGGGTCTACCAAATATAATGGGACAAACACTATCTTGTGGGGAACCAAGAACAAGGAAATCAGCGGGATATTTAGTTTTCCCGCACAAGACTTCAACATCTCTAACAATTCCCATTGCTGATAAAGTATCTCTATTGGCAAGTTTAATTGTAACGTCAATACCTTCTAACTCAAGAGGTGCAATTTCATGCTTAATTTCTTCGTATAAAGTATGAGGTATAACACTAGCACTAGCACCCATATCACATAAGCCATGATAACAATGATCTCCTATTTTAACAGAAATAACAGGCACGCCTACCACAGGTCTATGTTTATCTTTAGCACAAGGTTTGGCAATTCTAGCGGTTTCACCGCAGAAATGAATAACATGCCCATCAATATTATCCGCTAAGAGATCTTTAACAATAGCAATATTAGGTTCAACTTTAACTTTCTCAGGAGGTGTATAAGTTCTAATATTGCTTTTACGAACCATAGTTGAAGCTTTAGCATGATTCTTTATTCTAACAGGAAAAGGTGGTTTCTCAACATAAGAAGTAGGAACAAAAGGATCATTATAAGTGACAATATTTTCTTCAACTTTAGTATGTGCAGCTACTTTTACTTCTATGGTAGGATGATATTTAAACCACTTCTCCTTGGGAAGATCAACATAAGTAGCAAAAGATTCGCAGAAAGAAGCTACTATCTCAAAGTCAAGTCCGTATTTAGTGCTAAATTTACTAAAAACATCGGTATCCATAAAAGATTTAATACAATCAAATTTAGGTGTCATACCTGACTCCTTACCTTCGTCGAGATCCAATCTTCAGAGTTGCGTTTAATTCTATCCAATAAATTCCATTTGAATTCAATAGTCTTCATCATAAAAGAGCCAGCACAAGAAGTATTGAGCATGGTGCGATTATTTTCAGAACGCCGGGCATAAATTTTTTGAAGAATTATTTCTTTTGAGAGCTCATGATTGGGGCATGAATATAACATTGATTTAAGCCTCCCCCAAGCTTGAGCGATGCTTTCTCCTTCGCGAGGCCAAAAATTATATATATAATTGTGATCATGATGAACAAGATGCATAGGATAATACTTCTGATGAAATTCCAATTTCATTCGCTTATAGTTCCATGATCCCATATCATCACATAGCCTATACCATGTCGATGCATCTCCCTTCAAAGATAGAGGGAAGACCTTCTTCTTAACAACATCATCGGGTATACCTGCAAGCTTAAATAATCCACAAACTTCATCCACATAGAGTAGATGTTCATCAGGATGCTTTGTTCCATCTCCTGTAAAAGTATTAGCTAGCAGTTTTTCTAACATACCCGAAGGAACTTCAAAAGGAACATTTTCATTTTCAGTAGGTTCAGTAGGTTGAGGAGCAATTCTTTGCTCTACTGTTCGGGGTGAAGATACCCCGAACAAGCGCCTTAGAGGATTACTTTCCATAGTAACAAGTGACAGTAAATTTCAGCACACTATATAATTTTTTCCTTATCAAATTCCACCTACCAAAGGCGCTTCACTCCCCGGCAACGGCGCCAGAAAAGAGTCTTGATGACCCACAAGTATAGGGATCTATCGTAGTCCTTTCAATAAGTAAGAGTGTCGAACCCAATGAGGAGCAGAAGGAAATGATAAGCGGTTTTCAGCAAGGTATTCTCTGCAAGTACTGAAATGAGTGGTAACAGATAGTTTTGTGAGAAGATAATTTGTAACGAGCAACAAGTAACAAAAGTAAATAAAGTGCAGCAAGGTGGCCCAATCCTTTTTGTAGCAAAGGACAAGCCTGGACAAACTCTTATATAAGGAAAAGCGCTCCCGAGGACACATGGGAATATCGTCAAGCTAATTTTCATCACGTTCATATGATTCGCATTCGGTACTTTGATAATTTGATATGTGGGTGGACCGGTGCTTGGGTGCTGTTCTTACTTGAACAAGCATCCCACTTATGATTAACCTCTATTGCAAGCATCCGCAACTACAACAAAAGTATTAAGGTAAACCTAACCATAGCATGAAACATATGGATCCAAATCAGCCCCTTACGAAGCAACGCATAAACTAGGGTTTAAGCTTCTGTCACTCTAGCAACCCATCATCTACTTATTACTTCCCAATGCCTTCCTCTAGGCCCAAATAATGGTGAAGTGTTATGTAGTCGACGTTCACATAACACCACTAGAGGCTAGACAACATACATCTCATCAAAATATTGACTGAATACCAAATTCACATGACTACTAATAGCAAGACTTCTCTCATGTCCTCAGGAACAAACGTAACTACTCACAAAGCATATTCATGTTCATAATCAGAGGGGTATTAATATGCATAATGGATCTGAACATATGATCTTTCACCAAGTAAACCAACTAGTATCAACTACAAGGAGTAATCAACACTACTAGCAACCTACTAGTACCAATCCCGGACTTGGAGACAAGAATTGGATACAAGAGATGAACTAGGGTTTTGAGAGGAGATGGTGCTGGTGAAGATGTTGATGGAGATTGCCCTCTCCCAATGAGAGGAGCGTTGGTGATGACGATGGCGATGATTTCCCCCTCCCGGAGGGAAGTGTCCCCGGCAGAACAGCTCTGCCGGAGCCCTGGATTGGTTCCGCCAAGGTTCCGCCTCGTGGCGGTGGAGTTTCGTCCCGAAAGGGTTGCTTATGATTTTTTCCTCGACGAAAGACCTCATATAGCAGAAGATGGCCATCGAGAGCCAACGGGGGGCCCACGAGGTAGGGGCGCGCCCTGGGGGTGTTGGGGAACGTAGTAATTTCAAAAAAAAATCCTACGCACACGCAAGATCATGGTGATGCATAGCAACGGGAGGGGAGAGTGTTGTCTACGTACCCTCGTAGACCGAAAGCGGAAGCGTTATATCAACGCGGTTGATGTAGTCGTACGTCTTCACGATCCGACCGATCCAAGCACCGTTACTCCGGCACCTCCGAGTTCTTGGCACACGTTCAGCTCGATGACGATCCCCGGGCTCCGATCCAGCAAAGCGTCGGGGAGGAGTTCCGTCAGCACGACGGCGTGGTGACGATCTTGATGTTCTACTGTCGCAGGGCTTCGCCTAAGCACCGCTACAATATGACCAAGGTGGAATATGTTAGAGGGGGGCACCGCACACGGCTAAGGAACGATCACGAAGATCAACTTGTGTCTCCGTGGGGTGCCCCCTGCCCCCGTATATAAAGGAACAAGGGAGGAGGGGGCGGCCGGCCTAGAAGGGGCGCGCCAAGGGGAGTAGGATTCCACCTTTCCTAGTCCAACTAGGAGAAGGGGGAAAGGAGGGGAGTGGAGAAGGAAGGGAGAGGGGGCCGCGCCCCCAAACCCCTTGTCCAATTCGGACTGGGCTTGGGAGGGGCGCGCGCCACCTCCTGGCTCCTTCCCACTAAGGCCCAATAAGGCCCAATACTCTTCCCCGTATTCCCGTAACTCCCCGGTACCTCCGAAAATACCCGAACCACTCAGAACCTTTTCGATGTCCGAATATAGTCATCCAATATATCGATCTTTACGTCTCGACCATTTCGAGACTCCTCATCATGTCCCCGATCTCATCCGGGACTCCGAACTCCTTCGGTACATCAAAACTCATAAACTCATTATATAAGTGTCATCGAAACCTTAAGCGTGCGGACCCTACGGTTCGAGAACAATGTAGACATGACCGAGATACATCTCCGGTCAATAACCAATAGCGGGATCTGGATGCCCATATTGGCTCCTACATATTCTACGAAGATCTTTATCGGTCAGACCGCATAACAACATACGTTGTTCCCATTGTCATCGGTATGTTACTTGCCCGAGATTCGATCGTCGGTATCCAATACCTAGTTCAATCTCATTACCGGAAAGTCTCTTTACTCGTTCCGTAATACATCATCTCGCAACTAACTCATTAGTTGCAATGCTTGCAAGGCTTAAGTGATGTGCATTACCGAGAGGGCCCAGAGATACCTCTCCGACAATCGGAGTGACAAATCCTAATCTCGAAATACGCCAACCCAACATGTACCTTTGGAGACACCTGTAGAGCTCCTTTATAATCACCCAATTACGTTGTGACGTTTGGTAGCACACAAAGTGTTCCTCCGGCAAACGGGAGTTGCATAATCTCATAGTCAAAGGAACATGTATAAGTCATGAAGAAAGCAATAGCAACATACTAAACGATCGGGTGCTAAGCTAATGAAATGGGTCATGTCAATCAGATCATTCAACTAATGATGTGACCCCGTTAATCAAATAACAACTCTTTGTCCATGGTCAGGAAACATAACCATCTTTGGTTAACGAGCTAGTCAAGTAGAGGCATACTAGTGACACTCTGTTTGTTTATGTATTCACACATGTATTATGTTTCCGGATAATACAATTCTAGCATGAATAATAAACATTTATCATGATATATAAGGAAATAAATAATAACTTTATTATTGCCTCTAGGGCATATTTACTTCAGTCTCCCACTTGCACTAGAGTCAATAATCTAGATCACATCACCATGTGATTAACATCGATAGTTCACATCATCATGTGATTAACACCCATAGTTCACATCGCTATGTGACCAACACCCAAAGGGTTTACTAGATTCAGTAATCTAGTTCACATCGCTATGTGATTAACACCCAAAGAGTACTAAGGTGTGATCATGTTTTGCTTGTGAGAGAATCTTAGTCAACGGGTCTGCCACATTCAAATCCGTAAGTATTTTGCAAATTTCTATGTCTACAATGCTCTGCACGGAGCTACTTTAGCTAATTGCTCCCACTTTCAATATGTATCTAGATTGAGACTTAGAGTCATCTAGATTAGTGTCAGAACTTGCATCGACGTAACCTTTTACGACGAACCTTTTTGTCATGTCCATAATCGAGAAACATATCCTTATTTCACTAAGGATAATTTGTTACCGTTGTCCAGTGATCTACTTCCTAGATCACTATTGTACTCCCTTGCTTAACACAGTGCAGGGTATACAATAGATCTGGTACACAGCATGGCATACTTTATAGAATCTATGGCTGAGGCATCGGGAATGACTTTCATTCTCTTTCTATCATCTGTCGTGGTCGGGCTTTGAGTCTTACTCAATTTCAAACCTTGTAATACAGGCAAGAACTCTTTCTTTGACTGTTCCATTTTGAACTACTTCAAAATCTTGTCAAGGTATGTACTTATTGAAAAACTTATCAAGCGTCTTGATCTATCTCTATAGATCTTGATGCTCAATATGTAAGCAGCCTCACCGAGGTCTTTCTTTGAAAAATCTCCTTTCAAACACTCCTTTATGCTTTACATAATAATTCTACATTATTTCCAATCAACAATATGTCATTCACATATATTTATCAGAAATGCTGTAGTGCTCCCACTCACTTTCTTGTAAATACAGGCTTCACCGTAAGTCTGTATAAAACTATATGCTTTGATCAACTTATCAAAGCGTGTATTCCAACTCCGAGATGCTTGCACCAGTCCATAGATGGATCGCTGGAGCTTGCATATTTTGTTAACACCTTTAGGATCGACAAAACCTTCTAGTTGCATCGTATACAACTCTTCTTTAATAAATCCATTGAGGAATGCAGTTTTGTTTATCCATTTGCCAGATTTCATAAAATGCGGCAATTGCTAACATGATTCGGACAGACTTTAAGCATAGATACGAGTGAGAAACTCTCATCGTAGTCAACACCTTGAACTTGTCGAAAAACCTTTTGCGACAATTCTAGCTTTGTAGATAGTAACACTACTATCAGCATCTGTCTTCCTCTTAAAGATCCATTTATTTTCTATGGCTTGCCGATCATCGGGCAAATCCATCAAAGTCCATACTTTTGTTCTCATACATGGATCATATCTCAGATTTCATGGCCTCAAACCATTTTGCAGAATCTGGGCTCATCATCGCATCCTCATAGTTCGTAGGTTCGTCATGGCCAAGTAACATGACCTCCAGAATAGGATTACCGTACCACTCTGGTGCGGATCTCACTCTGGTTGACCTACGAGGTTTGGTAGTAACTTGATCCGAAGTTACATGATCATCATCATTATCTTCCTCACTAATTGGTGTAGTAGTCACAGGAACAGATTTATGTGATGAACTACTTTCCAATAAGGGAGCGGGTACAGTTACCTTATCAAGTTCTACTTTCCTCCCACTCACTTCTTTCGAGAGAAACTCCTTCTCTGGAAAGGATCCATTCTCAGCAACGAGTATCTTGCCTTCGGATCTGTGATAGAAGGTGTACCAAACTGTCTCCTTTGGGTATCCTATGAAGACATATTTCTCCGATTTGGGTTTGAGCTTATCAGGATGAAACTTTTTCATATAAGCATCACAATCCCAAACTTTAAGAAACGACAACTTTGGTTTCTTGCCAAACCACAGTTCATATTGTGTCGTCTCAACGGACTTAGATGGTGCCCCTTTTTAACGTGAATGTAGCTGTCTTTAATGCATAATCCCAAAACGATAGTGGTAAATCGGTAAGAAACATCATAGATTGCGCTATATCCAATAAAGTGCGGTTATGATGTTCGGACACACCATTATGCTGTGGTGTTCCAGGTGGCATGAGTTTTGTGAAACTATTCCACATTGTTTTAATTGAAGGCCAAACTCGTAACTCAAATATTCTCTTCCACGATCAGATCGTAGAAACTTTATTTTCTTGTCACGATGATTTTCCACTTCACTCTGAAATTCTTTGAACTTTTCAAATGTTTCAGACTTCTATTTCATTAAGTAGATATACCCATATCTGCTTAAATCATCTGTGAAAGTCAGAAAATAATGATACCCGCTGCAAGCTTTATCGGACCACATACATGAGTATGTATGATTTCCAACAAATCTGTTGCTTGCTCCATTGTTCCGGAGAACGGCGTTTTAGTCATCTTGCCCAAGAGACATGATTCGCAAGCATCAAGTGATTCATAATCAAGTGATTCCAAAAATCCATCAGCATGGAGTTTCTTCATGCGCTTTACACCAATATGACCTAAACGGCAGTGCCACAAACAAGTTGCACTATCATTATTAACTTTGCATCTTTTGGCTTTCAATATTATGAATATGTGTATTACTATGATCGAGATCCAACAAACCATTTTCGTTGGTGTGTATGACCATAGAAGGTTTTATTCATGTAAACAGAACAACAATTGTTCTCTAACTTAAATGAACAACCGTTTTGCAATAAACATGATCAAATCATATTCATGCTCAACGCAAACACCAAATAACACTTATTTAGGTTTAACACTAATCCCGAAAGAATATGGAGTGTGCGATGATGATCATATCAATCTTGGAACCACTTCCAACACACATCATCACTTCACTCTTAACTAGTCTTTGTTCATTCTGCAACTCCCGTTTCGAGTTTCTACTCTTAGCAACTGAACCAGTATCAAATACCGAGGGGTTGCTATGAACACTAGAAAAATACACATCAATAATCTGTATATCAAATATACCTTTGTTCACTTAGCCATCCTTCTTATCCGCCAAATACTTGGGGCAGTTCCGCTTCCAGTGACCAGTCCCTTTGCAGTAAACGCACTCAGTCTCAGGCTTAGGTCCAAATTTGGGCTTCTTCACTTGAGCAGCGACTTGCTTGTCGTTCTTCTTGAAGTTCCCCTTCTTTCCTTTGCCCTTTACTTGAAACTAGTGGTCTTGTTAACCATCAACACTTGACGTTTTTCTTGATTTATACCTTCGTTGATTTTAGCATCACGAAGAGCTTGGGAATCGTTTACGTTATCCCTTGCATATTATAGTTCATCACGAAGTTCTACTAACTTGGTGATGGTGACTAGAGAATTCTGTCAATCACTATTTTATCTGGAAGATTAACTCTCACTTGATTCAAGCGATTGTAGTACCCAGACAATCTGAGCACATGCTCACTAGTTGAGCGATTCTCCTCCATCTTTTAGCTATAGAACATGTTGGAGACTTCATATCTCTCAACTCGGGTATTTGCTTGAAATATTAACTTCAACTCCTGGAACATCTCATATGGTCCATGACGTTTAAAATGTCTTTGAAGTCCCGATTCTAAGCCATTAAGCATGGTGCACTAAACTATCAAGTAGTCATCATATTGAGCTAGCCAAACGTTCATAACGTCTGCATCTGCTCCTGCAATAAGGTCTGTCACCTAGCGGTGCATCAAGGACATAATTCTTCTGTGCAGCAATGAGGACAAACCTCAGATAACGGATCCAATCCGCATCATTGCTACTAACATCTTTCAACACAATTTTCTCTAGGAACATATCAAAATAAACACATGAAAGCAACAACGCGAGCTATTAATCTACAACATAGATATGCTAATACTACCAGGACTAAGTTCATGATAAATTAAAGTTCAATTAATCATATTACTTAAGAACTCCCACTTAGATAGACATCTCTCTAATCCTCTAAGTGATCACGTGATCCAAATCAACTAAACCATGTCCGATCATCACGTGAGATGGAGTAGTTTCAATGGTGAACATCACTATGTTGATCATATCTACTATATGATTCACGCTCGACCTTTCGGTCTCCGTGTTCCGAGGCCATATCTGTTATATGCCAGGCTCATCAAGTTAAACCTGAGTATTCCACGTGTGCAACTGTTTTGCACTCGTTTTATTTGAACGTAGAGCCCATCACACCCGATCATCACGTGGTGTCTCAGCACGAAGAACTTTCGCAACGGTGCATACTCAGGGAGAACACTATTACTATGATAATTTAGTGAGAGATCATCTTATAATGCTACCGTCAATCAAAGCAAGATAAGATGCATAAAAAAAGATAAACATCACATGCAATCAATATAAGTGATATGATATGGCCATCATCATCTTGTGCTTGTGATCTCCATCTCCGCAGCACCATCATGATCACCATCGTCACCGGCGCGACACCTTGATCTCCATCGTAGCATCGTTGTTGTCTCGCCAATCTTATGCTTCTACGACTATCGCTGCCGCTTAGTGATAAAGTAAAGCATTACAGGGCGATTGCATTGCATACAATAAAGCGACAACCATACGGCTCCTGCCGGTTGCCGATAACTCGGTTACAAAACATGATCATCTCATACAATAAAATTTAGCATCATGTCTTGACCATATCACATCACAACATGCCCTGCAAAAACAAGTTAGACGTCCTCTGCTTTGTTTGTTGCAAATTTTATGTGGCTGCTACGGGCTTAAGCAAGAACCAATCTCACCTACGCATCAAAACCACAACGATAGTTTGTCAAATAGACTCCATTTTAACCTTCTCAAGGATCGGGCGTAGCCATACTCGGTTCGACTAAAGTTGGAGAAACTGACACCCGCCAGCCACCGGTGTGCAAAGCACGGCGGTAGAACCAGTCTCGCGTAAGCGTACGCGTAATGTCGGTCCGGGCCGCTTCATCCAACAATACCGCCGAACCAAAGTATGACATGCTGGTAGGCAGTATGACTTATATCGTCCACAACTCACTTGTGTTCTACTCGTGCATAACATCAAACCATAAAAACCTAGGCTCGGATGCCACTGTTGAGGAACGTAGTAATTTCAAAAAAATTCCTACGCACACGCAAGATCATGGTGATGCATAGCAACGAGAGGGGAGAGTGTTGTCTACGTACCCTCGTAGACCGAAAGCGGAAGCGTTATATCAACGCGGTTGATGTAGTCGTACGTCTTCACGATCCGACTGATCCAAGCACCGTTACTCCGGCACCTCCGAGTTCTTGGCACACGTTCAGCTCGATGACGATCCCCGGGCTCCGATCCAGCAAAGCGTCGGGGAGGAGTTCCGTCAGCACGACGGCGTGGTGACGATCTTGATGTTCTACTGTCGCATGGCTTCGCCTAAGCACCGCTACAATATGACCGAGGTGGAATATGGTGGAGGGGGGCACCGCACGCGGCTAAGGAACGATCACGAAGATCAACTTGTGTGTCCATGGGGTGCCCCCTGCACCCGTATATAAAGGAGCAAGGGAGGAGGGGGCGGCCGGCCTAGAAGGGGCGCGCCAAGGGGAGTCCTACTCCCACCGGGAGTAGGATTCCACCTTTCCTAGTCCAACTAGGAGAAGGGGGGAAAGGAGGGAGGGGAGAAGGAAGGGAGAGGGGGCCGCGCCCCCAAACCCCTTGTCCAATTCGGACTGGGCTTGGGAGGGGCGCGCGCCACCTCCTGACTCCTTCCCACTAAGGCCCAATAAGGCCCAATACTCTTCCCCGTATTCCCGTAACTCCCTGAGGGAGTCCTGGATTAGGGGGTGTTCGGATAGCCGGACTACATCTCCCGCCGGACTCCAGGACTATGAAGATACAAGATTGAAGACTCCGTCTCGTGTCCGGAAGGTTCTGTCCTTGGCGTAGAAGGCAAGCTAGGCGTGCGGATATTCAAGATCTCCTACCAATGTAACCGACCCTGTGTAACCCTAACCCTATCCGGTGTCTATATAAACCGGAGGGTTGTAGTCCGTAGGACAGAATCATCTTCATACACAATCAAACCATAGGCTAGCTTCTAGGGTTTAGCCTCCTTGATCTCGTGGTAGATCTACTCTTGTACTACCCATATCATCAATATTAATCTAGCAGGAGTAGGGTTTTACCTCCACCGAGAGGGCCCGAACCTGGGTAAAACAAAGTGTCGTGGATTTGTCACGGCAGATGTCCTAGCGTGAGGACTTAGTCGTGGAGCCATCACAACGGGTTAACTTGAAGGGGTTAAAGCGGACGCAAGGACACGGTGTTTATACTAGTTCGGCCCCTTCAATGAAGGTAAAAGCCTACGTCTAGTTGTGATGGGATTGATGGGTTTTCGAGGGCTAGGGAGCGATAAGCTTCGCCTAAACCTCGAGTTCTTGTTCTCTCCATAGCAGCTTTTGCGAGCAGATGATGATACCTGTATCCTGATTTGTAGTCCCTCTCGGTATTCGCCATAAATCCATGCTCATCTTCTTAGATCTCACTCATTTCCCTGTTTATCGAACTTATGTTGTTCTGCTGTGAGCCAAACCTCATATTTTTACTTCTTTTTCACCCTAGCTGTAGATCCATTGCTTTGAAAGAATCCGTACGGGATCTGTTTCTGCTTTCATATTCACAACTGTTAGATCTGGTCGATCTGTTCCTGCTTTCATATTCACAACTGTTAGATCTGGTCGGTTTAACTTCTAGCAGAGCGAACAAACCAATCCATACATCCATTAGTCCCCTTGATGAACCGCCGGATGATATCAGTTGTAGACAACCTTACTATATATAAGAGCATCTTCGGTTTACAATCACACTTGTTCTCAAACCGGAACACCTTTGTCTTGTAGATTTCCTCATGGCCAAACAGGTGTATGAATGCAACTGGGTTCCCTCTCGCATCACTGAGACCCAACTAAACAACTTAGTTCTGACTGGCGCTTTGAGTAGCAAAAATGCCATCCATTGGAGGGTTCCAGGAAACGAATGTCCTCCTACCCCACAGGAGGGAGAAGTGGTGGTGTTTGCGGATCACCTGGCCCGGGGTTTTAATCCACCCGGTTCAAAATTTTATCGGGACGTCCTGGCTAATTTTAGGTTGCGCCCACAAGATGTTGGTCCGAACTCAGTCACGAACATCTGCCATTTTCAAGTGCTTTGTGAGGTGTATTTCCAGGAGGAACCTACTGTAGAGCTGTTCCGAGACTTATTTCACTTGAACCGACGTACTGAATTCACCGACGGCCCCAATATGGAACTGGGTGGTATGGCGATTCAAAAGAGGAAAGAGGTGACTTATCCTCACGCCAAGTTGCACAGTCATCCGCAAGAATGGAATCACACTTGGTTCTATTGCAAAGATACTTCCCCTGCTGAAGAAAATCCACTGCCCGGCTTCCGTCCAGAGAGACTTAGCAATACACACCCCTTCCCCCCAAGGCTAACCGCCAAAGAGAGGAGTAAGTATGCCCCTCAGCTGTCCAAGCTCAGAGCCTTCATGGCTAACGGTCTAACAGGGGTAGATCTTGCCCGTTGCTGGATTTCATGGAGCATCCTGCCCCTTAGCATCCGCTCCGGTTTAATGTGCCAATACACGGGCCGGGTTGATGATCCTTTGAGGCACTGCAACATTCAGCTGACGGAAGACGAAGTCACTGAAGCTGTGAAAAAGATGCTGAATGAGCCGGAATATGCTTGCGCCCGAACCGGCCTGCTTCCATTTTGTGCCACAAACAAACCACCTGCTGTAAGTATCTCCCCTCTTTGTTATAGAATTTATGATCTCCTTATACACCTATTGCTAACTCCAGTCCTTTCTGAGACAAGGAGATGATCCGTTTTGGAGCAAGAAATTTCAAGAGCCGACCGAAAAGGTAACCCGGCCCAAAACGAGGGTGAAGAAGCCTGCTCAGAAGAAAAGGAACACCGCTTCCTCTACCCCGGATTTAGAAGAGGATGATGTGGGTAATCCGGACCTTGGGGTAGACCTCGATTCAGTTGGCTTACTTTTTACACGTCTTATTGATGATGATATTTGTCAGGACGATGCTGAAGCGAGCAATGCTGAAGGCCCAGAGGTAACTATTCTTTCTTCTGATGTCGTTCCTTTGCCTTTAAAAAACCCTCGCCAAGCAAACCGGAAAATTAAATTTTCTCATCCTCTTGCTTACCTGGATCCCAAATTTCTTGTGAAGACCCAGCAACATGAAGCTCGACGCACCACCCGGCATAGCGGCCAGGTAGTTACTTCCGCCGGTTTACCGAACAGCCCAGTTCGGAAACGCCGCTCAGAGGTCTCCGATTTATGCGCTAGCTTTCCTCCTAAAGCAGGTTTAACTCGTCAGCCTCTTAATCCATCTGACTCCGATTATCAGGTCACTTCCCATTCATCTTCTGGTGAATCTTCAGCCACTCAACTGCCACCGCTGAAGACCGTTATTGGGTAAGTTGGACCGATCACAACATATCTCTGTATGGGTCTCTTAATCCATTTTACACCGTTTTTTCAATCTTTTGGGTTTTTTCCAGGGCTAAACCTAGACCGAGCAAGAAGGCTCGTCTGGATAACCCGGCTGAAGGAACTGCCGCTCCTGAACCGGAGAAAACTCCTGGTGCTGATGCTCTGGGTCGTGAAGATATTCAGAATTATCTATCTCCGCAAGATGACACTTGTGCTGAAGAAAGGCCTACCAACCCTGCCAGCCGTACTGATCCGCCTGCTAGTCCTGTTCAGGTTGAGGGATCCATCCCCCCTTCTGGAACTGTTGATAAACTGACAGGGCCACTACAGAGCAGTGACTCCAAGGATGATGATGTTGTGATTACCGGCATTGGCCGCTCTGAACCGGGGAACACTGCTACTTTGGCCAAGCATACTACCAAGGACGAAATCTCGGCCATAAAGGGCAAATGGGACGTTGACTCCTCAACATACGCCGCTTTAAGCGCCCCAGATCTTTATTCTGGGTACCTGAACCGACTGTACACCAGTCGTGATTATGAAGCTGGCATGATCCGGATGATGAAGGAGAAACTTGAGGTAACTTTCTTGCGCTTCGTTCCATTGCAACTTAGCTTATCAATTTTTCCAAACCGAGATGGTAATCCGGATCAGGCTGCCTTGACAACAAAGGTCCGGTTTAAAAAACCCAGGGCTTCAACATAGGTCGTAACCAGAAAAACATCCTTAAATAACTATTAGCCCCCAAGTGCCAAGTTTACATACTTGTATTAATCCTGGGACTTTCTTGTAGTGGAAAACATGTGTTAAAATCAAGTATGCATTAGCCCCCAAGTATCGAGCACATAACTTGCTTGTGTGGTTGATACTTCCAAACCGTGCACTATTTTCTGAACACTGCTGATGACCTGCTGCAGGGGGATTTGAAGACCAAAGAGAAAATAGTCTCGGACCTTCAGGAAACTTTAAAAACCCAGCAGGCTGAAACTGAAAAAGCAAAGGAGGAATTGACCAATGCCTTAACCGTTATGGAACAGCTGAAAGAGAGCCGCAAAAAGGAGCAAGCTGATTGGGCTACTGAAAAAACTCTTTTGACGAAGAGGGCTGAAAATGCCGAAGCCGCTCTCAAACCGGTGGTTGATGAATTATCCACCGTGAAGCGACAAATACACTCCATGACCTCTGCCGTCTTCGGTAAATTTCTTTCGATGCCCTTCTTCCAATTTGTACCTTGTCTGCTATATCTTATGTCCGGTTTGTAATCCATCCTGAAACACTGCAGGCACACGTATTGGACACTTGGGTTCTGATGTGCGGATGAAACTCAAAGCTGCCTACACTCTGATTGAACAGCTGTACACCGGAGCACAAAGGGCTATCACCACTGCATCGCATAACAACCCTGCACCGTCCTTGATTCAAGACACGTTGAAAAGGCTATCTATGCTTCCAGCCCGGATTGAAGAGTTGAAAAGATCAGCTGCTCGGACTGGAGCCATCACTGCCTTGATCCGGGCCAAAGCGTGGGTACCAGATTTCGATCCTGTCGAAGCGGCCCAAGGATATCCCAGCTTGAAAGAAGATGGTTCAGACTTCGGCGAAGATGACTTGCGGGCGATAAACCGGGCGGTGCGCCCCCTAGCGTGTCAACTGACTGAGGAAGCAGATCTGTCCCATTACCAAGCCCAATATGATAACCAGAACAAACGAGTAGCTGCCCCGGTCCCTGAAACGGAAAATCTTATTCCTCCAATCCGTAAGCATACCTACGCCCCTGACATTGAACCGTCTTTGCTGATTCACGAAGAAGCTGTTTTTCAAGCGCTAATGGGGATCGACTGGACCACTGCTGATTTCCAGCCAATGGGTAGCCAAGATAACGCTGAAGCGGCGCAAAATGATCCACAGCCTTCAAACCGCGGCGGCGAATAGGCGTAATCAACGCTCCGGTTCACCTTAACTGGTGACATTTAATCTGTCAAGAAACAATATATTCAGGCACTACGCTGCCTTGTAATAAGATAGTTTAATACCTCTGCACTTGAATGTGCCTTCGCGCACTGGTACTGATGCTCTTTCCAATGGCGTTTTCCAACTTATGTTTCCTGTCTTTACTGAGTACACAAGATCTTTCGACCCTATGAACCGTGCTGCGCCTTTGCCAAACCGGGCAACTTGCCTCCGGGTTAAAAAACGGACCAGGCTGTGTCAGCTGAATCGGTTTAAAAACACTTGACGTTCCGAAGAACAAAAAATACCACAAATAAGGCAAAAAACAAAAACCAAAAACGAGAGGCCAATGCGATAGTAAAACGCATGCAAATAGTGGTTACTATGAGCCGTTCAGAAGGCGTGACCATCGTCAAGACAAAATAAACCAAGCCCCCAAGAGGTGTAGCTACGGTTCAAGTCGACTAGGTTCCTAACTGAATCGTGGCAAATATGCCGGTCAAATGGCATTGCATTGGTTCGGGTTCGACCAAGCCCCCAAGTGACTCATTGGCCGAAGGCCGATCAAGTGGCATTGCGTTGGTTCGGACACGACCAAGCCCCCAAATGATTCATTGGCTAAAAAGCCGACCAGAAGGCATTACCATCATCAAGACATGACCGAGCTCCCATAAGGCGTAACTACGGTTCAAGCCGATTAGGTCCCCAACTGATTCAGTGGCAAATGTACCAGCCAGAAGGCATTACCGTCGTCAAGACATGACCAAGCCCCCTAGAGGTGTAGCTACGGTTCAGGCCGACTAGGTCCCCAACTGACTTTATAAGGATAGCTATGTTCTCTTTGGTTCGAATACGACCTATGTTTGAACAGGAAGCCCCATGTTTGAATAGCTATGTTCTCTTTGGTTCGAATACGACCTATGTTTGAACAGGAAGCCCCATGTTTGAATAGCTATGTTCTCTTTGGTTCGAATACGACCTATGTTTGAACAGGAAGCACCACGCTTGAACCGGGATCTTGAACCGGATATTAAGAGCTTCACAGCTTTGTGGGATACATCTTCCCTTGAACCGGCTTTTAAACCGGAATTTTTACTTTGATCTTCTGTGAAGCGACTTCAAGGGGTAAACACGCATGACGTGAGGAACAGCAGAGACCCCGCTTTACTCGAGGCTCCGGTTTATTGTATTAATCATAATATATACATGGTCATGATATGTACATAAACAGAGCCCAAGGCTCATGTATAATAAGGTCGAAGATGAGCTATGTTCCACGGCCTGCCGGTCTCCTCCTCTGATGTGCGTGAATCCTTGCGCTCTCGAATATCAATCAGGTAGTATGACCCGTTATTCAGATTCTTGCTGACCACAAAAGGTCCCTCCCAAGGCGGGGATATTTTATGCTGATCAGACTGATCCTGGATGAGCCGAAGCACCAAATCCCCCTCCTGAAAGGTTCTGGTCCTAACCCGACGGCTGTGGTAACGGCGAAGATCTTGCTGGTAAATCGCTGAACGGGCTGCTGCTAAATCACGTTCCTCATCCAACAAGTCAAGAGCGTTCTGCCGTGCCTGCTCGTTGTCCGTTTCAACATACGCTGCCACACGAGGTGAGTCATGTCGTATATCACTTGGGAGAACTGCCTCTGCTCCATAGACCATAAAAAACGGCGTAAACCCCGTGGATCTGTTAGGCGTGGTATTGATGCTCCATAATACAGACGGTAGCTCCTCCACCCAACAACCCGGCGTCCTTTGCAAAGGGACCAGAAGCCGCGGTTTGATACCTCTCAAGATCTCTTGATTCGCTCGTTCTGCTTGACCATTAGACTGCGGGTGAGCTACTGAAGAAACATCAAGCCGTATATGCTCACGTGCACAGAACTCTTTCATGGCACCTTTGGATAGATTGGTACCATTATCTGTGATGATGCTATGTGGAAAACCAAATCGGAAGATCACCTTCTTTATAAACCGTACTGCCGTGGCCGCATCACATTTACTGACAGGCTCTGCCTCCACCCACTTCGTAAATTTGTCAACCGCCACCAGCAGGTGGGTCTTCTTATCTTTGGAGCGCTTAAAAGGCCCAACCATATCAAGCCCCCAAGTTGCAAACGGCCAAGTGATTGGAATCATCCTCAATTCTTGAGCCGGTATGTGCGCTCATTTGGAAAATTTCTGGCAACCATCACATAACCTGACCAGGTCTTCTGCATCAGCATGAGCAGTTAACCAATAGAAACCGTGGCGGAACGCTTTAGCCACCAATGATTTTGAACCGGCGTGGTGACCGCAATCCCCTTCATGTATTTCACGTAATATCTCGCACCCCTCCTCAGGGGATACGCACCGTTGCAGTGCTCCTGACACGCTGCGATGATGTAGCTCCCCCCTGAGGATGGTCATAGACTTGGACCGCCGTACTATCTGTCGAGCCAAGCTTTCGTCTTCTGGCAACTCACCCCGGTTCATATATGCCAGATAAGGGAGCGTCCAATCCGGGGTGACGTGAAGAGCCGCCACCAATTGAGCCTCCGGATCAGGAACAGCCAACTCCAGCTCACCGGGTAACTGTACCGATGGGTGATACAATATATCCAAGAAAACATTGGGTGGGACCGGTTTACGCTGAGAGCCCAAACGGCTTAAAGCGTCCGCTGCCTCATTCTTTCTGCGGTCCACATGGTCCACTTGATAGCCTTTGAAATGCCCGGCCACCATATCTACTTCACGTCGGTATGCAGCCATGAGCGGGTCCTTAGAATCCCAGGTGCCAGATACCTGCTGGGCCACCAGATCCGAATCACCAAAGCACCTAACTCTGCTCAGATTCATCTCTTTAGCTATCCGAAGACCATGAAGCAAAGCTTCATACTCAGCCGCATTATTTGTACAGGGGAACATTAAACGGAGGACATAACAAAACTTATCACCTCGTGGGGAAGTTAAAACGACTCCAGCCCCCGAGCCTTCCAATTGTCTGGACCCGTCAAAATGAATAGTCCAATAGGTGTTATCTGGCTTCTCCTCAGGCGCTTGTAACTCTGTCCAATCGTTTATGAAGTCGACAAGTGCTTGTGACTTTATGGCCGTCCGGGGTACGTATCTTAAATCGTGCGGTCCGAGCTCGATAGCCCACTTGGCAATCCGACCGGTCGCCTCCCGGTTCTGTATGATGTCACCCAAAGGAGCAGAACTGACCATCGTGATGGGGTGTCCTTGAAAATATTGCCTCAACTTCCGGCTTGCCATAAAAACACCATATACCAGCTTCTGCCAATGCGGATACCTTTGTTTGGACTCGATAAGCACTTCACTGATATAGTAAACCGGCCGCTGAACCGGATGCTCCTTTCCAGCCTCCTTTCGTTCTACCACCATCGCCACACTAACCGCTCTGGCATTCGCAGCAACATATAACAGGAGTGGCTCTTTATCTACAGGGGCTGCCAACACTGGCGGATTGACTAGCTGTCGCTTCAAGTCCTCAAACGCTTTATCAGCCTCCGGACTCCAGACAAATTGATCCGTCTTCTTGAGCATTTGATACAAGGGGATCGCCTTTTCACCGAGGCGGCTGATAAACCGGCTTAACGCTGCAATCCGCCCGGCCATGCGCTGAACATCATTGACGCATTTCGGTTTGGCCAGGGAGGTGATTGCTGTGATCTTTTCCGGATTGGCCTCAATTCCCCTATGGGACACTAAAAATCCCAACAACTTGCCTGCAGGTACACCAAAAACACATTTAGCCGGGTTGAGCATCATTTGGTACACTCTCAAGTTATCAAAAGTCTCCTTCAAATCGTCAACCAGGGTCTCCTTCTTTCGTGACTTAACCACAATATCATCCACATAAGCATGCACATTACGACCAATCTGCTCGTGGAGGCAATTTTGCACACACCGTTGATAAGTAGCCTGCGCACTCTTAAGCCCGAAGGGCATAGACACATAGCAGAAGGCTCCAAAGGGAGTAATGAACGCCGTCTTCTCCTGGTCCTTAACTGCCATCTTGATCTGATGATAACCCGAATAGGCATCCAAAAAACTCAAACGCTCGCAACCTGCTGTAGCATCAATGATTTGATCAATCCGGGGGAGAGCAAAAGGATCCGCCGGACAAGCTTTATTCAAGTCTGTGTAATCCACACACATGCGCCAGGTGCCGTTTTTCTTAAGAACCAGCACCGGATTAGCAAGCCACTCGGGATGAAAAACCTCAATAATAAACCCAGCTGCCAGGAGCCTGGCCACTTCCTCACCGATCGCTTTACGTCTTTCTTCGTTAAACCGCCGTAAGAACTGTTTTACCGGTTTATACTTAGGATCCACATTAAGGGTGTGCTCAGCGAGTCGCCTCGGTACACCAGGCATGTCAGACGGCTTCCATGCAAAGATGTCCCGATTCTCACGGATGAACTCGATGAGCGCGCTTTCCTATTTTGGATCCAGGTTTGCACTAATGCTGAACTGCTTGGACGAATCGCCAGGTACGAAGTCAACAAGCTTAGTTTCGGCAGCCGATTTGAACTTCAAGGCCGGATCGTGGTCCGTAGTTGGCTTCTTCAACGAAGTCATGTCCTCCGGGTCAACACTGTCTTTGTACTGCTTTAGCTCCTCCGTAGCACAAACCGATTCGGCATATGTCGCATCTCCTTCCTTGCATTCCAAAGCGATTCGACGGCTCCCATGAACCGTTATGGTGCCCTTGTAACCCGGCATCTTGAGTTGCAGATACACATAGCAGGGTCGTGCCATAAATTTTGCATAGGCTGGCCGTCCGAACAAAGCGTGGTACGGACTTTGGATCTTAACCACTTCGAACGTCAGCGTCTCTGATCTGGAATCGTGACTATCGCCAAAGACCACTTCAAGGGCTATCTTACCAACCGGATATGCAGACTTGCCAGGCACCACCCCGTGGAACACTGTATTGGTCGGTTTGAGATCCTTATCTACCAGTCCCATGCGACGGAAGGTCTCATAATATAAGATGTTAATGCTGCTCCCTCCGTCCATGAGCACCTTGGTGAGCTTATAACCTCCCACCTGAGGCGCCACCACCAATGCTAACTGACCCGGATTATAAACCCTGGGAGGGTGATCTTCTCGGCTCCATATGATGGGTTGTTCCGACCAGCGCAGATAGTGGGGCGTGGCCGGTTCGATAGCACTGACTGCCCGCCTCTGAAGCTTTCTATCCCGTTTATCCAAGCTTGTAGTAAAGACATGATACTGTCCACCACTCAACTGTTTCGGGTTGCTCTGATAACCTGATTGCTGCTGTCCGTAACCACCTTGATTACTTTGATTATTTTGACTGTCCTGTCCGCCCGGATTACCTTGGAACCCTGGACCGGAATTTCCGCCACCGTATCCTGATCCGGAACCTGAACCGCCGCCGGAGCTGTGATCATATTGGAAAGTGTTTGAACTTTTGAATTCCTTCATGATATAACAATCCTTCCAAAGATGGGTTGCTGGCTCCTCCTTTGTTCCGTGCTTCGGACAGGGCTGGTTTAAGAAAAAGTTCAAACGCTCCGGATTAGGACCGGGATTTGCGCGGAAACTTGGTTGTTTCCCCTTACGCCGCTGGCCTTTATTTTGTGCACTTGTGTTGGCCACAAAGTCCATGCTCCCGTCCGGTTTACGCTTACCTCCGCCTCCATTACCTGTCGGTCGATGTTGCTGGCCTTTAGTGTTGCTATTCTTCTTTCCCTTCTCTGCTCTGTCATCACCAGAGCCAGGATCCTTGGTACTGTCAGAATCCGCATACTTCACTAAAGCGGTCATGAGCGTTCCTATATCTGTACAATCACGCTTCATCCGGCCCAGCTTTAGCTTCAAAGGGCCAAACCGACAGTTGCTTTCCAACAGCACCACGGCGGTGTCTGCGTTGATGCGATCTGACGAGTGCAAAACTTCTGATACCCGCCGTACCCAATGGGTAGTTGATTCCCCTTCTTGTTGAATGCAGGCTGCTAGGTCAACTATCGACATCGGCTGTTTGCACGTGTCCTTGAAATTCTTGATAAACCGGGCGCGCAATTGGGCCCACGAACTAATTGAATTAGGCGGTAAGCTCTTTAGCCAAGTCCGGGCCGTTCCTTCTAGCATCATAGTAAAATACTTGGCACACGCCGTGTCATCCACATCCAGCATCTCCATCGCCATCTCATAGCTCTCCACCCATGTCTCCGGAGGCTGATCTGCCGTGTAGTTTGGTACCTTGCGAGGGCCTTTGAAGTCTTTGGGCAGGCGTACGTTGCGCAAAGCGGGAACGAGGCACGGTACTCCCAAAGAACTGGAGACCACCCCCGGTTCAACCGTAGCTGCCGGGAAGATAGGTGTAAGCTGACGAACCTGACGCTGCGCTGCTAATCCGGCCTCCCGCGCACGGGTGCGATCCATATTCTCCTGAGCATTGTCGACGCCCGCCGGGTTGTTTCCGCGGAGCGCTTCACGCCTGGCATTGCTTGAAACAGCCGGCTCCTCCATGCGCCTACTATGGCTCCTGCTGGGGCGACGGGTGGAGTGAATCCGATCACGGCTTTGCGAATATGCTTCTTGTTGGGCCAGCGCGGTCCTAAGGAGCTCCTTGACCCGGCGTGTCTCTACATCTTGCGGTGAATCACCCTCGATCGGAATGGCTTCCAACCGAGCTGCCGCCGCGACGAGGTTATCCATCGGGTTGGAATAATGACCTGATGGTGTTGGCACGGCCTGTGGTGTACCAGTGTTGTGACGAGGCAGGTTTATTATCCGGTGCTGAACCGGGGCGCCAATTGTCGCCTCCGCACGGTTTACCCCCGGGGTGTTGAAGAGATTTCGGGCGTCGAGGGCTGCGGGCAATCGAGACCGGGATTTCCTCTTCAGGACTTCCTGAGACGCATTCTGTTCCATCATGAGCCTGTAAGCCTGTGCATCCAAAGCGGCGCGCTCCGCCGTCATCCTGATCTCTTCTGCTGCCAGCTCCGCTTTAGCTTGAGTGATCTGCTCTCTCACTTTGGCAATCTCAGCATTGTGAACCTCCTGATCCACCGGGTTGGCTTCCGCCATGAGCGCTGCCAGTGTGTCAAACAGGTCTGTCAAAATTTGGGCTGGTGAACCGGTAGGGCCTCCTGCCCGCGCAGCCGTTGCTGCTGCCGATCCGGAGATCGCTGCTGCTGCCGTTGATGATCGTGGCACCGCCTGTGTTCCAGCCATGAAGATCCCAACCCGATAGGGCAGATCAGAGGGGTCCGGAATACTGTCGCCATCGGAGCCGCCCCCAATCCGATCATCTTGCAGCTGGTAAATAGATTCGGTTTCCCCGGTCGACGTTTCATCGCAGGAGTAAATGGCGGTTTCGTCACCGGATTCGGATCCTGCCTCGTAGCTTCCTCCGTGGATGACTCCCACGAAGGCGTGCTTCCTGGTCGGTTTAGCCAGGGCCGATCTCATGCACTGAGCTGTCTCGACGAGGTCGGCGCAGACGCCTAACTCGGGGCCTGGTTCACCGATCTTGCCGATGAAAACATGGATGCCACCAAAGGGGACCCGGTACCCGTACTCGATCGAGCCGGCGTCGGGGCCCCAGCCTGTGCTGTCGATGTAGAGTTTTCCGCGACGGCTCTTGGTCATCCGACCCACAGCGTAACCCTCGAGTCCTTCAAAGCGGCCCTCCAAAAACTTGAAACCATCTCGCGATAGCCCCACGGTGGGCGCCAATTGTCGTGGATTTGTCACGGCAGATGTCCTAGCGTGAGGACTTAGTCGTGGAGCCATCACAACGGGTTAACTTGAAGGGGTTAAAGCGGACGCAAGGACACGGTGTTTATACTAGTTCGGCCCCTTCAATGAAGGTAAAAGCCTACGTCTAGTTGTGATGGGATTGATGGGTTTTCGAGGGCTAGGGAGCGATAAGCTTCACCTAAACCTCGAGTTCTTGTTCTCTCCCTTGTCTCCTGTTACCATCCGACCTTGACGCGCAGTTCGGGACCCCCTACCCGAGATCCACCGGTTTTGACACCGACATTAGTGCTTTCATTGAGAGTTCCTCTGTGTTGTCGCCTTTAGGTTCGATGGCTCCTTTGATCATCAACGGCGATGAGGTCCAGGGTGAGACTCTTCTCCCTGGACAGATCTTCGTCTTCGGTGGCTTCGCTCTGCGAGCCAACTCGCTTGGCCATCTAGAGCAGATCAAAAGCTACGCCCCTGGCCATCAAGTTAGGTTTGGAAGCTTAAACTACACGGCGGATATCCGTGGAGACTTGATCTTTGACGGATTCGAGCCACAGCCAAGCGTGCCGCACTGTCAAGAAGGGCATGATATAGCTCTGCTCCCGAACAGTGTCCTGGAGGCCGCATACGCTCCGGCCCCGATCCTTGATTCGGAGCCCGCCACGTTCGTCGAGGAAGAACGGTTGGACGTCACCTCAGGGGCTGCGACGTTAAAGGCAATCGAGCCGAACGCCGGTCCCGCACTCCGCGTTGCCCATGACTCCAAGGAGCCGGATTCTTCTCCGAACTCCGGGCCTTTCAAGCCCCCACCGATCAAATCTGATCAGGCAACTGCAATGGTGTTCACCACCGCGGACATCTTTCAGTGCTCACCTTTTGGTGACATCCTGAATTCTCTTAAGTCTCTCTCTTTATCAGGAGAGCCCAGGCCGGATTACGGTCTGCAAGGATGGGATTCGGACGGCGAAGAAATTCAAAGCCCACCCACCACCCACTTGATAGCCACTGTCGAAGATCTGACCGACATGCTTGACTTCGGCTCCGAAGACCTCGACGGTATGGATGACGAATACGGAGGCGAACCGGAACCAGCACCCACAGGGCACTGGCTATCCACCACACACAATGACGTACTCATGGTGGATACACCGGAAAATGTTGACAATGAGGAAAAAGGGGGCGAAAAGAAGGGTAAACCCTCCGAGAAGCACTCAAAGCGGCCACGTAAACACCGAGCTAAACCCCGCCTCGATCAAGACCCCGCCATAGAGCAGGACGAATCGGCAGGTGACGAACATGCCTTAGAACAGCCGTCTGAACATCGCAGCACGGGTAGAGAAGACGAACAGTCTTCCCCCTGTCATAACCGAACTCCAGACGATATCACGCCGGATAAAACCATGGAGCAGAAGAATCTCCAAAAAAGACTAGCTGCCACAATACGCAGCCTAAAAAAGCAGAAGCAAAAGCTAAGGACGGCAGAAAATGCACTCAAGACAAGATGGAGCAAAGTAATCAAGACCGCAGACAAATACAGCGGCAGCCGCCGCACCAAAAGCTATCCAAAGAGAAAGCTACTGCCCGAATTCGATCAGGAGGCCCTAGAGCCCCCAAACTTGGAAAATAAAAAGGCTGCACGGTCGTACAGACGACCTACCGGCCACCACAAAATGGCAAACGGCGCCGCACACAATGCGGCACGCGACCCAATTAAAGGTTCGCATCATGCCCCAGCCAGATCCATTTACGGACAAAGGAAGCACGCTCCCATGAGCAATGTAGAAAATACACCATTAGAATCCGGCGCAACCAAATACAGGGGTGCCGCACACCCCCTATGCTTCACCGACGAGGTTCTGGAACATGAATTCCCAGAGGGGTTTAAACCCGTTAACATAGAGTCATATGATGGAACAACAGACCCTGGAGTCTGGATCGAGGATTATATCCTCCACATACATATGGCTAGAGGAGACGATCTCCACGCCATAAAATACTTACCTCTTAAGCTCAAAGGGCCAGCTCGGCACTGGCTTAAAAGCCTTCCTGAAAATACAATCGGAAGTTGGGAAGAGCTCGAGGACGCTTTCCGAGCAAATTTTCAAGGGACCTACGTCCGCCCCCCGGATGCAGACGACCTCAGTCACATAACTCAGCAGTCCGGAGAATCAGCTCGGCAGTTCTGGAACAGATTCCTCACTAAAAAGAACCAAATAGTGGACTGTCCGGACGCCGAGGCCCTCGCGGCTTTCAGGCATAATGTCCGAGATGAAAGGCTGGCCAGACACCTCGGCCAGGAAAAGCCAAGAACAATGGCCGCACTCACAAGCCTCATGACCCGCTTTTGCGCGGGAGAGGACAGCTGGTTGGCACGATGCAGCCCCAGCGACCCAAGTACATCAGAAATCAGAGATGGAAATGGGAAGCCGCGACGACATAAGGATCATCGCCGAATCAAAAAGAAAAGTCTGAAGAGCACGGCAGTCAACGCCGGATTCAAAAGCTCACAGCACAATCAGACAAAACCAACCCCTCAGGATAACAGGGAAGATCCGTCCAGCCTAAAAAGAATCATGGACAGGACATGTCAGATACACAGCACTCCTGGGAAACCTGCTAATCATACCCACAGAGACTGTTGGGTTTTCAAACAGTCCGGAAGGCTCAACGCCGAACACAAGGGGCTTGACACACCTAGTGATGAAGAAGACGAACCCCAAAAGCAGCACACCAGGAAGCAAAAGAACTTCCCACAAGAGGTCAAAACAGTGAACTCACTTCACATAACAAGGCATGAGGCGCCCGTAAAGGTCCGCATATTCAAGCCTAAATCTCAGGCGTCCCGCCACTGGTCATTAAAGCCAATAATTTTTAATCAGCTAGATTATTCTCGAAATATCAAGCATGCGGGCCGGACCGCCTTGGTACTTAAACCAATAATAGACGGATTCCAGTTTACCAATGTCCTTATGGACGGGGGCAGTGGACTAAACTTGATATATCAAGATACAATTCGCAGCATGGGCATAAACCCAGCAAGAATCCGTCACAGTAAAACCTCCTTTCAGGGGGTAGCACCCGGCCCGGACACCCATTGCATGGGTTTTCTCCGGCTGGCAGTCATATTTGGCTCCGCCAATAACTTTCGTCGCGAGAAGCTGATCTTCCACATAGTCCCGTTTTCAAGTCGCTATCAAGCACTACTGGGACGAGGAGCTTTCGCACGCTTTAACGCAATACCGCATTACGCATCCCTCACGCTAAAGATGCCCGGTCCTCGAGGCATCATCTCTTTAAAGGGAATGCACTAAAATACGTCTCCTCCAAAAGGAGGATTGTACGGCTGCCTAAACAGCCGCACAATAAAATGGCCTCGCCGTCCAACAGACCTTTTCGATATAAGTCACAGAAGGCCATGGTCCCGGACTCTATGAGTTCGGCAAGAGCCCCCCATCATTGTAGGCTTACTACGCCATACAAGGGGCTACACACAGAGACAATAAAGCTCGACTTCATTCATTTTTATTTCAGTTTATTATTCTTTTTTTCCCGCACGACCCATTTTAAATTTAAATTCCTCTCTTTTACAGATGAATGTCGTACGGCGCCTGTCCAGGACACGGCACGGCGGAGACACAGGCGCAGACGTGCAGTAGGGACCCGCCCAAAGGATTCTTTTTAGATTAAGGCCCTGCGTAAACCTTTTTTACTATCTCTTGCTGTTATACATCCCCTGGTTCATTTTACCATAACCAAGGAGGAGACTGGCGTCTTGGCATGTGGCCACGCCAAAATTATTGCTCGTACCTGGACACGAAGGACTTTTTTCTTTCTTTTTATATAAAATGGGGAGGGTGTTATTCCGCACACACCCACAAAGACCGAACACCTTAGGGAGTGTTCGGCGTCGCGAGTTTTGGCACTACATGCATCAGCTCCGAGTCATGATTTTGGTCACATGTTGGGTTGCCCGGCTCCTGTGTTCGGCCACCTTACGTTCCATTCTGTCGGCTAAGGTAGCTCCAGGAGAACTACTGCGATTGCGCCCGGTTCGGCCGGGCGAGCGCCTGAGTAGAGAAAGCCGAAAACCGACTGTCATGATATAGCGAGAGACTGGTCGCCACTCGATGACTCATAGGGGTTTATCGAACTCCTCCATTTTGACGAAGGGCCGCTTCTCGGTCAGGCTAGCATGCGTCTCGAATTTGGATGAGCGCAGATGCCATTTCTGGGCTACCTAAAGAGTCCCATTGTCAAGCTCCTATGGCTAAGTGAAAGTGTTAAAGCATTATAGTCCGGATTGCCTAGCCCGCTGCGCTATCACCTCCTTTGTAGGACCAAGACGTTGGGTTAAGTGTGATATTGCGTTTTCAGCGTGCACCCCCGCACTATGTGCGTGGGGGCTGAAGCCAACGACTACAATCTTTCAGAATTTATATATATTAAAACGGCCGCACAGGAGAGGTTTTTATTACTTGAAGGCACAAGTCTAAAATACGCCATCTATAAAAATACTGATCTATGATTACATATGTTGTCATAACACAGCATCTTTCGATCACTGCGCCTCTATTATGCGAGCGCCCGCGAGGACCTCCTCAAAAAAGTGTTCGGCAGGAATTCGGCCTTCAGCCGAATCACGAGACGCAACAGCGGTAGGCTCCATATCTGCCCAATATGTCTTAACACGGGCAAGAGCCAGCCGAGCACCCTCTGTGCACGCTGACCTCTTCAAAGCTTCTACTCGAGGCACCACGTCAAGAAACTGCTGCACCAAGCTAAAATAGCTTGTCGGTTTCGATCCGCCCGGGCATAGGCGATCCATGGCAAACGTCATGGCGAGTCCGGACAACCTATTCAGCTCGGCCCATTGGGCCAGGCGATCGTCCACCGCAAGTGGACGCCTTGGATTGATGAACTGCGACCAGAAGAGTTTTTCCACTTCATGATTCTCCTTATCCTGAAAGTGTCTGGTCGCATCGGCAGCACTAGCCGCCAAATCCAGGTAGATGTCCTTCACGCTCCACGCTTGGTCCAACAGGGCAAACCTTGGATCACAAAATTGTCTCCGCAGCAAGAAGGGATTTCCATCCGCAATCAGTCCGGCTTGACGTAGCTTTTCCTTTGTCGCTCTCACCACAGAGCGGGCGTCCTTGAGGTCAGCAACGGCCTTCTCCAAATCCGTCTGCCTGGCTCGGCCTTCCTCCTCAAGATATTTGCAACGGTCAGTAACACTTTTCAACTCTATGGAAATATTAGCCATCTCCTCCCTGCTTCGGCAATGGGCAGCCTGTTCGGCCCGCAGCTCTTCACGGGCTCTCAAGGCAGCTGCATCGCTTCTTCTGGCTTGGCTCTTCGCTTTGGCGAGTTCGGCCCTAAGTCCTTCCACGGTTGCCGCACCATCTGCATCAAGTATACACATGGTAAGATTTTGACCTAGATCTCCTCTTACTAACAATCGCCATGAAAAATCAATATCTTGAGCATCATCAAGCCGCTGGTTAACCAGTGCGATGTCGGCCTCTGCCTCGTCAAGTTGCCGTTTCATTTCGGCAAAATCTTGAGTCCGGCTCGACCCCGGACAATTAGCCGCCTACATATACAGACACCATTCTAAGGACCTGGGATTAAGATCCTCTGCGTGCCGCACATCTTTGCACCACACAGAGTCTCAGGGGCTACTATCTACACAGGACGCATGTTATTATGTGTAATTAACACTAATGTCCGTTATTTAAAACGTACCTCAAAACCCGCCAATAAACTCTTGACGGCCTCGTTCAGTCCGCCTCCCGCGGCTGCAATTTTTTCAACCACCGTGTGCATCAACACACGATGCTCCTCTGAAATAGAAGCTCGGCCCACCAGAACCTTTAGCTCCCCCGGCCGAACACCAGTTGGCGCCGGACTCGTCCCACGGCCCTCTTCGGAGGTCGGGCACGGAGAGCCTTGAGGGGTCATGTGATCGCCTTCTGCCTCTGGCGGATTTGGAGAGATCCTCTGCGATGACACTTCAACGTCGTCCGCATTGTCAGGCGATGCAGAAAGTGGAGGCGTCCCGCTCTCCATCATCTCCGGAAGGAGATCCCCCGACGATGAGTTCTGCTGTGAGGGGTCGAGGTCTGAACTACAAGGTAAAGTTTCGGTCAAACACTTTTCAGATATAAAACAAGGATTTCTCTTAAGAACAATTCCTTTTCTACTTACGGCTCGTTGGAGAGCCGCTCCCCTTGCGGACTCAATTCGGCCGAGGGGCTCCTCGGCGACGGGTCCTCTGACATGGATTCTTTCCCCCGTTTTGAAGCTTGGACTTCCGGGTCGTTAGTGGTGGCCCTCTTCTTTCCCCTAGGAGGGGAACTTTCAATTCCCCCCTTCGGAGTAGCCTCTCTCGAAGAGGCCATGGTTTCCTTGTCGGTCCCCTTATCTCCCTCCAAAGGCACTACCTCTAGCATCCTGACTAGCACGGGATCCAGCCTGGTTTCGGGAAGGGGAGCCGGACACCGGATCAGCTTCGCCTTTGCTATCCACTCCTGCTTAAAGGAAGAAATGCTGTTAAAAAGCAGGTTAAAATTATGCGGATAGAAGGTCCGAACACAAGGTCACCTACCTGAGTATCCAGGCGATTGCGGCTTAGGCCAGCATCCTCGATCAGGTCCGGACTCGCTTCTTGCGATCCGAAGAACAGTTTATGCATCTCCTTAGGCGTTACGCCCATAAAATTTCAGAGAACTCGCGGTCCCTCTGGGTTGAACTCCCATAAGCGAAGGGGGCGACGTTGGCCGGGCAGTGTCCGGCGAATCAGCATGACTTGTGTCACCTTGACCAGGTTGAGGCCTCCTTTCAGGAGATCCTTAATGCGACCCTGTAGCAGAGGAACGTCTTTGGGCAAACCCCGATCTAATTCCGTATTGATCCACGATGCTAACCGTGGTGGGGGACCCGAGCGAAAGGCGGGAGGCGCCACCCATGTGGTGCCTCGAGGAGTGGTAATGTAGAACCACTCTCGTTGCCATAAGCCGAGCTCTTCTTGAAGAACGCCCTCGGGCCAAGGAGTGTCGGCTTTTCTTTTTATAGTGGCACCTCCGCACTCTGCGTGGCGCCCCTCAATTATCTTCGGTTCAACTTTGAAGGTCTTGAGCCATAACCCGAAGTGAGGGGTAACATGGAGGAATGCTTCACACATAACTATGAAAGAGGAGATGTGGAGGATGGACTCCGGAGCTAGGTCATGGAATTCCAGCCCGTAATAGAACATCAGCCCCCTTACAAAGGGATCCGTTGGGAAGCCTAATCTACGGAGGAAGTGGGAGATGAATACTACGCTCTCACCTGGCTGAGGGCTAGGGATCGCTTGTCCTTGAACAGGCAGCCTGTGCGGAATCTCGCTGGTCAGAAATCTAGCTTCCCTCAACTTTGATACGTCCTCCTCCGTGACAGAGGAGGGCATCCATCGACCCTGAAGATCAGAACCGGACATTGTTGAAGGTTCGGCGCGCCTGAAATCTGGGAGCCTAGGGTGTTGGAACTCGAGGCGACAGGCGAGCTCGTTTTGAGAATAGAAGAGGGGACGGGGCCTTGGTCTCTTTATAAGAGGCGGAATACCAAGAGCCCTCCCCGTAACCGTCTTGAACTAGCCTTGAGTTAGGCAGGACATGCTAACAGGCACGTTTGGGTTACCCACGTCCGTATTAATGAGAATCCCGTTAAAAGGGGCGCACGATCTCTGCTTCGATAAGACGTGCCAAGGAAACCGCCTCGTTGGACGTGTAGCGGTGGAACAGTAAAAATATTCCGTACAGAAGGCTTGGCCGCAGTGTTATGATGCACCGCGGGATACGTCAGCAGATTTGATTTGTGTTAATGTTATTCTATATACGGCAATACGTGGAAACTTATTTTGCAGAGTCGGACACTTTTTTGGTGTTATTCATCTTCTTGAAGAATTTGCAGGAGGAACCCGCCTTGCAATGCCGAAGACAATTTGCGCGCCGGACTCGTCGTCATTGAAGCCAGGTTCAGGGGCTACTGAGGGAGTCCTGGATTAGGGGGTGTTCAGATAGCCGGACTACATCTCCCGCCGGACTCCAGGACTATGAAGATACAAGATTGAAGACTCCGTCCCGTGTCCGGAAGGTTCTTTCCTTTGCGTAGAAGGCAAGCTAGGCGTGCGGATATTCAAGATCTCCTACCAATGTAACCGACCCTGTGTAACCCTAACCCTATCCGGTGTCTATATAAACCGGAGGGTTGTAGTCCGTAGGACAGAATCATCTTCATACACAATCAAACCATAGGCTAGCTTCTAGGGTTTAGCCTCCTTGATCTCGTGGTAGATCTACTCTTGTACTACCCATATCATCAATATTAATCTAGCAGGAGTAGGGTTTTACCTCCACCGAGAGGGCCCGAACCTGGGTAAAACAAAGTGTCCCTTGTCTCCTGTTACCATCCGACCTTGACGCGCAGTTCGGGACCCCCTACCCGAGATCCGCCGGTTTTGACACCGACACTCCCCGGTACCTCCGAAAATACCCGAACCACTCAGAACCTTTCCGATGTCCGAATATAGTCGTCCAATATATCGATCTTTACGTCTCGACCATTTCGAGACTCCTCGTCATCTCCCTGATCTCATCCGGGACTCCGAACTCCTTCGGTACATCAAAACTCTTAAACTCATTATATAACTGTCATCGAAACCTTAAGCGTGCGGACCCTACGGTTCGAGAACAATGTAGACATGACCGAGACACGTCTCCGGTCAATAACCAATAGCGGGACCTGGATGCCCATATTGGCTCCTACATATTCTACGAAGATCTTTATCGGTCAGACCGCATAACAACATACGTTGTTCCCTTTGTCAACGGTATGTTACTTGCCCGAGATTCGATCGTCGGTATCCAATACCTAGTTCAATCTCGTTACCGGCAAGTCTCTTTACTCGTTCCGTAATACATCATCTCGCAACTAACTCATTAGTTGCAATGCTTGCAAGGCTTAAGTGATGTGCATTACCGAGAGGGCCCAGAGATACCTCTCCGACAATCGGAGTGACAAATCCTAATCTCGAAATACGCCAACCCAACATGTACCTTTGGAGACACCTGTAGAGCTCCTTTATAATCACCCAGTTACGTTGTGACGTTTGGTAGCACACAAAGTGTTCCTCCGGCAAACGGGAGTTGCATAATCTCATAGTCAAAGGAACATGTATAAGTCATGAAGAAAGCAATAGCAACATACTAAATGATCGGGTGCTAAGCTAATGAAATGGGTCATGTCAATCAGATCATTCAACTAATGATGTGACCCCGTTAATCAAATAACAACTCTTTGTCCATGGTCAGGAAACATAACCATCTTTGATTAACGAGCTAGTCAAGTAGAGGCATACTAGTGACACTCTGTTTGTTTATGTATTCACACATGTATTATGTTTCCGGATAATACAATTCTAGCATGAATAATAAACATTTATCATGATATATAAGGAAATAAATAATAACTTTAGTATTGCCTCTAGGGCATATTTCCTTCAGGGGGTAGGGCGCGCCCCCACCCTCGTGGACAGGTGGGCCCCCCTATGGTGAACTTCTTCCGCTCAATATTTTTTATTATTTCCAAAAATGACTTTCGTGGAGTTTCAGGACTTTTGGAGTTGTGCAGAATAGGTCTCTAATATTTGCTCCTTTTCCAACCCAGAATTCCAGCTGCCGGCATTCTCCCTCCTTATGTAAACCTTGTAAAATAAGAGAGAATAGGCATAAGTATTGTGACATAACGTGCAATAACAGCCCGTAATGCAATAAATATCGATATAAAAGCATGATGCAAAATGGACGTATCACCCAACAGTGGCATCCGAGCCAGATATATGCGTAGATGTTATATGCACGAGTAGAACACAAAGAGTTGTGGGCGATAATAGTCATACTGCTTACCAGCGTGTCATACTTTGATTCGGTGGTATTGTTGGATGGAGCGGCCCAGACCGACATTACATGAACGCGTTCATGAGACTGGTTCTACCATCGTGCTTCGTACACAGGTGGCTGGTGGGTGTCTGTTTCTCCAACTTTAGTTGAATTGAGTGTGACTACGCCCAGTCCTTGTTGAAGGTTAAAACAGCATACTTGACGAAAAATCGTTGTGGTTTTGATGTGTAGGTAAGAACGGTTCTTGCTAAGCTCGTAGCAGCCACGTAAAACTTGCAACAACAAAGTAGAGGACGTCTAACTTGTTTTTGCAGGGTATGATGTGATGTGATATGGTCAAGACGTGATGATATATAAATTGTTGTATGAGATGATCATGTTTTATAAAAGTTATCGGCAACTGGCAGGAGACTTATGGTTGTCGCTTTATTTTATGAAATGCAATCGCCATGTAATTGTTTACTTTATCACTAAGCGGTAGCTATAGTCGTAGAAGCAATAGTTGGCGAGACGACAACGATGCTACGATGGAGATCAAGGTGTCAAGCCGGTGACGATGGTGATCATGGCAGTGCTTTGGAGATGGAGATCAAAGGCACAAGATGAGGATGGTCATATCATATCACTTATATTGATTGCATGTGATGTTTATCCTTTATGCATCTTATTTTGCTTAGTACGGCGATAGCATTATAAGATGATCTCTCACTAAATTTCAAGGTATAAGTGTTCTCCCTGAGTATGCACCGTTGCTACAGTTTGTCGTGCCGAGACACCACGTGATGATCGGGTGTAATAAGCTCTACGTTCACATACAATGGGTGAAAGCCAGTTTTGCACACGCATAATACTCAGGTTAAACTTGAAGAGTCTAGCATATGCAGATATGGCCTCGGAACACTGAGACCGAAAGGTCGAGCGTGAATCATATAGTAGATATGATCAACATAGTGATGTTCACCATTGAAAACTACTCCATCTCACGTGATGATCGGACATGGTTTACTTGATTTGGATCACGTGATAACTTAGATGATTAGAGGGATGTCTATCTAAGTGGGAGTTCTTAAGTAATATGATTACTTGAACTTTAATTTATCATGAACTTAGTACCTCATAGTATTTTGCATGTCTATGTTGTTGTAGGTCCATGCCTCGTGCTACTGTTCCTTTGAATTTTAATGCGTTCCTAGAGAAAGCTAAGTTGAAAGATGATGGTAGCAATTACACAGACTGAGTCCGTAACTTGAGGATTATCCTCATTGCTGCACAGAAGAATTACGTCCTGGAAGCACCGCTAGGTGTACCACCCGCGCCAGCAACTGCAGACATTGTGAATGCCTGGCAGTCGCGTGTTGATGACTACTCGATAGTTCAGTGTGCCATGCTTTACGGCTTAGAACCGGGACTTCAACGACGTTTTGAGCGTCATGGAGCATATGAGATGTTCCAGGAGTTGAAGTTAATATTTCAAGTAAATGCCCGGATTGAGAGATATGAAGTCTCCAATAAGTTCTACAGCTGCAAGATGGAGGAGAATAGTTCTGCCAGTGAACATATACTCAGAATGTCTGGGTACCACAACCAGTGAACATATGATTTGAGCAGATATGGGTATATCTACTTGATGAAACATAAATCTGAAACTTTTGAAAAGTTCAAAGAATTTTAGAGTGAAATGGAAAATCATCGTAACAAGAAAATAAAGTTTCTATGATCTGATCGTGGAGGTGAATATTTGAGTTACGAGTTTGGTCTTCGTTTGAAACAATGCGGAATAGTTTCGCAACTCACGCCACCCGGAACACCACAGCGTAATGGTGTGTCTGAACGTCGTAACCGCACTCTATTAGATATGGTGCGATCTATGATGTCTCTTACTAATTTACCGCTATCGTTTTGGGGTTATGCTTTAGAGACGGCTGCACTCACGTTAAATAGGGCACCATCTAAATCTGTTAAGACGACACCATATGAACTTTGGTTTGGCAAGAAACCCAGGTTGTCGTTTCTTAAAGTTTGGGGCTGCGATGCTTATATGAAAAAGCTTCAACCTGATAAGCTCGACCCAAATCGGAGAAATGTGTCTTCATAGGATACCCAAAGGAGACTGTTGGGTACACCTTCTATCACAGATCCGAAGGCAAGATATTCGTTGCTAAGAATGGATCCTTTCTAGAGAAGGAGTTTCTCTTGAAAGAAGTGAGTGGGGGGAAAGTAGAACTTGATGAGGTAATTGTACCTGCTCCTGAATTGGAAAGTAGTTCATCACAGAAATCAGTTCCAGTGATTCCTACACCAATTAGGGAGGAAGCTAATGATAATGATCATGAAACTTCAGATCAAGTTACTACTGAACCTCGTAGGTCAACCAGAGTAAGATCCGCACCAGAGTGGTACGGTAGTCCTGTTCTGGAGGTCATGTTACTTGACCATGACGAACCTATGAACAATGAGGAAGCGATGATGAGCCCAGATTTCGCGAAATGTCTTCAGGCCACGAAATCTGAGATGGGATCCATGTATGAGAACAAAGTGTGGACTTTGGTTGACTTGCCCGATGATCAACAAGCCATAGACAATAAATGGATCTTCTAGAAGAAGACTGACGCTGACGGTAATGTTACTGTCTACAAAGCTCGACTTGTTGCGAAATGTTTTTGACAAGTTCAAGGAGTTGACTATGATGAGACCTTCTCACCCGTAGCGATGCTTAAGTCTGTCTGAATCATGTTAGCAATTGCCACATTTTATGAAATCTGGCAAATGGATGTCAAAACTGCATTCCTTAATGGATTTCTTAAAGAAGAGTTGTAAATGATGCAACCAGAAGGTTTTGTCGATCATAAAGGTGCTAACAAAATGTGCAAACTCCAGCGGTCCATCTATGGACTAGTACAAGCACCTCGGAGTTGGAATATACACTTTGATAAGGTGATCAAAGCATATGGTTTTATACAGACTTGTGGTGAAGCCTGTATTTACAAGAAAGTGAGTGGGAGGACTACAGCCTTTCTGATAAGTATATGTATATGACATATTATTGATCGAAAATGATGTAGAATTTTTTGGAAAGCGTAAAGGAGTTTTTGAAAGGAGTTTTTCAAAGAAAGACCTCGGTTTAGCTACTTACATATTGGGCATCGAGATCTACAGAGATAGATCAAGACGCTTGATAAGATTTTTCAATGAGTACATACCTTGACAAGATTTTGAAGTAGTTCAAAATGGAACAGTCAAAGAAGGAGTTCTTGCCTGTGTTGCAAGGTGTAATGTTGAGTAAGACTCGAAACCCGACCACGGCATAAAATAGAAAGAGAATGAAAAGTCATTCCCTATGCCTCAGCCATAGGTTCTATAAAGTATGCTATGATGTGTACCAAACCTATTGTGTACCTCACCATGAGTTTGGCAAGAGGGTACAATAGTGATCCAGGAGTGGATCACTGGACAGCGGTCAAAAAATTATCCTTAGAGGACTAAGGAAATATTTCTCGGTTATGGAGGTGATAAAGAGTTCGTCGTAAAGAGTTACGTTGATGCAAGCTTTGACACTGATCTAGATGACTCTAAGTCTCAATCTGGATACATATTGAAAGTGGGAGGAATTAGCTAGAGTAGCTCCGTGCAGAGCATTGTAGACATAGAAATTTGCAAAATACATACGGATCTGAGTGTGGCAGACCCGTTGACTAAACTTCTCTCACAAGCAAAACATGATCACACCTTAGTACTCTTTGGGTGTTAATCACATGGCGATGTGAACTAGATTATTGACTAGTAAAACCTTTGGGTATTCGTCACATGGCGATGTGAACTATAGAGTGTTAAATCACATGATGATGTGAACTATTGGTGTTAAATCACATGGCGATGTGATCTAGATTATTGACTCTAGTGTAAGTGGGAGACTGAAGGAAATATGCCCTAGAGGCAATAATAAAGTTGTTATTTTATATTTCCTTATATAATGATAAATGTTTATTATTCATGCTAGAATTGTATTAACCGGAAACTTGATACATTTGTGAATACATAGACAAAACAAAGTGTCCCTAGTATGCCTCTACTTGACTAGCTCGTTAATCGAAGATGGTTAAGTTTCCTGACCATAGACATGTGTTGTCATTTGATGAACAGGATCACATCATTAGGAGAATGATGTGATGGACATGACCCATTCAATCGTTAAGTTTTATTGCTATTGCTTTCTTCATGACTTATACATGTTCCTCTGACTATGAGATTATGCAACTCCCGAATACCGGAGGAACGCCTTGTGTGCTATCAAGCGTCACAACGTAACTGGGTGACTATAAAGATGCTCTACAGGTGTCTCCGAAGGTGTTTGTTGAGTTGGCATAGATCGAGATTAGGATTTGTCACTCGATGTATCGGAGAGGTATCTTTGGGCCCTCTCGGTAATGCACATCACTATAAGCCTTGCAAGCATTGTGGCTAATGAGTTAGTTGCGGGATGATGCATTACGAAATGAGTAAAGAGACTTGCCAGTAACGAGATTGAACTAGGTATGATGATACCGATGATCGAATCTCGGGCAAGTAACATACCGATGACAAAGGGAACAACGTATGTTGTTATGCGGTTTGACCGATAAAGAGATCTTCGTATAATATGTAGGAGCCAATATGAGCATCCAGGTTCCGCTATTGGTTATTGACCGGAGATATGTCTAGGTCATGTCTACATAGTTCTCGAACCCGTAGGGTCCGCACGCTTAACGTTTGATGACGATTTATATTATGAGTTATGTGTTTGATGACCGAAGTTTGTTTGGAGTCCTGGATGAGATCACGGACATGACGAGGAGTCTCGAAATGGTCGAGAGGTAAAGATTCATATATTGGAAGGCTATATTCGGACATCAGAAAGGTTACATGTGATTCGGGTATTTTTCGGAGTATCGGGGAGTTACGGGAATTCACCGGGAGAAGTAATGGGCCTTATTGGGCCATGCGGGAAAAGAGGAGGCAGGCCAAGGGGAGGTGGCGCCCCCCCCCCCCATGGGTCCGAATTGGAATAGGGGAAGGGGGCGGCGCCCCCCTTGCCCTTTCCTACTCCCTCTCTCTTCCCTCTTTCCTTCTCTCCTACTCCGGAAAGGAAAGGGATTCCTACTAGGACTTGGAACCTACTAGGACTTGGAAGTCCTAGTAGGACTCCATACTCTTGGCGCGCCCCTAGGGGGGTGGCCTCTCTCCCTCCCTCCTTTATATACGTGGGCAGGAGGCACCCCAAAGGCACTCCAAGATTTTTCTTAGCTGTGTGTGGTGCCCCCCTCCATAGTTACACACCCCGGTCATATCGTTGTAGTGCTTAGGCGAAGCCCTGCGCCGGTAATTTCATCATCATTGTCGCCACGCCGTCGTGCTGACGAAACTCTTCCTTGTCCTCAACTAGATCAAGAGCTCGAGGAAAGTCATCGTGCTGAACGTGTGCTAAACACAGTGGTGTCGTACATTCGGTACTTGGATCGGTTGGATCGTGAAGACGTTCGACTACATCAACCGCATTACTAAACGTTTCCGCCTTCGGTCTGCGAGGGTACGTGGACACACTCTCCCCGCTCGTTGTTATGCTTCTCCTAGATAGATCTTGCGTGATCGTAGGAAATTTTTGAATTACTGCGTTCCCCAACACGATTAAGTGGTGTTCACGCATTACACTTTTTTAAACTTTGTTTCTTGCGAGGTGTACTCAACCAATGTGATCTGAACAAATATGAATTTTTTATGATTCCACATATAAGTGGCATGGTATCAAAGTAAGAATTAGGTAAATCTCCTTCACAGTTGTGTTTAATAAAGCTTAAATGGATTGCTTCATCAGAGTTCCCTAAACTGGATCTGCGCAATGGCGATTATGTGGTGTTCATGCATTACACTTTTTTAAACTTTGTTTCTTGCCAGGTGTACTCAACCAATGCGATGTGAACAAATATGAATTTTTTATGATTCCACATATAAGTGGCATGGTATCAAAGTAAGAATTAGGTAAATCTCCTTCACAGTTGTGTTTAATAAAGCTTAAACGGACTGCTTCAGCAGAGTTCCCTAAACTGGATTATTAATACATCTGCATGCATGCATAGTAGAATTAAGGAAATCAAATAGTACAAGGCCACGAACTCAAATTACATGTATCAAGGTAAAATTTAATGACTACTTTGTAAGTCAACTTTTCTTCTTGTTAACCGAGATTATTAATACATCTGCATGCATGCAGGGAAGAAATATGAAGGAAATAGCACAATATCATTATGACTACATGCAAACAAGTATTAAATAAGTTGCTAGTGTGAGGAAACATCATTAAATTTTGCCTCAATTACTGTTAGTGGCCTTGTATAGATGCAAAATGTATTTTTCATAGTTGCCTTGTATAAGGGAATGGAAGGAGTATAATTGTTGCTTCCACTGAGAAAATTTTCTCTCTGTACAATTATATATTTCTCATACTCGAAATAAGTTGTACAGCGAAATATTCAGGGTCTTCTCAGATAGAATTCTTCTCAGGCGGTGGTCATCTGTACCGTTCAGATTTTGCCCAGAGTCAAATAGAAAGGAGAGGAAATGTTGAAAATTCATTTGATTCAAGAAAGAAATTTATATCTTGAGATTGTTAATTATGCACTTCATATATTGATACAGTATATATTTGATAACCTTTGCTGTAGCGCATCCTTACAGAAATCAGGTCGTCAAACTAAGAAATTTCAGTTTGATAACCCTACTTAATTTTCTACCAGTTCTTGATAAATTTGACGACCTGATTGTTACCGATTATTTAGGTTGGGCACCATCACTAATTATTTAGTGATGACCATAGGGGTCGTCAAACTAAGAACAGGACATACATATAGGTGAATCATCAGGAACCAACAATTTTTAACTGAGCTAATGATGGTAAGTACTTCTCGTTTCAAAAATGATGGTAGGTACTTAGGCTTTTTAGCCCCTCGTCCACACAGGGTTGTTCTTGACACATATGTTGTTGTGGTCTGTCAAACAAACCCGCTGGAAGGGAAATGAATCACTTACTTTGTAGGATTGTTGTGCATACAAAGTTCCTGGCGATACACTTAAAGTCAAATCATGTAGATAACAACAGCCAATATTTCCAGATTCACGTGTTTCCAATTTGATGGCATACAACCAAAACATATCGAGAGGCAACAAACCATACTTACTATGTTGATTAGATAAAGAGAACCATTAAAAAGAGAACAGTGTAGCCCCTTTTACGTTCTATATTACAGGAGTATAATTAGCATTCTGAAGCATGCATCATAAAAGGGCAAGCAAGCTAGCATTCTGAAGCATGCATCATAAAAGGGCAAGCAAGCTATACCTTGAGTGAGTTCAGAATCTCTTCAAGCTGTGATTTTGATGGTGGGCTCAAGTAGCTAAGTAGTAGTAATAAGTACCAGATGCCAAGTGATTCAACGGCAGTATGTGCATGATACAGATCATTGGTGAGTGGTGATCATGCCGAGGTACCAAATCTCAAGGCAGAGAATAATGGCAGACTCGAGCAAGAGCTTGAGAATGGCCACATAATGGGAAGGAAAACATTTTCTCTTAAAAAAAAAAGAGAAGGAAAACATTGTGAACAAACTAACTCTGCTGTTAATGCAATAGATACAGGACCTTCTTCCTGAAAGATATGAATCCGGTATTAACTGAACTATGATTCCAAGGTCTAGTTTTCCTCAAATAATCAATATTGGCTATCTAGTAGAATTAAGGAAATCAAATAGTAATTCGATCCTGCACAGGACATCACCCACATGCTGTTTACAAAAGCCATTTCCACAGAGCAGATGTGATATTTAAAATAAAAAAACGGACTTAGTGTAAGAAAATCCTAAATTTGTCGCACAACTTCTCTCCCAGACATGCATCGGAATCGGATTGCCCTAAACTGAACACGCAAGGAAACGAAGCAGATCGATACCTAGAGGCTGGAGCTGTTTGGGCATGTATGGTCCATGGCGACAGCGAAGGAGTGAATAGCTTGCCTCGAATCTTCTGTGCGGCGGTCATGACCGGGCAAAGGAAGAACTCGTCGCAGTCCACGGTGGGCGGATCCGACGCCGGTGAGCAGCGGTGTGGGGATTAGGGGCGTCCGCACGAGGTCGAGCAGAGCCTGGATCCCGAGGCGCAGCGCGATGAGGGTGAGGTAGAGAAGCGGCGGCGGCGGCGGCGGCGATTTGTGGCTGCGTGGTGGAAGACGAAATTACGCCTCAGTACGGGACAAAATTACGTGGTGCCATCGCATAGAGAACGTATCCTGTGAAACGTACCCAGAGCGCCCAGCAACTTTGGACCGTTGGATGTGCTGCTGTCGTATTTGCAAACAAGACCGTACATTTCATCACAATCAACCCGCAATCCTTGACCTGTTACGTGTGATGGCCAATGGGTACCCTATAACCTCAAAACACGACCAAACTCGCGTGAACACGATCGAACAGCCTTAAACAAGGCCGAACTCGAGTCGAGAAGGTTGAGACGCCTGAAAACGCGCTTGCCAATTCCCTATAAATAAAAGAGGGAGCATCACCCTCCACCCTCACTTTAATCCATCGTCTTGTTAGGTTGAAAGGTTAGCTTAGAAGCACGCTCCCTGTTGTTTGATCACCCCTCTCACTCGCTTGTGTGTGTATGTTTACGTCCGCTCCTCCCTGCTGTTTGATCACCCCTCTCACTTGCTTGTGTGTGTATGTTTACGTGCAGGAGCGGAGCACTCATGAGCAATGGCGCCGTGGGAAGCTGCACTTGGTGACGTGGCTTCTATTATTCAGGTAGTGGGAGCCGTCGGCGGCGCAGCAACATATATCGGTGTTCGCCGTCTCAAGGCAGAGTTCAAGCGGCTCACCGACGGCCTAGAAGACCTGAAGGAGCTCGAGGGCTTCCCTACCAACGACGCCGTGAAAGCGCGTATGGAAGAACATGAGATGCTTCCTCGGTACAAAGAGATCAAGGCTGAAGCAGAAAAGGAGTCCAAAGCCTATGGCGACAGCACAACCTTGGGCGTTATCTGGAAGGCGTGGAGCATGGGAAGTATGATCAAGGCGGCGGACAAAGTAAGCAAGCTGCACCGTGAGCTCACCATGGTTCACGCCAACATAATGGCGCTACCACGGGCAAATCCAGGGTAAGCCATGTTTGTGTTTCTTTGATTGTAGTTAAATTTGCTCGTAGCTCCTTCCGTTGGAACATTATTACAAGAGCTAACCACTAACTAAAATTTGTGTTTCTTTGATTATAACAGTAACAGTATTCACGCTAGGGTCAGCGCCGATGCTTCTCCGTCAACACTGCTTCTCCCAAGGACCGACGTCACCACGACAGTGGAACAAAACGAGGTCCGTCTCGATATGGCGGAGTTGATGGCGGCTACGTCGACACGGCCTGCTGATGCTGGCAAGTCGCATGAGGAATAAGTGTCTTCATATGAGGTCCTATTAAACAATCGCGCCTTTGAGCTCTCAGATTTGACTATTCGAGCTTAGTATTTAAGCTCTGGTTATGTAATACTCCTAAAGTGATGTGGCACTGTACGTCCTGCCACAGAATATTTGCTTTTATATCGATCGTTGTATCTGCAGAACTCTGGAACTGTTTTTTTACTATAGTAATTAAATTTAATAGGAACGCTGTTTGTCGACTAGTATTTATTTGAGTCTCTGGATGTACTATATTAAAATGAGTCGGGTAATGGCGACGGCGTCTTCTCGTCCTTTCCCCCACCAACGGCGCGACAATCCGCTCCACCTCTCCCTAGGCGGCGTCCAGATCCACCAGGCCCAACACAGCGCATCAAGATCCGCCGTCGTCAAGGTCTCTCTCTCTCTCTCTCTCTCTCTCTCTCTCTCGATTCGGCTAGCATGATCCCCTTATGCGGTTTGGTTTGTTTCTTAACGCACGCAGGTCCACTACAGAGGTGGTGTCCGTCAGGGAGCTTCGATCCCCTCACATCAACCGCAGCCGCAGCCACGAACTACTCTCTGCCTCTTCTTCTTCTACCTATTTTGCTGCTGCTGCTTGGTCTCCTGCAGGATGGGACGGGTAATCCATTTTTATATATATGCTACTGCATGATCTCTGTTTCACTGCAGATTACCATTGCCTTGAATCTCTTATTTTTGTGTGTGCTCTGCTGTATGTGTAGTGGTTTTTCTATTTCGAATCAGTATTCTTTATGGTTGTTGAGCTGTGGTTGAGAACGTCTAGGAAAGTACAGAGTATGTTCCATTTAATTCGCGGGGTGTAGTAATAGTTTGCATTTTTGTAGTTTGACTACATAATCTTGAATGACTACATAACATATGTAGTTTTATGAGTTATGAATGATCTTTAAAATAAACGAACAGCTTATATTTTCCCGGGTTTGTTTCTAGCTAACGTGTAGTAATTTTCAGTTCATCACTTGGTTAAGTTTTTGACTAATGAATTTATTGGTTCAGTCCGACCATCACCACGACCACGACGACCCCACGCACAAGGTACCTGCTCCCCCCCACCCTCTAGATTGAGATGCCCTACACTCACTGCTGCTGTGTGTTAATTGAATTTGACAACACCTTAACTGAATTTCTTCGTTTCAGCGATTTGGACGCAGCCATGGACGAGGAGGGCATGGGCCTGGACCTCGACGGTGAGGTCGTCCACCCCTACCACCACGACTCCCTCCCCACACAAGGTCCATCCCCCTCTCTCGGTTGTGAGCTTTTTTCCAAGTTATAGTTGCTCTGCTCTAGGTTGCTCTCCTGTGGCATGCTCTAGCCATGAATGATCTAGGCTTAGTTAGGATTTTGCTATTATTTTTGCTCGATTAGCTCGCTTGCCTGGTGTTTAACGTCGATTGCTTGTGCTAAATGCTGCTTGCTATGTATGGCCTCTGGATGTTGCTATCAAGTGAAAGCTTATGTTACCAAGTGAAGAAATCTCTGTTTAAAGTCACTTGTCAAGAAACTTGAACAACTGTGTATTTGTTTTCTGCCTTTACGCTTGTGTGTATATGTGCTGCTGTAGGCTAGATCGTTCTTGTCCTCCTATATGTGCATCCTTTCCAACCGTGATACTATTAATTGCATGTCTCTCTAATACATGTAGACAGAGGTACCTTATAATGCTTATATGACCTGATTGGTCAGCATGCTCTGTTTGGGCTTAATCATGATGGGTTTATTTATGTGTATCTATGGTCAGTTAAGGTTCTGCTACTGTTTTGGCTTAAATAGCTCCATTGCATGTCTGCTGTTTAAGGATGATTGCCTTGTGTGCAGCAGCAGCGGGATGATTTCGCTACAGCAGAGGTGAAGGTGCTCATTTCATCGTGCTAGGCAAGGTGCTCGGGGGCATCTTCCGTTGGACGGGCCCGCTGCCGCCGGCGACGCCGTTTGGCATTGCCTACAAAACAGCCACCGTGAGCTCCTCTCCTTCCTCTGTTCAATCTGAAAAGAACCTATCAATGATCAATACTAGCTTATTAAATTGAACAATCCAAGAGAGGCTGCTCCTATGGTCACTTTATAGGTTGAAGTTTTAGATTGAAATATCAAAGAGAACCTTTTGGGCTGGCCATCGTGCCATGCTGGCTTGTAGGGTTTCATCATCATGTAGTAGCTAGTATAGAAGCCCAACGGCGCTGTTCTTGTAGGAGTTTTTGTTTTGCAAATCCTTCTCATGTAATATGAATTTTATGCTTGAGAAAATATGGAGCATGTGCTGGCAGTTATATTTGTAGAGAATTTTGTTGTTGAATTGAAATATGCCTGTACATGTCTTGATCATCGCCGTTGAATTGAAACAACTCCTTCTGTTGCTTATTTGGTTACTAGTATTCTCTCTGCAAACTGTAATTAACTCCTTCTAGTACATGTCTTAACTAAATTTAATCATCTTTTTTTATGTATGCCAATAACACAATCAATACTTAAGGTTATTGGTTTAGATATCAAATCCAACTGTACCTAAATCTATTCTCCTTTTCGTTGATGCTCTCTCTGTGCTGTGTTGTGCTGCAGGACAACTCAACATACCCCTGCCCTGGAGGAGATGGACGCTTACCTAGGCATGAACCTCCAGTTTGAGCATCTGCTTGTCTGCAGTTTATGGAATTCCATGCAAGGAGAAGCTGCTCCGGCTGATCTGGTGAGCAAGGTTCTCGCTCAACATCACCACCAGCCCAGGTGACTTCTCTCTTTGTAGTTTCTTCTTTTCCCTTGTCAATCTGAGCTCTTGTCCTTCTCGTGCAGCAGCAGGATTCCATTGGTACAGCAGAAAGAGGACAAGGGGTTCATCGAGGAGGTGCTCTTCCATTGGACGGACCCGCTACAGTCGTTCGGCAAGAGGATGTGAGGGAAGAGTCTGGTAGTAGGAAGCTCCAGTCGGTGTTAACGAAAGCCCTATCTAAACGAACGAGTATAGGAGGGGTCTGTTGGTTGGACAAGGTATATAACCTGTCATGCAGGGGAAGCTCCTGAAGCTTAATTTGGTTAAGCACAAAGGAGAAGAAATTAGCCTCAGAGTGGTCAAAGTTATCATTGGATCGATCAGATGGCCTGAGAGTGAAGTTAAAGTCACCGATAAGCGCCCATGGGCCGGAGACAGATTGACCTAGCTGAAGTAATTCATTGGCAAAGGCTTGCTTGTCCGAGGTAGCACAAGGGCCATAAATATTCGAGATTGAGAAGGTGCCCACTTCATACCTTCGTCTCACCCATTCACAGTTCAGACTATTGCTCAGGCCTTTTTTTTGTGAGTAAGTATTACGGTTCCCTTCCGAGTAATTGCCAAAGTGGGACGTGTCGCGTACAAACTGCTGCTACCTGATTCTACTAGCATCCACCCGGGGTTTCACGTCAGTCAACTCAAGAAGCATATCGGACCTCAGGCCATTCCTTGTGCTGATCTTCCGCTCGTTCGCTCTGATGGTATGATCCAAACTGAACCTGTTCTGGTGTTAGACACTCGTCAGGTAGTTCGCAACAATCTCCCCATCGTCCAGTGGCTTGTGCAATGGGCAAATTTGCCGCCGGATGAAGCTTCCTGGGAAGATGCAGCGTTTATCAAGAAAACCTTTCCAGCCTTCTTCAAGCAAACTATCGACAAGTGGTGGGTACTACCACACCTGCAGATTCAGTCCCAAGTTGTCGACCGTCTTCAGATAACGGGCGGCCAAGATTCAAGACATTCTGGGGGTCCAACGGCTCACGATGCTCGCCTGACCACCAGAACGTTATGTACTTTTACTGCCTCGTTTCAATTGCCGGACTGTACCTTTTCACCGTGGCCAGCTGAGCATACAAGCCAGCTACCCCTCTCTGTAATGGCATCGATCATCTCTGAGAATTATCTCTACCAAGCACAATTATACCTTTACAGCAATACAAACCCTAGACGGGGCTCCTACTTCCCCCTTTTACTTGTGAGATGTGCGTGATTTAGCTAGTTCGTCCCTCTCGATCTCCTCATGAGTGTGACAATAACTGCACATTGAAATATTTGCCAGATGTAGTTGTGGGCACAAACTGGTAGTTAATTTAGACATTTTTTTTATCAGTTTCATTCAGGTACAAGACAAGATTCAGTTTAGGGATTTTTGTTTTTTTGTTTTTGCATGCAGATAATAACGAGTCTGTACACTTTGTGTAACCTTTTGTACATTAGCAGAACATATTCTAAGCATAAAAAGGTGACTTCGATGCATCCTGACAATAGCATGCCATGATGAAAGAAAAAGTAAAAAGAGGAAGTAGCAGAATTAAGAAAATTCATACCGGCAATTTTAGGGCCATAATTAGTTCTGACAAGTCTTGCTTATTAGTTGGAAGTGAAGATTCTTGGGTGTGCTTATCCGTTTTTCCACCCCTTCAGAACAAAATTGCATCAGAATAATCTAATATGCTGCATATCTGCAGCAGAATGTATATTCTGTGATCGTGATCATGATACCTAATTTTCGTTGTGTGCCGTCCAGTGGTTGAAGCGCGGGACTCGATGTAGAATAATTTTCAGGCAACATACCATCGTGCTTGTTGTCAGGTGAACCTTTTGAAGATGGACTTGTGATTTCGCCAACCTTTCTACGCTTTCTTCTGGTCAACACGAACTTTGGCTGGTTCTTCTATGTTCTGCAAGATTTTATGGCTTGATTCTGGAGATTCAGATATATAGCTCCAACACGAACGATCCTCAAAAAAGTCAGCAGTGAATGAGTCCGACTCAAGTTCGTGAGTCAAAGTCATGGCAAGAGAGCGAGTTCGACTATCCACACATTCTCCCTCTAGTAAATATAACCAGAAATTAGATGGATCTCCATCCAATCCACACATTTCCTCTTTTTCATCTATGACATTAATCTTTCGGGGTAAAATTTCCAGCTGATATTAGCTTCTGATATGAATGTACAGTCGATTTTGGTGCTGCCTACAACATCATGGTTTTTTTTGTCAAGAACTCTGAAATTACTTTATCCATAAGTTGTCTCTTTCAGAGCTTTTACTTGCATAGTCTTTATGCTTAAGCTCATCAAGTCTACTAGTCTAGTGAAGAAATATGAATACATGATGCACCCCTACTGATCAAGGAATGGCTTACGCTATGTGTTATATCCTTGTAGTAGTTATCACTTATCAATAAGCATGCTCTGTTTTGCAAGCACAAACCACTTCTCCTCAGTTGTGAAAGGAGTGTATAAGCAAAAAAAAAAAAACTTGGATACTTAAGTTGTGACTCTATTTTGATTCTTTGAAAGCCTTTTGATCATTTAGTGGGTTCCAGTCACTCTTATATATAATAATGGCATCGACAAATGACAGCTCAATACTTGGGAGTCAAGCACTTGACAGCTAAAGACAGCAGATGAGCCCTTGAAGGCGAGCAATGTACGGATTGTATGTATAAAAGGCGCAAGATCAAGACATCAGAGATTCGATTGAATATATTTTACCATGAGGACTGTGTCAACATTACATGATGATGAAGAAGTTCAAAACCATGCCATGAAGGAATGCAAGTATCAGTTTCATCAGGAGCTAGCAACGACAAAGGTAGCATGCAACAGATTCAAAAAAACAGAGGACATACAATAGCAGGAAAAAAGCATATATAGTTACAAAAAGAACAAGGAAACCTTTATTGGGTGGCAGAGCGAAATCTTTATTGTGCAGTACACATTTGCAAAATCCAACACCCTATTGTTGGTTCATGCAGATATGAATCTCGCAGGCATTCCCCCTCTGCAAGCTGCTGCATAGTCTTCATCAAGGTGCGGTGCAGATTTCTTGTGAGGGCATATGAACTTCTCCATAAATACCTTCTCGCTGATCACGATTGTATTATAGTAGTCCCTGCCGTGATCTAGCAATCCATTTTCCTTGAGAAACTTTACAACGTAGTACCGGGGTCTGATCCTGCGCTCCAAGCTGTACATGAGCATTGCTGGACGAAAAGCAATGTATGCAGGTTCCAACCCGACCTCGGAGATGAGGAACTCGGACCTGGGCTGCAGCGATTCTTTAGCCTTCAGCAGCACCGCCGGAGCCTTAGAAACAGCAATGCCCACCTCGGCATCCGACCACCGGAACATCTTCTTCAAGTGCTCGACCTTGGCGGTGATTTTCTCCTGGCTGAGGAATGCGACAGCTTGCAGCGCTTGCCCGAACATCCCCGATCCACGGGGCACGCCGAGCCCTTCGGCGCACGCCACTATCGCCCGGACGCGCTCCGGGTTATTGCCGAGCAGCCATGGCACGCGGTTGCACAGCCTGACAATATCGCAAGCACCTAGCCCGCACTCCCGCAGGAAGGCGACGTTGGGCTTGACGACCCTGTCGAGGTCGCATCCGAGGAGATTGGGGCTGTGCTTGAGCACCCGGAGGAGGTCCTCGTAGGAGCCGAAGAGGAAGAGGAAGTAGGCCAGCCTCGAGGCGACGGACCTGCCGCGGAAGAACTCGCCGGCGAGCGAGACGAGGCGCGCGATCTCGGGACGCGAGAGGCCGAGGCCGGCGAGCCCGGCGGCGACGGGGGCCAGGGTCCTCTCCACGCTTGCGCAGAGGAACTTGGGGTCCTTGGCGACGAGCGCTGCGACGTCGGCGGTGGAGAGGCCGAGGCCGGCGAGGAAGGAGCGGACGGCGTCGGGGTTGGCTGGCGACTTGAGGTGGGAGAGCTTCGTGGAGGCCTTGAGCGCCTGCGCTCGGGTGAGGCCGCAGGTGGCGACGAGGTAGTCCTCCACGGCGAAGCTGGGGCCTGGGGATGCGGCCGGCGCGGCGGCGGAGATGAGGCGGTGGAGTGGGGAGATGGAGGCAGAGGTGGAAGGGAGCAGCTGGGTGAGGATGCACTTCTGGAGGCGGAGCATGGTGTGCTGGTGTAGGCGGCGGCGCGGTGGCGGTGGCGGTGGCGGTGGCGCCGGCGGCGAGGGAGAGCGAGCAGTGAGGATCTGCGTGGTCTGGTTGACTGGCTCGACCTTGAGCTGACCAAGTGGCCCCACCCGTCAGTGTCTCCCCCATCCGAAAAAAACTCAGATTTTCCCTTTTGCAAGCAAAATACTCATTTGCCTAAAAAAGTAAAAATACTCATAATAAAATGTGAAACCAAGGCATAGCTTCACTAGAGAGGAGAATTTGGGATGGACCCAACAAAACAAGGATGCCGTTTGTATTTAGCAATTCAATTGCGAAGCTACTTATAGGTAAGATTGTTCCTTGAACAGAATGCCACTAGAGTTTCGTAATATGTTATGAGTTTAATTTCTCAAGTTTGAATTTGTTCATCGGCTTCCAAACTTCTATGGGATCGAAAGAACAAATAATAGTACGATCCATGAGTCGCCTAGCTCGGCCACCCACAACACACATCTGCATCACCACAGCGAGCATGCGTCTAAAAAGGACATTATTGAGCTTGAGCACCTGAATGCGATGAAGAACGTCATCAAACAGAATGTGAGGGAAAAGATTGCACATGTATGGAAGCTGAACTAGCTGGTGATGTTTGACTGCAACTAGCTTCATCTTGCTACTTGATTTGTCCATCGTGATATGTAGGATCATCATGAACTTGCAAAGCAGAGCACGGGCGAATGACGATGGCTTTGAAGAATGGTGTTGTGATGATGAACACTGACCGGTCTAGCCCCATTAGGGCAACCATAATGTTGGTTGCAAGGAGGACATAAGCAAAATGGGGCCCTTATGCTAGCTTTATATATTGTGGAGGTTGATCTTAAGAGAATCTTCTTAAGGGTAGCCCACAAAAGCTTAGGTATCTCCAATGTGGACATAAGGTTGGTCTTAAGGTTTCTAAAGCCTACACTGAAGAGTGGGGCTTAAGCATAGTTTTAAACAGTGCCCTATCTCGAGACTATAATGGCGCTTTACCGTTTGGAGGGGCAATTCATCTCTGTCTACTAAGTTTCAAACTTGTCTTGACGATGAGGATGAACCAATGGTAACTTGACATTCCCAACTCTCATCCTATGTCTTGATTTCATTTGCAACTTTCTAAATTATCTTGAACTATTTCCATGATCAGGATGAGGAACTCTCCACTTGCAATAACTATTAGCCTTGCTGCTTGCCTCCATGGAGTCAAGAATGAAGAAAATGGAGGACCAATAAGCTACTGTGATGGTCTCTTCAAGTCTTCATTTTATCTATTTTGCCATCCATGCTTGTCAGCTTGTGTTAAGAATTAGAACTTCCGGCTTGTAATCATACTAAGTATTGTTGTTTGTGCCATTCGTACTTCCAGTATGTGCTCAGACTTGAGTCGAGATGATTGAATCTGTCAAACTTATTGTGGTCAGACCTGGAATGATTGAATCTATGTCGAAAATATTGTGTTTGTGCTGATAATTTACTATTGTTTTGCTTCTCTAATGGAGGATTGCTGTCAAAATTATTGTTCTTTGTGCTGCCAATATACTGTTGTTGTGCTGTTATAATGTATGATTAAATCTGTCAAAAGTTTACTGCAGTTTTACTCCTCTTTTACTGCTATTTTGTGCTGCTAATATACTGCTGTTGTGCACTTATGCTCCTCTTTTACTGATGCCAATATACTGTTGTTGTGCACTTGTGTTTTGCTGTTGTTGGTATCCATGGAGATCCCCATGGGGATCGGGTACCCGTTGTTAGCGGGCATGGGGACTATCCTTCCCCCCCCCCCCCAGCGAAGGTGGGCGGGGCTAGCGGGGATCGGGGCGGGGACGGTGGCGTGCCCCCCGATGATCCTCGTCCCCGTTGCCATCTTGATCTAGGGCTTCTTCTGAAATGAAAACATGTATACGCAGGTCACTGCAAGCCCTTGGACGACAACCATTAGAAAGTCATTTTCGTGAATTCCTTGTGCATGGGCTGCTCTGCCTTCCTGGTGGAGGTGGGCTCGTCCACCACCAATTGCTTCAAAGAATCTATCCCAAACTTCATCTCCACTGTGTGTGCCAGCGACTATAGCTGCAGCTTGATCACCTTTTCGTCCAAAATCTTCTTGATCACTAGAACTGAGACATCATACAATAACAACATATGTTGTCAACAATTATACAAAAAAAATAACTTACCAAGTGGAGAACAATAACTTATGTATAAAATTATAAACATAGTGTCATCACTACAAACATTTGTTGAATTGTCCATGACCATGCCGTCTCCACATGAACAGGTGTGCATTGAAAGTCATCTATTCTATATATTTTATCATCTTTGTTTCACTATCTTTAATATATTTAAAATTTTAAAAACATTTAGGAAATTAGATAATGTTAATATGCCAAAACTTTCAAAAAATTGAACAAATTTTAATGCATATATTCTAAAATTTTAAATTAATTTGATGTTTTAAAAAAGTTAATTTGAAAATGGTAACGTAGTGTACAAAATTATTTAACATAGTGTAAATGATGTTGTTAGCATTAAATATATGTTTGTAAGGAAAAAAAGTTCACGTGTTTCAAAAAATTGCGCGTGACATTATAATTTTTTTAATCATGTATTTACGAAACATTAAATTTGAATAAAAACAATTTTCGTGATGTATACTACAAAATGTACAACATGTATGAAAAACTTAGACATCAAAAGGTATATTGAAAAGAAGGGTCAGTCATGTATTTAAAAATATATAAAAAATGGTACTGATGTATATGGAAAATGTAAATCTTATGTGAAAAAATTAGACATGAAAAAATATACTAAAGAAATGTTAATTATGTATTTGAAAATTGTTAAAGATATGAATTATACAAAATGTATGTGAAAAAAGTAGACATCAAAAGAATATTCATATAAAATGTTAATTGTATGATTGAAAAATGGTAAATATGTATGAAAAAATTTCTCCGATGTATATGAATATTGTACATTTTGTGTGAAAAAATAGAAATGTGTTGAATAAAAATAGTAAGAAAACCATATAAACCGGGAACAATAAAACCTAAGAAAATCAGGAATAAACAAAGAACACGAAATAAAAAAGAAAACAAATGGTGCAGAATAGCGAAAATAGAAAACCTCGCGCTTGCACTGGAGCGCACGACCTGCCCCATCCAGGTGGAGTTGGACTGCTCGGAAGGAGTGGTGATGCTACAGGCCACTGAACGGAACTGGTCAAGGCATATGACCATTGTGAGTGAAATTCAGGAGATGTTAAAAGTTGATAGGGAGATCTCAGTTACTCTTATTAGCTGTACCAAAAATAAAGTTAGTCATAGTCTAGCTGCCTACGGGCGTTGTACTCCTCGGACTGCGGTGTGGTTAGGAGGAGGTACAGACGAAATTGTGAACTTGTGCCCCCCCCCCCCCCCCCCCCCCCAAAAAAAAGAATAGCGAAAACAGAAAACCCGATGCTACAATAAAGGGCCTTCCCAGTAGGTGTGAGATGAAAGTCCGCCTAGCGGTGGGCGTAACATAACCGACAGCGCTCGCCGGAGTGCCAACTAACACGGAAGCAATCTAACCATGTTCAGTCAGGGGAAGGTCCGTACCGTATTCCTCCTGAGTAACAATCTAACCATGGCCGTCTCCATCCTCGTCATGTGCGTCCAAGCGGGTGTCTACGGGCGGCCAGCGCCAGACCCTAGATATCATATCATCGTCGTCATGGCAGGGAAGCCAGGTGAGCTAGACGCGCCATTTGCAAGATATAATTCTGTGATCTACTTGTGCTGGACAACAGTGTAAAAAATGTATTACTGAAACTGTTGTGTTCTGTAGCTGTTATATTTTGCAACTCCTAGCTGTGCTGCTAATCATCAGACAGTTAGGACTTGTCTGGACTGTTATATTTGTTATTAGGTATAAGTATATAAAAGTAGTTGAATGGAAATAGCTGGTATTTGCATTAGTTGTACACACAGAAGGTGCTAGAAGGTGGACTGAAGCTAATTAATTGGTTGCTGGGGAGAAAATCACAACATAAGCCACAAGTTCTCTTATCTTTCTCTACTTTGGCAATTGGAAACCCAAATCAGTCGAGTTTCTGTTTGGTTAGCATACTGAGCTGCTTTGAATAGCCTGATGTGATCCAAAATTCAGGTGGCATCCTACAGTAACTCAGTGATGCGGTGGTTCTTGCCGTTCATTCTCCGGTTCAGTCCGTCATCAGAAAATGATTTTGTGTTCTGATGACTGAGATGGAGTTGTCAGCGTAGACCCCGGGCACCAAATCTTGCTGCAATTAGCGGCACGTGTACGTTGTTTCTGATTTTAGTAACACGTGAACAAAATTCAGGTTTTATCCGACAGTACTGCAAGAATACTACTTGTACTCGCCTGAACATACAGATTGAACGAATGATACTAACATTCTTTGTTCTGAAACACCCATCCAACCATACATGGATAAGTAACATAACAATTAAAACAAGACGCTTTTTCTTTTCTAGCAAGGAAAAAGAAAGTGGTCGATACTAGCATATTTGTTGTAAACACTCAAGCAACCATGGATATATAGAGAAGTAGCATAACCATTAGTACTAAACTTGGATGACATATATGATAATAATAATGTAGGCGTTACTTTCACATTTTCATGACAACCGCCTTTGCGACGCTCCATTCAGCCGGGAGGATTCTAGGTATGAGCTCCTTGAGAACAGACGGGCAGCTAGATGTGAGATGCTCATAACCGTCGCTTGCCATCATAGCTTTGAAATTGGAAGGAGAGTCAAGGAACTGTAGACAAGCCTCTTTGAGACGAGGGAAACCATGCTGCTCAGCCAGAGCCAGACTGGTAGCCACCATGTTGGAATCGATGTGAGCGCACAACTTCTCCTCGCATATCTGCTTCAGCCTCACAACATTGTACCTGTCAGCCGCCACCAGAAGATGGCCAGCCATCGCCGCATCAAGCTTCAGAGGGACCGAATCAGTGTACATGAAATGGAGCAAGGACTTGAACACATCGGCTTCCATGTCACAGATTTCGATAGGGCTGGCAGCAGAACAACCCTCCTTCATGGCGCCGAGGAGCTCCGCTTTGAGGACGGATGACCGAGCAGCGAGGACGCACCTATGAGCCGAGAAACTCTGTCCGCCGACCTGGAAAGTCAGGTCTGCTGCGTCCTTGTTCTTGAGGAGGTCGCCGAGATGCCGGTCTAGGTCGCCTGGAGGAACCCTTGCTTCTTCGCCGTGGATCTCCTTCATGACGGTCACATCGCACCTGATGCTGAGACAATTGTCTCTCAGATGCGACGATGCCTCCAGACCATCCCTCTTGATGTAGTCATGCCAACCCCTGCCTAAACCTTTACTTAAGAAGGTATCTATAGAGTTGGTGGTACGGCTGTATGAAGGTACCGGTTCTCCATTCTCGTCAAGCACAGTGAATGTGAATTTTGCCTTCACATCTTCGGCATCGGCAGATTCAAGCCGGAGATAAAGAGATATGAAATCGTCGTAGCCCTCACGGCCACCGTTCGGGTAATATCTCACGACCCAGCACCGAAAGGGGTAGAAGTGACACACTGGCCGTTCTTGAGTAGCGCCTTGGCTCTTGAATATCCATCTACCTTGAGCACATATGACCTTTCCTCGGATGCACACACCATGGAAGCGGAAATCTGCATTGCTCTGCCATTTTGGAGGTGTAGCCTGGAGTAGGATGGAAGACTACTAGTGAGATGAAATATTTTGCTGCATCTAGCTATATATATATATATAGAGAGAGGAAAGTGCACTCGGGAAGTCAAACGGAAACGGCGGCCTGTTTCACACCTCGATCTAGATATATTTGCGTCCGGTCCACATAGTAAATTTGCTGTATGCCATTTACTACTCGTTCATCATCACGAGGAGACGCCATTGCACTGCCAACGGAGAAGGTAGTCGTCGGGGCAAACAAAACATTTTCATCTGCCGATGCAATTACTATGCAATGCATGCAACGAACAAAACTTTGCATCTGCTTCCTGTTAAACATGTGTCAACATGTCACGTTACATCTAGCATCATGTGGCGCAGCCATCACCTTGTGTAACAAGTCTTGGGTAGTTAGAGATAGATTCTATTCTCTTATTATTATGTTTATCTTTCTATCTCTTCTCCCCATCCCACATGTATCTCCTCTGGACGTCTTATCAATACAATATATATGCGGGCTCTCCCTCTATAGAGAGTTGAGACGCTTCCATGCAATATTTCACATGGTAGATCTGTCGCCTCTTCCCCTTCGTCTAGCCATCCCTTCCATCCTTGATTCGACTATACCGACACCCAACTCGGTTTTCTCCTCCAGCCTCAACAACAATGTCTCCGACCCCCCTCACTAGATCCAACTACGTTCTCTGGCGTGCTCAAGCTCATTCCCAGATTATGGGGGCGCGTCTCTTTGGGTACATCAACAAAAGTGTAGAACAACCTCCCAAAACCATAACCAGCAAGAATGCCGAGGGCAAAGATCAGGCTGTCTCGAACCCTGCTTATACGCCTTGGCTAATCCAAGATCAGCAAATCATTGCATACCTCCTCCACAATCTTTCCAAAGAGGTGTAGGTCCAAGCCGCATCTCTGGAAACCTCCCATGCTATCTGGTCGGCCCTCGCCAACATGTTTTCTGCCCAGTCTCGATCTCGCCACAACCATATCCGCATTGCTCTCACCACTGCCCAGAACGGAACCCAGTCCGACACTGCCTACTTTGGTCACATGTGTGACCTTGCTGATGTGCTAGCAGCGGCAAGAAAGCCCATATATGAACATGAGCTTGTGTCCCACATCATATCTGGGCTTGATATGGACTACCAGCCCATTATCAGCGCTGTGGATGTACGGGGTTAATCCGATCATGTTCGATGAGCACTTCGGCATGGTGGCCACGTTCGACCAACGAGTCGAGATGTTCCAGGGCACAGGCGCCAGTGCCTGTTGGGGAACGTAGCAGAAATTCAAAACTTTCCTACGTGTCACCAAGATCTATCTATGGAGAAACCAGCAACGAGGGGAAGAAGGGTGCATCTACATACCCTTGTAGATCGCTAAGCGGAAGCGTTCAAGTGAACAGGGTTGATGGAGTCGTACTCGTCGTGATCCAAATCACCGATGACCAAGTGCCGAACGGACGGCACCTCCGCGTTCAACACACGTACAGTCCGGTGACGTCTCCTATGCCTTGATCCAGCAAGGAGAGAGGGAGAGGTTGAGGAAGACTCCATCCAGCAGCAGCACAACGGCGTGGTGGTGGTGGAGGAGCGTGGCAATCCCTGCAGGGCTTCGCCAAGCACCGCGAGAGAGGAGGAGGGAGAGAGGTAGGGCTGCGCCAAGAGGGAGATCAAATCGTATGTTGGGCAGCCCCAAAACCTCAAGTATATATAGGGGGAGGGGAGGGGCTGCGCCCCCATCTAGGGTTCCCTCCCTAGGGGTGGCGGCAGCCCCAAAACCCATCTAGGGTTGCGGCCAAGGGGGGGAGAGGGGGAGGCGCACCAGGGGTGGGCCTTAGGGCCCATCTGCCCTAGGGTTTGCCCCCTTCCCCTCTAGGAGGCGCCTTGGGCCTTGGTGGGGGGGCGCACCAGCCCACCTGGGGCTGGTCCCCTCCCACACTTGGCCCACGCAACCTTCTGGGGCAGGTGGCCCCACTTGGTGGACCCCCGGACACCTCCGGTGGTCCCGGTACACTACCGGTGATTGCCAGAACTCTTCCGGTGGCCAAAACCATACTTCCTACATATAAATCTTTATCTCCGGATCATTCCGGAACTCCTCGTGACGTCCGGGATCTCATCTGGGACTCCGAACAACATTCGGTAACCACATACAAACTTCCTTTATAACCCTAGCGTCATCGAACCTTAAGTGTGTAGACCCTACGGGTTCGGGAACCATGCAGACATGACCGAGATGTTCTCCAGACAATAACCAACAGCGGGATCTGGATACCCATGTTGGTTCCCACATGTTCCACGATGATCTCATCGGATGAACCACGATGTCGAGGATTCGATCAATCCCGTATACAATTCCCTTTGTCTATCGGTACGATACTTGCCCGAGATTCGATCGTCGGTATCACGATACCTTGTTCAATCTCGTTACCGGCAAGTCTCTTTTACTCGTTCCACAACACATCATCCCGTGATCAACTCCTTGATCACATTGTGCACATTATGATGATGTCCTACTGAGTGGGCCCAGAGATACCTCTCCGTCACACGGAGTGACAAATCCCAGTCTCGATTCATGCCAACCCAACAGACACTTTCGGAGATACCTGTAGTGTACCTTTATAGCCAGCCAGTTACGTTGTGACGTTTGGCACACCCAAAGCACTCCTACGGTATCCGGGAGTTGCACAATCTCATGGTCTAAGGAAACGATACTTGACATTAGAAAAGCTTTAGCATACGAACTACATGATCTTGTGCTAGGCTTAGGATTGGGTCTTGTCCATCACATCATTCTCCTAATGATGTGATCCCGTTATCAACGACATCCAATGTCCATGGTCAGGAAACCGTAACCATCTATTGATCAACGAGCTAGTCAACTAGAGGCTTACTAGGGACATGGTGTTGTCTATGTATCCACACATGTATCTGAGTTTCCTATCAATACAATTCTAGCATGGATAATAAACGATTATCATGAACAAGGAAATACAATAATAATCAATTTATTATTGCCTCTAGGGCATATTTCCAACAGTCTCCCACTTGCACTAGAGTCAATAATCCAGTTCACATCGTTATGTGATTGCAATGATTCCAACACCCATGGGGTTTGATCATATCTCGCTTGTGAGAGAGGTTACTAGTCAACGGGTCTGAATCTTTCAGATCCGTGTGTGATTTACAAATATCTATGTCATCTCCTAGATGCAGCTACCACGCTCTATTTGGAGCTATTCCAAATAATTGTTCTACTATACGAATCCAGTTTACTACTCAGAATAATCTGGATTAGTGTCAAAGCTTGCATCGGCGTAACCCTTTACGACGAACTCTTTTACCACCTCCATAATCGAGAAAATTCCTTAGTCCACTAGTTACTAAGGATAACTTTGACCGTTGTCCTGTGATCCATTTCTAGATCACACTTGTACCCCTTGACTGACTCATGGTTTGGCACACTTCAGGTGCGGTACATAACATAGCATACTTTAGAGCCTACGACTAAAGCATAGGGGACGACCTTCGTCCTTTCTATTCTGCCGTGGTCATGTCTTGAGTCTTGCTCAATACTCACACCTTGTAACACAGCCGAGAACTCCTTCTTTGCTGATCTATTTTGAACTCCTTCAAAATCTTGTCGTGGTATGTGTTTGTTTGAAAGTACTATTAAGCGATTTTGATCTATCCTTATAGATCTTGATGCTCAATGTTTAAGTAGCTTAATCCAGGTTTTCCATTGAAAACACTTTTCAAATAACCCTATATGCTTTCCAGAAATTCTACATCATTTCTTATCAACAATATGTCAACAACATATACTCATCAGAAATTCTATAGTGCTCCCACTCACTTCTTTGGAAATACAAGTTTCTCATAAACTTTGTGTCGGGGATATACCCCGCGGTGTAAACCGGCCGGAAGTTAACCCGGCCGGACTTGGCGGTTTATCTGAAGACCCGCCCTGACCTTGGCGGTTTACAAGCAATCCGCTTGGTCGTTATGACTCACTGGTAAACCGACGGGCGGATCAGACGGATGACAAGACCCAAGGCCTAGAAGGCCGGTTCAACTATGGTGGGCCGGTTTAAGAGGAAAGAAATATTTATCTTACAAAGAGTTAAGACCAGGACTTGTATCCGGTTTGTATTAGAGACAGACTAGTCCTAATCCTAATAGGACTCCACATGTAAACCGCCCCTTCAACATATATAAGGAGGGGCAGAGCTCCCCAAAGAGGGACAAGTTAGAAGCTACAAGCTACAAGCAATCAATAATCTCTAGGGCTAGACACAAGAGCCGGTTTACGGCGTCTCCCTCGGGATGATAATGAGACCTAGCCTCAAACAGCATGTAGGGTTTTTACCGGATGATGTTTCCCGGGGCCCGAAGCTGTCTAAACCCTTGTCTTGCGTGTTGATCCGCCCTGCGTCTCTCGTCCCACTCAACCCCTCTCAAGCTACCACATGGATGCGTTGGCCTCGCGACTAAGTCCTGACACTAAGGACAACTGCCGTGACAACCCCACGACAGTTGGCGCCCACCGTGGGGCCTGCGCACGGTGGTGTTGAGTTCTTGAAGGGATCTCTCTTAGGGATAGAGAAATTCGTAATTTTTTCGGATGAAGAAACACCGGTTTAAAAGGATCTGCGTCAGCTTTGTGTTCTTTGGTCCGGTTTACAATCTGTGAAATTTAAAGCTCTAAAAAGTCAGGGGAGCGTCGATACGCCATGACAAATCGGCGAGATCAACAGAATCACACGTCGCAAGATCAATAGGAAATTCATCAGGCACTGCCATGGTCAGCTGCAAGCTAGTATGTCTGAGATCGGTTCATACAAGGATTGTCCCGAGGTAGATCCGAAAAGGTGCCTGCTTGTAGTTACCGCTAGAAGCTTGATTGAAGGAATTGCAAAGATCAGTTGATTTGAGGTACAAATCGCCGAGACCGACAGGCTCTTACGGTTCTGTTGTCCATATCCAAATCCAATTCGGAGATCGTATAAAGAAATCAGGTGGACGTACAGCTGCGTTGGAATCTATTCCTCTCATTATGACAAACTAGTACTTGAAGCAGTACATATGGAGCCAATCAAGGTCTCCGTGCTTGTAGGAAAGTAATTGCTGATGGTGAAACAAGGGCAAGAGCATGACACGGTAGCTGTGTATAGCATGGGAAAAACTGATGCCATACCGGCCACGGGCTGTAACATCTTTTTCACCATGCCTGAGTACCGCCACAGGTCTGCACGCTGTGACTCGCCGATCCCTCCTGCCCCGTCAACCGCTGCCTATCCGAGGGTTACCACCGGTTCGTTCCCCTGCTTCGAAGCCGCAGCAGTCGAAACATCAGCTCCGACGAGCCATCCCCACGACAGGTCACCTCTGTCAAAACCACCGCGTGGGCTTGCCTTGACCTGCTGTCGTTCGCACGGTCCGGTCGCCTCCATCACCGCGCGTCAAACCGAACTCGTTCCCATGCGAGCACGCCCACGCGGTCACGTCACCACCATCGCGGACATGTGCCCCGTCGCCTTGTCGCAGCTGGCCTGCCCTGCTCCGGCCGGCGCCGGCTTGCTACTGCCGCACCCGTTGACCTGTCAAACGTCGTCGCAGCTCCCCTATGGTGCAGCCACCAAATCACGGCCGGATCACTGCTGACTGCTGGGTGGCCTCGCCTTCGCCTTGTTGCCCTGGCCGGATCACCATTTCTTCACCCGCGTGTCAAGGCCGCCATGGCCACAACCCGGCCCGCTCTTCCTTGCGAGACGGCGCAGGATCGCGACTGCTTTCCCGTTCACCACCGGCCGTGCGTCGGGTCTGCCTCGCCCTGCCAACCGCCTCTCCATGGACGAGTGGCTCTGGTTTCCGTCAGGTGACTAGGAGTCAACATCTACAACCCGGATTCGCCGCTAAAAATCGCCGCCGCGGCCTTGATCTACCTGGACCGAGTCGTCATCTCCTTCGAAACTGCTGCAGTACCTCGCCACCTCAAACTACCGTCATCTCCACAAACCGGCCTTGTTGCTTAAAACCGGCGCCCCCTATGCTTTGAGGCTGAGTGACCCGCCTCCGTCGCCTCTGTTGACCCGCTCTCAATCCGAGTCACCATCGAGTCACTAAGTATCAAAGGATCATCTCCGCCCAAGATTGGGGTTCTGTCTGTGCCGCCGTCATGGCCTTGGCCCGTCCGTGCGTCAAGCCGGCCTTGCCTCTGTACGCCGCTGAGAGCCGCGACCCGCCCGACACCTTTTGCCGCGCGCCGCCGCCGCCTTGAGCCGCCGGCCCAAGTCACCATCGTGAGCCGCAACGAGCCGCCCCTGTGAGTACATTTGATAGTCCTGGATGGCGGGTGCACGATTGGATTGATGTATTAGTGCTTCTACAAATCGAAAGGCCTCTCCGTTGGTACTAGGAAAAGTCAAACTTTAGAGAAGGACAAAGAGCTCCATCAGAAATTGCCAATGCTACATCAGCGTGTTCTAAAAACAAAATACACAAAGTCTAGCCTCTGGTGCTGAAGATTGGGAGAAAAGGTGTCAGATCGGTTCAGCTCCTAAAAAACTGTCAGTTATCAAGGTTATGTCTGCACCTAGTGTGATCTGTCCTTGCAAAAGCCACAGTTGACAATAGGCAAGACTTGCACGAGTTCAGACTGTACGATCATCAGCCATAGGCGTGTCAGTTTTCAAGACAGGGCCCATGCACCTGTTGAAGGATTCAACCTGAGTGAATAGCAACATCACGTGGATCAATCTGTGTACCCAGACGTATACGAGGCAGTGCTACATCGGATCACAACATACATCTGCGTTGGACTATGTTACGGGCGGTATTAAGTATCAGCATCCGATAAAAAAAATCAGGTGCTATCCCTCTTATATATTTTATCAGTACATTTTAAATTCCTCTGAGCACCATTACACTGCTCTATTGGTGTTTTTATATACAGGAAACATTATCGTTATACTGCGGATATAGAGCACGCACTGGCAGCATGCTACAATGGCGTTTTCCTCCGTGTCACATTACCCGATGAGCGGATGGCCGGTTCGTGCATCCGCGCCGGTTTATAACGCGGAGGACAACTTGCTCGTCCGCACCGGCTTACAACGTTGCGGCCGGTTCATCTATCTGCTCGCATAACCTACTTGCCCATAATTGATTTCAGCTTCAACATGGTGATCATTAATTCTGCGGTGGATATTTTTTTTTTGGCTAACATATCAGGACAAATTGTCTATTGCAAAAAGGGATTATTATATCGCTGAGCTATCGGATAACCCGTGCCGGTTTATATCGCGATCCAGTCCGCGTCAACTCGTCAGGACCATGCGAATCACCCAATAGCGCATGCACATGCTGCCATCCCCCGCAGTCCGGTCTACATCAACATACCGGGCCGCACCTGTCTGCACGAGCCATTTATTGAGTATGAACAAGTCACAGCTTGGGTAGCCCGGTTTTCTTTCAAATTGGAGGCAAATTATCATCAACCGCCGTCTGCACTGGATGGATCAATGGGCAGGCGCACAAGTCGCCGCCGCTACAGTTTGGTTAACTTCAAATCACCAGTTGGAAGGAACCATTGGCCAAGTTGCTGACACGGTTCATATGGGATCATTTACAACCCGCCACAATCACCTCAACCTTCTATGGATTCACATCGTGCTATCAATACCAATGATATACAAGGTATGCCGGTTTATATCACGGTCAAATATGGAGAATCTCAAGCCAACTCCTCGAGTCACCTTGAGACTTGGGGGCTACGATGATATGACGCAGCGCAGCAAGCCTTGCCAGTTTTAGCCGGTTTAAGAACCCGAGGACGATGGAGGGAAAGATAACCCGATCCCGGAGGCTATTGTTATGTTGATGAAAATTTAGAGGCCGTCAGAAAATTTCCGGTTTAGAAAGTATATGACAGTTACAAAATCCCGACTCAATAAAGAAGTTTCGGATCATCAGAAAGGATTCCGGTTTGAAACCTGGCTGAAGGGAAGTCAGTATCACTGAAGCTCTCAAAATATCCGGTTTACAATCCGGTTCAAGAGAAATCTATTCTCCCACAAAGTTCTGAAGCACTCAGATCCGGTTTAACAATGACCGGTTCAAAAAGGAATTAACTTCTTGCAAATTCGAGTTTAAAGGCCGTCAGAAAATTTCCGGCTGAAAATGAAGATTCCGGTTTAAAATCCGGTTCAAGGGAAAGATGTCTCCCACAGCTTTGAAGCTTTCAATATCCGGTTCAAGATCCCGGTTCAAGAAGAATTTACCTGTTGCAAAAAAGTTAAAAGTTACTGAAGAGGACCTGCTGCCATGATGCGCGGTTCAAACATGGGGCTTCCTGTTCAAACATAGGTCGTATTCGAACCAAAGAGAACATAGCTGTCCTTATAAGTTCACTTGGGGGCTCGGTCATATTTTGAACCGATGCAACGCCTCTTGGCCGGCGAAAGCCACCAAAGTCAGTTGGGGACCTAGTCGACTTGAACCGTAGCTACACCTCCTGGGAGCTTGGTCATGTCTTGACGACGGTAATGCCTTCTGGCTGGCACATTTGCCACTAAGTCAGTTGGGGACCTAATCGACTTGAACCGTAGTTACACCTTATGGGAGCTCGGTCATGTCTTGATGATGGTAATGCCTTCTGATCGGCTTTTAAACAGCCAATAAGTCATTTGGGGGCTTGGTCGTGTCCGAACCAATGCAATGCCACTTGATCGGCCCTAGGCCACTGAGTCACTTGGGGGCTTGGTCGAATCCGAACCAATGCAATGCCACTTGACCGGCGTAAACGCCACGCGTCATTTTGGGGTCCTGGCTGACTGGCACCATCGCTACGCCTTCGGGGGGCTTGGTTGCGTCTGACCATGGTAATTCCATCTGACCAAGCTCAGTAGAGCTCTTCTTTTGCAAAAAATTGTTGCCATTGCTTTTGGTTTAATAGCCTTTCTTGAGAAGTTGCTATTTTATTTGCGTTTTTCAAACCGACAGTATTTTGTACCGATTCAAACAGCTAAATTGGCGGAACACGGTCCATTTTTAGACCGGAGATTATCTGCCCGGTTTGATTTTCTTTTACCATCCTATTATGGAGTAAACCGGTGTTTATCAACCCGGCTCGGCTTTCAGCTACAAGTTGTGAGTGCATGGTCAGATTATAATCCGGAGATTATCTGCCCGGTTTAATTTTCTGTTACCATCCTATTATGGAGTAAACCGGTGTTTATCAACCCGGCTCGGCTTTCAACTACAAGTTGTGAGTACATGATCAAGTTATAATCCGGAGATTATCAGCCCGGTCTGGTTTGACTACAAGTCACCAGTATATATATGGTTAATCCGGTGTTTATCACAACCCGGTACGGTTTTATCATAAATCGGCGCAATATGGAGGGAGTTATCATTACTCAAGATTGGGGTTATCACTCTTACTACAAAAAGTTGGTAAACCAACGATGTGATTCAATGTCACAGGTATGATATATTTCATATTTTTAAGTGCAGCCCTGGTTATAAACCCAGGTTATATGTTGAGCGTTATGACCCGTCCGGCGGTAAACCGCCAGGACACTTTAAACTTGTTGTATGCAGAAACAGGTTGAATAAAGCATGATTATAAATTATCCGATGTTTGTTAAACCGGCCTGGCTTTAAGACAATAAGTCACCAGTATGATGATAAATTATCCAGTGTTTATTAAACCGGTCTGGCTTTGGACTATAAGTCGCCAGTATATATTTGGATTGCGCCATTGGAATCATGCGCTTATAAATTATTGGATTATATTATTCAAATGGCCAAACTTGGCTGAATTTTCATTATGATATTGGATGAATAAAGGTTTTCATACGAGATTATATTATCTTGAATGGCCAACATGGCTGGGTTTTTATTACGGTTATTAATATTATGATTAAGGTTTTCAAAGTCGCTTTAGCGCAATGGTTATCATTTTATACAATTGAAGAAATAGTCCCGAGTCGCTGCAGGCTTACAACCCGGCACTTGGGGGATACATTATTCAAAGTTGAGATTATATCAAATATGCAAGTCTCATGTCGCTGCAAGCATGCACCATGACACTTGGGGGCTACCAATTGCTCCTGTCAACTATTCAAGGTACAAAGCTTTTTATCCATTATATTGAAGGGTCCACTGCTCAGTTGGTAAAGCACAAGGCTCTTAACCTTGTGTACGTGGATTCAAGCCCCATGATGGGGGTTACATCATATGATGTTATTTTCATTGAAGTGTATATCAAAGTCCCAGCTCAATATTATCTTACTGAGCCGGCCCTTGGGGGCTACATTGGTTGAAGTTTTATGGGCATCAGTCAATTACAAGTCCCAGGTTGCTGCAAGCATGACAACCCGACACTTGGGGGCTACAGGTAATATGGATATAAGGGAGAAATATCTTCCAATTTTCTGTTTTGAGCCAATCATTATGACCCGGTGTCTACAACAATCATGAACCGGCATTGGAAATAATCATGACCTGGAATTCAGTTCTTATAAACCGGCAATCTTGACAATGATAAACCGACGAGTCTACATTTTCAAACCGGCTAAATATCAGATGAGTATTACAAGACCAATATTTGTTAAACCGGCGCTTTGGAAGCCAACTCAAGTGGATTATTCTTTACAATATTTTTCTATGAGAAACCAATGTCAGCAATTTGAGTATGAAGCTGGTTATTGATCCGGATTTTTCTAGAAGGAGGGAATAACAAAGATTTAAGGATGATCAGGGTCGGTTTACAAGAGTTCTTAACCCGGAGCGCAACCTGTCAAATTTGTTCTTATGTTTATTTGCAGCATAAGTTTACCATGGATAAATCCAAGCTAAACTTGGGGGCTAATGTCGGGGATATACCCCGCGGTGTAAACCGGCCGGAAGTTAACCCGGCCGGACTTGGCGGTTTATCTGAAGACCCGCCCTGACCTTGGCGGTTTACAAGCAATCCGCTTGGTCGTTATGACTCACTGGTAAACCGACGGGCGGATCAGACGGATGACAAGACCCAAGGCCTAGAAGGCCGGTTCAACTATGGTGGGCCGGTTTAAGAGGAAAGGAATATTTATCTTACAAAGAGTTAAGACCAGGACTTGTATCCGGTTTGTATTAGAGACAGACTAGTCCTAATCCTAATAGGACTCCACATGTAAACCGCCCCTTCAACATATATAAGGAGGGGCAGAGCTCCCCAAAGAGGGACAAGTTAGAAGCTACAAGCTACAAGCAATCAATAATCTCTATGGCTAGACACAAGAGCCGGTTTACGGCGTCTCCCTCAGGATGATAATGAGACCTAGCCTCAAACAGCATGTAGGGTTTTTACCGGATGATGTTTCCCGGGGCCCGAAGCTGTCTAAACCCTTGTCTTGCGTGTTGATCCGCCCTGCGTCTCTCGTCCCACTCAACCCCTCTCAAGCTACCACATGGATGCGTTGGCCTCGCGACTAAGTCCTGACACTAAGGACAACTGCCGTGACAACCCCACGACACTTTGTATAAACCCAAAACCTTTGATCATCAAAGTGTATATTCCAACTCCGAGATGCTTACTCCAGTCCTTAGAAGGACTGCCGGAGCCTTGCATACTTGTTAGCATTTTTAGGATTGACAAAACCTTTTGGTTGTATAACATACAACCTTTCCTCAAGAAAAGGAAACAATGTTTTGACATCCTATCTGCAAGATTTCATAAACAATGCAGTAACTGCTAATATAATTCCAACGGACTATTAAGCATCGCTACGAGTGAGAAAGTCTCATCGCAGTCAACTCCTTGAACTTGTCGGTAAACATCTTAATGACAAGTCGAGCTTTCTTAATGGTGACATTTACCATCATTGTCCGTCTTCCTTTTAAAATCCATCTGTACTCAACAGCCTCACGACCATCGAGCCGTTCTGCCAAAGTCTACACTTTGTTTTTATACATGGATCCTCTCTCGGATTTTATGGCCTCGAGCCATTCATTGGAATCCGGGCCCACCATCGCTTCTCCATAGCTCGTAGGTTCATTGTTGTCTGGCAACATGACTTCCAAGACAGGATTACGTACCACTCTGAAGTAGTACGCATCCTTGTCATCCTACGAGGTTTGGGAGTGACTTGATCCGAAGTCTCATGATCACTATCATAAGCTTCCACTTCAATTGGTGTAGGTGCCATAGGAACAACTCCTGTGCCCTGCTACACTCTAGTTGAAGTGACGGTTCAATAACCTCATCAAGTCTCCACCATCCTCCCACTCAATTCTTTCGAGAGAAACTTTTCCTCGAGAAAGGACCCGATTCTAGAAACAATCCCTATTGCTTTCGGATCTGAGACAGGAGGTATACCCAACTGTTTTGGGTGTCCTATGAAGATGCAGTTATCCGCTTTGGGTTAGAGCTTATCAGCCTGAAACTTTTTCATATAAGCGTCGCAGCCCCAAACTTTTAAGAAATGACAGCTTAGGTTTCTCTAAATCATAGTTCATACGGTGTCATCTCATCGGAATTACATGGTGCCCTATTAAAGTGAGTGCGGTTGTCTCCAATGCCTAACCCATGAACGATAGTGGTAATTCGATAAGAGACGTCATCATATCCAATAGTTATGATGTTCGGACACACCATCACTCTATGGTGTTCCAGGAGGTACTAGTCGTGAAACAATTTCCACAGTGCCAAACTCGTAACTCAGATATTCATTTCTATGATCATATCATAGATATTTTATCCTCTTGTCACGACGATATTCAACTTCACTCTGAAATTACTTGAACCATTCAATAATTCAGACTTGTGTTTCATCAAGTAAATATGCTCAGTATCTACTCAAATCATCTGTGAAGTAAGAGCATAACGATATCCACTGCGTGCCTCATCACTCATTGGACTGCACACATCAAAATGTGTTACTTCCAACAAGTTGCTTTCTTGTTCCATTTTACTGAAACCGAAGCTTTCAGTCATCTTGCCCATGTGGTATGATCTGCATGTCTCAAGCGATTCAAAATCAAGTGAGTCCAAACGGTCCATCTGCATGGAGTTTCTTCATGCGTATATACCAATAGACACGGTTCACATGTCTCAATCCTTTTCAAAAATGAGTGAGTCCAAAGATCCATCAACATGGAGCTTCTTCATGCGTTTTATACCAATATGACTTACATGGCAGTGCCACAAGTAGGTGGTACTATCATTACTATCTTATATCTTTTGGCATGAACATGTGTATCACTATGATCGAGATTCAATAAACCATTCATTTTAGGTGCAAGACCATTGAAGGTATTATTCAAATAAATAGAGTAACCATTATTCTCCTTAAATGAATAACCGTATTGCGATAGACATAATCCAATCATGTCTATGCTCAACACAAACACCAAATAACAATTATTTAGGTTTAACACCAATCTCGATGGTAGAGGGAGCGTGTGATGCTTGATCATATCAACCTTGGAAACACTTCCAACACATATCGTCAGCTCACCTTTAGCTAGTCTCCGTTTATTCCGTAGCTTTTATTTCGAGTTACTAACACTTAGCAACCGAACCGGTATCTAATACCCTGATGCTACTAGGAGTACTAGTAAAGTACACATTCACATAATGTATATCCAATATACTTCTATCGACAGCCTTCTCATCTACCAAGTATCTAGGGTAATTCTGCTCCAGTAGCTGTTCTCCTCATTACAGAAGCACTTAGTCTCGGGTTTGGGTTCAACCTTGGGTTTCTCCACTAGAGCAGCAGCTGATTTGCCGTTTCGTGAAGGATCCCTTCTTGCCCTTGCCCTTCTTGAAACTAGTGGTTTCACTAACCATCAATAATTGATGCTCCTTCTTGATTTCTACTTTTGCGGTGTCAAACACCACGAATATTTCAAGGATCATCATATCTATCCCTGATATGTTATAGTTCATTACGAAGCTCTAGCAGCTTGGTGGCAATGACTTTGGAGAAACATCACTATCTTATCTGGAAGATCAACTCCCACTCGATTCAAGTGATTGTTGTGCTCAGACGATCTGAGCACAAGCTCAACGATTGAGCTTTTCTCCCTTAGTTTGCAGGCTAAGAAAATCGTCGGAGGTCTTATACCTCTTGACGTGGGCACGAGCCTGAAATCCCAATTTCAGCCCTCGAAACATATGTTCCGCGACGTTTCGAAAACGTCTATTGTGCCTCAACTCTAAACCGTTTAACTGAACTATCACGTAGTTATCAAAACGTGTATGTCAGATGTTCGCAACATCCACAGACGACGTTCGAGGTTCAGCACACTGAGCGGTGCATTAAGGACATAAGCTTTCTACGAAGCAACGAGGACAATCCTCGGTTTACGGACCCAGTCCACATAATTGCTACTATCAACTTTCAACTAAATTTTCTCTAGGAACGTATCTAAAATAGTAGAACTAAAGCGCGAGATATAATTTGCGAAGACTTCTTTGACTATGTTCAGGATAATTAAGTTCATCTTATGAACTCCCACTCAGATAGACATCCCTCTAGTCATCCAAGTGATTACATGATCCGAGTCAACTAGGCCGTGTCCGATCATCACGTGATACGGACTAGTCAGCGTCGGTGAACATCTTCATGTTGATCGTATCTACCATACGACTCATGCTCGACCTTTGGGTCTTCTGTGTTCCGAGGCCATGTCTGTACATGCTAGGCTCGTCAAGTCAACCTAAGTGTTTGCATGTGTTCCGAGGCCATGTCTGTACATGCTAGGCTCGTCAACACCCGTTGTATTCGAACGTAAGAATCTATCACACCCGATCATCACGTGGTGCTTCGAAACGACGAACTTTCGCAACGGTGCACAGTTAGGGGGAACACTTTCTTGAAATTTTAATGAGGGATCATCTTATTTACTACCGTCGTTCTAAGCAAATAAGATGCAAAAAACATGATAAACATCACATGCAATCAAATAGTGACATGATATGGCCATCATCACTTTGCTCCTTTCGATCTCCATCTTTGGGGCTCCATGATCATCATCGTCACCGGCATGACACCATGATCTTCATCATCATGATCTCCGTGAAGTTGTCTCGTCAACTATTACTTCTACTACTATGGCTAACGGTTAGCAATAAAGTAAAGTAATTACATGACGTTTTATGTTGACACGCAGGTCATAAATAAATTAAAGACAACTCCTATGGCTCCTGCCGGTTGTCATACTCATCGCACATGCAAGTCGTGATTCCTATTACAAGAACATGATCATCTCATACATCACATATATCATACATCACATCCTTTGGCCATATCACATCACATGGCATACCCTGCAAAAACAAGTTAGACGTCCTCTAATTGATGATAATATTTTACGTGGCTGCTATGGGTTTCTAGCAAGAACGTTTCTTACCTACGCAAAACCACAACGTGATATGTCAATTGCTATTTACCCTTCATAAGGACCCTTTTCATCGAATCCGATCCGACTAAAGTGGGAGAAACTGGCACCTGCTAGCCACCTCATGCAACTAGTGCATGTCAGTCGGTGGAACCTGTCTCACGTAAGTGTACGTGTAAGGTCGGTCCGGGCCGCTTCATCCCACAATGCCGCCGAATCAAGATTGATTAGTAACTGTAAGCATATTGAACAAAATCAGTGCCCACAACTACTTTGTGTTCTACTCGTGCAAAGAATCTACGCAATAGACCTAGCTCATGATGCCACTATTGGGGAACGTAGCAGAAATTCAAAACTTTCCTACGTGTCACCAAGATCTATCTATGGAGAAACCAGCAACGAGGGGAAGAAGAGTGCATCTACATACCCTTGTAGATCGCTAAGCGGAAGCGTTCAAGTGAACGGGGTTGATGGAGTCGTACTCGTCGTTATCCAAATCACCAATGACCAAGTGCCGAACGGACGGCACCTCCGCGTTCAACACACGTACAGCCCGGTGACGTCTCCCATGCCTTGATCCAGCAAGGAGAGAGGGAGAGGTTGAGGAAGACTCCATCCAGCAGCAGCACAACGGCGTGGTGGTGGTGGAGGAGCGTGGCAATCCCTGCAGGGCTTCGCCAAGCACCGCGAGAGAGGAGGAGGGAGAGAGGTAGGGCTGCGCCAAGAGGGAGATCAAATCGTATGTTGGGCAGCCCCAAAACCTCAAGTATATATAGGGGGAGGGGAGGGGCTGCGCCCCCATCTAGGGTTCCCTCCCTAGGGGTGGCGGCAGCCCCAAAACCCATCTAGGGTTGCGGCCAAGGGGGGGAGAGGGGGAGGCGCACCATGGGTGGGCCTTAGGGCCCATCTGCCCTAGGGTTTGCCCCCTTCCCCTCTAGGAGGCGCCTTGGGCCTTGGTGGGGGGCGCACCAGCCCACCTGGGGCTGGTCCCCTCCCACACTTGGCCCACGCAACCTTCTGGGGCTGGTGGCCCCACTTGGTGGACCCCCGGACACCTCCGGTGGTCCCGGTACACTACCCGTGATGCCCAGAACTCTTCCGGTGGCCAAAACCATACTTCCTATATATAAATCTTTACCTCCGGACCATTCCGGAACTCCTCGTGACGTCTGGGATCTCATCCGGGACTCCGAACAACATTCGGTAACCACATACAAACTTCCTTTATAACCCTAGCGTCATCGAACCTTAAGTGTGTAGACCCTACGGGTTCGGGAACCATGCAGACATGACCGAGATGTTCTCCAGTCAATAACCAACAGCGGGATCTGGATACCCATGTTGGTTCCCACATGTTCCACGATGATCTCATCGGATGAACCACGATGTCGAGGATTCGATCAATCCCGTGTATAATTCCCTTTGTCTATCGGTACGATACTTGCCCGAGATTCGATCGTCGGTATCACGATACCTTGTTCAATCTCGTTACCGGCAAGTCTCTTTTACTCGTTCCGCAACACATCATCCCGTGATCAACTCCTTGATCACATTGTGCACATTATGATGATGTCCTACCGAGTGGGCCCAGAGATACCTCTCCGTCACACGGAGTGACAAATCCCAGTCTCGATTCATGCCAACCCAACAGACACTTTCGGAGATACCTGTAGTGTACCTTTATAGCCACCTAGTTACGTTGTGACGTTTGGCACACCCAAAGCACTCCTACGGTATCCGGGAGTTGCACAATCTCATGGTCTAAGGAAACGATACTTGACATTAGAAAAGCTTTAGCATACGAACTACATGATCTTGTGCTAGGCTTAGGATTGGGTCTTGTCCATCACATCATTCTCCTAATGATGTGATCCCGTTATCAACGACATCCAATGTCCATGGTCAGGAAACCGTAACCATCTATTGATCAACGAGCTAGTCAACTAGAGGCTTACTAGGGACATGGTGTTGTCTATGTATCCACACATGTATCTGAGTTTCCTATCAATACAATTCTAGCATGGATAATAAACGATTATCATGAACAAGGAAATACAATAATAATCAATTTATTATTGCCTCTAGGGCATATTTCCAACAGTGCCTTCAAGTCGTCGGCCAACGCTGCTTCCCGCGGCCTTGGTGGCTCATCCAAGGGCTTTTGCGGGCAACCCGCCAGCGGTGGTGACGGCGGCTCTCGTCGTGGTGGAAACAGCGGCGGCCACTACTCCAACTCCAACGGCGGCGACCACTACTCCAACCCCAATGGCGGTGGTGGCGGAGGCCACTGCGGTGATGGTGGTAGCCACTAATGTGGTGGCCACTACTACAACTTAGGTGGCGGCGAAGGACATAACTACAACAACAAAGGTGGTCGCCCCTTCTACACCAACAATAGGGGAAGGCTAGAACAACTACAACAACAACTTTCGAGGGTATGATGAATATGATGAAAAATGTCAGATTTGTAAAAAAAATGTCATATTTTTATAATCCATTGTATTTTTTCCTAAACATTTTTAAAAATTGGGAACAAATATTGGAATTCATGAACCTGTTTTTTTTTTGCAATAATACATTTTTTAAATCTGTAAAAGAAAACATTCGTGAAAAAAGAAAGTCACCTGCTCCCGCCCATTTGTCATCGTTGCCCGATGCCCACCAGACAACCTTGTCACTCTTCCTCCCCTTGTCTGTCGGTCATCGGCCCTTCACACAGTCGCCGACTAAAAGCTCGTAGTCATCGTTGGTCCCCTTTGTTCAATTTGGTTAAGCAGAGCACCCCCCCCCCCCCCCAATTTGTCGCTTTTAGATGGGGCGGAATTCAGCATTCTAGTCGCCTACTCACAGCCTTTAGTGATCTGGCCCAATAGTGGGCTTGCTCATGGTAATTTTTATGGTTTTGATGGTTTTTTCATTACCTCGTTCTCCCAGATTTTGATCATTCTTCCCGGCGATTCTTATTTGTTGGTTGATTGTTTCCCTCCTGTGCTTATTATTTTTTGGGTTTGTTCCTCTTATTTGATTTCCATTATCTTCTCTGGGTTTTCTTATTTTCTTCCCCATTGCTTTTTTATGTATTTTACCTTTCTTTCCATTATTTTCATTTTCCAAAGAAGAGGTTGGCCAAGTTTGCGGGGGGACAGGAGACGCAGATCACATTCTCCTGCAAATGACGCTTCTCCATCCGCATTTGGGTCAGGGTCTGCGATTGACTTGGCCTAATTAACATGAATGCTGATGATCGCACCAATTTTAACTCAGTTCAGGAATGGTGGTCTTCCATTATTCATATCCATGACGGGAAAAATTAAAGCCATGACATTGTTGGTCTTGCTTGTTTCTTGGGAGACATGGAACGTAAGAAATGCCAGAGTTTTCAAAATCATTGTCCAACATAGTAAACATTGTAGCCAGGAGTAAAAGAAAAGGAATGATGGAGTATTGCTGGGGTTAAACACTTGAGATATGTCATGCCGAATGAGTAGACAAACTTTTTTTTTGTGTATTTGCCTTTGAGTGGTATCCAAGGTGAAAAAGCGGTAGGTGTAAGTAAGGTGGCACTAGTAGAAAACCGGGCTTTTGTCCCGGTTCATAAGGGCCTTTAGTCCCGGTTCCTGAACCGGGACTAAAGGGTCGTTACTAATACCCTCACCCTTTAGTCCCGGTTCAAACCAGAACCGGGACAGATGGGCCTCCACGTGGCCGCAGCCGGCAGCCCAGGCAGGGGGGCCTTTGGTCCCGGTTGGTGCCATAAACCGGGACCAAAAGGCTTCCACGCGTCAGCAGGAGGTTTTTCTTTTTTTTTAAAAAAAAGTGGCTGTTTTAGGGGTTTAGGGTGTTATTTCTAGGTTGTTATTAGCTAGCTAATAGAGAGAACTGTCCTCTCTTATATGTAGTCCTTGCAAGGACTACATATGTTCATTTCACCCGCAGATATATATATATATATATATATAATAACTCATGCATGCTCGCATCATACATCATCATACATAATAACAAGTCCTACTAATTAATCAAGCATCATCATACAACTTCTACTCGTTATTAATAATAAGTCATACGATCATCATCCTCATAGTCATCGAAACCCAACCCTACATAATTGTTCTTAGCACATGATCATCAGTATCTGCAGGTAGCTAGGATCGGACCTAAACACACTTAAGGTAAAATAGCATAAAACAATATAGACCCTGACTCTCCATTATGAAGAATGGAGATCATCCTGTCTCCAAATCTTGCGCCTCGCTTCCTTTTTCTTCCAAGAAGCTCCTTACGATTGTCCATACATTTTTTCCATCCTTTGATTGTCATGTCTCCACTTCTTTTAGAAATCCGGTATGGGCAGTTGAGATTCGTAGGATGACCTGGATATATGTTCAAAACATGAATGTTGCCTCCATTCTGATACATCAAATGAGGCACACAATCCTCTGGGATAAGCTGTTAAAAAACATAGTAATAACTTCGTAGTTAGCAAATGATGTACTAGTTTTAGAAGTATGCAAAAAGATGCACGGATGTCGTAATAGTAAAAAAAACTTACCAGGGTATCTCCATGGTAGTTACCATAGTTCAACACGTGCACTAGTGGCACGTATTGACCATAATGTTCAGGAGTTCGATTGTAGATATTGTAATTCTCAATATCATTACAAAATCCAACCAGATGAGTTTTCTCCTTGTAAGTTAACTCAGAGCCATCGGTGTAGTGAGTTCTATCTGTTGGAAATATGCCCTAGAGGCAATAATAAAAGCATTATTATTATATTTCCTTATTCATGATAATTGTCTTTATTCGTGCTATAATTGTGTTATCCGGAAATCGTAATACATGTGTGAATAACAGACAAAAAACAAGTCCCTAGTGAGCCTCTAGTTAACTAGCTTGTTGATCGACAGATAGTCATGGTTTCCTGACTATGGACATTGGATGTCATCGATAACGAGATCACATCATTAGGAGAATGATGTGATGGACAAGACCCAATCCTAAACATAGCATAAGATCGCATAGTTCGTTTGCTAGAGTTTTCCAATGTCAAGTATCCTTTCCTTCGACCATGAGATTGTGTAACTCCCGGATACCGTAGGAGTGCTTTGGGTATGCCAAACGTCACAACGTAACTGGGTGACTATAAAGGTATACTACGGGTATCTCTGAAAGTGTCTGTTGGGTTGACATGGATCGAGACTGGGATTTGTCACTCCGCTTGACGGAGAGGTATCACCGGGCCCTCTCGGTAATGCATCATCATAATGAGCTCAATGTGATCAAAGTGTTTGATCACGGGATCATGCATTACGGTACGAGAAAAGTGACTTGCCGATAACGAGATTGAACGAGGTACTGGGATACCGACGATCGAATCTCGGGCAAGTAAAATACCGATTGACAAAGGGAATCGTATACGGGATTAATTGAATCCTCGACATCGTGATTCATCCGATGAGATCATCGTGGAGTATGTGGGAGCCAACATGGGTATCCAGATCCCGCTGTTGGTTATTGCCCGAGAGCCGTCTCGGTCATGTCTGCATGTCTCCCGAACCCGTAGGGTCTACACACTTAAGGTTCGGTGACGCTAGGGTTGTGAAGATATGTATGTGCAGTAACCCGAATGTTGTTCGGAGTCCCGGATGAGATCCCGGACGTCACGAGGAGTTTCGGAATGGTCCGGAGGTAAAGAATTATATATAGGAAGTGCTATTTTGGCCATCGGGACAAGTTTCGGTGTTATCGGTATTGTACCGGGACCACCGGAGGGGTCCCGGGGGTCCACCGGGGGGTCCACCTGCCCCGGGGGGCCACATGGGCTATAGGGGGTGCGCCCTGGCCTATATGGGCCAAGGGCACCAGCCCCAAGGGCCCATGCGCCAAGAAGACTTGGAGAGGGAAGAGTCCAAAGAGGGGAAGGCACCTCCGAGGTGCCTTGGGGAGGATGGACTCCTCCCCCCCTCTTGGCCGCACCCCTTCCTTGGAGGAAGGGGCAAGGCTGCGCCCTCCCCCCCTCTCATGCGCCTATATAAAGGGAGGGGAGGGAGGGGTGGCCGCACCCTTTTGCCCTGGCACCCCCTCCTCCCTGCAACACCTCCTCCTCCTCCCGTAGTTGCTTAGCGAAGCCCTGCCGGAGTTCTGCTGCATCCACCACCACGCCGTCGTGCTGCTGGATCTTCATCAACCTCTCCTTCCCCCTTGCTGGATCAAGAAGGAGGAGACGTCACGCTTTCCGTACGTGTGTTGAACGCGGAGGTGCCGTCCGTTCGGCACTAGATCATCGGTGAATTGGATCACGGCGAGTACGACTACCTCATCCACGTTCACTCGAACGCTTCCGTTGCGATCTACAAAGTGGTATGTAGATGCTATCTAATCTGAATACTCGTTGCTAGATGAACTCATAGATGGATCTTGGTGAAACCGTAGGAAAAATTTTAATTTTCTGCAACGTTCCCCAACAGTGGCATCATGAGCTAGGTCTATGCGTAGTTCTCTATTGCACGAGTAGAACACAAAGTAGTTGTGGGCGTCGAATTGTCAATTCTTCTTGCCGTTACTAGTCAATCTTGATTCAGCGGTATTGTGGGATGAAGCGGCCCGGACCAACCTTACACGTACGCTTACGTGAGACCGGTTCCACCGACTAACATGCACTAGTTGCATAAGGTGGCTGGCGGGTGTCTGTCTCTCCCACTTTAGTTGGATCGGATTCGATGAACAGGGTCCTTATGAAGGGTAAATAGAGATTGACAATTCACGTTGTGGTTATTACGTAGGTAAGAAAACGTTCTTGCTAGAACCCTAATTCAGCCACGTAAAACTTGCAACAACAATTAGAGGACGTCTAACTTGTTTTTGCAGCAAGTGCTTTGTGATATGATATGGCCAAAGTTGTGATGAATGATGAATGATCTATATGTGATGTATGAGATGTTCATGCTATTGTAATAGGAATCACGACTTGCATGTCGATGAGTATGACAACCGGCAGGAGCCATAGGAGTTGTCTTTATTTTTTGTATGACCTGCGTGTCATTGAGAATCGCCATGTAAATTACTGTACTTTATTGCTAAACACGTTAGCCATAGTAGTAGAAGTAATAGTTGGAGAGCAACTTCATGGAGACACGATGATGAAGATCATGATGATGAAGATCATGGTGTCAAGCCGGTGACAAGATGATCATGGAGCCCCAAGATGGAGATCGAAGGAGCTATGTGATATTGGCCATATCATGTCACGTTTATTATTTGATTGCATGTGATGTTTATCATGTTTTTGCATCTTGGTTACTTAGAACGACGGTAGTAAATAAGATGATCCCTCATAATAATTTCAAGAAAGTGTTCACCCTAACTGTGCACCGTTGCGACAGTTCGTTGTTTCGAAGCACCACGTGATGATCGGGTGTGATAGATTCTAACGTTCACATACAACGGGTGTAAGACATATTTACACACGCAAAACACTTAGGTTGACTTGACGAGCCTAGCATGTACAGACATGGCCTCGGAACACAGAAGACCGAAAGGTCGAGCATGAGTCGTATAGAAGATACGATCAACATGAAGATGTTCACCGATGTTGACTAGTCCGTCTCACGTGATGATCGGACACGGCCTAGTTGACTCGGATCATGTAATACTTAGATGACTAGAAGAGGGATGTCTATCTAAGTGGGAGTTCATTAATTTGATGAACTTTATTATCATGAACTTAGTCTAAATATTTACAATATGTCTTGTAGATCAAATGGCCAACGTAGTCCTCAACTTCAACGCGTTCCTAGAGAAAACCAAGCTGAAAGACGATGGCAGCAACTATACGGACTGGGTCCGGAACCTGAGGATCATCCTCATAGCTGCCAAGAAAGATTATGTCCTACGAGCACCGCTGGGTGACGCACCTATTCTCCCTGCAGAACAAGACGTTATGAACGCTTGGCAGTCACGCAGCGATGATTACTCCCTCGTTCAGTGCGGCATGCTTTACAGCTTAGAGCCGGGGCTCCAAAAGCGTTTTGAGAGACATGGAGCATATGAGATGTTCGAAGAGCTGAAAATGGTTTTCCAAGCTCATGCCCGGGTCGAGAGATATGAAGTCTCCGACAAATTCTTTAGCTGTAAGATGGAGGAAAATGGCTCTGTCAGTGAGCACATACTCAAAATGTCTGGGTTGCACAACCGGTTGACTCAACTGGAAGTTAATCTCCCGGATGAAGCGGTCATTGACAGAATCCTCCAGTCGCTTCCACCTAGCTACAAGAGCTTTGTGATGAACTACAATATGCAGGGGATGGTAAAGACCATTCCTGAGGTATATGCTATGCTGAAATCAGCAGAGGTAGAAATCAAGAAGGAGCATCAAGTGTTGATGGTGAATAAAACCACTAAGTTCAAGAAGGGCAAGGGTAAAAAGAACTTCAAGAAGGACGGCAAAGAAGTTGCCGCGCCCGGTAAGCAAGTTGCCGAGAAGAAGCCAAAGAATGGACCCAAGCCCGAAGCTGAGTGCTTTTATTGCAAGGGAAGTGGTCACTGGAAGCGGAACTGCCCCAAATACTTAGCGGACAAGAAGGCCGGCAAAACCAAAGGTATATGTGATATACATGTAATTGATGTGTACCTTACCAGTACTCGTAGTAGCTCTTGGGTATTTGATACCGGTGCAGTTGCTCACATTTGTAACTCAAAGCAGGAGCTGCGGAATAAACGGAGACTGGCGAAGGACGAGGTGACGATGCGCGTCGGGAATGGTTCCAAGGTCGATGTGATCGCCGTCGGCACGCTGCCTCTACATTTACCTACGGGATTAGTTTTAAACCTCAATAATTGTTATTTAGTGCCAAGTTTGAGCATGAACATTGTATCTGGATCTCGCTTAATTCGAGATGGCTACTCATTTAAATCCGAGAATAATGGTTGTTCTATTTATATGAGAGATATGTTTTATGGTCATGCTCCGATGGTTAATGGTTTATTCTTAATGAATCTCGTGCGTGATGATACACATATTCATAGTGTGAATACCAAAAGAGTTAGAGTTGATGACAATAGTCCCACATATTTGTGGCACTGCCGCCTTGGTCACATAAGTGTCAAACGCATGAAGAAGCTCCATGCAGATGGACTTTTAGAGTCTCTTGATTATGAATCATTTGACACGTGCGAACCATGCCTCATGGGTAAAATGACCAAGACTCCGTTCTCAGGAACAATGGAGCGAGCAACCAACTTATTGGAAATCATACATACCGATGTGTGTGGTCCAATGAGTGTTGAGGCTCGCGGTGGCTATCGTAATGTTCTCACCCTCACTGATGACTTGAGTAGATATGGGTATATCTACTTAATGAAACACAAGTCTGAGACCTTTGAAAAGTTCAAGGAATCTCAGAGTGAGGTTGAAAATCAACGTGAAAGAAAGATCAAGTTTCTACGATCAGATCGTGGAGGAGAATACTTGAGTCACGAATTTGGCACACACTTGAGAAAATGTGGAATAGTTTCACAACTGACGCCGCCTGGAACACCTCAGCGTAATGGTGTGTCCGAACGTCGTAATCGCACTCTATTAGATATGGTGCGATCTATGATGTCTCTTACCGACTTACCGCTATCTTTTTGGGGCTATGCTTTAGAGACTGCCGCATTCACTTTAAATAGGGCTCCGTCGAAATCCGTTGAGACGACACCGTATGAATTATGGTTTGGGAAGAAACCTAAGCTGTCGTTTCTAAAAGTTTGGGGATGCGATGCTTATGTCAAGAAACTTCAACCTGAGAAGCTCGAACCCAAGTCGGAAAAATGCGTCTTCATAGGATACCCAAAAGAAACTGTTGGGTATACCTTCTACCTCAGATCCGAAGGCAAGATCTTTGTTTCCAAGAATGGATCCTTTCTAGAGAAAGAGTTTCTCTCGAAAGAAGTAAGTGGGAGGAAAGTAGAACTTGATGAAGTATTACCTCTTGAACCGGAAAATGGCGAAACTCAAGAAAACGTTTCTGAGGTGCCTGCACCGACTAGAGAGGAAATTAATGATGATGATCTAGATGCTTCTGATCAAGCTCCTACTGAAATTCGAAGGTCCACAAGGACACGTTCCGCACCAGAGTGGTACGGGAACCCTGTCTTGGAAATCATGTTGTTAGACAACGGTGAACCTTCGAACTATGAGGAAGCAATGGCGGGCCCGGATTCCGACAAATGGCTGGAAGCCATGAAATCCGAGATAGGATCCATGTATGAAAACGAAGTATGGACTTTGACTGACTTGCCCGTTGAGCGGCGAGCCATAGAAAATAAATGGATCTTTAAGAAGAAGACAGACGCGGATGGTAATGTGACCATCTATAAAGCTCGGCTTGTCGCTAAGGGTTATCGACAAGTTCAAGGGGTTGACTATGATGAGACTTTCTCACCGGTAGCGAAGCTGAAGTCCGTCCGAATCATGTTAGCAATTGCCGCATACTATGATTATGAGATATGGCAAATGGACGTCAAAACGGCATTCCTTAATGGTTTCCTTAAGGAAGAATTGTATATGATGCAGCCGGAAGGTTTTGTCGATCCTAAGAATGCTGACAAGGTGTGCAAGCTCCAACGCTCGATTTATGGGCTGGTGCAAGCATCTCGGAGTTGGAACATTCGCTTTGATGAGATGATCAAAGCGTTTGGGTTTACACAGACTTATGGAGAAGCCTGTGTTTACAAGAAAGTGAGTGGGAGCTCTGTAGCATTTCTCATATTATATGTAGACGACATACTTTTGATGGGAAATGATATAGAACTCTTGGACAGCATCAAGGCCTACTTGAATAAGAGTTTTTCAATGAAGGACCTTGGAGAAGCTGCTTATATATTAGGCATCAAGATCTATAGAGATAGATCGAGACGCCTCACAGGTCTTTCACAAAGCACATACCTTGATAAGATATTGAAGAAGTTCAATATGGATCAATCTAAGAAGGGGTTCTACCTGTGTTACAAGGTGTGAAATTGAGCTCAGCTCAATGTCCGACCACGGCAGAAGATATAGAAGAGATGAGTGTCATCCCCTATGCCTCAGCCATAGGTTCTATTATGTATGCCATGCTGTGTACCAAACCTGATGTAAACCTTGCCGTAAGTTTGGTAGGAAGGTACCAAAGTAATCCCGGCAAGGAACACTGGACAGCGGTCAAGAATATCCTGAAGTACCTGAAAAGGACTAAGGAAATGTTTCTCGTTTATGGAGGTGACGAAGAGCTCGTCGTAAAAGGTTACGTCGACGCTAGTTTCGACACAGATCTGGATGACTCTAAGTCACAAACCGGATACGTGTATATTTTGAATGGTGGGGCAGTAAGCTGGTGCAGTTGCAAGCAAAGCGTCGTGGCGGGATCTACATGTGAAGCGGAGTACATGGCAGCCTTGGAGGCAGCACATGAAGCAATTTGGGTGAAGGAGTTCATCACCGACCTCGGAGTCATACCCAATGCGTCGGGGCCAATCAAGCTCTTCTGTGACAACACTGGAGCTATTGCACTTGCAAAGGAGCCCAGGTTTCACAAGAAGACCAGGCACATCAAGCGTCGCTTCAACTCCATTCGTGAAAATGTTCAAGATGGAGACATAGAAATTTGTAAAGTGCACACGGATCTGAATGTCGCAGATCCGTTGACTAAACCTCTCCCTAAGGCAAAACATGATCAGCACCAGAACTCTATGGGTGTTCGATTCATCACAATGTAACTAGATTACTGACTCTAGTGCAAGTGGGAGACTGTTGGAAATATGCCCTAGAGGCAATAATAAAAGCATTATTATTATATTTCCTTATTCATGATAATTGTCTTTATTCGTGCTATAATTGTGTTATCCGGAAATCGAAATACATGTGTGAATAACAGACAACAAACATGTCCCTAGTGAGCCTCTAGTTAACTAGCTTGTTGATCGACAGATAGTCATGGTTTCCTGACTATGGACATTGGATGTCATCGATAACGAGATCACATCATTAGGAGAATGATGTGATGGACAAGACCTAATCCTAAACATAGCATAAGATCGCATAGTTCGTTTGCTAGAGTTTTCCAATGTCAAGTATCCTTTCCTTCGACCATGAGATCGTGTAACTCCCGGATACCGTAGGAGTGCTTTGGGTATGCCAAACGTCACAACGTAACTGGGTGACTATAAAGGTATACTACGGGTATCTCTGAAAGTGTCTGTTGGGTTGACATGGATCGAGACTGGGATTTGTCACTCCGCTTGACGGAGAGGTATCACCGGGCCCTCTCGGTAATGCATCATCATAATGAGCTCAATGTGATCAAAGTGTTTGATCACGGGATCATGCATTACGGTACAAGAAAAGTGACTTGCCGATAACGAGATTGAACGAGGTACTGGGATACCGACGATCGAATCTCGGGCAAGTAAAATACCGATTGACAAAGGGAATCGTATACGGGATTAATTGAATCCTCGACATCGTGGTTCATCCGATGAGATCATCGTGGAGTATGTGGGAGCCAACATGGGTATCCAGATCCCGTTGTTGGTTATTGCCCGAGAGCCGTCTCGGTCATGTCTGCATGTCTCCCGAACCCGTAGGGTCTACACACTTAAGGTTCGGTGACGCTAGGGTTGTGAAGATATGTATGTGCAGTAACCCGAATGTTGTTCGGAGTCCCGGATGAGATCCCGGACGTCACGAGGAGTTCCGGAATGGTCCGGAGGTAAAGAATTATATATAGGAAGTGCTATTTTGGCCATCGGGACAAGTTTCGGTGTTATCGGTATTGTACCGGGACCACCGGAGGGGTCCCGGGGGTCCACCGGGGGGGTCCACCTGCCCCGGGGGGGTCCACCTGCCCCGGGGGGCCACATGGGCTATAGGGGGTGCGCCCTGGCCTATATGGGCCAAGGGCACCAGCCCCAAAAGCCCATGCGCCAAGAAGACTTGGAGAGGGAAGAGTCCAAAGAGGGGAAGGCACCTCCGAGGTGCCTTGGGGAGGATGGACTCCTCCCCCCCTCTTGGCCGCACCCCTTCCTTGGAGGAAGGGGCAAGGCTGCGCCCTCCCCCCCTCTCATGCGCCTATATAAAGGGAGGGGAGGGAGGGGTGGCCGCACCCTTTTGCCCTGGCACCCCCTCCTCCCTGCAACACCTCCTCCTCCTCCCGTAGTTGCTTAGCGAAGCCCTGCCGGAGTTCTGCTGCATCCACCACCACGCCGTCGTGCTGCTGGATCTTCATCAACCTCTCCTTCCCCCTTGCTGGATCAAGAAGGAGGAGACGTCACGCTTTCCGTACGTGTGTTGAACGCGGAGGTGCCGTCCGTTCGGCACTAGATCATCGGTGAATTGGATCACGGCGAGTACGACTACCTCATCCACGTTCACTCGAACGCTTCCGTTGTGATCTACAAAGTGGTATGTAGATGCTATCTAATCTGAATACTCGTTGCTAGATGAACTCATAGATGGATCTTGGTGAAACCGTAGGAAAAATTTTAATTTTCTGCAACGTTCCCCAACACTATCTACCATATTCTGCACATTCTTTGATACTCCAAAATAAGTTGTCAATGGAAATAAGTGGTCAACTATTTTGAAATGAACAATATAAGTTCTATTAATAATTAACTATGTTTTAGAAACTCACATAGCGGTAGAACTGGAGGAGTATCAACAAGGACCCAAATGTCCATATTGTCTTGCTCGATTTCAGGATTACCAAGATCCATGGTGACAAGCATACCCTCATCAAAACCATACAATTTGCAAAATGCTTCCCAATTTTTGCAACCAAAATGGGTTACGCTCTCAGCATTATACAACTTTACTTCAAAATCCACATCATGATGGGTCCTTAGGTGAATTTTCTTCGTTTCAAAATTTTCATGGTCTTCAAAATCCATCCTCTCCAAGACATAGCGTCTTGCATGGCATGGGATCAACTATACTCGAATTGTAAAAGATGAAAATTACACGTTGAAATAGTTGAAGTCATGCTTAGTTATGAAAAAAAACACTTGTCGTCGTTGTGTACCGTTTCAACTTCAAAGGTCTCCTCGAGCTTAATGCTGAAGCGCCGACCATCGTCCAGGTGAGGCCTGTCGCACTCACCTCGATCGTCGTGGCACCAGTCGCACTCCCCCGAAAGACTTTCGTCGTCCGATGATGACATTTCCTTTACGTTCATAATTCAAAGACTAAATTAGATCATTATTATTCAACTAATCATATGCATATATATGCCTTGCATAGTGCTCTCCAATTTGAGCATTCAATAAGTAGTATTCAAATTAGGATGCCTTCAATTATAAGAAAAACTACATCATCTCCATGTGTCCGTACATCGAATATTATCACTAATACACGTCGAATACTATATATCATACATATCGCTAGTACAGCTAGAACCGTAGCGCCCGACGGGTATCGGCGCGGGCGGTGGACACCCAAAGGGAAGGAACCATCACAGGATCATAGCTCCAGTGAGATCCCTGAAGAACCTGCCAGGTATTCTCGAACCTGCCCTCCAACGCAACCATGTACCGACGGACGTGCTGGTCCTCCTCGCTGACACGGTGACGTACCACCTCCGCGGTGTCCGGAAGCCTCGGCACCGTCACTGGCCCACGCGACCGCCACCAAACAAGGATCGGGTCAACGACCGGCTGGCTCCTCACCAAGCTACGCCCCCCGGAAGGTAGCGCCTCCCAATACCACCCCGGCGGAGCCCAGTCCAGGACATGGCCCATCTGGTCAAGTAGGTGCCGTCCGTCCCCGACTCAACGATGAGGATGCGGGATAGGCATCGTCCACGTCGATGCGGGAAAAATTGCTGTAACTAAAAAAATAAACTAGTTCTATTAATTTTCTTGCTAAAAATAAACCAGTTTTATTAAATCAACTAGTTTAACTATATATGAAGCACTTACTATAAATAAACTTGCTAAAAATGTAGTTAGTTCAACTATTAAATCAACTAGTTTAACTATAGTTCTAGTTAGTTCAACTACTTACTATGAATAGTTAAATAAAGTAGTTTATTAAATCAACTAGCTAGTTCAACTACTATATATGAAGCACTTACTATAAATAAAATAAAATAGTACGACTTACTAAAAATAAACTAGTTTAACTATAGTTCTATTATTTTTCTAACTAATTGTATTAAACACTTTCTCTTCTTATTTTTTCCTTTTTCCTCTATTCTAAATATGAACATATTCATAAATGACATATATCATTCACAATTTTCCTATACATACACAATAAATTGACAAAGAAAATACTATGAACAAATTAATTACACAATATGAAAAAAATCTAACAGAAAAATCTATGAACTACACATCTAAATTACTACACATCTAACAAAAAATCTATGAACTACAAAAAAATCTAACAAAATCTAACAAATTAATTAACTACTAGTAACATCAATTAACAAATTAAATCTCACGGTGACGGTGTCGGGGACGGCGACGGGGACGGCGACGGCGAGGTGCGGCGCGGGGCAGGGGCGGGGCGGCGTCGCGGGGCGGGAGGCGGCGACGGCGTCGATCGGGGCGGCGTGGGGCGTGAGGCGGCGACGACGTCGATCGGGGCGGCGCGGGGTGTGAGGCGGCGACGGCGTCGATCGGGGCGGCGCGGGGCGACGACGGGGCGGCGCGGGGCGACGACGACGACGACGGGGCGGCGCGGGGCGACGACGGGGCGGCGCGGGGCGACGACGAGGCGGCGTCGGGCGGGCGGGGAAGAACGAACTGAACCAAAATTTCATGAGTGCTGCTTATATAGGCAGAGAATTGGTCCCGGTTCGTGGCACAAACCGGGACTAATGCGCACCTTTAGTCCCGGTTGGTGCCACCAACCGGGACCAAAGGCCTCTTTTCAGCAGCCCAAAGGGCGGGAAGCGGCGGCCTTTGGTCCCGGTTGGTGGGATGAACCGGGACCAAAGGGGGGCAGTGGTCCCGGTTTCTGTCACGAACCGGGACCAATGCCCCCTTTGGTCTCGGTTCATCCCACCAACCGGGACCAAAGGCCTTCTGCTGCCCCGCGCCCAAAAGTTTAGTCCCACCTCGCTAGTTGAGAGGGCTCTGGAGTAGTTTATAAGTGCTGTTGCGCCCACCCTCTCGAGCTCCTCTCAACTGCAGGCTTTCGGGCCTAATCTGTCACTATGTGCCTGTGGGCCTACTGGGCCTCCTGCGGGCCTGAATCCTGGCCCATGGTAGGGTTTCTAGTCGTATTCACGCCGTGGTGGCCCAGTAGGTGGCATTTTTTTCATTTTTGCTATTTATTTTTTCGTTTCTACTTAGAACTAAATACTTATAGTTTTTTAGTGATTTCTTTTTTCTTTTAGGTCACAAAAATTATAAACTTTCTGTTAGTGCCATTAGTTTTCAAATTAGAATAGTTAAAATTAGAATTCTTTGAAATTTGTGTGAATCTATAGTTTGTGATTAACTTTACTAGTGCCACTATTTTTTCATTTCTACTTAGAACTAAATACTTATAGTTTTTTAGTGATTTCTTTTATCTTTTATGTCACAAAAATTATAAACTTTCTGTTAGTGCCATTAGTTTTCAAATTAGAATAGTTAAAATTAGAATTCTTTGAAATTTGTGTGAATCTATAGTTTGTGATTAACTTTACTAGTGCCACTATTTTTTCATTTCTACTTAGAACTAAATACGTATAGTTTTTTAGTGATTTCTTTTTTCTTTTAGGTCACAAAAATTATAAACTTTCTGTTAATGCCATTAGTTTTCAAATTAGATTAGTTAAAATTAGAATTCTTTGAAATTTGTGTGAATCTATAGTTTGTGATTAACTTTACTAGTGCCATTATTTTTTTCATTTCTACTTAGAACTAAATACTTATAGTTTTTTAGTGATTTGTTTTTTCTTTTAGGTCACAAAAATTAAAAACTTTCTGTTAGTGCCATTAGTTTTCAAATTAGAATAGTTTTTTGCTATTTATTTTTTCATTTCTACTTAGAACTAAATACTTATGATTAACTTTAATAAAAAATGAGCATAGATACTTATTTTTAATGACTTATTACAACTCATAAATAAAAAGAAAAAAATAAATATAGAAGAAAGGAAAAAACTATATAAAAAACTAGCTATTTATTTTTTCATTTCTACTTAGAACTAAATACTTATGATTAACTTTAATAAAAAATGAGCATAGATGCTTGTTTTTAATGACTTATTACAACTCATAAATAAAAAGAAAAAAATAAATATAGAAGAAAGGAAAAAAACTATATAAAAAACTACTCAGAAATGAGCATAGATGCGCTTATAGAGAAAATTCAAACTAAATTCATAACAAATTTCAGAGAAATTCATATGAATTTAGGTTAAATTCCCTGTATAAGGGCATCTATTTTCATTTTCAGAGGAGCTCAAAAGGGTAGAGAGGGAGGGGCTTATAAACCGGTCTAATTCCTCTTCGGTAGGCGAGGTGGGACTAAACTCTGGCCGCGACAAGGACCAACCCTTTAGTCCCGGTTCGTGCCACGGACCGGGACCAATGGTGGTGGGCCAGGAGCCAGGCACATTGGTCCCGGTTCGTCCCACCAACCGGGACCAAAAGGTTCAGACGAACCGGGACCAATGGCCCACGTGGCCCGGCCGGCCCCCTGGGCTCACGAACCGGGTCCAATGCCACCATTGGTCCCGGTTCTAGATTGAACCGGGACTAATGGGCTAACCCACCCTGGACCATTGCCCCCTTTTCTACTAGTGTGGTTGGCCTTTGCCTAGTCCCTAGGCGGTATTTAAGCGTCCTAGGCACTTCCTAGGTGATAAATGTAGCTTTTACTATTGGGGTGTATCTTTCGTATTATATGTGTATCGATATTAATTTAGAGCATATAAATAATTTATTATTGCCATTGTAATAAAGCCAGTTTGGCATATCAGTGCAACATGACATGATTTCTCACTTGAATAGACAATTTCTTGCTGGCCTTGCTTAAACTTCCACTTATGCCTAGACGAGGCGTTTGGTCATCGCCTAGCGCCAAAGTGTGCCTAAGTTCCTCCTAGGCAGCGCCTTTTCCAACAAAGGTGATATTATATACATATAAACACTTCCTTCTTAATTAACGAAATGCGCGAGAAGCTTTTACTCTTGTTTGAAAAATAAACTTGGCTGAAAGAGAGTACTAAATCCAATATACGCAAGTTCCTAGACGTCCGATCGGTTGGCAAGACGAGGACTCAACCATCAAGACTGTTGCCCAATGTGCAACCAAGCAGAAGAGAACATAAACCACATCCTACTTCAGTGTGTCGTGGCACGGGAAGTATGGACCGCGATCTGCCACCCCTTAGGCAAGCCAGAGTGGGTACCTATTGCGAACGACAACCTCATTGCATGGTGTCAAGACAAGGGAGGAAGAGGACAGGCCGGGAGGGATGCAAATGCAATCATCATCCTATGACTATGGCAACTATGAAAGCACCACAACTCTATCGTCTTCGATGGAGCCGCACCTTCAAAGAACCGGGTTATCCACGCCGTCGTCCGGGAGGGCCGTGTATGGAAACAAGCGGGCATACTACGAGGAGACATGGACGTGTTCTTTGCAGAAGTGGAGGAGTGGGCAGCAGAGAGTAGATAGACATAGGAGAGTAAGGTGGAGGGTGGGGTTAGTGTTCAGTGTGTATATATGTAATCTGTAACACTAACGTGGACGGGCTCTTTACCCCGATTCCTTTTTTATAATATAATACGCATACTCGTGCGTATTCGAGAAAAAAAATCTACTAGGCAGTAGAGTCACTAGTGGATGCCTAGTGAATGGCATCCATGTAGCCACTCGCCGGCGGAAGCATACCCCAAATCTCCCGTCGTTGTGGTCGGTTGTGCTTCAGCAACGGACGCGAGCCGTGATTGGATACATGAGAGTCGAGCTTGTCATCTCTTCATTGTCCGCATGCATGTAGAACTGGACCGGACGTGTACCCGCGTACACCCGGATCTATATAAAGGGGCGCACGTGTAGCATCACAAACACACACCCACGGAGCACCGGAGGGAGAGGAGTACATCCACCAGGCCGACAAGAACACCCACCCACCAGCGGAGCTACAAGAATGGGTTACGGTTTCGTCGCTGGCATTCCCAGTGGGGTTGTCGCTGGCGCGTGGCGCTGTTGTTGCGCTGCTATTCCACCTACCAGCCATCATAAGGTAACATTCGGTGCAAGGCCGGCCCTAGCATTGTGGAGGCCCTAGTGCGACTGAGGCACAATAAATATTAACAAAGTAACATATATATACTTTCAACAATATATGTCGTATATCATAAAAAATACAAAGGCATAAACATAAAAAAATAATTTTAGTTGAAAAATAAAGTCTCAATAGACCATCTGTATGTGATTATATGATGTAAATAATGATTATAATGTACTCAACTATAAATAACTTTTGAATAAATACAATGTGGTGAAGTGCGCCGAGGAGGGGGGGCATATGCCCCCTGTCCAGGTTGTAAGTCAATTTTTTTGTAGTTCATTTAAGTATGTAAGATATATTGGGCACTTATTTAAGATGAACCGTTTCTCTTTGTGTTTTTAATGTTGATTTCATATGCACATATGAACAGTGTTGTGTACGCTTGTTCGGCAATGGAGTCGGCAGCCCAAACAACACAAATGCAGAATACAGTCAGGAATTTAGGGAGTGGTTATTCGTAGATGACGGGTGTGGTGGTTTGCCTCAAGCTTCCCAATGCCGAGCCAACACCCTCTGAAAACTAAACATGCCAGGAAACTTCCCCGCTGATCATCTGATACATGATCAGACCATGCGCAGAACTTAATCACGGGCTTCCCCACCTCTCGAAAGAAAAAAACACATTTTGTTTGCTTTCGCAAGAGGCACAGATCTACTTTCGCGAGAGGCACAACTGCGCCTCTCGGAAAGGGAAAAAAGTGGGGGGAAACCATGCTTCCGGCTTGGTTTTTTTTTCCTGATTTTTTTCATGAAAAAGAGTTTGTCAAACCTATTAACATAGGATCTAGTTTTGAAGATCTCATTGCAAAAAATCCAAAAGTGAAAATAATTCAGGATTTGGACGCACGGCTTAAGAGATAAAACATTTTAAATAATGATTCTACGAGAAAAGGTAAACTCTCTCACGTTGCAAGAACGTGCACCACTCGCCGCAAACTGGAGATGTGCGAGTGATCTTTGCAAGAAGTACTCCTCAATTTATGATTTTGGCAAACTGAATTTCCTATTCTAACGCGGGATGGGCCAGCCCACGTAGCTTACCTGGTTGCTGATACTGGTTTTTGTTTCGTCCTTTTTTCAATAATATAATAATAATACTTTAGCCACATTTTTCCTTTTTCATATTTCTTTTTTATATTTTATAAACTCTTTCCTAATACACATACAATTAACGCATGACTATATTTCTAATTCATGTGTATATTTTATAATTCATGATATTAAAAAACACACACAGTTTTTTGAATTCATGAATTTTTTAAATGCATAATTCTTTTAAAATGTAAGTGTATTTTTATAATCCATTGTATTTTTCCTGAACATTTAAAAAATTGGGAACAAATATTAGACTTCACAAACTTTTTTTGTTGTTGCAATAATACATTTTTTTAAACCTGTAAAAGAAAAAATTTGTGTAATTAAAAGGAAAGTCACCTGCCCCTGCCCATTTTTCATCGTTGCCCAATGCCCACCAAGCAACCTTGCCACTCTTCCTCCCATCGCTCGTCGGTCATCGGCCCTTCACACAGTCGCCGACTAAAAGCTCGTCGTCATCGTTGATCCCCTTTGTTCGATTCAGTTAAGCAGAGCACCTCCCCCCATGTCGCTTTTAGATGGGGTGGAATTCAGCATGCTACTCACCTACTCGCAGCCTTTAGGGATCTGGCCCAATAGTGGGCTTTTGCATGGCAATTTTTATGGTTTTGATGGTTTTTCCATTACCTTGTTTCTTGGGAGACATGGAACATAAGAAATTAAATGCGAGAGTTTTCAAAATCGTTGTCCAACGTAGTAAACATTGTAGCCAGGAGCAAAAAAATAAAAGGAATGATGGAGTATTGCCAGGGTTAAACACTTGAGATACGTCATGCCGAGAGAGTAGACAAACCTTTTTGTTGTGTATTTTCCTTTGAGTGGTATCCAAGGTGAAACAACGGTAGGCGTAAGCTAGGCGGTTGGCCTTCGCGTAATTCCTAGGCGGTATTTAAGCGCCCTAGGTGATAAATATAGCTTTTACTATTGGGATGTATCTTTGTTATTACTGGAGGATACCCCACGAGTTGCTGTGGGAATTGGTTGATGCAAATTTGCGTTCATAACACGAGTATCAAAATGAAAGATATATATGACATATTATATTTGATTAAGTGTAGTCGTAACAATATTTACTGAATATATAAGCAGAATAAATACTCTGTGCGTTGCAGCGGGACATTGTTACAATTTTTTTTTAATATCAAGAAATAAATAACATAAGTGTTGGGTGCATATGTCATCTTAAGAATAAAGTTTGAAACAGGAAACTGGAAAATCATGGCTAATAAAATGAATTCAGTGAATGAGTATGCTTAGAAAGGCACAATTCGCATACTGATTGACGAAATACAACAAACTCCCTCACAAAGAGATAGTGAAACTAACAAACAACTTTTCTCCAAAGGAAATTGTAAAACAAAGCTTTATGAATAATAAATACACATATTTGAAGGTTAGTGTACCTGAGCTTGATTAACTTGGTGATGTGATTATGGTGAATTGGATAATTGGATACCCGGAATACAAAATTCAGCATGCACAATTACAGAAAAGAAGATTAATATTAAGCCATCTCCATCCATTGTATATCTGCACAAATATAGACAAAGAAGTAGAAAAATCATCAGATAATAGTGCTTACCATTTACCAAGGCCACAACGTGAGGCCTTTTGGAGATGATCATCGTCTTTACTAATACAGTCAACAAACGGATTGATTAACCAAGACATGCTCAGCCTAAATCTATCAATCAGATCCCAAATATACCACAGAATTGTTCCTGGAATCACTGGAACAGCAAGTGGCGACCGGAGAAGATCAATTCAATGATAAATCCACAAGCAAACCCATTAGCCCAGATTTAAGGTTGACCGCACCTATGCAGTCACCATCGTTGCATCATAGCAGGCCAGTCAAATGATAATTGAGGTAAATTAATGGCTGTAGCTTGGTAATTGCAGCAAGGCCAAGATGTATGGTTTTTTAATTGAGAAAAATGACACGTACGCCTCATGTATTCATACAAGAAACAAAACAGTATAAACACGTACATGCACAAATACCGCATGTATGTCCTGTACCAGCGAACAGGAATAAAGGGTTGAGTTCCGGCGCATCAGCTGGGGATAATCCCCACAGATTGGATGGCTCCATGTCTCTGCCTATGTTTGAGAGGAAGAGATCGAACACACTTTGCATTCACAGGGTTCGGCTGAACTTATACAGAGGGGGGCGAGCCCACGATCACCATCGTGGCAAGGCCATGACGAGGAGTGGAGGTCATGCGTGTTGACAGGGAAAACTACACGACGCACACACGCACTCGTACAATACATAGTACAATACACAGCAGTATTCTAACACCCCCCCCCCCTGCAGTCTTGGCGTCGTTGTCGGAGACGCAAAGGCTGGAGCGGAAATCAGCAAAGACAGAGCTCGGTAGCCCCTTGGTCATCACGTCGGCGAGTTTCTGTGAGGTCGGGACATGCGTGACGCGGAAGTCACCGAGAGCCACTCGTTCCAGGACGAAGAGGATGTCGAGCTCGATGTGTTTGGTGCGGCGGTGGTGGACAGGATTGCTTGAGAGGTAGATGGCGGAGACGTTGTCGCAGTAGATGACAGTCGCCGCGCGCACCGTGCACCGAAGTTCACCGAGGAGTTGTCGGAGCCAAATACATTCCGCAACGGCGTTGGCAACGCCGCGGTATTCCGCCTCGGCGCTGGAGCGGGAGACAGTGGCTTGGCGCTTGGACGACCAGGAGACAATGGCGTCCCCGAGGAAGACACGGAAGCCGGAGGTCGACCGTCTGGTGTCGGGGCAGCCGGCCCAGTCGGCGTCGATGTAGGCGCGGAGATCCAGCGACACAGACGGCCGGAGATGAAGGCCGAGCGAGAGCGTCCCACGCACGTAGCGCAGTACGCGCTTGAGCAGTGCGTTGTGGCACTCGCGCGGGTCATGCATGTGGAGGCAGACCTGTTGGACGGCGTAGGAGAGCTCCGACCTGGTGATGGTCAGGTACTGCAGAGCACCGGCGAGGCTGCGGTACTGAGTGGGATCATCAACGCGAGGTCCGTCGGCGGAGGGCAGCTTGGCCTTGGTGTCCACCGGAGTGGGTGAGGGCTTGCAATTGTCCATGCCAGCCCGCTCCAAGATGTCCTCCACGTACTGAGACTGGGACAGGAAGAAGCCGGAGTGCGTCCGTGTGACATGAATGCCGAGGAAGAAGTGTAGGGCACAGAGATCCTTCATGGCGAATTCGCCAGTGAGGCGACCGATCACCTGTTAGAGAAGCGCGTCGGAGGAGGCGGTGAGGACGATGTCGTCGACGTAGAGCAAGAGGTACGCCGCGTCGGAGCCGTGCGCATAGGTGAACAGAGAGCTGTCCGAGCGAGTCGCCGTGAACCCGATGGTGGCGAGGAAGGTGGCGAACCGCAGAAACCATGCCCGTGGGGCCTGTTTCAGTCCATACAGGGACTTGGACAGGCGGCAGACATGATCGGGCTGGTCGGCGACGACGAAGCCGGCTGGTTGCTGATGACCCACAAGTATAGGGGATCTATCATAGTCCTTTCGATAAGTAAGAGTGTCGAACCCAACGAGGAGCAGAAGGAAATAATAAGTGGTTTTCAGCAAGGTATTCTCTGCAAGCACTGAAATTATAGGTAATAGATAGTTTTGTGATAAGATAATTTGTAACAGGCAACAAGTAACAAAAGTAAATAAAGTGCAGCAAGGTGGCCCAATCCTTTTTTAGCAAAGAACAAGCCTGGACAAACTCTTATATAGTGAAAAGCGCTCCGGAGGACACATGGAAATTATCGTCAAGCTAGTTTTCATCACGCTCATATGATTCGCGTTCGGTACTTTGATAGTTTGATATGTGGGTGGACCGGTGCTTGGGTGCTGTCCTTACTTGGACAAGCATTCCACTTATGGTTAACTCCTATTGCGAGCATCTGCAACTATAAGAGACATATGTTACTTCGTTTCCACCTCTTGGTAGGCATGCAAAGCTTGAAACCAGGAGACGGTCGCATGGGAAGAGACGAAGTAACATATGTCTATGAAAGAGGAGCTACCTCTAAATAGACTCCAAGAGGTGGAAGCGAAACTGAAACACTAGTGCAGGCAAATGATATTCTCAACAGACCCTAAGTCCATTATTTCCGCTTCTTTTCTTGCGTGTGAAAAAGAAGACAACATGCACACATGTCATAGGTGCTAGCATGGTTCGACTTGATCAAGAAACACGGCGTGTGTGTCATGGCGTGGCATGGCATGGCGAGACGGGTGGTGGAGAAGGAGCGCAAGTGCATGTGCTATCTTCTCAAACTCTTAGTGGTATGTGAGACAACCAACTTTATATGTTGGTCCATAGCCTCCTTCACAACACAGCGTTGGACTAAACTTGCTACACCTCTTTTTATGCATGATGAATAGGGCATTTTTCCTTATGAATTGTTGAAAAAACTAGAATAATAAATGGCCACAGCCCAATAATTTCAGCATAATATTTGGAATAGTAAATTGACAACCTAGCTGAAAATGTTGAGGTTTGTACTTAGGAAATAATTCAAACACTGAGTTTCGAGCTTACTTCGGAAAAAGAAAGAAAGAAAGAAAGAAAGAAAAGCTTACCGTGGATGTTGCTTGAGAGAGAGAGAGGGGGGGGGCCTTGAACGCTAAACAACGGTGAACACGGTGACAACGGTTTTAGAGTTGCTGTAGATGATCCTCAATCCACCTCCGGCACGTGGCGTACTTGCGTGGCCTCTCCATACATGTGCCCACGTCCACGTGGGGCCCTTGAAGAAGGTGTTGATGGTGACGCTTCGTCCGCATGAGCATGGCGAGGAGGCGGATGTAAGGAGCCGACGTCGGTCTTCTCACCTCGATGTCCGGGGACGCCTAACCGTGCTGCCCGTGTAAACCTCAAAAGCAGCCATGTCAACGAGGCCAGTGAGATGAACAACTGGTGAAAAGGATGTGTGCGCAAAACAAATAAACATGTCCAAGCTGCTCTCCACATTCTTTGCGTGGGGTGCTAAGTCTCTAGTTGACCTCGTATATTCCACGAAACTATAAAATAACCGCCAGTTTTCAGTTTCTGGTGAAAAAAGTAGTCTGAACAGACCCCTTATACACCCTTGACCTGTAATTTTTTTAAGGGGTGTGGTAAAAAACTCCTCCCGACCCGCAAAAACACAGTATTCACGTCCGCTTCTATGCTGCCCTGTATCGGGAAAAAGCAGTTGGCGGGAGCCCAACTGCCATGGAAACTAACGCGTCCGCCGTCTGCGCCGCCCCGCCCGTCCGCGTCCGCCGTCTTCGTGCGCTATCCGTCGGTTTCGCGGGAGCAAGCTAGCTGACCATGGATGTTGACGAGAGGAAGAAGAAGACGTGGGGAAAGAATATAAGCGAATATTCGGTTTTACAGTTTAATTTTGAGGGGTCTGTTCTGCCGCAGCTAAAACTGATCCTTAAAACGCGTTTTCCGCAAAGTGTAAACGCATTATAAGGGTCCGCGTTATAAGGGGTCTGCTAGAGATGCTCTAAGGGCATATCAAACATGGACCCTTAAAAAGGACATCGTATTTACCCATGGTCCATGTCCGGACGCGTGGACACGATAGGGAGATAGGCATCAAATCTGTACAGCTGAGGTCGGCCCGGCGGACCTAGAGGACAAATAACACGTGTTATGAGGACATGTGGTCCAATTGACAGAGGGCCAAACGGATTCTCATATAATGTTCGGACTCCCGTAAAGCTCCGCCAAATTTGTTTCCGGTTTGAAAGAAAACGGACATGCGGACTGATCCACAGACATTCAAGGGACCGCGTTGTATGAGAAAAAGTGTCCGAATCGCATGATCCAGACCTTTACCAGCACTTTGAGCGACTGCATTGGAGTTGCCCTAACCGCACATACAGAATGGTTGTAGCTATATGTTTGTTGAGTCCGATTAGTTGATGGCGGCTTATAGTCACCAGAAGAGTTTAGGTCGACCGGGTCGAGAAGCAAGGTCACGGGCCATCATCCCTCCAGAACGAGGTGCGACGAGGAGCATACCACTTCAAGATGCTAATTTAGGACGCGGATCGTGATCCATACAAATTTGGATCTATGACCGCTGTGCGATGCATTGGGTTGTTGTGGTGCGTGATCCATGTGAAGTTGGGTCGATGACCCTGACTCTCAGATTGGTCGTGGTATTTGACCCAATTGAATTTGGGTCGATGACCCCTGCCGGTCTAAGACAACGGCAGTGATACCAAACCCCATACTTTGAGACTTGCATTATTTCACACAACTCATGCATAATATCGCTCATACACACACACGCACACGCACGCGCACGCGCACGCGCACACACGCGCGCGCGCACACAGAGAGAGAGAGAGAGAGAGAAAGATCAAAGATCAAAGGGGAATACAATAACGTAGAAGTTTAGCCTTGAATACATAAGTTCACTTGTGGGCTAAAGGAAATATCAAGTTGACAGCCAGTGGTGCACAGAAAAAACAAACTATTTTTCATATGGAAAAGCTAAGCAAGCAGAGATGACCGACGGTAGCAATGCTTAGTACAATATCCATCTCGTACTTCATGTACCTGCGAGAAACACGATGAGGTATTAATGAGTCGGTAACAAGTCTAACAAGTTCTATCTGCAATGAATAAGTCTACAAGTTTACTAAAATAATTAGTCTTCGTAGTTTAAGAAAATGTCTTTGTGATCTTCTGCCTTTCTTTTTCATACGATCCAAGATTGGATCGGAATCCACTATCATCAGATAAGGGAACAAGATCTTCTGCCTTTTTGTTGGTCGTATTTCTTTATCAAGTTGGAACCAATATATCCCAAGAATTGTTGAAGTACGCTTACTATGTTTCTCTACATTTGCTTTGCATGCATGTAACAATGTGGTTCCGGCTTCCTCATATGAAGGTGGTTTGTAGCCCTTCGGAGCTTGCTTGATTGCCGATACCATTTCATAATATTGAGGGCTTCTCATCGCATTGAGAGGAATACCGTTCCCAGTAATAAACTCCATGATTTTCAGATCAACACTATCTTCCGCTAATGGGCTATACGCCTTTGTGACAACGGTCTTTGAAACTCCTTTCTTCTCTTTATGCTGTTCAAATTCAGACTTAAATCAGAAGAGAAGAGTAAAACAAGACAGCAGAATAATTAATTTAGGATTAAATCAGCGTGTTGTCTAGAATAATTTAAGATAATTCAGTCTAGAAAGTATTGTTACCTCATCAAGGAAGGGTTGTTTAGCAGATTTTTCAGCACCTTGCTCGGCCGATTCTTCTTCTCCATCTTCTTCACCGGCGTCAGCGTCATCATCTTCATGGACCTCAAGGTCATCTGTCAAATCTTCCCTTCTTTTTTCTTCTACAGAACCGCCAGCATCTTCATTTTGTTTACGTATCCCAAACGCCATCTGATCTCTGCAAACTTCTATCACCAATAAAAGAATTAATCAAACTAGAAAGACGATCTTCTTCTGAAGCTAAAGTGCTAAACGTTTGTGCCTGGTGATCTTGGTGCAACGAGGAAGCCCTTCCTGGATCCACACGCTGCTCTAGAGAAGAAGAGATGAGGAGGCGGACGAAATTATGGGTTCAGCGCTATTTAAGAATGAGATGTGAGTATATGATGACGGTTGGAATTACCATATTATGTTTTGTTTTTAAGTAGTTGCCATTTTTAAATGGGTTAATTTGATTTGTTGCCTCACTATTTGATCATGTGTTGCCTTTTTTTATTAACGAAAATCAGAGAAAATCCTTTCAAAAAATGTGTTAATTTGATATATAATTATACATTGAGAAGAGAGCTGTTCATGCCTGTCGAAAGATTAGTCCATGTAATAATAAAAGTGTTTACATGTTCCCAAAAATAATAAAACAAGACAAAAATTAAATCATATAAACATAAACTGAATTGAAGAAACTAAAAATAAAACACAAAAGAACCAGAAAATGCTCAAAGAAGAAAACTGAACATAGCTTTTTTTTTTTTGAGAAATACTGAACGTATCAAAAGAGCAGAAAAGATAAAAACAAGCACATCCCTCCCATTGGGCCTTGGCCCACCTATTTGCAGCTTCACGCAGAAGCGTGCTAACCTTATGGGAGCATTGCATGCATGAGGGACACACAAAATGACTTGGCCACCCCTAAAAAAACATAATGACTTGGCCACTCTTTGTTCTGAAATTATAAAAAAATAATTTTTTTAGGTAAGAAATTCTAAAAGTATTGACAAAGATACATGTTATTAATGGAGAGCTTATATTTGAAATGTGCCTAAATATGAATATGAATATATTTTACAAAATATTTACCTTGTATTTCAAAAATGTCCGTCCAACGCAAATAAATGATGTTTTAAATAAGTTCACGCATTTATACATATTCCCCTAAAAATAATAAATACTTTTTTTTAAAACAACAACAAAGTAAATAAGGAAAAATCTAAAATATATAATTTTAAAACGAACGAAAGAAGGTAAAATGGCAGCAAAAAATACGCAAGCTGTCAGTCGACCCGCTGGGCACTTTAGGGGAAGGTGTGCTAGCGTCGAACTGCTTTCATGTTAGTAGCGACATCTACGGTACCTCCGCCTAAATTTCCCTTATTGTTTAATCTGTTTCCTCTTTTTACCTTTTTATTTTCATTTTGGTTTTCTTGGGTTGGGGAGGATATGCAAATACTTTTTATTTTTCACATGTTCTTTTATGTATTATTAAACTGACAACTAAAAAAGATATTATTAAAAAAATAAATTAATTTAATTTTAGGTTATTATTGTGAAAAATAAAGGACAACCTTTTTTTGCGATAAACTTCCAGTCTATTCATTTTGAATCATGACAGTATAACGAATACCAGAAATAATAAAAATTACATCCAGATTCGTAGACCATCTAGCGAGGAGACAATCACTGAAGCAAGCCGAAGACACGCCACCGTGATCGCCCCTCCCTCGCCGGAGCTGATCAAAACTTGTTGTAATAAACAGTCGGGAAATTGTCATGCTAAGACCCCATAAGACCAACGCATCAGAATAACAACCGCCACTATTGAAGAGCAGCATAGATCGAAATGATCCAATTTGAAGACACACAATATAGACGAACTACGACCAGATCCGAGCAAATTCACTAAGGACAGATCCACCGAAGACACACCTCCACATGCCCACCGGCAATGCTAGACACACCACTGAAAAGGACGCCTTAATGCCCATTATTGTTCTCCTTCATGCGTCGCCCGTAACCGTCAGTAAGTAAGTGCTTACAAGAACTCCTGGATTTCAGCGGTATTCCTCTCTCTTCTTTCCACTCCCATTTGTTCCTCCACCCCCGAGTTGAGCTACTGAATTACAGCCCAATCATGTAACCGGTGTTCTTACACGCACGCTTTGGCTAATAGAGAAATGTGCCATGTCACCACCAAATTAAAGTCCTTTTTCATAACGCATGGTATCAACTAAATGCGGACACGGCGTTTCTGCACCCATTCTCAGCTGCACCCGTCGATAAACAGTAAAATAAAATAAAAAATAGAAAAGCTATTAAAAAATCTAATTTTTTCACACATGATTGAGAGAACCTTCTAGGTGCATGTGAATTTCAAGGTGTTTGAACATTTGAGTAGCTCGTGGCAAAAAATAACTAGTTTGGCTTGCCAACAAACTTTCAAAAAGTGCGCTATAGACCAGACTTTTTTTGCCACGAGTTGCTTAAATGTCCAAACACCTTGAAATTTGGCACACACCTAAAAGATTCTATAAAATTTCGTGTGTAAAAAATTCAAAATTTAATTTATTTGTTTTGCTATTTTCCGAATTTACTGTTTATATGGTGCAGATGAGTTCGGGCACCGAATTGAATTTTCCCTAAAATGCTAACTACTAGTTCCGTGCATGCACGCTGTCATGGGCGGGGCTACAAGGGGGCATGGGTCTACATATGTGCACCCATCATTTTGATAACCAAGCATATACTAGTGCAGGCAAATGATATTCTTAACAGACCCCCTTTTGTTGATCTTATGACGGACCCGCTGAGCATTATGAAGCTTACAAATATTTTCAAGATCTTCAAGATCAATCATCACACAAACATGGCGCCTCATGAGAGTGCGAAGTTTAGTTTTGACAATAGGTCGGAGGGTATTCTTTAGTATAAAGTTTTGCCATGTGTGGCGCATGTTGTAATGAACGATTGTAAGCATTTTTTAGTTTATTAACATAGGGGTGGGGGGGGGGGGTTTAAAAAAACTCTCGAGTTGTCACGGATGTTGTTGGTTGGCACACATGAGTCATACTTGGTGTGAAAGCGCAATAATAACAAATATTCAAAAAAATGTTGTAGGTACTACACAAAAATTTCTTTCCGAAAACATAACAAATCCAAATTCGTGGCACAAATATCATGTCAACGTGAATTGGCGGAGATAGCAAACTACGAAGATGGCACACATTTGTGCCAAAAAACAAATCCTTCAAGTCATGTTATACCTTCCTCCCGAAGATTTGGTCGAGTAAACACTAGTGAAGACACTCAAGTAGAGAAAATTAAATAAAAAGACGAAGTAAAATTATTAGAAGAGCCAATTGTTAAGACCTTTTCCGATCTACTCCCGAAGGCCTGAACACTCAAGTTTTGAAGACGTATTACGATCCGAACGCCCACTCGAGAGGGATCTACTTGAGAACAAAGGCGCCGGGTCACACCGTGGAGTGGGCGTGCACTTGTTAGGAAAACAAAAACACATGCGGATTCTTAACTAGAACCCATCCCTTTGTAAGTGTCCACGGGATTTTTTTTAGTAGGAATTCAAACTTATAAACAGATTATTACTTTCTCAGTAAAGAAATACAAGAGCGTTTAGATCAGTGTCGCCCTTCACTCTTTTTTGATGAATTTGTGAGTTTTGGACAAGAGGAGCCAGGAGAGGGGAGCTGGTGGTGACAGACAGGTGGGCCCCGCCCACGTCGAGGTGACGGGCACACGTGGCCACGTCGCCGTCGCCTCTTCCGTCCCCGATCCACCACCACACAAGAGCAGAGCAGAGGAGAGGAGATCGAAATCCAGCCGACCTTCCCCTGCGCCGACGACCCCCTCCCGCTCCCCCTCGCCGGCGACGACCGACCATGGCGACGCGGTACTGGATCGCCGCCCTGCCCGTCGCCGACGACAACGTCGCCGCCGGCAAGACCGCCCTCTGGGCGCGCCTCCAGGACGCCATCTCCCGCCACTCCTTCGACACCCCGCTCTACCGCGTAAGCACCCCCTCCCCCTCCTCCTTTGCCGTCGATCGCCCTCCGCCTTCTGCCCCTGACTGACTCGACTCCCCTGGCCTCCGCGCGCAGTTCACCGTCCCGGATCTCCGCCCCGGCACGCTCGACTCCCTGCTCGCCCTCAGCGACGACCTCGTCAAGGTACCTGCTTTCCATCCCGATCTTCTTGCCCCCCACCCTTCTTCTTGCCCCCGGCCTGATCCGGCCTCTGCCTGCAGTCCAACATCTTCATCGAGGGCGTCTCCCACAAGATCCGCCGGCAGATCGAGGACCTGGAGCGCGCCGGAGGGGTCGAGCCTGGCACCCTCACCGTCGACGGCGTCCCCGTCGACAGCTACCTCACCAGGTCCGTCTCTGCCTGTGCCCAGTGCTGCTGCTTACATTCCTCATCTGCCCACCACCGCTTGCTTACGCTGTAGAGGATGGATGGATGCAGGTTCGTGTGGGACGAGGGCAAGTACCCCGTCAACGCCCCGCTCAAGGAGACCGTCGCCAGCATACAGTCCCAGGTCGCCAAGATCGAGGACGACATGAAGGTGATGATTAACTCTGCTTCTGCGTCTCTTCATCAGTTCACTTCTTCATACTGACCAAATTACAGTTGGGTGCTAGTAAGATTTTGGAACATTGGCAGCAACTGAACACTATGCATTTGCTAGGCTAGCTGGGTACTATATTTTGGACAGTGTTTCTTAACCGTTACATTCGGTCCTCAGCGCTGAATTGGTAGATTTTGGATGTAGTTTACTTCATGTTTGTCTTGGTCTGTTTGGTTCCCTCTCACTACCTATTTGCGCAGCTAGTTTCATGAGTATTCATTTAGTCTTCTGTCCCCTTTTTGGCATTGAATTGCCACAAAATGTTCATTACGCAAACAGCTGGTGAATTGATGCCACATTTTGTCAGCAAAAGGAATAAACTGAAGTAATTATAACTCAAATACCGCATCAATCTTGCCTGTCCTTTGTCTCCACCCCTCGTCAAAAGTGCAGACCTTCATTTTATTTTGTGATAGATGAAAATAAGTGTTCTTGGTTGGATGTTAGTTTACAGAAAGACTGAATAAGCCCTTTTTCCAGGTTAGAGTTGCTGAATACGGTAATGTTAAGAGCCAGCTTGGCGCAATCAACAGGAAGCAAACTGGAAGGTAAATCCTCTCTCTCACCATACTTTGTGACTAGCTCTGGAGGGTGGGACATGCTTGGTACTAGTATTATGCTACACGTTGTTGCTTGCCTTGAGTCCTACTCTGATTGATTTCTTCTTCTTGTATGGCAGTTTAGCAGTTCGTGACCTTTCCAACCTCATAAAGCCAGAGGATATGGTCACTTCGGAACATCTAGTGACACTCCTTTCTATTGTGCCAAAGTATTCCCAAAAAGACTGGTTATCAAGCTACGAGTCACTCGATACGTTTGTGGTAAGTTCAGAAGCCTTTGAATACTGATAATGTCTGTGATAAACCATCGTTTGAACTATTTTCATGCCGTGCTTCATTTCAGCAATTGTCTATTTTACATGTGGCAATTTAATTAGAACCAAGAGTGTTTATTTGGTTCACCATTTCTGGTTTCAATGCTATCATGATAACTTGCAATCACAGAAATCTTTCAAATTCCAGATATATGACTTGGAACTCGTTAACCCGGATGCTATTTACTTTGCCCTTATGAGGACTTTCAAGTTGTCCTAATTTGTGATTGTATCCAGTTGTTTTTTTTCTTTGAGCTAATTATTCTTTATATAGGTTCCGAGATCGTCAAAAAAGCTTTATGAGGACAATGAGTATGCTCTCTACACTGTAACATTATTTGCCAAGGTTGTTGACAACTTTAAGGTCCATGCTCGTGAGAAAGGTTTCCAGGTAATTTTGTTGCCCTGATCCTTTCTTTTAAACAATTGCTTGCATTTAACCTTAATTTGGCACGGTGGCAGTACTCCATGTAGCCTTTGGTATAGTTCCTAATAGCTAGGCAAAAATTAATCTTAGTCGGTTGGTACCTACTGTTCCTGTAACTAATTTGTCGTCCACTAACTTCTATTTCGCACTTGATTTCAGATCCGTGACTTTGAGTATAGTCCTGAAGCACAGGAGAGTCGGAAGCAAGAGCTAGAAAAGCTGCTGCAAGACCAGGAAGTTATGAGGACCTCTCTATTGCAATGGTGCTATGCAAGCTACAGTGAGGTACATGCCTTTTACAGTGTATTATGTCCTAATATCGTCTATGAAACGTACGGTGAACAAACCACATGCCCTTCATTCCTGTACATATGCAAAAGATACTTTAGAAATAAGTAGTTCAAATATTTCATTTGATTGCACAGATGTTCTTCATCAAAACTCATCCATTATGAACTACTCTCCAGCTTGCGGTTGGATTCTATTGTAGTTTCCTTATCTATTTACTATGTTATCCTACACAAACTTTTGATTTTTTTTTTCAGTGGTTCAATCGCAAGCCTGAACACTAAGGTTTTGAATTTGTTCAATGGTTAATTGGTTATTTGATCTTCTTCAGTGGTAGTCTGAAGATCAGAACATGGTGTGATCAGATCATGCTGAATCTGAATTTCTATTTTGATAGTGCAAACCTCATATAGTTGTCACACTCTGGTAGTTTTCTCTTGTTAAAACTGTAAGGACAATAGTTGAGTTGTGACCTCCATGGCATAATGGAATCATGGGCTTATTTTTGTTAATGCTGTCATTCTCTCACCAGTGCATCCCTTTTTAGGGCGAAATCATATGGCGGTCAACCCATTAAGCAGATTGGGATGCATCCCCTTTGTTTTCTGATCCGTGATTGTTAGTTCAAAGCTACAAACGATGGCTGCTATTCATTTGATTAAGCTCTGCAGAATTTTAACATGTGCGCATTCTCGTAAAATCGTAGTAATAGGCAAAACGGATGGGTTTCTCTATTGATGGAACACTACTGTGATGTTATTTGTCTATGTATGGCAGTGCTACTCCTAGTGGTCATGGCAGAACTTAACTGATGAGAGTATACCTAGATTATTGGGCTTTAGTTGCTTGGTTGCTGGGCAATCATGGTTTGCTAGGTTTATTTGCTTCTTTATCATTAAATATCTGTTCTCACGGTTCCTGTACTATATTTCTAGGTATTTAGCTCCTGGATGCATTTCTCTGCTGTTCGTGTCTTTGTAGAGAGTATTCTGAGATATGGTCTGCCTGCACGGTTCCTGGTAACTTCCTCGGCTGTTATTTGACAGCCAGCTTTATACTTTCACATCTTATCTGTAACTAGTTTTTACAACAGACAACTGCACTGTTCATGGTAATTTCCCTGGCTGTTGTACGATAGTGAGTCTAACACTGTCATTTCTGACCCCTGTTGTGTTTGCATCAGTCTGTTGTCCTAGCACCATCTACAAAGAGCGAGAAGAAAGTAAGGAACATCTTGGAAGGGCTATGCGGCAACGCCAACAGGTAAATGCCATGCCTAGGCTGCAGCCATTGGCGTTGTTACTCGCAGCCTGCTCATGAATTTCGCTAACCGAACCTTCGAATTGCAGCAGCTACTGGAGATCCGAAGACGACGTGGGCATGGCTGCTGGCCTGGGAGGCGAGGCAGAGTCCCACCCTTACGTCTCCTTCACCATAAACTTTGTCTGAGGGTGTTTGATGTATATTATTTTGTGACATCAATTCTTTCATGGTATGTCGGTTTCGGTTTATACTTCTGTAGTAGATGATCCGCGCCGATCAATAATGTAGTCTTTCAGAGAACCTTGAACGTATCCTGGCACAAACTGGGACTTCTCTTTTTTTGTTCTGCTACGCTGTTGCAACTGTTTACTTCTTGTGCAGTGTTGTATTACTGGGTACATTATTGTAATTTTGAGTAAACATAATCTATAATAATAAAATCAAGGTGAATAAGCTGGGTAATATAAACAGTTATGTTGTTCACTCGTGTGAATTTGTTTGACAAGTAGATGACCTCTTTGCCCCCTTGTTGGTTGTAATGTGTATTGGTCAGCCAAAAAATCAAATACACAAATTTGCATACTTCCAAATTGAAACGTTTAATAGGAGATTGTATTGAAGAAGTGTTCTCTTCATTACTTGCTTGCCTGTTGCCTCTGAAATACTCCCTCCATTCGTAAATATTTGTCTTTTTAGAGATTTCAACAAGTGACTACATATGGAGCAAAATGAGTGAATCTACACTTTAAAATATGTCTACATATATCTGTATGTGGTAGTCCATTTGAAATCTCTAGAAAGACAAATATTTAGAAACGGAGGGAGTAGTTGATAACTGTTTTGCCTCTTATCATTGATGATCACCAATACAAAGTGACATTTAGAAAACATTCATACAAGTTTTGGTTTCACTAAATTCTACTCCCTCCGTAAAGAAATATAGAAGTGTTATATTTCAGGGATCTAAACCCTTTTATATTTCTTAACAAAGGGAGTATCTAACAAGAAGTTGCTCATGCATGGAAATACATTTCGCCAAAAGGTAATAAAAACATACTTCAGCAAAATCAGTCCATACAACTTATGATCCAAAATAACCATCTAAGCAAGCAATGGGACCTTGCACATTACGTGGCATAAGAAATCCAAGTAGTTCTGAATAATATTACACCATTAATGGGTATGACAGAGCAGAATACATCTATTTTATGAGACAAAACCGTGTGGCATGCACAACACCACCGACGGTGCAAAGATACAATACAATACATCAATAAGTTCTAAATGGCGACATGTTTGACAATACAATATAGCAATAAGTTTTCCAGGCCCCTTAATCTTGTAGCGGTATCTTTGGTAGTTCTTGCTTAATTCACACCCGTGGTCCGAACCATTTTTGCCAAGTAACAACAGAGATGACATACAACCTGTCATATAGCTTGTCGAGTAGCCCGAAATAAGCATACCTCCATCTCTTCATGAAGAGAAGTCCACAAAACACCATCCAAGAGCCCGCCACAAAACCAATAATTGATCCAAGAAGAAAATCCATTTGAGACAAGCCATCTTCAGGCAACCTTGTTGGATCTCCGTTGGTTGGCGGACCAGGACATTGCATTGGAACTGGATGTCCACAAAGAGCAGGATTACCAATGTACATAGAAGCTGGGTCATCTGTGTTGAGGGTGTCTAGTTGATGCCCTGAGGGTATCCTTCCAGACAGATTATTGTATGACAAGTTTAAATAGCTTAGGTATGTCAAATCCGACAAGCCCCGAGGAATTTCACCACCAAGTTTGTTCTTTGACAGGTCAAGAGACTCCAGCGATTGAAGGTTGCCAATCTTATATGGGATGTTTCCACTCAACAAGTTCGATGATAAATTCAAACTTATGAGAGTAGCAAGGGAGCTTAGTTCCTCTGGGATTTCTCCAGTCAAACTGTTGCAAGATAAATCAATGCTCATCAAATATACAATATTCTCCCCATACTCAAGCACTTGCCCTTTCATCACCATCGAGATGCTATCATTATAATGCAGTTCCATATCCACGAATGAGTATTTTTCTTCGTATACTTCTTTGAAAGGATCATCAAATACTGAATTACTAGCAATTACAGTGCCAGTCAAAGCTTTCAAATTTTTTAGATACTGCGGTATGGTCCCAGAAAAGTTATTATTGGATAGATCCAGAATACGAATAGCATGGAGTTCCATCATTTCCATTGGAATGTGACCATACAAATTGTTCGATCTTAACCGTAACATAACCAAACCAGGCATGGCTTTACTAATCCATCCAGGTAACTCTCCAGTGAATCTGTTTTGAGCAAGATCGAGGTAAATAAGACTTGGACATTGTCGTAGGAACAAAGGAAATCCACTTGAAAAGCTATTGTTGCTTAGAAGAAGAGTAGTGATTTTCAAACTGAAAGAACTCACTGAATTGACTCTTGAAAAATTGTTGCTAGATGGGTTCCGTTGTTTCAGTTCCTTTCGGCCACAATTAGGAAGTTCCACTGAAAACAGATTGTTCGAAAGATCTAAGACCCGCAATTGTCGCAGTCGACAAATTGACGTTGGAATAGTCCCCGTTATAGAATTGGAGAACAGAATTGCAACCTCCAAATGCGGAGCTTGGAAATTTGGCACGAACCCATTTAAAGAGTTATGGGATATGTCCAATACCTCAGTTGTTTTTGGTAACTTGGGTATCGAACCAGTGAGTAAATTTGATTGCATTGATAGAGTGATCACTGACATGAACTCCAGATTGAGTGGTAACTCACCGCTAAGCTGGTTCAAGGAGATGTCCAAATATCTAGTTTCAAAAAAGGTAGTCCAAAACCAATCTGGGATCCTACCAACTAGACTTGTGTTTGAAATATCAAGGTCGTTGATGCTCCCTTGCAGTTGAAGCCATTTTGGAAATTGGGGTCCCAGATGACAAGATGAAAATGATGCTCGATGCAAGTTGAACGGAGGCACCCAATGTGAGTCAATATAGAGTTCCAAATTATTACCAGATAAGTCAAGGGACTTTAAATTCATCAAACCAACAAAATGATCTTTTGATATCACACCACTAAACTTGTTGTATCCAAGGTATAGGTCAGTCAAATTTGTAAGCGTGCCAATCTCCACGGGCACTGAACCGCTCAATTGGTTTTCACTGACATCAAGCATGGTTAAGCTAGTTAGGTTTGACACAAATTGTAATGTCGCGCCAGTGATGTCGGCATAGTACAAACTCAGCTCTTGCAGTTTATTCCAAGAACAGTTGGGTATCCTATCTATCACCTTTGTTATGTCCGCACTGATGATGTTGAAGTTGAGATTTAGAGACCTCAGATTACACATAGCTTGCGTTGTTGCTGGTATCATCCCCCGGATGTTGTTGTTTCCTATGTTAAATGTCTCTAACATGGTCAAGTTTCCCAACTCGTTAGGAAGCGGGCCTGATAATTCACCATGCTCTAGGTTAAGGCTCTTGAGGCCGGTTACATCCCAGAACCAATAGGATGCCGCCGAACCTTTGAAATGGTTATAAGAGAGGTCGAGCTCCTCAAGAAGCGTAAAATTGTGGCCTACAAGTGACGATGGAGCATTATTGTCCTCAAGCCAACAGGCATCGAGAATGAGTGCAACCAAATTGGGAAGTGCGCTGACCGCATGAACCCAATCAAGGACTCGATTGAGGTCGATGGAGCCCATGTCAAGATGTTGTAGCGATTGGAGACGCGCTAACCAAGATATATCATCTGAGTAGAGACGACCAGTGTTGATGTAGCCATGTATATCGAGTTGCACCAGTTTGGAGAGGTTGCCAAGCTGAGGTGGCACTCTACCATGAAAACCCATGTTTGAGAGGTTGAGATACGTCAAACCCTGAAGAGAGCCCAGGAATTCTGGCATAGGCTTTGCATCTCCTAGGACAATATTCCCACTCAGATCTAGATGCTTAAGACGTCGGAGAGCAAGCAGCGAAGAAGATACCTGTCCTCGAATCGAGTAGTCTTCAGGGTAAGACAGATAATCATATATTGGAATTGGATAATCGTAGCGGAGGTCGAGCTTGACGACATGGCCTGTCCGGCGGCTGCAGGTGACGCCGCTCCACCGGCAGCAGTCGTGCGCACCTTGCTGCCATGAGACGAGGCGATTCTCCGGGTCGCCTGTGATGCCGGCCTTGAAGGAGAGCAGCGCGGCCCTCTCGGCCGGGATGCAGCTCCCGTTGGATCTTTCGGTGGCGCTATGGACGGAGGAGGCTATAGCTAAGATGATGATGATTAGGAAGAGCAACTTGTTGGCTGCAGCCATGGCGTTGACCTGGGCTAATGGATTCTTGTGCTGGTGTGTCATGTGTGTTTGCTAGATGCATTTGCTCTATGTTATGAACGCGTGTGCCACCTTTTCAAAAAGAAAAGAAAAAAGTAGACCTTTGCCGTCGCTTCCTTTTTGACCAGGGCAAGACTTTGAATCATACTCCATGGTGATTGCCTACTAATCCCCATGGAATTTGTCGCAATGTTTGAAATATGCACACACACACACACACAAGTCCACACGAAACGAATCAGACTCCCAATACGAGTTCCTTTTCCGTTTTGAGCACGGGAAAGGGCTTCAGGCGTGAGCGAGACCGGCAGTAGACCAAGGTCTCCTGCCTGTCAGAATTGCAACTTTTTTCCTGATTACCCAATACCACTATTTTTTTTCCTTTTTGAAAAAGTACCACACTCATTCAACAGAGAAACAGAGTACAACGCGTTATCGCGTGGACACTCTCGGGAACGACACGTGTCCAGGAACATAAGAAGAAAAAACAACGCCACTGCAAGCAAGGTTGTCATAATCGAGATTATATTGTACGATTCTACGACTTTACGATTCAAACTAACCCTTTTGATTCTACAATTTGGTTCGTAGGATCTACGCTTCTGTGATCCTGATAGTGAAATTTCTGTGATTTACGATTCTACCATCGAAGCTCCGATCTGATTAAGAATCACAATTCTGACAACCTTGACTGCAAGCAAAGCCGAGATGGGGCTGGAACTCCGGCATCATCATTGTAGGAAGCGCCGCCGCCCCAGGACCCTAATCTACACCTATCTCAAACTAGTGCTCTAAAAAAATGCGTTCACGCAGCTTCTGAGTTGTAAATTGCTTTTACTATACCACTAGAAATTGACAGGGGAGACACGAGCGAACCCCCAATCCGCCGCCACCCCCGCCACTCGCCGCTGCCGGAGGATGCGGCCGGGCTAAGCCTGCGTGCTGACAGCAGACGCAAGGCTTCCTCTCCTGGCGGTGGCGCGGGGCGGGGCTTGTCCCTGGTGGGCAGCTGGGCTCACGACGATAGCCGTCCTCGTGGTGGTGGTGGCGTGTGGCGGCGGTGCAGGGGTCGCGGAGATGCGGGGGCGTGGTGGCTGCAACTGTGGGGGCCCGATCTGGTCACGTGAGGGCCTGCGGCTTGTGCACCCGGTGCGGCGTGGTTCTGGCGGCACGGCGGTGGCTTGCTCTGGCGAGTTGCTTTGCCGCGGGGATGCAGGTTGTTGTGGACGCTTCCTTCAGCTCGTGGCCGCGCGGCGGCCGGATCTGGCGCTGTTGGCCTGCGGCGGTGTGCTGCAGAGGGCGGCGGTGTGGTGCATGTTGGTGGTGGTGGTGGTGGTTGCGGTGCAGTGTTGGATGGCGGCGCTGCGACGGTGGGTGTGCTGCAGCTGTAGTAGATGATCCGCGCCGATCAATAATGTAGATTTTCGGAGAACCTCGAATCGGGCAGAAAGTGGGACTTCTCTTTTCTTGTTCTGCTATGCTGCTACAACTATTTACTTTTTGTGGAGTGTTGTATTACTAGGTACATTATTGTAATTTTGAGTAACCAGAATCTATAATAATAAAATCAAGGTGAATAAACTGGCTAATATAAACAGTTATGTTGTTCACTGTCATGAATTTGTTTGACAAGTAGATGACATCTTTGCCCTCTTTTTGGTTGTAATTTGTATTGGTCAGCCAAAAAATCAAATACACAAAATTGCATACTTCCAAATTGAAACGTTCAATATGTTGGGAGCAGAGATTGTATTGAAGAAAGTGTTCTCTTCATTACTTCCTTGCCTCCGAAATACGTAGTTCATAACTTTTTTGCACCTCATCAATAGGTGACAACATTGATGAACACCAACACAAAGTGACATTTAGAAAACATACATACAAAGTTTTGTTTTCTCTAAATTCTATCAAAAATGATCTTACATTTAGGGACGGAGGGAGTATCTAACAAGAAGTTGATCACTCATGGAAATACATTTCGCTGAATGGTAATAAAAACGTACTTCAGCAAAATCAGTCCATACATCTTATGATCCAAAACAACCATCTAAGCAAGCAAGGTCACCTTTGCACATTACGTGGCATAAGAAATCCAAGTAGTTCTGAATAATATCACACAATTAATGGGTATGCCATAGCAGGATACATATATGTTATGAGATAAAACCTTGTGGCATGCACAACTACCACCGGCGGTACCAAGATACAATATGATACGTCAACAATTTCTGAGTGGTAAAGTGTTTGACAATACAATATAGAAATAAGTTCTTCAGGCCCTTAATCTTGTAGCCGTATCTTTGGTTGTTCTTTGCTTAATTCACATCTGTGGTCCAAACCATTTTTGCCAAGTAACAATAATAATGACATACAACCTGTCATATAGCTTGTCGAGTAGCCCAAAATAAGCATAACTCCATCTCTTTATGAACAGAAGTCCAAAAAACACCATCCAAGCGCCCACCATAAAACCAATAGTTAATCCTAGAAAAAGATCCATTTGATAGAAACCATTTTCAAGCCATCGCGTTGAAGCTCCATTGGTGGGCAGATCTCTAGGAGGATCGGAACATTGCCTTGGAACTGGATGTCCACAAAGACCAGGATTACCAATGTACATAGAAGCCGGATCATCTGTCTTGAGGATGTCCAGTTGATGCCCCATGGGTATTCTTCCAGACAGATTATTGTATGACAAGTTTAAATAGCTCAGGTATGTCAAATCTGATAAGCCCCGAGGAATTTGACCACCAAGTTTGTTCTTTGACAGGTCAAGAGACTCCAACGATCGAAGGTTGCCAATCTTATATGGGATATTTCCACTCAACCAGTTTGATGATAGATTCAAACTTATGAGACCACCAAGGGAGCTTAGTTCCTCTGGGATCTCTCCTGTCAAACTATTGCAAGATAAATCAATGCTCGTCAAATATAAGATATTCTTCCTGTACTCAAGCACTTGCCCTTTTATCACCACCAAGAAGCTATCATTAGACAGTCCCATACCACTTGTCAGATACTTGTCACTGTATCCTTCAAATAAAATATCATAAGCTATTGAATGATTAGCAGTAGCAGTGCCAGTCAAAGCTTTCATGTTTTCTACATATTGTGGTATGGCCCCAGAAAAGTTATTATTGGATAGATCCAGAATACGAACATCATGGAGTTCCATTATTTCAACCGGAATGTGACCAGAAAAGTTGTTTGATCTTAACCGTAGAATAACCAAACTAGGCATGACTTCACCAATCCATCCAGGTAACTCTCCAGTGAATCGGTTTTGAGTTAGATCGAGACAAATAAGACTTGGACATTGTCGTAGGAACAAAGGAAATCTGCTTGAAAAACTGTTGTTGCTAAGGAGAAAAGTAGTGATTTTCAAACTGAAAGAACTCATTGACTTGACTCTTGAAAAGTTGCTGCTATATGGGTTACGTTGCTTCAGCTCATTCCGGCCACAATCAGGAAGTTCCTTTGAAAGCAGACTGTTCGAAAGGTCTAGGATCCGTAATTTTTGCATTTGAAAAATTGACGTCGGAATAGCCCCGGATATTGAATTGGAAAACAGAACAGCAACCTGAAGTTGTGGAGCTCGGAAACCCGACACAAACCCATTTAGAGAGTTCATGGATATGTCCAGTACCACAACTGTTGTTGGTAACTTGGGTATCAAACCAGTCAGTAGATTTGACCGCATTGAAAGTGTAATCATTGACATGAACTCCAGATTGAGTGGCAAGTCACCACTAAGTTGGTTCATGGAGATGTCTAAATGCCGAGCTTCAGAAAAGCTAGTCCAAAACCAATCTGGGATCCGACCAACTAGACCATTGTTTGAAATATCAAGATAGCGGATGCTCTTCTGCCATTGAAGCCATTCAGGAAATTGGGGACCCAAATGACAAGATGGAAATGATGCCACATCCAAACTGAACGGAGGCACCCAATGCCAACCAATAATGAGTTCCAAATTATTCTGAGATAAGTCAATGTACTTTAAATTCATCAAACCAGCAAAATGATCTTCTGACACCACACCACTCAAGTTGTTGCTTCCAAGGTATAAGTGAGTCAAATTTGTAAGCGTGCCAATCTCCATAGGCACCGAACCACTCAATTGGTTTTCACTGACATCAAGCATGGTTAAGCTAGTTAGATTTGACACAAACTGTAATGTCGTGCCGGTGATGTTGGCATATCCCAAATCCAGCTCTTGCAAATTCTTCCAAGAACAGTTGGGTATTCTGTCTATTACCTCTCTTATGTCCATGTTGATGTTGTTGGCGCTGAGATCTAGAGACCTTAGATTGCACATATTTTGCATTGTTCCAGGTATTACCCCTTGGATGTTGTTTCCTGCAATGTTAAGTGTCTCTAACAAGGTCAAGTTTCCCAGCTTGTTAGGAAACGGGCCTGATATTTCATTAACCTCTAGGTTAAGGCTCTTGAGGCTTTTTACATCCGAGAACCAGTTGGGTACAGCCGGATCATAGAACCAGTTAAAAGAGAGGTCAAGCTCCTCAAGAACTGTAAGGTTGTGTTGTACAAATGATGATAGATCATTATTTTTACTCTTATAAAGCAAACAATGTCCGAGAATCAGTGAAACCAAATTGGGAAGTGCATTGACAGCATGGACCCAGTCAACGACTCTGCTCAGGTCGATGTAGCTCATGTTAAGATGCTCTAGCGACTGGAGACGCGCTAACCAAGATATATCGTCTGAGTATAAAGCATGATAATTATAATAATTTCTCATGTCAAGTTGTACCAGTCTGGAGAGGTTGCCTAGCTGAGGAGGCACTAGACCATGAAAACCCATTTCCGAGAGGTTGAGATACCTCAAACTCTTAAGAGAGCCCAGAAATCGCGGCATAGCCATTCCAGCTCCCAGGACAATATTCCCGCTCAGGTCTAGATGCTTGAGATGTGAGAGACCAAGCAGCGAAGGAGATACCTTTCCGCGCACTATGGCCCGCGCAACTTGAAAGAGAGCCCAGAAATCCGGGCATAGCCATTCCAGCTCCGAGGACAATATTTCCGCTTAGGTCTAGATACTGGAGGCCTTGGAGACCAAGCAGCGAAGGAGATACCTTTCCGCGCAGAGAGTGGTCTTCAGGGTCGGTGGCACCAGATATATAATCCTCTTCTGGAAATGGAAATAGATAATCGTTGCGGAGGCGGAGCTTGACGACGTGGCCTGTCCGGCGGCTGCAGGTGACGCCGCTCCACCGGCAGCAGTTGTGCGCACCTTGCTGCCATGAGACGAGGCGATTGTCCGGGTCACCTGTGACGCCGGCCTTGAAGGAGAGCAGCGCGGCCCTCTCGGCCAGGACGCAGCTCCCGTTGAATCTTTCGGCCGCGCTGTCGATGGAGGAGGCCGTAGCTAGGATGATGATTAGGATGAGCAACTTGTTCGGTGCAGCCATGGCGTTCGTTGTCTTGGGTTAATGAAGCTGATACTTCCTTAGACAGCAGACATGGCGTTGTCCTGGACTTGTTTAAGGGGAGCACAAGTGAGAACAAACGTTGGGTCGGGTCGTCTCTCGTCAATTAGACCTGTCCACAAAGTTGCAGCACTAGTGTGTGTCGGCGTGTGGATTGTTAGGATGGCAATCAGTGGCAATCCTGTAGGAATAATAATGCCACTGTAGCAGTGTTTGCAATATGCTGGTGCACGGCACACTAGTTCACATGGTGTGGTTCAGAGTGTGGTTCACATGAAGCGAATCAGACTCCCACTACGAGTTCCTTTGCCAGTCTAAGGGCATGTCCAACACTGATCCCCCATATTTCCTCGTCCAGCACGGACACGCGGGACAGCACATGGATGTGGGAGCCGGTCATCCAGCGCTACCCGCAAACATTTCAAACTGGGTTTAAACAAACTTGACTGATTTCATTCAAATTCGGACATAACTTACATAAAAAGGTCGATATTTCAACCGTTTAACTAAAACTTAAAAAACCTTAACCCTATACAGCATGACCACCTTATAGACGTGGCCGCTTTGCCTGCTGCACCGCCTTCACTGTCTGTGTCGTCATCCCTTCAGCGGTGGAAGTGCGCCAGAGGGCCGTGGCAGCCTTGCCTGACGGCTGGCTGCCGCTCATGGAGGAGCCGCTCCGCCTCCTGTTGCGTGGTGTGGAGGGCCGCCACATCCAATGCCAACGGTGCCCACGGAGCACTGACGGTGGGCTTTAACCCTGCCGGTGTTGGCGGAGGAGTTGCTAAGCGGCCACTCCTCACTGATCTTGGCAAGCTCGCCGTCAATGCGGCAGTGGCGGCAGAAAGCCATCTCTACGGTGGGGACGAAGCGGTCGTAGTGTGGCACCCCGGCTTAGAGCACCAAAACGCCCCGTGTTCCAGCCCAGAGATCAACGTTGTCTGGCTCTCTTCCAGTGGGTGAAAGAAAATCCAACCACATCAGTAGATCATTTTCCCCTCCCAGCTTTGCCGGGAGCAACTCGGTGAACATATATAGCAGCCGAACCTACTCTCGCAACCGCACACGCACCCACACCAGCACCTGCCACCGTCGCTCATAGCAGCCCGTCCTCTGTCTCTGGCATGCTCGGCGGGGCTTCGACATTAGATGAGCTCGACACCCCGACGATAATTACGCATGGCACCCTCATCAACATATGTAATCTTTCGTTTCCTTTGCTTTTCGGATCTCTGACGCCGCACACATGTCTTCGCAGGCCGACGAAAATCCGTGCACCCTACTCTACCACATCAACGACCAGTTGGTGTTTGTGGGAAAGGTTACGATAATGAAGCCCAAGGATCGCTTGTTCCATGGCCGATAGATGCCCGGTGACGCCTTCAAGGTTTCCTGGCTAGTGTGAAAGTGAGCTACAAGGGTTTGGCTTCTCTGCTACAAACCAAGGGAGAGGACGACTAGATCCTGACGCTGTTGGGACAACGCAAGAGTTGGCTGATGCTGTGGCCGAAGAATCTTCTTCGTGTGGAGGCAGACGGGAGCACAGTGCTACCTGTGAGCTGAGTTGGGATTCACAGTGCTACCTGTCTGGCGGCTGCAGGTGACGCCGCTCCACCGGCAGCAGTCGTACGCACCTTGCTGCCATGAGACGAGGCGATTGTCCGGGTCGCTTGTGATGCCGGCCTTGAAGGAGAGCAGCGCGGCCCTCTCGGCCGGGATGCAGCTCCGGTTGAAATTTACACTCACGCTAGAGGAGGCTGCACCTAGGATGATGATTAGGAAGAGCATCTTGTTCGGTGCAGCCATGGTCGTTGTCTTGGGCTAATGAACCTGATACTTCCTTAGACAGCAGCCATGGCGTTGTCCTGGACTTATTTAAGGGGAGCACAAGTGAGAACAAACGTTGGGTCGGGTCGTCTCTCGTCAATTAGACCCGTCCACAAAGTTGCAGCACTAGTTTGTGTCGGCGTGTGGTCTGTTTGCTTTATTTCACCGTGTTATGATGGCAATCCTGTAGCAGCGTTTGGAATATGTTGCTTTTCCAGTCTAAGCATGGGAAATGGGTTCACTGGTGAGTGAGGCCGACACTCCAGCGTCTCCTACCTGTCAAAATTGGAATCATTTTTAACACAGTACAATCGTAGAGGCTACAAACATCTACGTACACTTACGCCCACGTCTATGAACTACTCCCTCTTTTCCGGTTCATAGGGCTAAATTCAAAAATTTCACCAACCAAGGTAGATGATGAGTGGTGGAATCCTTTTTGTAATTTGCAAAAGCACCCAATTAATGCTCTTGTTTTCTTCCGAAATTTATGTTTACCAATGTATTAATTGCAATGCATGCATGCATAAAGTACATGCATTGGTCAATTTTCTCTTAATACCTGCATGCAGTTATTTAATGCACCTTGGAATCTGAACTTGTGATGGGGAACAACCAAATTAAACCTTATAAAATGAAAAAACTAAGATTTTGAGATAAGCCCTATAAACCGGAAAGGAGGGAGTAGACGCACACATGCATACCCTATTCTTATGAGCACATTCGAGATACTGAGCCAACACAACATCTTGAAATTGATGAAGTTATCGTTGGGCCTCGTAGTCGGTGGAATGTCTCCTCAGAGTGAATTAACACCGCCGAAGAGTCTGAAATAAATCCAGAAAAATGCGAGCAGCTAGTAGTGCCAAGTCTGGAATTTGAACGCTGGTGGGCTGGAATACCACTGTCCTCCTAACTATCCAATCACAGATGGTTTTTAAATTAAATTATATTTTACTGATTGTCGTGCACTAAAGGTACTATTTTTGTTTTATTTTTTATTTTCAAAAGAGTACCTCTTCCCTCCTCCGCATAGAGCCCCCTTTGAAAGAGTATCCCTTTCTCACTTTAGTTAACAGAGTTCAACGAACAATACTAATACTGAATTGACTCTTGAAGAGTTGTTGATAGACAGGTTCTGTTGTTTCAGCCCTTTTCAGTCACAATCAGGAAGTTCCATTGAAAGCAGATTGTTCGAAAGATCTAAGACCCGCAATTTTCGCAATAGACAAATTGACGTCGGAAAAGTCCCGGTTATAGAATTGGAAAACAGAATTGCAACCTCCAAATGCGGAGCTCGGAAATTTTGCACAAACCCATTTAAAGAGTTCTGGGATATGTCCAATACCTCAATTGTTTTTGGTAACTTGGGTATCAAACCAGTCAGTAGATTTGATTGCATTGATAAAGTAACCACTGACATGAACTCCAGATTGAGTGGTAACTCACCGCTAAGCTGGTTCAACGAGATGTCCAAATACCTAGTTTCAGAAAAGGTAGTCCAAAACCAATATGGGGTCCTACCAACTAGATATCTGTTTGAAATATCAAGGTCATTGATGCTCCCTTGCAGTTGAAGCCATTTTGGAAATTGGGGTCCCAAATGACAATATGAAAATGATGCCCGATGCAAGTTGAACGGAGGCACCCAATGCGAGTCAATATTGAATTCCAAATTATTATCAGATAAGTCAAGGGACTTTAAATTCATCAAACCAACAAAATGATCTTCTGATATCACACCACTCAAGTTGTTGTATCCAAGGTATAAGTGAATCAAATTTGTAAGCGCGCCAATCTCCACAGGAACTGAACTGCTCAATTGGTTGTCACTGACATCAAGCATGGTTAAGCTAGTTAGGTTTGACACAAATTGTAATGTTGCGCCAGTGATGTCGGCATACTCCAAACTCAGCTCTTGCAGTTTATTCCAAGAACAATTGGGTATCCTATCTATCACCTTTGTTATGTCCGCACTGATGATGTTGACGTTGAGATCTAGAGACCTTAGATTGCACATAGTTTGCATTGTTGCCAGTATCATCCCCTTGATGTTGTTATTTCCAATGTTAAATGTCTCTAACAAGGTCAAGTTTCCCAACTCGTTAGGAAACGGCCCTGATAGTTCACCACGCTCTAGGTTAAGGCTCTTGAGGGTTGCTGCCATGAGACGAGGCGATCATCCGGGTCGCCCGTGTTGCCGGCCTTGAAGGAGAGCAGTGCGGCCCTCTCGGCCAGGACGCAGCTCCCGTTGGATCTTTCGGTCGCGCTGTGGACGGAGGAGGTTACAGCTAAGATGATGATGATGATTAGGAAGAGCAGCTTGTTGGCTGCAGCCATGGCGTTGGAGTCTTGTGCTGGTGTGTCATGTGTGTTTGCTAGATGCATTTGCTCTATGTTATGAACGCGTGTGCCACCTTTTCAAAAAGAAAAGAAAAAAGTAGACCTTTGCCGTCGCTTCCTTTTTGACCAGGGCAAGACTTTGAATCATACTCCATGGTGATTGCCTACTAATCCCCATGGAATTTGTCGCAATGTTTGAAATATGCACACACACACACACACACACACACACAAGTCCACACGAAACGAATCAGACTCCCAATACGAGTTCCTCTTCCGGTCTGAGCATCGGAAAGGGCTTCACGCGTGAGTGAGACCGGCAGTCGGCCAAGGTCTCCTGCCTGTCAGAATTGCAACTTTTTTCCTGATTACCCAATACCACTATTTATTTCGCCTTTTCCTTTTTGAAAAAGTACCACGCACTCATTCAGCTGAGAAACATAGTACAACGCGTTACATGTTAAGCAGAAAAACAATGCCACTACAAGCAAGGTTGTCAGAATCGTGATTCTGTTGTACGATTATATGACTTTAAGATCCAAACTAACCCCTTTGATTCTACAATTTGGTCCATAGAATCTACGCTTCTATTGTTGGGGAACGTTGCAGAAAATTAAAAATTTTCCTACGGTTTCACCAAGATCCATCTAGGAGTTCATCAAGCAACGAGTATTCAGATTAGATAGCATCTACATACCACTTTGTAGATCGCAACGGAAGCGTTCGAGTGAACGTGGATGAGGTAGTCGTACTTGCCGCGATCCAATTCACCGATGATCTAGTGCCGAACGGACGGCACCTCCGCGTTCAACACACGTACGGAAAGCGTGACGTCTCCTCCTTCTTGATCCAGCAAGGCAAAGGAAAGGTTGGGGATGAAGGCTCCAGCAACAGCACGACGGCGTGGTGATGGTGGAACTGCAGTACTCCGGCAGGGCTTCGCCGTGCTCAATGGAGGAGGAGGAGGTGTTGGAGAGGGAGAGGGAGGCGCCAGGGCAATGGGTGATCAGCCCCCTCTCCCCCCCCCTTTATATAACCCCCAAGGGGGGGCGCCTGCCCTAGGAGATGAGATCTCCTAGGGGGGGCGGCGGCCAGGGAAGGGGGGCTTGCCCCCCAAGCAAGGGGGGCGCCCCCTTTAGGGTTTCCCTCCCCCCAAACCCTAGGCGCATGGGCCCATGGGGGGGGAGGCGCACCAGCCCCCTATGGGCTGGTTCCCTCCCTTATACAGCCCATGGGGCCCTCCGGGATAGGTGGCCCCACCCGGTGGACCCCCCGGGACCCTCCGGTGGTCCCGGTACAATACCGATAACCCCGAAACTTGTCCCGATGTCCGTATGATGACTTTCCATATATAAATCTTTACCTCCGGACCATTCCGAAACTCCTCGTGACGTCCGGGATCTCATCCGGGACTCCGAACAACATTCGGGTTACTGCACATACATATCCCTACAACCCTAGCGTCACCGAACCTTAAGTGTGTAGACCCTACGGGTTCGGGAGACATGCAGACATGACCGAGACGGCTCTCGGGCAATAACCAACAGCGGGATCTGGATACCCATGTTGGCTCCCACATGCTCCACGATGATCTCATCGGATGAACCACGATGTCAAGGATTTAATTAATCCCGTATACGATTCCCTTTGTCAATCGGTATTTTACTTGCCCGAGATTCGATCGTCGGTATACCAATACCTCGTTCAATCTCGTTATCGGCAAGTCACTTTTCTCGTTCCGTAATACATGATCCCGTGATCAAACACTTTGGTCACATTGAGCTCATTGTGATGATGCATTACCGAGAGGGCCCGGTGATACCTCTCCGTCAAGCGGAGTGACAAATCCCAGTCTCGATCCATGTCAACCCAACAGACACTTTCAGAGATACCCGTAGCATACCTTTATAGTCACCCAGTTACGTTGTGACGTTTGGCACACCCAAAGCACTCCTACGGTATCCGGGAGTTACATGATCTCATGGTCTAAGGAAAGGATACTTGACATTGGAAAACTCTAGCAAACGAACTATGCGATCTTATGCTATGTTTAGGATTGGGTCTTGTCCATCACATCATTCTCCTAATGATGTGATCCCGTTACCGATGACATCCAATGTCCATAGTCAGGAAACCATGACTATCTGTCGATCAACGAGCTAGTCAACTAGAGGCTCACTAGGGACATGTTGTTGTCTGTTATTCACACATGTATTACGATTTTCGGTTAACACAATTATAGCACGAATAAAGACAATTATCATGAATAAGGAAATATAATAATAATGCTTTTATTATTGCCTCTAGGGCATATTTCCAACAGTCTCCCACTTGCACTAGAGTCAATAATCTAGTTACATTGTGATGAATCGAACACCCATAGAGTTCTGGTGCTGATCATGTTTTGCCTTAGGGAGAGGTTTAGTCAACGGATCTGCAACATTCAGATCCGTGTGCACTTTACAAATCTCTATGTCTCCATCTTGAACATTTTCACGAATGGAGTTGAAGCGACGCTTGATGTGCCTGGTCTTCTTGTGAAACCTGGGCTCCTTTGCAAGTGCAATAGCTCCAGTGTTGTCACAGAAGAGCTTGATTGGCCCCGACGCATTGGGTATGACTCCGAGGTCGGTGATGAACTCCTTCACCCAAATTGCTTCATGTGCTGCCTCCGAGGCTGCCATGTACTCCGCTTCACATGTAGATCCCGCCACGACGCTTTGCTTGCAACTGCACCAGCTTATTGCCCCACCATTCAAAATATACACGTATCCGGTTTGTGACTTAGAGTCATCCAGATCTGTGTCGAAGCTAGCGTCGACGTAACCTTTTACGACGAGCTCTTCGTCACCTCCATAAACGAGAAACATTTCCTTAGTCCTTTTCAGGTACTTCAGGATATTCTTGACCGCTGTCCAGTGTTCCTTGCCGGGATTACTTTGGTACCTACCTACCAAACTTACGGCAAGGTTTACATCAGGTCTGGTACGCAGCATGGCATACATAATAGAACCTATGGCTGAGGCATAGGGGATGACACTCATCTCTTCTATATCTTCTGCCGTGGTCGGACATTGAGCTGAGCTCAATTTCACACCTTGTAACACAGGTAAGAACCCTTTCTTAGATTGATCCATATTGAATTTCTTCAATATCTTATCAAGGTATGTGCTTTGTGAAAGACCTATGAGGCGTCTCGATCTATCTCTATAGATCTTGATGCCTAATATATAAGCAGCTTCTCCAAGGTCCTTCATTGAAAAACTCTTATTCAAATAGGCCTTAATGCTGTCCAAGAGTTCTATATCATTTCCCATCAAAAGTATGTCGTCTACATATAATATGAGAAATGCTACAGAGCTCCCACTCACTTTCTTGTAAACACAGGCTTCTCCATAAGTCTGTGTAAACCCAAACGCTTTGATCATCTCATCAAAGCGAATGTTCAAACTCCGAGATGCTTGCACCAGCCCATAAATCGAGCGTTGGAGCTTGCATACCTTGTCAGCATTCTTAGGATCGACAAAACCTTCCGGCTGCATCATATACAATTCTTCCTTAAGGAAACCATTAAGGAATGCCGTTTTGACGTCCATTTGCCATATCTCATAATCATAGTATGCGGCAATTGCTAACATGATTCGGACGGACTTCAGCTTCGCTACCGGTGAGAAAGTCTCATCGTAGTCAACCCCTTGAACTTGTCGATAACCCTTAGCGACAAGCCGAGCTTTATAGATGGTCACATTACCATCCGCGTCTGTCTTCTTCTTAAAGATCCATTTATTTTCTATGGCTCGCCGTTCAACGGGCAAGTCAGTCAAAGTCCATACTTCGTTTTCATACATGGATCCTATCTCGGATTTCATGGCTTCCAGCCATTTGTCGGAATCCGGGCCCGCCATTGCTTCCTCATAGTTCGAAGGTTCACCGTTGTCTAACAACATGATTTCCAAGACAGGGTTGCCGTACCATTCTGGTGCGGAACGTGTCCTTGTGGACCTTCGAATTTCAGTAGGAGCTTGATCAGAAGTATCTTGATCATAATCATAAATTTCCTCTCTAGTCGGTGCAGGCACCTCAGGAACGATTTCTTGAGTTTCGCCATTTTCCGGTTCAAGAGGTAACACTTCATCAAGTTCTACTTTCCTCCCACTTACTTCTTTCGAGAGAAACTCTTTCTCTAGAAAGGATCCATTCTTGGCAACAAAGATCTTGCCTTCGGATCTGAGGTAGAAGGTATACCCAACAGTTTCTTTAGGGTATCCTATGAAGACGCATTTTTCCGACTTGGGTTCGAGCTTTTCAGGTTGAAGTTTCTTCACATAAGCATCGCATCCCCAAACTTTTAGAAACGATAGCTTAGGTTTCTTCCCAAACCATAATTCATACGGTGTCGTCTCAACGAATTTCGACGGAGCCCTATTTAAAGTGAATGCGGCAGTCTCTAAAGCATAGCCCCAAAAAGATAGTGGTAAATCGGTAAGAGACATCATAGATCGCACCATATCTAATAGAGTGCGATTACGACGTTCGGACACACCATTACGCTGAGGTGTTCCAGGCGGCGTGAGTTGTGAAACTATTCCACATTTTCTTAAGTGTGTGCCAAATTCGTGACTCAAGTATTCCTCCACGATCTGATCGTAGAAACTTGATCTTTCTATCACGTTGATTTTCAACCTCACTCTGAAATTCCTTGAACTTTTCAAAGGTTTCAGACTTGTGTTTCATTAAGTAGATATACCCATATCTACTCAAGTCATCAGTGAGGGTGAGAACATAACGATAGCCACCGCGAGCCTCAACACTCATTGGACCACACACATCGGTATGTATGATTTCCAATAAGTTGGTTGCTCGCTCCATTGTTCCTGAGAACGGAGTCTTGGTCATTTTACCCATGAGGCATGGTTCGCACGTGTCAAATGATTCATAATCAAGAGACTCTAAAAGTCCATCTGCATGGAGCTTCTTCATGCGTTTGACACCTATGTGACCAAGGCGGCAGTGCCACAAATATGTGGGACTATTGTTATCAACTTTAACTCTTTTGGTACTCACACTATGAATATGTGTATCATCACGTACGAGATTCATCAAGAATAAACCATTAACCATCGGAGCATGACCATAAAACATATCTCTCATATAAATAGAACAACCATTATTCTCGGATTTAAATGAGTAGCCATCTCGAATTAAGCGAGATCCGGATACAATGTTCATGCTCAAACTTGGTACTAAATAACAATTATTGAGGTTTAAAACTAATCCCGTAGGTAAATGTAGAGGCAGCGTGCCGACGGCGATCACATCGACCTTGGAACCATTCCCGACGCGCATCGTCACCTCGTCCTTTGCCAGTCTCCGTTTATTCCGTAGCTCCTGCTTTGAGTTACAAATGTGAGCAACTGCACCGGTATCAAATACCCAAGAGCTACTACGAGTACTGGTAAGGTACACATCAATTACATGTATATCACATATACCTCTGGTTTTGCCGGCCTTCTTGTCCGCTAAGTATTTGGGGCAGTTCCGCTTCCAGTGACCACTTCCCTTGCAATAAAAGCACTCAGTTTCGGGCTTGGGTCCATTCTTTGGCTTCTTCCCGGCAACTTGCTTACCGGGCGCGGCAACTTCCTTGCCGTCCTTCTTGAAGTTCTTTTTACCCTTGCTCCTTTTGAACTTAGTGGTTTTATTCACCATCAACACTTGATGCTCCTTCTTGATTTCTACCTCTGCTGATTTCAGCATAGCATATACTTCAGGAATGGTCTTTACCATCCCCTGCATATTGTAGTTCATCACAAAGCTCTTGTAGCTAGGTGGAAGCGACTGGAGGATTCTGTCAATGACCACTTCTTCCGGAAGATTAACTTCCAGTTGAGTCAAGCGGTTGTGCAACCCAGACATTCTGAGTATGTGCTCACTGACAGAGCTATTTTCCTCCATCTTACAGCTAAAGAATTTGTTGGAGATCTCATATCTCTCGACCCGGGCATGAGCTTGAAAAATCATTTTCAGCTCTTCGAACATCTCATATGCTCCATGTCTCTCAAAACGCTTTTGGAGCCCCGGCTCTAAGCTGTAAAGCATGCCGCACTGAACGAGGGAGTAATCATCGCATCGCGACTGCCAAGCGTTCATAACGTCTTGTTGTGCAGGGAGAACAGGTGAGTCACCCAGCGGTGCTCGTAGGACATAATCTTTCTTGGCAGCTATGAGGATGATCCTCAGGTTCCGGACCCAGTCCGTATAGTTGCTACCATCGTCTTTCAGCTTGGTTTTCTCTAGGAACGCGTTGAAGTTGAGGACTACGTTGGCCATTTGATCTACAAGACATGTTGTAAATATTTAGACTAAGTTGATGATAATAAAGTCCATTTAATCAAATTATTTAATGAACTCCCACTTAGATAGACATCCCTCTTCCAGTCATCTAAGTATTACATGATCCGAGTCAACTAGGCCGTGTCCGATCATCACGTGAGACGGACTAGTCAACATCGGTGAACATCTTCATGTTGATCGTATCTTCTATACGACTCATGCTCGACCTTTCGGTCTTCCGTGTTCCGAGGCCATGTCTGTACATGCTAGGCTCGTCAAGTCAACCTAAGTGTTTGCGTGTGTAAATCTGTCTTACACCCGTTGTATGTGAACGTTAGAATCTATCACACCCGATCATCACGTGGTGCTTCGAAACAACGAACTGTCGCAACGGTGCACAGTTAGGGTGAACACTTTCTTGAAATTATTATGAGGGATCATCTTATTTACTACCGTCGTTCTAAGTAAACAAGATGCAAAACATGATAAACATCACATGCAATCAAATAATAAACGTGACATGATATGGCCAATATCATATAGCTCCTTCGATCTCCATCTTGGAGTTCCATGATCATCTTGTCACCGGCTTGACACCATGATCTTCATCATCGTGTCTCCATGAAGTTGCTCGCCAACTATTACTTCTACTACTATGGCTAACTCGTTTAGCAATAAAGTAAAGTAATTTACATGACGATTCTCAATGACACGCAGGTCATACAAAATTAAAGACAACTCCTATGGCTCCTGCCGGTTGTCATACTCATCGACATGCAAGTCGTGATTCCTATTACAATAGCATGAACATCTCATACATCACATATAGATCATTCATCATACATCACAACTTTGGCCATATCATATCACATAGCACTTGCTGCAAAAACAAGTTAGACGTCCTCTAATTGTTGTTGCAAGTTTTACGTGGCTGAATTAGGGTTCTAGCAAGAACGTTTTCTTACCTACGTTAAAACCACCACAACGTGATTTGTCAACTTCTATTTACCCTTCATAAGGACCCTTTTCATCGAATCCACTCCAACTAAAGTAGGAGAGACAGACACCCGCCAGCCACCTTATGCAACTAGTGCATGTTCGTCGGTGGAACCGGTCTCACGTAAGCGTACGTGTAAGGTTGGTCCGGGCCGCTTCATCCCACAATACCGTTGAAGCAAGATAAGACTAGTAGCGGCAAGAAGAGTTGACAACATCTACGCCCACAACAAATTGTGTTCTACTCGCGCAAGAAGAACTACGCATAGACCTAGCTCATGATGCCACTGTTGGGGAACGTTGCAGAAAATTAAAATTTTTCCTACGGTTTCACCAAGATCCATCTAGGAGTTCATCAAGCAACGAGTATTCAGATTAGATAGCATCTACATACCACTTTGTAGATCGCAACGGAAGCGTTCGAGTGAACGTGGATGAGGTAGTCGTACTTGCCGCGATCCAATTCACCGATGATCTAGTGCCGAACGGACGGCACCTCCGCGTTCAACACACGTACGGAAAGCGTGACGTCTCCTCCTTCTTGATCCAGCAAGGCAAAGGAGAGGTTGGGGATGAAGGCTCCAGCAACAGCACGACGGCGTGGTGATGGTGGAACTGCAGTACTCCGGCAGGGCTTCGCCGTGCTCAATGGAGGAGGAGGAGGTGTTGGAGAGGGAGAGGGAGGCGCCAGGGCAATGGGTGATCAGCCCCCTCTCTCCCCCCCTTTATATAACCCCCAAGGGGGGGCGCCTGCCCTAGGAGATGATATCTCCTAGGGGGGGCGGCGGCCAGGGAAGGGGGGCTTGCCCCCCAAGCAAGGGGGGCGCCCCCTTTAGGGTTTCCCTCCCCCCAAACCCTAGGCGCATGGGCCCATGGGGGGGGAGGCGCACCAGCCCCCTATGGGCTGGTTCCCTCCCTTATACAGCCCATGGGGCCCTCCGGGATAGGTGGCCCCACCCGGTGGACCCCCCGGGACCCTCCGGTGGTCCCGGTACAATACCGATAACCCCGAAACTTGTCCCGATGTCCGTATGATGACTTTCCATATATAAATCTTTACCTCCGGACCATTCCGAAACTCCTCGTGACGTCCGGGATCTCATCCGGGACTCCGAACAACATTCGGGTTACTGCACATACATATCCCTACAACCCTAGCGTCACCGAACCTTAAGTGTGTAGACCCTACGGGTTCGGGAGACATGCAGACATGACCGAGACGGCTCTCGGGCAATAACCAACAGCGGGATCTGGATACCCATGTTGGCTCCCACATGCTCCACGATGATCTCATCGGATGAACCACGATGTCAAGGATTCAATTAATCCCGTATACGATTCCCTTTGTCAATCGGTATTTTACTTGCCCGAGATTCGATCGTCGGTATACCAATACCTCGTTCAATCTCGTTATCGGCAAGTCACTTTTCTCGTTCCGTAATACATGATCCCGTGATCAAACACTTTGGTCACATTGAGCTCATTGTGATGATGCATTACCGAGAGGGCCCGGTGATACCTCTCCGTCAAGCGGAGTGACAAATCCCAGTCTCGATCCATGTCAACCCAACAGACACTTTCAGAGATACCCGTAGCATACCTTTATAGTCACCCAGTTACGTTGTGACGTTTGGCACACCCAAAGCACTCCTACGGTATCCGGGAGTTACATGATCTCATGGTCTAAGGAAAGGATACTTGACATTGGAAAACTCTAGCAAACGAACTATGCGATCTTATGCTATGTTTAGGATTGGGTCTTGTCCATCACATCATTCTCCTAATGATGTGATCCCGTTACCGATGACATCCAATGTCCATAGTCAGGAAACCATGACTATCTGTCGATCAACGAGCTAGTCAACTAGAGGCTCACTAGGGACATGTTGTTGTCTGTTATTCACACATGTATTACGATTTTCGGTTAACACAATTATAGCACGAATAAAGACAATTATCATGAATAAGGAAATATAATAATAATGCTTTTATTATTGCCTCTAGGGCATATTTCCAACATCTATGATCCTGATAGTGAAGATTCTACGATTTACGATCCTAGCATCGAAGCTCCGATCCGATTCAGAATCACAATTATGACAACCTTGACTACAAGCAATGCCGAGATGGGGCTGGAACTCCGGCATCATCATTGTTGGAAGCGCCGCCGCCCAAAGACCCTAATCTACACCTATCTCAAATTAGTTCTCTAAAAAAATGTGTTCACACAGTTTTTTTTGGTGTAATTGCTTTTACTATACTACTAGCATGCAATAGACAGGGGCGACACGAGCGGACCCCAATTCACCGCCACCAACCCCTCGCCGCTGCCGGAGGATGCGGCCGGGCTAAGCCCGCGCGCGGACGGCAGAGGCGTGGCTTCCTCTCCTCGCGGTGGCGCGGGCTCTGTCGGGCTCTGAACTGGCATCTTCAGTTAAAGCTCTGCAGAATTTTAACATGTGCCCATTCTCATAAAATTGTAGTAATAAGCAAAACGGACCGGCTTGTCTATTGATGGAACACTACTGTGATGTTATTTGTCTGTGTATGGCAGTGCTACTCCTAGTGGTCATCATGGCAGAACTTAACTCATAAGAGTGTACATGTAGAATATTGGGCTTTAGTTGCTTGGTTGCTGGGCAATCATGGTTTGCTAAGTTTATTTGGTTCTTTATCAATAAATATCGGTTCCTGTACTATATTTCTAGGTATTTAGCTCCTGGATGCATTTCTCTGCTGTTGGTTTCTTCGTAGAGAGTATTCTGAGATATGGTCTGCCTGTACGGTTCCTGGTAAATTTTCCTGGCTGTTATTTGATAGCCAGCTTTATCTTTCACATCTGATCTGTAACTAGTTTTTACAGCAGACAACTGCGATATTCCCTAGGCTGCAGTCCATTGGCTTTGTTACCCTGCTTATGTCATTCACTAACCGAGTCTTTGAATTGCAGCAGCTACTGGGGATCCGAAGATGACGTGGGCATGGCTGCTGGCCTGGGAGGCGAGACAGAGTCTCACCCTTACATCTCCTTCACCATAAACTTTGTTTGAGGGTGTTTGATGTATATTATTCTGTGACACCAATTCTTTCATGGCATATCAGCTTTGGTTTATACTTCTATAGTAGATGATCCGCGCTGATCAATAATGTAGTTTTCTGGAGAACCTCGAACGTATCCTAGCACAAAGTGGGACTTCTCTTTTTAGTTCTCCTGCGATGTTGCAACTGTTTACTTTTTGTGCAGTGTTGTATTACTGGGTACATTATTGTAATTTTGAGTAACCAAAATCAATAATAATAAAATCAAGGTGAATAAGCTGGGTAATATAAACAGTTATGTTGTTCACTGGTGTGGATTTGTTTGACAAGTAGATGACCTCTTTGCCCCCTTGTTGGTTGTTAAGTGTATTGGTCAGCCAAAAAGTTAAATACACAAATTTGTATCATTGATGTTCACCAATACAGAGTGACATATAGAAAACATTCATACAAGTTTTGTTTTCACTAAATTCTACTCCCTCCGTAAAGAAATATAGGAGCGTTATATTTCAATGATCTAAACCCTTTTATATTTCTTAACAAAGGGAGTATCTAACAAGAAGTTGCTCATGCATGGAAATACATTTCGCCGAAAGGTAATAAAAACGCACTTCAGCAAAATCAGTCCATACAACTTATGATCCAAAATAACCATCTAAGCAAGCAATGGGACCTTGCACATTACGTGGCATAAGAAATCCCAGTAGTTCTGAATAATATTACACCATTAATGGGTATGACAGAGCAGAATACATCTATTTTATGAGACAAAACCGTGTGACACGCACAACACCACCGACGGTGCGAAGATACAATACAATACATCAATAAGTTCTAAATGGCGACGTGTTTGACAATACAATATAGCAATAAGTTTTTCAGGCCCCTTAATCTTGTAGCAGTATCTTTGGTAGTTCTTGCTTAATTCACACCCGTGGTCCGAACCATTTTTGCCAAGTAACAACAGAAATGACATACAACCTGTCATATAGGTTGTCGAGTAGCCCAAAGTAAGCATACCTCCATTTCTTGATGAAGAGAAGTCCGAAGAACACCATCCAAGCACCCACCACAAAACCAATAATTGATCCAAGAAGACAATCTATTTGAGACAAGCCATCTTCCGGCAACCTTGTTGGATCTCCGTTGGTGGGCGGATCCCTAGGCGGACCAGGACATTGCATTGGAACTGGATGTCCACAAAGACCAGGATTTCCAATGTACATAGAGGCTGGATGATCTGTATTGAGGGTGTCCAGTTGATGCCCTGTGGGTATTCTTCCAGACAGATTATTGTATGACAAGTTTAAATAGCTCAGGTATGTCAAATCTGATAAGCTCCAAGGGATTTCACCACCTAGTTTGTTCCTCGAGAGGTCAAGAGACTCCACTAATCGAAGTTTTCCAATATTATACGGGATATTTCCACTCAACAAGTTTGATGATAAATTCAAACTTATGAGACCAACAAGGGAGCTTACTTCCTCTGGGATTTCTCCAGTCAAATTGTTGCAAGACAAATCAATGCTCATCAAAAGTACAATATTGCCCCCATATTCAAGCTCTTGCCCTTTCATCACCACCGTGATGCTAACATTAATCATTCCTACATCATAGGAGCGATACTCACCCTTGTTTGCTTCTACGAAAGGATTATCAAATGTTGATATTGTCTCAGTGCTACTCAACGCTTTCAAGTTTTCTATATGTTGTGGTATGGCCCCAGAAAAGTTATTATTGGACAGATCCAGAATCCGAACATTGTGAAGTCCCATTATTTCAACTGGAATGTGACCAGAAAAGTTGTTCGATCTTAATCGTAGCATAATCAAACCTGGCATGGCTTCAGTGATCCACCTAGGCAACTCTCCGGTGAATCTATTTTGAGTTAGATCGAGGAAACTAAGACTTGGACATTGTCGTAGGGGCAAAGGAAATCCACTTGAAAAATTGTTGTTGCTTAGAAAAAGAATAGTGATATCCAAACCGAAAGAACTCGGTGAAATGAATTTTGAAGAGTTATTGCCAGATGGGTTCTGCTGTTTCAGCTCTTTTTGGCCACAATCAGGAAGTTCCTTCGAAAGCAGATTGTTTGAAAGATCTAAGATCTGCAATTTCTGCCATCGACAAATCGACGTCGGTATAGTCCCGGATATAGCATTGGAAAACAGAACTGCAACTTCCAAATTCTCAGCTCCTAAATCTGCTACAAACCCATTTAAGAAGTTTCTAGATATGTCCAATACCTTAACTGTGCTTGGCAACTTGGGTATCAAACCTGTCAGTAGATTTGACTGCATTAAAAGTGTAGTCATGGACATGAACTCCAGATTGTATGATAAGTCACCGCTAAGTTGGTTCAAGGAGATATCCAACGTTATAGCTTCAGAAAAGGTAGTCCAAAACCAATCTGGGACTCTATCAATTAGACCTGTGTTTGGAATAATAAGTTCACGGATGCCCTTCTGCCATCGAAGCCATTTAGGAAACTTGGGACCCAAATTACAATATGATAACCTTGCTGATTCCAAGTTGAACAGAGGTACCCAATGTGAGTCAATACTAACTTCCAAATAGTTATAAGATAAGTGAATGTACTTTAAATTCGTCAAACCAACAAAATGATCTTCTGTCATTACACCACTCAAGTTGTTGAACCCAAGGTATAAGTAAGTCAATTTTGTAAGTGTGCCAATCTCCACGGGCACTGAACCGCCCAAGTTGTTGAACGAAAGGTCTAGGTAAGTCAATCTTGTAAGCTTGCCAATCTCCGTGGGCACTGAACCTCCCAGGTTGTTTTGCTGAAGGTCTAAGTAAGTTAAATTTGCAAGCGCACCAATCTCCATTGGCACTGAACCGCTCAAGTGGTTGTGACTGACATCAAGCATGTTTAAGCTGGTTAGGTTTGACACAAATTGTAATGTCGTGCCAATGATGTTGGCATCCGGCAGAATCAACTGCTGCAAATTCTTCCAAGAGCAGTTGGGTATCGAGTGTATCACCTCTTTTATGTCGATGCTGATGTTGTTGCGGTTGAGATCCAGAGACCTTAGATTACACATTTTTTCCAGTGCTCCTGGTATCATCCCATCAACGTTGTTGAATCCAAAGGCAAAGTTCTCTAACAAGGTCAAGTTTCTCAGCTGGTTAGCAAACGTGCCTGATAATCCACAACCCTCTAGGTCAAGGCTCCTGAGGCTGGTTACATTCCATAACCAGTTGGGTGCAGCTGGACCGCTGAAATTGTTGAAAGAGAGGTCAAGCTCCTCAAGGACTGTAAGGTTCTGACGTAGTACAAACGACGATGGAACATTACTCTTAGTAAGGCCACACTGAAACAGAAGAAGTACAGCCAAATTAGGAAGCGCGTTGACCGTATGGACCCAGTCAACGACTTCATCGAGGCCGACCACGCCCATGTTAAGGTGCTCTAACGATCGGAGACGGGCTAACCAAGATATATCCTTTGAGTACTGAAAACCGGCCATAAGAGTGCCTTGTATGTCAAGCTGCACTAGGTTGGAGAGGTTGCCTAGCTGAGGAGGCACTAGACCATGAAAATACGTGTTGGAGAGGTTGAGATAAGTCAAACTCCGGAGAGAGCCCAAGAATCCCGGCATAGCCTTTGCATCTCCGAGGAGATAGTTCTGGCTAAGGTCGAGATACTTGAGGCGTCGGAGAGCAAGCAGAGAAGGAGATAACTGACCACGCAGTGAGTGGTTCTCAGGGTCATCGCCAGTAAAATAATGCACCATTGGATCATCGTAGTGGAGGTCGAGCTTGATGACGTGGCCTGTCCGGCGGCTGCAGGTGACGCCGCTCCACCGGCAGCAGTCGTGGTGTCGTTGCTGCCATGAGACGAGGCGATTGCCCGGGTCGCCTGTGATGCCGGCCTTGAAGGAGAGCAGCGCGACCCTCTCGGCTGGGATGCAGCCTCCGTTTGATGTTCCGCTCGCGTTGATAGCGACGGAGGAGGAGGTGGTGGTGGTGCTGGCTGTAGCTAGGGCTAGGATGATGGTTAGCAAGAGGAAGCTTGCTGCAACCATTTCGTTGCTCCGGGCTCGGCCGGAGGAAACATGGTGGTCATGGGCATGGCGAGTGTGTGTCCAAGAAGAAAACTGCAGTGCCGTGTCTTGTAGGGGCTACCACAACTTTGGGTTGGGTGATATGCACCAGTTGTGCCAATCAGTTAGAGCATGGTATGGTCATGGACTCACGATAGAGTTTCCACCGGATGAAGAGTCAAATCACAGTAGAAAAAATTGGCCGGGTGCCGTGTCTTGTAGGGGATACGGGCTACCACAACTTTGGATGGGTGACACACACACACGCACACTATGTTGGGCCAATCAGCTGCAGCTGTGGCTGTCAATTTGTCACTCTCTTAGTGACCGGGAAGACCTAAGCGTTCATGTTTCAAACCAATCAAATACTACTAAGTTAGTGGATGACTTCATCGAAGACCTATATGTTGCAATCAAATCCAACTAATTATCAACCTATTTGAACCAACACGTCAGATTGTTAGAAGTAGAACACGATAGATGGTTTGGAAGACAATTCAGATGCCATTCTGACTCCTCAAAAATAATAAAAAGGGCAGGGGTGCCCCGAAAGAATGAACGTAAGACTTTTGCCGCCTCGATTTGAGCGAAACATGTGAGGTGGAGTCATTGGGCTGGCGCCGGAACACCGCGATGTCAGGACCCAGCCTGCCTGTCTCTAATCCAGTTAAGTTTGAATCGTTTGGTTTTGGCGCCAAGCAACACGAGCCGGCCATCATCCATACTGCGCTTCCCCTTCCTCCATACCATTTCGCAGCGTTATGATGAAGCGGAAGACGTCGATCTGGCATCGGACGGCACCAAGGCTCTCAGGTGTTGCAGTTTACCTTTCCAGCAAAGGCTAGTGGCCAACCACTCTGTTTCTAATTTTCTTTCGTTTTCACCCCGTTTGTAAGGCTACAAAAGCCAAGGTTCGAGAGATATCCAGACCATTCTGCTTGTATTGGAGTAAAACCTAGCTGCCAGTGTTTCTGGTTGCGCTTAGGTGCAGCTGAACTTCTCCTAAATTCCTCGCAATTAAGCTCCAAATTCTCTATGTTTTGTTGCTGTGTGTGAGTGTTACTGAATCTAGTTCTTCAGCCCTTGTTGGGTCTGACAATTGGTAATCAGAGATTGGCTTATCCTTGGCGGCGCATGGATCTGGGTGCCGAAGAGGAGTTGGAGGCGCGTAAAATCCTCCTTTTCTCCCCTGATCCTGACGATGGTGCGGCAGGGAGGTGTTGGCGGCGGTGCTTCATTCGGTTCCCTGTCACTAACTGTTTGCATTGGATGTAGCTTACTTCCTGCTTTGCCTTTGTCTGTTTGGTTCCCTCTCACTATCTATTTGCGTAGCTAGTTTCACGATTATTTAGTCATCTGTCCCCTTTTCTGACACCAATTCTTTCATGGTATGTCAGTTTCGGTTTATACTTCTGTAGTAGATGATCCGCGCCGATCAATAATGTAGTGTTTCAAAGATCCTCGAACGTATCGTGGCACAAAGTGGGACTTCTTTTTTTTTTTTTGTTCTGCTATGCTGTTGCAACTGTTTACTTTTTGTGCAGTGTTGTATTACTGGGTACATTATTGTAATTTTGAGTAAGCAAAATCTATAATAATAAAATCAAGGTGAATAAGCTGGGTAATATAAACAGTTATGTTGTTCACTTGTTTGACAAGTAGATGACCTCTTTGCCCCCTTGTTGGTTGTAATGTGTATTGGTCAGCCAAAAAATCAAATACACAAATTTGCATACTTCCAAATTGAAACGTTGAATAGGAGATTGTATTGAAGAAAGTGTTCTCTTCATTACTTCCTTGCCTGTTGCCTCTGAAATAGTTGATAACTGTTCTGCCTCTCATCAATAGGTGACAACATTGATGATCACCAATACAAAGTGACATTTAGAAAACATTCATACAAAGTTTTTGTTTTCACTAAACTCTATCTAAAAGAAGTTGCACATACATCGAAATACATTTTGCCGAAAGGTAATAAAACCGTACTTCAGCAAAATCAGTCCATACATCTTATGATCCAAAACAACCATCTAAGCAAGTAAGGAGGCTGTGCACAGTACGTGGCATAAGAAAATCCAAGTTGTTCTAAATAATATCACACAATTAATGGGCGTGCCATAGCAGCATACATTTGGTTTATGAGGCGAAACCATGTGGCGTGCACAACTACGACTGGCGGTACAATGGTACAGTACAATACATCAATAGCAGGAAATACTGTGTTTTCTTCATTACTTCGTTGCCCCCGAAATACTACCTCTGTTGCCTGCTATTGTCGTCTAGGTCACATTGAATGCCATGAGATAAATAATGTCGACCACCAATACAAAATGACAAATTTAGAAAACATCCATACAAAAACTAAAGTCTTCTTTTCACTAAATTCCGCCTAACAAGAAGTTGCTCGTACATGGAAATCCATTTCGCCGAAAGTAATAAAAGCATGCTTCAGCAGAATCAGTTCTTACATCTTATGATCCAAAATTACCATCTAAGCAAGCAAGGCGATGTTGCACATTACATGGCATAAGAAATCCAAATAGTTCCAAATAATATTACAGAATTTATGGGCATGCCATAGCAGGATACATTTATTTTATGAGACGAAACTGTGTGGCATGCATAGCTACCACCGGCGGTACAAAGATACAGTACGATACATCAATAAGTTCTAAATGACAAAGTGTTTGACAATACAATATAGAAATAAGTTCTTCAGGCCCCTTAATCTTGTTGCCATAACTTTGGTAGTTCTTGCTTAATTCATATCCGTGGTCCGAACCATTTTTGCCAAGTAACAACAGAATTGACATACAACCTGTCATATAGGTTGTCGAGTAGCCCGAAATAAGCATACCTCCATCTCTTCATGAAGAGAAGTGCAAAAAACACCATCCAAGCGCCCACCACAAAACCAATAATTAATCCTTGAAGAAAATCCATTTGAGAGAAACCATGTTCAACCCATCCTGTTGAAGCTCCATTGGTGGGCAGATCTCTAGGAGGATCAGAACATTGCCTTGGAACTGGATGCCCACAAAGACCAGGATTACCAATATACATAGAAGCCGGATCATCTGTATCGAGGATGTCGAGTTGATGCCCTGAGGGTATCCTTCCTGATAAATTTCATGATGACCTATGAAAGGAATCTTTTGGAATATCAGAGGTCTAGCTGACTTGGCTAAACGAAGGTTCTTGGCAGAAACAACAGTGGAGCAACATTTAGATTTTTATTGCTCTTTTAGTAACACGACCGGATAATTTTACCTCACAATTTCTTGGAACTCTAGCCGGAGGAATTGATTTTGACTGGCACGTCTTACCTCCTAGAGGAAGATCTGGTGGGATCTTACTAGGAGTTCGATGTGTAACACTTGAGGTCCTTAACATGGTCCGGGAGATTTTGAGGTTAAGTTTCGGGTGAGATCAAAATTGGATGGTTCCCGATGGTCTCTCGTGGCTGTGTATGGAGCAGCACAAACTGAACTTAAACCAGATTTCTTAGCCGACTTGGTGCGGATTTGTGGAGATGAGACTTTACCGATCCTTGTCGGTGGTGACTTCAATATAATTCGAAGGAGAGATGAAAAGAACAATGACAATTTTGATGGTCGGTGGGCTATGATGTTTAATATGATTATCGAGAGTCTTAATTTGAGAAAAATTGAACTCACCGGTAAACAATATACTTGGGCCAACTCGTTGCCCACTCCAACGTATGAGAAGTTGGATAGGGTACTTGCTAGTGTGGAATGGGAACAAAAATATCCTTTGGTGTCGGTTCATTTGATGCAAAGAGCGATCTTAGATCATACACCACTGCTTGTAGACTCGGGCTAGGCCACGCATGTTGCGAACAAGAATGCTTTCTCTTTCGAACTTAGTTGGTTCGAGAAAGAAAACTTCTTGGAGATCACCGCATGTGAATGGGCAATTCCGGTTAGTGGAAGCACTAGTCTTGAGAGATGGCAAAATAAGAGCCGTCATTTGAGGCAGTTTTTGCGAGGTTGGGCCAGAAACGAAAGTGGGCTTTACAAATAAGAAAAAGAGAGACTTACTCGTTTGATCGAAGCTTTAGATTTAAAAGCAGAAAGTAACCTGCTTACGGTGAATGAGCAAAGACCCAAGTCCGAAGCTGAGCTAAGCCTTCGAGCGCTTCTTAGAGAAGAGGAGCTCAAATGGGCACTGCGGGCCAAAGTGCGTAAGGTTGTCCAGGGGGATGACAATACACAATGTTTCCATATGATTGCGAATGGCAAACATAGGAAGAAAAAAATCATTCAGCTTGAACGGGACGAGGGGACAATTATGGGGCATGAGAACCTGAAAGCTTATGTCTCTAATTACTATAAACAATTGTTTGGCCATCCAGGAGCAAGTACGGTGTCCCTAGACGAATCTGTAATTGGAGATATTCCTCAACTCCAGGTAGAAGAGAACGATATTTTAGCTGCACCGTTTACTGAGAAAGAGATTCTGGATGCAATCAAATCGAATAAAGCACCGGGACCAGATGGGTTTCCAGCTGAATTCTATAAGAAATGTTGGCATATTATTAAGGATGATCTTATGCCTATGTTTCATGATTTCTTTAACGGTCATTTAGAGTTGTTTCATCTTAACTTTGGCATGATTACGCTATTGACAAAGAAAGAAGAGGCAGTTCGAATTGAACAATTCAGGCCAATTTGTCTTCTTAACGTGAGTTTCAAAATCTTCACAAAAGTGGGTACCAATAGATTGACACAGATCGCGCATTCTGTGGTACAACCGAGCCAAACAGCGTTCATGCCAGGACGACATATACTTGAAGGGGTGGTCGTTTTGCATGAAACGCTACATGAAATTCATTCGAAGAAGCTAAATGGGGTTATCTTTAAAGTGGATTTCGAGAAGGCGTATGATAAAGTTAAGTGGCCTTTCCTACAACAGGCAATGCGCATGAAAGGATTTAGCGAGGTCTGGCTGGACCAAGTGGGTTCTCAAGTCCAAAAGGGTAGTGTCGGAATCAAGTTTAACGATGATATCGGTCATTATTTTCAGACACACAAGGGTTTGAGACAAGGAGATTCCATGTCTCCTCTCCTGTTTAATATAGTGGCCGATATGTTAGCCATTCTTATTGGTAGGGCGAAGCAGCACGAACAAGTGGAGGGGCTAGTTCCTCATCTGGTTGATGGAGGAGTATCCATCCTATAGTATGCTGACGACACCATCCTATTCATGGACGCGCCGCACGTCGTGCTTGTCCCGAAACCATGTGTCCCAGAGAGCGGAGTCGACGGCGTACCTGGGGTCGTATTAGAGGTCGCCAGGCAGGAGGCAGCGGCGTTCGATCTCCTCGCGGCGGGCACGGCCGCTCATCGGAACCGGCGGGATCGGCACCCGATCCGCGGACAGGTGCCAGTTATTGGGCAGGTGAACATCGCTTCAGGGGAGCGGCGTCATGGTCTCCCCATAACGGCAGCAAACATCCGCGTGGATGTAGTGCCGGTCGCGCTCGCCGTCGGCCGTAGGGGTGATGGTGAATGCAGGCGGCGCGGGGGGCCTCCATGGGGTGGTGCGGGCTCTGCTTTGACGGCGCAGCGGTGGTCCGAGGACGAACCAACCTCGTGGTCGTGCGCCCTCTTGCGCCCGGTGCTCCACCACACCATGGCTGTCGACGGGCGGCGAGCTCGAGGAAGGGGAGGGGAGAACGAGGGTCTAGGTGTCGGGTTTCGAGGAGGCAGCAGGACTGGAGTGGGAGCGTGGACTGCGGGGATGTTTGGATCATGCCACATTTGGCGAAGGTTTTCGCCGCCCGGATCTCGCCAACGAGCGGGCGTAGAAACTGAACTGGATGACCAAAATATTGGCGTGGTTCAGAATCGTTGGCGCTGATCCAAACGAACCCCGTGGGAGCTGTCAACGACCAAAAATTTGGTTGGGCGAGCCGCAGCTGTAATCCAAACAGCCTCTGCGACCGGTCCACGGCTTCCCATTTAAGAAGGACGGCGACCGCTCGCCTGGGCGTATGACAGGTGGGGCTGACTGCGCGTACGCAGTTTAGTTGGGCGGTGGGAGGTAGGTGGCCGCCTGCCACGTGGCACTGATGCGGACGAGAGGCGCGTCCATTCGCTATGCGTCTGGACCCAAACCGGGCGCATATTTGCGCTCGAAATGGGTCGGGCGGACATAAAACGAATAAGATGGGTTCAGACCGTCGCGCGCTGGGCCGTGGGGTCTATGCAATTTGCCCCAAGTGAGCGGGGCCGGACGGGAACCACTTGGTTACAGATAATACCTGTCGTGAACCAAACGAGCAAAGGAATCGCAACTAGATTATTTTATGGGGACCGCTACGCGTCCGTCAGCGGATCTTTTTGAAAGATCGGCCGGGTTGATAGCCCCCAAATCTGGCGTTATTTTCTTAAGCGTTATTTGTGCAACAAAGATCATGCTGCAGAAAAATATTTTGCAATAAAGGTTGTGTTATAGTTTTTTTTCCTGTCTTTCACATTTTGCAACATGGATGATGTTTTTTTTTGCGGAAGGATTTTTGCAACAAGAATGATGTTGCGGGAAAAAATATGAAAAAAGATCAAGTTATATACAAGCTGGCCACTTGTTGGTGGTTCATATGTTTGTAACATAGCCTGTGTTACAAATTTGTGTGTGCAACATGCTCAATGTTACAAAAGTTGTTGAAGTGTCCCAAATAGCGTTACGTGTCCTATAATTAAAATTAAATCGGACGGCCACGGAGGTGGTGGATACGAGTGACTCATCCGCCGGTTGGAAGGTAATGGTTTCCCTTATTTTATTTGAACAGGAAAAAAAGAACTAGTAGTACCAGATCAGGAGGAGGGCCAATGACAAGGGAGCACACGGATCGTGTGTTTCCTCTAATGGGCTCCCAGCCCTCCGATGCGGGGCGCAAAAAATTCCAACGAGCGTCACACCTTTTTATGTCCCGGTCGGGAAGGAGGCTGCGCGTGGGTCCCACCGCCCTAGTATTTACCGCGTCTGGCTGACCGCCGCCTCCCGCGGGGCAGGTAAATCGGGAAAGCGTCCAAGGTAGTTGGCCGCCGCACCCGCACGTGACGTGACGTGAGGACGGTTCTGCCGCCACTGCAGGTGGGACAGGACGGGGCAGGGCAGCTGAGCTGAGCTCCGTCTCAACCAAGGAACGGGCCGAGGATTCAGCTCGGTTGGGCTAAAAACGGACGGAGCCTATCTTATTTTGGAAGCCTACCCTACCCGACTGCTTAACCTCTCCAAGGGTGCCTCTTTCTTCTCCTCTCCAGATCTCCCCTTCTCCTCTTCCTCGGATCGGAAGCAATAACTATGCACACGACGATGGCCATGCCATGGCCTTCGAGGGAGGTCGGAGCGACCTTCGTATCGTTAGGCTCTGGTCATGGCCGTGGTGGCCGCCATGCCATGGTGCTGCCCTTGTCCAAGAGAAACCAACCAACCGACCGCTCCGTCTCATGGATTCCCTCAGGTGGTCGTGCGTTCTGCTCTGCCAAGGTGGTGGTGGCGTAAGATTGTTCAATTTGTGAAATTTCTGCCTAATTTCTTTTCAAGTTTCTAAAGATTTCTTGCATCGGTTTTTCAGCAAGGCTTGGGTTCTTCACAGAGGGATTATCTACGAATTGGTTCATCTTTTTCAGATTCTAGCATCAAGCCACCTTTCTTCAATCAGTTTTGCTAGAACTCATCTAGATGAGATTTAATTTGGTCTCATTCACCTTTTATAGCCATTGGAAGTGATGCTATAAGATGCGTGTGTGCTGACGTGGATTATATCCGTTCTTGTTTTCCAAGTGAATGAGACCAAATTATGTCTCATCTAGATGAGTTCTAGGTACTCCCGGCCTTCTTCAATATCGATTTGGTTCAATTTTGTCACAACAACAACAACAAACAACAACAAGCCTTTAGTCCCAAACAAGAACTCCCCCGTCCCCCCTTCGTCCTCCTCGCCCGCTCTCAAGGTAGGAACTCCCCGATTCGACCCCCCTCTTTCTGGAGGATTTGATTTGGCGCTGCTTGATCTAACCTTCTGTCGGTGCTGCGCAGCGCGTGGCCATGGCTGCCTGCCTTCGGTCGCTGGCCGCGGGGCTTCTCCAGCCGGCGCGTCCCCTCAGCGAGCGGATCTTGCACCTCACGCAGATGCTCTCCGTCGTCCTGGCGGAGGACTGCTACCTTCAGGGCCACTATGGGTTTCCGACTGCGCCTACGGCTCTCGTACCATCAGGGTATTTTCACTTCGTTTCCTCTGATGAATGAATGGTCAAGATCCGGTTCGTCCTGGTTGTTTGGGAAGTAACCTGAACGCTTCTGCTGCAGGTCACCAACTTTGGGCGAGGTGCTTCGTGAGGCGGGCAAGAGGTTTTCTGCGTCTGTGATTCCCGAGGAGTTCCGCTTGGCCTTTCCATCGTCCATTCTTGAGGTACCCTAGGAGAAGTAGCTACGAATGAATTATTGGAGTGCTGCCCATATATAGTCACACGCTAGTTCCAGTAGGATCGTGTAGGATTTGTTGGACCTGTAGGCAATCTGGTGACCTGCCTGCCATGTGGAAGACATGCACTGTGCATGTTTCCTGTTGTAGTATCTGGTAGGACTGATGCATGGACAAGCTTCTGACTCTGTTCACTCTGTTTGGGTTTGGATCATGCAACTTCTGTTGCACTGCTGTCATAACCTTGTTAGGTTTTAATTGTATCTTGTAGTATCAGGTTTTCGTATAAAAATGAATGTATGTGACAGACAGTTGTGACTCTAGGGTCTATTTGTTTTGTGTTCCTTCTGGCATTGCCTTACTTCCGTCGTGTGAGGTCGCCTAAGCATTGCTCTGCTCCCTTGTTGAATTCTGGTCGGTCATGTATTGTGATTTATCCCTTCCTGCACTCCTTCATGGTTAATACTGTTATTGTCATGCCTTTTAATGGCAGAAACCAAATCACCATACTTGTTCTGTTTTTAGGATCCATTTGTTGTCTTGGTATTCTAATTGGATGTGCACCTTCCCCTTGGATCAGTTTGGTGTTGGGTTTACAAATTTTATGACTGCTATTAAGCATATCAGGATTTCTGTGCGTGCAGTGTCAAAGTTGTATTTATATTATGTGTGGCATTGCACAGCATTTGCATCTGTTGTTTTGGTTTTATAAGCTTTGCAGCACTTGTATCTGCACCACCCCCTTTGATCCGTTTAGTGTTGGGTTCACAAATTTTAGAATATTGCAGGACTTCATCTGTTGTCTAGGATTAAGCTATCGCTTGATTCGTACCACTTCATTTTATTTGTTTAGTGTGCGGTGTATAAAGTTTACGACTGATATTTAGCATATAAGAACAGTGTCAAATGAGGCTGTATGTATGTTATGAGTTGAATTGCAGCACTTGCATGGCCATAGTCAAGTTTGTGTATGGAGTTGAGTTCTCTAAATGTGATCGTGCAAGCTCAGATGGGCTTTTATTGGCCCTCTTTACTGTGTGTTGGCCTCTCACATCGGTTTCTTTGTCCACAGCCCCCCTTTACCCTTGGTACTGGCCATGAGAGGCTGCTGGAGAAGCTCGCAGTTAATCCCATCTTTGCAATTGATTGCGCTGCTGATGATGGCTATCTCTTTTCAAAGGATGACGCATCTGATAATAATGAAGGTTTGATTCTGTTTCAAGCAAATAAATTCTGTTTGTGCTGTATTATAAGTGTGCTCTCACCCATGTTGGTTTGCAGATTGTAATGTGCTCTTACTCATGTTGGTTTGCAGATTGCAATAGTATTGAAGCCCTCATAGAAGCTGTGAAACGCAAGTCGAGGTCACTGACGAGGCTGCTACAAGAAGCAGAGGACAAGAAAAGGGAGACCGACAAGAGGAGGAAAGAAGATAACAACAACCGGAGGGAGTGGGAGGATAAGAAGAAAAAGGAGTGGGAGGAGAAGGACAGGGAGGCTGAAAAGATCAAGCAGCAGTTGCAGCAACAGGCTCGGTTCTGGGACAGGGTAACGCTGAGGCTATTGCTGGTCGCCTCTCGCCTGAAGGGGAAGTCCAACATTGTCAGCAAGGAGGAAAAAACTCGCCTGAGCAAGACTCTTAAGGTGATTCTGATGGCTTGACATTGACTTTGGTGTTGCTCCCAAGCATTTGGTATTACTGACTGACATAATATTTTTGGTTTAGACTCTGTTGGTTTTTCTCAGAGCTCCATTGACAGCTATAAGATGCCTGGGAGGCATTTGAAAATGGTGCTGCGGTTTGGCTGTTGGGTGGCGTCTTGCTCTGCGTCAGTTGTTACCTTGGGGAGGTCGATTTCTGGGATATTGTCGAGGGGCGCAAGTTGGCCATCATCAACAAGGCCGAAAGGATGCTGGGCGTGCAGGCACCGCCGGGGAAGTGCTTCTGTGGCGCTGACTTGCCCACCCTCTGCGCTCATTGCGGAGAGGATCTTCCACATTTTCTTATTCGACAAGGTAATGGTGTGCCTGCTGTCCTTTTGATCATTGGTCTGATTTCTGTTGCTGTGCTTCAAGTTGCGTCTTCTTCCTCAGGTGCCGGCCTCGGTAAGGGCAAGGTGGGCGATCTCCCCGAGGCTGCATCTGAGGGCAATGCGGGTGCCGGCCTCGGCAAGGGCAAGGTGGGCGATCTCCCAGAGGCTGCATCTGAGGGCAATGCGGGTGCCGGCCTCAGCAAGGGCAAGGTGGGCGATCTCCCAGAGGCTGCATCTGAGGGCAATGCGGGTGCTGTTGGGGAGGAGGGCAAGTAGGTCAGGGACCGACTTATTGGTAGGTATATGGGTAGGGAGAGAAGGTGGAGTATTGGTTTCGTCTTCTGCTTAGAAGAGTGCTTCTTGTAGGCCTTGCATGGAATCTCTGAGCTTTTGCCAAAGCTTGTAATCTAAATTCTGACTTGCATCCTTGTTTTGCGTTGTTGGCACATGATGTTGCCTGTGAGATGGATGCTCTGAGCTTTTACAAAAGCTAGGATGATATGTTGGTGCAATTCGTCTAATGCAGTCTGCTGGAGCTTATTTGAGTGCTTGTTGGATTTCGTTTGCTTTATTGTATCTGGCATTGCAGTCCCAGGTTGCGTCAATTCCCCAGTTGATCACAGAATGAGCTTGAGCTTGATTCTATTCCAGTGGCATTGTAGCTGTAGCTGTTTTCCATGAATTGCCAGAACGTACAGCACCTGAAGTTGAAAATTGCCAGAGTCATGGATGGTTTTCCAAGAGTTGTTGTAGTTTTTTTTTTTTTTTTTTTTGCGGGGAAGAGTTGTTGTAGTTGAACAACCATGATAGAAGACCAAACCAAGGATCAATTTCCATCGTTTGATCTTTCACATGCCAGTATCCATCCATGAATCTTACCGTTTTGGTTTTTGATGATGAATGAACATGGCATTTCCCGGGGGATCAGTTTCCACTGCTTTCAAATGGTAAGAAACTGCTGTTTGTCTGTGTGTTTTCGGTTTGAATTGGTTTCTTTCATCAAAGGAAAGAGGAATTTTTGTTAGTCTTTACGGAGAATTGGATGATGAAAGGAAGAGAGAGAGAGAGAGAGAGCTCCGTTTCATAAAAAAGAAAAAAAGAGAACGAAAGAGAGCGCTCCTTCACTTCGCGCTCCTCCCTCCCCTTCACGCAGAAGCTCCTTGCGGCGGCGGCAACTTCTCGAGCTCAACTTCATCGTCCTTAAGCAAGCTCCCGGTCCGGGGCGACCTCCTGTCGGTGTTTCTTTTTTTATTTTTATTTTGTCTGTCGTTTTTTTTTTTTGCATGATAATCTGCTGCTGGGTAAGAAGATGTTTGTTTGTTTTTTCGCCGGCATAGTCTATGCTAGATGCACCTATTTATGGGAGGACCGCGGCGACTGAGCTCTTCCGGCCTGTTCCCAAATATTCTTCTACTAACTCCAAAGGTTGCCTTCTTTCTTTATGCGGTGTTTCTCCCCTTCAGAATGAAAATCAGGGCATCATTTTCATCACCACCAAGAGACAAGAGTTACAAGTTCTCTGTCCAGCAATGGGATGGAAGAAATCAGTGTTAAACGACACATATGGTGAACCTACGTGATAACCTTCCTTCGGTCTCCATGATGCCAACCGAATCTAGATAGATTCATAGATAGGGATAGTTTGTTCAAATATTCTGTTATCATTGTAACTAGATATCTCCCTATTCTATCCCTTGTTCCCCAAGTTGTACGCTAACCCAGGGCAGGGAGTTGCGCCCCTGGCTATATAACACGTATCCGTCGCCCAGAGCTAAGGTACGACGTTCTCTCACAATCAGAGCTTCTCACTAGGTTCTGTATGGACTCAGTTTTTCCTGCCCCTGGTTTTATTTTGCAAGGCAAGTACACTGTACATTGGCATGTGCCAGTGGATTGATTGGGCACCTTGACGATCATGTGCCTGCATATCATTTTGTTAACAAAAATACACATCATGACTGTATGTCACCTTCTGAGAGTATCAGCGCCGCTTTCATGCCTTATTTGAACTTCCTCATCGCATTGGCACAAGTTCAATTTGCTTGTACTATGTATGTACATTTATGGGAGATGTTTCTGATCGCATCGGGCAATGAACAGGTACCATACTCCAAGCTTCAAGTTTCATCTCTTCTTTTGGATTGCAAAATGGCACAACCTCTGTAACTTAATGTAAGATGTTTCTCACACAAGAAACGAAACCAAAAAACGTCTTATGTTAAGTTACAGAGGGAGCACAAAGTTATGCCTTATTTGAAATTTCCATTTCCTATATCAACTTATAGCTCTCCGTATGTACTAAAAGTAGGTGATAAGTCTCTTAATTTAAGCTGGAGCGATAATAAAAGTGGGTGATAAGTCTCTTACAGTCTTACTTGTAGTGCAGATTGGGATCATCAACCCTGACTCTAGACATATTGGCCTTCACCTCTAGGATGGATTGTACGTATAAAGTAAGCCCACTGTCTGCTGCTTATATTTTCATGAATTTCGGTTATTCATCCTTGTAAGCTGCACTTTCATACCATCAAGCGAAATTTATATTTTGCTCCTATTTCCTTTTGATGGAACCCCGGTGTGGTAGGTTATGCCGTTTGACAGCAAGGGGCAGCTGAAGAAAGCCTTCAATATCAGGTACCAGTATGGCATTATTAACTGAAAGACGCTGCATATTAAACAATTCATTTAGTGATATTGTCCGGAAATATATGTCAAACTCTGTAGTTTGTAACTAGAATTATTGGGGCATACTGTAACTAGAATGCTTGTGGGATGTCATTTTTCGTTTGTCAGAGGCAAGCATAATGTACACAAAGTCATGCTTTGTTCCAATTTCTCAGTTTTATAATGTATATTGCTCGTATGCTATTGATTTAGAAAAATGCATAAAAGGGTTGCAGTTAGTTTATTACTTTGTCTTTGGTCAAGATAAAGCCTAACATTTCTCATGTCACTATGCGGCTCGAAACCGATATTTCAGTACTTATATCTGTCATTAATGATTCATACTAGAGTTAATGTTTCATTAACGATATTCTTTATGAAACTATTTGACATTAATTTAGACATCTTTACAGTATAGTGCCCTATATTTAGCCTATGTTTGTTCTCAGTGTGGTGATTCACAGGTGGGTCAATAGCAGAGTTATAAACTATCACTGCTCTTGCTTCCTAATACAATTTTTGTCTATTTTGGTGCCATGTTAGATGAGAAATCTTGCATCTCCATTGGTGCCTTGTACTCAATACTTGTGTGAAATTGTCTATTCACCTGGCTATATACCCAGGCTAAAGTATGCCTGCATGTGCAATAAAATGTGTGCACTTACTGCAAAAAAGTTCCAATCATCCTTGGTGTTATTCTTTATTAAAACTGAAAGTTATTCTTTAAATTGAAATTTGCACTAATTTTTCGTTGATCTTGACAGCTGGTAAAGCTGAATCTCCAACCTAATGCAACTGGTTCGGTCGTCAAAGTCCTTGAACGGCATGTGAATCTTAGACCCATTTTGGACTTCTGTGACCTTGATAGGCAGGGGCAAGGTCAGGTGGTCACTTGTTTAGGAGCATTCAAAGATGGTTCCATTCGAGTGGGTAATGGTATAGGTATTAATGAGCAGGTACTCATTGTATTACGAGTAATCAAAATTTTGCAAGGATATTAACAGCAGTCCAACATGTCCAACAATTTACTCCAGAAGTCCAGATAGTTGAGCTGCACATCTTCTCTTGTATAATTAGGCTTCAGTAGAGCTGCAAGGCATCAAGTGACTATGCTCATTGAAATCTTCTTTCTTTTCACAGTTCCATTACATTGCATTAAATCTTTGTGCATCTCTTGGATATAATTGTCGTTGCGTCGCTTCATGATGAAGGGAGACCTAACGGTTCGTGCGGAGGAGGACGACGAGAGGAATGAATTAGTTGGTAAAATGTAAGTATTTTTTCTTTAATTTAAGTTTTGATTCGTTTTTCTCAAGAAGACAAACGACATTTTATACAGGTGAAAAGTTAAAAAATGTTCAAGAATTTTAAAATTTCTAAAAAATGTTCTTGGAATTTGATTTTTTTTAAAATATGAAAGTTCTCAAAAAGTAAAAAATGTTCTCAAATTTAGAAAATGCCTCCGAACGCAATGATTTCATATTCAAAGGAATCATGTATTTTTAAAACTGTTATCCAATTAAATGAGTGAACCCTTTTTCTTACAAAAAGTGAACATTTCTTGAAATTTTGTGAACAAATAATAAGATTCAAGAAAGTTTTTTTGAAATTTTGGATCGAAAGAATAAAATAAAACAAAAGGGAGAAAAAAAGAAAGCAGGTAGAGAAAAAAAAACGTAAAAAACAAATCCAGATCAGAACACTCTTTTTTTGTGAGAAAAAAAAGAGATAAGAACACTCTGCTCTAGAGGGTTCCTAAAACCAGGAAAAACAAGCGCATTGGGCTAGCTCAGTTAGTCCCATTCTGAGAGTGGGCTGGTCCTGGTCATGTTGCAATATACTGGCGCGTCCCACGCAACCCAATGGGTAGGTAGCTTCGCGTCCCATTCTTCTCGGTGGCGGCGGCGGGCGAGGGAGCGAGAAACCCTAACCCTAACCATTTTCAAACGAGGCCATGGTTCGCAGCCCATTCAGAAGATCGCTCGCTCGCTGAAGAAAAACACACTCGGGCGCCTGGTTTGTTTTTCGGGTTGTGCTGTGCTGCTGGTTCAGAAAAGAAGTCTGGCCCCGTTTTTTTTAAAATTTGAATATGTTTGTGAAAAAGTTCATCAGATTTGAAAAAAGTTCATCGGATTAAAAAAAGTTCATTGGATTTGGAAAAAAAGTTCATCGAATAGAAAAATGTTCAATGGATTTGAAAAAAAGAGTTCATCGAATTTAAAAAAGTTCATCGGATTTTAGAAAAAAAGTTCATCGAATTCATTGGATTTGATTTTTTTTCTTCAAATAGAAAAAAGTTCATCGGATTTTAGAAAAAGTTCATCAGTTTTTAAAATAGGTTCATCAAAATGATAAAAATTTCATTCATTTTCAAAAAGAATTAATCAAGTTTGAAAAAAATTATTTGAACTCGAAAAAGTTCATTGAAATTGAAAAAAGGTTCATCAAATTGAAAAGGGTTCATCGATTTAAAGGAGAAGTTCATAAATTAGAAAAAAAAAATTCATCTATTTGTAAACATTTCAGACATTTAAGAAAAAAAGAAGGGGAAAACACATAAAACATAGAGGGTATTTCCTGTATGTATAAAAAGATGGAAAGGAGGTTTGTATTTACGAGTTAGGGCGGTGGCATAGTGGTTCGTGGATTTAGCTATCAATGGACAGATCGTTGGTTTGATTCCTGGCTACGCACAATTTCCCTTGCTCTCCTTTTTTGAGTTTCAAAACAGGGGAAAAACGGTAGTTGGGCCGAGCCCAGCTAGCGCCGCTGCACGCGCCGGTTTGCGAAAACTACTATAGGATATGCCTTTCCTTTCAGCATCAAATGATCTATTCTCAATGGCAGGTTACTGCTATTCTGTCCGGTCGTTTCAGTTGCACTCCTCAGGAGCTAGTGGATCAGGGGAGCCAATTAGCCTTTTTAAATTCTCATCAAATGTAACAAACCACTTTGTTTGCTTCATCTGATAGACCAACTGTTATCAAAGAAGTTACTGAAAGACAGTTGCACTCCTCAGAGCTAGTTGATAGTTTACTTACTTTGCGCACCACGCTTTTACCTCGACATACCCACCCGTAGCTCGTGTTACAATTGTGAATGCTCCTCTAGCAAGTTGGCGCAATTGTGAAATACATTAGACGTGTGTCAAAACAGCGGGTTGGCGCAATTGTGGATGCTCCTCTAGCAAGTTTCCTTTAATTTTAGTTTTTTTTTCAAGACGACAACGACATTTTTTACGGGTAAATTTGTTTTTATAAAATTTTAAGTAATGTTCATGAATTAAAAAATTCAAAAAAATATTGTTGGATTTTTCTAAAAAAATAAAAAATCTTGAAAAATAAAAAATATTTTGAAATTCAAAAAATGTCTTTGAATGCAATGATTTCATATTCAAAGAAATCATGTGTTTTTAAAACTGTTCTCCAACTAAATAAGTGAACCTTTTTTTTTAAAAAGAGGTGAACATTTCTTGAAATTTTGTGAACAATTTTATAAAATTCAAGAATATTTTTTGAAATTTTGGATCGAAAGAATAAATGAAATAAAACAAAACGGAATGAAAAGAAAATAAAGCAGGTAGAGAAAATAAAAAAAACCGTAGAAACATCCAGATCAGAATACTCTTTATTTAATACAGTACACACGCAAGCGCTCATATAGATGCGCATACACTCATCACTATAAACGGGCGCGCGTGCGCGGACACACACACACACACACACTAGCCCTTTGAGCATCCTCGAGATACCGAGCTGATATATTATCTTGAGATTTTACGCAGTCATCGTAGGTGCCGCGTAGTCGACGGGAACGTGTCCTCACACTGAACAAGCATCGCCGAAAATCCTGAAATAAATCTAGGATAAATGCGAGCACCTGAATTTGAACCCTGGTGACGTGGGGATACCACTGTCTTGCTAACAATCAGACACAGGTTGGTTTGCAACAATCTCTCTCTCTTTTTTTGTGAAAAAGAAGAAGAGAACACTCTTCTATAGAGGAGGGTTCTATATAGCTCGTGTTGCAATTGTGAATGCTCCTCTAGCAAGTTTCCTTTTATTCTCAGTTTGGTTTTGGGTTTTTCAAGATGACACATTTTTTTATTGGTAAATTTGTTTTAATACTTTTTACGAAAAGTTAAAATTTTTTGTTGGAGTTTGATTTTTATAAAAGATATATGGAAAATTTTAAATTTTTAAAAAGTTCTAATTTTTTTTTAAAATGTTGTTGGAGTTTGATTTTTATAAAAGATATATGGAAAATCTCAGAAAGTAAAAAATGTTCTCAAACTCAGAAAATGTCTTTGAATGCAATGATTTCATATTCAAAGCAATACTGTATTTTTAAAATTGTTATCCAATTAAATAAGTGAGCCTTTCTTTTAAAAAAAAGAGAGAACATTTCTTGAAGTTTTGTTAACAATTTTAGAAAATTCAAGAATGTATTTTGAAATTTTGGATCGAAAGAATAAATAAAATAAAACAAAATGGAATGAAAAGAAAATAAAGTAGGTAGGGAAAATAAAAAAAACGTAAAAACATCCAGATCAGAACACTCTTTTTTTTAACACGATACAGACGCAAGCGCTCATATAGATGCGCATACACTCACCACTATGAACGGGCGCGCGTGCGCGGACACACACACACTAGCCCTTTGAGCACCCTCGAGATACCGAACTGATGTATTATCTTGAGATTTTACGCAGTCATCGTAGGTGCCACGTAGTCGACGGGAACGTGTCCTCACACGGAACGCGCATCGCCGAAAATCCTGAAATAAATCCAGAATAAATGCGAGCACCAGAATTTGAACCCTGATGGGGTGGGGATACCATTGTCTTCGTAACCATCCGGCGACAAGTTGGTTTGCAACAATCTCTCTCTCTCATCTTTTATTTTGTGCAAAAAAAAGAGAGAGAGAAGAGAACACTCTTCTTCTATAGAGAGAGGAGGGTTCCTAAAACGAGGGAAAACAAGTGCATTGGGCTAGCCCAGTTAGTTAGTGGAGGAATGGACTAGCCCATTCTCTCACAGTGGTGGTGGGCCTGGTGGTGGATATACTGGCGTGTCGGGCAGGTTCGCGTCCCATTCTTCTCGGCGGCAGCGGGCGAGGGAGCGAGGAACCCTAACCCTAACCATTTCCGATCCGCAGGGTGGGGGTGGGTAATCCCCATTGCCAGCCTGAGACGAGCGTCAAAACAGCGGGTTGGCACAATTGTGAACGCTCCTCTAGCAAGTTTCCTTTAATTTAAGTTTGGTTTTGTTTTGTTTTTCAAGACGACAACGACATTTTTTACGGGTAAATTTGTTTTTATAAAATTTTAAGGAAAGTTAAATAATGTTCATAAATTAAAAAATTCAAAAAAATATTGTTGGAATTCGATTTTTTTAAATGAAATATCTTGAAAAGTAATTTTTTTGAAATTAAAAAAAATATCTTTGAATGCAATGATTTCATATTCAAAGAAATCATGTGTTTTTAAAGCTGTTCTCCAACTAAATAAGTGAACCTTTTTTTTTAAAAAAAAGAGGTGAACATTTCTTGAAATTTTGTGAACAATTTTATAAAATTCAAGAATGTTTTTTGAAATTTTGGATCGAAAGAATAAATGAAATAAAACAAAACAAAATGAAAAGAAAATAAAGCATGTAGAGAAAATAAAAAAAACGTAAAAACATCCAGATCAGAACACTCTTTTTTTAACACGGTACAGATGCAAGCGCTCATATAGATGCGCATACACTCACCACTATGAACGGGCACGCGTGCGCGGACACACACACACACTAGCCCTTTGAGCACCCTCGAGATACCGAGCTGATGTATTATCTTGAGATTTTACGCAGTCATCGTAGGTGCCGCGTAGTCGACGGAAACGTGTCCTCACACTGAACGCGCATCGCCGAAAATCCTGAAATAAATCCAAGATAAATGTGAGCACCAGAATTTGAACCCTGGTGGGGTGTGGATACCACTGTCTTCGTAACCATCATACGACATGTTGGTTTGCAACGATCTCTCTCTTTTTATTTTGTGAGAAAAAAGAGAGAGAAAAGAGAACACTCTTCTTCTATAGAGGAGGGTTCCTAAAACGAGGAAAAAACAAGTGCATTGGGCTAGCCCAGTTAGTTAGTGGAGGAATGGACTAGCCCATTCTCTCACAGTGGTGGTGGCCCTGGTGGTGGATATACTGGCGCGTCGGGCAGGTTCGCGTCCCATTCTTCTCGGCGGCGGCGGGTGAGGGAGCGAGGAACCCTAACCCTAACCATTTCTGATCCGCAAGGTGGGGGAGGGTAATCCCCATTGCCAGCCTGAGACGAGCGTCAAAACAGCGGGTTGGCGCAATTGTGAACGCTCCTCTAGCAAGTTTCCTTTAATTTAAGTTTGTTTTTTTTCAAGACGACAACGACATTTTTACGGGTAAATTCGTCAAGGGCAGAGCTTATGGTGAAAGCCCCTCCTGTGCCGTCTTTGTAACGCCCTCGATGCGGCTATATCTCCCACGTGTCGAAGCACGACTTAGAGGCATAACCGCATTGAAAGCAATGTCGCAAGTGAGGTAATCTTCACACAACCCATGTAATACATAAAGGAAAGAGATACATAGTTGGCTTACAATCGCCACTTCACACAATACATGAGTAAAACATTACATCATACAGATACAATCAAGGTCCGACTACGGAGCCAAAATAAAAGAAGACTACCCCAAATGCTACACAGATCCCCGATCGTCCCCAACTGGGCTCCACTACTGATCAAATGAAATGAAACAACAAAATGAACAAGATCTTCATCGAGCTCCTCCTTGAGCTCGGATGCGTCACCTGCACGGTTTCATCGGCACCTGCAAACTGGTTTTGGAAGTATCTGTGAGTCACGGGGACTCAGCAATCTCACACCCGCGAGATCAAGACTATTTAAGCTTAAAGGTAGGACAGGGTAGTGAGGTGAAGCTGCAGCAAGCGACTAGCATATCTGGTGTCTAACATACGCATATGAGAGCGAGAAGAGAAGGCAAAAGCACGGTCGAACAACTATGATCAAGAAGTGATCCTAGAACAACCTACGTCAACCATAACTCCAACACCGTGTTCACTTCCCGGTCTCCGCCGAGAAGAGACCATCACGGTTACACACGCGGTTGGTGTATTTTAATTAAGATCAACTTCGGGTTTTCTACAACCGGACATTAACAAATTCCCATCTGCCACATAACCGCGGGCACGGCTTTCGAAAGTTCAAACCCTGCAGGGGTGTCCCAACTTAGCCCATTATAAGCTCTCGCGATCAACGAAGGATATTCCTTCTCCCCGGGAAGACCCGATCAGTCTCGGAATCCCGGCTACAAGACATTTCGACAGTAATAAAACAAGTCCAGCAAAACCGCCCGGATGTGCCGACAAATCCTGATAGGAGCTGCACATATCTCGGTCTCAGGGCACACCGGATAAGTCAAGCTACGAGTAAAACCAGACTTCGGGTTTCCCCGAGGTGGCCCCGCAGGCTGCTCGGTTCGGACCAACACTTGAAGGAGCACTGGCCCGGGGGGGGTGGGGGGGCTAAAATAAAGATGACCCTTGGGCTCCGGAAACCCAAGGGAAAAAGGGCATAGGTGAGGCAAATGGTAAAACCAATGTTGGGCCTTGCTGGAAAAGTCTTATTCAAAGCGAACTGTCAAGGGGGTCCCATAAATCACCCGACCGCGTTAGGGACGCAAAATCCGGGAACATAATACCGATATGACGGAAACTAGGGCGGCAAGAGTGGAACAAAACACCAGGCATAAGGCCGAGCCTTCCACCCTTTACCAAGTATATAGATGCATTAATTAAATAAGATATATTGTGATATCCCAACAAGTAAACATGTTCCAACAAGGAACAACATCTCCATGTTCCAACAAGGAACAAACTTCATCTTCACCTGCAACTAACAACGCTATAAGAGGGGCTGAGCAAAGCGGTAACATAGCCAAACAACGGTTTGCTAGGACAAGGTGGGTTAGAGGCTTGGTTTAACAATATGGGAGGCATGATAAGCAAGTGGTAGGCATCGTAGCATAGGCATAGCAAAAGAGCGAGCATCTAGCAAGCAAAGATAGAAGTGATTTCGAGGGTATGGTCATCTTGCCTGAAATCCCACAAGGAAGAAGAACGAGTCCATGAAGAAGACAAACGGACGTAGTCGAACGAATCCTCACAACTCCGGAACGAAACCGAAGCTAACGAGAGAAGCAACCCGGAAACAAACAAACAAACAACATAGTAAACAACCATCACATAAACATGGCATGATGCACAACCAAGTATGATGCATGTCCGGTTTAAATAAGCATGGCATGGCAAAGTGCAACAAACAATACTACAAGTTAAGTGGAGCTCAATATGCAACGAGTTGCATATTGACAAAACACCACAACAATTATTTAGTCCAACTCGTTATAAACTACTCAACAATATTAAATGTTGTTAAACATGGCAAGGGGTGAAGCATATGAAAACTAACTATTTAGGCAAGTTTAAATGAGGCCGGAACAACAAACAACAATTCCGGTAAAACCCCGTATGCATATAGCCGTTTAATGCAAGCAATAATTTTAAGCAATTTAAATGTTGTTATCATGATGCGGATGACTTATACAAGTTATGCATTATTTAATGAAAAACGTTGACATGAGCATGTTATGAAGCATTTGTCACCGTGGTGGAAGAAAAGGGTGCCACGGCAACGAATCCGAAAATGATGCCACGGCAACATATCGGTTCCGGTAGCTCATGGAGATACCGGTGCAAAAGGAAGCATGTCGTGAGCGAGTTAAGCAAGATGGTGGGGTGTTCCCGGTAACCGGGTTCCCACATGTCGACGGCAAGGCAAAGAGGAACGCGCAAGGAACAACTCGGACATGGTGCAAACACGGGCATCTCATACTACACACATTCGTTCTCGGAAGGTCGTCTCAGGGTTATACCTTCGAAGCGTGCATTTTTCGAAGCGGATCAAGTTCGTAGAGGGAAGTAGACGGTCTCGCGATGTAGTGGAAGTAGTGGTACACGTTTCGTAGATGTTCGGGGTCACGGCGAGGACTTGCCAGTCCCGTTCTTGCGATGGTAGTCGTTCACGTTCGTTCGGCGAGGTACTTGATGACTCCAACGTCTTCGGGCGACGGTAGTGGTACACACGAGGGTAGTCGAACTTTACTGATCCGAGGGCTCCGGATGTCGTGGTACTTGTCGGTCCGGGTCTTGGTGTAGATGTACATCGCAACCGTAATGGTACTCGCGGACTTCGGCGCCGGTAGTCGTACACGGGTCTTCGGTGATGGTAGTGGTACACGGTCGTAGAGGAACTTGACGTCCACGGCGTGGTACACAAGTTGTCGGGGTACTTGTCGCATTCTGGTTGTGTGTAGTCGTACTAGGCATCGGCGCGGTGTACTTGGCGATCCAAAACGAAGCACCACAACAGGCCTCCAGACTCCAGTCTTGCGAGACTTGGTATGAACCAACCGAAACAACCAAGACGGTCTTGGCGGTCAACGACGGGATCGATGGTCGCAGGGCGTGGGTCTGCTGCCCGCAACGAGCACAACATGGACGCGGCGGCGGTGCAGCAGGGCGAGGTAGGTAGAGGAGCGGGCGCGACGAGGGAGACGGGGCGCGCGCAGCAGAGGCAAGTGACGACACACGTCGTGGCCCACGGAGAGGTCGAGCAGGATGTCGAGGAGGGCAACAGAGGCTACGGGCGGAGCAGAGGGGCCAAGTCCGTTTGACGAAGGAAGGGACGGAGGGCGACGCAAGCAGGGAGGTGGTGATGGCAGCGGGAAGGTCCGGGGGCACGCGACTGCTTGGTGGCGAGGCACCATGGATGGAGCGCGGAGCTCGGGGAAGATGGACGCTGAGCAGGAGGAGATGAAGGAGGAGAAGCATGGCGCGGCGGCTGCACGGTAGGATGATGGTCGCCGGCAGGGTCCGGTCGCCGAAGGTGGGCAGCGGCGAGGATCCGGGGCGGATCAAGAGGAGAGGCGCTGGGGCGCTCGAGATCGAGGAGGGCTGCGGGGATGGAGCTGTGCGAGCGTGGGGCTCTTGCGTTGGTGGCGGCGCTATCGGGAGGGAGATGGGGATGCTGCGGGAGGGAGAGGGTGAGATCGAGAGGAGGGGGATCGGGTGCCCTGGCCCCCTGGCGGCTAGGGTTAGCAACGGGGGCTGGGCCTCCAGGAGCAAATGGGCTGCGCGGAAGCAGGCCGGCCTGGCTGCTGGGCTCTCTGCTCTCTCTTTAGCAGGAAAAAAAAATATATAGAGAGTTCAAAAGAATTAAAAGAAGAGGCCATGAACAAGAATAAAACGGTGGGGCATATTTGCAAGTGTGTTTATGGGTGACTCCGAAAGTGGAATATTTGATAATAGCTCCCTAATATTGGGAGGATATGTTATAAAGAGAAGTCACCCCTCCCTCGATTTAAATGGAAAGATCCATACGATTTACTTAAAAGAGTTTTGAAACGGTTGCAATATTAATGGCATGATGACATGATGCAATGCAACAAGCAAATAAAACACACGACGATCACGAGAAACATGGAAGGCGTCTGTAGCGTCGGTCTCGGGGCGTTACAACACTCCACCACTACAAGAGGATCTCGTCCCGAAATCTAGAATGGCACCGGAGGGAAAACGGAAGATAACGAGGAGAGGTAAAACTAAGTTGCTTCTTTGACAAACGAGTGAAACCATGAACCTTGAGAGGTTGAACAAAGTGAAAGAAAGAATACAATGGAGATGAGGAGATTGCAAACATTCCGTTAGCAAAGAGGAACAAGGAGCATTCGAGAACCTTGTCAGTTGAAAGACAAGAAACAAGGGCTTAACGAACCAAAGAATATGAAACCACACCGGTTGGAACGAGAAAGAACAATTTCGGCAGCACTCCGGTTGACAAGAGGAACAAACTTGATAAGATGAAAAGAACTTGAAGAGAATGACACAACACTACGGTTAGATGGATAAGCAAGGAAAAAAACATGAGGATGAGTTGGGTCGAAGAGAGCAATATCACAATGCTTCCGGAACGAACGAATAGAAGCTAAATCGTTAGGAAGAATGAAAGTAGAAGAAAATGATAACTTGTACCAGCAATGAATTTGAAGGCATCCTTAGAAACAAGGATTGAATGGAGTTGGTGAACATTAAACAACAAAAGAATAAGGTTGTTGTGGGCTTATGGAAAACGTCTCAAAATTATGAGGTGGAATTCTGCCACTAACGGAAACAATAGATTGGATTGATATCAACAAGGAGACGAGAAACTTATTTCACCGGTAGGATAAATGAAGAACTTTGGTTATTTATAAGCACCATAAATAGCAGCAATCCTTAGGGAAAGCTTAAGGTGAAATATAACCCAAGACAACTCCAAAGAAGCGATTGATAGGTTTGAATATCCCATTCCTTACAACTTGTGAATCATGAAGCATGAAGGGAAATTGTCAAGAATGACATAACACCACCTCAAAAGGTAAGGTAGAAAGAATTGCACTTCGGAATGCAGGAAGAACAATATTTGAGCTCTTCCAAGAAGAATCTTGAAGAACGCTTCGAGAATGAATTAAATCCTTGATGAACCACCATGAAGAAACTCCATGAAGAACTCCGGTAATAAAAGGAAGATAGAAAGAAAGAGAAGTTGAAAGAACAAGGTGAAGCCTTGCAGTGATAAGATGAAGCTTTGAAATGATATAACCGAGAAAACTTGGAACTCCGGAAAGAAAAAAAAATGAACAACTGAGATCAAGAATTTTGATAATCTCCGGAATAAGGAATTAATCACTTGGATGAAACAAGAATAAGATTTATTGTATGTTTATCCTTCATCAAATTAAATCAATGACGAGCAACGGATTTGGCATACTACTTATTCTCGTAGAAAGGATTAAGATAGATATGGCGCAAACTTGAGAAAAGTCTTCAACTAACCACCGGTAGGATTGGAAAGAACGAATGAATTGATACGATAACCAAGGAAGAGAACTCTTGAACGAGCCACCGTAAAAATTGGAAATGAAAGTAGCGAAGGCACAATTCGCTGGGAAGAAATAAAAAACGAATAAAGATACTTGAGAGAATTTAGACACAAGTGAACGCAGAGATCCCGAGCTGATTAGATAATACTTGAATGATGCACCGGTATGATTTGGAGAACGAGAGCTGAAAGCTCAGAATGAAGAATTAAGACATGATGGCCTTCGGAGGAAAGAAATGGAAACAACTCATGAAATGCTCCGGATGGGTGAAAAGAATTTCCTCAATCAAAAACAATTATGAGAGGATGGCCTCAACTTGAACTACACAACTTTGGAAGAACGGGTAAGGATTTAAGAGGAACTCTTCTTCAGTCTCAAATGCTGAGAATGACGAGGAGAAACACCACCAAACTGTTGAGAAACTCCGGAAGGATTAAAAGAGGAAAGGTTGAGCCAAAGATGAAAAGAGTTTGAAAGATTTTGAAGAAAGACATATGACTGATGAAAATTCGTTCTTACGTCAAGCTTCGAAAAGAATTTGAGAATAATTTCGGGATAATTAGAAGAGTCGGGTAAGATCCTGGGAAAAAACCTGTGGGTTAGGGCCCACTCAAAGGAAACACCGTTGAACGATTACTTGAAAAGAGAGATTGCACCGGTTGATTTAAATGGCTTAAATGAGATAACATCCTCAAAAGAACTTGAGTGAATTGAGAATGGAAACTTGAATCTTCTGAGATATCTTCATCGCTCTGGAACAAATGAATAGGGAGAGGTGAATGATTAAGAGGTGCACCGGTACGAGAAAACATTAGAAATGAGGAAAAGATATGATCGATAAAGCTTGAATTGGAACCACCGGAGAAGAAAAGAATGACGAATGATGAACTTGAAGCTCCGTTAGTATCTTCATGGAAATCACCGGATAAGAACATTGACGGAAAAGAATGGAGAGACTTCCCATCTATAAGATGGATACTTGGTTAAGAAATCTGAGTCCTTGAAGAAAAAGGGTGGGAGGGCGGGAAAACAAAGGCCACTTGGGTCGGATGAAATGAACACCGTTGAGAAAACCAAGAATTGGTCTTGCACAAATTGAAAGGATCGGGTTAACTTGAAGAGAAGCACGCCGGTTGGAAAGGATTGAAAAGACAACCTTGATGAATAAGAAGGATTAGTATTCACATAGAAATATGAGAACACCGTTTAGGGAAGGTATGGATCAACACTTGACATCGAAGCAACTCGAATACCACAAATAAAACAAAAACAAAGGATTGGCTTGCAGAATAAGCCGGAACAAATACATATGATAGAGATTTACCCAATCCCATATCATGCATCTGTCAGAAAGATATTCTAGGAGCTACTTGAATTCCCACCTATAAACTCCCAAAACTTTCTGGTTATGCAATCAGGTGTTGGGGATACATGGGACACAAAATATATCACCCAAACTAACAATACCTAGATCCAGCTGTATCCATCCTTCAACACATAACCAAGAAACCTTCGGAAATCGTGTACCTCAACCTTCGAAAAGCATCCGTTGTACTAGTTATGGCAATACTCCCGCACTCGCCTCAGTACTGGGCTATCAGGGTTATCTCACCAACAACTGTACAAAAGAGATTTTCGATGTCGGCGTACTAAACTCAGGTATTCCAGAACCGCAAGATAAAATTATGACGACAACACCTCAGAGCTCAACTCCCCGGGACACCTCCACTAAACCCCTGCTGACAGGAGGCACCAATACAATGTTGTCATCACAAAACCATTGGAACGATTCTAAGATACCCGCGTGATCCTAAATTTTTTTTAGTGAAATTTGAGAAGAGAAGAGTCAAAACTCCACGTCAGGATGCCTTACCAGAGCGATGAGGAGACTGGGAAGTAAAAAAGAATTCCTAAACTCTCCGATACATAATTCCTAAATGACTCAAAACATTTTTCTAGACACAACTCGGCCGCTAAAAACGATCAATCAGTGGGGGCTCCTAAGGTCGGGGAAGGCTCTGATTACCAACTTGTAACGCCCTCGATGCGGCTATATCTCCCACGTGTCGAAGCATGACTTAGAGGCATAACCGCATTGAAAGCAATGTCGCAAGTGAGGTAATCTTCACACAACCCATGTAATACATAAGGGAAAGAGATACATAGTTGGCTTACAATCGCCACTTCACACAATACATGAGTAAAACATTACATCATACAGATACAATCAAGGTCCGACTACGGAGCCAAAATAAAAGAAGACTACCCCAAATGCTACACAGATCCCCGATCGTCCCCAACTGGGCTCCACTACTGATCAAATGAAATGAAACAACAAAATGAACAAGATCTTCATCGAGCTCCTCCTTGAGCTCGGATGCGTCACCTGCACGGTTTCATCGGCACCTGCAAACTGGTTTTGGAAGTATCTGTGAGTCACGGGGACTCAGCAATCTCACACCCGCGAGATCAAGACTATTTAAGCTTAAAGGTAGGACAGGGTAGTGAGGTGAAGCTGCAGCAAGCGACTAGCATATCTGGTGTCTAACATACGCATATGAGAGCGAGAAGAGAAGGCAAAAGCACGGTCGAACAACTATGATCAAGAAGTGATCCTAGAACAACCTACGTCAACCATAACTCCAACACCGTGTTCACTTCCCGGTCTCCGCCGAGAAGAGACCATCACGGTTACACACGCGGTTGGTGTATTTTAATTAAGATCAACTTCGGGTTTTCTACAACCGGACATTAACAAATTCCCATCTGCCACATAACCGCGGGCACGGCTTTCGAAAGTTCAAACCCTGCAGGGGTGTCCCAACTTAGCCCATTATAAGCTCTCGCGATCAACGAAGGATATTCCTTCTCCCCGGGAAGACCCGATCAGTCTCGTAATCCCGGCTACAAGACATTTCGACAGTAATAAAACAAGTCCAGCAAAGCCGCCCGGATGTGCCGACAAATCCTGATAGGAGCTGCACATATCTCGGTCTCAGGGCACACCGGATAAGTCAAGCTACGAGTAAAACCAGACTTCGGGTTTCCCCGAGGTGGCCCCGCAGGCTGCTCGGTTCGGACCAACACTTGAAGGAGCACTGGCCCGGGGGGGGCTAAAATAAAGATGACCCTTGGGCTCCGGAAACCCAAGGGAAAAAGGGCATAGGTGAGGCAAATGGTAAAACCAATGTTGGGCCTTGCTGGAAAAGTCTTATTCAAAGCGAACTGTCAAGGGGGTCCCATAAATCACCCGACCGCGTTAGGGACGCAAAATCCGGGAACATAATACCGATATGATGGAAACTAGGGCGGCAAGAGTGGAACAAAACACCAGGCATAAGGCCGAGCCTTCCACCCTTTACCAAGTATATAGATGCATTAATTAAATAAGATATATTGTGATATCCCAACAAGTAAACATGTTCCAACAAGGAACAACATCTCCATGTTCCAACAAGGAACAAACTTCATCTTCACCTGCAACTAACAACGCTATAAGAGGGGCTGAGCAAAGCGGTAACATAGCCAAACAACGGTTTGCTAGGACAAGGTGGGTTAGAGGCTTGGTTTAACAATATGGGAGGCATGATAAGCAAGTGGTAGGCATCGTAGCATAGGCATAGCAAAAGAGCGAGCATCTAGCAAGCAAAGATAGAAGTGATTTCGAGGGTATGGTCATCTTGCCTGAAATCCCGCAAGGAACAAGAACGAGTCCATGAAGAAGACAAACAGACATAGTCGAACGAATCCTCACAACTCCGGAACGAAACCGAAGCTAACGAGAGAAGCAACGCGGAAACAAACAAACAACATAGTAAACAACCATCACATAAACATGGCATGATGCACAACCAAGTATGATGCATGTCCGGTTTAAATAAGCATGGCATGGCAAAGTGCAACAAACAATACTACAAGTTAAGTGGAGCTCAATATGCAACGAGTTGCATATTGACAAAACACCACAACAATTATTTAGTCCAACTCATTATAAACTACTCAACAATATTAAATGTTGTTAAACATGGCAAGGGGTGAAGCATATGAAAACTAACTATTTAGGCAAGTTTAAATGAGGCCGGAACAACAAACAACAATTCCGGTAAAACCCCGTATGCATATAGCCGTTTAATGCAAGCAACAATTTTAAGCAATTTAAATGTTGTTATCATGATGCGGATGACTTATATAAGTTATGCATTATTTAATGAAAAACGTTGACATGAGCATGTTATGAAGCATTTGTCACCGTGGTGGAAGAAAAGGGTGCCACGGCAATGAATCCGAAAATGATGCCACGACAACATATCGGTTCCGGTAGCTCATGGAGATACTGGTGCAAAAGGAAGCATGTCGTGAGCGAGTTAAGCAAGATGGTGGGGTGTTCCCGGTAACCGGGTTCCCACATGTCGACGGCAAGGCAAAGAGGAACGCGCAAGGAACAACTCGAACATGGTGCAAACACGGGCATCTCATACTACACACATTCGTTCTCGGAAGGTCGTCTCAGGGTTATACCTTCGAAGCATGCATTTTTCGAAGCGGATCAAGTTCGTAGAGGGAAGTAGACGATCTTGCGATGTAGTGGAAGTAGTGGTACAAGTTTCGTAGATGTTCGGGGTCACGGCGAGGACTTGCCAGTCCCGTTCTTGCGATGGTAGTCGTTCACGTTCGTTCGGCGAGGTACTTGATGACTCCAACGTCTTCGGGGCGACGGTAGTGGTACACACGAGGGTAGTCGAACTTGACGGATCCGAGGGCTCCGGACGTCGTGGTACTTGTCGGTCCGGGTCTTGGTGTAGATGTACATCGCAACCGTAATGGTACTCGCGGACTTCGGCGCCGGTAGTCGTACACGGGTCTTCGGTGATGGTAGTGGTACACGGTCGTAGAGGAACTTGACGTCCACAGCGTGGTACACAAGTTGTCGGGGTACTTGTCGCATTTCGGTTGTGTGTAGTCGTACTAGGCATCGGCGCAGTGTACTTGGCGATCCAAAACGAAGCACCACAACAGGCCTCCAGACTCCAGTCTTGCGAGACTTGGTATGAACCAACCGAAACAACCAAGACGGTCTTGGCGGTCAACGACGGGATTGATGCTCGCAGGGCGTGGGTCTGCTGCCCGCAATGAGCACAACATGGACGCGGCCGCGGTGCAGCAGGGCGAGGTAGGCAGAGGAGCGGGCGCGACGAGGGAGACGGGGCGCGCACAGCAGAGGCAAGTAACGACACACGTCCGTGGCCCACGGAGAGGTCAAGCAGGATGTCGAGGAGGGCAACAGAGGCTACGGGCGGAGCAGAGGGGCCAAGGCTTTTTGACGAAGGAAGGTACGGAGGGCGACGCAAGCGGGGAGGTGGTGCTGGCAGCGGGAAGGTCCGGGGCACGCGGCTGCTTGGTGGCGGGGCGCCATGGATGGAGCGCGGAGCTCGGGGAAGATGGACGCTGAGCAGGAGGAGAGGAAGGAGGAGAAGCATGGCGTGGCGGCTGCACGGTAGGATGATGGTCGCCGGCAGGGTCCGGTCGCCGAAGGTGGGCAGCGGCGAGGATCCGGGGCGGATCAAGAGGAGCAGCGCTGGGGCGCTCGAGATCGAGCGAGGAGGGCTGCGGGGATGGAGCTGTGCGAGCGTGGGGCTCTTGCGTTGGTGGCGGCGCTATCGGGAGGGAGATGGGGACGCTGCGGGAGGGAGAGGGTGAGATCGAGAGGAGGGGGATCGGGTGCCCTGGGCCCCTGGCGGCTAGGGTTAGCAACGGGGGCTGGGCCTCCAGGAGCAAATGGGCCGCGGGGAAGCAGGTCGGCCTGACTGCTGGGCTCTCTGCTCTCTCTTTAGCAGGAAAAAAAATATAGAGAGAGCTCAAAAGAATTAAAAGAAGAGGCCATGAACAAGAATAAAACGGTGGGACATATTTGCAAGTGTGTTTATGGGTGACTCCGAAAGTGGAATATTTGATAATAGCTCCCTAATATTGGGAGGATATGTTATAAAGAGAAGTCACCCCTCCCTCGGTTTAAATGGAAAGATCCATACGATTTACTTAAAATAGTTTTGAATCGGTTGCAATATTAATGGCATGATGACATGATGCAATGCAACAAGCAAATAAAACACACGACGATCACGAGAAACATGGAAGGCGTCTGTAGCGTCGGTCTCGGGGCGTTACAGTCTTCCTTGACGGATACCTTCTTGGTTGCCGGCGGCGTGGCCCTGGACTTCTTGTTCTTGCCGGTGGAGCTCTCTGGTACGTCCTCGATGGGAGCACTACACTCCGAAGAGGTGCGCTTCCGGAGTCGGTGCCCGAGGTCTCACCGGTCTTCTTCTTCTTCCCTCCCGGGGCTCCAGTGGCAGGAGCAAGTGCCTTAGCAGCGGCAGCTGCTGCAACTGCTTGTTGGCAGAGTTGGTCAGCGCAAATCAGCGCATCTTTCTTGTCGGATGGGACGGTGATGATCGTCACAGGGCCCGGCATCTTCAGGGTGTTGTAGGCGTAGTGTGACGCCGCCATGAACTTGGCCAGCGCTGGGCGGCCAAGGATCCCGTTGTAAGGCAAGGGGATCTTGGCAACATCGAACACGATCCTTTCTGTCCTGTAGTTCAAATCACTCCCAAAAGTCACGGGTAGCGTGACCTTCCCCTTTGGTTGACTTCTTCCTGGGTTGACCTCCTGAAACGTGCCCGTCTCTTCGAGGTCTCCGTCAGGAATCCGCAGCTTCTCGATCACGGCAGGCGAGATTAAGTTCAGACCGGCCACGCCATCGACTAGCATCTTTGTCACCTTGAGGTTGCGTATTGTTGGTGAAACCAACAATGGCAAGCACCCGACCGCAGTAGTGCGATCAGGGTGATCCTCAGTGTCAAAAATGATAGGTGTGCTGGACCACTTCAGCGGCTTTTGGGCATCGAACGACGGCTCTGCTGCCGTAATCTCACGTGCCCACTGTTTAAGCTGGCGGTGAGAGGTATGCAGCGAGGCGCCGCCGTCGACGCACATGGCCTCTGTAGCTTTCTGAAATTCTTGGTCACCAGACTCGTCGTCCTCTTCGTGATCATCGTCTTCTGGCTTCTTGTCGCGGCCCCGGGCGGGCCTCTCCTGCTGTTTATCCTTGCCGCGACGGCCCGCCTGGCCGTCACGCTTCTTGCCGGACCCCTCGGCGCCGTCTTGGCCCTTCTCCCTGTCCCGCCTCTCATATTCAGCCTTTTGCTTCTCAGCAAGTAGCTCAACCTGTCGGCAGTTCTGGAGATCATGGCCTTTGGTGCGATGGATCTTGCAGTATTGCTTGTCGGAGTTCCCTGGCTTCTCGGAAGCCGCCAAGGCCCGGCAGGCGACACAACCGGCAATTTCCTTGCCAGGGTCATCTGCCTTGGTTTTCTTGGCAGAGCCGGCATCATCAATCCCTCGACGACAAGCACAGCTTTACCCTTGCATTTCCTGTTGCGGCGCCGGCCTTTCTTCGCTGGGGCGGCAGTATCCTCATCTTAAGAGTCGGTTTCCACGTCGGCATCTTCGCCGGGGTACTTCCTTCCCTCTTCAGCCCGGGCACATCTGTCAGCAAGAACGTAGAGTTCTGCCACATCCTTCACCTTGTTCATTGCCAGCTCTTCGCGCATCTTGCGGTTACGCACGTTCTGATGGAACGCGCTGATGATGGCGGCAGGGTGAACATCAGGGATATTGTACTGTACCCAGCTGAACCTCTGTATATACTTGCGCAGACTCTCGCCTCCCTTCTGGGGGATGACGTGTAGGTCGCTTGCTTGGCCATGGGCTTGGTGACCCCCAGTAAAGGCGCCAACAAACTCATGGCACAAATCCGACCAGGAGGAAATAGAGTCTACCGGCAAGTGCATCAACCATGACATGGCGTTGGGTTTAAGAGCTAACGGAAAGTAATTCGCAAACACCTTATCGTCACGGGCTCCGGCAGCTTGCATCGCGATGGTGTAGATGCTGAGGAACTCCGACGGGCTGGTCTTGCCGTTGTACTTCTCGCCAACGTCAGGTTTGAAGGTGCGGTGAGTGGGCCACTGGAACTGCCGCAGCTCACGGGTAAAAGCCGGACAGCCTACCTCGTAAGGTAGGCTTCCAGGGCTCTCCGGTGCCGGGTGGTTCGCAGCAGGCTCTGCTCGCCTGTCTGACTAGTGGCGCGCTCCGCGCCGGCGCTCGATAGTGGTTCGAGCGTCTTCATGGGCTCGTTCCCGAAGAACTTGGCGTTGGTCACAGTGGGTCCGTGGGTCGGATGACGCTATGGAGATGTCGTCACCCGTGACGTCGCGATGAGTCGGCGTCCGCGGTACCGGACGAGGAGGAGGCGAATGCACCGTGGTCGCGGCGTCGCCGGCCCTTCCGCCACTGGTGCGTGGGACTCCATCGGAGCATCGACCCGGGGGCTCCATCGGACTCGGTTCGTCTTTGTTGGCGATCGCAACAAGGCTTTGGATGGTGGCTCTCCATTCGTCGAGTTTCCCCGTAGCGGGAGGAAAGTCGAGGAGAAACTGCGCGCGCGCCAGGGCCTCTGCTGGCGTCGGCGGCAGCGAAACTTGCACGGATCGCGACGCGCTTCGACTTCTGACCATGTCAGAAGGAGCTCTATCATGATCCCGCGGTCGCATGCCATTTTCACCAGCGCTTCGGCGAGCGGGCATGTCTTCTACGTCTCGGGAGTGGTGCTCGGGGCCCTTCCCGCGACGACGCCCGGGATCTTCGGCGTGATGACGCTGTTCGTCACGCGCTACCTGGGAGGAGCGCGCTGTTGGCGCTGGCGTGGGAGTCTTGGAGGCCCTTACGTCGCCTTAGGGTGATGCGGCAGCGACCTTGGAAGGCCCCGCGCCACCCGTGGAGGGCCTGGCTCCGTCTTTGGATTTGGCGGTGTGTGGCCCGTTACCAGGCGCATGAACATCGCCGCCTCCCAAACTCCGGCTGCTGGGACGGTGTTGGTGTTCGCGAACGGCGCCCCGGGTCCTTTCTACGACCGGTCCGCTGCTCGCCCGCGTCGGGACGAGCTGCCCGGCTCCCGACTGGCCGACCGCCACCGTTGTCTTCTTCTTGGGCGCCATGACGACGAAGAAGCGCTGGACTAACTGCTAGAGCTGATTCTCACAACTGCGCCCCCTACCTGGCGCGCCAAAGATGTCGGTTAGAACGACACCTATGGGATCACGAGAATCCCTACTACGGTTAGCGGGGCGCGGGGTTGAAAGAAGAGCGGATCAAACAGATAGTACACGATTCGTTTATCCAGGTTCGGGCCGCAAGGATGCGTAAAACCCTACTCCTGCTTTGGTGGATGTATATCGGTGTTCTTGAACTAGCTATGGGGCGTGCAGAGCTCCAAAAAGCCGAATCCCCCTCCTGGTCGCCTCGGGCCTCCTTTTATAGGAAAAAGGGGTTGCCACAGTGGCACGCAGGAGGTCGAAAGGGTACAATGACGCGAGGTTATCCTTCGCATTACATGACAAGGCACATTTAATGCGTCTGCTTAGGTGTCCTTGCTTTATCGGGGGCGGGGGCGAAGTCCGTCCCATCCGTCGCCGCTCCTCCTTGCGTCGACACGCGCCCTGGCCAGCGATGCCCGTGGCGCCATGTAGGCAGGCAGGCAGCTGAGGTGACGCGGTGGTGGTGTCTTCACGAAGATCTGCATGCGGCCACGCAGGTGCCTGCCCAGTTGGTTGGGTCGGCAGCTGTATGCGAACGGCGGTGGAGACTTGGTTGACGTGGGCCTGATGGTGGCATGTAGACGTTCTCGGCAAGGGCCTTGCCGGGGCCCCGGCAAGGGTCTTGTCGCGGCGCCTGCCGTCGTCCCCGGCAAGGCGCTTGCCGGGGGTCTCGTGGTCTTCCTTGGCTGGTATCTTGCCAAGGGTCGTTGTCTTCTTAGTGCATATCTGATCTTGAGTGTTTCTTCACAAAGATATGCATGCCACCACGGAGACGTCTCTCGAACCCTTGCCCCATGGGGGCAGTGGACTCAAGGGTGATTTGCTCCGTAGGCGTGGGGCGAGTTGCCGCGGCAAGGGTCTTGCCGGGGCTGCTAAAGCCGGTCCCGGCAAGGATCTTGCCGGGGGAGCCTGCTTCATCCCTTGGCTCATCGTGGTCCTGGCCTTGGCGTTGCTCCAGTTCCCTTGAGCTTCGATCTTACCCTGGCTCACCTCCCTTGCCTTGCTTGGTGTGGTCGTGGGCGCGGCTCTGACTGCCCGTGCACAGTTATAGGGGTACAAAAAAAAGTGTACCCCTCTTTTTGTTCACCGACACCATATTTGGTTTTTAATTTTTGTATGTGTCTAGCAGGTGCAATTTGGTAGTTCAATTACGTTGCATTAAATCTTTGTGCATCTCCTAGATATAATTGTCGCCGCGCCGCCTCCCGCATCCGGTGTTAGCCCCACAGAGCGACATATCCGCCCGTAGCTGTTGTTGATAGAAGGAGGAACACGCTTTATCTATGCCTTGTTCCTCGTGCAGGGCGTCGTCAACTCTGCTCGGCCTCATGTTCCTCGTACATGCGTACTCAAGGTGCATCGTGGATGAGGTCACTGGGAACGATGGCCTCGGCACCATATAAACCATAAATAATGGCCTATAGCTTATGGATCGGTTCAGAGTGGCACGTAGACCCCATAGTACAGAGTCAACCTCCTCGGCCCATTTGTTGTCAAGGTACCATCAGTGATCTGCTTATACAGGTGCCTTTTCTAATGAATCATTTGATTTGTTTGTCTTTATTGATAAGCCACAACTATATTATTGAGTATCCCAGTAAAAACATATTGTGGAACTCCTGTTAGGTTAGGGAAGTCGAATGGAACAGTTGATGGAAGTGGATTAATCCTGGATGATTTAAGTGATCACTTTGGTCGAGCTGTATGTCCCTAGTTTCCTTTCAACATCTAATGATCTATTCTCAATGGCAGGTTACTACTATTCTGTTCGGTTATTTCAGTTGCACTTCTCAGGAGCTAGTGGGTCAGGGGAGCCAATTAGCCTTTGTACATTTTCATCAAATGTAACAAACCACTTGTTTGCTTCGTCTGATATACTAACTGTTATCTATAGCAGCAATAAGAAGCTGCTGTATAGCAATGCCAATTTCAAAGAAGTTAATCGTATGTGTCCTTTTGTCCTTTTAATACTCCCTCCGTTCCTTGATATAAGGTGTATAGATTTTTGAAAAAAAGTCCGAAATATAAGGCTGATTGCGTTGCACCACTCGTTTGGGTAATTTTTTAAGGGATTTGATTACATTTCCTTATATAGGGCAAGCTCCTCTATTTTCTCATGTCAATTAGTCGGGTGCAATCTCTCCCAAAACTTGTTAAATTTTCCCTCCACATGCGTTCTTTAATTTCCGTGCCAAAAATTATACACCCTATATTGAGGAATGGAGGGAGTACATGTGATTTCCCCAACAGGTATCCCCTCTCTCTGAATGGCTGGACTATTTAGTAGTCCATATTTGGTTTTTAATTTTTGTATGTGTCTAGCAGGTGCAATTTGGCAGTTCAATTACATTTGCATTAAATCTTTGTGCATCTCCTAGATATAATTGTTGCTGCGTCGCCTCCCGCATCCGGTGTTAGCCCCACAGAGCGACATATCCGCCCGTAGCTGTTGTTGATAGAAGGAGGAACACGCTTTAGCTACGTCTCGTTCCTCGTCCAGAGCGTCGAGGTCGTCCTGTCGACTCTGCTCGGCCCCTGTTCCTCGTACATGCGTACTCGAGGTGCATCATGGACGAGGTCACTGGGAAGGATGGCCTCGGCGCCATATAAACCATAAAGAATGGTCTATATATAGCCTATGGACCTGTTTGAAGTGGTTTGCAGACCCCATAGTACGGAGTCAATCTCCTTGACCCATTTGTTGTCTGCTTACTTGAGAGATCGAATCAGGCCAGGTGAGGTTTTATTGCCGCTTAAAATTAATTCATTGGTGCGCTCAAGCTGTTTGTTTGTTTGTGGGTGGTAGACGGAGGCGTAGTCAAGCTTGATAGTTTACTTTGCGCACCACGCTTTTACCTCCTCGTCCATGACATACCCACCCGTAGCTCGTGATACAATTGCGAACGCTCCTCTAGCAAGTTGGCGCAGTTGTGAAATACATTAGACGTGTGTCAAAACAGCGGGTTGACGCAATTGTGAACGCTCCTCTAGCAAGTTTCCTTTAATTTAAGATTGGTTTTTTATTTCAAGATGACAACGGCATTCTTTACGGGTAAATTTGTTTTTATAAATTTTAAGAAAAGTTAATAATGTTCATGAATTCAAAAAATTCAAAAAAGTATTGTTGGAATTCGATTTTTTTAAATGAAAAATCTTGAAAAGTAAAAAATGTTTTGAAATTCAAAAAAATGTCTTTGAATGCAATGATTTCATATTCAAAGAAATCATGTGTTTTTAAAACTGTTCTCCAACTAAATAAGTGAACCTTTTTTTTTAAAAAAAAGAGGTGAGCATTTCTTGAAATTTTGTGAAATTTTTTATAAAATTGAAGAATGTTTTTTGAAATTTTGGATCGAAAGAATAAATGAAGTAAAACAAAAGGGAGTGAAAAGAAAAGAAATCAGGTAGAGAAAAATAGAGAAAACGTAAAAAAATCCAGATCAGAACACTCTTCCAGATCTCTTTTTTATTTTGTGAAGAGAGAGAGAGAGAGAGAGAGAGAGAGAGAGAGAGAGAGAGAGATGAGCCTAAAACGAGGAAAAAACAAATGCATTGGGCTAGCCCAGTTAGTTAGTCTAGGAATGGACTAGCCCATTCTCAGAGTGGTGGGGTGGGCCTGGTGGTGGATATACTGGCGCGTCGGGCAGGTTGGCGTCCCATTCTTCTCGGCGGCGGCGGCGGCGGCGGGCGAGGGAGCGAGGAACCCTAACCCTAACCATTTCCGATCCGCAAGGTGGGGGTGGGTAGGGTACCTGTAGCTCGATTCGATTCGTCGACCCCAGCCGCATTTCTCGAGCGACGGTGGCTGATTCGTGCCCCAACCTTTCTTCTTTGCAGGGCTGCAGCGATGGCGGCGTCTCTCCGCGCGGCGGCGACGAGGACCCTGCGTCCGGCGGTGCTTCCAGGGGAGGGGCTTCGCCGGCTCGTCCACACCGAGCAGGTATCTTGGCCTCCCATCTCTGGCTAGATCTGTGCCCCGTTGTTGCTCCGGTTTGTGGAGGTCCATCCATCAAGATTGCCTCTCCACATGCTACTACTCATATCACAGGGATGAACGGCCATCCTTAAAGCATGCCTCTTTTTTTATTTCCATCAAGATTGATATTTTGCTGTGCTGCTTGACATGTTGTTGGTAAAATTGGCAGATGATCAACTGCCTAGCTAGCATCAGTGTGTGCCCTGCTCTCTTATCTTGCTATGAAATGGCGGCATCCTTTTTGCTTATAATTAGATTGATATATGCTGCACAGTAGAGTAGACCACATCTCTTGTCATCACTTCTCACTCAATGCTGCCTGCTTCTGTGTTTCCAGCATTTCGGCCAAGGACAAGGATGCCATGCGTCTCTGATCCAGCAGAAGAAGGAGGAGCTGTACGAGGTCATTGCTGAAGCCGAGGCCAATTCCGCAGCTTCCGGGCAGGACACATATCTCCTCAAGGCTCTCTGTACACAAGTCGAGCCTAGACCATATGACGCTCAATGGTACAACATCCGCCAACCATACGCATACACCGATATTCCTTGCCCTATTCTCCCCTTGCTACAGGAGTTGATTTGTAACAATGCCTCTCACCATCTATCTCGTCCCACCTTACCTGCAGGCGCCGGATAACTAAGACCAAGAAGTTTTCCAATTGGACCGCCGCCTCAGTTTTCTTTGTTGCTTCTGGGATGAGTTTCTGTGGCGTGGTTGCCCGCCCTAACGTTGGGTATCATCATGACCATGCTTTTGCTGCTGAGAGTCTGCGTGAGCAAGTGGAGCAACGCAAGGTTCCTAAGAGGGTTCGCCAGCTAGGCATGGTGCCTGAGAGTGTGCGCGACCCATGGGTTCAAGTCTGGCTGCCTGAGGGTGTGCTCGGGCTAGAGCAGAAGCTCGGAATCTTGAGGAAACGGCTGCAGCAAAAGGATGCCGCAGTGAAGCCGCACACAATCAGAAGGGAACCTCATAAGCAAGCATCCGAGTGAAGACGACATGCATCTTGTTTGATGGAGAAGCAAGACGGATATCACCCCTATTCCAGCACTATATTATTATTATTTATGCATATCTCTTGAAATATACTATATATGTCTATGATCTGCCACCTAGAACTTGAGTAGTATCATTTCTGGATGATCTGTGATCGCATTTTGTAAGATAGTTGGTCAAGTTGCTGACCTGGTATGGTCCTTTCAGTCTGGAACTTGAGTAGTGTTACTACTGGATGATCTCTGATGGCATTGTAAGATAGTAATCGGTAATGTTGGTGACATGGTATGGCATCTTTCCGGTCTAGAGCTTGAGTAGTACTATTATTACTGGATGATCCGTGATCGCATTTTGTAAGATAATTGGTCATGTTGCTGACCTGGTAGGGTCCTTTCAGTCTGGAACTCGAGTGGTGTTACTACTGGATGATCTCTGATTGCATTGTAAGATAGTAATCAGTAATGTTGGTGACATGGTATGGCATCCTTCCGGTCTAGAGCTTGAGTAGTACTATTATTACTGGATGATCTCTGATGGCATTGTGTAAGATGAATTGTCGATGTTGCTGACATGGTATGGTATCTTTTCGGTCGAGAGCTTGAGTGCTAATTGTTACTGGATGATCTGTGTGATGGCATTGCAAGATAAATTGTCGATGTTGCTGACATGGTCTGGCATCCTTTCGGTCTAGAGCTTGAGTAGTACTATTATTACTGGATGGTCTGTGATGGCATTGTGTAAGATAAATTGTCGATGTCGCTGACATGGTATGGTATCCTTTCGGTCTAGAGCTTGAGTACTATTGTTACTGGATGATCTGTGTGATGGCATTGTAAGATAAATTGTCGATGTTGCTGACATGCTATGGCATCCTTTCAGTCTAGTGCTTGAGTAGTATGCATTGCTTGTTGTGCTTGGGTAGGGTGGCTGTGGTCAAATCTTGATGACCACATTTAACTTTCACTTGATGAAGATTTTTGTTAACTCACGGATTCAATTGCGGCTAGTTGTTACTCCCTCTTTATCAGAAATTCAGAATATGACTTATATTATGATAGGGAGGGAGTATCTTCCTTGAGTGTCACTCTCTGAAACTAGCCACAATCAACGGAGGTAAGGGCACTCCAATGCTACCCCCTAAAACGGACACACTATCTGTCCGAAAGGAAAAACAAAAAAGCTGTCCGAAAGGAGTCTGAAATGGGCCGGCCCAAAATAAAATCGGTGGCTGTAGGGTACGTTCTAGGTCTCTAATGATTGACCTACACACCAAATAGGAGATGCCCTAAAAGTTAATCGCTATAGGGTATGCGCTAGGTCGCTAACGAGCGACCTACCCGCCAAATAGGAGACGCGCTAGTCGTTGTTTCTTGTTTGTTTTTTCTTTTTTCCTTTTTGGTTTTTGTTTTGGGTTGTTTTTTCTTTTCTTTTATTTGTTTCCTTTTCATTTTCCTTTTTCAATATTCACAAAATTTATTTTAATATCTTGATTTTTTTCTTAAATTCATGAAACTTTTAAAGTTGTTAACGTTTGAAAATCTGCGAACGTTTTCAAATCCCTGAATATGTTTTTTCAAAATCGATGATCTTTTTTTCAAATCCTCGACTACTTAGGCTGGCCCATCAGATGGTCGACGGGAGCCATGTCGTCGTCTAGTTGGGCCAAGGCCTAAGCGTTTGAATGAATTCCGACACCATTTATATGTTGCGATACGTCCGCCATTTATCAGCCTTTTTCACCGTGAAAACTCTAGAAAATGCTTAAATCCAAAACAACTTGACATGGTACCTTGAATTGGCCATACAAGACCATGAAATAATTGGGGTCATTTCAAAGATGTCAAGAAACAACGCGCTCTCAGACAGAGCCTTCTGGCCTAACCGAACACTCCATTTAACGTGGTTTATTTTCGGACATCCTTCTCAAACGGACTCTTCTGGCTTTATCCGAACACCCTCCATCGAACATGGTATATTTTTGGATATGAATGAAATGACCCCAACTTTTGCCAGTAGGTGGGCTTGACCATGGTAGGCATCCATGCTCATGGGAAAAAATGGGTCATTTGAAGGATGCCAAAAAACACACGCCCTCAAACGTACCCTTCTTGCCTACATGAATAGAACATGGTCTATTATTTTAAGTTTTTAACATAGCTAATAAATACAAAGTGATAACATTGAAAACAAAAATGTTTGACAGAAAAAAAATATAAAATTATAATTTAAAACATTTCCTTAAAAGTGGTATCTTGGTATTCCAAAAAATATTTCAAAATGTTGAAATAGTTTCAAAAAGAATAATAAATTTCAAAAAAGAGAAAAATAAGTCAACGAAAAAAGAGCCTTGGCCCAACTAGGCGACTGTATCCCTCCTGTTGGCATTTTCTAAAATTGTTTGCATTTGTTGCATCTGGCCATCTGGGGTAGTTGTAGTCTTCTAGTAGTACAAGTAATGTATTTGAGCAGTCTTAAGCAGCAGCAGCAGCAGTAGCCCTACCTGAGGGGCGACTCGACACGCGAAATCATTTGGAAAAATAATTGAAATTGGTCTTTTGGAAAAACTGAAGTTGGTCTTCTGAAAATAACTGGAATTAGTCTTTTGAAATCGTCAGAAGCATATTTTTTGAAATAACCGAAACCAGTCTTTTGAAATAACTTCAATCGGCAAGTGAACTATGTCTTTTGTGTTAAGTTATAGGCTTAAGTTGTAACGTGACAATATGTGTGCGTGTTTGTACGTTGAGTTGGTTGTATCTAGGCAGGTTGTTAGGATAGATAGATCCTCTCTTGTATAGCCTTGGAGTATGGATCAAGTCTACAAACAACCTAGCCGCATCATGTAATCTATTGCCTATATAAACAAGTACGCGTCCCTGTTGAGAGCACACGCTTCCAATCCTAGTTCTTTCATGGTAATCAGAGCCATCCTCGAACGCATCCATGGCAGCGTCGTCTTCAAGCTCCTTCCCGTCCTCGCCATTCGTACACGCCGCCACTGAGAAGCTGACGAAGGGCAACCAAGCCCTATGGCGCGCGACGGTGCTCTCGGCCATCCGTGGAGCGCAGATGGCCAAGTACCTTGACGTCGAGCAGCCGCCACCTCCCATGCAGATCGATGTGACCTCCTCCGATGGCAAGACGATGGCAAAAGCGCCGAACCCTGAATTCCAAACCTGGTATGCACAAGATCAACAAGTCTTCTACTATCTCCTGACGACTCTTCCTCGCAAGATAGCTATCCAGGTCGCCTCATGTCACACCTCTGCTGAGCTCTGGAACACGGTGAAAGGGATGCTTGCATCCCACACTCGTTCCCAGACCACCAATGTTCGGATCGCCCTCGCAAACTTGCAGAAGGGCAACTCCTCCATCACCGACTACGTCGGGAAGATCAAGTCCCTCTGAGACGAGCTGATCGCTGCAGGGAAGAGGGTGGACGACGACGACATCGTCTCCCACATCCTGGCTGGGCTAGACAAAGATTTCGACCCGGTGGTTGAGCTGTTCTCGCAGCTGCTGAGCTTCGAGACGAGGCTCAACCTTCGCGGCGGGGGTTCTCAATCCTCTGCCAATGCCGCTACCCAAGGCCGTAGGAACGGTGGTGGCGGTGGTGATCGCGGCCGCAGACAAGGCGGCAATGGTGGTGACCGCGGCGGGCGCGGCAGCTACTCCAAGTCTGGAGGACGCGGCGGCGGACACAGTGGCAACAACGGCGGCGGGGGCAACTACAACAACAACCATGCCTCCGCCCCTAGGGTCCAGTGCCAGATTTGTGGCAAGATGGGCCACCCAGCCTGGAAGTGCTGGAAGCGCTACGACGAATCCTATCAAGGCGTGGAGGAGAAGTCGGCCAACCTCGCTGCACCGCAGTACGGGGTGGACACGAACTGGTACCTGGACAGTGGTGCCACCGATCACATCACATGAGACTTGGAGAAGCTGACCGTACGCGATCGCTACGATGGAAACGAGCAGATTCATACTGCCAGTGGTTCAGGTATGGTTATCAAGCACATTGGTCATTCAGCTATTCATACTCCTGATCGAGATCTCCTCCTAAACAACATCCTTCATGTACCTCAAGCCAACAAAAGTCTAATCTCCGCTAGCCGCCTTGCTGTTGATAATGATACTTTTGTTGAAATTCATCCCTATTCTTTTCTTGTTAAGGAATGGGGAACGAAGAAGGTGCTCCTTCGCGGCAGGGGTAGAAGAGGACTCTACCCAGTTAGGCACACGGGATCCGACGCCAAGAAGCACATGCTCAGTGTCACCAAACTATCCTCGGATAGATGGCACCGGCGTCTAGGCCATCCATCTCCTCTTATTGTTAGCAAGATCATTAGCAAGAATAATCTCCCGTGTGCAACCGCTTTCAATAAAGATTCTGTTTGTGACGCCTGTCAAAAAGGCAAAAGTCACCAGTTGCCTTATCCAAAGTCAATAAGTGAATCAAAATTTTCTTTAGAACTTGTGTTTTCTGATGTTTGGGGTCCTGCTGTTGAAACAATAGGAATAAAGAAATACTATGTGAGTTTCATTGACGATTTCAGTAAATTCACATGGATATACTTGATCGAACACAAGTCTGAAGTATTTCAGAAGTTTCATGACTTTCAAAACCTAGTAGAGCGTCAATTTGATCGTAAGATTCTCGCTCTACAAACAGACTGGGGAGGGGAGTATGAAAAGTTGAACTCCTTCTTCACCAAGATAGGCATATCTCACCACGTTTCGTGTCCTCACGCTCACCAACAGAATGGGTCAGCTGAGAGGAAACATCGACACATTGTCGAAGTTGGTTTATCCCTTCTTGCTCAAGCCTCTATGCCCTTAAAATTCTGGGATGAGGCCTTCATTGCGGCAACCTACTTGATCAACCGAATTCCTAGCAAAGTCATCAAGTTTGAGAAACCCTTTGAAAAACTCTTCCATGAAAAACCCAATTATTCCATTCTTAGAATCTTTGGGTGTGCTTGCTGGCCGAACCTAAGACCCTACAATAATCATAAACTTCAATTCCACTCTAAGCAATGTGCTTTTCTTGGGTACAACAATCTTCACAAAGGGTTTAAATGTCTTGACATATCCACTGGACGAGTTTATATTTCCAGAGATGTTATCTTTGATGAAAATATTTTTCCTTTTGCTAGTCTTCATCCCAACGCCGGCGCTCGTCTTCGTGCCGAAATTCTATTACTTTCTCCGAAGTTATTAAATCCTTCTGATCATGGGGGTGAATGTACTGATGATCATGTGTTTAATAACCTTAATACTGCCACTAACGGAGGCTGTGCTGATGAAAACAGTGAAAAAAACAACACTCAGAAACGCCATTTTATGCAGCAGATGAGTCCAAACAGGTCCGACCCAGACCCGAGGCGGATCCCACTGCTCCGCCTGATCCCGAGAGATCTGGCGGCGGCGCAGAACCTGATGCAGGCGCTCCTCTGACACCACCAGGCGCTGGGCCAACGGGCAGCCAGCCAACGCGCGACACGCAGCGCCGGTCTCCTGTGAGGGGCTGCAGCCTCGATGCAGCAGGGCCCTCCTCCGACAACTGGCGACGATCGGTTGGGTCCGGGTCATTTTCCACCATGGGCAATGATGGTGCGCCCCCAACACGCTTGTCGCCTGCGCTGCGAGATTCGCTGGACCCATCTCCTGGCGCGCGGGTGTGTGATCCCACGCTGGATTCGGTGGACCCAGCCTCTGGCGCACGGGCACGCGATCCCACGCCCGACCACACGCGACAGCCGAGGAGGATTCTCTGCTGGTACGAGGTGGCGGATCCTCTACGCCAACCGCCGGATCTCCTGTGGCTACACGCCCGAACACACGGGCTAAAAAAGGTATATTTAAGCCCAAAGTTCCTAGTGATGGAACTGTCAGGTATGACAAAAATTTCAAAGTTGTAAATTTTGCTGCCACTCAAGAACCTTGTAATCCAGTAGAAGCTTTGCAAGATAAAAACTGGAAAAATGCTATGGAAGTAGAATATGATGCACTCATGAAAAATAGAACCTGGCATCTAGTTCCACCTATACTAGGTAGAAATATTATAGACTGTAAATGGGTGTATAAAATCAAAAGAAAATCTGATGGCACTATAGATAGATATAAGGCTAGACTAGTGGCTAAAGGCTTTAAGCAACGCTATGGTATTGATTATGAGGATACTTTTAGTCCGGTTGTTAAAGCAGCTACTATCAGATTGGTTTTGTCTATTGCTGTGTCTAGGGGATGGAGCCTTCGCCAATTGGATGTTCAGAATGCGTTCTTACATGGTGTTCTCGAGGAAGAGGTTTATATGAGACAACCACCTGGTTTTGTGGATAAAACCAAACCACAACATGTGTGTAGGTTGGATAAGGCCTTATATGGATTGAAACAGGCACCCAGGGCGTGGTATTCAAGGTTGAACTCAAAGCTTCAACAACTTGGTTTTCGGCCCTCCAAGGGAGACACTCCCTTGTTCTATTTTAGGAAAGGGAAGGTGATCATTTTTATGCTCATTTATGTAGATGACATAATTGTTGCTAGTTCCTCTCAAGAGGCTACCTTAGCTTTGCTTAAGAATTTGAAAAAGAGTTTGCCTTAAAGGACTTGGGCGAGTTGCACTATTTCCTAGGCATCAAAGTAAAAAAGATACATGATGGTACTCTGCTAACCCAAGAAAAATATGCAACAGAGATACTTAAACGTGTAGGGATGAAGGATTGTAAACCCTCCAGTACACCTCTGTCTACTACTGAACAATTGTCATTGCATGAAGGAGAATTGCTAAATCCAGAGGAAGGAACAAAATACAAAAGTGTAGTTGGGGCACTACAGTACTTAACATTGACAAGACCTGATATAGCTTTTTCTGTTAATAAGGTTTGTCAGTTTTTGCATTCTCCTACATCTCTGCATTGGACAACTGTTAAGAGGATACTCAGATATATCCAAGGAAGTGCTGGAACTGGTCTTAAAATATGTAAGTCACCTTCAACAACAGTGAGTGCCTTCTCTGATGCAGATTGGGCAGGATGTCCTGATGACAGGAGGTCTACTGGTGGATTTGCTGTCTTCTTTGGCTCTAACCTTGTATCTTGGAATGCAAAGAAGCAAGCTACAGTTTCACGTTCCAGCACTGAAGCAGAATACAAATCACTAGCAAATGCAACAGCTGAGGTAATGTGGGTGGAAACCTTGCTTGATGAATTGGGAATTGCAAGGCCACGTGTCTCCTGTTTGTGGTGTGATAATTTGGGTGCAACTTACCTCTCTGCGAATCCTGTGTTCCATGCAAGAACAAAGCATATTGAAATTGATTTTCACTTTGTTCGTGAAAGAGTTGCTAAGAAGCTCTTGGACATCAGGTTCATTCCAACAGGAGATCAAGTTGCTGATGGCTTCACGAAGCCTCTTCAAGTTCGACAACTTCAAGCCTTCAAGAACAATCTCAACCTTGACGTGTTTAGATTGAGGGAGGATGTTAAGTTATAGGCTTAAGTTGTAACGTGACAATATGTGTGCGTGTTTGTACGTTGAGTTGGTTGTATCTAGGCAGGTTGTTAGGATAGATAGATCCTCTCTTGGTATAGCCTTGGAGTATGGATCAAGTCTACAAACAACCTAGCCGCATCATGTAATCTATTGCCTATATAAACACGTACGCGTCCCTGCTGAGAGCACACGCTTCCAATCCTAGTTCTTTCATTTTGAAGTCACTGAAATGGGTGTTTTAAAATAATTGAAACCGGTCTTTCAAATAATTGGATGGATCATTTGAAAATATAATTGAAATCAGTGTTTTGAAATATTTCAAATTGTTTTTTGAAAAGGTTAAAATCTATTATTGAAATGTCAGAAATCGGTGAAGCAAAACAAGTCAATTGGAATGTTGAAATTAAAAGTGTTTGAAATGTATCCAAGATTGCTCTTATTTTAAAGGTTTCGATGCCAGGAGTTCAAATATATAAAATAAATTCAAAAATGAACTTATGGTTTAAAAGATATAGACAGTTTAATTTAGCAAATGTGAAACAAAAGGTTGGATTTATTTAGAGAGAGAGAGAGAGAGAGAGAGAGAGAGAGAGAGAGAGAGAGAGAGAGAGAGAGAGAGAGAGAGAGAGAGAGAGAGAGAGAGAGCGCTAGAGCTAGAGCTGTAACATTCCTGCCATGCCTACATGTAAGGACAATGGTGGCCCTGTAATTTGAAATAACAAACAGAGGCAAACAATTATACATTATGAGTTATAACATACTACCACAAATGCCCGTGCGTTGCAACGAGAGAAACAAACTCTCGCACACCCCTAGCGAGTCATTTGTGTTCCAATTCTCCTGTTTGTCATCGATGTCGATGATAGTCACTTTCCTACCTATTACAACAAATGTGATCAGTCCTAAGGCGGTGATCTTGGTCATCACACTCGCCATGCCGATTTTCGAGAGCCCCTACCTGCACCAACTTGTAATTTCTCATGCGTTGCAACCGTCACGTACATATTCGTGTCGTTCAAAACCTATCATATTATAACATATCAGGCGATCCATTTTCTTATTGAGCACGCACAACAACAATTATTAATGCAAATTAAATTATGGTGTGAGGCCATTAATTTCTTGACTCAACATAAACCGAATAGACTTCATTGTCGCCACCGTCCTCCTCCTTCATTTCGAACATGAAGTTGGGCATCTCTTCGGCAAAGAACTATTGTCGTGTCGTTCCCATCGAACCATAGTTTAAAAATGAATAGGCAACCAAACCGGTGAGGCTACCTGTTAAGGTTCTCACTGGTTGGCCTGCCGGTTCATCTGTTCAATTTGTGTGAAAAATGGAAATATTGAAGTTTTTAAAAAAATTACCATAGATCTATTTGCAATTTTTTTTACCATAGATACGCATAATATTGGATGTAATCCATTTAAAAGAAACACAAAGCGTCGGTGGCTTAGATGGTTGTTGGTCGTTTGGCGTTCATCGGCTCAAGGTTAACTCATGGATCCCAAGCTGACGCACTATTTTACGAATATTTTTCCAGTCATAAAAAACAGGCAAGGCGTAGGTTTCAGTTTTTTCGTTTGCACCTATTTGAGGGGGTCCATTCACTGTTTGGATGTGTTCTGTGTAAATAATAACTCAATACAAATTAGAGGTCCAACCAAAGAATCATTACCAGGAGATTAAAAAGCTCCTCCATTAGCCAGGTCTTTTTTTGATGTATTAGGGTGTGCTCATGCATCTAATCCAATACATCTGCCCATGCACGTAGTGGCACAACGGAATCCTCTCTCACATTTGTCCATGCACCCATAGAGCACAACGGAATTTATTTGCTCTGTTAATTAATAGCAAAATTATCATTTCGTCTTTAATTTCCCAGCGAATTTATTTCGTCTTTAATTCCTTCCCTAAATGCCTCGTCGTATGCCCGTGTGTTGCAATGAAAAAAAAAAACCTGCTTCATGTGCCATTACACGCTAGTCATATCCAACTCTGATAAACGTTGAGATAAGGTTACCCTTGTCTATCTAAGATGCATATGAGCGTGTGTTGCCACGGGGTGCATTATCTTTTTTCTTTGGATCATGAAATGTTGATGTGATGAGGCCACCTCAATGTCCTTAATTGGCGCATATTTAAGCTATACACTGCCATGAGATGGAAGAATAGTGATGCATGAAACAATCTTTTAGGGAGAAATATACAATGTAATTCATTTAAAGGGTTTTCAAAAGATTTGAATCCAATTTTTTTTGATTATGTAGGTTTTTTGTTTTTATTGAAGATTGTTTGATTTTGTAAGATTATATTTCATTCATAAAGTTTTTTTTCACTATATGGGCTTGGCCCAACCGGAAGAAAAAACATGATGCTATCCCTGATGGGTCTCTCCCATACTCCCGTTCTAGCACAGATAGATGCATTCCCTCAAAAAAAAAAAAAGAGCACAGATAGATGCATCGTGCATCTGCTCAAAGAAAAAATAAAATGCATCGTGCATGTAACCGACTGATAAAAATCGAGCGGACACGTACGCCTCGCTCTAGAGAGGCCCCTACCATCCGTCTCCGCCTCCACCGCTCTCGTTCTCTGTCGATCCATCTCTCTCGCGGTGCCGCCAAGCCGGCCGACTCCCCTCGCTGTCAACGCTGGATGTGCCATACCTCCGTTGGAGGTCGCCTCTCCATCGAGGATGCAGGTCTGATCCAATCTTTCTATTTTTGTTCTTTCCGTTCTACTGTATTTAGTCGATAGGTCCCCTCGAGCCGGTTCTCCTTCGTTAATTCCTTTGAGACGGCTGGTCAGATCGCCCACATATATATATATATTGATGAAATATGATCTAAAATAGCGAGGTGGTACTATCTTCTACTTCCTCCGTCCGGAAATACTCGTCGGAGGAATGAATGTATGTAGATTTATTTTAGTTCTAGATACATTCATTTTTATGCATTTCTCCGACAAGTATTTTGAGACGGGGGGAGTAATATAAAATCGAATCCTCTCTATCTCGCAGGTGGAGAGTTTGATCCCGAGAAGTGATGATTTTATTTTTGCCTCCTCTGCTAGGAGGCAGAGGAACAGAGAGTGGAGGCAGGGGCAGCCGCCGGTGCGATGACGATAACCTAGGTGCTCGCGCGAAGCCTCCTGCAGCACGGTCGCCCACGAGCTCACCCGGTGCTGTCGCCCCCGTGAAGGGCACCGCTGCGCTGCGCTGGAAAGGAAGCGTGTGGATAAGATAGAAGAAAGGATTGCGGGCTGAATTCTTGCGAACGTAGTTTTTTTTTGGTAAAACTGAATCGTTTTTGCAGATCCACTTAAACAGGGACTGCGGGTTAATTTTTAAAAAACACTTTATTATTAGGGAAAGATGGTGCTAGGTGGCATGAGTAGATTGGCTAGCGTGTTACAGTAGGTACCTAAAATGCTAGAATTTTCACTTTGCGTCTCTGACACAGCTCACCGACATACCGAGCATCCATCCAACAATACATATGTTCTCATTATTCATACACAATTCACTCAAATGGAATGGATAACACACCATGTAACAGATATCTTACAACGACATTCATCATAATACTACAAGTTCGAGGTGGCACATCATAGATGTATACTCCCATTTCATCAAGAGACTTACGTAGATACAATCCTTCTTGTTCTCCATGAAACAAGATGCAGGTCGTCCATCTTCACTCCTTATCATCGCACCCTTTGGCTTCTGCGCTCCCCACTTGCTTGAGCACACTCTCAGGTAGGCAGCCTTGCTCCACTAGCCTGTGCACACTCTCGGTAGTGTAGTAGACTCCTTCATGCTCTATTAGGGGAGGACGGGCAACCACGCCACATAAACTCATTCCAGAAGCAACAAAAAACATGGATGCCGCAGTCCAATTGGCCACCTTCTTGGTTCTGGTTATCCGGCGCCTAGGTATATGTAATTAAGTGGGGTGAGATTAACAGCGGTAGTATTATATGTCAACTCCAGTAGCTAGCTAGCAGAGGAAAAGGGAAATTAGAGCATTTAATACAACCTATGTTACTACTGTAAGACGTTTTGACAGTTTAATTACTCTGTCCACTAATGTAAAACATTGTGGCAGTTCAATATTTGCATATGGTTGGTCGGTATTGCACGTACCATTGAGGGTCATGTGGTCTAGGCTCGATTCGTGTGCAGAGAGTCGAGAGCACACGCATGTCTGACCCAGAAGCTACGGAAGCCGCCTCGGCGTTAGCGATGAGATCGTATAACTCCTCTTTCTTTTGCTTGATTTGCGACACAAGTTGTTCCTTTTGGGAGAACGGGGACCTTAAATTCTGAAACACACAAAGGATATGAGTGGAGTAACATGTTTTCCACCGATGTTGTACATGAACAATAAATGAAATATCCCTTTTTTTAGGTGTCAATGGACTAAAACCATGACACTTATTTTGAAACAAAAGGAGTAAACTTTTAGTGAAATACAAGCAAACTTTACTAAAGTTTGAAAATTTGAGTGTTCCCCACTGCCCTCTATGTAGGTCTGCCCACTAGCCCTGCTGGGCCATAAAGTGAATCAGACAAATAAATAAACCCAACAATACACGACTCTAACTATGCACTGCTCCTGTAGAAAAACTAGTACGCCTATAATCCATATTACTTGGCGCTCAAATAAAGGTAACTAGTGTAGTTTCATTCTTTTGAGCGACAAGTAATATGAGTCGGAGGAAGTAATAAATTAAAAAATATCACCTAGCACATGCAGAGAGATACAAACATGATGTGTACAGATCGACGGACGGCTCAAAATTAAGGGGTGTAAAGATTTCGCGTACGTACGACCTACGTTACGTACCTGCTGGGTGTGGATGAGCCTTGGCGACAACAGGGTGAGGGGGCGGCGTTGCTCTACTCTAACGACAGCTCGCTGGATCAGCCTCGTCGCCGCGCGTCCAAGCGCCGCCATCGACCGTCGCCGGCCCGCAGACAGTTAGTTAGGGACGAGAACGCCGCCAACGATACGATTTGTTTCCGGCTAGTTGCGGCACGCGATCGAGTTGGTCGATTTCTTTGATCCGAGTTGTTTCTCAAAGGTGTTAGATAGATAGATATATATAGCTACTACTTACAGAACCGAGTCGGTGGCATGTACGAACCGGACACGACTAACCTAGTAATAGTTGGGTCGTGATTAGCTCTAACAGCCTCGCGGATCGAGTCGGCTTCTTCCTCTCCACTCGTTCGCCTACAGTCCAAACACGACACCATGGATAGCGACGCGGACATGTACTCCCTCCGTTCCGAATTACTTGTGGTAGGTATGGATGTATCTAGATGTATTTTAATTCTAGATACATCCATTTATGCGACGAGTAATTTGGAACGGAGGGAGTACGTACTTGTACACGGACAGTCCCTTGTACACGGCCGGTGCTGCGGTGCAACGTATGTACTTTTATTGATGGAGCCCTATCCCTACGGGCTAACCGCACGAAGGCCAAAGGGTTACCAGAAGCCCTGTTTTCCTCTCGTCCTTGGCGGCTGGAACCCTAGCCGTCGTCAGGGGAGGCCGATCTTCCAACGCCACTCTTTGGCGCCCCCCCTCCGCCGGCGACCTCGATCGTCGGTGGTGAGGGGGGTCGCCGGATCCACACGTGTGGATCGTTTTTACTCTCTCGTAGTTTAGGTTTTTAGATTGTTCATCGTCTTTACTTCGGCGACGATGATGGCAACGCTGAATAAAGATTCTTTGGATCATTTCCTAACGAGGTCATCGGTCCTATGGTTGGGGACGAATTTGGAAACCAGTCTGTTCAAGCAAGGATAGTGTGGAGGCGGCGGCATCCTCATGGTGGACCAGTGTCCTCGGGCTCCGTCGTTGTGACGGCGTTTGCTCCAGCGTTGGCGCGGAGCTTGGAAGGTAGTCCAGGAGCGGATGCAGACTGTGGTCTGGATCGATGATATCTGAAAGACGGAGCAGGTGTTGGTGAGGGAGTTCTGGATTAGGGGGTGTTCGGATAGCCGGACTATACCTTCAGCCGGACTCCTGGACTATGAAGATGCAAGATTGAAGACTTCGTCCAGTGTCCGGATGGGACTTTCCTTGGCGTGGAAGGCAAGCTTGGCGATGCGGATATTTAGATCTCCTACCATTGTAACCGACTTTGTGTAACCCTAACCCTCTCCGGTGTCTATATAAACCGGAGGGTTTTAGTCCGTAGGACAACAACTTCAACATACAACAATCATACCAAAGGCTAGCTTCTAGGGTTTAGCCTCCTTGATCTCGTGGTAGATCTACTCTTGTACTACCCATATCATCAATATTAATCAAGCAGGACGTAGGGTTTTACCTCCATCAAGAGGGCCCAAACCTGGGTAAAACATTGTGTCCCTTGTCTCCTGTTACCATCCGCCTAGACGCACAGTTCGGGACCCCCTACCGGAGATCCGCCGGTTTTGACACCGACATTGGTGCTTTCATTGAGAGTTCCTCTGTGTCGTCGCTTTTAGGCCCGATGGCTCCTTCGATCATCAACAAAGATGCAGTCCAGGGCCAGACTTTCCTCCCCGGACAGATCTTCGTCTTCGGCGGCTTCGCACTGCGGGCCAATTCGCTTGGCCACCTGGAGCAGATCGAAAGGTACGCCCCTGGCCATCAGGTCAGGATCAGAAGTTTGAACTACACGACTGACATCCGCGGGGACTTGATCTTCGACGGATTCGAGCCACAGCCAAGCGCGCCGCACTGTCTCGATGGGCATGATCTAGCTCTGCCGCCGAACAGTGTCCTGGAGGCCGCACGTGCATTGGTTCTGACCCTTAATTCGGAGCCTGCTTTGTCGATCGAGGATGAGCGGTTGGACGCCACCTCTGGGGCTGCGATCCCAAAGGCGATCGAGCCGAACACCAGCCCCGCACTCTGCATGGCCCGTGACTCTGAGGAGCCGGATTCCACTCCGGACTCCGAACCCCCCGCGCCCCTGCCGATCGAATCCGATTGGGTGCCGATAATGGAGTTCACCGCCGCGGACATCTTTCAGCACTCGCCCTTCGGCGACATCCTGAACTCACTAAAGTCTCTCTCTTTATCAGGAGAGCCATGGACGGACTACGGTCAGCAAGGATGGGATGCGGACGATGAAGAAATTCAAAGCCCACCCACCACCCACTTTGTAGTCACTGTCGACGATTTAACCGACATGTTCGACTTCGACTCCGAAGATATCGACGGTATGGACGACGATGCAGGAGACGAACAAGAACCAGCACCTGTAGGGCGCTGGAAGGTCACCTCGTCATATGACATATATATGGTGGACACTCCAAAAGATGGAGATGGCGATGGAACAGCGGGGGATGACACCTCTAAGAAACATCCCAAGCGCCGGCGTCAGCGGCGCCGTTCTAAATCCGCCAAAGCAAAAACGGTGATTCCGGCACTGGAGATAATACTACTCCGGATAGCGCCGAAGAACACCCCCTCCAGCAGGATTCGACACAGGAAGATGGAGAAGCCAGCCCTCATGAAAGAGCGGCAGACCGAGAGGTTGAGGATGATAACTATATGCCTCCCTCCGAAGACGAGGCAAGCCTCGACGACGACGAATTCGTCGTGCCATCAGACCCCGCCGAACAAGAGCGTTTTAAACGCAGGCTTTTAGCCACGGCAAGCAGCCTAAAGAAAAAGCAGCAACAACTTAGAGCTGATCAAGATTTGCTAGCTGACAGATGGACTGAAGTCCTTGCGCCCGAAGAGTATGAACTCGAACGCCCTCCAAGTGTTACCCAAAGCACAGACTGCTACCTCGATTAGAGGAGGAAGCACCTACATCACCAGCGCATGACATGGCCGACCGGCCACCTCGTGGCCGCGACAGAGAGGCCTCTAGGCCCTCCACTCAAGCCATGCCCCGACGCCGCTCAAAACATGCTAAGGCACAGGAAAATGCACCAGACCTGCGAGATATACTGGAGGACAAGGCAAGGCAAACAATATTGATCTACGGATCGCGTGGGCGCCCCACAGCACGTGACGGTGATCGTCACTCCGGATACAATAAATCCGGCCGGGCCAAACACAATAGACAAAGCTCCTTTGAGTTGCGTCGTGATATAGCCCAGTACAGAGGCGCCACACACCCACTATGCTTCACAGATGAAGTAATGGATCATAAAATCCCCGAGGGCTTCAAACCCGTAAACATTGAATCATACGATGGCACAACATATCCCGCGGTATGGATCGAGGATTATCTCCTTCATATCCACATGGCCCGCGGCGATGATCTACACGCCATCAAATACCTTCCGCTCAAACTTAAGGGACCGGCCCGGCATTGGCTTAACAGCTTGCCAGCAGACTCAATCGATTCTTGGGAGGACATGGAAGCCGCATTCCTCGACAATTTCCAGGGCACTTATGTGCGACCACCGGACGCTGACGACCTAAGCCACATAATTCAGCAGCCAGAGGAATTGGCCAGGCAATTCTGGACGCGGTTCCTAACAAAGAAAAACCAAATAGTCGACTGTCCGGACGCAGAGGCCCTAGCGGCCTTCAAGCATAATATCCGTGACGAGTGGCTCGCTCGGCACCTGGGACAGGAAAAGCCGAAATCTATGGCAGCCCTTACGACACTCGTGACCCGCTTTTGCGTGGGAGAATACAACTGGCTAGCTCGCAGCAACAACTTAACCAAGAACCTTGGTAATTCGGATACCAAGGACAAAAGCGGCAGGTCGCGTCGGAACAAGCAAAAGCGCCGCGTTAATAGCGACAGCAACGAGGATACGGCAGTAAATGCCGGATTCCGAGGCTACAAATCCAGTCAGCGGAAAAAGCCATTCAAAAGAAATACTCAGGGCCCGTCCAGTTTGGACCGAATACTCGACCGCTTGTGCCAGATACATGGCACCCCCGATCAGCCAGCCAATCACACCAACAGAGATTGTTGGGTGTTCAAGCAGGCAGGCAAGTTAAATGCCGAAAACAGAGACAAGGGGCTGAATAGCGAAGACGAGGAGGAGCCCAGGCCGCCGAACAACGATGGACAGAAGGGTTTTGAAGGAAATATGCCCTAGAGGCAATAATAAAGTTATTATTTATTTCCTTATATCATGATAAATGTTTATTATTCATGCTAGAATTGTATTAACCGGAAACATAATACATGTGTGGATACATAGACAAACAGAGTGTCACTAGTATGCCTCTACTTGACTAGATCGTTAATCAAAGATGGTTATGTTTCCTAACCATGAACAAAGAGTTGTTATTTGATTAACGGGATCATATCCTTAGTTGAATGATCTGATTGACATGACCCATTCCGTTAGCTTAGCACTTGATCGTTTAGTTTGTTGCTATTGCTTTCTTCATGACTTATACATGTTCCTTTGACTATGAGATTACGCAACTCCCGTTTACTGGAGGAACACTTTGTGTGCTACCAAACGTCACAACGTAACTGGGTGATTATAAAGGAGCTCTACAGGTGTCTCCAAAGGTAGATGTTGGGTTGGCGTATTTCGAGATTAGGATTTGTCACTCCGATTGTCAGAGAGGTATCTCTGGGCCCTCTCGGTAATGCACACCACTTAAGCCTTGCAAGCATTACAGCTAATGAGTTAGTTGCGGGATGATGTATTACGGAACGTGTAAAGAGACTTGCCGGTAACGAGATTGAACTAGGTATAGGATACCGACGATCGAATCTCGGGCAAGTAACATACCAATGACATAGGGAACAACGTATGTTGTTATGCGCAGCCCCCCTCCCCTGCCCCCTTTTATATAGGCCTCTTGGGGGGGGGGGCGCCGGCCCTGGGAGATCCAATCTCCCAAGGGGGCGGCGGCCAGGGAGGTTTCCCTCCCCCCAAGCTATCTAGGAGGTGCCTTCCACCACTAGGACTCCTCCTAGATGGAACCCTAGGCGCATGGGCTCTTTGGGGCTGGTTCCCCTTGGCCCAAGCAGGCCAAGGCGCACCCCCTAAGGCCCATGTGGCCCACCAGGGCAGGTGGCCCCACCTGGTGGACCCCCGGGACCCCTTCGGTGGTCCTGGTACAATACCGATAACCCCGAAACTTGTCCCGATGGCCGAAACAGCACTTCCTATATATAATTCTTTACCTCCGGACCATTCCGGAACTCCTCGTGACGTCCGGGATCTCATCCGGGACTCCGAACAACATTCGGGTTACTGCATATACATATCTTCACAACCCTAGCGTCACCGAACCTTAAGTGTGTAGACCCTACGGGTTCGGGAGACATGCAGACATGACCGAGACGGCTCTCGGGCAATAACCAACAGCGGGATCTGGATACCCATGTTGGCTCCCACATGCTCCACGATGATCTCATCGGATGAACCACGATGTCAAGGATTCAATTAATCACGTATACGATTCCCTTTGTCAATCGGTATTTTACTTGCCCGAGATTCGATCGTCGGTATCCCAATACCTCGTTCAATCTCGTTACCGGCAAGTCACTTTTCTCGTACCGTAATGCATGATCCCATGATCAAACACTTTGGTCACATTGAGCTCATTGTGATGATGCATTACCGAGAGGGCCCGGTGATACCTCTCCGTCAAGCGGAGTGACAAATCCCAGTCTCGATCCATGTCAACCCAACAGACACTTTCAGAGATACCCGTAGTATACCTTTATAGTCACCCAGTTACGTTGTGACGTTTGGCACACACAAAGCACTCCTACGGTATCCGGGAGTTACATGATCTCATGGTCTAAGGGAAGGATACTTGACATTGGAAAACTCTAGCAAACGAACTAAGCGATCTTATGCTATGTTTAGGATTGGGTCTTGTCCATCACATCATTCTCCTAATGATGTGATCCCGTTATCGATGACATCCAATGTCCATAGTCAGGAAACCATGACTATCTGTCGATCAACGAGCTAGTCAACTAGAGGCTCACTAGGGACATGTTGTTGTCTGTTATTCACACATGTATTACGATTTCCGGTTAACACAATTATAGCACGAATAAAGACAATTATCATGAATAAGGAAATATAATAATAATGCTTTTATTATTGCCTCTAGGGCATATTTCCAACACGGTGAAGCCTGTATTTACAAGAAAGTGAGTGGGAGCACTACATCATTTCTGATAAGTATATGTGAATGACATATTGTTGATTGGAAATAATGTAGAATTATTCTGCAAAGCATAAAGGAGTGTTTGAAAGGAGTTTTTCAAAGAAAAACCTCGATGAAGCTGCTTACATATTGAGCATCAAGATCTATAGAGATAGATCAAGACGCTTGATAAGTTTTTTCAATGAGTACATACCTTGACAAGATTTTGAAGTAAGTTCGAAATGGAACAATCAAAGAAAGAGTTCTTGCCTGTGTTACAAGGTGTGAAATTGAGTAAGGCTCAAAACTCGACCACGGCAGAAGATAGAAAGAGAATGAAAGTCATTCCCTATGCCTTGGCCATAGGTTCTATAAAGTATGCCATGCTGTGTACCAGATCTATAGTATACCCTACACTGATTTTGGCAAGGGAGTACAATAGTGATCTAGGAGTAGATCACTGGACATCGGTCAAAATTATCCTTAGTGGAATAAGGATATGTTTCTCAATAATGGAGGTGACAAAAGGTTCGTCGTAAAGGGTTACGTGATGCAAGTTTTGACACTGATCTAGATGACTCTAAATCTCAATCTGGATACATATTGAAAGCGGGAGCAATTAGCTAGAGTAGCTCCGTGCAGAGCATTGTAGACATAGAAAATTGCAAAATACATAACGGATATGAATGTAAAAGACCCGTTGACTAAGATTCTCTCACAAGCAAAAGATGATCACACCTTAGTACTCTTTGGGTATTAATCACATAGCGATGTGAACTAAGATTACTGAATGTAGTAAACCCTTTGGGTGTTGGTCACATGGCGATGTGAACTATAGGTGTTAAACACATGATGATGTGAACCATCGATGTTAATCACATGGTGATGTGATCTAGATTATTGACTCTAGTGCAAGTGGGAGACTGAAGGAAATATGCCCTAGAGGCAATAATGAAACTATTATTTATTTCCTTATATCATGATAAATGTTTATTCTTCATGCTAGAGTTGTATTAACCGGAAACATAATACATGTGTGGATACATAGACAAACAGAGTGTCACTAGTATGCCTCTACTTGACTAGCTCGTTAATCAAAGATGGTTATGTTTCCTAACCATGAACAAAGAGTTGTTATTTGATTAACGGGATCACATCATTACTTGAATGATCTAATTGACATGACCCATTCCATTAGCTTAGCACTTGATCGTTTAGTTTGTTGCTATTGCTTTCTTCATGACTTATACATGTTCCTTTGACTATGAGATTACGCAACTCCCGTTTACCGGAGGAACACTTTGTGTGCTACCAAACGTCACAACGTAACTGGGTGATTATAAAGGAGCTCTACAGGTGTCTCCAAAGGTAGATGTTGGGTTGGCGTATTTCGAGATTAGGATTTGTCACTCCGATTGTTGGAGAGGTATCTCTGGGCCCTCTCGGTAATGCACATCACTTAAGCCTTGCAAGCATTACAGCTAATGAGTTAGTTGCGGGATGATGTATTACGAAACGAGTAAAGAGACTTGCCGGTAACGAGATTGAACTAGGTATAGGATACCGACGATCGAATCTCGGGCAAGTAACATACCGATGACAAAGGGAACAACGTATGTTGTTATGCGGTCTGACCGATAAAGATCTTCGTAGAATATGTAGGAGCCAATATGGGCATCCAGGTCCCGCTATTGGTTATTGATAAGAGAGGTGTCTCGGTCATGTCTACATAGTTCTCGAACCCGTAGGGTCCGCATGCTTAACGTTCGTTGACGATATAGTACTATGAGTTATGTATGTTGGTGACCGAATGTTGTTCGGATTTTTTGGATGAGATCACGGATATGACGAGGAACTCCGGAATGGTCCGGAAGTAAAGATTGATATGTGGATAGTAGTGTTTGATCTCCGGAAAGGTTCTAGAATCCATCGGAAGGGGTTCCGAATGTTTCCCGAAATGTTTGGGCACGAGAACACTTTATCTGGGCCAAAGGGGAAAGCCCACGAGGTTTTTGGAAAGTGCAAAAGGAAGTTTTGCGAAGTCCAGAGGCCAGATGCCAGGGTCCCTGGCGTCTGGGTCCAGACGCCGGGAACCCTGGCGTCTGGCCCTGGAGTCCGAGAAGGACTCTTGCCTTTCGGGTCAAACCGACTTTGTGGAGGCTTTTACTCCAAGTTTCGACCCCAAGGCTCAACATATAAATAGAGGGGTAGGGCTAGCACCCAAGACACATCAAGAAACACCAAGCCGTGTGTCGGCAACCCCGTCTCCTCTAGTTTATCCTCCGTCATAGTTTCGTAGTGCTTAGGCGAAGCCCTGCGAAGATTGTTCTTCACCAACACCGTCACCACGCCGTCGTGCTGCCGGAACTCATCTACTACTTCGCCCCTCTTGCTGGATCGAGAAGGCGAGGACGTCACCGAGCCGAACGTGTGCAGAGCTCGGAGGTGCCGTGCTTTCGGTGCTTGGATCGGTCGGATCGTGAAGACGTACGACTACATCAACCGCGTTGATATAACGCTTCCGCTTTCGGTCTACGAGGGTACGTAGACAACACTCTCCCCTCTCGTTGCTATGCATCACCATGATCTTGCGTGTGCGTAGGAAATTTTTGAAATTACTACGTTCCCCAACAGTGGCATCCGAGCCTAGGTTTTATGGTTTGATGTTATTTGCACGAGTAGAACACAAGTGAGTTGTGGGCGATATAAGTCATACTGCTTACCAGCATGTCGTACTTTGGTTCGGCGGTATTGTTGGATGAAGCGCCCCGGATCGACATTACGCGTACGCTTACGCGAGACTGGTTCTACCGCCGTGTTTTGCACACAGGTGGCTGGCGGGTGTCAGTTTCTCCAACTTTAGTTGAATCGAGTGTGGCTACGCCCGGTCCTTGCAAAGGTTAAAACAACACCAACTTGACAAACTATCGTTGTGGTTTTGATGCGTAGGTAAGAACAGTTCTTGCTAAGCCCAGTAGCAGCCACGTAAAACTTGCAACAACAAAGTAGAGGACGTCTAACTTGTTTTTGCAGGGCATGTTGTGATGTGATATGGTCAAGACGTGATGAGATATAAGTTGTTGTATGAGACGATCATGTTTTGTTGAAGTCATCGACAACTGGCAGAAACCTTATGGTTGTTTCTTTATTGCATAAAGATGCAAGCGCCAAATAATTGCTTTACTTTAACGCTATGCGATAGCAATAGTTGCAAGAGCAATAGTTGGCGAGACAACCATGTGACGACACATTGATATAGATCAAGATGATGGAGATCATGGTGTCATGCCGGTGACGATGGGAATCATGACGATGCTTTGGAGATGGAGATCAAAGGCACAAGATGATGATGGCCATATCATGTCACATATATTGATTGCATGTGATGTTTATCTTTTATGCATCTTATCTTGCTTTAGCATTATAAGATGATCCCTCACTACATTATCATAGTAAAAGTGTTCTCCCTGAGTATGCACCGTTGCGAAAGTTCTTCGTGCTGAGACACCACGTGATGATCGGGTGTGATAGGCTCTACGTTCAAATACAACGGGTGCAAAACAGTTGCACACGCGGAATACTCAGGTTTAACTTGACGAGCCTAGCATATAACAGATATGGCCTCGGAACACGGAGACCGAAAGGTCGAGCGTGAATCATATAGTAGATATGATCAACATAGTGATGTTCACCGTTGAAACTACTCCATCTCACGTGATGATCGGACATGGTTTAGTTGATATGGATCACGTGATCACTTAGAGGATTAGAGGGATGTCTATCTAAGTGGGAGTTCTTAAGTAATATGATTAATTGAAGTTTAATTTATCATGAACTTAGTCCTGGTAGTATTAGCATATCTATGTTGTAGATCAATAGCTCACATTGTTGCTTTCATATGTTTATTTTGATATGTTCCTAGAGAAAATTGTGTTGAAAGATGTTAGTAGCAATGATGCGGATTGGATCCGTGATCTGAGGTTTATCCTCATTGCTGCACAGAAGAATTATGTCCTTAATGCACCGCTAGGTGACAGACCTATTGCAGGAGCAGATACAGACGTTATGAACGTTTGGCTAGCTCAATATGATGACTACTTGATAGTTTAAGTGCACCATGCATAACAGCTTAGAATCGGGATTTCAAAGACGTTTTGAACGTCATGGAGCATATGAGATGTTCCAGGAGTTGAAGTTAATATTTCAAGCAAATACCCGAGTTGAGAGATATGAAGACTCCAACAAGTTCTATAGCTAAAAGATGGAGGAGAATCGCTCAACTAGTGAGCATGTGCTCAGATTGTCTGGGTACTACAATCGCTTGAATCAAGTGGGAGTTAATCTTCCAGATAAAATAGTGATTGACAGAATTCTCTAGTCACCATCACCAAGTTAGTAGAACTTCGTGATGAACTATAATATGCAAGGGATAATGGAAATAGTTCCCAAGCTCTTCGTGATACTGAAATCGACGAAGGTAGAAATCAAGAAAAACATCAAGTGTTGATGGTTAACAAGACCACTAGTTTCAAGTAAAGGGCAAAGGGAAGAAGGGGAACTTCAAGAAGAACGGCAAGCAAGTTGCTGCTCAAGTGAAGAAGCCCAAGTCTGGACTTAAGCCTGAGGCTGAGTGCTTCTACTGCAAAGGGACTGGTCACTGGAAGAGGAACTACCCCAAGTGATTGGCGGATAAGAAGGATGACAAAGTGAACATAAGTATATTTGATATACATGTTATTAATGTGTATTTTACTAGTGTTCATAGCAACCCCTCAGTATTTGATACTGGTTCAGTTGCTAAGAGTAGTAACTCGAAACGGGAGTTGCAGAATGAACAGAGACTAGTTAAGGGTGAAGTGACGATGTGTGTTGGAAGTGGTTCCAAAATTGATATGATCATCATCACACACTCCCTATACTTTCGGGATTAGTGTTGAACCTAAATAAGTGTTATTTGGTGTTTGCGTTGAGCATGAATATGATTTGATCATGTTTATTGCAATACAATTATTCATTTAAGTTAGAGAACAATTGTTGTTCTGTTTACATGAATAAAACCTTCTATGGTTATACACACCCAATGAAAATGGTTTGTTGGACCTCGTTCGTAATAATACACATATTCATGATATTGAAGCCAAAAGATGCAAAGTTAATAATGGTAGTGCAACTTATTTGTGGCACTGCTGTTTAAGTCATATTGGTGTAAAGCGCATGAAAAAACTCCATGCTGATGGGATTTTGGAATCACTTGATTATGAATCATTTGATGCTTGCGAACCATGCCTCTTGGGCAAGATGACTAAAACGCCGTTCTCCGGAACAATGAAGCAAGCAACAGATTTGTTGGAAATCATACATACTGATGTATGTGGTCCGATGAATATTAAGGCTTGCAGCGGGTATCATTATTTTCTGACCTTCACAGATGATTTGAGCAGATATGGGTATATCTACTTGATGAAACATAAGTCTGAAATATTTGAAAATTTCAAAGAATTTCAGAGTGAAGTGCAAAATCAACGTAACAAGAAAATAAGGTTTCTACGATCTGATCGCGGAGACAAATATTTGAGTTACGAGTTTGGTCTTCAATTAAAACAATGTGGAATAATTTCACAAATTCATGCCACCTGGAACACCACAGCATAATGGTGTGTCCGAACGTCATAGCCGTACTGTATTGGATATAGTGTTGGGGAACGTTGCAGAAAATTAAAAATTTTCCTACGGTTTCACCAAGATCCATCTATGAGTTCATCTAAGCAACGAGTCACGGGAGAGAGATTGCATCTACATACCACTTTGTAGATCGCGAGAGGAAGCATTCAACGAATGGGGATGAAGTAGTCGTACACACCGTGATCCAAATCACCGAAGATCCTAGCACCGAAAGGACGGCACCTCCGCGTTCAACACACGTACGGTCAGCGTAACGTCTCCTTCTTCTTGATCCAGCAAGGCAAAGGAGAGGTTGGGGAAGATGGCTCTAGCAGCAGCACGACGGCGTGGTGATGGTGGAACTACACTACTCCGGCAGGGCTTCGCCGTGCTCAACGGAGGAGGAGGAGGTGTTGGAGAGGGGGAGGGAGGCGCCAGGAGCAAGGGGTGCGCATCCCTCCCCTCACCCCTCTATTTATAGGGGAAGGGGAAAGGGGGGCCGGCCCCTCTAGATGGGATCTAGAGGGGGGTGGCGGCCAGGGAGGGGGGACTTGCCCCCCAAGCAAGGGGGGCGCCCCCTTTAGGGTTCCCCCCAACCCTAGGCGCATGGGCCCTTGGGGGGGGGAGGCGCACCAGCCCACTTTGGGCTGGTTCCCTTCCTCATACAGCCCATGAGGCCCTCCGAGAGAGGTGGCCCCTCCCGGTGGACCCCCAGAACCCCTCCGGTGGCCCCGGTACAATACCGATATGCCCCCGAAACTTCCCGGTGTCCGTATGACAACTTCCCATATATAAATCTTTACCTCCGGACCATTCCGAAACTCCTCGTGACGTCCGGGATCTCATCCGGGACTTCGAGCAACATTCGGGTTACTGCATATACATATCTTCACAACCCTAGCGTCACCGAACCTTAAGTGTGTAGACCCTACGGGTTCGGGAGACATGCAGACATGACCGAGACGGCTCTCAGGCAATAACCAACAGCGGGATCTGGATACCCATGTTGGCTCCCACATGCTCCACGATGATCTCATCGGATGAACCACGATGTCGAGGATTCAATTAATCCCGTATATGATTCCCTTTGTCAATCGGTATTTTACTTGCCCGAGATTCGATCGTCGGTATCCCAATACCTTGTTCAATCTCGTTACCGGCAAGTCACTTTACTCGTACCGTAATGCATGATCCCGTGATCAAACACTTTGATCACATTGAGCTCATTATGATGATGCATTACCGAGAGGGCCCGGTGATACCTCTTCGTCAAGCGGAGTGACAAATCCCAGTCTCGATCCGTGTCAACCCAACAGACACTTTCGGAGATACCCGTAGTATACCTTTATAGTCACCCAGTTACGTTGTGACGTTTGGCATACCCAAAGCACTCCTACGGTATCCGGGAGTTACACGATCTCATGGTCTAAGGAAAGGATACTTGACATTGGAAAACTCTAGCAAACGAACTATGCGATCTTATGCTATGTTTAGGATTGGGTCTTGTCCATCACATCATTCTCCTAATGATGTGATCTCGTTATCATTGACATCTGATGCCCATAGTCAGGAAACCATGACTATCTGTTGATCAACGAGCTAGTCAACTAGAGGCTTACTAGGGACACGTTGTTGTCTGTTATTCACACATGTATTACGATTTCCGGATAACACAATTATAGCACGAATAAAGACAATTATCATGAACAAGGAAATATAATAATAATGCTTTTATTATTGCCTCTAGGGCATATTTCCAACAGTCTCCCACTTGCACTAGAGTCAATAATCTAGTTACATTGTGATGAATCGAACACCCATCGAGTTCTGGTGCTGATCATGTTTTGCCTTAGAGAGAGGTTTAGTCAACGGATCTGCGACATTCAGATCCGTGTGCACTTTTCAAATTTCTATGTCTCCATCTTGAACATTTTCACGAATGGAGTTGAAGCGACGCTTGATGTGCCTGGTCTTCTTGTGAAAGCTGGGCTCCTTTGCAAGTGCAATAGCTCCAGTGTTGTCACAGAAGAGTTTGATTGGCCCCGACGCATTGGGTATGACTCCTAGGTCGGTGATGAACTCCTTCACCCAAATTGCTTCATGTGTTGCCTCCGAGGCTGCCATGTACTCCGCTTCACATGTAGATCCCGCCACAACGCTCTGCTTGCAACTACACCAGCTTACTGCCCCACCATTCAAAATATACACGTATCCGGTTTGTGACTTAGAGTCATCCAGATCTGTGTCGAAGCTAGCGTCGACGTAACCCTTTACGACGAGCTCTTCGTCACCGCCATCGTCTTTCAGCTTGGTTTTCTCTAGGAACGCGTTGAAGTTGAGGACTACGTTGGCCATTTGATCTACAAGACATATTGTAAATTTTTTAGACTAAGTTCATGATAATAAAGTTCATTTAATCAAATTATTTAATGAACTCCCACTTAGATAGACATCCCTCTTCTAGTCATCTAAGTATTACATGATCCGAGTCAACTAGGCCGTGTCCGATCATCACGTGAGACGGACTAGCCAACATCGGTGAACATCTTCATGTTGATCGTATCTTCTATACGACTCATGCTCGACCTTTCGGTCTTCTATGTTCCGAGGCCATGTCTGTACATGCTAGGCTCGTCAAGTCAACCTAAGTGTTTTGCGTGTGTAAATCTGTCTTACACCCGTTGTATGCGAACGTAAGGACCTATCACACCCGATCATCACGTGGTGCTTCGGAACGACGAACCTTAGCAACGGTGCACAGTTAGGGAGAACACTTTCTTGAAATTATTATGAGGGATCATCTTATTTACTACCGTCGTCCTAAGTAAACAAGATGCAAAACATGATAAACATCACATGCAATCAAATAATAAACGTGACATGATATGGCCAATATCACATAGCTCCTTTGATCTTCATCTTGGGGCTCCATGATCATCTTGTCACCGGCTTGACACCATGATCTTCATCATCATGATCTTCATCATCGTGTCTCCATGAAGTTGCTCGCCAACTATTACTTCTACTACTATGGCTAACGCGTTTAGCAATAAAGTAAAGTAATTTACATGGCGTTTCTCAATGACACGCAGGTCATACAAAAAAATAAAGACAACTCCTATGGCTTCTGCCGGTTGTCATACTCATCGACATGCAAGTCGTGATTCCTATTACAATAGCATGAACATATCATACATCACATATAGATCATTCATCATACATCACAACTTTGGCCATATCATATCACAAAGCACTTGCTGCAAAAACAAGTTAGACGTCCTCTAATTGTTGTTGCAAGTTTTACGTGGCTGAATTAGGGTTCTAGCAAGAATGTTTTCTTACCTACGTAAAACCATTAAGGAATGCCGTTTTGACGTCCATTTGCCATATTTCATAATCGTAGAAATGCGGCAATTGCTAACATGATTCAGACGGACTTCAGCTTCGCTACCGATGAGAAAGTCTCTCCCGAATTGGAAAGTAGTTCATCACAGAAATCAGTTCTAGTGATGTCTACACCAATTAGTGAGGAAGCTAATGATGATGATCATGTAACTTCAGATCAAGTAACTACCGAATCACGTAGATAAACCAGAGTGAGATCCGCACCAGAGTGGTACGGTAATCCTGTTCTGGAAGTCATGTTACTAGACCATGACGAACCTGCGAGCTATGAGGAAGCGATGATGAGCCCAGATTCCGCGAAATGGTTTGAGGCCATGAAATCTGAGATATGATCCATATATGAGAACAAAGTATGGACTTTGGTTGACTTGCCCAATGATCGGCAAGCCATAGAAAATAAATGGATCTTCAAGAGGAAGACGGACGCTAATAGTGGTGTTACTATCTACAAAGCTAGACTTGTCGAAGAAGGTTTTTGACAAAGTTCAAGGTGTTGACTATGATGAGATTTTCTCACTCATATCGATGCTTAAGTCTGTCCGAATCATGTTAGCAATTGCCGCGTTTTATGAAATCCGGCAAATGGATAAACAAAACTGCATGTCTTAATGGATTTATTAAAGAAGAGTTGTATATGATGCAACCAGAAGGTTTTGTCAATCCTAAAGGTGCTAACAAAATATGCAAGCTCCAACGATCCAACTATGGACTGGTGCAAGCATCTCAGAGTTGGAATACATGCTTTGATAAGTTGATCAAAGCATATAGTTTTATACAGACTTGCGGTGTGTTGGGGAACGTTGCAGAAAATTAAAATTTTTCCTACGTGTTGGGGATATTGCTATTTGGGGTAAACCGGCCTACAGGGCCCGGGTTAGCTCCGTCAATGGACCCAAGATGTTAAAGCCCAAGGAGAAATAGAAGGGCCCAAGGCCTGTAATCGGTTTAAAGGTTTATGGCCGTAAACCGGCCTGAAGTAAACTTGCATTGTAAGTTAGGAATAGAGAGACCAACCCGGGCACGTTTATGAACCGGAGGTTGGGATTTTGTAGACCGACGGGCGTCACCCGTGTATATAAGGGGACGACCCGACGACGGTTTAGGGACAGAGAACAACAACTCGAGGTTTAGGCGAAGCTTATCGCTCCCTAGCCCTCGAAACACATCAATCCCATCACAACTAGACGTAGGCTTTAACTTCATCGAAGGGGCCGAACTAGTATAAACACTGTGTCCTTGCGTCCGTTTTAACCCCTTCAAGTTAACCCGTTGCGATGGCTCCACGACTAAGTCCTTTCGCTAGGACATCTGCCGTGACAAATCCACGACAGTTGGCGCCCACCGTGGGGCTATCGCGAGATGGTTTCATGTTCTTGGAGGGTCGCTTTGAAGGACTCGAGGGCTACGCTGTGGGCCGGATGACCAAAAGTCGTCGCGGAAAACTCTACATCGACAGCACAGGCTGGGGCCCCGACGCCGGCTCGATCGAGTACGGGTACCGGGTCCCTTTTGGCGGCATCCATGTTTTCATCGGCAAGATCGGTGAACCGGGCCCCGAGCTGGGCGTCTGCACCGACCTCGTCGAGACAGCTCAGTGCACGAGATCGACCCTGGTTAAACTGACCAGGAAGCGCGCCTTCGTGGGAGTCATCCACGGAGGAAGCTACGAGGAAGGATCCGAATCCGGTGGCGAAACCGCCATCTACTCCGGCGATGAAACGTCAACCGGGGAAACCGAGTCTCTATACCAGCTGCAAGATGATCGGATTGGGGGCAGCTCCGATGGCGACAGTATTCCGGACCCCTCTGGTCTGCCCAATCGAGTTGGGATCTTCATGGCTGGAACACAGGCGGCGCCACATTCATCAACTGCGGCAGCAGTGATCTCTGGATCGGCAGCGGCAACAGCTGCGCGGGCAGGGGGCCTTGCGGACTCACCAGCCCAAGTATTGTCAGATCTGTTTGACGCACTGGCGGTGCTTATGGCGGAAGCCAACCCGGTGGATCAGGAGGTTCACAATGCCGAGATTGCCAAAGTGAGAGAACAGATCACTCAAGCTAAAGCGGGGCTGGCAGCAGAAGAGGCCAGGATGACGGCAGAGCGTGCCGCTTTAGATGCACAGGCTTACAAGCTCATGATGGACCAGAATGCATCTCAGGAAGTCCTGAAAAGGAAATTCCGATCTCGATTGCCCGCAGCCCTCGATGCCAGAAATCTCTTCAACACCCCTGGGGCGGGGGCCAATAATCCGCCGGGGGTAAACCGTGCGGAGGCAACAGTTGGCGCTCCGGTTCAGCACCGTATAATAAACCTGCCTCGTCACAACACTGGTACACCACAGGCCGTGCCAACGCCATCGGGCCATTATTCCAACCCGATGGATAACCTCGTTGCGGCGGCAGCTCGGTTGGAAGCCATTCCGATCGAAGGCGATTCACCGCAGGTTGTAGAGACACGCCGAGTCAAGGAGCTCCTTAGGACCGCTTTGGCCCAACAAGAAGCATATTCGCAAAGCCGTGATCGGATTCACTCCACCCCTTGCCCCAGTAGGAGCTATAATAGGCGCATGGAGGAGCCGGCTGTTTCAAGTAATGCCAGGCGTGAAGCGCTCCACGGCAACAATCCGGCGGGCGTCGACAATGCTCAGGAGAATGTGGATCGCACCCGTGCGCAGGAGGCCGGATTAGCAGCGCAGCATCAGGCTCGTCAGCTTACACCTATCTTCCCAACTGCTACGATTGAACCGGGGGTGGTTTCTAGTTCTTTGGGAGTACCGTGCCTTGTTCCCGCTTTGCGCAACGTACGCCTGCCTAAAGACTTCAAAGGCCCCCGCAAGGTACCAAACTACACGGCAGATCAGCCTCCGGAGACATGGGTGGAGAGCTATGAGATGGCTATGGAGATGCTGGATGTGGATGTCACGGCGTGTGCGAAGTATTTTACCATGATGTTAGAAGGGACGGCCCGGACTTGGCTAAAGAGCCTACCGCCTAATTCCATCAATTCGTGGGCCCAGTTGCGAGCCCGGTTTATCAAGAATTTCAAGGACACGTGCAAACAGCCAATGTCGATAATCGACCTAGCAGCTTGCGTTCAGCAAGAAGGGGAGTCAACTACCCATTGGGTACGTCGGGTATCAGAAGTTTTGCACTCGTCAGATCGCATCAACGCAGACACCGCCGTGGTGCTGTTGGAAGGAAACTGTCGGTTTGGCCCTTTGAAGCTAAAGTTAGGCCGGATGAAGCGTGATTGCACGGATATGGGAACGCTCATGACCGCTTTAGTGAAGTATGCGGATTCTGACAATACCAAGGATCCTGACTCTGGTGACGACAAAGCAGGGAAGGGAAAGAAGAATAGCAACACCAAAGGCCAGCAGCATCAACCAACAGGCAATGGAGGCGGAGGTAAGCGTAAACCGGATGGGAGCGCGGATTTGGTGGCCAACACCAGTGCACAGAACAAGGGCCAGCGACGTAAGGGGAAACAGCCAGGTTTTCGCGGAAATCCTGGTCCTAATCCGGAGCGTTTGAACTTTTTCTTAAACCAGCCCTGTCCGAAGCACGGAACAAAAGAGGAGCCAGCAACCCATCTTTGGAAGGATTGTTACATCATGAGGGAATTCAAAAGCTCAAACATTTTCCAATACGATCACGGCTCTGGCGGCGGTTCAGGTTCCAGATCAGGGTATGGCGGCGGAAATTCTGGTCCAGGGTTCCATGGTAATCCGGGCGGACAGAACAACCAAAATAATCAAGGTAATCAAAGTGGTCACAGCCAGCAGCAACAGCAGCAATCAGGTTATCAGAGCAACCCGAAACAGTTGAGTGGAGGACAGTATCATGTTTTTACTACAAGCTTGGATAAACGGGATAGAAAGCTTCAGAGGCGGGCAGTTAGTGCTGTTGAACCGGCCACGCCTCACTATCTGCGCTGGTCGGAACAACCAATCATATGGAGCCGAGAAGATCATCCTCCCAGGGTTTATAATCCGGGTCAGTTAGCATTGGTGGTGGCGCCTCAGGTGGGAGGTTATAAGCTCACCAAGGTACTCATGGACGGAGGGAGCAGCATTAACATCTTGTATTATGAGACCTTCCGTCGCATGGGACTGGTGGATAAGGATCTCAAACCGACCAATACAGTGTTCCACGGGGTGGTGCCTGGCAAGTCTGCGTACCCTGTTGGTAAGATAGCCCTTGAAGTGGTCTTCGGCGATAGTCATGATTCCAGATCAGAGACGCTGACGTTTGAAGTGGTTAAAATCCAAAGTCCATACCACGCTTTGTTCGGACGGCCAGCCTATGCAAAGTTTATGGCACGGCCCTGCTATGTATATCTGCAACTCAAGATGCCGGGTTACAAGGGCACTATAACGGTTCATGGGAGCCGTCGAATCGCTTTGGAATGCGAGGAAGGAGATGCGACTTATGCAGAATCGGTTTGTGCTACGGAGGAGCTAAAGCAATACAAAGACAGTGTTGACCCGGAGGACATGACTTCATTAAAGAAGCCAACTACGGACCACGATCCGGCCTTGAAGTTCAAATCAGCTGCCGAAACTAAGCTTGTTGACTTCGTACCTGGCGATTCGTCCAAGCAGTTCAGCATCAGTGCAAACTTGGATCCAAAATAGGAAAGCGCGCTCATCGAGTTCATCCGTGAGAATCGGGACATCTTTGCATGGAAGCCGTCTGACATGCCTGGTGTACCGAGGCAACTCGCTGAGCACACCCTTAATGTGGATCCTAAGTATAAACCGGTAAAACAGTTCCTACGCCGGTTTAACGAAGAAAGACGTAAAGCGATTGGTGAGGAAGTAGCCAGGCTCCTGGCAGCTGGTTTTATTATCGAGGTTTTTCATCCCGAGTGGCTTGCTAATCCGGTGCTGGTTCTTAAGAAAAACGGCACCTGGCGCATGTGTGTGGATTACACAGACTTGAATAAAGCTTGTCCAGCGGATCCTTTTGCTCTCCCCCGTATTGATCAAATCATTGATGCTACGGCAGGTTGCGAGCGTTTGAGTTTTTTGGATGCCTATTCGGGTTATCATCAGATCAAGATGGCAGTTAAGGACCAGGAGAAGACGGCGTTCATTACTCCCTTTGGAGCCTTCTGCTATGTTTCTATGCCCTTCGGGCTTAAGAGTGCGCAGGCTACTTATCAACGGTGTGTGCAAAATTGCCTCCACGAACAGATTGGTCGTAATGTACATGCCTATGTGGATGACATTGTGGTCAAGTCACGAAAGAAGGAGACCCTGGTTGACGATTTGAAGGAAACCTTCAATAACTTGAGAGTGTACCAAATGATGCTCAACCCAGCTAAATGTGTTTTCGGTGTACCTGCAGGCAAGTTGTTGGGATTCTTAGTGTCCCATAGAGGAATTGAGGCCAATCCGGAAAAGATCACAGCCATCACCTCCCTGGCCAAACCGAAATGCGTCAATGATGTTCAGCGCGTGGCCGGGCGGATTGCTGCGTTAAGCCGGTTTATCAGCCGCCTCGGTGAAAAGGCGACCCCCTTGTATCAAATGCTCAAGAAGACAGATCAATTTGTCTGGAGTCCGGAGGCTGATAAAGCGTTTGAGGACTTGAAGCGACAGTTAGTCAATCCGCCAGTGTTGGCAGCCCCCGTAGATAAAGAGCCACTCCTGTTATATGTTGCTGCGAACGCCAGAGCGGTCAGTGTGGCGATTGTGGTAGAACGCAAGGAGGCTGGGAAGGAGCATCCGGTTCAGCGTCCGGTTTACTATATCAGCGAAGTGCTTATCGAGTCCAAGCAAAGGTATCCGCATTGGCAGAAGCTGGTATATGGTGTTTTTATGGCAAGCCGGAAGCTGAAGCAATATTTTCAAGGGCACCCCATCACGGTGGTCAGTTCTGCTCCTTTGGGTGACATCATACAGAACCGGGAGGCGACCGGTCGGATTGCCAAGTGGGCTATCGAGCTTGGGCCGCACGGTTCAAGATACGTACCCTGGACGGCCATAAAGTCACAAGCACTTGTCGACTTCATAAATGATTGGACAGATTTACAAGCACCTGAGGAGAAGCCAGATAACACATATTGGACTATTCATTTTGACGGATCCAGACAATCGGAAGGCTCGGGGGCTGGAGTCGTTTTAACTTCCCCACGAGGAGACAAGTTTTGTTATGTCCTCCGTTTAATGTTCCCCTGTACAAACAATGCGGCTGAGTATGAAGCTTTGCTTCATGGTCTTCGGATGGCTAAAGAGATGAATCTGAGCCGCGTTAGGTGCTTTGGTGATTCGTATCTAGTGGCTCAGCAAGTATCTGGCACCTGGGATTCTAAGGACCCGCTCATGGCTGCATACCGTCGTGAAGTAGATATGGTGGCGGGGCATTTCAAAGGCTATCAAGTGGACCATGTGGACCGCAGAAAGAATGAGGCAGCGGACGCTTTAAGCCGCTTGGGCTCTCAGCGTAAACCGGTCCCACCCAATGTTTTCTTGGATGTATTGTATCACCCATCGGTACAGCTACCCGGTGAACTGGAGTTGGCTATTCCTGATCCGGAGGCTCAATTAGTGGCGGCTCTTCACGTCATCCCGGATTGGACGCTTCCTTATCTGGCATATATGAACCGGGGTGAGTTGCCAGAAGAAGAAACCTTGGCTCGGCAGATAGTACGGCGGTCCAAGTCTATGACCATTCTCAAAGGGGAGCTACATCATCGCAGCGTGTCAGGAGCGCTGCAACGGTGCGTATCCCCTGAGGAGGGGTGCGAGATATTACGTGAAATACATGAAGGGGATTGCGGCCACCACGCCGGTTCAAAATCATTGGTGGCTAAAGCGTTCCGCCACGGTTTCTACTGGTTAACTGCTCATGCTGATGCAGAAGACCTGGTCAGGTTATGTGATGGTTGCCAGAAATTTTCCAGACGAGCGCACATACCGGCTCAAGAATTGAGGATGATTCCAATTACTTGGCCGTTTGCGACTTGGGGGCTCGATATGGTTGGGCCTTTTAAACGTTCCAAAGATAAGAAGACCCACCTATTGGTGGAGGTTGACAAATTTACAAAGTGGGTGGAGGCAGAACCTGTCAGTAAATGTGATGCGGCCACGGCGGTTCGGTTTATAAAGAAGGTGATCTTCCGGTTTGGTTTTCCACACAGCATCATCACAGATAATGGTACCAATCTATCCAAAGGTGCCATGAAAGAGTTCTGCGCACGTGAGCATATACGGCTTGATGTTTCTTCGGTAGCTCACCCACAATCTAATGGTCAAGCAGAACGAGCGAATCAAGAGATCTTGAGAGGTATCAAACCCCGGCTTCTGGTCCCTTTGCAAAGGACGCCGGGTTGTTGGGTTGAGGAGCTACCGTCTGTATTATGGAGCATCAACACCACGCCTAACAGATCCACGGGGTTTACGCCGTTTTTTATGGTCTATGGAGCAGAGGCGGTTCTCCCAAGTGATATACGACATGACTCACCTCGTGTGGCAGCTTATGTTGAAGCGGACAACGAGCAGGCGCGGCAGAACGCTCTTGACTTGTTGGATGAGGAACGTGACTTAGCAGCTGCCCGTTCAGCGATTTACCAGCAAGATCTTTGCCGTTACCACAGCTGTCGGGTTAGAACCAGAACCTTTCAGGAGGGGGATTTGGTGCTCCGGCTCATCCAGGATCAGTCTGATATGCATAAATTATCCCCGCCTTGGGAAGGACCTTTTGTGGTCAGCAAGAATCTGAATAATGGGTCATACTACCTGATTGATATTCGAGAGCGCAAAGATTCACGCACATCAGAGGAGGAGACCAGCAGGCCGTGGAACATAGCTTATCTTCGACCTTACTATACATGAGCCTTGGGCTCTGTTTATGTACATATCATGACCATGTATATATTATGATCAATATAATTAACCGGAACCTCGAGTAAAGCGGGGTCTCTGTTTTCTTCACATCATGCGTGGTTACACGGAGTTGATTCGCTTTAGGGCAAACTCCGGTTTACCCCTTGAGGTCGCTTCACAGAAGATCAACAAAGTCAGTTGGGGACCTAGTCGACCTGAACCGTAGCTACACCTCCGGGGAGCTTGGTCATGTCTTGACGACGGTAATGCCTTCTGGCTGGCACATTTGCCACTAAGTCAGTTGGGGACCTAATCGACTTGAACCGTAGTTACACCTTATGGGAGCTCGGTCATGTCTTGATGATGGTAATGCCTTCTGATCGGCTTTTAAATAGCCAATAAGTCATTTGGGGGCTTGGTCGTGTCCGAACCAATGCAATGCCACTTGATCGGCCCTAGGCCACTGAGTCACTTGGGGGCTTGGTCGAATCCGAACCAATGCAATGCCATTTGACCGGCATATTTGCCACGATTCAGTTAGGAACCTAGTCGACTTAAACCGTAGCTACACCCCTTGGGGGCTTGGTTTTTTTGTCTTGACGATGGTAACGCCTTCTGAACGGTTCATAGCAACCACCATTTGCATGCATTTTACTATTGCGTTTTCCTCTCGTATTTGGTTGTTTGTTATCTTCCTTCTTGTGGTGTTTTTGTTCTTTGGAACGACAAATACTTTTAAACCGATTCAGCTGACACAGCCTGGTCCATTTTGTAACCCGGAGGCAAGTTGCCCGGTTTGGCAAAGGCGCAGCACGGTTCGTATGGTCGAAAGACCGTCCTTTGTGCCCAGTAAAGACAGGAAACACAAGTTGGAAAAAGTCATGGCAAGGGCATCAGTACCCGTGCACAAAGGCGCATTCAAAGGCAGAGGTATTAACTATCTTATTACAAGGCAGCGTAGTGCCTGAATATATTGTTTTTTGATGAATTAACATCACCAATTAAGGTGAACCGGAGCTTTGATTACGCCTGTTCGCCGCCTCGGTTCGAAGGTTGTGGTTCATCTTGCGCCGCTTCAGCCTTCTCATGGCTACCCATTGGCTGGAAATCAGCAGTGGTCCAGTCGATTCCCATTAACGCTTGAAAAACAGCTTCTTCATGAATCAGCAAAGACGGTTCAATGTCAGGGGCGTAGGTATGCTTACGGATTGGAGGAATAAGGTTTTCCGCTTCAGGGATCGGGGCAGCTACTCGCTTGTTCTGGTTATCATATTGGGCCTGATAATGTGTCAGATCTGCTTCTTCAGCCAATTGACAAGCTAGGGGGCGCACCGCCCGGTTTATCGCCCTCAAGTCATTTTCGCCGAAATCTGAACCGTCTTCTTTCAAGCTGGGATATCCTTGTGCCGCTTCGACAGGATCAAAGTCTGGTACCCACGCTTTGGCCCGGATCAAGGCAGTGATGGCTCCGGTTCGAGCAGCTGATCTTTTTAACTCTTCAATCCAGGCAGGAAGCATGGATAACCTTTTTAACGTGTCTTGAATCAGAGACGGTGCGGGGTTGTTATGCGATGCAGTGGTGATAGCTCTCTGTGCTCCGATATACAACTGTTCAATCAAAGTATAAGCAGCTTTGAGTTTCATCTGCACATCAGAACCCAAGTGTCCAATACGTGTGCCTGCAGTGTTTCAAGATGGATTACAAACCGGACATAGGATATAGCAGACAAGGTGCAAATTGGAGAAAGGGAATCGAAAGAAATTTACCAAAGACGGCAGAGGTCATGGAGTGTATTTGTCGCTTTACGGTGGATAATTCATCAACCACCGGTTTGAGAGCAGCTTCGGCATTTTCAGCCCTTTTAATCAAAAGAGCCTTTTCAGTAGCCCAATCAGCTTGTTCCTTTTTGCGGTTTTCTTTCAGTTGTTCCATAATGTTAAGGCATTGGTCAATTCTTCCTTCGCTTTTGCAGTTTCAGCCTACTGGGTTTTTAGGATTTCCTGAAGGTCCGAGACTTCTTTCTCTTTGGTCTTCAGATCCCCCTGCAGCAGGTCATCAGCAGTGTTCAGAAAATATTGCACGGTTTGGAAGTATCAACCACACAAGCAAGTTATGTGCTCGATACTTGGGGGCTAATGCGTACTTAATCTTAACGCAGGTTTTACATTACAAAAGTCCCAAGATTAATACAAGTATTTAAACTTGGCACTTGGGGGCTAATGGTTATTTGATGATGTTTTCTGGTTACGACCTATGTGGAAGCCCTGTTTTTATCAAACCGGACCTTGGTTGTCAAGGCAGCATGATTCAGATTACCATCTCGGATTGGAAGAAATTGAGAAGCTAAAGTTGCAATAGAATGAAGCACAAGAGAGTTACCTCAAGTTTTTCTTTCATCATCCTGATCATGCCAGCTTCATAATCGCGACTGGTGTACAGTCGGTTCAGGTACCCAGAATAAAGATCTTGGGCGCTTAAAGCGGCATACGTGGAGGAATCAACGTCCCATTTGCCCTTTATGGCCGAGATTTCTTCCTTAGCAGTATGCTTGGCTAAGGTAGCAGAGTTCCCCGGTTCAGAGCGACCAATGCCGGTAATCACAACATCATCATCTTTGGAATCGCTGCTCTGCATTGGCACTGTCGGTTTATCAACAGTTCCAGAAGGGGGGATGGATTCCTCAACCCGAACAGGACTGGCAGGCTGATCGGTATGGCTGGCAGGATCGGTAGGCCTTTCTTCAGCATAGGCATCATCTTGTGGAGGTAGATAATTCTGAATGTCTTCACGAACTAGAGCATCAGCGCCAGGAGTTTTCTCCGGTTCAGGAGCAGCAGTTCCTTCGGCCGGATTATCCAGACGAGCCTTCTTGCTCGGTCTAGGTTTAGCCCTGGGAGAGACCCAAAGATTGAAAGAACGGTGTAAGAAGGATTAAGAAACCCATATGGAAATATGTTGTGATCGGTCCAACTTACCCAATAACTGTCTTTAGCGGTGGCAGTTGAGTGGCTGAAGATTCACCAGAAGATGAATGGGAAGTGACCTGATAATCGGAGTCAGATGGATTAAGAGGCTGACGAATTAAACCTGCTTTAGGAGGAAAGCTAGCGCATAAATCGGAGACCTCTGAGCGGCGTTTCCGAACCGGGCTGTTTGGTAAACCGGCGGCGGTAACTACCTGGCCACTATGCCGGGTGGTGCGACGAGCTTCATGTTGCTGGGTCTTCACAAGAAATTTGGGATCCAAGTATGCAAGAGGATGAGAAAATTTAATTTTCCGGTTTGCTTGGCGAGGTTTTGTCAAAGGCAAAGGAACTGTATCAGAAGAAAGAATAGTTACCTCTGGGCCTTCAGCATTACTCGCTTCAGCGTCGTCCTGACAAATATCATCATCAATAAGACGTATAAAAAGTAAGCCAACTGAATCGAGGTCTACCTCAAGGTCCGGGTTACCCACATCATCCTCATCTAATTCTGGGGTAGAGGAAGCGGTGTTCCTTTTCTTCTGGGCAGGCTTCTTCACCCTTGTTTTGGGTCGGGTTACCTTTTCTGTTGGCTCTTGAAGCTTCTTGCTCCAAAACGGATCATCTCCCTGTTTCAGAAAGGATTGGAGTTAACAGTATGCATATAAGGAGATCATAAATTCTATAACAAACAGAGGTGAGATGCTTACAGCAGGTGGTTTATTTGTAGCACAAAAGGGAAGCAGGCCGGTTCGGGCGCAAACATATTCCGGTTCATTCAGCATCTTTTTCACAGCTTCAGTAACTTCGTCTTCCGTCAGCTGAATGTTGCAGTGCCTCAAAGGATCATTAACCCGGCCCGTGTATTTGCACATTAAACCGGAGCGGATACTGAGGGGCAGGATGCTCCAGGAAATCCAGCAACGGGCAAGATCTACTCCTGTTAAACCGTTAGCCATGAAGGCTCTGAGCTTGGACAGTTGAGGGGCATACTTACTCCTCTCTTTGGCGGTTAGCCTTGGGGGGAAGGGGAGTGTATTGCTAAGTCTCTCTGGACGGAAGCCAGGCAGAGGATTTTCTTCGGCAGGGGAAGTATCCTTGCAATAGAACCAAGTGTGATTCCATTCTTGCGGATGACTATGTAGCTTGGCGTGAGGATAAGTCACTTCTTTCCTCTTTTGAATCGCCATACCACCCAGTTCCATATTAGGGCCGTCGGTGAATTCAGTACGTCGGTTCAAATGAAAACAGTCTCGGAACAACTCTACAGTAGGTTCCTCCTGGAAGTACACCTCACAAAGCACTTGAAAATGGCAGATATTCGTGACTGAGTTTGGACCAACATCTTGTGGGCGCAACTTAAAATTAGCCAGGACGTCCCGGTAAAATTTTGAACCGGGTGGGTTAAAGCCCCGGGCCAAGTGATCCGCAAACACAACAACTTCTCCTTCCTGTGGGGTAGGAGGACATTCATTCCCTGGAACCCTCCAATGGATGGCATTTTTGCTACTCAAGGCGCCAGTCAGAACTAAGTTGTTTAATTGGGTCTCGGTGATGCGAGAGGGAACCCAGTTGCATTCGTATACCTGTTTTGCCATGAGGAAATCTACAAGGCAAAGGTATTCCGGTTTGAGAACAGGTGTGATTGTAAACCGAAGATGCTCTTATATAGACCGGAGTTATCTAGAATGATATCATCTGGCGGTTCATCAAGGGTACTAATGGATATATAGTTTGGGTTGTTCGCTCTGCTAAAAGTTAAACCGACCAGATCTAACAGTTATGAATGTGAAAGCAGAAACAGATCCCGTACGGATTCTTTCAAAACAATGGATCTACAGCTAGGGCAAAAAAGAAGTAAAAATATGAGGTTTGGCTCGCAGCAGAACAGCACAAGTTCGACAAGCAGGGAAATGAGTGGGATCTAAGAAGATGAGTACAGATTTATGGCGAATACTGAGAGTGACTACAAATCACAATATAAGTATCATAATCTGTTCACAAAAACTTGCTATGGAGATGAACAATGAACAGTGGCAGGATAAGAATGACGAACCCTAGAACAGATCTAAAGCAAGAAGAACAGGAGCCTTACCGGGATCCAAACGGATGCGGAGGGTCGCCGCGGTACTCTGGTCCGGTCAGGTTGATGCAGCGGCCTGAGTTGATGCAGTAGCTGACGGCGGCGGCGGAGCTCCGAAGTCTGAGTCGCGAGGAAGACGAAGAAGGGGACGAAAGGGAGGAAAGGAAGATGGCCTTCTAGTCCTATTTATAAGGCGCGGCGCGCGTGCCAGGCGCGCGAATATAGGAGCCGGTGATTTCGGGAGCCCAGCTGTCGCCTTGATTATTGCGGATTTAGCAAAAAGAAACGGTAACTTTGTGCTGACGTCATATCGGTTTACAGCAGCAAGAGGAGACGACGAAACGGCGGTTTAACAGTACTGGAAGACATTTGAAGACAGAAATTCTTATTAAGGATTGACATGAACCTGTTCAAATCAATCTGGGGCCTAATGTTGGGGATATTGCTATTTGGGGTAAACCGGCCTACAGGGCCCGGGTTAGCTCCGTCAATGGACCCAAGATGTTAAAGCCCAAGGAGAAATAGAAGGGCCCAAGGCCTGTAATCGGTTTAAAGGTTTATGGCCGTAAACCGGCCTGAAGTAAACTTGCATTGTAAGTTAGGAATAGAGAGACCAACCCGGGCACGTTTATGAACCGGAGGTTGGGACTTTGTAGACCGACGGGCGTCACCCGTGTATATAAGGGGACGACCCGACGACGATTTAGGGACAGAGAACAACAACTCGAGGTTTAGGCGAAGCTTATCGCTCCCTAGCCCTCGAAACACATCAATCCCATCACAACTAGACGTAGGCTTTACCTTCATCGAAGGGGCCGAACTAGTATAAACACTGTGTCCTTGCGTCCGTTTTAACCCCTTCAAGTTAACCCGTTGCGATGGCTCCACGACTAAGTCCTTTCGCTAGGACATCTGCCGTGACAAATCCACGACACTACGGTTTCACCAAGATCCATCTATGAGTTCATCTAGCAACGAGTATTCAGATTAGATAGCATCTACACACCACTTTGTAGATCGCAACGGAAGCGTTCGAGTGAACGTGGATGAGGTAGTCGTACTTGCCGTGATCCAATTCACCGATGATCTAGTACCGAACGGACGACACCTCCGCGTTCAACACACGTACGGGACGGGAGACGTCTCCTCCTTCTTGATCCAGCAAGGGGGGAGGAGAGGTTGAGGAAGATCCAGCACGACGGTGTGGTGGTGGATGCAGCAGAACTCCGGCAGGGCTTCGCTAAGCAACTACGGGAGGTGTTGCAGGGAGGAGGGAGGAGCCAGGGCATAGGGTGCGCAGCCCCCCTCCCCTGCCCCCTTTTATATAGGCCTCTTGGGGGGGGGGGGGCGCCGGCCATGGGAGATCCAATCTCCCAAGGGGGCGGCGGCCAGGGAGGTTTCCCTCCCCCCCAAGCTATCTAGGAGGTGCCTTCCACCACTAGGACTCCTCCTAGATGGAACCCGAGGCGCATGGGCTCTTTGGGGCTGGTTCCCCTTGGCCCAAGCAGGCCAAGGCGCACCCCCTAAGGCCCATGTGGCCCACCAGGGCAGGTGGCCCCACCTGGTGGACCCCCGGGACCCCTTCGGTGGTCCCGGTACAATACCGATAACCCCGAAACTTGTCCCGATGGCCGAAACAGCACTTCCTATATATAATTCTTTACCTCCGGACCATTCCGGAACTCCTCGTGACGTCCGGGATCTCATCCGGGACTCCGAACAATATTCGGTTTACTGCATATACATATCTTCACAACCCTAGCGTCACCGAACCTTAAGTGTGTAGACCCTACGGGTTCGGGAGACATGCAGACATGACCGAGACGGCTCTCGGGCAATAACCAACAGCGGGATCTGGATACCCATGTTGGCTCCCACATGCTCCACGATGATCTCATCGGATGAACCACGATGTCAAGGATTCAATTAATCCCGTATACGATTCCCTTTGTCAATCGGTATTTTACTTGCCCGAGATTCGATCGTCGGTATCCCAATACCTCGTTCAATCTCGTTACCGGCAAGTCACTTTTCTCGTACCGTAATGCATGATCCCGTGATCAAACACTTTGATCACATTGAGCTCATTGTGATGATGCATTACCGAGAGGGCCCGGTGATACCTCTCCGTCAAGCGGAGTGACAAATCCCAGTCTCGATCCATGTCAACCCAACAGACACTTTCAGAGATACCCGTAGTATACCTTTATAGTCACCCAGTTACGTTGTGACGTTTGGCACACCCAAAGAACTCCTACGGTATTCGGGAGTTACATGATCTCATGGTCTAAGGGAAGGATACTTGACATTGGAAAACTCTAGCAAACGAACTAAGCGATCTTATGCTATGTTTAGGATTGGGTCTTGTCCATCACATCATTCTCCTAATGATGTGATCCCGTTATCGATGACATCCAATGTCCATAGTCAGGAAACCATGACTATCTGTCGATCACCGAGCTAGTCAACTAGAGGCTCACTAGGGACATGTTGTTGTCTGTTATTCACACATGTATTACGATTTCCGGTTAACACAATTATAGCACGAATAAAGACAATTATCATGAATAAGGAAATATAATAATAATGCTTTTATTATTGCCTCTAGGGCATATTTCCAACACGGTGAAGCCTGTATTTACAAGAAAGTGAGTGGGAGCATTACATCATTTCTGATAAGTATATGTGAATGACATATTGTTGATTGGAAATAATGTAGAATTATTCTGCAAAGCATAAAGGAGTGTTTGAAAGGAGTTTTTCAAAGAAAAACCTCGATGAAGCTGCTTACATATTGAGCATCAAGATCTATAGAGATAGATCAAGACGCTTGATAAGTTTTTTCAATGAGTACATACCTTGACAAGATTTTGAAGTAAGTTCAAAATGGAACAATCAAAGAAAGAGTTCTTGCCTGTGTTACAAGGTGTGAAATTGAGTAAGGCTCAAAACTCGACCACGGCAGAAGATAGAAAGAGAATGAAAGTCATTCCCTATGCCTTGGCCATAGGTTCTATAAAGTATGCCATGCTGTGTACCAGATCTATAGTATACCCTACACTGATTTTGGCAAGGGAGTACAATAGTGATCTAGGAGTAGATCACTGGACATCGGTCAAAATTATCCTTAGTGGAATAAGGATATGTTTCTCAATAATGGAGGTGACAAAAGGTTCGTCGTAAAGGGTTACGTCGATGCAAGTTTTGACACTGATCTAGATGACTCTAAATCTCAATCTGGATACATATTGAAAGTGGGAGCAATTAGCTAGAGTAGCTCCGTGCAGAGCATTGTAGACATAGAAAATTGCAAAATACATAACGGATCTGAATGTAAAAGACCCGTTGACTAAGATTCTCTCACAAGCAAAAGATGATCACACCTTAGTACTCTTTGGGCATTAATCACATAGCGATGTGAACTAAGATTACTGAATGTAGTAAACCCTTTGGGTGTTGGTCACATGGCGATGTGAACTATAGGTGTTAAACACATGATGATGTGAACCATCGATGTTAATCACATGGTGATGTGATCTAGATTATTGACTCTAGTGCAAGTGGGAGACTGAAGGAAATATGCCCTAGAGGCAATAATGAAACTATTATTTATTTCCTTATATCATGATAAATGTTTATTCTTCATGCTAGAGTTGTATTAACCGGAAACATAATACATGTGTGGATACATAGACAAACAGAGTGTCACTAGTATGCCTCTACTTGACTAGCTCGTTAATCAAAGATGGTTATGTTTCCTAACCATGAACAAAGAGTTGTTATTTGATTAACGGGATCACATCATTACTTGAATGATCTGATTGACATGACCCATTCCGTTAGCTTAGCACTTGATCGTTTAGTTTGTTGCTATTGCTTTCTTCATGACTTATACATGTTCCTTTGACTATGAGATTACGCAACTCCCGTTTACCGGAGGAACACTTTGTGTGCTACCAAACGTCACAACGTAACTGGGTGATTATAAAGGAGCTCAACAGGTGTCTCCAAAGGTAGATGTTGGGTTGGCGTATTTCGAGATTAGGATTTGTCACTCCGATTGTTGGAGAGGTATCTCTGGGCCCTCTCGGTAATGCACATCACTTAAGCCTTGCAAGCATTACAGCTAATGAGTTAGTTGCGGGATGATGTATTACGGAACGAGTAAAGAGACTTGCCGGTAACGAGATTGAACTAGGTATAGGATACCGACGATCGAATCTCGGGCAAGTAACATACCGATGACAAAGGGAACAACGTATGTTGTTATGCGGTCTGACCGATAAAGATCTTCGTAGAATATGTAGGAGCCAATATGGGCATCCAGGTCCCGCTATTGGTTATTGACAAGAGAGGTGTCTCGGTCATGTCTACATAGTTCTCGAACCCGTAGGGTCCACACGCTTAACGTTCGTTGACGATATAGTACTATGAGTTATGTATGTTGGTGACCGAATGTTGTTCGGATTTTTTGGATGAGATCACGGATATGACGAGGAACTCCGGAATGGTCCGGAAGTAAAGATTGATATGTGGATAGTAGTGTTTGATCTCCGGAAAGGTTCTGGAATCCATCGGAAGGGGTTCCGAATGTTTCCCGAAATGTTTGGGCACGAGAACACTTTATCTGGGCCAAAGGGGAAAGCCCACGAGGTTTTTGGAAAGTGCAAAAGGAAGTTTTGCGGAGTCCAGAGGCCAGACGCCAGGGTCCCTGGCATCTGGGTCCAGACGCCGGGAACCCTGGCGTCTGGCCCTGGAGTCCGACAAGGACTCTTGCCTTTCGGGTCAAACCGACTTTGTGGAGGCTTTTACTCCAAGTTTCGACCCCAAGGCTCAACATACAAATAGAGGGGTAGGGCTAGCACCCAAGACACATCAAGAAACACCAAGCCGTGTGTCGGCAACCCCGTCTCCTCTAGTTTATCCTCCGTCATAGTTTCGCAGTGCTTAGGCGAAGCCCTGCGAAGATTGTTCTTCACCAACACCGTCACCACGTCGTCGTGTTGCCGGAACTCATCTACTACTTCGCCCCTCTTGCTGGATCGAGAAGGCGAGGACGTCACCGAGCCGAACGTGTGCAGAACTCAGAGGTGCCGTGCTTTCGGTGCTTGGATCGGTCGGATCGTGAAGACGTACGACTACATCAACCGCGTTGATATACGCAACCCATATCCCCAAAAGGTAGGGCTATGCATCACCATGATCTTGCGTGTGCGTAGGAAATTTTTGAAATTACTACGTTCCCCAACAGGTTTTCCCCCACAAGTGCGGACGGTGAACATGATATACGCAACCCATATCCCCAAAAGGGAGCGGAAGCGTGCGTTACGGGACGTATACGCGCTGGAGCCAGTCGCTCCAAAGTTCAACCCATGGTCCTCCTGCCCGATCACTTTTGATCGAAGGGACCACCCCACTAGCATCCGTCATGGCGGGTTCGCCGCATTGGTTCTTGACCCAATCATTGACGGATTTCACCTCACAAGAGTCCTTATGGACAGCGGCAGCAGCCTGAACCTGCTTTACCAGGATACAGTGCGGAAAATGGGCATAGATCCCTCAAGGATCAAGCCCACCAAAACGACCTTTAAAGGCGTTATACCAGGTGTAGAGGCCAACTGTACAGGTTCAGTCACACTTGAAGTGGTCTTCGGATCTCCGGATAACTTCCGAGGCGAGGAGTTAATCTTCGACATAGTCCCGTTCCGCAGTGGCTATCATGCACTGCTCGGGCGAACCGCATTCGCAAGGTTCAATGCTGTACCGCACTATGCATACCTCAAGCTCAAGATGCCAGGCCCTCGAGGAGTAATCACGGTCAACGGAAACACCGAACGCTCCCTCCGAACGGAGGAGTACACGGCAGCGCTCGCAGTAGAAGTACAAAGCAACCTCTCTAGTGAGTTCTCCAGTCCGACCCTTAAAAAGCCGGACTCTGTCAAGCGCGTCTGGAGTAACCTACAACAAGACCGCCTGGCATGTTCTGAGCAAGCGTAGCAATGCGGCCCCAACCCTAGCCCTCGCGATATAGCGAAACTAGTGCTTCGCGTACATAACAACGCCCTCGAAATACCATGGGCACAGGGGAAGGGGCACCATCACGGCACGCCCAAAACACGGCTTAAACCGTACTAGGGTCTGCTGAATTCTTTTTTAAAATTTTCTTTTACTTTCAGGACTCCATATTTCGGACGACCTGTTCGGCAATTCAACTGCCGCACAAACGATGCAAGAATCAGGGAAACAGACAAGCCATGACGCATTATGGAACTCCCAGGTGGTCTCTATTACGAGCAGTATACCTGTTTTGAATACAATTCCGCGGCCTGCCCCTGGCCAGGACATGTTAAATAGTCCAATTTCTTTTGCTTATTACACTATTTGTATCGTTCTGCTTTGATAGCAGCCTTTCTATAAACAATGCATAGCTTTTGTCTATTTTTTGCATTATCCTATATATATATATATATATATATATATGTTTATTAATGACATGTTGCACCTGTACACTGTGGTACGACAAAACATGCCAGGGGCTTCAGTACCCCTTAATATGGTGTGAGAAGTCCGAACACTTTCACAAGTGCGGCACCCCGAACTTATAGCACTATATGCATCGGCTCCGAATCATGATTTGGGTCAATAGTTGGGTTTGCCCGGCCTCTATGTTTTGGTGCCTTACGTTCCGCTATATCGGCTAAGGTAGCACTAGGAGAACTACTGCGATTGTGCCCCAGTTGAGCTGGGCTGAGCACCTCAGTAGAGAAAGCTAAAACTGACTGTCATGATGAGGCGAGAGACCGGTCGCTGTTCGAGAGGTTTTTCGAGTCCTTAAAGACTTATGCTGCTTAGAGCGAGGAACCGGCTTAGTTCGGCCAAGGCGTGGATAGCGCCCCGAACTCGATTTTCCGAATAATAGGGGCTTCGCCGAAATTTAAAATTATAGAGTTCTATGGCTAAGTGAGAGTGTTCAAGCATTATAGTCCGATTGCCTTGTTCGTTGTGCTGAGAGCCTCCTTCGAAGGACCCAAACATGGGAAAAGGAGCGCTCAGGTTTATCCCGAACACCCCAGCACTAGTGGCATGGGGGCAGAAGCCGACGACTAGCCATCTCTCAATTTTTTGATAAACGGCCGCACAAAAAGTAATATTTTAAATTCAACAAGCATTGCTTAGCGCACATGAACAAGTTTTCAGCGCACAGGATAAACACGAGCGAGTTCATTCAAAAATTACTTCCTTGGTACATTCATCCGCCACAAGGCGGGCACCCGCAAGAACATCCTTGTAATAGTTCTCGGGCTTGCGATGCTCCTTCCCCGGCGGCGGCCCGTCCCTCACAAGCTTCTCACCGTCCAGCTTACCCCAGTGCACCTTTGCACGGGCAAGGGCCCTACGGGCACCTTCGATGCAGACGGAGCGCTTGATGACCTCGAGCCTTGGACAGGCCTCCACCAGCCGCCGCACCAGCCCGAAGTAGCTCCCAGGCAGGGCCTCTCGAGGCCACAACCGAACTATGAAGCCCTTCATGGCCTGTTCGGCCGCCTTATGGAGCTCGACCAGCTGCTTCAGCTGGTCGCTCAAGGGCACAGGGTGTCCGGCCTCACCGTACTGAGACCAGAACACCTTCTCCGTCGAGCTGCCTTCCTCGGCTCGGTAGAAAACCGCGGCATCGGATACGCTGCAAGGAAGATCTGCGAATGCCCCTGGAGAACTCCAGATTCGGGTAAGTAACAAGTAGTTTACTTTTATATGTCTGCTTTGCATAAAGAATGCCTTACCCGCCGCTATCTTTTTCACCTCCTCCAACTCTTGGAGGGCCTTCTAGGATTTGGCCTTGGCAGACTTGGCAGTTTCAAGGGCCGCCGCGAGCTCGGACGCTCGCGTCTTTGAGTCAAGCTCCAAACTCTCATGTTTTTTCATGAGAGTCTGAAGCTCTTGCTGCACCTCGCCGACCTGGGCCTCAAGTTTCTCTCGCTCGGTGCGCTTCGTGGCCGCTCTCTTCTCGGCCTCGGATAACGCCTGCCTGAGGGTCGCCACCTCAGTCGTGGCCCCTACAATAAGCAGTACAATCCTGTCATTTTTTTTGCAATTGCATCTTTTATATATATTTTTTTCTATAAGGTATCTCTTACCATCCTTCTCCTCGAGCTGCCGTTTGGCAAGGCCGAGCTCTTGCTCGGTCTGCTCGAGGCCCTTCTTCAGGGCACCCACCTCCGCAGTCAGTGCGGCGGTGGCTAGCAGCGAAGCCTGCATACACATATTGACTCTTTTTTGTTAGACTCCTGCGAGATTTAATAGATCCTCTATTCGGCTTTTCTTTCCGAACGCCAAACAGAGCATCAGGGGCTACTGTCTATGCGGTAATATTTTTACATATTTTCACTTACCTCGAAGCCTGTTAGAAGGCTAGCGCAAGCTTGAGTCAGTCCACTCTTGGCGGACTGAACCTTATGGATCACCGTACTCATAATAGTACGGTGCTCCTCGTCGATGGAGGCACCGTTAAGCACCTCCAGCAGATTGTCCGGCACCCCCGGTTGGACGGAGGCTGCCAGCTCGAAAGGCTTGCTCCTCTTGGAAGGAGTTCGCCTACCGCGGTCCGGAACTGTTGAAGATTCCGGCGCGGTGTCCGACTCAAAGCCGGACTTGGAGCCCTGGGGGGTCTTGTCCCCTTTACACCTGGAGTCCGGGAGGTCACCTGGCGGCCCCTCCAGGACCACCTCCTCTTGCCCCAGAGCTTGTCGCGACGCCACTTCGGCGTCGTCCGCAGTGCAGGGGGAGACAGCGGGCGGAACTGAGTTCACGTCCGATGAATCCAGGGAGCCGCTCGACGACTCATCGAGTCCGGCCTGGGGCGGTCTGCATAATTATATTCGACATTAGGGAAAGTTGTGCAACAAAGGAATATTATGAGTTACTCTGGTATCCGAATACTTACGATTTCGTCGGACGCTTGGCTCTGTCCGGCAACTCCTCTTCGTCGTCGTCGGCGTCGGCGGAGTAGTCCGAAGGAAGGGTTTTCCCCTTCTTGGACCCTTCGGCCTCCCCCGTTGGGGCGGCCTTCCTCTTCTTTCCTCCCCCCGCTGGAGGGGGAGAGGGTTCTTCTTCCTCCTCCTCGTCTTCATGGGAGGAGTGTGTCTCGGACTCGTCAGACGACGAGTCCGACACCACCATATGCCGGGAACTCTTTCGAGTCCCCGTGGCCTTCTTCTTATTGGCCTTCTTCTCCGGCACCACGTAAGGCGCCGGAGCCAGCAGCTTTGATAAACGAGCGTCTGCTGGGTCTTCGGGCAAAGGAGCCGGACAGTCAATTGGTCCGGACTTTACCTGCCATTCCTGTCAAGGGTAAGGGAGTTTAGATCCCGCATAGAGTCAAACTATGAGAAACATATATCCTGTAAAAGGTACAGATAACGCACCGCTCTAGCTGTACGCTGCGTGCTAAATCCGTGGTCTTCGGATGCGGATGCGGGAGCCTCAGCGCCTTTGAAAAGCACCTTCCAGGCTCAAGGTTTAGGGTTTAGGGTTTAGGGTACAGATAACGCACCGCTCTAGCTGCACGTCGTGTCGAAGAGCCTGCTCAAGGTTTGGTGCTGCACCGGATCGAACTCCCACAGATTGAAACCCCGTTGTTGACACGGGAGAATCCGGCGGACGAGCATGACCTGGACTATATTGACAAGCTTGAGCTGCTTGTTCACCAGGGACTGGATGCATGTCTGCAATCCGGTCACCTCTCCTTCGTCACCCCATGATAGGCCCGTCTCTTTCCCGGACGTGAGCCGCGTAGGGGGTCCGGACCGGAACTCAGGGGCTGCGATCCATTCCAGATCGTGCGGCTCGGTGATGTAAAACCACCCTAATTGCCACCCCTTCAAGGTCTCCACAAAGGAGCCCTCGAGCCATAGGACATTGGCCATCTTGCCCGCCATGGCGCCTCCGCACTCCGCTTGGCTGCCGCGCACCACCTTCGGCTTGACGTTGAAAGTCTTGAGCCAAAGGTCGAAATGGGGGCGGATGCGGAGGAAAGCCTCGCGCACGACGATAAACGCCGAGATGTTGAGGATGAAGTTCGGGGCCAGAATCGTGGAAATCCAGGCCATAGTAGAACATGAGCCCCCGGACAAATGGGTGGAGAGGAAAGCCCAATCCGCAGAGGAAGTGGGGAAGGAATACAACCCTCTCATGGGGCTCTGGGGTGGGGAGAAGCTGCCCCTTTTCAGGAAGCCGGTGCGCGATGTCTTTGGACAAGTATCCGACCTTCCTCAGCTTTTTGACATGGCCCTCCGTGACGGAGGAGACCATCCACTTGCCTCCCGCTCCGGACATTGCTGGAGAAGGTTGAGGTGGGAAGTGTGGGCTTGGGCGCTGGAGCTCGGGTGCGTAGAAGATGGATAGGCAAAGGAGGAAGAAGGCGTAGGTAAAATGGCGGATCCTTATCCCCTTATATGGGCGGATGCGGCTATGCGTCCCCACCAGCCTAGTAAAACTCGCTTGCCTCCCAAGCGCCGTGATAAATGGTGCGGTTGGGTTACCCACGTCCGTATTGATGAGAATCCCGTAAATGGGGGACACGATCTCTGCTTTGACAAGACGTGCCAAGGAAACCGCCTCGCGAAACGCGCTGAGGTGGAGAAGTGAAAACGATTCGAATAAAGGCTTGGCCGTAGTGTGATGTCACGCTACGGAATGCGTCAGCAGATTAGATTTGTGTTATTATTATTCTCTCTATGGCAACATGTGGAAACTTATTTTGCAGAGCCGGCCACTACTCTTGGTGTTTACAATCTTTTATGAAGAACTTGGAGGAGGAACCCGCCTTGCAATGCCGAAGACAATCTGCGCGCCAGACTCGTCGTCACTAAAGCCTGGTTCAGGGGCTACTGAGGGAGTCCTGGATTAGGGGGTGTTCGGATAGCCGGACTATACCTTCAGCCGGACTCCTGGACTATGAAGATACAAGATTGAAGACTTCGTCCCGTGTCCGGATGGGACTTTCCTTGGCGTGGAAGGCAAGCTTGGTGATGCGGATATTTAGATCTCCTACCAATGTAACCGACTTTGTGTAACCCTAACCCTCTCCAGTGTCTGTATAAATCGGAGGGTTTAGTCCGTAGGACAACAACTCCAACATACAACAATCATACCATAGGCTAGCTTCTAGGGTTTAGCCTCCTTGATCTCGTGGTAGATCTACTCTTGTACTACCCATATCATCAATATTAATCAAGCAGGACGTAGGGTTTTACCTCCACCAAGAGGGCCCGAACCTGGGTAAAACATTGTGTCCCTTGTCTCCTGTTACCATCCGCCTAGACGCACAGTTCGGGACCCCCTACACGAGATCCGCCGGTTTTGACACCGACAGCTGGGCTTGTGGTTCGTGGATGGCAGGTATGGTTTCCTCCTTCGGCGTTTTAGTCATGGTGGGGTGCCAAATCTAGAGTTCGATGGCGTGTTCGGGGTGTTGCCCCGGTCTGTTTCGTTCAACGGCAAGGGCTTCACTTTTGGTGAGCCACCATGGAGGTCCGCAAAGCTGCATATCAGCGATGGAGCCACGTCGAGCTCAGGTGAGGAGGCGATTCATCATTGTTTTCTTCGGTGGCTGTTGTGGTGGTGCCGGAGGCAGGTGACGGACGTTGGTGTCAAGCTCAGAGATGTTCTGCTATCTTTTCAGTTTTATCATGTCGGCCTTTACATGATTTGTACTTTGTTTTTTGTGATATGAATGAGACACGTATTACCATGTAAAAAATGAAGCCCTATCCCTACGAGACGGAGTCATTTTTGCTGATCTTCGAGGGTATGCTTACATTTTTTGGAAAACTTCCGATCCATTATTTTCTAACCATGATAGTACAACGAACTCCAGAATAAGAAAATTTTATATCCAGATTCGAAGATCACCTATTTGTTGGAGATATGCCTTAAAGGCAATCATGTATGATGATATTTCTTATGTGTTTATGAATAAAGATAGTCCTTGGACATTATCAATGATGTGTATCAGTAAGTACGTGACTTGTTTGTGGGACTATGCATTGTATGATGACTTTCCTAAAAGGTCCTTAGTCAAAAGGGTTGTGTGGACACGCAACCAACTAGACTAGCATATGACACGGTCGATGGTTTGGTCTCACTATCCATGGAGCATTGGATGCTAACTGGATAATATGGACTTGGAAAGGTCTGCTCGGATTCGACGTAGTCGGATCCGAGTCAAGATAAGGTCCGAGTCGGGCAGACCCAACTATGAGACGCAGTGATATGTCATCTATGAGTCTCTAGTACAACATATGTTCTATGTCCTAAGACCTGAGCTGACGCATGTACTCGGGATGGTGACAGACTTGTTTTGGGCCGACCAAACGCTACTCCGTAACTGGGTAGTTACAAAGGTAGGTTTCGGGTTTGTCTAGACCCATGCTGCGAGACGTGGGCGAGCAAGATGGGATTTGCCCCTCCGATCAGGCGAGATATACTCTGGGCCCCTCGTGTGATCCGACCAAGATAAGCATGGCCACAATTAGGATTATGAGATAATCCGGTTTGTGGTCGGCATCACTGGAACAATAAAGAGGTCGGGCTAGCACAAGTATGACAGACTCGCCTTGAGCCCGACAACATATATCGTGTGGCAAAAGGAATGGAAGTATGATGTACAGGTTCGCCTAACCAGCTTCATAGTCTGCTTGGTGTTTGGCATGCCTTGCTAGAGGCCGCTACCAACCATGCAGTTCGGAGGGGATCCGAACTGCGACCAAGCCAACTTGAACCTAAGGGGTCGCACGCTTAAGGGAAGGAACCTACGAGGTCGGATCCGAGGACACTGGTCGGATGTGATCCGAGCTGTATTCGGATTGTGGCCGAGTAGACTTATGGGCTTTAGGGTCCATACGTGGCCCAAGTGTTGAGCCCGCGACGGACGCCTATATAAATTGGAGGTGCCGCACACTCATGCGGTTGATCGCTTCGGTGCTGTCACTAGGGTTTGCATGTGTTGTGAATAGACACCTTCACTCGCCGCCGGTTGTGTGATCGGACCTAGCAATCCGCCGCACGACGTTCCTCCTGCATGCGCGGATACATTAGAGGCGGTGCACCTGCGCCGGCCCGGCGAACCTGTACGAGGGAACCGATGACCGGCTGTTCGAGGGAGATCGAACGAGGAGGAGATGAACCACACGGACGCGCTGCCCCAACTCTTCTTCCGCTGCACGACACTGTGCGTCTAGTGGTAACGAACTGTGATCCATCTCCCGTAGCATGTTCCTGGTTGTTCTGCACTAGAAAAATTTAAATTTGCAGTCGACGCACCCTACGGTAGAACCCAACACTATTTTTTCTTTTGAAAAGAATGATAACCCCTGGCCTCTGCATCAGTCGATGCATGCAACCATATTATTAAACAGAAACATAACAAAGTATCAAGGTCCATGGAAGCTCATAGTCCGAGCTACTATAGCAAAAAATGAAACACGAATGAACAAGTGCCACATCCGGCGATACAGAATAGACTACGATGCCTACACACCTAGCCTATTATTAGCTCGCCATCCAAATCGGTTGAAGATAGCCTGTGCTACCATCTCCCGACGATTGCACCCAATAACCAAAATCTCCCTGAAGTCTGCATGAGTTAGTAATGACCACATACGGATCCAGGTTGTAGCTCTGTAAATAACCTGCAAAAAATTGGTGAAATTTGTTGCATTAAAAATCAAATCATTTCTAGTATTCCAAATAGCCCAAAATAAAGCACATATCCCTATCCGAATATGTTTGGCTATGTGACTGTCCACTGCATTGAGCCACGTCCCAAATAAGTGTTTATGCTCGTAGGAGGATTTGTGTTGAAAGCAATATGTATTGATCTCCATAATAATTTCGCAAGAGGACATTCAAGAAAGAGGTGTTTAATCGATTCATTCCGATCATAAAAGCAGCATCTAGTATTACCAACCCTGTTCCTTTCTGTCAGATTATCTTTGATGAGAATAACTCCTTTGTGGACGAACCACATAAAGATTTTAATTCGAAGTGGAACTTTAATCTTCCAAAAGTGCAATGACCTCGACAATGGCCCGGTGTCAATTAGATCAAGATACATAGATTTCACTGAGAAGACTCCCGTTGTAGTTAACTTCCAGCGAATTGTATTAGCATGATCTGATAGTTGAACGTCCATCAACCTACGGACCAGCTGCAACCAAGCATCCCAATGTTATCCTACTAGCGACCTCCTAAAATGGATATTAAAGCGGTACTGAATTTAATATTGTGGCAACATAATCCTCCTTACGTTGCATAATATTATATAAGGAAGGATATTGTACAACTAGAGGCGTATCCCCTAGTCATGTATCCTCCCAGAATTCCATTTCCAACTAGAAACTTTACCTGATGGAAAAAGTTACTTTTGTCTTCATTAACCCCTTCCAAAAGGGTGAGTCTGTTGGCCTAGAGGTGACTTGGGCCAGAGTCTTAGAGCGAAGTTACTTATTCCACATATTTGTACCCACATCCCCTCGGTCTCAACAGATAGCCTGTATAGCCATTTCCTAAGCAAACATCTATTCTTCACTTCTAAATTTTCGATCCCCAAACCACCCTGTTCCTTAGGTCTACAAATAATATCCCATCTAGCCAATCTGTATTTCTTTTTGGCCTCATCACTTTGCCAAAAAAAGGGATCAATAGAAGTCTAGTCTATTTCGTACCCCTACCGACACTTCAAACAAGGATAAAAGGAACATGGGCAGACTTGTGAGTACTGAATTGATCAAGACCAACCGACCTCCGTATGACATTAGCTTGCCCTTCCAGCAACTTAGTATTTTTTGAACCTGTCTTCTATACATTTCCATTCCTTATTCTTTAATCGTCTATGGTGAATTGGGATTCCTAGATAGCTAAACGGTAGAGATTGATAACCTACAAGTATAGGGGATCGCAACAGTTTTCGAGGGTAGAGTATTCAACCCAAATTTATTGATTCGACACAAGGGGATCCAAAGAATATTCTCAAGTATTAGCAGTTGAGTTGTCAATTCAACCACACCTGGATAACTTAATATTTGCAACAAAGTATTTAGTAGCAAAGTAATATGGAAGTAACGACAACGATAGCAAAAGTAATATTTTTGGGTTTTGTAGTGATTGTAACAGTAGCAACGAAAAAGTAAATAAGCGAAGAACAATATGTGAAAAGCTTGTAGGCATTGGATCAGTGAGGACTCAACGTAAAAGTAAATAGATAGGCCCTTCACAGAGGGAAGCAGGGATTTGTAGAGCGGTTTTGAAATAGAGATAAATAATATTTTGAGCGGCATACTTTCATTGTCAACATAACAACTAAGAGATGGCGATATCTTCCATGCTACATACATTATAGGCGGTTCCCAAACAGAATGGTAAAGTTTATACTCCCCCTCCACCAACAAGCATCAATCCATGACTTGCTCGAAACAACGAGTGTCTCCAACTAGCAACAGTCCTAGGGGGAGTTTTGTTTGCAATTATTTTGATTTAGTTTGCATAAAGCATGGGACCGGGCATCCCGGAGACCAGCCATTTTCTCATGAGTGAGGAGCGGAGTCCACTCCTCTTTGAGAATAACCCGCCTAACAAGGAAGATAAGGGCAGCCCTAGTTGATACATGAGCTATTCGAGCATACAAAACAGAATGTTTATTTGAAGGTTTAGAGTTTGGCACATACAAATTTACTTGGAACGGCAGGTAGATACCGCATATAGGAAGGTATAGTGGACTCATATGGAACAACTTTTGGGTTTAAGGGATTGGATGCACAAGCAGTATTCCCGCTTAGTACAAGTGAAGGCTAGCAAAAGACTGGGAAGCGACCAACTAGAGAGCGACAACAATCATGAACATGCATTAAAATTAATAAACATTGGATGTAAGCATGAGTAGGATATAATCCACCATGAACATAAATATCGTGAAGGCTATGTTGATTTTGTTTCAACTACATGTGTGAACATGTGCCAAGTCAAGTCACTCAAATCATTCAAGGGAGGATACCACCCCATCATACCACATCACAACCATTTTAATAGCATGTTGGCACGCAAGGTAAACCACTATAAGTCATAGCTAATCAAGCATGGCACGAGCAACTATGATCTCTAATTGTCACTGCAAACATGTTTATTCATAATAAGCTGAATCAAGAATGATGAACTCATCATATTTACAAAAACAAGAGAGGCCGAGTTCATACCAGCTTTTCTCATCTCAGTCAGTCCATCATATATCATCATAATTGCCTTTCACTTGCACGACCGAACGATGTGAATAATAATAAGAGTGCACGTGCATTGGATTAAGCTGGAATCTGTGAGCATTCAATAAACAGGAGAAGACAAGGCAATATGGGATCTTGGTTAAATCAACAATAATGCATATAAGAGCCACTTCAACAATTTAATCATGGTCTTCTCCTATCTACCCCCAAAGAAAAGAAAAGAAATAAAAACTATTTACACGGGAGAGCTCCCAACAAGCAAAAGAATAACGGGAAATATTTTTGGGTTTTCTTTTTAATTATTACTACTACAGCAAGAAAGTAAACTAACTAAAAACTACTACTAATTTTTTTGTTTTTCTTAAGGTTTAACAAACACACAAGAAGAAAGCAAGAAAAAGGAAATAAACTAGCATGGATATTACAGTGAAAGAGTATGAGCACCGACATCTAGCAATGAGTGTGTAAGCATAAATGTAATGTCGGTGGGAAATACGTACTCCCCCAAGCTTAGGATTTTGGCCTAAGTTGGTTCATTGCCAGGGATGGCCTGGCGGATACCCGTAGGTGTAGCTGGGGTCGTACTGAGATGCAGCGGTTATCACCTCCTGAGCTGCAGCATGGCGGCGAAGAGGACTCTGACTGCCACTGGCTGGCAACCATCTTCGGATCCCAAAAGTAATCAAACTGTCGTGAAGGCTCAAATTGCGGTTCCGGCTCCGGGGCTGGTGTAGGGTTCCGGTAGGCTTGAATGGCCGCCCACGGAACAAGATACGGACCTTCGAACAAATTAAACAAGGAAGTAGCAGGCAAGGTAATAGTCTCAGGGTGATGTTTATTAAAGTACAATTTATATTTAAGCTCCCCTTCCCTATTCTTAACAATAAAATCATGCGCTAGCATACTCTTATAATCTAAATAAGCACTAGGCAGCATGGCGGCGAGCTGCCTCCGCCCTCCTCTCATACTCATCTGCCTCCTCTCTGGTAATAACATATCTTCCTTTTGCCTGATAATCAAAGAAGGCAGGAGCAAGGAGAGTAATACGGACAACACACCGTTTGTCAAAGATTAGTCGATACTGGAGAGGTGATTCATTCCTCTCGACAAACTGGTGATAGACCATAGAATTGTAATCTAAATAAGTAGGAGGCAACTCCATATCATCCTCACGAACGTCCACCTCAAGAAAACCAGCTAAGCGGGTTGCATAAATGCCTCCAAAGAAATCTCCATTAAATCTATTATGATGCAACCTACATGCAACAATGGCTCCCAAATTATAAGATTTGTCTCCTAACACAACACTCTTAAGAATACTGAGGTCAGGCACACACATATGACATGCTTCATCCTTACCATTTATGCACATACCTATGAACAGAGCAAAATAATGTATAGCAGGAAAGTGAATGCTCCCTATGGTAGCTTGTGCTATATCTCTAGATTCCCCTACAGTTATACCAGCAAGAAAGTCTCTAAATTCAGATTTACAGGGATCACTAACACTACCCCATTGTGGAAGTTTGCAAGCAGAAGTAAAATCCTCAAAGTCCATGGTATAAGATTTTTCATAAAGATCAAACATGACAGTTGGAGAATTATGTGAAGATGAAAATTCAAACCTCCTCACAAATGAACTAGTGAGATGTTGGTACTGCGGGCATTTGTCTGCCTCAAAGCTCACAAGATCGGTGTTACGCAAATATGCGTTAAATTCCTCTTTGATTCCTGGTCGATCCATAAAATTTTCTGAAGGCCACTCACAAGGCCGCACTGGGGCGTCTCTTGGTGGCTCGTCATCAGCATCACGCATTGCAAGCCTGGGTCCTTGCTTCCTTGAAGAACCACCTTGGAACATTTTCCTAAGCATATTTCTTCCTCTGAAAAATTTCTGAAATTTTAGTAACTTCAAACAAAAGTGAACCAAGCTCAACAAAATTGATAGCAACTACTCCTACAAGTGCCTAGAGGATATATCATGCATTAGAACTACTTGGAACCATATAAATTTGACATGCAAGCTCAAGAACATGGTCACCTATGCAGCACAAATTTGCAATGAATAAAGCACTAGAGCAAAAACTAATTGGACCAATGGAGGAGTCACATACCAAGGAACAATCTCCCCAAGCAGTTTTGTGAGAGGTGCTTTGAGCAAGGAGATCGAAAATCAAAGCAAAGTGAGCTAGAACTCGTGCTTGAGCTGGATATTGGTGTTTGTGGGAGGAAGAAGGAGTGTGTGCGTGCAGGAATAAGTGGAGGAGGGCCACCGTGTGTAACATCCCAAATTTTCAATTTGGAATGTTATACATTAGATCATCATGCATATCAAATTTTCTTGCATTTTGGTCGATCCTAGAAATTTCACGCAACTCAAGGACCCTCTGAGAGAGTTGGAGATTTCGTTATTTTCATATTTGAGTTTTCTCAAATTTTGAAAGAAAGGGATCATTGGTTTTGTCGGAGTTTGTTTGCCTTCTATTTGGATAGGGAAAAATGCGCGTTTTCAAAAAAATTGCATTTTAGGCCCGGAGAAAAGTTCATTTTGTTCGACTCATTTTAGGAGTCGGGGAAAATTTACTTTATTAGTTTTGGAGTCTGGTAGAATTATTTTTCTGTGTTTTTCTGCTCGTGAAATAATTTTTTCAAAAAAAATCCCGCGCGCCCCTGTGCCAAAGGCCCAGCCAGCCGGGCAGGAGGCCAAGCCCTGCGCGCCAGGCGTAGGAGGCCGCCGCCGCCGCTCTTTTTGGAAGTCCTAGTAGGACTTTTGTCCTACTTCCGTTTATTCCGTTTTTGTTTCTAGATCTTTCCTACTCCTATTCTTATTCCTTGATCCCTCCTACAAGTAAACCCCCCTCCCCCAATATAAATACCCCCACACCCCCCCTCTAAATCATCAAACCCAAAACCCCAAGCCTCCACCGCCACCGCGCCTCGCGCCGCCGCCGCACCTCGCCGCCGCCCAACGCCCACGCCGCCGGAGCCCCTCGCCGGAGACCTCGCCGGAGGTACCACGCCGCGTCTCTTTCTCTTTTCATCGGATCGTTTTCTTCTAATCGTTCCGATTTTTCTTTTCCGATTCGTTTTTCTTTCCGGTTCTTCGCTAAACCGTTCCGGTTTTCTAGATCGGTTTTTCGATCGGTTTTCTTTTCCGAAACCCTAGATCGGATTCGTTTTCTTTTCCGATTTAGTTGCCTCGAGACCGTTCGCCAGACCGTTCGTTCTAACGAACGTGATCACCGGATTCTTCTAGGTTAACGAACGTCCGTTCGTTCAACCGTTCTTCTTTTTTCTTCTCGTCAGATTTATTCCGCGATCGCGACCTCAGATCCGATCTTCGTTCTAGTTTATCTTCTTGCTCGTTTATCGGAATCAGGTGATTCAAGCGGCTGGAGTTTCATTTCGAAACCGCCGTTCCGTCTAATCAACTTTAACAAGTTTTTGCTACTGTAAAATTTGACCTAGATTCAAATTGCTAGAACCAAGTTGTTTCTTCCACCGTTTGTTTTCCGTTCGTTTTCGTTTTCTTTTGCAACCGGAGTTCTTAAGTTGAACTTTCTGGTTAGATCTTTTATTCGAGTTTTACCTGTGCATTACATTTGTAATCATTGTATGCTTGTTGTTTGTCTGTGATAGATCACCCGGAGTGCGCCGCCTGTTATTTCGAAGCTCTAGGTTTCGCGGATCCCCAGCAAGGCAAGTAACACTTTGATCATACCTTTTCTACTACCCAGCTTTATTGCATTAGATCAATCCTCAAACACTGCATGATTAGGATCTAATTAAATTGTGGGATGGGAAGTAGATGAGGTAGTACCTATCACCTGTTTTACTTATGAAACCTTTGGGAGTTACTTCTACGTTTGCTTATTATGCCGTGCTATGCTAGTAGACGTGGATTGGGTGAGTGATATCCATGACAGATGTGAGTTTGTTAATTTTAATGGTTTATCTAAGGTTGTAACTTAAATACACATCTGGGTGGATTGAGGCACCTGGTTTCTATCAGGACTTGCCTGTTTCTTTTTGGACCGCCACCCAGGCTCAAAGGGATCATAAGATCATTCATGCTGGTAACTTCCGTGTGCAGCCACAAGCCATTATGGGCTCTGGCATAGCTGACTAAGTCGTGTGAACTCTTACAGTGGTAGACTAGCAGATGTAGGGGATGTAGGTTGGTACGGTCTATCACAACGTAAGGTGTGAGCGCTTCTGAAAGACTATGTCTCGGTCATCCGTCTCTCAAACATCATGCAATGCGAGAAACCAACGGAGGCGATCGAGTCTTGTGGGGAAAAGTGCGCAAACCTCTGCAGAGTGTACAAACTAATCATGATTAGCCGTGTCCCCGGTTATGGACATCTTGAGTATCTAGTTCTTGAATATCATGTGAATCTCATCATGTTACTTTAATTAATATTGTTGGGTTTATAATTGTTCACTTAATTGGGATCGGAATGTTGTCAACCATTCTCGATGTTTCAACCACCATGATAGTTAAATAAATTTATTCCTTTGTAGTAGGGAAAAACTGGCTTTATGCAAAACTGTAACCATAGAGCTTTTCCACCAGCCATATATGCATGTAGTATAGGCTTATTCATTCATTATTCTCTATGTGTTACATTGCCAGCATATTCCATGTGCTGACCCGTTTCCGGGCTGCAACTTTCATGTTGCAGACTTTTCAGACGTCGAGTAAGGTGCTTTTAGGTCGTGGTTCTATACTCAGTGATGCCGTTGGAGTTGATGGACTCACTTATCTTCCAAGTCTTTTGCTGTTATCTTTATTAGATGGCCTTAAGCCATATTTATTGTAATAAGTTCTCTTTGAGACATGGATGTAATAAGTGTGTGATTGCTACTCTATTATAAATCCTTCGAAGTACTATGTGGTGTCAGCATTACTGATCCAGGGATGACACCGGAGCACAGAGACTTGACCATCTGAGGTCGGGTCGCTGCAGAGATGGTATCAGAGCACACGCTGACTGTAGGGCACGACCACGAAGTTAAAGCCATAGATCACTATTCTCCTCTCATTTTCTAACTCCTCGTCTTTTCTACTCTTTTAGGATGACGGACGCGAAGATCAAGTACGCTCAACCAGATGAAGGCACACCTTTTGGATTTCACTTGAAGGAAGTCACTAAGTACCTGACCATTGGACTACCAAGCTTCACCGGGACCTTCAACGCCACTCTCCCTGAAGAGGAGCGCTGGAAGATTCAAGCTCACGTTCCGGGAAGGACATTCGCGCCAATCACGAAGCCCATAGATAGTGTTTTTAGTGCACCAACCTGGAGTCTGGGAAAGAGCATGGCAGCTCACATCACCATGGGACGCATTGGAGAAGTTTATCAAGAAGACCTCAAGGACACTATCTACCAGATTTGCGGACGCCGAGATGAACAATGGGAGATAGTCAACACTAAGAAGGATAGGTCCATTGCAGCTTTCATCCAGGAGTTAAACCAGCACATTCGACGCCAAGAGAACTAGATGTGCAATTATATGATAGAGTTGAAGAATGCAAAGGCAAGGATCATCCAGCTAGAAGGAGAACTGAAGGGTACACGCAAAGACTACATGGACGAGATCGTAGCTCTAGCAAGGCACAATGTTGAACTCAAGCAGGAGATTGAAGACCTCAAGGGGAAACTAGCGTTCAAGAATGAAGACAAGTACGTCGCATGCCCGAGCAACTACATCATCATGGACGACACCGATTCGGATCCAAGTGAACCCGACTTTGAAGACGAAGCTGGAGCAGACATCTGTTGGGAACGTTGCAGAAAATTAAAAATTTTCCTACGGTTTCACCAAGATCCATCTATGAGTTCATCTAAGCAACGAGTCATGGGAGAGAGATTGCATCTACATACCACTTTGTAGATCGCGAGCGGAAGCGTTCAACGAACGGGGATGAAGTAGTCGTACACACCGTGATCCAAATCACCGGAGATCCTAGCACCGAAAGGACGGCACCTCCGCGTTCAACACACGTACGGTCAGCGTAACGTCTCCTTCTTCTTGATCCAGCAAGGCAAAGGAGAGGTTGGGGAAGATGGTTCCAGCAGCAGCACGACGGCGTGGTGATGGTGGAACTACAGTACTCCGGCAGGGCTTCGCCGTGCTTAACGGAGGAGGAGGAGGTGTTGGAGAGGGAGAGGGAGGCGCCCGGAGCAAGGGTTCGCAGCCCTCCCCTCACCCCTCTATTTATAGGGGAAGGGGCAAGGGGGGCCAGCCCCTCTAGATGGGATCTAGAGGGGGGGGGGCGGCGGCCAGGGAGGGGGGACTTGCCCCCCAAGCAAGGGGGGCGCCCCCTTTAGGGTTCCCCCAAAACCCTAGGCGCATGGGCCCTTGGGGGGGAGGCGCACCAGCCCACTTTGGGCTGGTTCTCTTCCTCATACAACCCATGAGGCCCTCCGGGAGAGGTGGCCCCTCCCGGTGGACCTCGGTACAATACCGATATGCCCCCGAAACTTCCCGGTGTCCGTATGACAACTTCCCATATATAAATCTTTACCTCCGGACCATTCCGAAACTCCTCGTGACGTCCGGGATCTCATCCGGGACTCCGAACAACATTCGGGTTACTGCATATACATATCTTCACAACCCTAGCGTCACCGAACCTTAAGTGTGTAGACCCTACGGGTTCGGGAGACATGCAGACATGACCGAGACGGCTCTCGGGCAATAACCAACAGCGGGATCTGGATACCCATGTTGGCTCCCACATGCTCCACGATGATCTCATCGGATGAACCACGATGTCGAGGATTCAATTAATCCCGTATACGATTCCCTTTGTCAATCGGTATTTTACTTGCCCGTGATTCGATCGTCGGTATCCCAATACCTCGTTCAATCTCGTTACCGGCAAGTCACTTTACTCATACCGTAATGCATGATCCTGTGATCAAACACTTTGATCACATTGAGCTCATTATGATGATGCATTACCGAGAGGGCCCGGTGATACCTCTCCGTCAAGCGGAGTGACAAATCCCAGTCTCGATCCGTGTCAACCAAACAAACACTTTCGGAGATACCCGTAGTATACCTTTATAGTCACCCAGTTACGTTGTGACGTTTGGCATACCCAAAGCACTCCTACGGTATCCGGGAGTTACACGATCTCATGGTCTAAGGAAAGGATACTTGACATTGGAAAACTCTAGCAAACGAACTATGCGATCTTATGCTATGTTTAGGATTGGGTCTTGTCCATCACATCATTCTCCTAATGATGTGATCTCATTATCAATGACATCCAATGCCCATAGTCAGGAAACCATGACTATCTGTTGATCAACGAGCTAGTCAACTAGAGACTTACTAGGGACACGTTGTTGTCTGTTATTCACACATGTATTACGATTTCCGGATAACACAATTATAGCACAAATAAAGACAATTATCATGAACAAGGAAATATAATAATAATTCTTTTATTATTGCCTCTAGGGCATATTTCCAACATTCTCCCACTTGCACTAGAGTCAATAATCTAGTTACATTGTGATGAATCGAACACCCATCGAGTTCTGGTGCTGATCATGTTTTGCCTTAGGGAGAGGTTTAGTCAACGGATCTGCGACATTCAGATCCTTGTGCACTTTACAAATTTCTATGTCTCCATCTTGAACATTTTCACGAATGTAGTTGAAGCGACGCTTGATGTGCCTGGTCTTCTTGTGAAACCTGGGCTCCTTTGCAAGTGCAATAGCTCCAGTGTTGTCACAGAAGAGTTTGATTGGCCCCGACACATTGGGTATGACTCCTAGGTCGGTGATGAACTCCATCAAAATTATGTCATCTACATATAGTATGAGAAATGCTACAGAGCTCCCACTCACTTTCTTGTAAACACAGGCTTCTCCATAAGTCTGCGTAAACCCAAACGCTTTGATCATCTCATCAAAGCGAATGTTCCAACTCCGAGATGCTTTTACCAGCCCATAAATCGAGCGTTGGAGCTTGCACACCTTGTCAGCATTCTTAGGATCGACAAAACCTTCCGGCTGCATCATATACAATTCTTCCTTAAGGAAACCATTAAGGAACGCCGTTTTTGACGTCCATTTGCCATATTTCATAATCGTAGAATGCGGCAATTGCTAACATGATTCGGACGGGCTTCAGCTTCGCTACCGGTGAGAAAGTCTCATCGTAGTCAATTCCTTGAACTTGTCGACAACCCTTAGCGACAAGCCGAGCTTTATAGATGGTCACATTACCATCCGCGTCTGTCTTTTTCTTAAAGATCCATTTATTTTCTATGGCTCGCCGCTCAACGGCCAAGTCAGTCAAAGTCCATACTTTGTTTTCATACATGGATCCTATCTCGGATTTCATGGCTTCCAGCCATTTGTCGGAGTCCGGGCCCGCCATCGCTTCTTCATAGTTCGAAGGTTCACTGTTGTCTAACAACATGATCTCCAAGACAGGGTTGCCGTACCACTCTGGTGCGGAACGTGTCCTTGTGGACCTTCGAATTTCAGTAGGAGCTTGATTAGAACTATCTTGATCATTATCATTAATTTCCTCTCTAGTCGGTGCAGGCACCTCAGGAACGTTTTCTTGAGTTTTGCCATTTTCCGGTTCAAGAGGTAACACTTCATCAAGTTCTACTTTCCTCCCACTTACTTCTTTCGAGAGAAACTCTTTCTCTAGAAAGGATCCATTCTTGGCAACAAAGATCTTGCCTTTGGATCTGAGGTAGAAGGTATACCCAATAGTTTCTTTAGGGTATCCTATGAAGACGCATTTTTCCGACTTGGCTTCGAGCTTTTCAGGTTGAAGTTTCTTCACATAAGCATCGCATCCCCAAACTTTTAGAAACGACAGCTTAGGTTTCTTCCCAAACCATAATTCATACGGTGTCATCTCAACGGATTTCGACGGAGCCCTATTTAAAGTGAATGCGGCAGTCTCTAAAGCATAGCCCCAAAAAGATAGCAGTAAATCGGTAAGAGACATCATAGATCGCACCATATCTAATAGAGTGCGATTACGACGTTCGGACACACCATTACGCTGAGGTGTTCCAGGCGGCGTGAGTTGTGAAACTATTCCACATTTTCTTAAGTGTGTGCCAAATTCGTGACTCAAGTATTCTCCTCCACGATCTGATCGTAAAAACTTGATTTTTCTGTCACGTTGATTTTCAACCTCACTCTGAAATTCCTTGAACTTTTCAAAGGTCTCAGACTTGTGTTTCATTAAGTAGATATAACCATATCTACTCAAGTCATCAGTGAGGGTGAGAACATAACGATAGCCACCGCGAGCCTCAACACTCATTGGACCGCACACATCGGTATGTATGATTTCCAATAAGTTGGTTGCTCGCTCCATTGTTCCTGAGAACGGAGGCTTGGTCATTTTACCCATGAGGCATGGTTCGCACGTGTCAAATGATTCATAATCAAGAGACTCTAAAAGTCCATCTGCATGGAGCTTCTTCATGCGTTTGACACCTATGTGACCAAGGCGGCAGTGCCACAGATATGTGGGACTATTGTTATCAACTTTAACTCTTTTGGTATTCACACTATGAATATGTGTATCATCACGTACGAGATTCATTAAGAATAAACCATTAACCATCGGATCATGACCATAAAACATATCTCTCATATAAATAGAACAAACATTATTCTCGGATTTAAATGAGTAGCCATCTCGAATTAAACGAGATCCAGACACAATGTTCATGCTCAAACTTGGCACTAAATAACAATTATTGAGGTTTAAAACTAATCCCGTAGGTAAATGTAGAGGTAGCGTGCCGACGGCGATCACATCGACCTTGGAACCATTCCCGACGCGCATCGTCACCTCGTCCTTTGCCAGTCTCCGTTTATTCCGCAGCTCCTGTTTTGAGTTACAAATGTGAGCAACTGCACCGGTATCAAATACCCAAGAGCTACTACGAGTACTGGTAAGGTACACATCAATTACATGTATATCACATATACCTTTTGTTTTGCCGGCCTTCCTGTCCGCTAAGTACTTGGGGCAGTTCCGCTTCCAGTGACCACTTCCCTTGCAATAAAAATACTCAGTCTCGGGCTTGGGTCCATTCTTTGGCTTCTTCCCGGCAACTTGCTTACCGGGCGTGGCAACTTCCTTGCCGTCCTTCATGAAGTTCTTTTTACCCTTGCCCTTCTTGAACTTAGTGGTTTTATTCACCATCAACACTTGATGCTCCTTCTTGATTTCTACCTCTGCTGATTTTAGCATAGCATATACCTCAGGAGTGGTCTTTACCATCCCCTGCATATTGTAGTTCATCACAAAGCTCTTGTAGCTAGGTGGAAGCGACTGGAGGATTCTGTCAATGACCGCTTCATCCGGGAGATTAACTTCCAGTTGAGTCAAGCGGTTGTGCAACCCAGACATTTTGAGTATGTGTTCACTGACAGAGCTATTTTCCTCCATCTTACAGCTAAAGAATTTGTCGGAGACTTCATATCTCTCGACCCGGGCATGAGCTTGGAAAACCATTTTCAGCTCTTCGAACATCTCATATGCTCCATGTCTCTCAAAACGCTTTTGGAGCCCCGACTCTAAGCTGTAAAGCATGCCGCACTGAACGAGGGAGTAATCATCGGAACGTGACTGCCAAGCGTTCATAATGTCTTGTTCAGCAGGGAGAACAGGTGCGTCACCCAGCGGTGCTCGTAGGACATAATCTTTCTTGGCAGCTATGAGGATGATCCTCAGGTTCCGGACCCAGTCCGTATAGTTGCTGCCATCGTCTTTCAGCTTGGTTTTCTCTAGGAACGCGTTGAAGTTGAGGACTACGTTGGCCATTTGATCTACAAGACATATTGTAAATATTTAGACTAAGTTCATGATAATAAAGTTCATTTAATCAAATTATTTAATGAACTCCCACTTAGATAGACATCCCTCTTCTAGTCATCTAAGTATTACATGATCCGAGTCAACTAGGCCGTGTCCGATCATCACGTGAGACGGACTAGTCAACATCGGTGAACATCTTCATGTTGATCGTATCTTCTATATCTGTGTTCCGAGGCCATGTCTGTACATGCTAGGCTCGTCAAGTCAACCTAAGTGTTTGCATGTGTAAATCTGTCTTACACCCGTTGTATGTGAACGTTAGATTCTATCACACCCGATCATCACGTGGTGCTTCGAAACAACGAACTGTCGCAACGGTGCACAGTTAGGGGGAACACTTCTTGAAATTATTATGAGGGATCATCTTATTTACTACCATCGTTCTAAGTAAACAAGATGCAAAACATGATAAACATCACATGCAATCAAATAATAAACGTGACATGATATGGCCAATATCACATAGCTCCTTTGATCTCCATCTTGGGGCTCCATGATCATCTTGTCACCGGCTTGACACCATGATCTCCATCATCATGATCTCCATCATCGTGTCTCCATGAAGTTGCTCGCCAACTATTACTTCTACTACTATGGCTAACGCGTTTAGCAATAAAGTAAAGTAATTTACATGGCGTTTCTCAATGACACGCAGGTCATACAAAAAATAAAGACAACTCCTATGGCTCCTGCCGGTTGTCATACTCATCGACATGCAAGTCGTGATTCCTATTACAATAGCGTGAACATCTCATACATCACATATAGATCATTCATCATTCATCACAACTTTGGCCATATCATATCACAAAGCACTTGCTGCAAAAACAAGTTAGACGTCCTCTAATTGTTGTTGCAAGTTTTACGTGGCTGAATTAGGGTTCTAGCAAGAACGTTTTCTTACCTACGTAAAAGCCACAACGTGATTTGTCAACTTCTATTTACCCTTCATAAGGACCCTTTTCATCGAATCCGCTCAAACTAAAGTGGGAGAGACAGACACCCGCCAGCCACCTTATGCAACTAGTGCATGTTAGTCGGTGGAACCGGTCTCACGTAAGAGTACGTGTAAGGTTGGTCCGGGCCACTTCATCCCACAATACCGCTGAAGCAAGATAAGACTAGTAGCGGCAAGAAAGTTGAAAACATCTACGCCCACAACAAATTGTGTTCTACTCGTGCAATAGAGAACTACGCATAGACCTAGCTCATGATGCCACTGTTGGGAAACGTTGCAGAAAATTAAAATTTTTCCTACGGTTTCACCAAGATCCATCTATGAGTTCATCTAAGCAACGAGTCATGGGAGAGAGATTGCATCTACATACCACTTTGTAGATCGCGAGCGGAAGCGTTCAACGAACGGGGATGAAGTAGTCGTACACACCGTGATCCAAATCACCGGAGATCCTAGCACCGAAAGGACGGCACCTCCGCGTTCAACACACGTACGGTCAGCGTAACGTCTCCTTCTTCTTGATCCCGCAAGGCAAAGGAGAGGTTGGGGAAGATGGTTCCAGCAGCAGCACGACGGCGTGGTGATGGTGGAACTACAGTACTCCGGCAGGGCTTCGCCGTGCTTAACGGAGGAGGAGGAGGTGTTGGAGAGGGAGAGGGAGGCGCCAGGAGCAAGGGTTCGCAGCCCTCCCCTCACCCCTCTATTTATAGGGGAAGGGGCAAGGGGGGCCGGCCCCCCAAGCAAGGGGGGCGCCCCCTTTAGGGTTCCCCCAAAACCCTAGGCACATGGGCCCTTGGGGGGGAGGCGCACCAGCCCACTTTGGGCTGGTTCCCTTCTCATACAGCCCATGAGGCCCTCCGGGAGAGGTGGCCCCTCCCGGTGGACCCCGGTACAATACTGATATGCCCCCAAAATTTCCCGGTGTCCGTATGACAACTTCCCATATATAAATCTTTACCTCCGGACCATTCCGAAACTCCTCGTGACGTCCGGGATCTCATCCGGGACTCCGAACAACATTCGGGTTACTGCATATACATATCTTCACAACCCTAGCGTCACCGAACTTAAGTGTGTAGACCCTACGGGTTCGGGAGACATGCAGACATGACCGAGACGGCTCTCGGGCAATAACCAACAGCGGGATCTGGATACCCATGTTGGCTCCCACATGCTCCACGATGATCTCATCGGATGAACCACGATGTCGAGGATTCAATTAATCCCGTATACGATTCCCTTTGTCAATCGGTATTTTACTTGCCCGAGATTCGATCGTCGGTATCCCAATTCCTTGTTCAATCTCGTTACCGGCAAGTCACTTTACTCGTACCGTAATGCATGATCCCGTGATCAAACACTTTGATCACATTGAGCTCATTATGATGATGCATTACCGAGAGGGCCCGGTGATACCTCTCCGTCAAGCGGAGTGACAAATCCCAGTCTCGATCCGTGTCAACCCAACAGACACTTTCGGAGATACCCGTAGTATACCTTTATAGTCACCCAGTTACGTTGTGACGTTTGGCATACCCAAAGCACTCCTACGGTATCCGGGAGTTACACGATCTCATGGTCTAAGGAAAGGATACTTGACATTGGAAAACTCTAGCAAACGAAATATGCGATCTTATGCTATGTTTAGGATTGGGTCTTGTCCATCACATCATTCTCCTAATGATGTGATCTCGTTATCAATGACATCCAATGCCCATAGTCAGGAAACCATGACTATCTGTTGATCAACGAGCTAGTCAACTAGAGGCTTACTAGGGACATGTTGTTGTCTGTTATTCACACATGTATTACCATTTCCGGATAACACAATTATAGCACGAATAAAGACAATTATCATGAACAAGGAAATATAATAATAATGCTTTTATTATTGCCTCTAGGGCATATTTCCAACAACATCATGGAGTCTTCCACCGATTCAAATTAGTAGATGACCACCATATATTAGTAGCATTATTTCCTCCATGTAAACATTATAGTCCACGCACTTTTGCGATAGTTCTAGACCGTTTGTAAGCCCTTGTTTGAATTGAATGAAGTGATTTTGTGTGAATTTGTCTCATGTGCATTTGGGTAGTGTTTTCTCTTAGACCTCGTTCTATTCTTAATTCGCATCTTTTCTAAAACCCTCAGATGCCTCCGAGACGTGACAATGGATTCCCACCGGAGCTCACTCAGTTGATCCAGCAGCAGAACCAATTGATGCAGTTGTTAGTCCAGAATCAGCAGAACAACAACAACAACAACAACAACAACAACAACCCTCCGCCGCCACCACCTGTTGATCACCTAGCCCGTTTCCTTAGGTTTAGTCCGCCGGTGTTTTCCAGTAGCACCGAGCCGATAGTAGCAGACGATTGGCTCCGCAAGATAGGAAGGGAGTTGACCACTGCAGGATGCACAGATGCTGAGAAAGTGAAGTTTGCCGCACATCAGCTTGACGGACCCGCGGCAGCATGGTGGGAGAATTTCACGGCCACTTACCCAGCTGACACTGTCACATGGGATCAGTTTCAGCAAGCTTTCCGCACTGCCCATGTTTCAACAGGAGCTATGGCCATGAAGAAGCGTGAGTTTCGCAACTTACGCCAAGGAGGAAGGACAGTTGGCCAGTACGTTGACGACTTCAGCAAGTTAGCACGTTATGCCCCAGATGACGTTGCTACGGATGCAGCTAAGCAGGAGAAGTTTCTAGAAGGCCTGAATAATGAGCTAAGCATGCAGTTGATGGTAGCAAGTTTCAACAACTACCAGGAGTTGGTAGATCGTGCCATCATGATTGAAGGGAAGCAACAGCAGATTGAGAACCGCAAGAGGAAGTATGGACAGGGGAAGTATAACTCTGGAGCCCAGCAGAAGCCCCGTTTTACCCCTAAACCGGGAGTTCAGTTTCAGCATACCCATGGAGGAGGTAGTTCGCACAACCATAATGGCCACAAGAATGGTAATGGGAATGGAGGAAGCAACGGCCAGAACCGTACCACCCCATCAACCCCAGCCAAGAGAGATCTGAGTCAAGTCACCTGTTTCAAGTGTTCCAAGACCGGACATTACGCCAATGAATGTCCTGAAGGCCAGAATGGCAATGGAAGCTCTGGGAAGAAGCCAAACCCTTTCAACAGGTGACAGGTGAACCACGTTAGCGTGGAGGAGGTTGAAGCTCAGCCTGATGCAGTAATCCGTAAGTTTTTGGTTAAGTCATTTACTGCACTCGTTCTTTTGATACTGGTGCATCACATTCATACATATCAAGGGGATTTGTGGACAAGTATAACCTGCCAACCCAAGCCCTTAGGTCACCCATGTTAGTAACCTCGCCTGGAGCAGAATATATGGCTAGTCGATGGTGTGATCGGTTACCATTAAGGATTGGTAACTATGTGTTTCCCTCAGACCTAATAGTATTGGAATCTCAAGGATTGGATGTAATATTAGGCATGGATTGGTTGTCAAAGTATGAAGGGAACATTGAATGTGCCAGTAAGACAATTTTGCTCACAACGCCCGAAGGAAGAAGAATCAAGTATGTATCCCGACATACGCCAAACAGGACACAAGTAAATTCTTTATCAGGAGTCATACAGGAGGAAGTACCAGTGGTTAAGGATTTTCCCGATGTATTTCCTGAGGAATTGCCAGGCATGCCACCGGATAGAGACATTGAGTTTTTGGTTGAGCTTTTGCCAGGCACTGGGCCAATATCGAAGAGACCGTACAGGATGCCAGCACAAGATTTGGTGGAGATTAAGAAGCAGATCAAGGAGTTATTGGATAAAGGTTATATTCGCCCAAGTTCTTCGCCTTGGGGATCACCCGTACTTCTAGTAGAGAAGAAGGATGGATCATTAAGGATGCTTGTCGATTACCGTGGATTAAATGCAGTAACTATCAAGAACAAGTACCCACTACCAATGATTAATGATCTGTTTGATCGTTTGCAAGGAGCTAAAGTGTTTTCCAAGATCGATTTGCGATCAGGGTACCATCAGTTGAAGATTCGAGAGCAGGACATACCTAAGACAACTTTTACCACGAGATACGGATTGTATGAGTATACCGTTATGTCATTTGGACTGACTAACGCACCTGCCTATTTCATGAACCTGATGAACAAGGTATTTATGGAATTCTTGGATAAGTTCGTCGTAGTGTTCATTGATGACATTTTGATTTTCTCAAAGAATGAAGAAGAGAATAAGGAACATTTGCGTTTGGTTCTGGAGAAACTAAGGGAACATCAGTTATATGCCAAATTCAGCAAATGTGAGTTTTGGTTGAAGGAAGTTGGATTTCTTGGACATGTTATATCCGGAGAGGGTATAGCAGTTGGCCCCACCAAGGTTGAGACCGTAACCGAATGGGAAGCGCCAATGACAGTTGGAGAGATCTGGAGTTTTCTTGGACTCGCAGGATACTACCGGAGATTTATTGAGAACTTCTCAAAGATCGCAAAGCCTATGACTGAATTGTTGAAGAAGGATACCAAGTTCATTTGGACTGAGGAATGTGAGGCCAGTTTTCAGGAGTTGAAGAAGCGATTGGTTTCCTCACCAGTGTTGATTTTGCCCGATCAGACCAAGGATTATGAGGTGTATTGCGACGCTTCACGTCGAGGACTTGGAGCGGTGCTTATGCAGGAAGGAAGAGTTGTTTCGTATGCCTCACGACAACTGAAACCTCATGAACTGAATTATGCTACGCATGATTTGGAGTTAGCAGCCGTAGTGCATGCATTGAAGACATGGAGACATTTCCTCATTGGAAATCATTGTGAAGTATACACAGATCACAAGTGTTTGAAGTACATTTTCACGCAGAAGGAGTTGAACCTCAGACAAAGGAGATGGTTGGAGCTCATCAAGGATTACGATATGAGATTGCATTACCATCCAGGAAAGGCTAATGTAGTAGCTGACGCATTGAGTCGTAAGAGCCATGTCAATACCCTGATGACGGGAGAAATACCAAAGGAGTTAGCTGAGGATCTTCGTGAGCTATGTTTGGAAATATTTCCGAGAGGCTATGTAGCAGCATTGGAGATTCAATCAACACTGATGGATAAAATCAGAGAACCTCAGAAATCTGACAAGGAGATTGCGGACATAAAGAAGAAAATGAGTGAAGGAAAAGCAAAGGGATTTCATGAGGATGAGCACGATACCCTATGGTTTGAGGACCGTGTTTATGTGCCCAATGACCCGGAGATCAGGAAGTTGATTCTGCAAGAGGCACATGATTCACCCTATTCGATTCACCCCGGAAATACCAAGATGTATTTGGATTTGAAGGAAACATTCTGGTGGACCGGAATGAAGAAGGATATTGCAGCATATGTAGCAGTTTGTGATGTGTGTCATAGAGTGAAGGCCGAACATCAGAAGCCAGCCGGGTTGTTACAACCATTGCCGATACCCGAATGGAAGTGGGATAAGATAGGATTGGACTTTATCATAGGACTACCCAGGACAAAAGCAGGCTATGACTCGATATGGGTAGTAGTTGATCGTTTGACGAAGGTAGCACATTTCATCCCAGTGAAGACCACTTACACCAGTGCTAAGTTGGCAAAACTATACATGACTAGGATCATTTGTTTGCATGGAGTTCCGAGGAGTATCGTATCAGGAAGAGGAACCCAATTTACCTCAAAGTTTTGGAATTAGTTGCACGAAACTTTGGGAGCCAGACTAGAGTTTAGTACAGCTTTCACCCACAGACGGATGGACAGACTGTGAGAGTCAATCAGATTTTGGAAGATATGCTGAGAGCTTGTGCACTAGATTATGGATCTAGTTGGGACGATAACTTGCCCTATGCGGAGTTTTCTTATAACAACAGTTACCAAACCAGTTTGAAGATGGCACCTTTCGAAGCTTTATACGGAAGGAGGTGCAGGACACCGTTGTCATGGGACGAAGTTGGAGACCGTCAGTTCTTTGGACCCGATCTGATCAAGGAGTCTGAACGGAAAGTTAAGTTGATTCGCGATAGGCTCAAGGTAGCCCAATCAAGGCAGAAGAGCTACACAGATTCTAAGCGCAAGGAGACAGTTTACGAAACTGGAGACAGAGTTTATCTTCGAGTATCCCCAGTTCAAGGTGTTAAGCGCTTTGGAGTTAAGGGAAAGTTAGCACCGCGTTTCGTTGGACCGTATAAGATTTTGCAACGCATGGGAGAAGTCGCTTATAAGTTGGAATTACCAGAAGGACTGTCAGGAGTTCATGATGTATTCCATGTTTCTCAGCTGAAGAAATGTCACGCCGAGATGGCGGAGGTACCTCTAAGAGATACAGTGCCGCTTGAAGCAATTCAGTTGAAGGATGACTTAACGTATGAAGAGAAACCAGTCAAGATTCTCGAGTATGCCAGCAGAGTTACTCGCAGCAAGGTTATCAAGTTTTGCAAAGTTCAGTGGAACCACCACTCAGAGGATGAAGCCACCTGGGAGAGAGAAGAAGATTTGCTCAAGGATCACCCTCACCTATTTTCTAGCCATCCCGAATCTCGAGGACGAGATTCATCTTAAGGGGGGGTAGGTTTGTAACATCCCAAATTTTCAATTTGGAATGTTATACATTAGATCATCATGCATATCATATTTTCTTGCATTTTGGTCGATCCTAGAAATTTCACGCAACTCAAGGACCCTCTGAGAGAGTTGGAGATTTCGTTATTTTCATATTTGAGTTTTCTCAAATTTTGAAAGAAAGGGATCATTGGTTTTGTCGGAGTTTGTTTGCCTTTTATTTGGATAGGAAAAAATGCGCGTTTTCAAAAAAATTGCATTTTAGGCCCGGAGAAAAGTTCATTTTGTTCGACTCATTTTAGGAGTCGGGGAAAGTTTACTTTATTAGTTTTGGAGTCCGGTAGAATTATTTTTCTGTGTTTTTCTGCTCGCGAAATAATTTAAAAAAAAATCCCGCGCGCCCCTGGGCCAAAGGCCCAGCCGGCCGGCCAGGAGGCCAAGCCCCGCGCGCCGCGCGCCAGGCGCAGGAGGCCGCCGCCGCCGCTCTTTTTGGAAGTCCTAGTAGGAATTTAGTCCTACTTCCGTTTATTCCGTTTTTGTTTCTAGATCTTTCCTACTCCTATTCTTATTCCTTGATCCCTCCTCCAAGTAAACCCCCCCTCCCCCAATATAAATACCCCCACACCCCCCTCTATATCATCAAACCCAAAACCCCAAGCCTCCACCGCCACCGTGCCCCACACCCGCGCCGCCGCCACCTTGTCCCGCGCCGCCGCCGCACCTCACCCGCGCCGCCGCCGCACCTCGCCGCCGCCCAACGCCCACGCCGCCGGTGCCCCTCGCCGGAGGTACCGCGCCGCGTCTCTTTCTCTTTTCATCGGATCGTTTTCTTCTAATCGTTCCGATTTTTCTTTTCCGATTCGTTTTTCTTTCCGGTTCTTCGCTAAACCGTTCCGGTTTTCTAGATCGTTTTTTCGATCGGTTTTCTTTTCCGAAACCCTAGATCGGATTCGTTTTCTTTTCCGATTTAGTTGCCTCGAGAACGTTCGCCGGGTCGTTCATTCTAACGAACGTGATCACCGGATTCTTCTAGGTTAACGAACGTCCGTTCGTTCAACCGTTCTTCTTTTTTCTTCTCGTCGGATTTATTCCGCGATCGCGATCTCAGATCCGATCTTCGTTCTAGTTTATCTTCTCGCTCGTTTATCGGAATCAGGTGATTCAAGCGCCTGGAGTTTCATTTCGAAACCGCCGTTCCGTCTAATCAACTTTAACAAGTTTTTGCTACTGTAAAATTTGACCTAGATTCAAATTGCTAGAACCAAGTTGTTTCTTCCGCCGTTTGTTTTCCGTTCGTTTTCGTTTTCTTTTGCAACCGGAGTTCTTAAGTTGAACTTTCTAGTTAGATCTTTTATTCGAGTTTTACCTGTGCATTAGATGAGTACTTATTGTATGCTTGTTGTTTGTCTGCGATAGATCAACCGGAGTGCGCCACCTGTTATTTCGAAGCTCTAGGTTTCGCGGATCCCCAGCAAGGCAAGTAACACTTTGATCATACCTTTTCTACTACCCAGCTTTATTGCATTAGATCAATCCTCAAACACTGCATGATTAGGATCTAATTAAATTGTGGGATGGGAAGTAGATGAGGTAGTACCTATCACCTGTTTTACTTATGAAACCTTTGGGAGTTACTTCTACGTTTGCTTATTATGCCGTGCTATGCTAGTAGACGTGGATTGGGTGAGTGATATCCATGACAGATGTGAGTTTGTTAATTTTAATGGTTTATCTAAGGTTGTAACTTAAATACACATCTGGGTGGATTGAGGCACCTGGTTTCTATCAGGACTTGCCTGTTTCTTTTTGGACCGCCACCCAGGCTCAAAGGGATCATAAGATCATTCATGCTGGTAACTTCCGTGTGCAGCCACAAGCCATTATGGGCTCTGGCATAGCTGACTAAGTCGTGTGAACTCTTACAGTGGTAGACTAGCAGATGTAGGGGATGTAGGTTGGTACGGTCTATCACAACGTAAGGTGTGAGCGCTTCTGAAAGACTATGTCTCGGTCATCCGTCTCTCAAACATCATGCAATGCGAGAAACCAACGGAGGCGATCGAGTCTTGTGGGGAAAAGTGCGCAAACCTCTGCAGAGTGTACAAACTAATCATGATTAGCCGTGTCCCCGGTTATGGACATCTTGAGTATCTAGTTCTTGAATATCATGTGAATCTCATCATGTTACTTTAATTAATATTGTTGGGTTTATAATTGTTCACTTAATTGGGATCGGAATGTTGTCAACCATTCTCGATGTTTCAACCACCATGATAGTTAAATAAATTTATTCCTTTGTAGTAGGGAAAAACTGGCTTTATGCAAAACTGTAACCATAGAGCTTTTCCACCAGCCATATATGCATGTAGTATAGGCTTATTCATTCATTATTCTCTATGTGTTACATTGCCAGCATATTCCATGTGCTGACCCGTTTCCGGGCTGCAACTTTCATGTTGCAGACTTTTCAGACGTCGAGTAAGGTGCTTTTAGGTCGTGGTTCTATACTCAGTGATGCCGTTGGAGTTGATGGACTCACTTATCTTCCAAGTCTTCTGATGTTATCTTTATTAGATGGCCTTAAGCCATATTTATTGTAATAAGTTCTCTGTGAGACATCGATGTAATAAGTGTGTGATTGCTACTCTGTTATAAATCCTTCGAAGTACTGTGTGGTGTCAGCATTACTGATCCAGGGATGACACCGGAGCACAGAGACTTGACCATCTGAGGTCGGGTCGCTGCACCGTGGGCCCACGAGGCAGGGGGCGCGCCCTGGGGGGTAGGGCGCGACCTCCACCCTCATGGCCAGGTGGTTGACCCCCTGATGTGTTCTCAGTTCCATAAATCCTCAAATATTCTAGAAAAAATCATACTCCATTTTCAGGGCATTTGGAGAACTTTTATTTTCGGGGTATTTTTATATTGCACGGATAAATCAAAAACAGACAGAAAAAATACTATTTTACTTTATTTCAACTAAATAACAGAAAGTAGAAAAAGGGTACAGAAGGTTGTGCCTTCTAGTTTCATCCATCTCATGCTCATTAAAAGGAATCCACTAACAAGGTTGATCAAGTCTTGTTAACAAACTCATTCCGAATAACATGGGACCGGAGAAATTTTGAATAACACTATGTTACCTCAACGGGGATATGCACATCCCCAATAATAAGAATATCATATTTCTTCTTGACAGTAGGAAGAGGAAATTCAAAACCTCCAAAAATAATTGATGGAAATTTTCCAATAGAGTTGATACTATGAACTTGAGGTTGTTTCCTGAGAAAGTGTACCGTATGCTCATTACCATTAACATGAAAAGTGACATTGCCTTTGTTGCAATCAATAACAGCCCCTGCAGTATTCAAAAAAGGTCTTCCAAGAATAATAGACATACTATAGTCCTTGGGAATATCAAGAATAACAAAGTCCGTCAAAATAGTAACGTTTTCAACCACAACAGGCACATCCTCACAAATACCGACAGGTATAGCAGTTGATTTATCAGCCATTTGCAAAGATATTTCAGTAGGTGTCAACTTATTCAAATCAAGTCTACGATATAAAGAGAGAGGCATAACACTAACACCGGCTCCAAGATCACATAAAGCAGTTTTAACATAGTTTCTTTTAATGGAGCATGGTATAGGGGGTACTCCTGGATCTCCAAGTTTCTTTGGTATTCCACCCTTAAAAGTGTAATTAGCAAGCATGGTGGAAATTTCAGCTTCCGGTATCTTTCTTTTATTTGTAACACTATCTTTCATGTACTTAGCATAAGGATTCATTTTGAGCATATCAGTTAAACGCGTACGCAAGAAGATAGGTCTAATCATTTCAGCAAAGCGCTCAAAATCCTCATCATCCTTTTTCTTGGATGGCTTAGGAGGAAAAGGCATGAGTTTCTGAACCCATGGTTCTCTTTCTTTACCGTGTTTCCTAGCAACAAAGTCTTTCTTATCATAACATTGATTCTTTGATTGTGGGTTATCAAGATCAACAGCAAGTTCAGCTTCTACATCCTTATCATTGCTAGGTTGAGCATCAACATGAACATCATCATTAACATTATCACTAGGTTCATGTTCATTACCAGATTGTGTTTCAGCATCAGACATAGAGATATCATTTGGATTCTCAGGTGGTTCAGCAATAGGTTCACTAGAAGTTTGCAAATTCCTATCGTTTTTTTCTTCCTTTTAGAAGAACTAGGTACATCAATATTATTTATCTGAGAATCTTGCTCAATTCTCTTAGGGTGGCCTTCAGGATACAAAGGTTCATGAGTCATTCTACCAGTTCTAGTAGCCACTCTAACAACTTAATCATTTTTCTTACTATTCATTTCATTAAGCAAATCATTTTGAGCTTTAAGTACTTGTTCTACTTGAGTGGTAACCATAGAAGCATGTTTAGTAACGAGTTTGAGTTCACCTCTAATATCTGCCATATAATCACCCAAGTGTTTCATCATATAAGCATTTTGTTTTAATTGTCTACCAAAATAAGCATTGAAATCTTCTTGCAGGAGGGATTTCAGCTCTATCATATCTATAGAGAGAATTTACCTTTACTACTTGTGCCGGGTTATCAAGACCATGAGGTTATTCAATAGGCAGTGGATTAAGATCATATGTTTCTTCAACAGGCGGTAAATTGAGACCATGTATTTCTTCTATAGGAGGTAAATTCTTAACATCTTTAGGTTTAATACCTTTTTCTTTCATAGATTTCTTTGACTCTTGCATATCTTTAGGACTGAGAAATAGAACACCTCTCTTCTTCGGAGTTGGTTTAGGAATAGGCTCAGTAATTGGAGCAGGAGCTGGCTCAGAAAGTGTCCAATTGTTTTCATATGTCAACATATTATTCAATAGAATTTCAGCTTCATCCGGTGTTCTTTCCCTGAAAACAGAACCAGCACAACTATCCAGGTAATCTCTAGAAGCATCGATTAGTCCATTATAACAGATATCAAGTATTTCATTTTTCTTGAGAGGATGATCAGGCAAAGCATTAAGTAACTTGAGAAGCCTCCCCCAAGCTTGTGGGAGACTCTCTTCTTCAATTTGCACAAAATTGTATATTTCCCTCAAAGTAGCTTATTTCTTATGAGCAGGGAAATATTTAGCAGAGAAGTAATAAATCATATCCTGGGGACTACGCACACAACCAGGATCAAGATAATTAAACCATATCTTAGCATCACCCTTTAATGAGAACGGAAATATTTTAAGGATATAAAAGTAGTGAGATCTCTCATCATTAGTGAACAGGGTGGCTATATCATTTAATTTAGTAAGATGTACCACGATAGTTTCAGATTCATAGCCATGAAAAGGATCAGATTCAACCAAAGTAATTATATCAGGATCAACAGAGAATTCATAATCCTTATCGGCAACACAGATAGGTGAAGTAGCAAAAGCAGGGTCAGGTTTCATTCTATCTTTAAGAGATTGCTTATTCCATTCAACTAATAACCTCTTTAGCTCATATCTATCTTTGCAAGCTAAAATAGCTGCAGAAGCTTCCATATAAAAAACATAACCCTTAGGAATAACATGCATATCTTCACCATCACTTTCATCAATATAATCAGTTTCAATAATTTCTTTCTCTCTAGCCCTAGCAATTTGTTCATCAAGAAATTCACTAAGGGGCATAGTAGTATCAAGCATAGAACTAGTTTCATCACAAGTATCATGCATAGCAGAAGTGGCATCATCAATAACATGCGACATATGAGAACGAATAATAGAAGCAGGTTTAGGTGTCACAAGTTTACTCAAAACAGAAGGTGAATCAAGTGCAGAGCTAGATGTCAGTTCCTTACCTCCCCTCGTAGTTGAGGGATAAATTGTTGTCTTAGCGTCTTTCAAGTTCTTCATAGTGACCAGCAGATATAAATCCCAAGTGACTCAAAGAATAGAGCTATGCTCCCAAGCAACGGCGCCCGAAAATAGTCTTGATAACCCACAAGTATAGGGGATCGCAACAGTTTTTGAGGGTAGAGTATTCAACCCAAATTTATTGATTCGACACAAGGGGGGCCAAAGAATATTCTCAAGTATTAGCAGCTGAGTTGTCAATTCAGCCACACCTGGATAACTTAATATCTGCAGCAAAGTATTTAGTAGCAAAGTAATATGATAGTAGTGGTAACGGTAACAAAGGTAAAGGTAGCAAAAGTAATATTTTTGGTGTTTTGTAGTGATAGTAACAATAGCAACGGAAAAGTAAACAAGCGAGAACCAATATAGGAAAAGCTCATAGGCATTGGATCGGTGATGGATAATTATGTCGGATGCGGTTCATCATGTAACAGTCATAACATAGGGTGACACAGAACTATCCAATTCATCAATGTAATGTAGGCATGTATTCCGAATATAGTCATACGTGCTTATGGAAAAGAACTTGCATGACATCTTTTGTCCTACCCTCCCGTGGCAGCGGGGTCCTAATGGAAACTAAGGGATATTAAGGCCTCCTTTTAATAGAGAACCGGACCAAAGCATTAACACATAGTGAATACATGAACTCCTCAAACTATGGTCATCACCGGGAGTGGTCCTGATTATTGTCACTTCGGGGTTGCCGGATCATAACACATAGTAGGTGACTGTAGACTTGCAAGATAGGATCAAGAACACACATATATTCAGGAAAACATAATAGGTTTAGATCTGAAATCATGGCACTCGGGCCCTAGTGACAAGCATTAAGCATAGCAAAGTCATAGCAACATCAGTCTCAGAACATAGTGGATACTAGGGATCAAACCCTAACAAAACTAACTTGATTACATGATAGATCTCATCGAACCCATCACTGTCCAGCAAGCCTACGATGGAATTACTCACGCACGGCAGTGAGCATCATGAAATTGGTGATTGAGGATGGTTGATGATGACGACGGTGACGAATCCCCCTCTCCGGAGCCCCGAACAGACTCCAGATCAGCCCTCCCGAGAGGTTTTAGGGCTTGGCGGCGGCTCCGTATCGTAAAACGCGATGATTTCTTCTCCTTGATTTTTTTCTCCCCGAAAGCAAATATATTGAGCTGGAGTGGGCGTCGGAGGAGCTCCAGGGGGCCCACGAGGTAGGGGGCACGCCCTAGGGGGGAGGGCTTGCCCCCCACCCTCGTGGACAGGGTGTGGGCCCCCTGGTCTTTATCTTTGGCAAGGATTTTTTATTATTTCTAAAAAGACGTTCCGTGGAGTTTCAGGTCATTCCGAGAACTTTTGTTTCTGGGCATAAATAACACCATGGAAAGTCTGCTGAAAACAACGTCAATCCGGGTTAGTTCCATTCAAATCATGCAAGTAGAGTCTAAAACAAGGGCAAAAGTGTTTGGAAAAGTAGATACGACGGAGACGTATCAGGATCAAGAACTCACATATATTCATGAAAACATAATAGGTTCAGATCTGAAATCATGGCACTCAGGCCCTAGTGACAAGCATTAAGCATAGCAAAGTCATAGCAACATCAGTCTCAGAACATAGTGGATACTAGGGATCAAACCCTAACAAAACTAACTCGATTACGTGATAGATCTCATCCAATCCATCACCGCCAGCAAGCCTACAATGGAATTACTCATGCACGGCGGTGAGCATCATGAAATTGGTGATGGAGGATGGTTGATGATGGTGATGGCGATGAATACCCCTCTCCGGAGCCCCAAACGGACTCCAAATCAGCCCTCCCGAGAGGTTTTAGGGCTTGGTGGCGGCTCCGTATTGTAAAATGAGATGAATCCTTCTCTCTGATTTTTTCTCCCCGAAAGTGAATATATGGAGTGGGAGTTGAGGTCGGTGAAGCGTGAGGGGGCCCACGAGGCAGGGGGCACGCCCCCACCCTTGTGTATAGGGTGTGGCCCCCCTGACGTGGATTCTTCTTCCATTATTTTTAATATTTTCCAAAAATACGTTCCGTGGAGTTTCAGGTCATTCCGAGAACTTTTGTTTCTACACATAAATAACACCATGGAAATTCTGCTGAAAACAGCGTCAGTCCGGGTTAGTTCCATTCAAATCATGCAAGTTAGAGTCCAAAACAAGGGCAAAGGTGTTTGGAAAAGTAGATACGACGGAGACGTATCAGAGATCCCATCTCACAGCCGAACAATTGTCTATATTCATCTTGTTCCTCTGTTGCTCTCCCAAAGCAGAACAGTTTGCTTTTGTTGAAATTGATTTTTAATCCGAACAATTGCTCGAACAAGCACAACACAAGCTTCATATTCCTAGCTTTTGCGAGATCGTGTTCCATGAAAATTATTGTGTCATCTGCATATTGTAGGATGGAGAACGAGTCCTCATACTTGGCCACAATCTTTTGCCTGTCCAATGAGAACTGCCGACATATCCGCTACAATGTTGAATAGCATAGGAGACATGGAGTCTCCCTGTCGTAGCCCCTTATGTGTCTGGAATAAATGTCCAATGTCATCATTGACCTTTATCCCAACACTGCTTTTCTGTATGAATGAATCTACCTGGGATCTCCACGATTCATTGAATCCCTTCATACGTAAGGCTTGCTGTCGTGGTTTTGTCACGGCAGATGCCATTGTAAAAGGACTTAGGTGTGGAGCCATCACAACGTAGGTTAGCTTGAAGGGGTTGAGAGGGACGAAAGACACAAGGTTTACCCAGGTTCGGCCCCTCGCAGCAAGGTAAAAGCCTACGTCCTGCTTCGAGTTGTATTGATTGAGTATCGATTACCAGGGAGCAGGACCGCTTGACCTAGCTCTCGATTGAATGTTCTCTGACCTAACCCGCCGCAAGGTCTCGCCTTTATATACACAGGTCGAGTCCCTGGGCTTACAAGAGTCCAAGTTGGATCATACAACGTGACCGATCTGGGTTCTAAATCACCTTGCTTTTTGGGACAAGTCATCGTCGGGCGGCTTACAAGCGCTGGGTCTTGCCCCATCTTCTGGGCTTGGGCTTCTGGCGGCTCACCACGTAAGTCGCCCTCCAGGTTCTCCACCTGGCCTCTTGGTTCTATTTGAACTTTATCTCTGAGTCTCCAACAGTGTAACCCGGCCCCTCCTGGGCGGGTCGCACCGCGGGGTTATATCCCCAACACTTGGTGTAAGAATGGCCACTTGATCTTATCATATCTCAAAATCCACTTTGAAGATAACACCATCTAGTTTCTTCGTGTGGATTTCATGAAGTGTCTCATGTAGAACCACCACCCCTTCTAGGATGTGCCGTCCTGGCATGAAAATAGATTGAGTTGGTTGCACAATTGAATCGGCTATCTGCGTCAACCTATTTGTGGCGACCTTAGTAAATTTTTTGAAGCTAACATTCAAAGATCACCTAGCGATGATTACAAACACTGAAGTGAGTAGAAGGTGCGCCGTCGTCGTCATTTCTTCCTCGTCGGAGCCAGAAAAAACTTGTTGTAGTAGACAGTCGATAAATCATCATGCTAAGACCCCACATGAACAGGGACCAGAACAGTAACCATCACCAATAAAATTTAGCGTAGATCGAAATGATCCAACCTGAAGACACACGAACATAGACGAACGGCGACCAGATAATCTTCGAGGGTATGCTCAGCTGGTGATGGAGGCTGTTAATCTGAAGGTTGTAAACCTCCGGAACACCGCCTCAAGAGTCGTTCAGTTGTGGCACCTATTCTTTTCAAAATTTAAAGCAAATATGCTCGTGCATTGCAACATATAAAAAATCATCGTACTCCCCAAGCCTAATAAGTCAGGCGAAATGTGCTTTCAGCTAGACCATCTTTGTAAAACAACTAAGAAATATGTGCATCGTTTGGTTTGCAGCAACGCTCCTGTGTTGTTATGGAACAAACACTAGTAGCCATGAACTAGGGGACACAACGCCCATGCTTTGCTAAGGAACAATAGTTGCCATAGTGATACGCTAATAATTCATATTTTTATCTATCGGCTAAATTATAACTATTTGGACCAAGCATAATGGAAATCATTGACGACGAAAACTTGAAGTAGCTAAAGAATAAAGATGTAGCTAAATACTTCAACATTCTAAGTCAAGTTTAGTCAAATGGGCCCTACATTCAAAACCCTAGTTATAAAGATTTAATGATTGCACAAATTCCACACTTTTATTAGGAATGATTTCTCCTCTCTCAACTGTCAAATTATCTACGTGGAGCCAAGTGAAGTTGCAGTGCAAAATATCATGATTAAAAGTATTACCACAAAGCATTTGTATTACACATTATTTATATGATGATAAATGTTTATTATTCATGCTAGAATTGTATTAACCGGAAACATAATACTTGTTTGAATACATAGACAAACAGAGTGTCACTAGTATGCCTCTACTTGACTAGCTCGTTGATCAAAGATGGTTACGTTTCCTAGCCATTGACATGAGTTGTCATTTGATTAACGGGATCACATCACTAGGAGAATGATGTGATTGACTTGACCCATTCCGTTAGCTTAGCACACGATCGTTTAGTATTCTGCTATTGCTTTCTTCATGACTTATACATGTTCCTATGACTATGAGATTATGCAACTCCCGTTTACCGGAGGAACACTTTGTGTGCTACCAAACGTCACAACGTAACTGGGTGATTATAAAGGTGCTCTACAGGTGTCTCCGAAGGTACTTGTTGGGTTGGCGTATTTCGAGATTAGGATTTAACACTTCGTTTGTCGGAGATGTATCTCTGGGCCCACTCGGTAATGCACATCACTTAAGCCTTGCAAGGATTGCAACTAATGAGTTAGTAGCGGGATGATGTATTACAGAATGAGTAAAGAGACTTGCCGGTAATGAGATTGAACTAGGTATTGAGATACCGACGATCGAATCTCGGGCAAGTAACATACCGATGACAAAGGGAACAACGTATGTTGTTATGCGGTTTGACCGATAAAGATCTTCGTAGAATATGTGGGAGTCAATATGAGCATCCAGATTCCGCTATTGGTTATTGACCAGAGACGTGTCTCGGTCATGTCCACATAGTTCTCGAACCCGTAGGGTCCGCACGCTTAAAGTTTCGATGACAGTTATATTATGAGTTTATATGTTTTGATTTACCGAAGGTTGTTCGGAGTCCCGAATGTGATCACGTACATGACGAGGAGTCTCGAAATGGTCGAGACATGAAGATTGATATATTGGACAACTATATTCGGACATCGGAATGGTTCCGGGGGTTATCGGATATATACCGGAGTACCGGGGGGTTACCGGACCCCCCCGGGGGATTAATGGGCCTACATGGGCCTTAGTGGAGAAGAGGAGGGGCGGCCAGGGCAGGCCGCGCCCCCCTCCCCCTCTAGTCCAAATTGGACAAGGAGGGGGACGCCCCCCTTTCCTTCTTCTCCTCCTCCTCTTTCCCCCTTCTCCTAATCCAACAAGGAAGGGAGTAGGACTCCTCCTGGCACGCCCCTCTCCTGGCCGGCCGCCTCCCCCCCTTGCTCCTTTATATACGGGGGCAGGGGCACCCCATAGAGACAACAATTGATCTCTTGATCTTTTAGCCGTGTGCGGTGCCCCCCTCCACCATAGTCCACCTCGATAATACTGTAGCGGTGCTTAGGCGAAGCCCTGCATCGATAGAACATCATCATCGTCACCATGCCGTCGTGCTGATGAAACTCTCCCTCAACACTCGGCTGGATCGGAGTTCGAGGGACGTCATCGGGCTGAACGTGTGCTGAACTCGAAGGTGCCGTGCGTTTGGTACTTGATCGGTCAGATCGTGAAGACATACGACTACATCAACCGCGTTGTGCTAACGCTTCCGCTTTCGGTCTACGAGGGTACGTGGACACCACTCTCCCCTCTCGTTGCTATGCATCACCATGATCTTGCGTGTGCGTAGGAATTTTTTTGAAATTACTACGTTCCCCAACACTCTCTACCTTGTGGGCCACCTCATGGCCCTCGATGCCCATTTTCTGCTATATGGTGTGACTTGACCTGGAAAAAAATCAAAAGGAAGCTTTCAGGACGAAGCGCCGCTGTCTCAAGGCAGAACTTGGGCAGAACCAATATAGGGCTCCGACGGAGCTGTTCTGCCGGGGAAACTGCCCTCCCAGAGGGTGAAATCATCGCCATCGTCATCACCAATGATCCTCTCATCGAAAGAGGGTCAATATCCATCAACATCTTCACCAACACCATCTCCTCTCAAACCTTAGTTCATCTCTTGTATCCGATCTTTGTCTCAAAACCTCAGATTGGTACCTGTGGGTTGGTACTAGAGTTGATTACTCCTTGTAGTTGATGCTAGTTGGTTTATTCGGTGGAAGATCATATGTTCGGATCCTTAATGATATTCAACACTCCTCCAATTATGAACATGAATATGCTTTGTGAGTAGTTACGTTTGTTCCCGAGGACATGGGAGAAGTCTTATTATAAGTAATCATGTGAATTTGATATTCGTTCGATATTTTCATGAGATGTATTTTGTCTTTCCCCTAGTGGTGTTATGTGAGCGTCGACTACATGACACTTCACCATGATTTGGGCCTAGAGGAAGGCATTGGGAAGTAATAAGTAGATGATGGGTTGCTAGAGTGACAGAAGCTTAAACCCTAGTTTATGTGTTGCTTCGTAAGGGGCTGATTTGGATCTATATGTTCCATGCTATGGTTAGATTTATCTTAATTCTTCTTCCGTAGTTGCAGATGCTTGCGAGAGGGGTTAATCATAAGTGGGAGGCTTGTCCAAGGAAGGACAACACCCAAGCACCGGTCCACCCACATATCAAATTATCAAAGAAACGAACGCGAATCATATGAGAATGATAAAAACTAGCTTGGCAGTAATTCCCATGTGTCCTTGGGAGCGCTTTGCTTTATATTAAGAGTTCGTCCAGGCTTGTCCTTTGCTACAAAAAGGATTGGGCCACCTTGCTGCACCTTAGTTATACTTGTTACTTGTTACCCGCCCATTACGATTTATCTTATCACACAACTATCTATTACCGATAATTTCAGTGCTTGCAGAGAATACCTTGCTGAAAACCGCTTGTCATTTCCTTCTGCTCCTTGTTGGGTTCGACTCTCTTACTTACCGAAAGGACTACGATAGACCCCCTATACTTGTGGGTCATAATGGAGTGTCCCATCTGAGCACTTCATTCCGCTCTCGCGCCTCCATCGAGGTGTAATACCTTGATTTTTGGCACCTTTTCTTTTCAAAAGCAATTTTGGATTTATTTGAAAATTTGAATTGGATTTCAATTTGAATGGCTCTATGGACTGAAAACCTTGGGAATATTTTTCTTTTCCTTTCCAGAGTGAATAACATCTCTCAAAATTTCCCAAAGTATTTCCGTTTCCATCCTAGCCCAACCCAAGTTTCCATTTCTATCCAATATTCCTTTCCCAAAGTATATTCCTGTCTTGGCAAAAATTTCAAGAAAATTCTCATAAATTATTTGGATCACATCTTCTCCAAATATGTCAAAATCCATTCTTGCCTAGTTCAAAAATATTTCAATATACTTCAATTTCAATTCTGGACAGAATAGTACTTGTAGGTCATCATGCTCATATGGCAAAATTAATGTGATTTTGTGTAGAAACATGGCACATATAGTCTTCTTTTTTTGCCACCCTAATTTACATTTTGTAAATTGACATGGCAATATAGTCTTATTTCTTTCCCATGGGCACTTTCACACTTTTTTTGGCCATGTTATATAGTGATGAATTTGTTGCTGCGACGGCAATTTTCACCCAAGTTCACAATCGCCAAAATTGCCATGGCAATTTAGCTCGTTTTTTGCCACGAGCATGGGATTTGTTAATTAATTCAAATAATTTGCCATGCTGGAAGATTAGCTCATGTACGAAGTTGCCAGGCTAATTTTTACATAAATCTTAGCTGGAAAATATTTCGATAATTTGTTGCCATGATATATAAAAACACATAAACATTTTTACCGCCATGATATATAACATAATTTTTGGGTACTAAATTGCCTTTTGGAGACAATGGCAATTTAAATTCATGAGCACTTTTTGATTTGTTGTGTAATTTCTATTTAGTACCTCTGCACTGCCTGGCAACTAAAATAATTTGTCGCCATGGTGCGTTTGCCATGAACAACTAAATCATACGTATTTTTGGCAAGTTTCTATTTTTTTTGCTATGGCAAAAATATAGCATTTTTTCTGTTTTGTGCTTTTATCATATGTATTTGTAGATTTCCTGCCGTGCTTACTTTAGATATATTTTATGCCACAACATCTTCTTGTAATGTAGTTTATGGATCATGGCAAAAAATAATTCTTTTTGCACTGATGGAAAATATTTACTTTTCTATTTCAGCCATGGCAAAATTTAAATTCACGACGCATGGCAAATGTAGTTTTTGGGTTGTGGCATTTTTTTCTATATGAATACACATATGGCATTTTTCCTTACAAAAAGCATGGTATTTATCGTTAAAATACCATGGCAATTTATAACATACATCCCTCATCACAATTTCTGTTCATAACTTGTGTTTACTTTACATACATTGCATTTTTCTCATATAAAACATGGCAAATTTAATTTACCATGGCAATTTTGTTCATTAATTGTGTTTTCTTTACAAAGATGGTAGTTTTCTCACAGAGAACATGGAAAATCTAATTAAGATACTATGTCAATTTATTATATGAATTTGCCATGGCAATTTGTTCATAAGTTGAGTTTTACTTATTCGTACATGACATTACTTCTCATAGAAAACATGAATTTAATTAATTACCATGGCCAATTTTTATATGAATCTGCCATGGCAATTTTCTCTGTTCATGCTTGTCTACTTCAACTGTTAACTCTACATACGGACATGGCAACTAAAATTCATCTGTTCCATGTGGTTGTTTGTATTTTGTTCATTCTATTTTTTTTCATTGTAATTTTTGTCATGTCTTCTTCTGAACATAACTTTTGCCATGGCAATTCTTAAATTTTCTCCATGGCAATTTTTGATTTTTTGCCATTGCAGATTTCCCATGCTTTCTTACAGATCAATTTTTGTTGTAAACCTTGCCATTTTAAATAATAATATCATGGCAAATAATACAATAGTTTGGTCAAACTGGAATGACAATTTTCTGGAATTTTCATTTGTTATATAAATATCATGTAATTTTTTAGTAAATGGATGAAATAGTTACATGGGTAATTTTTTTGTTTCTGTTATTCCTTTTTATGCCTTTTCGGCCCTTTTAAAGGCCTTTATACTGTATGTGCTCAAATATTGGCCTTTTTTGGGCCGGTCTATTTCTTTTTCTTAGCGCTAAGTTTTCTAGATTGGGGGAAAGTATCGTTCGGGCTGGGAGGTTCTCTAGATCGAACAAAATCGTTCGATCGGTCCCCGTTGCTTGTCAAACAATACGTTCGGGTTGATGGTTCTCGTACTAAACGATTCGGCTGTTATTGGCGTCCAAGAACAAACCCAATTGGTACACCTCTTATAAGAACACTTAATCCAATTGGTAGCCCTGGACTATCTTTAATGTCAGCTTGGTTTTATTTTTTCAAGACGACAACGACATTTCTACAGGTAAATTTGTTTAAATAAAAATTTAATAGAAGTTCAAAAATGTCCATGAATTTAAAATTTTCTCAAAATTTAGAAAATATTGTTGGAATTTGATTTTTTAATGAAAATCCGCAAAAAATAAAAAATGTTCTCAAATCTAGAAAATGCCTTCTAATGCAATGATTTCATATTCAAAGAAATCATGTATTTATAAAAGTCTTCTCCAATTAAATAAGTGAACCCTTTTTTTTAAAGAAAGCAAACATTTCTTGAAATTTTGTGAACAATTTATAACATTCAAGAATGTTTTTTGAAATTTTGGATTGAAAGAATAAATAAATAAAACAAAGGGGAATGAAAAGAAAATAAAGCAGCTAGAGAAAATAAAAAAACACGGAAACATCCAGATCAAAACACTCATTTTTTAGAAAAAAGATCACAACACTCTTCTCTAAAGGGTTCCTAAAACCAGGAAAAACAAGTGTATTGGGCTATCCCAATTAGTCGAGGATTGGACCCATTCTCACTTTGGTCAAGTTGTATGTCCCCAGTTTCCTTTCAGGAGCTTCTATTGGGCGATGTTGGCGCCCGTTGGAGAAGTGGTGCCTACAGCGACCAGCCATGGGTCGCGGCCCATTCAGAAGTTCGCTCCCTCGCTCTCCCTTCGGTTCGCTCACTCGCTGAAGAAAACCACACTCTGGTGCTTGTTTTTTTTCGGGTTGTGTTGTGCTGCTGGTTCAGAAAAAGACTGGCCTCTGGTTTTTAAAAATTTGAAAATTTTTGTGAAAAAAGTTCATTGATTTTGAACAAAAAACGTTTACAAATCTAAAAAAGTTCATCAATTTTGAAAAAGTTCATCAGATTTGAAAAATGTTCATCGAATTAAAAGAAGTTCATCAAATTGAAAATAGCTCATTGGATTTGAAAGAAAAAGTTCATCGAATCAAAAAAAGTTCAATGGATTTGAAAAAATAGTTCATCAAATTGAAAAAGTTCATCAGATATTAGAAAAAAAGTTCATCAAATTCATTGGATTTGATTTTTTTCATCCAATAGAAAAAAGTTCATCGGATTTTAGAAACAGTTCATCAGTTTTTAAAATAGGTTCATCAAAATGATAAAAAGTTCATTCATTTTCAAAAAGAATTAATCGAGTTTTAAAAAATTCATCAAAATTGAAAAAAGGTTCATCAAATTGAAAGGGGTTCATCGATTTAAATAAAAAGTTCATGAATTAGAAAAAAAATATCATCTATTTGTAAACATTTAAGAAAAAAGAAAGGGGAAAACACATAAAACATAGAGGGTATTTCTTGTATGTATAAAAAGATGGAAAGAAGGTTTGTATTTACGAGTCGGGGCAGTGGCATAGTGGTTCGTGGAGTTAGCTATCAATGGAGAGATCGTTGGTTCGATTCCAGGAGCTAGTGGATCAGGGGAGCCAATTAGCCTTTGTACATTCTCATCAAATGTAACAAACCCTTGTTTGCTTCATATGATAGACCAACCATTATCTACAACAACAATAAGAAGCTGTTGTATAGCAATGTCAATTTAAAAGAAGTTAACCATATGTGTCATTTTCATACTTGTGATTTTCCCAACAGGTATTCCCCTCTCTCTGAATGACTGGACTTTTTAGTTGTCCATATTTGGTTTTTAATTTTTGTATGTGTCTAGCAGGTGCAATTTGGCAGTTCAATTACATTGCATTAAATCTTTGTGCATCTCCTAGATATAATTGTCGCTGCGTCGCCTCCCGCATCCGGTGCTAGCCCCACAGAGCGACATATCCGCCCGTAGCTGTTGTTGATAGAAGGAGGAACACGCTTTAGCTACGCCCCGTTCCTCGTGCAGGGCGTCGAGGTTGTCCTGTCGACTCTGCTCGGCCTCATCTTCCTCATACATGTGTACTCGCGGTGCATCATGGATGAGGTCACTGAGGAGGATGGTCTCGGCGCCATATAACCCATAAAGAATGGTCTATAGCCTATGGATCGGTTTGAAGTGGTGCGCATACCCCATGGTACGGAGTCAATCTCCTCGACCCATCAGTTGTCTGCTTTCTTGAGAGATCGAATCAGGCCAGGTGAGGTTTTATTGCTGCTTAAAATTAATCTGTTGGCCCGCTCAACCTGCTTGTTTATTTGTGGGTGGTAGACGGAGACGTAGTCAAGCTTGATATTTTATTTTGCGCACCACGCTTTTACGTCCTCGTCCATGACATATCTGCCCGTAGCTTTTATTGAATGGTTGCAACACCCTTCTTGTTAGGCGGAGAGCTATCGAAACTGGGTCGAGGTTGCAGTGAGCCTATACAGAGAGTGCCCCGGGCGAGGCGCTATCACCGCATGATGAAGGGAGACTTGACGGTTCGTGCGGAGGAGGGCGAAGAGAGGAATGAATTAGTCGGTAAAATGTAAGTATTTTATCTTTCAGAAATACATTAGACGTGTGTCAAAACAGCGGGTTGGCGCAATTGTGAACGCTCCTCTAGCAAGTTTCCTTTAATTTAAGTTTGGTTTTGTTTTTTTTTTCAAGACGACAACGACATTTTTACGGGTAAATTTGTTTTTATAAAATTTTAAGAAAAGTTAAATAATGTTCATGAATTGAAAAATTCAAAAAAATATTGTTGGAATTTGTTTTTTCTAATGAAAAATCTTGAAAAGTAAAAATGTTTTGAAATTCAAAAAAATTTGTTTGAATGCAATGATTTCATATTCAAAGAAATCGTGTGTTTTTAAAACTGTTCTCCAACTAAATAAGTGACCTTTTTTTTTAAAAAAAAGAGGTGAACATTTCTTGAAATTTTGTGAACAATTCTTTATAATTCAAGAATGTTCTTTGAAATTTTGGATCGAAAGAATAAATAAAGTAAAAGAAAATGGAATGAAAAGAAAATAAAGTAGGTAGAGAAAATTAGAAAAAAAAACATAAAAACATCCAGATCAGAACAGTCTTTTTTTTAACACGGTACAGACGCAAGCGCTCATATAGATGCGCATACACTCACCACTATAAACGGGCGCGCGTGTGCGGACACACACACTAGCCCTTTGAGCATCCTCGAGATACTGAGTTGATATATTATCCTAAGATTTTACGCAGTCATCGTAGGTGCCTCGTAGTTGATGGGAACGTGTCCTCACACTGAACGCGCATCGCCAAAAATCCTGAAATAAATCCAGAATAAATGCGATCACCAGAATTTGAACCCTGCTGAGGGGGATACCACTGTCTTCCTAACCATCAGACGACAGGTTGGTTTGCAACAATCTCTCTTTCTCTTCTTTTATTTTGTGCAAAAAAAAGAGAGAGAGAAGAGAACACTCTTCTTCTATAGAGGAGGGTTCCTAAAACGAGGAAAAAATAAGTGCATTGGGCTAGCCCAGTTAGTTAATCTACTAGGAATGGACTAGCCCATTCTCTCACAGTGGTGGGGTGGGCCTGGTGGATATACTGGCGCGTCGGGTAGGTTCGCGTCCCATTCTTCTCGGCGGCGGCGGCGGCGGCGCCGGGGGGCGAGGGAGCGAGGAACCCTAACCCTAACCATTTCCGATCCGCAAGGTTGGGGTGGGTAGTGGGTCAGGGGAGCCAATTAGCCTTTGTAAATTCTCATCAAATGTAACAAACCACTTGTTTGCTTCGTCTGATATACTAACTGTTATCTATACCAGCAATAAGAAGCTGATGTATAGCAATGCCAATTTCAAAGAAGTTAATCGTATGTGTCCTTTTAATACATGTGATTTCCCCAACAGGTATCCCCCTCTCTCTGAATGGCAGGACTTTTTAGTTGTCCATATGTCGGTGACAACGACACCTATGGGATCACGAGAATCCCTACTAAGGTTAGCGGGGCGCGGGGTTGAAAGAAGAGCAGATCAAACAGATAGTACACGATTCATTTATCCAGGTTCGGGCCGCAAGGATGCGTAAAACCCTACTCCTGCTTTGGTGGATGTATATCAGTGTTCTTCAACTAGCTATGGGGCGTGCAGAGCTCCAAAAAGCCGAATACCCCTCCTGGTTGCCTCGGGCCTCGTTTTATAGGAAAAAGGGGTTGCCACAGTGGCATGCAGGAGGAGGAAAGGGTACAATGATGCGAGGTTATCCTTCGCATTACATGACAAGGCGCATTTAATGCATCTGCTTAGGTGTCCTTGCTTTATCGGGGGCGGGGGCGAAGTCTGCCCCGTCCGTCGCCGCTCCTCCTTGCGTCGACACGCGTCCTGGCCAGCGATGCCCGTGGCGCCATGTAGGCAGGCAGGCAGCTGAGGTGGCGCGGTGGTGGTGTCTTCACGAAGATCTGCATGCCGCCATGCAGGTGCCTGCCCAGTTGGTTGGGTCGGCAGCTGTATGCGAACGGCAGTGGAGACTTGGTTGGCGTGGGCTTGATGGTGGCCTGTAGATGTCCTCGGCAAGGGCCTTGCCGGGGCCCCGGCAAGGGTCTTGTCGCGACGCCTGCCGTCGTCCCCGGCAAGGCGCTTGTCGGGGGTCTCGTGGTCTTCCTTGGCTGGTATCTTGCCAAGGGTCGTCGTCTTCTTAGTGCATATCTGATCTTGAGTGTTTCTTCACAAAGATCTGCATGCCACCATGGAGACGTCTCCCGAACCCTTGACCCATGGGGGCACTGGACTCAAGGGTGATTTGCTCCGTAGGCGTGGGGCGAGTTGCCGCGGCAAGGGTCTTGCCGGGGCTGCTAAAGCCGGTCTCGGCAAGGATCTTGCCGGGGGAGCCTGCCTCGTCCCTTGGCTCTTCGTGGTCCTGGCCTTGGCATTGCTCCGGTTACCTTGAGCTTCGGTCTTACCCTGGCTCACCTCCCTTGCCTTGCTTGGTGTGGTCGTGGGCGCGGCTCTAACTACCCATGCACAGTTATAGGGGTACAAAAAAAAGTGTACCCCTCTTTTTGTTCACCGACAGGAGCCCCGGGCATGGGCCACACATAAGCGCAACGCGTTGTTGGGCTAGGCCCAAAAACGGTGCGCGGGCAGGCGGGGCGGTTTTTACCGCGGTAAGATTTTTCACGCGCTGCGCTTCCCACGACTCGCGCGCGTGGCGTGGCGTGGGGAGGTGTGCGTGACGTGGGCGGCATGCGTGGGGTTGCTCTCTGCACGCATGCGTCACGTCGTAGTAAAGGGGCGGCTCGCGCCTTTCCCATAAATGGAGGGAGGCGTGGAGGCACAACCAATTTACTGAATGGGGCCGAGGCGCGGTCTTCAAGGCGTCCACTCCCCACGATCATGGGGTGGGGAGAGGTCGCCTCACCTGTCCCCTTGGTTCTGCACATCTGCCATGTGTCTCCCATGCGCTTGGGGTGGCAAACGGTGGAGGCACGAAACCGGGCTGTCGCTGGTTGGGGCAGCGGGTCGATCCTGGCTCCCTGCGCCTCCTGTGTCTTGATAGGCCGAGCGAGGCGGCTGAGCCCCAACCCCGTTCCTTTATAAAGAGCGGGAAGGGGGATGGCGGCCCGCATTCTTCCATCTTCTTCTTCCTTCAGCTTCTGCTCCTCTCTTCCATCCGCCATGGAGAGAGGAAATCCCGGTCCTTCAACGGTGGCGGCGAGGGTCGCCGCTCGACAACGCGTCCCTCCTTCTCCTGCGCCTACGGTGGCAGAGCTGGCCGTGAGGGGAAGTGGGAGGGGACGAGGCCATGGGCGAGGTCGGGGCGCTCGGGGAAGAGGAGGACGGGGTGGCGCGCCGGCCTCGCCCCGCCAGCAGCTCCTCCTGCAATGGAGGGCCATGTTGGGGATGATCCTTGTGAGTTCTTCGTCAGACTGCGCCGGCCGCCGCGTCGTCGCCTTCGTCTCCCGACTCCATTCCCACAGGATATGGAGCTGGATCCGCCGCAGTCATTGCGGCTGCACATGAGGGGCTGCTGGATCAGGGGTATGCGGGTCTGCGTCGACTTCCCTGCTCCTCACGTGATGTATCTTCGTTGGGGATGGAAGACGTTTGCTCGTATCCATAGCTTGACGGATGGGCTCACTCTCCATTTTAAGCTGATGGAGGGTGGCCTTCTCTCCGTCAAGGTCTTCGGCCACTTTGGGACTCGTGCAAGGTGCTGCGTGGAGAGCTCTTCTAATGGTGAAGATTCCTCCTCGGGTGAGAGTGACGAGGAGGACAGCGGCAGCGACGACGAGGGCGGTAGGTGAATCTTTGCTCTTGCAGTCCCCGACAATACTGACTCGCCGGGGCCTAAATGCTTGTCTGTTCTTTTTTCTTCCCAAGTGGCTTGGCAAGGATATCTGCGTGTCCTGCGAACCAAAGAAGACAAAAGAAGAACAAAGAGACGCACACTCGACCTCTAAGCTAGGGGTTAGTCGCCGCTAAGGACTATCAACCCTAACCAAGGACGAGACTCGACCTAGCATGCATGCTATAACTTAGGGCGCCGGCGCTTCATTTATTTATGCTCAGGGTCTGCGCCTGGCTTTGTACAAAGGGTTACATGCCTTGCCGGCAAGGCTTGTACAAAAGGTGGCTTGCCGGGGGGCCCAGCAAACTGCGCCTTATGGGTAAAACTTGCGAAGATGCTCAATGTTCCAGGAGTTTCTCAACGGAATGGCATCTTCGGTCTCCAGGCGGACTGCGCCAGGCTTGGTGACTCGTATTACCCGATAAGGGCCTTCCCACTTTGGTGTCAACTTGTTGGTATTCTTGGCCGATTGAACGCGCCGAAGAACAAGGTCGCCTTCCTCAAAGCTTCGGGCATGGACCTTGCGGCTATGGTAGCGGCGCAAGGCTTGCTGGTAGCGTGCTGCTCTCACACCCGCCCGAAGACGATCTTCCTCAAGGAGCGATGCGTCATCTTGTCGCAGTTGCTCTTGCTCAAGCTCATCATAAGCGAGCACTCGAGGTGACCCGTATATGAGTTCAGTGGGGAGAACTGCTTCTGCCCCGTATACCAGGGCAAAGGGTGTCTGGCCGGTGGCTCGATTTGGCGTCGTTCTGATCGACCAAAGAACCGTCGACAACTCATCAATCCAGCGCCTTCCACTCTTGTGCAGCCTGTCAAAGGTCTTTGTCCTTAGGCCTCGCAGCACTTCAATGTTTGCCCTCTCAGCTTGACCATTGCTTCGTGGGTGAGCAACGGAAGCGAAACATACTTTGCTGCCGAGGTCTTGGGTATATTGCATGAAGGTGTGCTTGTGAACTGCGTGCCGTTGTCGGTGATGACCCTGTTGGGTACACCAAAACGGCACACTAGTCCCTTGAAGAACTTGACGGCTGACTGAGATGTGACCTTCCTCACTGCTTCCACCTCTGGACACTTTGTGAACTTGTCGATTGCAACGTACAAGTACTCAAAGCCCCCGACAGTGCGGGGGAAAGGACCCAGTATGTCGAGCCCCCAAACCGAGAAGGGACAGGAGAGAGGAATGGTTTGGAGGGCTTGAGCTGGCTGATGAAGCTTCTTTGAATGGAACTGACACGCGTCACACCTGGTGACCAGGGTCGTCGCATCCTGGAGGGCAGTGGGCCAGAAGAAGCCTTGCCGAAATGCCTTGCTGGCAAGGGCCCTCAACCCTATGTGGGATCCACATATGCCTCCATGTATCTCTGCCAACAGCCCCAGTCCTTCCTCTCGAGGGATCTTCAATTTCACACCGTTCGGCCTCTTCCTGTACAGAACGTCATCGACGAACTGGTACATAGCAGACCGGCGGGCTACCTTTTCCGCTTCTTCCTGCTCCTCAGGAAGTTCCCCTGTTTGGAGGAACCGGACGGTGTGTTGTGCCCACGCTGGAGCCTGAGGCTCAACGGCGAGGACCAAAGGCATTTCCTCCGCTATAGGAGCGGTTGTCTCCACGGCAAGAGCTTGGTGCCCCGCTGGAGCTAGCCATCTCATGGCGGGCTCAGTGTCTCCGGCAACATTCTTGCCGGCGGCTCCGGGGAGCTCGGCGGGAAAGTACTTGTCGGGCCCTAATTTCCTCCTTTTGTTCTGCTCTGTTGATGGATCAACGGATGGCTGAGTTAGCCGAAGCACAAAGGTACCTGGTTCCACAGGTAGCTTGAGGGCAGCACGTTTTGATAGGTAATCGGCGATGTCATTCTCCGCTCGGGGAACGTGTTCTGCCTATATACCGTCAAAACGCTCTTCCAACTTTCTCACTTCATCGACGTAGGCCTTCATCAATGGGCTCTGGTAATCCTTGTTGACTTGCGTGACGACAAGTTGCGAGTCGCCCCTGACGACGAGTTTCTTCATTCCGAGGTCCGCCGCGATCCTAAGACCAGCAAGCAGCCCTTCGTACTCAGCCGTATTGTTTGTTGACACCTCCCTGGGGAAGTCCATCTGGACCACGTACTTGAGGTGCTCTCCGGTGGGCGTGACAAGCAGTACGCCAGCCCCGGCGCCCTGTAAGGAGAAAGCTCCATCAAAGTACATGATCCAGTCGCAACTTGCCTCCTTGTCGGGGAGAGCAGTCTCTTGGGCTTCTTCGTCAGGCGTCGCGGTCCATTCTGCAATGAACTCCGCCAGGACTCGGCTTTGAATCATCGAGGTAATCTCAAACTTGAGGCCAAAGCTGGACAGCTCCCGTGCCCACTCTACGATTCTTCCCGTTGCGTCTGGATTGTGCAATATCCGTTGCAGAGGGAGGCGAGTGACGACAGTGATTTCGTGCGCCTGGAAGTAGTGACGCAGCTTCCTCGAGGCCATAAGAAGGCTGAAGAGCAGTTTCTGCACACCGGAGTACCTTGATCTAGCCCCCTGCAGGAGGGAACTAACAAAGTAGACCGGGTGCTGCATCATTTTCTTCCTCGGCGGCATCCCAACTGGCTGCGTCGCTCTGCATTGATGGCATCGGGCTCTGTCACTGCCATTACCTCGTCATCAATTTCTCTCTACGCCACTAGTGCGGCACTGACCACCTCGTTCGTTGCCGCCAAGTATAGCAGCAACGGTTCCTGTGGCTTAGGCGCAACTAGTATTGGCGCGGAGGAGAGGTACCTCTTCAAATCTTGCAATGCTACTTCGGCTTCTGGCGTCCACTCCATCGGGCCCGCCTTTTTCAAAATCTTGAAAAAGGTAAGGGCGCGCTCGGCGGACTTGGAAATGAACCCGCTCAAGGCGGCAACACAACCAGCAAGCCAACACACATCCTTGACTCGCTTGGGTGCTTCAATCTGCTCTATAGCTCTGATCTTGTCCGGATTGGCCTCTATCCCGCGCTGTGACACAAAGAACCCGAGAAGCTTGCCGGACAGGACGCTAAAGACGCACTTCTCATGGTTCAGCTTGAGATTGATCTTGCGTAGGTTTGCAAATGTTTCTTGTAAATCCGGTATAAGGGTTGCCCTGCTCTTGGTTTTGACCACTATATCATCCATATAAGCTTCCATATTTCTATGGAGCTGAGGTTCAAAACCAATCTGGACTGCCCTTGCAAACGTTGGCCAGCACTCTTCAACCCGAAAGGCATCCGTAGAAAACAATACGTACCACATGGGGTGATGAATGATGTCTTCTCATCGTCTTCTCTCGTCATGAAGATCTGGTGGTAGCCGGAGTAGGCATCGAGGAATGACAAAAGATCACACCCAGCCGTGGAGTCAACAATCTGGTCGATGCGCGGCAACGGGAAAGGGTCCTTGGGACAAGCCTTATTGGTATCTGTGTAATCAATACACAACCTCCACTTCCCATTCGCCTTGTGCACTACCACTGGATTGGCCAACCACGTTGGATGGAGCACTCCTCTCACCAAACCCGCTGCTTCCAGTTTCCGGATCTCCTCTGTAACGAACTATTGCCGTTCCAAAGCTTGCTTTCTGACCTTCTGCTAGACGCGCCGCACATGAGGACAGACAGCAAGGTGGTGCTCTCACCTCCCTGGGAACGCCGGGGATGTCGGATACTTGCCATGCAAACACATCGACATTCGCCCGCAGGAAGGTGACGAGCGCGTCTTCCTATTTGTCGTCAAGGGTGGAGCTTATGGTGAAAGCCCCTCCCGTGCCGTCTTCCTTGATGGATACCTTCTTGGTCGCCGGCGGCGTGGCCCTGGACTTCTTGTTCTTGCCAGTGGAGCTCTCTGGTATGTCCTCGACGGGAGCATTACACTCCGAAGAGGTGTGCTTACCGGAGTCGGTGCCCGAGGTCTCACCGGTCTTCTTCTTCTTCCCTCCCGGGGCTCCAGTGGCAGGAGCAAGTGCCTTAGCAGCGGCAGCTGCTGCAACTGCTTGTTGGTAGAGTTGGTCAGCGCAAATCAGCACATCTTTCTTGTCGGATGGGATGGTGATGATCGTCACAGGGCCCGGCATCTTCAGGGTGTTGTAGGCGTAGTGTGACGCCGCCATGAACTTGGCCAGCGCTGGGCGGCCAAGGATCCCGTTGTAAGGCAAGGGGATCTTGGCAACATCGAACACGATCCTTTCTGTCCTGTAGTTCAGATCACTCCCAAAAGTCACGGGTAGCGTGACCTTCCCCTTTGGTTGACTTCTTCCTGGATTGACCCCCTGAAACGTGCCCGTCTCTTCGAGGTCTCCGTCAGGAATCCGCAGCTTCTCGATCACGGCAGGCGACTAGCATCTTTGTCACCTTGAGGTTGCGTATTGTTGGTGAAACCAACAATGGCAAGCACCTGACCGCAGTAGTGCGATCAGGGTGATCCTCATTGTCAAAAATGATAGGTGTGCTGGACCACTTCAGCGGCTTTTGGGCATCGAACGACGGCTCTGCTGTCGTAATCTCACGTGCCCACTGTTTAAGCTAGCGGTGAGAGGTATGCAGCGAGGCGCCGCCGTCGACGCACAAGGCCTATGTAGCTTTCTAAAATTCTTGGTCACCAGACTCGTCGTCCTCTTCGTGATCAGCATCTTCTGGCTTCTTGTCGCGGCCCTGGGCGGGCCTCTCCTGCTGTTTATCCATGCCGCGACGGCCCGCCTGGCCGTCATTCTTCTTGCCGGACCCCTCGGCGCCGTCTTGGCCCTTCTCCTTGTCCCGCCTCTCATATTCATCCTTTTGCTTCTCAGCAAGTAGCTCAACCTGTCGGCAGTTCTAGAGATCATGGCCTTTGGTGCGATGGATCTTGCAGTATTGCTTGTCGGGGTTCCCTGGCTTCTCGGCAGCCGCCAAGGCCTGGCAGGAGACACATCCGGCAATTTCCTTGCCGGGGTCATCTGCCTTGGTTTTCTTGGAAGAGCCGGCGTCATCAGATCCCTCGACGACAAGCACAGCTTTACCCTTGCATTTCCTGTTGCGGAGTCGGCCTTTCTTCGCTGGGGCGGCAGTATCCTCATCTAAAGAGTCGGTTTCCACGCCGGCATCTTCGCCGGGGTACTTCCTTCCCTCTTCAGCCCGGGCACATCTGTCAGCAAGAACGTAGAGTTCTGCCACATCCTTCACCTTATTCATTGCCAGCTCTTCGCGCATCTTGCGGTTACGCACGTTCTGATGGAACGCGCTGATGATGGCGGCAGGGTGAACATCAGGGATATTGTACTGTACCCGGCTGAACCTATGTATATACTTGCACAGACTCTCGCCTCCCTTCTGGGGGATGACGTGCGGGTCGCTTGCTTGGCCATGGGCTTGGTGACCCCCAGTAAAGGCGCCAACAAACTCATGGCACAAATCCGACCAGGAGGAAATAGAGTCTACCGGCAAGTGCATCAACCATGACATGGCGTTGGGTTTAAGAGCTAACGGAAAGTAATTCGCAAACACCTTATCGTCGCGGGCTCCGGCAGCTTGCATCGCGATGGTGTAGATGCTGAGGAAATGCCGCAGCTCACGGGTAAAAGCCGAACAACCTACCTCGTAAGGTAGGCTTCCAGGGCTCTCCGGTGCTGGGTGGTTCGCAGCAGGGCCTGCTCGCCTGTCTGACTAGTGGCGCGCTCCACGCCGGCGCTCGATAGTGGTTCGAGCGTCTTCATGGGCTCGTTCCCGAAGAACTTGGCGCTGGTCACAGTGGGTCCGTTGGTCGGACGACGCTATGGAGATGTCGTCGCCCATGACGTCGCGACGAGTCGGCGTCCGCGGTACCGTACGGGGAGGAGGCGCATGCACCATGGTCGCGGCGCCGCCGGCCCTTCCGCCACTGGTGCGTGGGACTCCATCGGAGCGTCGACCCGGGGGCTCCACCGGACTCAGTTCGTCTTTGTTGGCGATCGCAACAAGGCTTCGCATGGTGGCTCTCCATTCGTCGAGTTTCCCCGTAGCGGGAGGAAAGTCGAGAAGCAACTGCGCGCGCGCCAGGGCCTCTGCTGGCGTCAGCGGTAGCGAAACCTGCACGGATCGCGACGCGCTTCGACTTCTGACCATGTCAGAAGGAGCTCTATCACGATCCCGCGGTCGCATGCCATTTTCACCAGCGCTTCGACTAGCGGGCAGGTCTTCTACGTCCCGGGAGTGGTGCTCGGGGCCCTTCCCGCGGCGACGCCCGGGATCTTTAGTGTGATGACGCTGTTCGTTGCGCGCTGCCTGGGAGGAGCACGCTGTTGGCGCCGGCGTGGGAGTCTTTGAGGCCCTTACGTCGCCTTAGGGTGATGCGGCAGTGACCTTGGAAGGCCCCGCGCCACCCGCGGAGGGCCAGGCTCCGTCTTTGGATTTGGCGGTGTGTGGCCCGTTACCAGGCGCACGAACATCGCCGCCTCCCAAACTCCGGCTGCTGGGACGGTGTTGGTGTTCGCGAGCGGCGCCCCGGGTACTTTCTACGACCAGTCCGCTGCTCGCCCGCGTCGGGACGGGCTTCCCGGCTCCCGACTGGCCGACCGCCACCGTTGTCTTCTTCTTGGGCGCCATGACGACGAAGAAGCGCTGGACTAACTGCTACAGCCGATTCTCACAACTGCGCCCCCTACCTGGCGCGCCAAAGATGTCGATGAGAATGACACCTATGGGATCACGAGAATCCCTACTACGGTTAGCGGGGCGCGGGGTTGAAAGAAGAGCGGATCAAACAGATAGTACATGATTCGTTTATCCAGGTTCGGGCCGCAAGGATGCGTAAAACCCTACTCCTGCTTTGGTGGATGTATATCGGTGTTCTTGAACTAGCTATGGGGCGTGCAGAGCTCCAAAAATCTGAATCCCCCTCGTGGTCGCCTCGGGCCTCCTTTTATAGGAAAAAGGGGTTGCCACAGTGGCACACAGGAGGTGGAAAGGATACAGTGACGCGAGGTTATCCTTCGCATTACATGACAAGGCGCATTTAATGCGTCTGCTTAGGTGTCCTTGCTTTATCGGGGGCGGGGGCGAAGTCCGTCCCGTCCGTCGCCGTCCTCCTTGCGTCGACACGCGCCCTGGCCAGCGATGCCCGTGGTGCCATGTAGGCAGGCAGGCAGCTGAGGTGGCGCGGTGGTCGTGTATTCACAAAGATCTGCATGCCGCCACACAGGTGCCTGCCCAGTTGGTTGGGTCGGCAGCTGTATGCGAACGGCGGTGGAGACTTGGTTGGCGTGGGCCTGATGGTGGCCTGTAGACGTCCTCGGCAAGGGCCTTGCCGGGGCCCCGGCAAGGGTCTTGTCGCGGCGCCTGCCGTCGTCCCCGGCAAGGCGCTTGCCGGGGGTCTCGTGGTCTTCCTTGGCTGGTATCTTGCCAAGGGTCGTCGTCTTCTTAGTGCATATCTGATCTTGAGTGTTTCTTCACAAAGATCTGCATGCCACCACGGACACGTCTCCCGAACCCTTGCCCCATGGGGGCAGTGGACTCTAGGGTGATTTGCTCCGTAGGCGTGGGGCGAGTTGCCGCGGCAAGGGTCTTGCCGGGGCTGCTAAAGCCGGTCCCGGCAAGGATCTTGCCGGGGAAGCCTGCCTCATCCCTTGGCTCATCGTGGTCCTGGCCTTGGCGTTGCTCCAGTTCCCTTGAGCTTCGATCTTACCATGGCTCACCTCCCTTGCCTTACTTGGTGTGGTCGTGGGCACGGCTCTGACTGCCCGTGCACAGTTATAGGGGTACAAAAACAAGTGTACCCCTCTTTTTGTTCACCGACACCATATTTGGTTTTTAATTTTTGTATGTGTCTAGCAGGTGCAATTTGGTAGTTCAATTACATTGCATTAAATCTTTGTGCATCTCCTAGATATAATTGTCGCCGCGCCGCCTCCCGCATCCGGTGTTAGCCCCACAGAGCGACATATCCGCCCGTAGCTGTTGTTGATAGAAGGAGGAACACGCTTTATCTATGCCTTGTTCCTCATGCAGGGCGTCTTCAACTCTGCTCGGCCTCATGTTCCTCGTACATGCGTACTCAAGGTGCATCGTGGATGAGGTCACTGGGAAGGATGGCCTCGGCACCATATAAACCATAAATAATGGCCTATAGCTTATGGATCGGTTCAGAGTGGCACGTAGACCCCATAGTACGGAGTCAACCTCCTCGGCCCATTTGTTGTCAAGGTACCATCAGTGATCTGCTTATACAGGTGCCTTTTCTAATGAATCATTTGATTTGTTTGTCTTTATTGATAAGCCACAACTATATTATTGAGTATCCCAGTAAAAACATATTTGTGGAACTCCTGTTAGGTTAGGGAAGTCGAATGGAACAGTTGATGGAAGTGGATTAATCCTGGATGATTTAAGTGATCACTTTGGTTGAGCTGTATGTCCCTAGTTTCCTTTCAACATCTAATGATCTATTCTCAATGGCAGGTTACTACTATTCTGTTTAGTTATTTCAGTTGCACTTCTCAGGAGCTAGTGGGTCAGGGGAGCCAATTAGCCTTTGTACATTCTCATCAAATGTAACAAACCACTTGTTTGCTTCGTCTGATATACTAACTGTTATCTATAGCAGCAATAAGAAGCTGCTGTATAGCAGACACCGAAAAATTTTGGACAGTGGAAAAGTTCTGTAGAGAGAGGTCACCGGATGAGTTTCGGTGAAACCAAAATAGTTGTTTCGGGGTATGACATTAAGTCAAAATGGTTTCGGCACATGCCTGATAATTCTTGGAGGGTGCCAGAATCATTCTGGAAACTTTTTGGAATTTTCAGAAATAAAAACTGGAAATGTTTCGGAGCTGCTGGAACCGGTTCAGATGCTTTTCGCAGATGAAAATCACTAAACTGGAATTGTTCCAGAATGCGTTGAATATCATTATGTGGTGGGTACTGGAAATGTTCTAATCCCACATAAATATTTTCAATTCGAACGGACGCTGAAAAATGTCGTCATGAATAGTGAAAGTGCTTTTTGGGATATTTATGGAAAGCCACCTTTTGGGGCTTTTCCCAAAAGGCTTCTAGAAGGACTTGGGGATCAAGGAACCCCCTTTGGGGGGCCCCATGAGGGTGGGACGTTGGAGGGTGCAGCTCCTCCATGGGGCTCCACTTGTCATCCCTTTATGCCCTTTATGCCCTTTTATGTGTAACATAAAGTGTGGACATTTTGGGTTTTTCATGTTTCCCCTACCCTTGGTTTTTCCTATAAATAGAGGTGGAGAGGCACTCTCCACACTCACTCTTTCTCACATACAAGTGCCATTGCAATGATCTGGCTTCTCTCTCCCTCCACGCAAAACAGTTTCGTAAATCCGAAAGGTTGTCTGGGTTCCGGTGGGAACTAGTTCTGGACGGCGAAGCCCTGTCGGATAGATGACACCGTATGTGTGCAACTCTGTAGAGAGATCGTAGTTTCGGTCTTAGTTCATGAGTGCCTCCTGAAGGGCTGTCCGTGTGACCATCCGAGTTTCGAAGGTCCTCCCGAAGGGCTGTTCGAGTGACGGTTCGAGTTTCGAAGGTCCTCCCGAAGGGCTGTCCGCGACACCGTCTGGGGGGCTGTTCGACCGCCTCCCGGAGGGCTGTCTGAGGAGCAGATGAGGGTATACATCCTCGTGGTTAGGAGGTTGTAAATCCTAGTTGCGGGGATCTGCACCGCCGATCGTCATCGACTCTACTTCCCGCTGCGCTACGAGTCGGTAACAAAAAAGATCAAACCATGTATGCAGTCTCCATAGTGGTCCTGGGCTGGTGCGTAGGTCAGAATTTTTTTGTTTTCTGCTGCGTTACCCTACAACGCCTACGGTCACGCCAACTAGAACAGGGGAGGTGAGCCAAGGTAAGACCAAAGCCCAAGATAATAAGAGGAATGCCAAGGCCAAGACCACAAAGAGCAGAGGGACGGAACAGGTTCCCCCGGCAAGACCCTTGCTGGGGCAGCCTCAGCAGCCCCGGCAAGATCCTTGCCGGGACAGCTCGCCCCGCACCAACAGAGCGGGCCACCCTTGAGCCCACGGTCTCCAACATCACGTTGGGCCAGGGCTCGGGAGGCACCTTCTTGGTGGCATGCAGATCTTTCTGAAGACATATTCAAGATCAGATGAGGATTAGAAGACGACGATCCTCGGCAAGATTCCTGCCGAGGAAGGCCACCAGACCCCCGGCAAGGCCCTTGCCGGGGACGACAGCGCGCCACGGCAAGACTTTGCCGGGACACACGGCAAGACCCTTGCCGGGCCACCCGGCAAGGCCCTCACCAAGGACGCCAGCAGGGTCACCACCAGGCCCACACCAACCAAACTTCCACCGCCGTTCACATGCAGCTGCCAGCCCAACCAGCTGGGCGGGCACCTGCGTGGCAACATGCAGCTCCCAGGCCAACTCATCGAGCGCCTGCGTGGCGGCATGTAGATCTTCATGAAGGCTCCGCCACTGCGCCACCTCAGTTGCCTGCCTGCCTACATGGCACCACGCGCCTCACTGGCCAGGGCGCGTGTTCGAGCGAGGAGGAGCGGCGACGGACGGGACGGGCCTCGCCCCCGTCCCCAATAAAGCAAGAGGACACCTAAGCTACACATTAATTGCGTCTTGTCCTGTAATACGAGCGATAAGCTCAGGGCACTGTACGCCTTTCCACCTCCTGTGTGCCACTGTGGCAGCCCCTTCCGACTATAAAAGGAGGCCCATGGCATACTGGAGAAAGATTCGGCTCTTTCGGACCATGCACTGACCACAGCTAGTTCGAGAGCTCAAGAACTCTCTGAAATACACCCACCAAAGCAGGACTATGGTTTTACGCATCCTCGCGGCCCGAACCTGGGTAAACGATCCTTGTGTTGTCTACTAGCCCTGCTCTTCTCGCAACCCCGCACCCCGACAACCGTAGTAGGGATTCTTGTGATCCCATAGGTGTCGTTCCACACCGACATCTTTGGCGCGCCAGGTAGGGGGCGCAATTGTGAGAATCTGGTCTAGTAGTTAGCCTAGCAGTTCTTCATCGCCCTTGGCTCCTGAGAAGAAGGCGGCCGGAGGAACGACGCCAGCTCAGCAACAGAAAAGCTAAGTCATTCAGAGCTTTGAGTTATTTCCTCCTATACCTAAGGTTATCGTCCTCGGAGATCTCGCCTATGTATGAGAAACCTAGACGCAAAGGGGCCCTCCCGCAATTGGCAATGCCCTTGTTCTGTTTCGAGTCTGCTCAACAGCTCAAAGCGGCCGCGTCGAGAGTGGCGGGGTAGCCTTCTGCACTTGGCAACACTCCCGACTCTGACTCGAGTCAAGCTCGACAGTTCAGGCGGCCGCGCTAAGGGCGGCAAGGTGGTTCGTCCGGCAGCAAGCACACCCGGCAGGCCAATGGGGATCCATCCCCAAGACGCCGCCTTGGGTTTACGCGCCGGCGAGCCTACCCAGTAATGTAGGGAGGACATACAAAGGAAAATCGAACAGGAAACTAACATGCATAATACTAAAAGTGCTGCAGAGTTATATTACATCGAATTATTGCTGCAGTTCAAACTAGAGATAGCGATTGTCTTGGTTGTGAACCTGCAGCGGCGATAACGAATGGGATGCCTAATCCCGGCGCTGGCCCTCCACCCTCTGAATTTCGCCGACTCGGCTGATGATGGGCTTGACGCGCTCCTTAAGCGGCGCGAAGTCAGTACCCTCCGGCAAGCTCTCCAGCGCGGCGTCGAAGTCGAGGTCGGGTTACCAGTGCGCCACCTTGGTGAGAACCTTAGTCATGGCACCCTGGCAAAGCCTCCGGGACTCGTCGGCCAGTGAGGCCGCCCAGTTGGCGTGGAGCCACTCCAGAGCACCGACGACCTTCTCAAAGAACATGGTCAGGCTGCAATTGGCGCTCACGCTCCGCTCCGGGACATACCTCACATCTGGCATCCCCATGATGGCCAGCTACGCGGCGGCCTGGTTGGCGACGGTGGCGAGGCGATCGAGCCAACGGTTCTCGCCCTCCACGTGATCTGCGAAGTTGAGGCCCTCATTCTTCCGCAACTGCTTCTCGGCCTCCAGCTTCTTGGCCAGGGCCCCCTCTCGGGCTTTGGCCTCCGACAACACCTTCTTGAGACCCTCCAGCTTCAGCTTGAGGTCTTTGATGGAGTTGTTGGCCTCGGAGAGCTCCCCAGCCTTGCTGACGATCGCGCCCTATGCCTTTGTCAGGGCACTGTTAAGCGTGTCCTTCTCCTGGAACAACTTCAGGGCCTGCTCCTTCAGCCCGTCGTGCTCCACCTCCAACTCCTCCACCTTGCCGGTGTGAACCTGGGCCTGGGCATTGAGTGCCTCTTTGTGCCTCTGCTCCAGCTCACTGGTCCGCTGCAAGACAAGCTTGTCCACCTGTACATCCTTGCCGCGAAGCATGGCGCAAGCTTCTCCTCGCGTGCAGCGAGGTCCTCCTCCTGGGAGTTCAGCGCGGCCTCGTGCTGGGTCCAGGCGGCTTCGGCGGCCGCGGCCAAGTTCCTCGCCGTCTCTTGAGCTTTCTCGACGTCGGCGAGCTTCATGGTGAGCTCCACGTCGCGCTTGGCCAGCCCGCCCTGGGCAGCCTTGAGCTCCTTGTGGGCCTCGCGGAACCAGTCCTGCATCTCGGCAAAGCACTTCTGGAGGTCCGCCTCCGCCTTCTCCACCACCGCCGTCCTGGACTTAGCCTTGTCCAGGCGGGCGCGGTGGAGCGCCTGGAGCTTCCGGTAGCTGGCGCCCATGGCATGGAGGAGCCACTCTTCCTGTGAACCGTCGCTGCCAAGGATCGGCTCGTCGACGACTTCAAGCCCGGCAGCGGCAAGCACTTCGTTGTCGAACACCTCTCCCTCAACAGGTGTCCTGGTGCTCGATGTGCCTGGAAGATGGACGAACAAGTCGTCGCTCACCCTCAGGTACTTGCCAGAGCCGGAAGCAGCAAAAGAGGAAGGCTGGTCATCAGCCACCTCCTCCTCCTCGGTAGCGGCCCCGGCGACCTCTCCGGCAGGCCCCTTGTCGGTCTCCTCAGCGGCAGCCTTGCCGGCCTCCCCGGTAGGCCCCTCGGCGGCATCCTCGGCAGGACCCTTGGCGGCCTCCTCGGCGACGATCATCTCGGCATCCGCCTCGGCGGCCTTGGCGACGTCCTCGATGACGGCGTCCACGTCCTCTGGGTTCACCGGGGAGGAATCTTAACGCCGAAGAAGGGGGTGAGGCAAGGCCAGGACCAAGAGCCGGAAAGAAAAAGGAGCAGGGACGAACGGCGAATGACTTACCTGTGCTAGTACTCGGTTGGGAAACGGAAGTCCCCTCCCCGCCAACATTTGGCGTCGAGGCAAAGCCGCCGGCGCCCAAGTTCTCTGATACGTCCATTTTGCATCATACTTTTATATTGATATTTATTGCATTATGGGCTGTTACTTCACATTATGTCACAATACTTATGGCTATTCTCTCTTATTTTACAAGGTTTACATAAGGAGGGATAATGCCAGCAGCTGGAATTCTGGGCTGGAAAAGGAGCAAATATTAGAGACCTATTCTGCACAACTCCAAAAGTCCTGAAACTCCACGGAATATCTTATAATAAATAATAAAAAATCCTCGCCAAAGATGAAGGCCAGGAGGCCCACACCCTACCTCATGGGCCCCCTGGTGGCTCTCTGATGACCATCTTCTGCTATATGAAGTCTTTCGTCAAGAAAAAAATAGGAAGAAACCTTTCGGGACGAGACTCCGCCGCCACGAGGCGGAACCTTGGCGGAACCAATCTAGGGCTCCGGCAGAGATGTTCTGCCGAGGATACTTCCCTCTGGGAGGGGGAAATCATCGCCATCGTCATCACCAACGCTCCTCTCATCGGGAGAGGGAAATCTCCATCAACATCTTCACCAGCACCATCTCATCTCCAAACCCTAGTTCATCTCTTGTATCCAATTCTTGTCTCCAAGTCCGGGATTGGTGCTAGTAGGTTGCTAGTAGTGTTGATTACTCCTTGTAGTTGATGCTAGTTAGAAGATTATATGTTCAGATCATATATGCATATTATTACCCCTCTGATTATGAACATGAATATGCTTTGTGAGTAGTTACGTTTGTTCCTGAGGACAAGGGAGAAGTCTTGCTATTAGTAGTCATGTGAATTTGGTATTCGTTCGATATTTTGATGAGATGTATGTTGTCTAGCCTCTAGTGGTGTTATGTGAACATCGACTACATAACACTTCACCATTATTTGGGCCTAGAGGAAGGCATTGGGAAGTAATAAGTAGATGATGGGTTTCTAGAGTGACAGAAGCTTAAACCCTAGTTTATTCGTTGCTTCGTAAGGGGCTGATTTGGATCCATATGTTTCACGCAATGGTTAGGTTTACCTTAATACTTTTGTTGTAGTTGCGGATGGTTGCAATAGAGGTTAATCATAAGTGGGATGCTTGTTCAAGTAAGAACAGCACCCAAGCACCGGTCCACCCACATATCAAATTATCAAAGTACCGAACGCGAATCATATGAACGTGATGAAAACTAGCTTGACGATATTCCCATGTGTCCTCGGGAGCGCTTTTCCTTATATAAGAGTTTGTCCAGGCTTGTCCTTTGCTACAAAAAGGATTAGGCCACCTTGCTGCACTTTATTTACTTTTGTTTATTGTTTCTTGTTACAAATTATCTTATCACAAAACTATCTGTTACCACTTATTTCAGTACTTGCAGAGAATACCTTGCTGAAAACCGCTTATCATTTCCTTCTGCTCCTCGTTGGGTTCGACACTCTTACTTATCGAAAGGACTACGATAGATCCCCTATACTTGTGGGTCATCAAGACTCTTTTCTGGAGCCGTTTCCGGGGAGTGAAGCGCCTTTGGTAGGTGGAATTTGGTAAGGAAAAATTTATATAGTGTGCTGAAATTTACTGTCACTTGTTATTATGGAAAGTAATCCTCTGAGGGGCTTGTTCGGGGTATCTTCACCCCGTCCAGTAGAGAAAAGAGTTTCTCCTCAACCTACTGAACCTATTGAAAATGAAACTCCTTTTGAATTTCCTTCGGGTATCATAGAAAAACTGCTAGCTAATCCTTTTACAGGAGATGGAACAAAGCATCCTGATGAGCACTTAATATATGTGGATGAAGTTTGTGGATTATTTAAGCTTGCAGGTATACCCGATGATGTTGCTAAGAAGAAGGTCTGCCCTTTATCTTTGAAGGGAGACGCATTGACATGGTATGGGCTATGTGATGATACGAGATCATGGAACTATAGAAGATTGAAATTGGAATTTCATCAAAAGTATTACCCTATGCATCTTGTTCATTGTGATCGCAATTATATATATATATTTTGGCCTCGAGAAGGAGAAAGCATCGCTCAAGATTGGGGGAGGCTTAAATCAATGTTATATTCATGCCCCAATCATGAGTTCCCAAGAGAAACAATTATTCAAAATCTTTATGCTCGGCTTTCTGAAAACAATCGCACCATGCTCGATACTTCTTGTGCTGGCTCTTTTATGATGAAGACTATTGAATTTAAATGGGACTTATTGGATAGAATTAAACGCAACTCTGAAGATTGGGATATCGACGAAGGTAAGGAGTCAGGTATGACACCTAAGTTTGATTGTGTTAAATCTTTTATGGATACCGATATTTTCCGTAAGTTTAGCACTAAATATGGACTTGACTATGAGATAGTAGCTTCTTTCTGTGAATCTTTTGCTACTTATGTTGATCTCCCTAAGGAGAAGTGGTTTAAATATCATCCTCCCATAGAAGTAAAAGTAGCTGCACCTATTAAAGTTGAAGAAAAGACTGTCACTTATAATGATCCCATTGTTCCCACTTCTTATGTTGAGAAACCACATTTCCCCGTTAGAATAAAGGATCATGCTAAAGCTTCAACTGTGGTTCGTAAAAGCAATATTAGAACTTATACACCTCCTGAGCAAGTTAAAGTAGAACCTAATATTGCCATTGTTAAATATCTCTTGTCTGATAATATTGATGGGCATGTTATTCAGTTCTGCGGTGAAACTGCAAGAATTGCTAAACCTTGTGCTAAAGATAAACATAGACCTATGGTAGGCGTGCCTGTTATTTATGTTAAAATAGGAGATCATTGTTATCATGGCTTATGTGATATGGGTGCTAGTGCTAGTGTTATACCTTATGACTTGTATAAAGAAATCAAGCATGAAATTGCACCTGCTGAGTTAGAATATATTGATGTCACAATTAAACTTGCCAATAGGGATACTATATCACCAGTGGGAATTGTTAGAGATGTTGAAGTCTTGTGTGGGAAAACTAAATATCCTGCTGATTTTCTTATTCTCAGTTCTCCACAAGATAGCTTTTGTCCCATTATATTTGGTAGACCCTTCTTGAACACTGTTAATGCTAGGATAGACTGCGAAAAGAATGTTGTTACTATTGGCTTGGATGATATGATTCATGAGTTTAATTTATCTAAATTTAGTAAACAACACCGTGAAGAAGAATTGCCTAGTAAGGATAAAATTATTGGTCTTGCTTCTATTTCCGTACCTCCTAGTGATCCTTTAGAACATTATTTGCTAGACCACGAAAATGATATGTTCATGAATGAAAGAAGGGAAATAGATGAAATATTCTTTAAACAAGAACCTATTCTGAAACACAATTTGCCTGTTGAAATCCTAGGGGATCCCCTCCACCTAAGGGTGATCCCGTGTTTGAGCTTAAACCGTTACCTGATAATCTTAAATATGCTTATCTTGATGAAAAGAAAATATATCCTGTTATTATTAGTGCTAACCTTTCAGAGCATGAAGAAGAAAGATTACTGAAAACTCTGAAGAAGCATCGTGCCGCTATTGGATATACTCTTGATGATCTTAAGGGCATTAGTCCCACTCTATGTCAACATCAAATAAATTTGGAAGCGGATGCCAAACCAGTTCGTGATCCTCAACGACGTCTGAATCCTAAAACGAAAGAAGTGGTAAGAAAAGAAATACTCAAGCTTCTGGAGGCAGGTATAATTTATCTCGTTGCTGATAGTCAGTGGGTAAGTCCTGTCCATTGTGTCCCTAAGAAGGGAGGTATTATTGTTGTTCCTAATGATAAGGACAAATTGATTCCATAAAGAATTATTGCAGGTTATAGGATGGTAATTGATTTCCGCAAATTAAATAAGGCTACTAAGAAAGATCATTACCCCTTACCTTTTATTGATCAAATGATAGAAAGATTATGCAAACATACACATTATTGCTTTCTAGATGGTTATTCTGGTTTCTCTCAAATACCTGTGTCAGCTAAAGATCAATCAAAGACTACTTTTACATGCCCTTTTGGTACTTTAGCTTATAGACGTATGCCTTTTGGTTTATGTAATGCACCTGCTACCTTTCAAAGATGCATGGTGGCTATATTCTCTGAATTTTGTGAAAACATTTGTGAGGTTTTCATGGACGACTTTTCCGTCTATGGATCTTCTTTTGATGATTGCTTGAGCAATCTTAATCGAGTTTTGCAGAGACATGAAGAAACTAATCTTGTCTTGAATTGGGAAAAGTGCCACTTTATGGTTAATGAAGGTATTGTCTTGGGGCATAAAGTTTCTGAAAGAGGTATTGGAGTTGATAAAGCCAAGGTTGATGTTATTGAAAAGATGCTATGTCCAAGGACATCAAAGGTATAAGAAGTTTCCTTGGTCACGCCGGATTTTATAGGAGGTTCATTAAGGACTTCTCAAAAATTTCTCGGCCTCTGACTAATTTATTACAAAAAGATATACCATTTGTCTTTGACGATGATTGTGTAGAAGCATTTGAAATACTTAAGAAAGCTTTAGTCTCTGCACCTGTTGTTCAGCCACCTGATTGGAATTTACCCTTTGAAATTATGTGTGATGCTAGTGATTATGCTGTAGGTGCTGTTCTAGGGCAAAGAGTTGATAAGAAATTAAATGTTATCCATTATGCTAGTAAGACTCTAGACAATGCTCAAAGAAATTATGCTACTACTGAAAAATAACTTTTAGCAGTTGTATTTGCTTGTGATAAGTTCAGACCTTATATTGTTGATTCTAAAGTAACTATTCACACTGATCATGCTGGTATTAAATATCTTATGGAAAAGAAAGATGCTAAATCTAGACTTATTAGATGGGTTCTCTTGCTACAAGAATTTGATTTGCATATTGTTGATAGAAAGGGAGCTGAGAACCCCATTGCAGACAACTTGTCTAGGTTAGAAAATATTCTTGATGACCCACTACCTATTGATGACAGCTTTCCTGATGAACAATTAAATGTCATAAATACCTCTCGTAGTACTCCGTGGTATGCTGATTATGCTCATTACATTGTTGCTAAATTCATACCACCTAGTTTCACATACCAACAAAAGAAAAAATTCTTCTATGATTTGAGACATTACTTTTGGGATGAACCACATCTTTATAAAGAAGGAGTAGATGGTGTTATTAGACGTTGTGTACCTGAGCATGAACAGGAACAGATCCTACGCAAGTGTCACTCCGAAGCTTATGGAGGACACCGCACGGGAGATATAACTGCACATAAGGTATTGCAATCCAGTTTTTATTGGCCTACTCTCTTCAAGGATGCCCGTAAGTTTGTCTTTTCTTGTGATGAATGTCAAAGAATTGGTAATATTAGTAGACATCAAGAAATGCCTATGAATTATTCACTTGTTATTGAACCATTTGATGTTTTGGGCTTTGATTATATGGGACCTTTTCCTGCCTCTAATGGATATACACATATTTTAGTTGCTGTTGATTACGTTACTAAGTGCGTAGAAGCTATTCCAACTAGTAGTGTTGATCATAACACTTCTATTAAAATGCTTAAAGAAGTTATTTTCCCGAGGTTTGGAGTCCTTAGATATTTAATGACTGATGGTGGTTCACATTTTATTCATGGTGCTTTCCTAAAATGCTTGCTAAGTATGACGTTAATCATAGAATTGCATCCCCCTATCACCCGCAGTCTAGTGGTCAAGTAGAATTGAGCAACAGAGAGCTCAAATTAATTTTGCAAAAGACTATTAATAGGTCTAGAAAGAATTGGTCCAAGAAACTTGATGATGCACTATGGGCCTATAGAACTACATATAAAAATCCTATGGGTATGTCTCCATATAAAATGGTTTATGGAAAAGCATGTCACTTACCTCTCGAACTAGAACATAAGGCATATTGGGGTATTAAGGAGCTCAACTATGATTTCAAACTTGCCGGTGAGGAGAGGTTATTTGATATTATCTCACTTGATGAATGGAGAACCCAAGCTTATGAAAATGCCAAGTTGTTTAAAGAAGAAGTTAAAAGATGGCATGACAAAAGGATACAAAAGCGTGAGTTTAATGTAGGTGATTATGTATTGCTATACAACTCTCGGTTAAGATTTTTGCAAGAAAACTTCTCTCTAAATGGGAAGGCCCCTACGTTATCGAGGAGGTCTATCGTTCTAGTGCCATAAAAATCAACAACTTCGAAGGCACAAATCCGAAGGTGGTAAACAGTCAAAGAATCAAACATTATATCTCAGGTAATCCCATAAATGTTGAAACCAATATTATTGAAATCGTAACCCCGGAGGAATACATAAGAGACACTTTCCAGAATGTTTCAGACTCCGAAAAGGAATAGGTATGTGGTACGATAAGTAAACCGACTCCAAAACAATTTTTAAGGCAATATTTCTCCATTTTGGAATATTTAGAAAAATAGAAAAATAAGTGGCAGTCCGGGAAGGACATGAGGGCCCCACGAGGGTGGTGGGCGCGCCCTACCCCCCTGGGCACCAAATAGGGCACCAAATTCTATTTCCCCCCTCATGCTAGCCAAATTCTCAGTACCAAGTAGAAATACTACTTGTGCTTCCAAATACCCTTAAACCAGTTTTGCCATGAGAGTCCACCATATCTACCTATGGATTGAGTAAGATCCTTCAAGTAAGTTGTCATCTGTGCAAAGCAATAAAAATTGCTCTAAATATGTATGATTGATTGGTGTGGGAGAAATGAGCTTTATACGATCTTGTGATGTGGAAGTAATAAAAGCGAGGGATTGCATAATAAAGGTTCATATCACAAGGGGCAATATAAAGTGACATTCTTTCGCATTGAGATTTTGTGCATCCAACCATAAAAGCGCATGGCAACCTCTGCTTCCCTCTGCGAAGGGCCTATCTTTTACTATTATCTTCTACCTTATGCAAGAGTCAGGGTGATCTTCACCTTTCCTTTTTCACTTTATCCTTTGGCAAGCCCAGCATGTTGGAAAGAACCTGATATCTATATATCTATATATATATATCTATATATATATATATATATATCTATATATATATATGTATGTATGTATATGTATATATATCTAATTGGATGTAGGGGAGCATGAGTTATTATTGTTGACATTACCCTTGAGGTAAAAGGCTGTGGGGCGAAACTATAAGCCCCTAACTTTCTATGTGTCCGATTAAAACTCCGTAACCACGAGTATTGCGTGAGTGTTAGCAATTATGAAGGACTAGATGATAGTTGAGTATGTGGGCTTGCTTTTTAGCTCTGACATAGACTCTTTCCGATGTTATGATAAATTGCAATTATTTCAATGACTGAGGTTATAGTTTGTTGGTTCTCAATAAGGTTTTTGATTCATACTTTTGCATTGTAAATAGATCATCACTTGAACATAAGTAATCATATGACAATATATACTTATGTTGCTGGTATGAGAATAAACATGATGCCCTCATGTCCGTATTTTGTTTTTATCGACGCCTCTACCTCTAAACATGGGGACATATTTATTGTTATCGGCTTTCGCTTGAGGACAAGTGAGGTCTAAGCTTGGGGGAGTTGATACGTCCATTTTGCATCATGCTTTTATATCGATATTTATTGCATTATGGGCTGTTACTTCACATTATGTCACAATACTTATGGCTATTCTCTCTTATTTTACAAGGTTTACGTAAGGAGGAAGAATGCTGGCAGCTGGAATTCTGGGCTGGAAAAGGAGCAAATATTAGAGACCTATTCTGCACAACTCCAAAAGCCTTGAAACTCCATGAAATATCTTATAATAAATAATAAAAAATCCTCGCCAAACATGAAGGCCAGGGGGCCCACACCTTGTCCACGAGGGTGGGGGCGCCCCCTACCTCGTGGGCCCCCTGGTGGCTCTCCGATGACCATCTTCTGCTATATGAAGTCTTTCGTCAAGAAAAAAATAGGAAGAAACCTTTCGGGACGAGACTCCGCCGCCACGAGGCGGAACCTTGGCGGAACCAATCTAGGGCTCCGGCAGAGCTGTTCTGCCGGGGATACTTCCCTCCGGGAGGGGGAAATCATCGCCATCGTCATCACCAACGCTCCTCTCATCGGGAGAGAGCAATCTCCATCAACATCTTCACCAGCACCATCTCATATCCAAACCCTAGTTCATCTCTTGTTTCCAATTCTTGTCTCCAAGTCCGGGATTGGTGCTAGTAGGTTGCTAGTAGTGTTGATTACTCCTTGCAGTTGATGCTAGTTGGTTTATTTGGTAGAAGATTATATGTTCAGATCCTATATGCATATTATTACCCCTCTGATTATGAACATGAATATGCTTTGTGAGTAGTTACGTTTGTTCCTGAGGACAAGGGAGAAGTCTTGCTATTAATAGTCATGTGAATTTGGTATTCGTTCGATATTTTGATGAGATGTATGTTGTCTAGCCTCTAGTGGTGTTATGTGAACGTCGACTACATAACACTTCACCATTATTTGGGCCTAGAGGAAGGCATTGGGAAGTAATAAGTAGATGATGGGTTGCTAGAGTGACAGAAGCTTAAACCCTAGTTTATGCGTTGCTTCGTAAGGGGCTGATTTGGATCCATATGTTTCATGCTATGGTTAGGTTTACCTTAATACTTTTGTTGTAGTTGCGGATGCTTGCAATAGAGGTTAATCATAAGTGGGATGCTTGTTCAAGTAAGAATAGCACCCAAGCACCGGTCCACCCACATATTAAATTATCAAAGTACCGAACGCGAATCATATGAACGTGATGAAAGCTTGCTTGAGATATTCCCATGTGTCCTCGGGAGCGCTTTTCCTTATATAAGAGTTTGTCCAGGCTTGTCCTTTGCTACAAAAAGGATTGGGCCACCTTGCTGCACTTTATTTACTTTTGTTTCTTGTTGCTCGTTACAAATTATCTTATCACAAAACTATCTGTTACCACTTATTTTAGTACTTGCAGAGAATACCTTGCTGAAAACCGCTTATCATTTCCTTCTGCTCCTCGTTGGGTTCGACACTCTTACTTATCGAAAGGACTACGATAGATCCCCTATACTTGTGGGTCATCATTCTCCTACTCCTCCTCCATGTGCATGGGCTCGGTGCCTGGCGCCCTTGCCGGGGACGCCCCTCGGAGCGGCGTGGTCGATGGGGGCGGCGTGTTGGGAGTAGCCCTCTGTGGCTCCTCCTCCTGCTGCTCTCCTCCTGCATACCTGGCAAGGTCAGCACCAAAGTGTCGTGCCCCTGACACATGTTGACGGGGGAAGAGTGATGAACTTACGCTGGGGGCTATGCCGGGGGCTGCTGTTCGGGCTGCTCAACACCACCAGTGGCGCCCCCGAAGTACCAACTGGGGCTGGCCACCCGCCGAGATCTTGGCCCTCTTCACTCTCTGGGCCAGCATCTCCACGTCCCTGCAAAGATGAAGACAAGTCAAGACGAGCAACACAAATTGAGGAGGCAGAGATAACGAAAAGGAACCAGATACTTACTCGTCGTCTGCCTCCTCCTCTGCCGTTTTCCTCTTCCTCCTCGGGATGAGGTATCCATAATCGAAAGTAACCTCTGTATCAACATACGCCGGAGGAGGAGAAGGAGGTGGTGTCTGAACACACGTGGACGAAGAAGGGGCGACTGTCTTCTTCTTCACCGCGGCCTTCGCCGGCTTCTTTGCTGCCACGGCCCTCGTGTGGCGCCCGAACCCCTCCAAGGTTAGCTGTGGCTGTGCAGCCTTGCCGGGTCGGACCGGCTCACCGGAACTGGCCCGCCACAGGACTCGCGCTCTCCCCATAGCCGGCGTCGGGCCTGCAGTCTCGGCCTCCTCCTCCGACGACTCACCAGTCACATCTTCAACCAGAGGAGCCTCGATGCCGGTGCTGATGGCTTCCCCAGCGGCCGCCGCCCACTGGGCGAGCTCCTCCTCCTCCGCGGCCGTCGCGGCCTTGTACTCCACACCGCCGGCACTACCGGCCTCCTTGCCAAGCTGTGCCTCCCTCGCCCTGGTGGTGATGTCGTCCAGCTCTGCCTGGGTGGTGTCCTGGACAAGCAGCCGCTCGGTGTCAGCGTTGACATACCCCTCGTGCAGAGTGTCAAAGAACTAGTGCACCTCGGCGTCCTTCGGTTCATTCCAGCTCGGGTCGGGGCCATGCGCGTTGTAGTTCGACATCATGGCAATGATATCGGACCGGCGCGAGTTATTGCACAGCGGGACCACCCCCGTCGGCAGCTTGAACAGAGGCCCCTTGAGGACCTTGACGGCCTTCACAGAGGCCCTCATGACCTTGCCGGTCCGCTCGACCTCGCCGTCGCGGCCCACGTCAAGCTGGAAGAGCCGCTGGCAGAAATGGGCGTGCCCCATCACTATGAAATTGTGGTCGAGGCCGGGACGAAGCCGCATGATGTCGGCGGGGTTCGTGAAGAGCCAGGTTGGCCTCCCCTTGTTATGCAGTGGAGCGATCCGACGGCGGATGAAGTCCGCCCCGATCATCTCAAGGGTGAGGCCGGCCTCGGTGAGCCGGAGGATCCTGGTGGTGGCGACCGTGAGCTTCTCGTCATCAGCATCGACGTCGCTCCAATCGCTTCTGCGGACCGGCGGCACCGGCGAACTTCGCAGAACGCCGGCGGGTCCTTCTCCTCGATCCAGCACCACAGTCCCCGCAATTCTTCCCACCTCTCCTTCATGGCGCCCTCCAGATAAGCCCCCTTGGATCTTGAGACCCAAGCAATGCGACCGGAGATGGCGCCCCCTAGTTGGATTCGAGGGGAGAAGTAATGGCGGAAGACCGCCGTGTTGGGGTGCACCCCGGCGAAGTCCTCGTAGAGATGCGCGAAAAGGGCCATGCACGCCACCGCATTCGGAGTAAAATCTAGGAGGCGAAAGCCAAAGGTATGCATGACGTCGCTGAAGAAATCGGAGAAGGGAGGACAGAGCCCACAGGAAAAATAATCGACAAAGCAAGGGGTACCAATTTGGGGCAGCCTCGGCGCAGTCAGCGGGGATGACGCGCATGGCTGGATGCCCCGAATTCCCCCCCCCCCCCCCCCCCGTCTTCACTCCCCATAGGGCCCTGAAGGAGTCCCGAAGCTCGAACACGTCAACTGTCGAGGGGAAGAAGGCGGACTGCATCCGCTGCACAGCCAGCGCACTCACCGGCGGCTCCGCGGCTCCGGCGTCCTTGGCCACTCCCTTGCCCTTGGTGGATTTTGGTGCCATGGCGGCTGGGGGAGGAGGGCAGGACAGAGGGCGGCGAAAGTGCAACGACGGCGAGCAGGAATGAAGCTTGGAGAAGAAGAGGAAGGCAGGCGGAGGTTTCCGATATTGGGGCTGCGCGAAGGGTAAAAGAAACAGTGCGCCCGCGGTTATCCCTTTTTATGGGGAAGCCGCGGGGCGCACTACCCATTTACTGCGATGTGACGCATGCGTGTGGAAACCGCCCCACGCATGCCGCCCACGTCACGCACACCCCTCCACGCCGTGCCGCGCGCGCGGGTCGTGGGAGGCGCAACGTGCGAAAAGTTTTACCACGGTGAAAACCGCCCCGCCTGCCCGCGCATCTTTTTGGGCCTGGCCCAACAACGTGTCGCACTTATGTGTGGCCCAGGCCCGGGGGCTCCTGTCAGTGTACAAAAAGAGGGGTGCATTTTTGTACCCCTATACCTGTGCACGGGCAGTCGGAGCCGCGTCTACGGTCACGCCAAGCAAAACAGGGGAGGTGAGCCAAGGTAAGACCAAAGCCCAAGATAATAAGAGCAACGCCAAGGCCAAGACCACAAAGAGTAGAGGTACGAAGCAGGTTCTCCAGGCAGGACCCTTGCCGGGCCAGCCTCAGCAGCCCCGGCAAGATCCTTGCCGGGACAGCTTGCCCCGCACCAACAGAGCGGGCCACCTTTGAGCCCACGGTCTCCAACATCACGTTGGGCCAGGGCTCGGGAGGCACCTTCTTGGTGGCATGCAGATCTTTCTGAAGACATATTCAAGATCAGATGAGGATTAGAAGACGACGATCCTCGGCAAGATCCCTGCCGAGGAAGGCCACCAGACCCCCGGCAAGGCCCTTGCCGGGGACGACAGCGCGCCACGGCAAGACCCTTGCCGGGCCACCCGGCAAGGCCCTCACCAAGGACGCCAGCAGGGTCACCGCCAGGCCCACGCCAACCAAGCTTCCACCGCCATTCACATGCAGCTGCCAGCCCAACCAGCTGGGCGGGCACCTGCGTGGCAACATGCAGCTCCCAGGCCAACTCATCGAGCGCCTGCGTGGCGGCATGCAGATCTTCGTGAAGGCTCCGCCACTGCGCCACCTCAGCTGCCTGCCTGCCTACATGGCACCACGCACCTCACTGGCCAGGGCGTGTGTCCGAGCGAGGAGGAGCGGCGACGGACGGGACGGGCCTCGCCCCCGTCCCCAATAAAGCAAGAGGACACCTCAGCTATGAATTAAATGCGTCTTGTCCTGTAATACGAGCGATAAGCTCAGGGCACTTTACGCCTTTCCACCTCCTGTGTGCCACTGTGGCAGCCCCTTCCGACTATAAAAGGAGGCCCATGGCATATTGAAGAAGGATTCGGCTCTTTCGAACCACGCACTGACCACAACTAGTTCGAGAGCTCAAGATCTCTCTGAAATACACCCACCAAAGCAGGACTAGGGTTTTACGCATCCTCGTGGCCTGAACCTGGGTAAACGATCCTTGTGCCGTCTACTAGCCCTGCTCTTCTCGCAACCCCGTGCCCCGGCAACCGTAGTAGGGATTCTTGTGATCCCATAGGTGTCGTTCCACACCGACAGAGGGGCGGCGAGGGCAGGCCGCGCGCCCCCTCCCCCTTGAGTCTGAATTGGACTAGGAGGGGGGAGGCGCCCCCCTTTTCCTTCCGCTCTCCCACTCCTTCCTCCCCCTCCTAGTAGGACTAGGAAAGGAGGAATCCTACTCCCTCCCCTCCTTGGCGCGCCATAGGGCCGGCCGGCCTCCCCCCTTGCTCCTTTATATACGGGGGCAGGGGGGCACCCTAGAACACACAAGTTGACATTGTTTAGCCGTGTGCGGTGCCCCCCTCCACAGATTTCCACCTCGGTCATATTGTTGTAGTGCTTAGGCGAAGCCCTGCGTCGGTAACTTCATCAACACCGTTACCACGCCGTCGTGCTGATGGAACTCTCCCTCGGCCTCAGCTGGATCAAGAGTTCGAGGGACGTACCGAGCTGAACGTGTGCAGATCACGGAGGTGCCGTAATTTCTGTACTAGGATCGGTTGGATCGCGAAGACGTTCGACTACATCAACCACGTCACATGACGCTTCCGGTTATGGTCTACGAGGGTACGTTGACAACACTCTCCCGCTCGTTGCTATGCATCACATAGATCTTGCGTGATCGTAGGATTTTTTTTGAAATTACTGTGTTCCCCAACATGATCCAGCACGTACTCCTTCTTAGCACTCCTGAGCATCACCCAGGTGTCTGCAGGAAAAGAAACACTTCTTATTTTTAAGCAGTATATAGGCCAGCAAATATGCCTATGCATTGCAACAGGAGAAAAATATATTTGATTAATGACGTGCATAAAAAATCACAACATGAAAAGGAATTGTACTTTCAGCTAGACCATCTTTATAAAACAGATAAGGAAATCTATGCATTGTTTGGTGTGTAAAGTAGAAAATTTTATTCCAACCTCCACTATTTTAAGTGCTATGCAGCCATAAAGGTATACTAATCGTCTGCGTTAATGCCATGCATATGTAGTGTGAGAGACAGAAGGGCCGGGGATTTATTAGGTTAACTGTTGTGGCTGGTTCCTTAACCAAGAAACAAAAACATGAATACATATTTTTGTGTACCTTGGATATTTTTTCTCATAAAGGTCTATCAAATTGCATAATTAATTATTTTATTGCATTATGAGTTGTCCCATGTCCATGCATGCTATATATAAGAAAATATCTTTATGGGAGTTGGAAACTGGAACAAGGGATGCTCACAACTAGTCCTAGCATTATGGAGGCTCTAGTGCAAATGAGGTACAATGGACCAAACAACTATGACATAGTAAGTAAATACTTTCACCGGTATATATCACATATCATACAGACCATTAGAAAGGTATAAACATTTAAAAATTAATTTTAGTTTTCAAATAAAGTCTCAATACAACAATATTTTACTACAAAATGCAAATAATGATAATAAGATACACTTACTCAACCATAAACAACTATTGAATAAATAGAACATGATGAAGTGTTCGCGGGGGGGGGGGGCGTCCATCCATAATGGTGGTTCTGCAAATCACATTTGTCCAATTTATTCGATATGTAAATGTTGTGGGCGCTTATTTAAGATGGGCCCTAGGCTGTTCAGCTTCAACATCGTGAAATTGGGTTGTGGGATCTACGCGCTGTCGCTGAGGAAGAAGCATGCGCCCGACGGGGATGTCCTTCCCGTCTCGACCACCACGTCTGCAACATCTTTAATGAACGGGTGAGGAGATTACGGTTTGGCCATCCTGCTCGCATGCCCGCTCCTGCGACCTCGCCATCCCCTTCCCCTTCCCCACCTACCCCACAGCCGTCGTCGATGGCTCGCCCCCCCCCCCCCCCCCGCCCCCGCAGCCTCCACTCGACGCCCCCATGCCTCGCCAGACCAGATCCACAGGCTCGCCCCCAGGTCCCTCCCTCCCGGGGTCCCGCAGGGCTCGACGGTGATTCGGATGCCTCTGCCATTCGTTTACCAGGCGTTCCCGGAGAAGCTGCGTCTGATTGGATCGGTCTCTCCGGCGACGCTTCAGGCAACAAGGATGCAGAGGTGGATGGAGCGGGCGGTGCGGATCCGCGTTGACGCCGACTCATGGATGCAGTGCGTGAAGGAGTGGAGGGAGGCAGATCTCGCTGCGGAGAGGAGTCTAGATCCATTTCAAAAACTCTACAAAGTGAGGTACGCTCAGACATGCCAGATCCAAGCGGATCGAGAGCTGCTCAACCTCGCTCGGAGGATCTACTTCGAGGGCACGAAGGCGGAGAAGGCCCAGATGCCAAGTCTGAGGGAGCAGCCGGAAGCATTCGTAATTTGGGCGAAATCAGAAGCGAAGTGCGGCGATGCCCGCCACCGGGCGCGATGGGAAGGGATTCTGGGGCGCCTGCCTTCTAGCCCTCCATCGGACTCGGAGGAGGTGGATCCATGGCCCTACCTGTCTCCAGTACCGGATCGGGATTGCGGCAGCTACAACCCCTAAATCTCGAAGCTCTAGCAGTTTTGGTCACGGGGGACAGCTACTGTGCGGCGCATGAGGACTGTGGAGCCGGGCTTGGGGTGCACAGTGCAATGGCCGAATGCATCTTCTCGGTGGAAGGAGCCTGGAACGAGCAGTCCAAGCAGAGTGAGCCCATGCCCCCGTCCACACCCACTCACCATGAGCGACCGATGAGAAACAACGTTTACCCAAGCTCAGATCGGCAAAGAAGAGGAGGTTTCAGAGGTGATGCTGTCGGAGACCGCATCAACGAGGATCCCAAGGAGGGGTCACAAATCAGCACAGAAGCTGGTCACCAGGATCCTGACGTTCACCACGGATCACGAGTTGTCCTTGTTCCTGACAGGTAGATTGACGCCGGCGAAGGTGGTGATCTCCTGGGCGATGGCTGCACAGGAATCACCACTGAGAAAGAGGCGGATCTGTTAGCAAGCCTTCTGGAGATTACAGCTGCAGGAGAGCATCACCATGGCCGTGAATCTGACAGCGTCCTAGTAACAGATTTTGGATCGAAGCAAAAATCAGAGGCGCTTCTGGTCATGGAAGCCTGGGGGGGTTTCAGATTCGTGGACTGGAGGAAAAGCGGCAGGATTCAAAATGGCCACATGGCTGACGCAACCGCCAACTCATCCATCAAACTGCCAGATGATCACAATGACGAGGCGGAATGGTGGCACAGTCAGCTCTGGGAGCCTATAAAAGGTGGGGTGGAGGGAGGAGAAGCTAGGGTTCTGCCTCCTCCAACCAACCTAGCTACAGCGGCGTCTACCACCCCCAGCCCAGATCTCTTGGCGGATGGAGGGCGCGGGCAGGGCAGAGCCAAGAACAGAGGCGGTAGGGGGGATCAAGTGGGAAATTGGCCTCCCGACCACCAGCAGATCAACCAGGGGGGCGGGCTACAGCCGCAGCCGCCGTTCTTTGGGTTTGGTTACCAAGGCCCGTCGCCGCCATAGGCTTTCCCAGGTCAGTTCCTAGGACCTTACCCTCCGCAATGGGGAGGGCCGCATCAGCAGTGGTTCGCTCCTCTGCAGCTGTCTCAGGGGCAATCAAGCGGGCAAGGGGGGGACCAGGGTGAAGCTCATGGTGGTAACCAACAACAGATCAGATCACAAGTCAAGAACCAGCAGAAGAAAAGCAAAGATGCAAATCAGAGGGCTCTAGCTCCCAACCCAGGTCTGCTGTCCTATGCTGGGGTCACCTGTTACAATTGTGGTGACCCTGGGCACCACAAGGACAAGTGTACAAAGCCCAAATGCTGCTTTATCTGCAAAATGATTAATCACAAGGTAGAGGATTGCCCAGTCAGGAAGAAGCCGCGCTCGACAGCAAAGTTTGTGGGGAGTGCTGCGCAAGGGCTTGGTTTTTACCACCTGGATGCCCCTGATGTGAATGCCCAGCATACTGGGTGGCTAAAGAATGTTGGTATATTTTTTTTGAGTCTGGGGAGGTCTCAAAGCAGGAACTGGAAACAGAATTTGCCAGCATCTACAAAACCAATTGGCCTTGGCCCATCAATGCTCTAGATGAGTGGACATTTCTAGTCAAATTCCCTCCTGAGATTGATGTTGAACAGGTGGCTGGATACCCCTGCTTTGGACTATCAAAAGATAACACTATAGTGAATGTAGAAGTGTGGAAAGGAGAGATCACTACTGAAGAAGAATTACAGAAGGTTTGGATCAAGTTAAGAAGCATGAACCCCAAGTGGTGTGAGTGGTCACTGTTGGACCAAATCACATCTACCTTTGGAGTCCTGCTGGATGTGGACTGGCAACACAACTTCCAAAACTTCTATGAAACAATGAGAGTCAAAATAGCCTGTAAAGACCACTCCAGAGTGCCAAAAGAGAGAGTTTTTGGAATTCATGGTAAGCTGTACAAAATCAAAGTTGAGGTGGAGCCACCAAGTGTTGTTGTGGATGAACAAATCCAAGGACAAACCACAAGTGATCAGCAGAATGGAGGAACTGACAACAACCACAACAACAAAAACAATGATGATACAACCTCTCATAAAAGTTCCAAAAGCTCAGATAATGGATCTAGGACCAGCTCTAGTAGTGGAATGAACAGGAGGACCAGTCAAGATCACTGCCAGGAGGAGGTGGAGCCCCCACCCCAACTACTCTGCTAAAGAACAAGCTACCAGACTCACTATAGAACACCAAAGGTAGTGCACTTGGTCGCCTGCTAGAAGATGGGAACCTGGAAGATGGTTTCAGCCTTCTGAGGGAAATGGAAAGTTGGGAGGATGATGGAATTAGCACTGGAGATGGAGAGGATGACATGTCAATGGAAGCCCTGCACCTGCCTGGAAGCAATGCTGAGGAAGCAGTGGAGGATAAGAGCCAGAAATATGAGGAAGATTTCCCACCAATCCAACAACATAACAATGCAAAGAATTGGGGCCCTGTCCAAGCTACCAGAATGAGTGCTAGGGTTGCTGGAGAGACCAGCACCATCCTTCAGAAGGCTCAACATTTCAAAAGTACTCAAGATGCAAGAACCAACAGAGAAGGTATAAAGAACAAACCCTTCTCCCTTTTCAATAATCCCAGTTTCCTTTCTGTTGCTAATAAAGTAGGCATAGATGTTATTTTAGAGAAAAGAGTAGATGCTGATCCTACCAACAATGTAGCTGATCAATGTAGCGAGGGGTGTGTGATCCCTGACAGAACTAAAGGTTCTTCTTTAGATCTCATCACCCCAAAGAAAATGCCTAGTGATGATAATGTTGAACTTAGCAATAGTGAATTGTGGTATTTGGTCTGTAAGAATAGAAGGGGCAAGCACCCCCAAACTAGACTTGTAACATGAATGCTCTATTCTGGAATGTGAGAGGGATTGCTGCCCCTGGTAGGAAAACTTTGATCCTGGAAAATATGTCTAAAACCCATGCTTCCATTGTAGGTTTCCAAGAAACTAAAAAATAGGAGTTTTCTGACTCCTTTCTAAAATCTCTAGTAGGTAATAGAAATTTTTCCTGGCATCACTTACCTGCCCAAGGCTCTGCTGGAGGCATCCTGATGGGAATGGACCTGGACATCTTAGATGTTGTCTCCTGGTCCAACTTAGAATCTTCTGTTAGTTGTGTTATGAAGTTGAAAAATACTGATAACCCATTTAGAGTCATTACTGTCTATGGTTCTCCTTATGAAGAAGGGAAAGAAGAATTTATCTCTGAACTTCATACCTTGTTCTTAGAAGACCCCCTCCCACACTTATAGGGGGAGATTTTAACTTGGTGAGATATGCCAAGGATAAAAGTAATGGTAATATTAACCATAGATGGAGTGATAATTTTAATGCCTGGGTTGAAATCTGGAGCCTGCTTGAGATCAAGCTGTCCAGCAGGAGATTCACCTGGGCCAACAATCAGGTGGACTTGATCATGTCCACAATAGATAGGCTTTTCTGTAATACTGAGCTGGACATGATCTTCCCCATGGCATCTTGTAGGGCTTTGCCTAGGTGTGGGAGTGACCATGTTCCTTTAATTTGGGAGTCTGGTTTAAACCAAACCCCTAAATGCAGTAGTTATAAAATGGAGAAATGGTGGCTCCTAAGAGAAGACTTCTCCAATCTAGTTACCAGAATTTGGAATGAGACCACTAATGCCTCCTCCCATATTGAGAGCTGGCAGAATAAAATTAGAAAACTCAGGAAAATCACTAAGGGGTGGGGTTCCAATGAGGAAGCCCAACTTAGAAGATACAAAAAATCCTCCTAGAGGAATTTGATAAGCTTGATATTAAGTCTGAAACCACAAACCTTTCTGAAGCTGAATTTTCTAGAATTAGATTCATCCACTCTGAGCTCCAGAAAATATGGCCCCAAGAAGAGGTTAAGGCAAAACAGAGATCTAGGGGCAGAGAGATTAAAGAAGGTGACAGGAACACTGCATATTTTAATGCAGTGGCCAACCAGAGAAGGAGGAAAACAATCATCCACTCTCTGGATGGCCCTGAAGGTCCTGTCACTGATAATGCTGAGATGCTTAGAGTTGCTAGTGACTATTATAAAGACTTGTTCAAAAAAGAGGATAGGAATGGCTTCAAAATGAACCAAAACTTTTTCTCTGAGGGAGAAAAAGTAACTCCTGAGGAGAATAGCACATTAGAAGCTCCTTTTTCAGAAGAGGAGGTCAAACATGCTGTTTTGACTCATATCCTGATGGAGCCCCAGGGCCTGATGGGATTCCCTTCTTTTTCTACCAACACTTTTGGGAGCTGGTGAAGAAAGATCTGATGAATATGTTTTCAGACTTCCACAAAGGAAAGTTTGACATACACAGACTTAACTTTGCTATGCTGACCCTAATCCCCAAAGAAACAGATGCTTCCTCTATGAGGAAATTTAGGCCCATCAGCCTTTTGAACTGTAGCTTCAAGATTTTTACTAAGGTACTCACCAATAGATTCTCAAAAATCCTGCAAAGGCTGGTAGCTAGTAACCAATCTGCCTTCCTAAATGGTAGGTATATCTTAGAAAGTGTGGTCACAGCACATGAGGTGCTGCACTCAATTCACTCTAGCAAGAGACAAGGGTTGGTGCTAAAACTAGACTATAAAAAGCCTTTGACAAGGTTAACCTAGAATTCCTAGAGGAACTACTTAAGTTTAGAGGGTTTGGGGGGAGATGGACTCAATGGATTAAGAAGGTTACCCATGGGGGGTCCATTGGTGTCAAGGTGAATAACAGTGAGAGTGACTTCCTTCTCACAGGGAAAGGGCTCGGGCAGGGGGACCCCATTTCCCCACTGTTATTTAACCTAGTAGTGGATGCTCTCACCAGAATGCTGATGAAAGCAGCTAATCAGTATATGATTGCAGGGCTCTGCTGAGGGAGTCCTGGATTAGGGGGTGTCCGGATGGCCGGACTATACCATCAGCCGGACTCCAGGACTATGAAGATACAAGATTGAAGACTTCGTCCCGTGTCCGGATGGGACTTTCCTTGGCGTGGAAGGCAAGCTTGGCGATGCGGATATTCAAGATCTCCTACCATCGTAACCGACTTTGTGTAACCCTAACCCTCTCCGGTGTCTATATAAACCGGAGGGTTTTAGTCCATAGGACAACTTCATCATACAACAATCATACCATAGGCTAGCTTCTAGGGTTTAGCCTCTCTGATCTCGTGGTAGATCTACTCTTGTACTACCCATATCATCAATATTAATCAAGCAGGACATAGGGTTTTACCTCCATCAAGAGTGCCCGAACCTGGGTAAAACTTCGTGTCCCTTGTCTCCTGTTACCATCCGGCCTAGACGCACAGTTAGGGACCCCCTACCCGAGATCCGCCGGTTTTGATACCGACATTGGTGCTTTCATTGAGAGTTCCTCTGTGTCGTCACTTTTGGGCCCGATGGCTCCTTCGATCATCTATAACGATGAAGTCCAGGGCGAGACTTTTCGCCCCGGACAGATCTTCGTCTTCGGCGGCTTCGCACTGCGGGCCAATTCGCTTGGCCACCTGGAGAAGATCGAAAGCTACGCCCCTGGCCATCAGGTCAGGTTTGGAAGCTTAAACTACACGGCAGACATCCACGGGGATTTGATCTTTGACGGATTCGAGCCACAGCCGAGCGCGCCGCACTGTCTCGAGGGGCATGATCTAGCTCTGCTGCCGAACAGTGCCCTGGAGGCCGCACACGCACCGGTTCCGACCCTTAATTCGGAGCCTATTGCACCAATCGAGGATGAGCGGTTGGACGTCACCTCAGGGGCTGCGATCTCAAAGGCGATTGAGCCGAACGCCAGCCCCGCGCTCCGCACGGCCCGTGACTCCGAGGAGCCGGATTCCTCTCCGAACTCCGAGCCCCCCGCGCCCCTGCCGATCGAATCCGATTGGGCGCCGATAATGGAGTTCACCGCCGCGGACATCTTTCAGCACTCGCCCTTCGGCGACATCCTGAATTCTCTAAAGTCTCTCTCTTTATCAGGAGAGCCCTGGCCGGACTAAGGCCAGCAAGGATGGGATACGGACAATGAGGAAATTCAAAACCCACCCACGACCCACTTGGTAGCCACTGTCGATGATCTAACCGACGTGCTCGATTTCAACTCCGAAGACATCGACGGTATGGACGCCGATGCAGGAGACGATCAAGAACAAGCGCCTATAGGTCACTGGAAAGCCACCTCGTCATATGACATATACATGGTGGATACTCCAAAAGATGGAGATGGCGATGGAACAGCGGGGGATGACACCTCCAAGAAATAGCCAAAGCGCTGGCGTCAGCGGCGCCGCTCTAAATCCCGCCAAAGCAAAAACGGTGATTCCGGCACGGGAGATAATACTACCCCGGATAGCGCCAAAGAACACCCCCCCCCCCCCCAGCAAGATTCGGTACAGGAAGATGGCGAAACCAGCCCTCACGAGAGAGCGGCAGACAGAGAGGTTGAGGATGATCATTATATGCCTCCCTCCAAAGACGAGGTGAGCCTCGACGACGACGAATTCGTCGTGCCATCAAATCCTGCCGAACAAGAGCGTTTTAAACGCAGGCTTATAGCCACGGCAAGCAGCCTCAAGAAAAAGCAGCAACATCTTAGAGCTGATCAAGATTTGCTAGCTGACAGATGGACTGAAGTCCTTGCGGCCGAAGAGTATGAACTCGAACGCCCCTCCAAGAGTTACCCAAAGCGCAGGCCGCTACCCCGATCAGAGGAAGAAGCACCTACATCACCAGCACACGACATGGCCGACCGGCCACCTCGCGGCCGCGACAGAGAGGCCTCTTGGCCCTCCAACCAAGCCATGCCCCAGCGCCGTTCAACTAAGGCACGGGAAAATGCGCCAGACCTGCGAGACGTAATGGAGGACAAGGCAAGACAAACAAGATCGATCTACGGATCATGCAGGCGCCCCACGGCACGTGACAGTGATCTTCATTCCGGATACAATAAATCTGGACGGGCCGAACACAACAGACATAGCTCCTTCGAGTTGCGTCGTGACATAGCCCAGTATAGAGGCGTCGCACACCCACTATGCTTCACAGATGAAGTAATGGATCATAAAATCCCCGAGGGTTTCAAACCCGTAAACATCGAATCATATGATGGCACAACAGATCCTGCGGTATGGATCGAGGATTATCTCCTTCATATCCACATGGCCCGCGGCGATGATCTACACGCCATCAAATACCTCCCGCTCAAACTTAACGGACCGGCCCGGCATTGGCTTAACAGCTTGCCAGCAGACTCAATCGGTTCTTGGGAGGACCTGGAAGCCGCATTCCTCGACAACTTCCAGGGCACTTATGTGCGACCACCGGATGTCGATGACTTAAGCCACATAATTCAGCAGCCAGAGGAATCGGCCAGGCAATTCTGGACACGGTTCCTAACAAAGAAAAACCAGATAGTCGACTGTCCGGACGCAGAGGCCCTAGCAGACTTCAAGCATAATATCTGCGATGAGTGGCTTTCCTGGCACCTGGGACAGGAAAAGCCGAAATCCATGGCAGCCCTCACGACACTCATGACCCGCTTTTGCGCGGGAGAAGACAGCTGGCTAGCTCGCAGTAACAACTTAGCAAAGAACCCTGGTAATTCGGATACCAAGGACAAAAGTGGCAGGACACGTCGGAACAAGCAAAAGTGCCGCGTTAGCAGCGACAGCAACGAGGACACGGCAGTTAATGCCGGATTCAGAGGCTATAAATCCGGTCAGCGGAAAAAGCCATTCAAAAAGAATACTCAGGGGCCGTCCAGTTTGGACCGAATACTCGACCGCTTGTGCCAGACACATGGCACCCCCGAAAGGCCAGCCAATCACACCAACAGGGATTGTTGGGTGTTCAAGCAGGCAGGCAAGCCAAGAGCCGAAAATAAAGACAGGGGGCTGCATAGCGATGACGAGGAGGAGCCCAGGCCGCCGAACAACAGTGGACAGAAGGGTTTTCCCCCACAAGTGAGGACAGTGAACATGATATACGCAACCCACATTCCCAAGAGGGAGCGGAGGCGTGCGCTACGGGACGTATACGCGATGGAGCCAGTTGCCCCAAAGTTCAACCCATGGTCCTCCTGCCCGATCACTTTCGATCGAAGGGACCACCCCACCAGCATCCGTCACGGCGGCTTCGCCGCATTGGTTCTCGACCCAATTATCGACGGATTTCATCTCACAAGAGTCCTCATGGACGGCGGAAGCAGCCTGAACCTGCTTTACCAGGATACAGTGCGGAAAATGGGCATAGATCCCTCAAGGATTAAGCCCAGAAAAACGACCTTTAAAGGCGTTATACCAGGTGTAGTGGCCAACTGTACAGGCTCAGTAAGACTTGAAGTGGTCTTCGGATCTCCGGACAATTTCCGAAGCAAAGAGTTAATCTTCGATATAGTCCCGTTTCGCAGTGGCTATCATGCCCTGCTCGGGCGAACCGCATTTGCAAAGTTCAATGCGGTGCCGCCCTACGCATATCTCAAGCTCAAGATGCCAGGCCCTCGAGGAGTAATTACGGTCAATGGAAACACCGAGCGCTCCCTCCGAATGGAGGAGCACACGGCGGCCCTTGCAGCGGAAGTACAAAGCAGCCTTTTTAGGCAATTCTCCAGTCCGGCCGTTAAAAAGCCGGACACTGTCAAGCGCGCCCGGAGTAACCTACAACAAGACCGCCTGGCACGTTCTGAGCAGGCGTAGCAATGCGGCCCCAACCCCAGCCCTCGCGACATAGCGAAACCAGTGCTTCGCGTACATAACTACGCCCTTGAAATACCATGGGCGCAGGGGAAGGGGCACAATCACGGCGAGCCCAAAACACGGCCTAAACTGTACTAGGGGCTGCCGAATTCTTTTTTAATTTTTTCTTACTTTCAGGACTCCATACTTCGGACGACCTGTTCGGCAATTCAACTGCCGCACAAACGATGCAAGACCCAGGAAAGCAGACAAGCCATGCCGCATTATAGAACTCCCAGGTGGTCTCTATTACGAGCAGTATACCTGACTTGCATACAATTCCGCGGCCTGCCCCTGGACAGGACATGTTAAATAGTCCAACCTTTTGCTTATCGCACTATTTGTATCATTCTGCTTTGATCATAGCCTTTATATAAACAATGCATAGCTTTTGTCTATTTTCTGCATTACTCTCTTTTATATATGTTTATTAATGACATGTTGCACCCGTACACTGTGGTATGGCAAAATACGCCAGGGGCTTCAACACCCATCAATATGGCGTGAGAAGTCCGTACACTTTCACAAGTGCGGCACCCCGAACTTATAGCACTATATGCATCGGCTCCGAATCATGATTTGGGTCAATAGTTGGGTTTGCCCGGCTCCTATGTTTTGGTGCCTTACGTTCCGCTATATCGGCTAAGGTAGCACTAGGAGAACCACTGCGATTGTGCCCCAGTTGAGCTGGGCTGAGTACCTCAGTGGAGAAAGCTAAAACTGACTGTCATGATGAGGTGAGAAACCGGTCGCTGTTCGAGAGGTTTTTCGAGTCCCTAAAGACATATGCTGCTTTGAGCGAGGAGCCGGCTTTGTCCGGCCAAGGCGCGGATAGCGCCCCGAACTCAGTCTTCCGAACTAGGGGCTTTGCCGAAATTTAAAATTATAGAGTTCTATGGCTAAGTGAGAGTGTTCAAGCATTCTAGTCCGATTGCCTGGTTCGTTGTGCTGAGCGCCTCCCTTGAAGGACCCAAATATGGGAAAAAGAGCGCTCAGGTTTATCCCGAACACCCCAGCACTAGTGGCATGGGGGCAGAAGCCGACGACTAGCCATCTCTCAATTTTTGATAAACGGCCGCACAGAAAGTAATATTTTAAGTTCAACAAGCATTGCTTAGCGCATATGAACATGTTTTCAGCGCACAGGATAAAACGAGCGAGTTCATTCAAAAATTACATCCTTGGTACATTCATCGGCCATAAGGCGGGCTCCCGGCAGAACATCCTTATAATAGTTCTCGGGCTTGCGATGCTCCTTCCCCGGCGGCGGCCCATCCCTCACAAGCTTCTCACCGTCCAGCTTACCCCAGTGCACCTTTGCACGGGCAAGGGCCCTACGGGCGCCTTTGATGCAGACGGAGCGCTTGATGACCTCGAGCCTTGGACATGCCTCCACCAGCCGCCGCACCAGCCCGAAGTAGCTCCCTGGCAGGGCCTCCCCAGGCCACAGCCGGACTATGAAGCCCTTCATAGCCTGTCCGGCCGCCTTATGGAGCTCGACTGGCTGCTTCAGCTGGTCGCTCAGGGGCACAGGGTGTTCGGCCTCAGCATACTGAGACCAGAACACCTTCTCCATCGAGCTGCCCTCTTCGGCTCGGTAGAATGCGGTGGCATCGGATACGCTGCGGGGAAGATCTGCGAATGCCCCTGGAGAGCTCCGGATTCGGGTAAGTAACAAGTAGTTTACTTTTATATTTCTGCTTTGCATAAAGAATGCCTTACCCGCCGCTATCTTTTTCACCGCATCCAACTCCTGGAGGGCCTTTTGGGCTTCGGCCTTGGTAGACTTGGCAGTTTCAAGGGCCGCCGCGAGCTCGGACGCTTGCGTCTTTGACTCAAGCTCCAAACTCTCATGTTTTTTCATGAGAGCCTGAAGCTCTTGCTGCACCTCGCCGACCTGGGCCTCAAGTTTCTCTCGCTCACTGCGCTCCGCGGCTGCTTTCTTTTCGGCCTCGGACAGCGCCTGCTTGAGGGTAGCCACCTCAGTCGTGGCCCCTACAATAAGCATTACAATCTTGTCATTTTTTGCAATCGCGTCTTTTTATAGGCACTTTTTCTGTAAGGTATCTCTTACCTTCTTTCTCCTCGAGCTGCCGCTTGGCAAGGCCGAGCTCTTGCTCGGTCCGCTCGAGGCCCTGTTTCAGGGCACCCACCTCCGCAGTCAGTGCGGCGGTGGCTAGCAGCGAAGCCTGCATACGCATATTGACCTTTTTTATTAGACTCCTGCGAAAATTGATAGATCCTCTATTCGGCTTTTCTTTCCGAAAGCCAAACAGAGCATCAGGGGCTACTGTCTATGTGGTAATATTTTTACATATTTTTACTTACCTCGAAGCCTGTTAGAAGGCTAGCACAAGCTTCAGTCAGTCCACTCTTGGCGGACTGAACCTTCTGGATCACCGTACTCATGATAGTACGGTGCTCCTCGTCGATGGAGGCGCCCTTAAGCACCTCCAGTATATTACCCGGCACCTCCGGTTGGACGGAGGCCGTCGGCTCATTAGGCTTGCTCCTCTTGACAGGAGTTCGCCTGCCGCGGTCCGGAACCGTTGAAGATTCCGACGCGGTGTCCGGCTCAAAGCCGGACTTGGAGCCCTGGGGGGTCTTGTCCCCTTTACTCCTGGAGTCCGGGAGGTCGCCTTGCGGCTCCTCCAGGATCACCTCCTCTTGCCCCGGAGCTTGTCGCGACGCCACTTCGGCGTCGTCCGCCGTGCGGGGGGGAGACAGCGGGCGGAACTGAATTCACGTCCGATGAATCCAGGGAGCCACTCGATGACTCGTCGAGCCCGTCCTTGGGCGGGTTGCAGGAGTATATTTGACGTTAGGGAAAGCTGTGCAACAAAGGAATATCATGAGTTACTCTGGTATACGAATACTTACGATGCCGCCGGACGCTTGGCCCTGTCCGGCCACTCCTCGTCGTCCTCGTCGGCGTTGGGGGAGTAGTCCGGCGAAGGGGTCTTCCTCCTCTTGGAGCCTTCGGCCTCCCCCGTTGGGGAGGCCTTCCTCTTCTTTCCTCCCCCCGCTGGAGGGGGAGAGGTTTCTTCTTCCTCCTCCTCGTCTTCATGGGAGGAGTGCGTCTCGGATTCGCTGGATGACGAGTCCGACACCACCATATGTCGGGCACTCTTTCGAGTCGCTGTGGCCTTCTTCTTCTTGGCCTTCTTCTCCGGCACCACATAAGGTACCGGAGCCAGCAGCTTCGCTAAGCGAGCAGGGGCTAGGTCTTCGGGCAAGGGAGCCGGACAGTTAATCGGTCCGGACTTTGCCTGCCAAGCCTGTCAAAGGTGAGGGAGTTTAGATCCCGCATAGATTCAAACTATGGAAAAACTTAAACATCCTGTAAAAGGTGAAAGTAGCTTACCTCGCTAGCGTGACGCTGCGAGCTGTATCCGCGGTCCTCGGAAGCGGATGCGGGAGCCCCGACGCCTTTGGTTAGCACCCTCCAGACGTCTTCATACGTCGTGTCAAAGAGCCTGTTAAGGGTTTGGTGCTGCACCGGGTCGAACTCCCACAGATTAAAGTCCCGTTGTTGACTTGGGAGGATCCGGCGGACGAGCATAACCGGGACTACATTAACAAGCTTGATCGGCTTGTTCACCAGGGACTGGATGCATGTCTGCAGTCCAGTCACCTCTCTTTCGTCACCCCACGACAGGCCCGTCTCTTTCCAGGACATAAGCCGCGTGGGGGGTCCGGATCGAAACTCAGGGGCCGCGATCCACTTCGGTTCGCGCGGCTCGGTGATGTAAAACCACCTGGATTGCCACCCCTTCAGGGTCTCCACGAAGGAGCCCTCGAGCCATAGGACGTTGGCCATCTTGCCCACCATGGCACCTCCGCACTCCGCCTGGCTGCCGCGCACCACCTTGGGCTTGACGTTGAAGGTCTTGAGCCAGAGGCCAAAATAGGGGCGGATGCGGAGGAAAGCCTCGCACACGACGATAAACGCCGAGATGTTGAGGACGAAGTTCAGGGCCAGATTGTGGAAATCCAGGCCGTAGTAGAACATGAGCCCCCGGACAAATGGGTGGAGTGGAAAACCCAGTCCGCGGAGGGAGTGGGGAAGGAATACTACCCTCTCATGGGGCCTTGGGGTGGGGAGGAGTTGCCCCTCCTCGGGAAGCCGGTGTGCGATGTCTTTGGACAAGTATCCGGCCTTCCTTAGCTTTTTGACATGGCCCTTCGTGACGGAGGAGACCATCCACTTGCCTCCCGCTCCGGACATTGCTGGAGAAGGTTGAGGTGTGAAGTGCGGGCTTGGGCGCTGGAGCTCGAGTGCGCGGAAGATGGATTGGCAAAGGAGGAAGAAGGCATAGGTAAAAAGGTGGATCCTTATCCCCTTATATGGGCAGATGCGGCTATGCGTCCCCACTAGCCTAGTAAAACTCGCTTGCCTCCCAAGCGCCGTGATAAATGGCGTGGTTGGGTTACCCACGTCCGTATTGATGAGAATCCCGTAAATGAGGGACACGATCTCTGCTTTGACAAGACGTGCCAAGGAAACCGCCTCGCAAAACGTGCTGAGATGGAAAAGTAAAAACGATTCGAGTAAAAGACTTGGCCGTAGTGTGATGTCATGCTGCGGAATACGTCGGCAGATTAGATTTGTGTTAATATTATTCTCTCTATGGCAATATGTGGAAACTTATTTTGCAGAGACGGACACTACTCTTGGTGTTTAAAATCTTCTATGAAGAATTTGGAGGAGGAACCCGCCTTGCAATGTCGAAGACAATCTGCGCGCCGGACTCGTCGTCATTGAAGCCTGGTTCAGGGGCTACTGAGGGAGTCCTGGATTAGGGGGTGTCCGGATGGCCGGACTATACCATCAGCCGGACTCCAGGACTATGAAGATACAAGATTGAAGACTTCGTCCCGTGTCCGGATGGGACTTTCCTTGGCGTGGAAGGCAAGCTTGGCGATGCGGATATTCAAGATCTCCTACCATTGTAACCGACTTTGTGTAACCCTAACTCTCTCCGGTGTCTATATAAACCGGAGGGTTTTAGTCCGTAGGACAACTTCATCATAGAACAATCATACCATAGGCTAGCTTCTAGGGTTTAGCCTCTCTGATCTCGTGGTAGATCTACTCTTGTACTACCCATATCATCAATATTAATCAAGCAGGACGTAGGGTTTTACCTCCATCAAGAGGGCCCGAACCTGGGTAAAACTTCGTGTCCCTTGTCTCCTGTTACCATCCGGCCTAGACGCACAGTTCGGGACCCCCTACCCGAGATCCGCCGGTTTTGACACCGACATCTGCCCTGAAGCCTGCCCTGGGGGGATCATCTGCCTGCAATATGCAGATGATACCATCCTCTTCCTAGATAAAAACCTACAACATGCCTCAAACCTTAAAATGGTGTTGAACTGCTTTGAGCAGGTTTCAGGGATGAGAATCAACTATAGTAAAAGTGAGTTGATCCCCATTAACATGGAAAAAGAGGAAACAGCTTGCTTCATTCAAGCACTAGGATGTGCTGAAGGGACTTTCCCTATTAAATACCTGGGGATACCCCTTCACTACGACAAGCTTAGAAGGGAGGACATACAACCCCTTATAGATAAGATCATGAAAAGGATTGCTGGGTGGAGAGGGAAGCTGCTCTCCTACAAAGGCAGGCTTGTGCTCATTCAAGCATGTCTGGCTAGCATCCCCATTTACCTTCTTTCTTTTTTCAAATTCCCTAAGTGGGCCATAGAGATGATCAATTCCCAGATGGCTAACTGCCTGTGGAATGATTTTGAAGGGCATGGAAAACTTCACCTTGCTAGTTGGAAGATGATATGTATAAAGAAAGAATTTGGAGGTCTTGGAATTCCAAACCTTCAAGAGGTGAACACCTGCCTTTTAGGATCTTGGGTCAAAAGATTCTATGAAGAAGGAGAGGAACCTTGGAAATCCATTATAGAACAAAAATATTTGTCTGGGAAGCCTAATCTATTTGCTGTTAACCCTACTCAAAACTCTTCTAGGTTTTGGAAAGGATTCCAATCCATCATCCGAAACCTGAAGTTTGGATTTAGATGGAAAGTAGGTAACGGTGAGAGGATTAGATTCTGGGAAGATATTTGGTTTGGGACTTCCCCCCTAGCTACCCAATTTTGACCTATTTACTTAGTCTGTAATGAGCAAACTAGAACTATTAAAGAGGTCTGGGATGGGGAAACTCTCAGGCTGACTTTCAGAAGGAACTTTGATGATAAACTCATGGAGCAATGGCACCACCTGGTTGAATGTGCCAGAAGCATTGCTCTCTGTGAGGACATGGATTCACTGATATGGCAGCTTGAAAGCAAAGGGGTATACTCCTCAAGCTCTTTGTATCATGTGATCAATTTCCGTGGAGTGCAACCAGTTTTCATCCTTGCGGTGTGGAAACTTTATGTGCCCCTGAAGATTCACGTTTTCTTATGGCTTTTCTCGTATAACAAACTGATGACCAGAGACAACCTGAGGAAAAGGCACATCATTAAACCTCTGGATTGCGTCTTCTGCTCTGATCAAGAAACTAACACCCACTTGTTTTTGAATGCATCGTAGCAAAAAACATTTGGTCGTTTGTGGTTGACCACTTTCAGGTCCGAATAGGGATAGAATATGAATCTGTAGCCAGATTTTGGGTATCTAACAAGAAGAATTCTGCTCTAAACATAGTTTCTTCGGCTGTCCTCTGGTGTTTGTGGAAGTATAGGAACTCTATCATCTTTAAAAACACCGTTTGGACATCGATTTTGCAGGTTTGGAGGCTGATCCTTAGAACCCTCAAGTCCTCAAGTTCTGGGCGATCTTGGCATCAGAAAATGGCAAGGCTTGTCTGGAGATTTTCCTGACAGCGCTAACAGCTTTCTTGCTACAACCGCTGAGAATAACGAGTGGCTGATGCTGGGAGGTTGTACGAAGGATGGGGTTGTGAATCAGTGGGGCAGGCTGAAGATCTCTGAAGATGACTGGCGTTTCCATTCCCCAAAGAAGCAGAGGGACCTGAAGAGCAAAAACTTGCTGAGTAGCCCAGTCTTGACTCTTGTCTGCTGGTCTTCTCAAGCAGCTTCAGTGCCACCTTTCAAGTTCAGAAAGGCTGCGGAGATGGAAGCGGACACAAACCTGGAGATTTCAGTCTGATTTGTGTTACTCTAGTTTCGGGCCTGCGTGCCGCCTGATCTTTTCAAAGATCTGTATTTCCGGTTTTCCTTTTACTCGTAGCGCCGTTTTAGGCTGAACTGCTCCTCTAAGTGAGCTGTTGTATAACTGGAGATCGCGTTTTTGGTTTCATGCTGAGTAATGGAACCGGGGAGGGGAACCTCCCTGTTCATCTAAAAAAACGTCTGCAACATCCTCGCCGTCCGCCTCATGGGCCTCGACGCCCAGGTCCTACTCCAGCTCTGATGCGATCCTGCACCTCCACCTCTCGCCGAGGCCGCTGCCCAGGCCCTCCTGCTCCACCTCCGGTGCCAGACTCCACCTCCACCTCTCGGCTTCTGTCGGCCTCGGGGACAACCACGCGCAGCGTCCGCGCTGGGGAGTCCCCTCGTGCGCAGCTTCAAGGCTGCAGCGACGTCGCCGGCTTGCCCTGCCTCCCCTTCCACTGCGTCGCTGGTGGCCGCGTTGTCGACGACAGCTAGTGTGTCGCCGGCCGCCCGTGCCACTCCGGACGGTGCATGGTCGGCTAACGCGTGGCCGGTTCCGGATGCTGCGTGCCAGCTATTGTGTCAGCGGATGGCCCTGCCACGCCGGCTACCGCGTCGGCGGCTGCCCCTGCCTCGCTTGCTGCGGCTACCGTGTCGGCGGCTCCGTATGCTATGAAGGACAATCAAAAGCATGTGTGGCCACTCAAGAATCAAGATCGTAATTGCCTAGGTCCTACTTGCTCCACGTGTACCCAGTTATAGTTCAAGATCAAGAATTCTCGTCGATGTAGGCCCCAATAAAGTACTCATACATCGACTAAGTGTTTAGTAGAAATTGTCTCTTGCATGCAAATGTTAGACCATTTCTACTAATTAAACACTTAGTGAAAATAGACACTCTACTCGATAGACAACAAGTGTTCCCCTAATGTCCAACAGTGTTCCAAAATATATTTTTATCCAAACCAATCTACAATCCTACTAACAACACATGTGTTTGATTTATCAAGCTCAATGATGGCCCTTCTGCCACTCAAGATATTTAGGAAACCGGGGACCCAAATTACAATAAGAGAATGGTGTATAATACAAGTTGAGCGGAGGAACCCAATGTGAATCGGTAACGATGTTCAAAGGTATGACATAACTCGTTGAGTTTTATATTCATAAAACCAAAAAATTGATCTTCAGATGTCACATTGCTAAAGTTGTTCTTTCTGAGGCTTACGTAAGTCAAATTCTAGGATGCCAATGTCCACATGTACCAAATCACTCAATTGGTTGCCATACATGTAAAGTTCGTTTAAGATAGTTAGGTTTTACAAAAAAATGTAATGCCATGACAGTGATATTGGTATCCATCAAACTCAACTCTTGCAAATTCTTCCAAGAAGAGTTGGGTACTCTGTCTACCACCTCGGCGAGTTCTGCCACACGTGACCATCGATCAAGCGTCATGGGGAACACTGGCTCCATGAAGTCGAGGTTGTGTAGCAGCACTAGAGGCGCCATGTGGCGTGCTCCTAGGAGGCCTAGCACTAGGGTTCGATGCAAGAAGTTGTCCTACATCTTGGCGAGCTCTTCGACCATCGTTCAGTTGTGAGGGGGCCGTGGAGCAAGTACAAGACCAGGATTCCTCCCAAAGGTTTTAAGAATTACTAGCAAAAGGGCCCGTGCATTGCAACGGGAGAAAAAAAAAATCATAATCCACAATGTCGATGACCACATTTTGTCCACACTTCATCGCATGCTTTTGAAAATTTGTTCATAAATGCAAGAAAGTGTTTCATTTTTTAATATATTCACAAATTGAAGCAGTTTTCACATTTTTGAAAAAATATCGTGGTTGTCAAAAAACTTGGTAATTCAAAGAATTATTCTGAATTTGAAGAAACCCTTTTTTAAAAACGCACTATAATATTCCGGTCCACCCGGGCAGTTAATTCTTCAAAATTCACGTGGGTATATAGTCACAAAGACTCACAAGCATTACTGTATAACTACATACCTTCGATCATTCGTGAACATTTTTACAAATTTGGGAATACTTTAAAAAATTGTGAACATATTTTACAATTTACAAACATTTTCATAAAATTGTGAACAATATTTATATTGTGAATGGTTTTTAAGCATTTTCTTTTGAATCGGCAAACAATTCTAGAATAGACAAAACTTTTTTCGAAATTGGTGGATTGCTTATTAAATCCATGAACATTTTTTAAAATGCATGAACATTTTCTGACTTTGTAAGCATTTTATGGATCAATAACTCTTTTGTAATTCATGAACTGTTTTCTAATTTTTAGGACATTTTCTAAAATGTACGAACATTTTTAGAATTAGTAAACATTTTGTTCAATTTCATTAATAATTTTTAATACATGGACTTTTTTCAAAATCATGGACTCGAACATTTGTATTGAATATGTGATCATTTTTTTTTAAATCCCGATCATTTTTTGAATTCACAAACATTTTATATTTTCCTGAACATTTTATCGCAAAATTCTCAGTTTCTCTACATTTCATTTTTTAAGCTCCAAATTATTTCAAGTAGGAAAAAAAGAACGGAACAGGAAAAATAAATACAAAAATGAAAATTAAAAAACAGGCGCCCGCACATGGGCTGGCCCAAACAGGCGCGCTGTGTCTTCTCCAGCATGTGGAGCGCAATATAGGAGGTCCCTATGTTTGGGCCGGCCCAGACCGGGGATTTCCTGCAAAACGCTTTTTGTCGAGAGCAAGTAGTTGACGAGCGCTCCTTCGGGAGCCTCACAACAATCAGCACCGCTTGGCGCGCTCTCAGCCGTTCGTCACATGTCGCGTTCTGGGCGCTCCCTCCGAATTTATTTTTTTTAATATTTCCGCACCCGTTTTCGGCTTTTTAAACAGTTTTTTGGGGGATTTTTCGACGTTTTGGTTTTCCACCGGTCTTCCTTAGCTTTTGGATAAAAAAACTACACGAAAAAACATCTTTTTTTTCTTTTATCTTTCACGAGAGTCACGGTTTTGCTTCCGCGAGAGTCAAGGCCGTGCTTCTCGGAACGGAAAAAGAACGTGTTTTCCGTTTTTTTTTCTTTCGCGAGAGTCAAGGTTTCGCTTCCACGAGAGGCACAGTTGTGCTTTCATGAGAGTCGCGCCCGTGCCTCTCAGAAACGGAAAAAAACGCGTTTTCTGTTTTTTTTTCTTTTGCGAGAGTCGCGGTTTTTCTTTCGCGAGAGGTACGGTTGTGCTTTCGCGAGAGCACGGCCGTGCCTCGGAAACGGAAAAAACGCGTCTTCTGTTGTTTTTTTTCCTTTCACGAGAGTTACGGTTTTGCTTCCGCGAGAGGCATGGTTGTGCTTTCGCGAGAAGCATGGCTGTGCCTCCTCGGAAACGGAAAGAATGCGTTTTTTTTCTTTCGCGAGAGTCACGGTTTTGCTTCCGCGAGAGGCACGGTTATGTTTTCATGAGAGGCAAGGGCGCGCCTCTTTCGGAATGGGAAAAAAACCCGTGCTTTTGGTTCGGTTTTTTCGCCTGGTTTTTTTCGTCCGTTTTTTTGTGAAAAAAAAGTTTGTCAAAACCTATTATCATGTGATCTAGTTTTGAAGATCTTGACGCGAGGAATCCAAGGGTGAAAATTGTTCGAGATTTGGACACACGGTTTAAGAGATAAAACGTTTTGAATAAATAGATATACGAAAAAAGGAAAACTCTCCGGTTGCGATAAGTGACGCACAAGCAGCGCGCCACTTGTCGCAACCTGGGATGGTTGGAGTGATCTTTGCAATAAGTACCCCTCAACTAGCGATTTCACTTTTTGTCACTTATAGGTGGCATTGGTGGGTAATATTTTGCAACTTTAGGGGTAATTTTAATGGCGTACCACCGGAAGCAATAGTCCCTTTATTATTAAGGGTAGATGTGTGACGACGATGGTCCACCCTAATTGGCGGTGGTGGGAATTCTAGCCCGGCGCATGTAGTTATTGTGATCGCGAATAAGTTGTAGTGATAACACATGATTGACTCTGATTTGGTGGTGCTTCTTGAATACCCGGTCTCGAGCTTCAGGGTGAAAACTATAGGTCTGGCCCGAGTGGGTTATACTTGACAATGAGGATGTTTTTGCATCGTTAACTTCTTGAAGGCATTACTCGGATATGCTCAGATTTGTTCTTCAGGGCTTCAGGGTGAAAACCTAGAATCTGGCATCTGGTGGTTGGACCCGGCGACGATAGTGGTTGAGCGTCGTTGCCTTCCTAAAGATGTTGATGCTGAAGAACAACATTGTTCTTTTGGTGTTAAGAGAAGATTGGTGCGTATATGAGCATTGTTGTAATTTGTTGATCATTGTTTTGATTGCTTTGGAGTTTTTCTTTTGTCAGTTAAGCATAGATTTGCTCTTGTATGACTTTGTCATTTGCCGTTGTCGACATGTTCTTTTTGGGTGTATGTGTTGGAGTTGGATGTATGCATAATAACTATGCGGAGGCTTTTGGGACGGAGGGATCGAGTACAATTTACTCAAACGGAAAGAATAACATACCAGAAATATGTTACACGCAATCACAGCTCATCCAGTAATAAAACTACTCAAGTTGTAGACTAATTTTCATACAATTTGCTCAAATGGGTAGGATAACATACCATGCAGCAACATCACAAATATCTTACGATGCGGTTACGGATCATCATCTAGTAATCCTACTACTCAAGTTCTAGGTGGCAGATGATAGGCCATATATTACAAGAGACATACCTAACATAGTGCTGGAAAATAACAAGATGCACGTAATCTTCACTTCTTTTCCTTCCGGCCTGCTCCACTTGCTTGACCACACCCTCAGTCAGGTCTGGCTTACTCCTTTGGCTTGTGCACACCCTCACGCCGGCGCACGAGCGCGACTGGCTTGCGCACACCCTCATTCAGGCGTCCGAGCTCGACTGGCTTGCGCCCACCCTCACGCTGGCTGCCGAGCTCCACTGGTACATCAACTCCTGTAGCAGAGGAGAAAGAGAGGAAATATCTATGTCTGCATATGCTTGATAGATACTGTACCATTGAGGGTCATGTGGTCTCGGCTCGACTTGGGTACAGAGAGTCCTGAACAGAAGTTTGTCCACCCGGGAAGCAGCAGAATTGGCATCGGCGAGGGCGATGAGATCGTACAGCTCCTCTTTCTTCTGCTGGATTTGCGGCGAAAGGTATTGTCGGGGGATTTCGTAACGCTGGAAACACAAAAGCGGCATTGAGAATTGACGACTTAATAATCTTGACAAGAGATGTGGTTGACTGTACAGCATATATCAACCTAATTTCCAAGCAAAAGGGAATTCAGTTGTAATGTCCATTTCATAGTAAGAGCTAGCACGCACGCACGCACGCACGCACAATCATGCTAGGCATTTGATCATGTACCAATGGTACAGCAAAATATCAAACTAGCTGGAGGCCAAAAGATGCCGATTTTTATCAACGCATTCATGCTAGGCAGTTGATCATCGACCAACGGCACAGCAAAAGTATAAAACAAGTTGGAGACCAAAAAGAAGTCCTTTTGTTTACCAAAATATCAAGGCACTAATGCTAGGCAGTTGACAATCCAGCAATGGAAATCAATCAAAAAGATGCCTGTGCATCCCTGTGATATATAATAGATGATAGTATGGGGACGAAAAGATGTTGGTTTTTACCAAAATATCAAACCATTCATGATAGGCAGTTGATCATCATCTACCAAATGGTAGAGCAAAATAAAGAACTAGCCAGAGATAAAAAGATGTCAGTTTTACCAAAATATCACCGCATTCATTCATTCTAGGAAGTTTATCATCTACCAACTGAAGTCAATAAAAAAGATGCATGTTTCAAGGGTAGCCGTACGTGCATCCCTGTGATATGATCATAGTAAGTCCTACTACGTATTACTAGTAGATAATACTCCACCAATATAATCAGAGCAACAATCATACGTCGGGCCACAGATCGTGCTAGCCGGAGATGGGACGGAGGCCAAGATACCTGGTGGGTGTGGAGGAGCCGGCGAAGCCCCTCGCCTGGAAGCACCGCCGGACGCAGGATCCTCGTCGCCCCCGCGCGGAGGGAAGCCGCCATCGTCGAAGGCCTGCAAATCAATCGCCCAAGACCCGAGAAATCAAGCCCGGTTGGAGCCTACCGTGCGGATCGGTGGATCGGAACTGCTTAGGGTTAGGGTTCCTCGTTAGATTGCTTTCCGCTGCCGAGAAGAAGAATACATACGGGATTTCTTTTTCTTTTGCCCCCGTGCATTTTGTTAGCTTTTGAGCGGTATACATATTGTAGTATTTGGCCTTCAGCGCACATGGGGATGTAAATGTTCTTATAACTTTGATCGACAAGATTTATTTAATCAACACCGAGGCTTTTGGTTTTTTCCACTATCACCAAGGAGGCTTGAAGCCCTGCCGGTTCTGTTAAAATGAAACCAGTAGTTGCAAACGATCCAGTTAAGGCATCTCCAACGCGGACCCTCAAACCGTCGTAACTTTTTGGACTGAGCGATTCAGACGTGTTTCGTCATTCAACGCGGTTCTGCATCTGTCCATTCCGGACACATATTTCCAACACAGACTCTCAAACCGCCGTAACTTTTCGGACTGAGTGATTCGAATATGTTTTACCATCCACCGCGGTCCTGCATTTGTACGTGCGGCGGTACAGACGCATATTTTCCCACAAATCGGAGACAAACGCTGGGGGTGGATTTGCGGACGTCCGGACCGCTGTTACATCCAAGTTTGACTAACGTGCACCACCAAAAACTCACCCGACTCTCCCGCATTTTTCATCCAATGCACGTGCCTAGAGCACGCAGCGGCCGACATTGATGCCGCGTGATGTGTTCGGACGGGATGGCGGAGCTGACCGACGCGACCTCTCGGGAGCCGCCACTTCAGTGCCGATGCAGATTCCCGAGGAACTAACTCCGGACATTGCGCCGCATTGAATCGGCTAACCATCCATTTGCATGGCCTGACCGAGGCTATATAAGCCGTGCTTCTGTGTCGTCCACATCACACTCACCGGATCGCTCTGCATCTTTGTCCTCACCTCTCCTCTTCCTCTACAACCTCAGCAATGGGCAAGCCATGGGCCTCGGCGCCGTCAGACAGCGGCTCTGGAACGGGCTCTGGAGGGTCGTGGTGACGCCGCCCTAGCACTCCGTGTTCGTCATCCTTATCGGTAGCCGGCTCCTCGGCGAAGGAGGAGACCCGGGCGCACACGGGTGGTCCGGGCACGCATGAATGCAGTCGCATGATTAATTGGGCCAAGGTTCCAAAACTTGTTTCGTACATACATTCATGTCTTAACGTGTTTCACCAACACTTGGCAATTATTTGTTCCCTGGGACAGAGCCATGTCGTCTGGATTTGTTTTCATACATGGAGATCGTGATACATATATAATGTCCATTATTGTTACAAAATGACAATATTAAAACAAACAATTTAGGCTGATGGACGAGCCAACTAAAATCTTGTTTTTCACCAAGCTCTATTCCAACCGAAAATCCATTTTTCTGAAAGTAATCAAAAATAAAAATCACACTTAACCAAAATCAGTTCATACAGCTCATGATCCAAAACAGCCTGCTGGACTGCTTGGCGGCACCTCTGATCAGATCTAAACTTGGTGCAGCCGGCGGTGGTGGTCATCTTCTCTGTCGGAGGTGGCCGGCCAGAGGCTGGGTGGTCGGATCTCGAGATCCGTCATCTAGTTCCGGCTGCGAGTTGGGGAGACAGAGTTGCCGGTGAAAACCGAGCCGACGACAGGCGATGGCAGCATTCTGCGTCGTTAGCTTGATGAAGGCATCGTCGTGTAACTACTGTCGACCCACTCATGCTGCTCCGGGGGAAACCCTAGGATCTTGTTTTCCAGATCGGGTGATAGTGGCACGGCGGTGTCGTTCCTCTTAGGAGCATCGTTTGTGGAGCAGCACTGGAAGTCAAAGGTAGGAGGCGGAGCAGCTTCGTCTTGCACGGAGCTTCGGTGAAGATGTCAAGTCATGCCTGGCCCACAGGTGCTACGCTTTGCCGTGCCTGGTCGGCAGGTGCTACGCATGACAAATCTTCCAGAGATTTCAATCTGTGTCGGCTGGTGGTACTTGGCGGCATGGTGCTGAGGTGTACCGGCGGCGACCGCGACGTGCTCAACAGTTCGCGCGCAGGGAGGTGGTGGCATTGGGCGCCATGATGGCGTGGACGACAACTAGACCGGGCAAGGATGATGCATCAGTACAACTCTAAAGTTGGGGTGGTGGCAGTTGGCGGCGGCGGCCTCTGAGAGTGCGTCGGACCGGTGTGTGCCCCATACCCGGCATGTGGCTTGGTTGGGGCCTCAGGTATTAGATGTTAGGCTTTGCTGCGAGGTATGTGGTATTAGGGCCGGACTATCAGCGTCCCTTCATCAATTAGATAGGAGCTGCGACAGATGTTTAGACGGTGGATTCAGACTTGCTACTGTATTTCTTTGTAAGGTCTTGTGTAAATAATTAAAAAAGTTGCTATATGCATCGCCCTAATGCAGAGGCCGAGAGTCTTCCTCCTTTTCAAAAATAAAATAAAATTCAAAACAGCCATTTAAGAAGAACGTCCTGATTCGGAAATGTGACGTGCCGGAGCACATGAAGGTACTGGACTACTGGTTCGTCCTAACGTCCAGGTGCTCCCTTGGGTGTCCGAGGGACGCATGCTGGTAAAGAAATGGCCTTGCCGTAGGTAACCATGGAACATATGCAGGGTCAGCTTGGCTGTCCATGGACTCCATCTAAACCATTGTCTAGTATCACCACGGCGCATGCTGTTGACGACAGACAGTGACTCATTTCTCAGCCCTGCCCGGGTAACAATGCATACACTGATCAAGCATTCATCCAACAATTCATTTTCATACAATTTACTCGAACAGAAAGGATAACATTCCGTGTCAGCAACACCACAAGTAGCTTACAATGCACTCACATACCATCTAGAAATAATATTACTCAGTTTCTAGACTTGTTTTCGTACAGTTTTCTCAAACTGGAAGGATAACATACTATACCACAAACATCACAAATATCTTCTTAGAGCAACTCTAGCAGACCCCGCATCCCGCCCTGGCCCGCAAAATAACCGCCAAAGTACGGGTCGGGGCGGGAAAACATGCCCGATCAAACCCTGCATCCCGCCCCGGTCCGTAAATATTTTTGCGGGGCGCGGCAAATCTTCTCCCCCAGCCTCTATCTTCACGGGCTGGGAGGCCGACCCGAGCTCAACCCCTATCCGCAGTGAGATTTGGCGAGAGGGACATTCCCGCGCGCCCTTTCCCGCTCCCTCCACCCTCCGCCACCATTGCCCCGCCTCCGCACGCTCCGGTGCTTCCTCCCCGGCCGTCCCTCGCCTCCATGGATGACCCCTGCTGTCCCCGTCACCATCGAGGTCGCGCACGCTCCTTCCCCTCAGGCGGATCTCTTCGCCGGCCATGTTGGCCCCGCCGCCATCGCCCAAGCAAACGCCGTGCCTGCCCGCAAGCGGTAGGGCAATGTGGTCGTTCAGGGCAGGAATCCGGCTGCCCCCGCCGCGATGGCCCGCGCTCCGGGCGCCAACGCGGCAGGGCGATCCCGGCCGGCGGCGGAGAAGGTTGGCAAGGTCGCGGGCGTAAAGCGGAGGAAGATTCCGGCTACAAAGAAGCCACCTTCTTCATCCTCTCACTCCATCCCCCCGCAAGGAGGTTCCCCGGCGATGCCGTTCAACGGTGCCGCTCCCCCCGCAAGCGAGGTGTTCGACAAAATGGCCGGAAGGTATGCGTCTTCGGTCATGGCAATTTCCTTCCATTTTCGCCATTATTCTCGATAGCTCGTGACTTGTTATTGTTCACAATAGTGGTGGTTCTAACAATGCAACTACCGAGTTCGTGAACTTGTTGGACACGAACGCGGTTGACATTGATCAAGCCCCATTCACCGCATTCGACTACAATGAAACGGAGGGCGGCGTGGATGATCATGGTTGTGAGGATGAATTGGAGGAGATCGAAGCGGAAGCGTATGAGCAATCACAAACAAAAACTGGGAAAAGCATAAGATCGAAGAACTACACGATCTTGGAAGATCAAGCTTTGATCAAAGCATGGAGTGCGGTGTCTCTTGATGCATGCACGGATACTTCTCAAACCTCCAAGAGATATTGGCAAAAGATCGAAGATCAATGCTTCCGCACTATGGCAAAGCATCCCAATAGGACTCCACGCACATTTCGGTCGCTTTAAGGGCGTTGGGAGAATATCAAACCAATGTGCGGCTGTTGGGCAGCTTGCTTGGAGCAAGTACGCAATGCACCTCCAAGTGGCACCGTGGAGTCCGACTATGTGAGTTTGTTTTGCCTTTGTTCAAGTTGTGCATCATCATATTTGCATCATGCGAAATGATTGCATCACTTTGTTCACATTTTATAGGACAAGATTGCTCAACATAGATACAAGGACATGGAAGCTTCGGAAGGCAAATTCTTCAAACTAGAGCATTGTTGGGAGTTGCTCCAAAAGTGCAAGAAGTGGAAGTTGATCGACAAAGAGTCCCCGCCAAAGAGAGACTCACTTACAAACATGGATGAAGATGAGGATGATGATGGTCCAAGAAATTTGCACAAGCCCGATGGCGACAAGAAGACCAAGGAGAAGATGAAGAGAGAGCAAGAAGCATCGAGCTTGAGGGAGAAGATTGATGCCATGGTGCAATCAAACGAGTAGATGTTGTTGAAGTCGTTGGAGATCGAGAAAGAGTTGGTCGAGAAGAAGGCAAAGGAGAAGCAAGAAAAGTGGAAATTGCTCAAAGAAGAGGGGCTGCGCAAAGCTGCCATTGAGGAGAGAAGGGCACGCACTGCAGAAAACAAAGCCATGTCCAAGCTGCTCGCCGAAGAGAACAAGATTATGTCAATGAACCGCAATGACATGGACGATCTCACCAGAACATGCCATGATGTGGCAAGGAGAGAAATCTTGAAGAGGAGAATAGTTGCGTCGGCCGGTGCATGCTACAGTTCCGGATATGTTTCCTCCGCTCCATATGATGGCAATGTTGATGATTTCGGTGCGGGAGTTGGAACAAGCGACGGAGGTGGATTCGGTGGTGGCGATGAACTTCAAGATGGAGTCAATGGCGCGGAGTAAAGATTGACCAAGATGGTGCCGGACATGGGCGCAAACTTTTGCAAGGCCCTCTTTTGCATTTGCCGTAATGAACTTGGCTTTTATTTGCGCGTAAAACTGTGTTATGTCGTTTAAATTTCAACTTGTTTGTGAAACCCTATGTCAAATGCGAGATTTGCAGGTTTTTCTGTTTGCGGGTCGTCGCGGTGGTGCCCGAGCAGAACCTGCAGAAGCCGACCCGTAAAAAAAACATATTCCGCGAATATACTTTTGTGCGGGTCTGTTTGAGGGGTCTGCATCTGTGACCGTCTGCACCGGCCCGCAAAAGCGGTTTTGCGCAAACTGCAAACGCGTTTTGCGTGCCGGCGGGATGCGGGGTCTGTTAGTGAACGTAGCAGAAATTTAAAATTTTCCTGCGTGTCACCAAGATCTATCTATGGAGAAACCAGCAACGAGGGGAAAGAGAGTGCATCTACATACCCTTGTAGATCGCTAAGCGGAAGCGTTCAAGTGAACGGGGTTGATGGAGTCGTACTCGTCGTGATCCAAATCACCGATGACCAAGTGTCGAACGTACGGCACCTCCGCGTTCAACACACGTACAGCCCGGTGACGTCTCCCATGCCTTGATCCAGCAAGGAGAGAGGGAGAGGTTGAGGAAGACTCCGTCCAGCAGCAGCACAACGGCGTGGTGGTGGTGGAGGAGCGTGGCAATCCTGCAGGGCTTCGCCAAGCACCGCAAGACAGGGGGAGGGAGAGAGGTAGGGCTGCGCCAAGAGGGAGATCAAATCGTATGTTGGGCAGCCCCAAAACCTCAAGTATATATAGGGGGAGGGGAGGGGCTGCGCCCCCATCTAGGGTTCCCTCCCTAGGGGTGGCGGCAGCCCCAAAACCCATCTAGGGTTGCGGCCAAGGGGGGAGAGGGGGAGGCGCACCAGGGGTGGGCCTTAGGGCCCATCTGCCCTAGGGTTTGCCCCCTTCCCCTCTAGGAGGCGCCTTGGGCCTTGGTGGGGGGGGGGCGCACCAGCCCACCTGGGGCTGGTCCCCTCCCACACTTGGCCCATGCAACCTTCTGGGGCTGGTGGCCCCACTTGGTGGACCCCCGGACACCTCCGGTGGTCCCGGTACACTACCGGTGATGCCCAGAACTCTTCCGGTGGCCAAAACCATACTTCCTATATATAAATCTTTACCTCCGGACCATTCCGGAACTCCTCGTGACGTCCGGGATCTCATCCGGGACTCCGAACAACATTCGGTAACCACATACAAACTTCCTTTATAACCCTAGCGTCATCGAACCTTAAGTGTGTAGACCCTACGGGTTCGGGAACCATGCAGACATGACCGAGACGTTCTCCTGTCAATAACCAACAGCGGGATCTGGATACCCATGTTGGCTCCCACATGTTCCACGATGATCTTATCGGATGAACCACGATGTCAAGGACTTAATCAATCCCGTATACAATTCCCTTTGTCTATCGGTACGATACTTGCCCGAGATTCGATCGTCGGTATCCCGATACCTTGTTCAATCTCGTTACCGGCAAGTCTCTTTACTCGTTCCGTAACACATCATCCCGCGATCAACTCCTTGATCACATTGTGCACATTATGATGATGTCCTACCGAGTGGGCCCAGAGATACCTCTCCGTCACACGGAGTGACAAATCCCAGTCTCGATTCGTGCCAACCCAACAGACACTTTCAGAGATACCTGTAGTGTACCTTTATAGCCACCCAGTTACGTTGTGACGTTTGGCACACCCAAAGCACTCCTACGGTATCCGGGAGTTGCACAATCTCATGGTCTAAGGAAACGATACTTGACATTAGAAAAGCTTTAGCATACGAACTACATGATCTTGTGCTAGGCTTAGGATTGGGTCTTGTCCATCACATCATTCTTCTAATGATGTGATCCCGTTATTAATGACATCCAATGTCAATGGTTAGGAAACCGTAACCATCTATTGATCAATGAGCTAGTCAACCAGAGGCTTACTAGGGACATGGTGTTGTCTATGTATCCACATATGTATCTGAGTTTCCTATCAATACAATTCTAGCATGGATAATAAACGATTATCATGAACAAGGAAATATAATAATAATCAATTTATTATTGCCTCTAGGGCATATTTCCAACAGTCTCCCACTTGCACTAGAGTCAATAATCTAGTTCACATTGATATGTGATTAACACTCAAGGTCACATCCCTATGTGACTAACACCCAAGAGTTCTGGGTTTGATCATGTTATGCTTGTGAGAGAGGTTATAGTCAACGGGTCTGAACCTTTCAGATCCGTGTGTGCTTTACAAATATCTATGCCATCTCCTAGATGCAGTTACCACGCTCTATTTGGAGCTATTCCAAATAACTGTTCTACTATACGAATCCAATTCACTACTCAGAATAATTTGGATTAGTGTCAAAGATTGCATCGGCGTAACCCTTTACGACAAACTCTTTTACCACCTCCATAATCGAGAAAATTCCTTAGTCCACTAGTTACCAAGGATAACCTTGACCGCTGTCCTGTGATCCATTCCTGGATCACTCTTGTACCCCTTGACTGACTCATGGCAAGGCACATTTCAGATGCGGTACACATCATAGCATACTGTAGAGCCTATGTCTTAAGCATAGGGAACGACCTTCGTCCTTTCTCTCTCTTCTGCCGTGGTCAGGTCTTGAGTCTTACTCAATACTCACACGTGTAATACAGCCAAGAACTCCTTCTTTGCTGATCTATTTTGAATTCCTTCAAAATCTTGTCACGGTATGTATTCATTTGGAAGTACTATTAAGCGATTTTGATCTATCCTTATAGATCTTGATGCTCAATGTTTAAGTAGCTTAATCCAGGTTTTCCATTGAAAACACTTTTCAAATAACCCTATATGCTTTCCAGAAATTCTACATCATTTCTGATCAACAATATGTCAACAACATATACTCATCAGAAATTCTATAGTGCTCCCACGCACTATTTGGAAATACAAGTTTCTCATAAACTTTGTATAAACCCAAATCTTTGATCATCTCATCAAAGCGTACATTCCAACTCCGAGATGCTTACTCTAGTCCTTAGAAGGATTGCTGGAGCTTTGCATACTTGTTAGCATCTTTCAGGATGGACAAAATCTTCTGGTTGTATCACATACAACCTTTCCTCAAGAAAATCGTCGAGAAAACAATGTTTTGACATCCTATCTGCAAGATTTCATAAATAATGTAGTACCTGCTAATTCCAACAGACTCTTAGCATCGCTACGAGTGAGAAGGTCTCATCGTAGTCAACTCCTTGAACTTGTCAGGAAACATCTTAACGACAAGTCGAGCTTTCTTAATGGTGACATTTACCATTATTGTCCGTCTTCCTTTTAAAATCCATCTGTACTTAACAGCCTCACGACCATCGAGCCGTTCTGCCAAAGTCTACACTTTGTTTTCATACATGGATCCTCTCTCGGATTTTATGGCCTCGAGCCATTCATCGGAATACGGGCCCACCATCGCTTCTCCATAGCTGGTAGGTTCATTGTTGTCTAGCAACATGACTTCCAAGACAGGATTACGTACCACTCTGAAGTAGTACGCATCCTTGTCATCCTACGAGGTTTGGGAGTGACTTGATTCAAAGTTTCATGATCACTATCATAAGCTTCTACTTCAATTGATGTAGATGCCACAGGAACAACTTCCCGTGCCTTGCTACACACTAGTTGAAGTGACGGTTCAACAACCTCATCAAGTCTCCACCATCCTCCCACTCAATTCTTTCGAGAGAAACTTTTCCTCGAGAAAGGACCCGATTTGAGAAACAACCCCTATTGCTTTCGGATCTGAGACAGGAGGTATACCCAACTGTTTTGGGTGTCCTATGAAGATGCAGTTATCCGCTTTGGGTTCGAGCTTATCAGCCTGAAACTTTTTCATATAAGCGTCGCAGCCCCAAACTTTTAAGAAATGACAGCTTAGGTTTCTCTAAACCATAGTTCATACGGTGTCATCTCATCGGAATTACGTGGTGCCCTATTTAAAGTGAGTGCGGTTGTCTCTAATGCCTAACCCATGAACGAAAGTGGTAATTCGATAAGAGACATCATAGTATGCATCATATCCAATAGGGTGCAGTTATGATGTTCGGACACACCATCACACTATGGTGTTCCAGGCGGTACTAGTCGTGAAACAATTTCCACAATGTCTCAATTGTGTACCAAACTCGCAACTCAGATATTCATCTCTATGATCATATCATAGATATTTTATCCTCTTGTCACGACGATATTCAACTTCATTCTGAAATTACTTGAACCGTTCAATAATTCAAACTTGTGTTTCATCAAGTAAATATGCTCAGTATCTACTCAAATCATCTGTGAAGTAAGAGCATAACGATATCCACTGCGTGCCTCAGCACTCATTGGACTGCACATATCAAAATGTGTCACTTCCAACAAGTTGCTTTCTTGTTCCATTTTACTGAAACCGAAGCTTTCAGTCATCTTGCCCATGTGGTATGATTTGCATGTCTCAAGCGATTCAAAATCAAGTGAGTCCAAATGGTCCATCTGCATGGAGTTTCTTCATGCGTATATACCAATAGACATGGTTCACATGTCTCAATCCTTTAAAAAAAGAGTGAGTCCAAAGATCCATCAACATGGAGCTTCTTCATGCGTTTTATACCAATATGACTTACATGGCAGTGCCACAAGTAGGTGGTACTATCATTACTATCTTATATCTTTTGGCATGAACATGTGTATCACTATGATCGAGATTCAATAAACCATTAATTTTAGGTGCAAGACCATTGAAGGTATTATTCAAATAAATAGAGTAACCATTATTCTCCTTAAATGAATAACCGTATTGCGATAGACATAATCCAATCATGTCTATGTTCAACGCAAACACCAAATAACAATTATTTAGGTTTAACACCAATCTCGATGGTAGAGGGAGCGTGCGATGCTTGATCATATCAACCTTGGAAGCACTTCCAACACATCTCGTCAGCTCACCTTTAGCTAGTCTCCGTTTATTCCGTAGCTTTTATTTCGAGTTACTAACACTTAGCAATCGAACCGGTATCTAATACCCTGATGCTACTAGGAGTACTAGTAAAGTACACATTCACATAAGGTATATCCAATATACTTCTATTGACAGCCTTCTCATCTACCAAGTATCTAGGGTAATTCTGCTCCAGTGGTTGTTCCCCTTATTACAGAAGCACTCAGTCTCGGGTTTGGGTTCAACCTTGGGTTTCTCCACTAGAGCAGCAGCTGATTTGTCGTTTCATGAAGTATCCCTTCTTGCCCTTTCCCTTCTTGAAACTAGTGGTTTCACTAACCATCAACAATTGATGCTCCTTCTTGATTTCTACTTTCGCGGTGTCAAACATCGCGAATATTTCAAGGATCATCATATCTATCCCTGATATGTTATAGTTCATTACGAAGCTCTAGCAGCTTGGTGGCAATGACTTTGGAGAAACATCACTATCTTATCTGGAAGATCAACTCCCACTCGATTCAAGTGATTGTTGTACTCAGACAATCTGAGCACAAGCTCAACAATTGAGCTTTTCTCCTTTAGTTTGCAGGCCAAGAAAATCGTCGGAGGTCTTATACCTCTTGATGTGGGCACGAGCCTAAAATCCCAATTTCAGCCCTCGAAACATCTCATATGTTCCGCGATATTTCAAAAATGTCTTCGGTGCCTCAATTCTAAACCATTTATCATTTCCGAACTATCATGTAGTCATCAAAACGTGTATGTTAGATATTCGCAACATCCACAGACCACGTTCGAGGTCCAGCGCACCGAGCGGTGCATTAAGGACACAAGCCTTCTACTGTCCGCATAATTGCTACTATCAACTTTCAACTATATTTTCTCTAGGAACATATCTAAAACAATAGAACTAAAGCGCGAGCTTACGACATAATTTGCAAAGATCTTTTGACTATGTTCAGGATAATTAAGTTCATCTTATGAACTCCCACTCAGATAGACATCCCTCTAGTTATCTAAGTGATTACATGATCCGAGTCAACTAGGCCGTGTTCGATCATCACGTGAGACGGACTAGTCAACATCAGTGAACATCTTCATGTTGATCGTATCTGCCATACGACTCATGCTCGACCTTTCAGTCTTCTGTGTTCCGAGGCCATGTCTGTACATGCTAGGCTCGTCAAGTCAACCTAAGTGTTTGCATGTGTTCCGAGGCCATGTCTGTACATGCTAGACTCGTCAACACCCGTTGTATGTGAACGTAAGAATCTATCACACCCGATCATCACGTGGTGCTTCGAAACGACGAACTTTCGCAACGGTGCACAGTTAGGGGGGACACTTTCTTGAAATTTTAATGAGGGATCATCTTATTTACTACCGTCGTTCTAAGCAAATAAGATGCAAAAACATGATAAACATCACATGCAATCAAATAGTGACATGATATGGCCATCATCACTTTGCTCCTTTTGATCTCCATCTTCGGGGCTCCATGATCATCATCATCACCGGCATGACACCATGATCTTCATCATCATGATCTCCGTGAAGTTGTCTCGTCAACTATTACTTCTACTACTATGGCTAACGGTTAGCAATAAAGTAAAGTAATTACATGACGTTTATGTTGACACGCAGGTCATAAATAAATTAAAGACAACTCCTATGGCTCCTGTCGGTTGTCATACTCATCGACATGCAAGTCGTGATTCCTATTACAAGAACATGATCATCTCATACATCACATATATCATACATCACATCCTTTGGCCATATCACATCACATGGCATACCCTGCAAAAACAAGTTAGACGTCCTCTAATGGTTGTTTGCATGTTTTACGTGGCTGCTATGGGTTTCAAGCAAGAACGTTTCTTACCTACGCAAAACCACAACGTGATATGCCAATTGCTATTTACCCTTCATAAGGACCCTTTTCATCGAATCCGATCCGACTAAAGTAGGAGAGACAGACACCCGCCAGCCACCTTATGCAACTAGTGCATGTCAGTCGGTGGAACCGGTCTCACGTAAGAGTACGTGTAAGGTTGGTCCGGGCCACTTCATCCCACAATGCCGCCAAATCAAGATAAGACTAGTAACGGCAAGTAAATTGACAATATCGACGCCCACAACTTCTTTGTGTTCTACTCGTGCATAGAATCTACGCAATAGACCTAGCTCTGATACCACTGTTAGTGAACGTAGCAGAAATTTAAAATTTTCCTACGTGTCACCAAGATCTATCTATGGAGAAACCAGCAACGAGGGGAAAGAGAGTGCATCTACATACCCTTGTAGATCGCTAAGCGGAAGTGTTCAAGTGAAAGGGGTTGATGGAGTCGTACTCGTCATGATCCAAATCACTGATGACCAAGTGCCGAACGGACGGCACCTCCGCGTTCAACACACGTACAGCCCGGTGACGTCTCCCATGCCTTGATCCAGCAAGGAGAGAGGGAGAGGTTGAGGAAGACTCCGTCCAGCAGCAGCACAACGGCGTGGTGGTGGTGGAGGAGCGTGGCAATCCTGCAGGGCTTCGCCAAGCACCGCAAGAGAGGAGGAGGGAGAGATGTAGGGCTGCGCCAAGAGGGAGATCAAATCGTATGTTGGGCAGCCCCAAAACCTCAAGTATATATAGGGGGAGGGGAGGGGCTGCGCCCCCATCTAGGGTTCCCTCCCTAGGGGTGGCGGCAGCCCCAAAACCCATCTAGGGTTGCGGCCAAGGGGGGAGAGGGGGAGGCGCACCAGGGGTGGGCCTTAGGGCCCATCTGCCCTAGGGTTTTCCCCCTTCCCCTATAGGAGGCGCCTTGGGCCTTGGTGGGGGGGCGCACCAGCCCACCTGGGGCTGGTCCCCTCCCACACTTGGCCCACGCAATCTTCTGGGGCTGGTGGCCCCACTTGGTGGACCGCCGGACACCTCCGGTGGTCCCAGTACACTACCGGTGATGCCCAGAACTTTTCCGGTGGCCAAAACCATACTTTCTATATATAAATCTTTACCTCCGGACCATTCCGGAACTCCTCGTGACGTCCGGGATCTCATCCGGGACTCCGAACAACATTCGGTAACCACATACAAACTTCCTTTATAACCCTAGCGTCATCGAACCTTAAGTGTGTAGACCCTACGGGTTCGGGAACCATGCAGACATGACCGAGACGTTCTCCTGTCAATAACCAACAGCGGGATCTGGATACCCATGTTGGCTCCCACATGTTCCACGATGATCTCATCGGATGAACCACGATGTCAAGGACTTAATCAATCCCGTATACAATTCCCTTTGTCTATCGGTACGATACTTGCCCGAGATTCGATCGTCGGTATCCCGATACCTTGTTCAATCTCGTTACCGGCAAGTCTCTTTACTTGTTCCGTAACACATCATCCCGCAATCAACTCCTTGATCACATTGTGCACATTATGATGATGTCCTACCGAGTGGGCCCAGAGATACCTCTCCGTCACACGGAGTGACAAATCCCAGTCTCGATTCGTGCCAACCCAACAGACACTTTCAGAGATACCTGTAGTGTACCTTTATAGCCACCCAGTTACGTTGTGACGTTTGGCACACCCAAAGCACTCCTACGGTATCCGGGAGTTGCACAATCTCATGGTCTTAGGAAACGATACTTGACATTAGAAAAGCTTTAGCATACGAACTACATGATCTTGTGCTAGGCTTAGGATTGGGTCTTGTCCATCACATCATTCTTCTAATGATGTGATCCCGTTATCAATGACATCCAATGTCAATGGTTAGGAAACCGTAACCATCTATTGATCAACGAGCTAGTTAACTAGAGGCTTACTAGGGACATGGTGTTGTCTATGTATCCACACATGTATCTGAGTTTCCTATCAATACAATTCTAGCATGGATAATAAACGATTATCATGAACAAGGAAATATAATAATAATCAATTTATTATTGCCTCTAGGGCATATTTCCAACAGGGTCTGCTAAAGTTGCTCTTACAATGCTATCACGGAGATCATCCGGTAATAATACTACTCAAGTTCTAGGTGGCAGATCATAAGACATAAATTTCAACATACATACATATAGTGCTGCAAAAGAAGTATAGAACTGATATCCATCTTGCTTCTCCATCAAACAAGATGTCTTCAAGCAATTTGCTTATGCAGATTTTCTTGCTTTAATTTGCACTGCCCCAGAAGTGGCAACAGGGCATTATCCATCTTGCTTGCGCAGTCTCTCTTGTATCATTGGCAGACTCTGAATAGTAACAAGATATCCTTCCCTTCGTACTTGACTACTTTAGGAAGGGCAGCGAAGCAAACAAAATTGAACGCGCAACTAAAAAAAAAACGTCAACGCACCGTTGAATGCCAGAGTCTTGTTTCTAGTTAACTTGCGCCTACATGTAGATGTGCGCTAACTACTCCCTCTGTATCAAAATATAAGACGAGTGTTAAAAAACATCTTATATTTTGATACTATAACAGTGTAGTTAGCAGAGGAAAACACAAATGTTAACGCACACATGTGTGACACGAAGCAACATGGCCCAAACTCTTCATTACAATTCATTTTGCCATGTCAAAACAAATGACATCAACGGAAATCTTTTTGGTTTTCGGCTTAAAAATGTTTTATCTTTTAATTAAAAAATTTAATTTAAAATTCGTTTTTATCATTAAATCCGTCTTGACGAGGTCTTCAAAACCAGATCTTATATTGATATGTTTTGGCGAAAAGAAATTGGCCAAAAGTTGCCATGATGTTTACACTGTAGTTGACATAATGTTACACTAAAGTTGCCATGTGGCAATTTTAGTTCATAGAGCATGGCAATATTAGTATTTTGACCATGAAAATTATTTTTTGTATGAACCATGGTAATTTTAAATGCATGTATCATGACAATTTTAGTTTACGGTTCATGTCAAGTCTAGTTTCTTAATTCCCCGTTTTATAATATGTCAAAATTTTACTTTTAAATGTAGAAGAAAATAGTTGAAACATGTCATGACAACTTCAGTGTAAACACTATGGCAATTCATGTGCAATAGACATGTCAACTTTTAACCCAAAAAAAGTCGTCGAAACATATTGAAATGCGATCTAGTTTCGAAGATCTCGCCATGATGCATTTAATGGTGAAAACGGATCTTCAATCAGATTTTTTTATTTAAGAGATAAAACATTTTAATAACTGGAAATCCAGAAAGATTCCCACATGCATGCATGCGGTGATGTGGCACAATTTATGTGTTATAGGGCGTGTGGGCATGTATCGCTCCCACCACACGTGTGAGCGTTACGAGCGTCCGAGGAAAAATATAACAAATATCTATGTCTGCATATGGTTGATATTGTATCATTGAGGGTCATTAGATCTAGGCTCGACTTGTGTACAGAGCTTCTTGAGAAGAAGCCTGTCTGGCCGGGAAGCCACAGAGTTGGCCGATGAGATCGTACAGCTCCTCCTTCGTCTGCTTGATTAGAGCATCTCTAGCCGTTGGCCCCTCAGGACACATATAAATTGCCCTTTGGGGGCAAGCTGGCGATACAATCAGCGTTGGGGGCGGTTTTGCGCCCAGTCGTCGCCCTCAGGCGTCGAAATTGGCCCACTTTTCGGTCCACTTTCGGCGAATAAAGGGCCCATATGGACGAGAATAGGCCCATATTCGGCGTGGTTCGCCATGGCTCGGCGTTGAATTATGAACATAAATATATTTTTATCACATAATTCATCACAGAAAAATCAAATAGTACAACAACAAATAGTTCAATACAAATTATATAGTTCAACAAATAAAAACTCATATTTCATCACATGTCGCGCCCGGCGTCGCCCTTGAGCCTCCATAGGTGCTCCACCAGATCATGTTGCAGCTGATGATGCACCTGTGGGTCTAGGATCTCCTGACGCATACTGAGGTAGGCAGTCCAGGTTGCCGGTAGCTGATGATCAACTTCGGCTAGAGGGTCTTGCCTGTAGTATGGTTCAGTGTCAAACACTGGGTCTTCTTACTCGCTTTCGATGATCATGTTGTGCAAGATGACACAGCAAGTCATGATCTCCCACACTTGATCTTTCGACCAGGTCTGAGCGGGGTACCGGACAACAGCAAATCGAGATTGGAGCACACCAAATGCCCGCTCGACATCCTTCCTGCAAGCCTCCTGAATCTTCGCAAACCAGGCATTCTTGCCTCGTGGCACAGGGTTTGAGATGGTCTTCACAAATGTGGACCATCTCGGATAGATGCCATCAGCTAGATATAGTACCCCTTGTTGTAGTGCCGCCCATTGATCTCAAAGTTCACCGGAGGAGAATGACCTTCAACAAGCTTGGCAAAGACAGGAGAGCACTGCAGCACGTTGATGTTATTGTGAGTTCCTGGCATACCAAAGAAGGAGTGCCAAATCCAGAGGTCCTGTGTGGCCACCGCCTCAAGTACCACAATGCAACCGCCTTTGGCGCCTTTGTACATCCCCTGCCAAGCAAATGGGCAATTCTTTCATTTCCAATGCATGTAGTCGATGCTTCCAAGCATCCCAGGAAATCCTCTTGCTGCATTCTGTGCTAGGATCCGAGCAGTGTCTTCCGCATTGGGTGTTCTCAAGTATTGCGGTCTAAACACTGCCACCACTGCCCGACATAACTTGTAGAAACACTCTATGCTGGTGGACTCGGCCATGCGCCCATAGTCGTCGAGTGAATCACCGGGAGCTCCGTATGCAAGCATCCTCATCGTTGTCGTGCACTTCTGGATCGAGGTGAATCCAAATTTGCCGGTGCAATCCATCTTGCACTTGAAGTAGTTGTCGAACTCCCGGATGGAATTCACAATCCCGAGGAAGAGCTTTCGGCTCATCCGATAACGGCGCCGAAATGTTTTGTCGCCGTGAAGTGGAGCATCGGCGAAGTAGTAGGAGTAGAGCATGCAGTAGCCTTCGAGATGATGCCTGTTCTTTGCTTTCACCCGCCCCGGCGCCGAGCCACCTCGCCGCGGCTTTTCATTGCTCGCCAGCAGCTGGGCGAGGGGCGGCGAGCACCATGAGATGCTCTTCTTCCTGGACGTCGGCCTCGGCTTCCTCCTCCAGCAGCGCGGTGAGCGCTTCCTCATCATCCGAGTCCATCACCGAGGCAAGCAAATCACCGAACACCTTGCGCCCGGTGGGCGTGTACCCGCCGCTAAACTGCCCCTCCGCAACCGGAAACGCCCAACTGCTGTTGGAGGGGCTGTCGCGGCGAACCTCTGCTATTTTTCCGGCGGGGAATGGCTATCTAGCGGTGAAGGGCGGCGGGCGGCGCCGGGATATAGCTAGTGGCGGCCGAGAGCGCGGGGGTGGGAGGCGAGTCGGGGAAGAAAATCTTGACTTTTCACCTGACGGTGTGGGCCAGCCGCGCTTTTCCCTTGCGCTGGAGCCCCCGATCGCCCCCCAGTGCGCCGGGTTCGGCCTGTGACCGCCGGGCGAAAAAAAGGACCAAACCGGCGCTTTTCGGCGTCCTGGAGGCACGACTGGGACTTTTTTTGGCGCCGGCGCCGAAAAAGTGGCCACTGTTGGGGACGCGGCTGGAGATGCTCTTGGACATGTGCGCTGGTATCCTTCATCCAAGGTACGGCGGGATGCTGATTGCTGGAAACACAGACGAGCACCAGTGAGAATTGATGACTAAATAATATTGACAAGAGATGTAGTAGTATACGTGTTACATGGTCTATCACCTGGTACATCAACCCATTCATGTTAGGTTGATCATCTTTTTTTTGGAAAAACTTCTAATCTATTCATCTTCGATCATGGTAGTACAACGAACACTAGAAATAATAAAAATTACATTCAGATCCGTAGACCACCTAGCGACGACTACAAGCACTGAAGCGAGCCGAAGGCGCGCCGCTGTCATCGCCCCTCCCTCGCCGGAGCCAGATAAACCTTGTTGTAGTAGACAGTCGGGAAGTCGTCGTGCTAAGACCCCGTAGAACCAACGCACCAGAACAGCAACCGCCGCAGATGAAGAGTGTAGATCAAAATGATCCAACCTGAAAACACACGAACGAAGACGAACGACGAACAGATCCGAGAAAATCCACCAAAGACAGATCCGCCGGAGACACAACTCCACACGCCCACCGACGATGCAAGATGCATCACCGGAACGGGGGCTAGGCGAGGAGACCTTTATTCCATCTTCAGGGAGCCGCCACCGTCTCGCCTTCCTGAGCAGGACACAAACCCTAACAAAGCTCAAAAAAAGATCTAAAAACGAAGCCCTCCCACCGGCAAGGGAGATCCACTCCGTCTCCATGGCCATAGGGCCACCGGAGACGGGATGGACCGGCGCCGGCGCCGGCGGGAGGTAGAAAGCTAGGGTTCTTGGAGGCGGCGGCTAGGTGCTAATATCATGTTAGGTTGATCATCTACCCAAAAATAACAATCTACCAAAGCTACAGTAAAATATGTCTAGTCTTATGGTTGTCAGCCCTAGAGGAGTCCGGAAGTCCACCAAAGATACCACCATGTCGCAAGGGTCGGCATGGGATGAGGGAAGGCGCCTTGGCCTTATTGGGCTAGGCGCACAAGTCCCTCAAGGCCCATGTAGTTGGGAAAGGTGGAAAATCCACCCGTGTGTGGAATGGAGGGAATTGGACTAGGAGTCCAATTCCTCCTCCTTGGTGTGCCAGCCCTAGGGCTTGGACAGCTGGCTACCACGCCCCTCCACCTATATATAGAGGGGAAGGGGCGCCCCAAGAAGACACACAAGCCCTTGCCCCCCTGACTCTTTCTCTCTCTCTCTCTCTCTCTCTCGTTACTTCGTAACTCCTCCAACTTCGTTGTTTTAGTAGCGTGCGGCGTAGCCCTGCCAGAATCACTCCATCATCATCACCGTCACGCCGTCGTGATGCCGGCGATCCCATCTACTTCTCCTCCTCGCTTGCTGGATCAAGGAGGAGGAGACGTCATCGAGCTATACGTGTGCTGAACGCGGAGGTGCCTTCCATTCGGTACTTCATCGGTTTGGATCGCGATTGGATCGTGACGAGTACAACTACATCAACCGTGTGCTATACTCTTCCGCTTAACAGTGTACGACGGTACGTAGACACACTCTCCCCTCTCGTTGCTATGCTTCTCCTAGATAGATCTTGGGTGTTGGTAGGATTTTTTTTTCATGCTTCGTTCTCCATCAGAAGTCTCATTATTACAAATGGAATGTGACCAGAAAGTTTGTTCGATCTTCATCATAGCATAACCAAACCATGCATGTATTTACTAAACCATATAGGTAACTCTCCAGTGAATTCTTGTTGAGTTAGATTGAGGAAAATAAGACTTGGAGATTGACTTATGAACTAAGAAAATCCACTTGAAAAGTCGTCGCATAGAAGATTATTAGTAATCATAAAATCGAAAGAACTTGCGGAATTGACTCTAGAACAATTTTTGCTAGATGGTTTCTGTTCTTTCAATACTTCTCCGCCACAATCAAGAATTTTCTTTCAAAGCAGGTTGTTCGAAAGATCCAGGAACACTAATTTTCACAGTTTTGAAATATTCTCAGTAGTAGAATTGGAAATTAGAAATGCAAATCATACATATGGAGGTTATAAATTTGACACAAACACATTTAAAGAGTTTCTGGATCTGTCCAATATCCCAATTGTTCTTGGTAACTTGGGAATCAAACCGGTCAGTAGATTTGACTGCATTAAAAGTTTACACAGTGACATGAACTCCAGATTGAGTGGTGATATATGGAATATATGACAAAGGTGGAGTCTTGGCGTATTTCGATCGATCAGTCATACAGGCCTGAGTTAGACATCAAATAGCTTCGATTTGCAGTTTCCGTAGGACACCTTATATGTATCAAAATCGATATCAAAAGCAAAAAGATGAAAAATGTACAACCCAATTTCACAATTCGATAGAAGCCCAAAGAGATGCATATATGGTACCCAAATAAGAATGGTAACTCACCTCTAAGTTGGTTCAAAGAAATGTCCATATTGAGTGCTAATTCCTCGACCACACTACGTCCACAACAATGCCCAGACCGGTGAGAACCACCTCCGCCATACGGCTCCATGCATTTGCTGGAATCCCCCACATGCAGGTCCAAATCAAACACGTGTGGGATCCTGATCCTGGCCCTGAGTAGAGAGTTATCTTGGTGGGGAATGGCATTTTCATGGTGCACCAAACCTGCCTAAACTGGTATATGGATGATCTTGACAGGGACCAGAGAATACAGGCTACCGATTTCAGGGATTGAAGATGAGGGTTTGATTCCAGTTGGGTTCAAGGTTTTCTTCAGACTTTACTCATACAGAATTCATGCAAGATTGGAAAAGGCAAAGCAAAACTAAATGTTCAATTTAACACTACACAATGTAGTTTTCATCCAGGAATCAACACAAACAAATGTTGGGCGCAGCTGCAAGACATCTCATCTTAACCTTCTTCTCTTCACCTATATTGTGTTATGACTTATGAGAGGTCATCAGAAAACTTGGAATAAGAAAGAACTGCCAAAATTAGAGATGCACCCCAAGATCTATAGGAGAGGAGGTGATCGCACAACATTTTTTGTAAACAAACCTGGTTTAGTTTTAGCCAGCTCTACAAATCAGCTAAAAAATCCGCATGATTTCATAGAAAATTTGAAACGAAAGCTCATTCAGTATAGGCTACATGTCGGTGGAACAAGGGGTCTCCAAACCGCTCCATCCAAACAAAACTATCATACAGCAAGTAGGAAACATGGTATTCTGAAACTGTGAGAGCAACAATATTTAGAGCAGATGCTAGAGGAGATATGGTTTGCTAGCTGAGCGAGAAAGCGACCAAACATAGACATTTCAGCATTCAACTTGTTGCAGTTACGTACCAAGTACTTGACTGCCTGAGAAGGGAAACAAACCAAGATTGCTAGGTGCACGAGGTTCTGACACAACATAACATAAAACCATCTCAATATGCAGATCTTATGATACTTGCATATATTAACTGATGAGTGGACGAGGGACAAGGCAACCATGCGTCAAAACGGACGGACGCTTGCAGATTGCACAAATTTAAACTACCGTAGATGACATATGGGGTCTTGGCCACACCACAACTCCAATAATTGATGTTGCAAGCAAAGTGGTTAAACTGCCCGAGTGCTCCTTTAGCAGGTTGTCAGCAAGTATCTGAGCTGCCTTCCCTTGATAAGGACAGAGGAACAACTCCACCTCTTCGGTTGGCTTCACTAACCCTACTCTCTCATCAGCAGTATACGACTCAATGGCCTGCACAAGAATAAGATGTGGTTAGCAAATCAGGAGCTCCCTGACCGTGCTAAGCTTTGAACCAAGGGCATGTAATTGAGAAATGACAACATTAGTTTTCAGGATACTAAGGAGGAACCTTTAAGAGATGATGCCGACCACTCTCAGTAGATCCCTCCTTCCAACACAACTCAGTTATCTGTAAAACAAGTAACATATACTAAATGGAATAAATAAAAAATAAAACAATTTTTTCACGAGCAAAACTCAAGAAAGCCAGAAAATAGGTACAGATTATTAGAAATATTCGACATCTGAATTCAGTGCAATGTGCACATAGCAATCTACTAAAAGACTACATACTAGTTTATTTGTTATTCAAATTCACATAAATATGTGGATGTCACAAAACAACAGTTCTAATTGGCCCACATATCACATGTCACCTTATTACTCTGTCAGTTATGGGCCACCAGTCAGACGATCCCATCATAACTATCCCCATCTTCTCTCCAATTCTCTTTCACATATCCATGCCTACTCATCAAATCTACAAGCCTGGGTTGCGGCTCTCGTCACACTGGCTCCACCCAACCAAATAGCCATAGCAGCCCAAACTCATATTTATCTTCTCCATGGCATGGCAGACTAGGACCATAACCTGGAAATGCAGCGGCATACTCCAGCAGGTGGCAGCGCGAGGAGGTTTCTTGGCTGCTTGGATGCCAAGAGGCAGGACCACATAGTGAGAGAGAAAGGATGGGACTAAGTTGAAGCATAGGAACGGTATTGACAATGGTATTGCATGCAGCAAGGGGGTTGAATGATGAAGGAACTACACGTAGGAGTGTGGGATGTAAAGACAGGGAAATGAGGACGAGATGGGTATTATGCAAAGTACGACAGGGACATACCCAAGTTTGGCTATCATTAATTATGCTACTAGCGAGTTAATAGTACAGAAATTTAGATAGCTAGCTCATAGAGTTTATTACTGTTTAGAGATGGATTAGTCTGATCTCGATCTCTTAGAGAAAAATCTGTTTCCAAATTAGTTGTTCTCAGGCTGCTATATAAAGCTACAGTTTGTATATTCGTAATCAAGTAATGAGACTTGTCTGCGCCTTTTCTTCCCTAAGCCTAAGTCATCTCTCTAATCTATAGTCTCTCCTAATCCCTTACGGCATTTCCCATCCTCTAAGAAGTATTTGCCCCGTAATAATCCTGAGGCTGAGAGGATAAACAGGGCAGCCTTATTGGGTGGAGATGAGAGGATATTGATAGGGGGTGACTTATGGAGACCACAGGAGATAAGTCTTATCTTCGTTATGATACAAAGGTAAGCTTATATAACTGGCTATGATGAATTAACTTGGGAAAAAAATAGCAATCATATGATTCAGAGTCTATAAGGTAGTAGGTCTTATATTTCTATCGATAAAAAACTCTGTCTCTAAGGAATGGCATAGTCTATTTAAAACAAATTGATAGCATGCTAATAACTAAAGTTGGGCACCTGTGGCTGTACCTGTCCCTAACAAAAACGGTACAGTTTCAAGAAGCGGTCATCGTATAAGGAGCATCTGTTTTTCAGTGGCATTTCAGATATTCGATAAATTACCAGTAGCACAGATGTAGTAGCGATGATAAACTGCCATATCGGAAGGAAACAAGATCATGCGTACGTAAACAGTAATGCTTAACATATATATTGTTGCCAGGACTTTCCATTTCCTATGTTTTCTTGTCAAATGTGTTGGAACTAAACACGGCATAACCTCCCGTATACGTGTGCGTATAGGTTTCTTGTTCTTGCATGTATCCGTGTAGGATTTAGTCTCGGAGTAGTATTGCCTAGGCAGCTAGCTTCTACTATATATATGCGTGAACCCTGTAACTTGTACAACCGAAAAGATTGAGGAGCAATAAAGCAAACAGGAACGACAAGTTCCTGCGGCCATCAAACCAGCCTCCTCGCGTACGTGTGTGTTCCCGGCGTAATCAATCGAAGCAAGGATTGATTGGCTGTTGTGCGTGCGTCTTGGAAAAGGTGTGCGTGAGTACTAGTAGATCAAGTCGGATCAAACGTGCTACGTTTGTATGTTGCTTCAGCCGACTTGGGGTGGAATCCAAGACAGCCAATGTTGCTTCGCTTCGTCATCGTTCAACGTCCGTCGTCACCGTCGTCGGAAAGTACTCGGCGTCGGGACTGGGCCAACAAAATGTTTATTGTCCAGGACACTTTGCAGTACCATACTGTTGGTGAGAGCACCCTAACAGTATTATACGAAGATGCTCAAGCTAAGTATGTCAAAGCTCAAAGCAATCTATTCGTTTTGCTAATAAACGATCTATTTGCACCTTCGTTAGCCGAATAAAGGTGGCCTTCAAAAAGGTAAATGGCTCAATATAACACTAATGTACCAGATTTCATGATGTACAAGTATCGAACTATTAACTATCTAACTAAATGATGACTGGGTTAGCAGAGGGAAGATACATTAGTGGACTATCTTTTTAGGGTGCCTTTTCTCATGACCGGCTACAATGGCTTGCTTCTATTGATATGCGTAGGAAACAATTTTTTTGTGTCAAGACTATAAGTTCAATGGTTTATCACAAGAAAATATCCTGAAATTTGCAGTACCTGACAATATTACAACTGCAATGTATGTTGAGAAGAAAAGCACAACTCTGCATGGATAATGACAGAAAAGGATTCCTACCAGTATATAATTTTTTTTGTGAGGGTACAACCCACTCACGCAAAGGTGCCTCCAATATTTTCTTAGTGTGTGTGGGAGTAAATGTGATAGAAACAACTGTTTGCAAGCAAAATGTGCAAGGATGTGCATATACCATATATCAGTAAAAGAAACAACACAGAAATAATAGTTACCATTATAGTATGTTTCCTGGATTCACGAAGCAGTTCAAGCAATTTTTCGAAAACACCGAGGCTCACTCTTTTCTTGATCTCGAGAGAGCCGGGCCACTCATTTGTAGATGGCTTTTCACCGCTACAATAGATAAGCAAGATAACAATGAAATAAGAGTGCTGCCAAAACTCTGGGATGCATACACATGCGATGCTCTCCATAATGAACCGGCGTGTTGTTTGCTAAAAATATAGAAATTACAAATGAAAGTACACCTTGTAGTTAACTGTGTGTCCTTCCTAAAAAAGTGAATTGTGTGTGATTATTATAAGCAAGGTAGATGAAACAAACCTTTTGAAGATAGCAACAACATTTGTGAGTGAAGACCCAGTAATTAAGCTGAATCGTTCCCTCCCACATAATGGCATGCGCCAATGCAGCATCCACCTTTTTAGGGGAGGATTTGACTAACACATCTCCCTTTGGTTCTTCTTCAACGGGTGGAGATGGGGTTCTTAAAGAACAATCTGGTGGAGATGGCACATCGTCAGATCATATTGGAAATCTGATACAGCAGCCTCCTCCATAGTTATGGGGAAATTTACTGAGTTGAGTTTGTCAGATTTGTTACCGTTACGATCATCTTGCGGCAGGGCAGCAATGGGCTGACGGCTAGGTTGTCGTCGTTCTGCAGCAACGATCCGCAGGAAGTCAGAGAATGAGACCATCTTTGGCCCATTCACGCCGTCATACCTTGGTTGCAGCACAAGATCATCTATCTCGTTTGCTAGATCGCTTGATCTGTTACTGTTGCATGTCCCAGCAAAAGGTTTCTGCCCCCCAACCTGGTTGTCGAAATCAGTGCTCAAGGTAGCAGGCAGAGACTCCCCGACTTTGGATCTCACTGACTTGGTTGGCTTCATGGCGCTGCTGCTGCTGCTGCAGATCCAGACACACGCACAGCAAGAGGTGAGAGAGGTCAATCAATCCATGGCGGAAGTGAGTTAACAAGGCGACTGGAGTTGTGGTGGCACGCCATAGGAACGAAGGAACGAACTGGTCGGAGAGGAAGGGTTTGTCGGAGATCTCACCTTGGCGCGGAGGCCGGGGGGCGGTGGCGGCGGAGCGGGTGCTGGGTAGGGCCTGGTGCGGGTGCTGGGTCCGTGGTAGGGCTGGGGGATTGGGTCGCCATGGGATGGGCGGCGGGATGGGGACGAAGGGGGAACGCCGCGCGCACGCGTGAGTGACTAGGCTAGACTACGGTGTTGGGCGGAGATCCTGGGTATAAAAAAGGGCGACTACTACGCATAAATCTGAGTAAAATAAGCCGCCTTCTAAGCCGTAGGATCCGCATGAGCTGGATCACTCGGATATATTCATGTGTTTTTTTTAGGAAAATCTATTCATGTGGGTGCCCAAAAAAAAAGCCCCACGAAGATGCACGCGAAAGGGCTTTCAAACTTGATCCCCTTCGAGGAAGGAATTGGTATAAGAAGGATTTCCCAATCTTAAAGGTAGGTGTGTCGTAATTCCCCTACTATCTCTCATTTGTTATTAGTTGATGACTCGTTGATTCTTATGAGGGCAGATGTTGAAAATGCAACTACGTTGAAAAGAATTCTAGATGATTACTGTTTAGCCTTGGGACAGATGGTGAGTGTAGCAAAGTCATCCATCTTTTATCAGTCCTAATACAAATGCTGATGACAAAGTGGAGGTATGTCAAACACTAGATATCATGACTGAATCCCTCCCAGATAAATACTTGACCCTTCCGTCTACGACCGACTTGACCGAGTTGACTGCTATAAACATCTTAATGAGAGGATTCAGAAAATCATAAATGGATGGAAAGAGAACCCAATCGTTCCTGCGGCGTCCTTCTTCCGGATGAAGTGGTTATCATAGGACTGGACGTCATGGTTCAAACAATCAAAGACAGACTTGCGCAACCGAAAACGACGGTGAAAATGTTCAGCGAAGAGTGCATCCGGGCAAAGTAGTCGGCCATCAGTGTCAAATGGCTGCGCGCCCTGTTGCGATTGAGCACTCGATGACCCTTGTTCGAGCCCTTAAAATTGAGAACATGTTCCTCCACACGCTCCGCGTCTTCATGGACCGCCTGCATCATCGTTGACTCAATGGAGTACTTCTCCTCGTCCAACGAGCCATCGGATGACTCAGCATAGTGCTCGTATATGTACTCCAAATCGGAATCCATTGCTGGAAAGAAGAAGGGAAAAACTGTTTTTAGCTCCGGCGGTTCATCGAACAGTTGCCGAGCATGGTAAGTATAACAGTAGCGGATGGTACCTCGCGGGGCGGTCAGAGGACATGGGTTGAACGAAGACGGAGGAGAAGCAGGGTGGAGCCTCCACCCTGCTGGACCGCTGGAGGTGACGGAAACGTAGAGTTCCGACGTGGGTGTGGCCTGGCGGTAGGGGTGGTGGAGTGGCGGCGAAGGCAAGAGAGAAAGTAGAAAGAAGAGAAAATGGGAAGGATGAAGGCGCGGGGTATTGGAAGGATTTGGGTGGACCGGGGGTGTCGGAGTCCTACGTATCTGATGTCCGGACTCCACATAACACCCCCCCCCCTCCACACACACGCGCGCGCGTGTTTTTCTCCTATTTGCGGGAGAAAACGCGTCCGGACCGCCGCGCGGACGCTACGTCCTGCGTTGGATGGCTTTCACGATCCGGACAGCACAGTATGCGGATGGTTTACGGATCTGCCTTGAAGATGCCGTTACTACTCCCTTATTATCTAGCTCAACCTCCAGCAGCTTCCGCACACCCATCTCTATCGCTAGTTGCACTGCTCTCCTACGGGCTACATCTCCACAGTCTCGGGGTTAGATGTAGCCGGGAAGTAGTGGCATTGAAGTTTTTTTGTGATCGATATCTAATTGGGAGTGTTATCTAGTAGCAGATTCTTTCTAAACAGCAATTATACTGAAAATGATACAATAGATAGACAGATTTTTTTTCACGGGAAATAAAAGGACAGATAGCTCTGCACGAGACAGATAGCTGTTCCTCAAAAAAGGAAGATAAAAAAGGACAGATAGGTCTGCACGACAGTAAATAAGCGTCCCGTCCTTTTAGTCGGCGGAAGGTCGGCGAGCGAGGAACCCTAGCCCTAATCACTTTCGATTAGCAAGGTAGTAGATTCCAACACGGCCGGCCTGATTTCTCGAGGAGTCTTGCAGCTAGCGGTGCGACGATGGCGGCTTCCCTCCGCGCGGCGGGGAGGAGGATCATGCGTCTTCCGGTGGAGGCGCTTCGCCACGCCCAGCAGGTATACCATCTCCGGCCGGCTTGCTATTTTCCCAAGTCTTGCTGTACGTACGTAGACGACATGTCCTGTCCAGATCACTTTCCTGTTATCACTTCTCAATGCTGCTGCTCGTGTGTTTCCAGATTGACAGATCCAGCCGTCTTTGGAAGCAACACCGTGGCTCAGAGTACGGTGCGTCCGTCATCCGGCAGTACAAGGAGCAGCTCTACGATCTCATCGCCGGCGGCCACCCCGACTCGGCGACCTTCTTGCGGAACCGGAGTCTGCTCAAGGATCTCTCTACACAAATCGAGCCTAGACCACATGACCCTCTATGGTACAATTAATATCAACTATACGCAGACATAAACGTTTTCTTCTCTCCATATAATGATTCTTACCTTCTCATCCCACCTACCTCTAGGCGCAAGTTAACAAGAAACAAGAAGGTGGCTCGTTATGCTGCGTGGACGGGTATTGTTCTTATCTATGCGCTCGGTTATCGTGCCTTGGCTTACCGTCCTGAAATAGTAGAGTATGAAGGATATCTTGTTACCGCCGAGAGTCTAGCCATGATACAAGGATATAAGCAGGCTGCTGAGAGAGTGCACAAGCAAGATGTTTATCAGCCTGTTGCTACTGCTGAATAGGAGATGGGTTCAAGATGACATATGCATGCATCTTGTTTTGAAGGAGAAGCAAGACGAATATCAGTTCTTTTCCGGCACCATGTTATATATCCTTTCAGTCTAGAACTTGAGACATGACATGTTACGTATCCTTTCAGTCTAGACCTTGAGTAATATTATACTGGGTGATCTTTGATAGCATTGTAAGATATTTGTGATGTTGCTGCAAGCTATATTATTCTTTACGTTGGATGAATTCACGATCGTATGAATTGTTATCATCGAATCAGCATCGTCATGTGCTCCCGCACGTCACCCTATCTGAACAAGGACGTACTTCCCCAGCTCGAGGGCGAGGATCTAGACCCTGCCATGGGGACTGTCTCATTGTCGTCGCCCTCTGCCCCCAGCCACCTCAACGTCGTCGATCTGGAGTCCCTCACCTTCGTGTTGGAAATATGAGCAATTTACCAAATGATTTTATTAACAGAAATACTAGATAAAACATGACTAGTATAGTAGAGATAAAACAAGTCATATGTTCTGACAGAGAGAAGGTAAATAGCTTCTGCATATATGAACCGTAGGCTAACATATCTATAGCAGACAGTAGAACTAGTTGCATATATGAAGAAGAACCTAACATATGTAGAGCAAGTAGTAGTACAAGAAACTGTGACAGGACATCTAACAGAAAAAAGAACACATACGGGACAGCAGCAGCAGTAGCACTGGACTTGGGGTCGGTGTCCTCGCCAGCCATGTCGTCGAGGAGGTTGTCGACGTCGGGAAAGAAGTCGTCGTTGGGGAAGTAGTCGTCGGAGTCTGGAGCGTCCGTGATGAAGGAGACAGTCAGTAGTCGCGCAGAGCGCTCCCCAAAAACCTTATCACCCTTCTCCCGTACAGGACTCAAAGAGGTGCGGTTTCGGAGGCCTACTGTCCCGACCTGCGGTGCACGCCGCAAGCCGGGATGGGAAAGATCGTAGCGGCAGCGCAGTGCTCAGGAACTTGTGGCGTGAGGGAGGAAGAGGTTCTGGTGCGTCTCTCTGGGAGGAGCGACCTCCCTTTTATAGGCGCACGAGAAGGAGGCGAGAGGCTGCGCCGGGAGCTGAAGGGATCGAGGGAGACGAAACGAAGAGGCAGCAGCCGAAGGGTGCAGCGTTCGTATTCAATATTCACTACAGCAAAACTTTCCAGCTTCCGAGTGGCCTTTCGTATACCCGTAGTGCGTGGCAAAAATTTAGACATCGGCTCGGCTCATTCCCGCAACCCGCAACCCGCATCCCGCGGCGCGGCGCGGCGGGCGGAGGAGGAGGAGCGCGCGTGGATGTCCCTCTTGTTCTCATGCTCGTACAAGTGGGGAGAGAACCTCCCTTATAAGGAGGTCCAACTCCCACTCAACTAGCAATGTGGGACTAAACTTTAGTAGTATCCCTTGCCTTACACAAATGGGCTAAGTGGGCCTCTAGGATTTATTAGGAATTTCTGAAATAGTTATTGGGCTGCCCCAATATAGACTAAATTCCAGCACTTCGTTCGTCTCTTTATGATGCATGTTCGGTTGCCTGGAAGCGGAAAGGACGCAATGGTATTTTGCTTAGGCCCTGTTTGGTTCATAAGTCCTAGGATTTTTTCTAGTCCCAACTAAAAAATCTCTAGTCTCTAAAAAGTCTCTCCCTGAATGTTTCCAGAGACTAAAAAGTCCCTAGTTCCTTCCTAAAGGTTATTAAATGACCATGTTGCCCCTAATATATAGAAAAATAACAATCAAACAACACTATGAGGTGGCGGGCCATTGAATGCATGGAGGGGCATTGTTGGAAAAAAAGCCCCTAAAAAAGGTCGTTCCTTGAGAGTCTTCTTCATTTAGTCCCAAATGCCTAGTTTAGTCCCTAAAAAGTCCCTCTCGTTTGGTAAAAAAGTTTCTAAGAGAGACTTTTCTAGTCCCTACACAAAAAAGTCCCTGAAAACAAACACCCCCTTAGTTCACTTTGTATCAAGCGGAAAGTTATGATAATCCCACAATAATATTTTCTTTAATTACATGAACTAATGAAGGGAACAGCTAGCGGTACCAAATTGTTTTGTGTGCTCATTCGTTGGATCGGAAGCGACAAGGCGGGCCAGAACGAACAACGCATGAGGCGTGTACTTGTAGTCACGTTCATTTCTTTTTAATCTGCATATGCATATAAAATTTTCTGAAGTCAAACTTCATAAAGCTTGATCAACTATATAAGAAAAAATATCAACACTCAGAATATGAAATCAATATCATTAGATGCATCATAAAATTGGTTTTCATACTATATAACTTTTGTATTGTAAATGTTGATGTTTTTAAAGAAAAAGTAGATCAAACTTTTCGTAGTTTGACTTCAAACAAATTTTATAGACAGAGTAAAAAAATAACGGAGGAAGCACGTACGCTGGAGGCGCGTGCACGATCACCCACCACTGCCCATGTGGTGTGCGCGCCGGAGGGAAAGGGGAGACACCCAGGCAACCGATTTGGAGCGGAGCAGGACGAGCGACTGCAGCCCACATTCTGCCGGCGGTAGGTGGAGGAGCTCGCGGCGGGCGCGGGGGAACTTGAACTATTGCCGGTGTACACACGCGAGTGCTCGATGGTGATGCGTAGCGCGTGCTCATCGTTGTTCGGCGCGTCGAAACTAGATCTTCCGTCCTCCTCTTTGAGAAGACCGTCCTAGTCGAAGCGGAGGCGACGAGGAGTAAGGAGAAGACGAGTTCGACTGAGGTTTGACAAGGATTTGTCGGATGGATGGGTTTTTTGTGGGGGCAGCGCGGGCTATAGCAAGCTGAGCCGAGGTGGCGGGCGCGTTCGGGTGCCTCATATCCTCCCCATGTATGTGCCAGATATGGGAGTTGCCAGTTAGTTCGGCGTTTGGGCCCGATTTTTTGAACTCAGTACAAATGCAGGCGATCATATAAAAGCGCATACACTCTGCCCTATGAAGGCAGACACGCACGCGTGTCCCTATGAGCACCTCCGAGAGACTAAGCCGGTATATCGTTTTGAAATTTTACGAAATCATTGTAGGCGCCTCGTAGTCAGTAGGAACGTCTCCTCTCAGTGAACGCGCATCGCTAGAAATCCTGAAATAAATCCAGGATAAATGCGAGCACCAGGACTTGAACCCCGATGGGCTAGAAATACTACTGTCCTCCTAACGTGCAGTTTTGGCCAGATTTGAGGCGTCCGATTTGATGCCGTTTTTGCGTCTGTTCACTCATCGGGCAACCCGTTCGGGCGTTTGGGGCGCAGGTTGGTTTGCAATTTCGGCCGAATTTGAGGTGTCCGGTTTGATGCCGTTTTTGCGTCCGTTTACTCATCGGGCAACCTGTCCGGACGATTGGGCGGATTTTGTTAAGATTTAGTTAATTAGTTTAATTAAAGGGAAATCCCAGCTTTTCCAAACCGATGTGCGGTTTCTCCCCCGATGGGTCACGTCCTAATGTAACGGACGCGTCCTTTTAATCTTGCCTCTTGTAAGCGTTGCGACTGTGCGACGTGTCCCTTCCGGACATATAAATATGTACATCATTGCAGTCAATCAACAGCGATCATTACTGTTCATCGCACTATTTCTTTACACGTTATCACGCACTTCTCTCCAGCGAGAGCGATAGGCCACACAGGAACTCGCCGGAGAAGAAAAATGGTGAGGATGCCGTCCCTCGCCTCCCTTCTCCTTGGTCTTCTCTGGGAAGAAGGTCGCCGCCATTTCCTTGCCGAGCAGCGCCGCCGGTTCGTCCGCCATCGATGGGGCGCACCACCACAAGTATCTGGCCTCGGCGTTAACCGCCGCCAGAACTTCGCTGGTGGACGCCGCCATCACACGGCCGCTGGACGCCGCCGTGATGCCACGCCGGTGAACCGACGCCTGGCCATGCCGGTTGTCCACCGCCAGGGCCTGGATCCAGGGCTTGTCGCCGGACCGAGTGCTCTTCCACCGCTGAACGCCGACATGGGCGTGCCAGGACCTGCAGTTGCCGCCGGCACACGCCTGCCGTCCCCCACGCCGGCAGAAGAGGAGGAACGGGTGATAGTCGTCGATGTACCTGCACGCGGCTACAGTTCGACTCCGACGCGCGTCGCCAGCGCCAGGGGCGATGGCCTCGTCTTCATCCCAACTCCAGGACGCGCCATGGCCACCGCGGGCGCGGTCACCGCTGCCGGAGCAAGTGGCAGCGCCGGTCCAGGGCCTGAGATGGCCACCGCGGGGACAAGCAGCGCCCCATGGGCGTTTGGCCGCTCCCCTGCCCCTCCCGGCGAACAGAGCATCTTCCTCTTCGGGGCAGGAGGGACGCCCGCCACGGACGTCGCTAGCACGAGCGGCGGCGCGGGTCCGCCCGACACCGGCGCGAGCCGCCGTCTTCTCTTCGGGCGCTCCATCGCCGCCGTCGACCGTCGCCCTGGACGCCGTCAGGGCGCCTGGAACCCGGTGTCGCTCGGCCTCGCCAACGGATCCCAGAATGGGGAGGACATCCCTGACTACACCCCCTCGTCGGACGAGGAGGAGGGCTTCATCCCTTCACCGCCGGCGGCTCGCCGGTGAGCGCGCGTCCGGCGCGGCGGCTGGAACGGGGGAGAAAGGCGCCACGTGGAATGGGGATCGGGGCGGTAGGAAAACCCTAACCGCCGATCCATTTTATCCAACGTCTAAAGCGGTGCCGGGCTAGTTGGGCCGAAAGGCTAGACGGGCTTCGGCCTGTGCCCCGTTCTGAGCCGGGAAAAGAAAGAAAAAATGAAAAAAAATGAAAATTACTGTAGCAGTGGGCTGTGCTACTGGTTTGGGTCTACCTGTATGCGACCCAGGACCATTTTTTTTTCGTTTTTCTTTTTCTGTTTAGTTCTTTAACTAGCAGTTTGAAGTTGTGACTAGTTATTTAGTAATTTGTGTAAATTACTATGTTGTATTGTTTAGTAATTAGTGTGTATTACTGTATTGTACAAGTACAATGTATGTCAACGTATATGTTCCGGCAATTTGGCAATTGCTATATGTTGATCAATATACATGCATTGTTTTATTTACAACACAATTAATTTGCTATGAGAGTAAATTAATAAGCATGATGATTGCATGCAGGATATGGCTGACATATCTAAAAAAGAGTTTGCTGAACTTGCCGTCGATGGTTCTAACTATTTGACATGGGCAATGGATGTCAAAATCAATTTGACGGCCAAGGGACTCAATTCCGCTATAACCACACCTGCCCAAGGGACTGCATCCGTAACAGACATAATAAGGTATTCAGCGTTGCACTTCATTCGACATCATCTTCACCCTGACCTAAAGACAGAGTATCTGATGGAGGAGAGCCCTCTGACACTCTGGAACTCCTTAAAGGAGAGGTATGATCAACAAAGGGCGGTGATGTTGCCTGAAGCGCAACGGGAATGGGCACTAGTCCGATTCCAAGACTTTAAGTCTGTAGCTGCATACAATTCTGCTGTTCATAAGATCAACTCCAAGTTGAGATTCTGTAATAGTGCAGTTTCTGATGCTGATCTTATTGAAAAGACGCTTTCTACTTTCCATCCTTCTATGAGGATACTTGCTGAACAGTATCGTCAGCAAAAGTATAAGAAGTATTCTGAGTTGATTTACTCACTGCTTCAGGCAGAGAAGCACAATGAGCTTCTTGAGAAGAACAATTTGGCTCGTCCAACAGGAACGATGCCTCTGCCTGAATCACACTTCAACTCTAAGAATACTCAAAAGTTCAATGGTTCCAAAAAGAACCGTAGGACATTCAATGGAAAGTGGAAGCGTAATGAAAAGCAGAATAAGTATGGCGTCCAAAAGGGAAAAGGTTCTTTCAAGAAGAATGAAAGGGCTAGCAACACCGGTTGCTTCAGGTGTGGTTGTAAGGAACATATTGCAAAGAAGTGTGACACTTCGAAGCATTTGGTGGAATTGTACCAACAGTCACTTGGAAAGGGCAAGAAGGCTCAGGGGAACCAGTATGAAGCACACTTCACTGGAAATGAAGATGGTACCCCTACGGTTGATGGTTCTCGAGATGATTCTCTGAACATGGACAACCAGGAGCAGAATCAGCAAGTGGAAGATCCAATACTAGATGTCGATGACATGCTAGTGGAACTTGGTTCTACTGACATATATGGAGACCAGATTTAGTCTCATTTGTCTAAGTATTGTAATGATGTTATTAGACATATTACATGTGTTGTAAAATAAGTTATGTCCTTAGACATAATGTGTTTGCTATGTCGTGTGACATAGGGCTTGTAATAAGTACAAGACATATATAGTTTGTAATGTATGTACTGATTCTATAAGAGTTTGATTATATACTGAACTTTGTTCTTTTACTCTATAGAACTTCAAGAAATAATACAATGGAGGAGGAAATGTGTTTAGTGGATAGTGGATCTACTAACACGATACTTAGGGAGATGAAGTATTTCCAAACACTCAAGAAGAGTAATGGAAGTGTCATGACAATTGCTGGTCGAGACACGGTAATTGTTGGTTCTGGTCAAGCTACAATTACACTCCCTATGGGTACTAAATTGGTAATCCCGGATGCTCTACTGTATCCAGATTCTACTCGTACCTTGCTGAGTTTTAAGGATATCCGCAAAAATGGTTTCCATGTGGAAACTAATGAAGAGAGTGGGGCTGAATGCCTACTCATAACTCAGCAAAAGGGATATCGAAAGGAAGTCCTTGAGAATTTGCCTTCTCTATCTTCTGGGTTGTATTATACATACATTAAACCAGAGACGCATTTGGCGTACAAGATAGTTTTTCAGAATCTTGATAAGTTCAAGATTTGGCATGGTCGCCTGGGTCATCCTGCTATTGGGATGATGAGAAAAATTGTTGATGGTTCTGTTGGACACAACATAACGGATAGAAAGTTCCCAAAATCATCGGATTTTGTATGCACAGCATGTGCAACTGGAAAATTGATCACAAGGCCATCTTATGTGAAATTAAAGGATGAGCCACTTAATTTCCTTGAACGCATTCAAGGAGACATTTGTGGTCCAATACAACCGTTATCTGGACCATTCAGATATTTCATGGTCCTAATTGATGCATCAACGAGATGGTCAAATGTGTGTCTACTGTCAACAAGGAACCATGCTTTTGCAAAGCTAATTACTCAGATCATTAAATTGAGAGCAAATCATCCTGAGCATAGGATAAAAACCATCAGAATGGATAATGCTGCGGAATTTAGTTCACGAGCATTTAATGATTACTGCCTAGCTTTGGGCATTTTTGTGGAGCACTCAGTACCTTATGTACATACCCAGAATGGTCTTGCGGAATCACTTATCAAGAGGATCAAGTTGATAGCAAGACCGCTCCTGCAGAATAGTAATCTTCCAGCTTCATGTTGGGGTCATGCAGTTTTACATGCTGCAGAATTGATACAAATTCGACCAACTGCATATCATACGGTCTCCCCGTTGCAGTTAGTACGTGGAAACCAGCCAAGTATTTCCCATCTGCGGCAATTCGGTTGCGCGGTATATGTACCGATCTCACCACCGCAGCGTACATCAATGGGCCCTCATAGACGAATGGGGATCTATGTGGGGTACAATTCTCCGTCAATCATTAAGTACCTGGAACCCCTGACAGGGGATTTGTTTACAGCCCGGTACGCTGATTGCATTTTTGATGAGGACAATTTCCCGGCATTAGGGGGAGAGAATAACCACAAAGAATGCCGAGAAATAGATTGGGATGTGAAAGGCATCCAGTCCTTAGATCCACGTACGAATGAATCTGAACTGGAGGTTCAGAAGATTATAAATTTGCAAAATATTGCAAATAATCTGCCAGATGCATTTACTGATTATAAAGGTGTCACAAAATCAAATGTTCCCGCTATGAATGTGCCAGAGAGAGTGGATGTGACCAATAGATCTACTCAGCCACCCAAGAGGGGGAGGAATCTGGACACAAAGGACAAGGCTTTGCAGAAGCGTCTAAGGGGAATGAGGAATCCTCAGAAAGTAAATGCAAGTCAACAAGATGTTGATATTCAACCTAGGGTTGAAGGACACCTGAAGGATGTTGGACATCCAGAACCCAACACGAGTGTGCACACAAATTTTGGTGTTGGGACATCGGGAGACCTTGATCCAATTGTTGAGGGAAATCACGAAGGATCAAAAGGTATTGATGAGATATCCATTAATTATATTGATTCAGGAGAATCATATAATAGAAAGACTATAGTTGTCGACATTTATTTCGCCTCTAGAATTGCAGAAGGCCTTGATTTGGATCGAGAACCTAAGTCCATGGCAGAGTGCATGAAGCGCTCAGACTGGTCCAAATGGAAGGCAGCAATTGAGGACGAATTGCGCTCGCTCATAAAAAGAGGGGTATTCACTGCAGTAATACCCACTCCTCAGCATGTGTTTCCTGTGGGAGCAAAATGGGTTTTCGTTCGTAAGAGGAACGAGAACAATGAGGTGGTGAGATATAACGCGAGGCTTGTAGCACAGGGGTTCACGCAGAGACCCGGCATCGATTATGATGAAACATATTCTCCTGTTATGAGTGGAACAACGTTCCGATATTTAATATCACTGGCAGTGAAAATGAATTTGTCTATCCAACTGATGGATGTTGTGACTGCATATTTATATGGGTCACTGGATTCGGATATTTATATGAAAGTTCCCGAGGGAATGAGGCTTCCGAATCCAAAGGCTAATCGCAACATGTATTGCGTAAAGCTTCAGAAGTCATTATATGGCTTGAAGCAGTCGGGAAGAATGTGGTATAACCGACTGAGTATATTCCTTCTTCAGAAGGGTTACTCAAACAACAGTGATTGCCCATGTGTGTTTATTAAGAAATCTAAGAATGGATTTTGCATTATTTCTGTGTATGTGGATGATCTGAATATCATTGGGACTACACAAGAAATACATGAGGCAAGTAATCATCTTAAGACGGAGTTTGAGATGAAAGATCTGGGTAAGACTAAATTCTGTTTGGGCTTACAACTTGAACATTTTTCTTCAGGAATACTTGTTCATCAGTCTGCTTATATCCAAAAGATTCTTGAGAAATTTAATATGGATAAAGCATATCCATCGAAAACACCAATGGTTGTTAGATCTCTTGATAGAGATAAAGACCCATTTAGACCTAAGGGTGATGATGAAGAGGTATTAGGGCCTGAGTTTCCTTACCTCAGTGCTATTGGAGCACTAATGTATCTAGCAAACTGCACCAGGCCTGATATATCATTTGCAGTAAATTTATTGGCTAGATTCAGTGCATCACCAACAAAGAGGCACTGGGTTGGTGTGAAGAACATTTTCAGATATCTTCAAGGCACCAAAGATCTTGGTTTGTTCTATCGGAAAAATCAAGATAAGACCATGGTGGGATATTGTGATGCTGGATACCTATCGGATCCCCATAATGCCAGATCACAGACTGGTTTTGTCTTCTTGAGTGGAGGTACGGCCTTTTCTTGGAAGTCGACAAAACAAACTCTGGTGGCTACATCCACGAATCATTCTGAAATTATTGCTTTGTTTGAAGCATCATGTGAATGTGCATGGCTTCGCAGAATGATTAACTTTATTGAAAGTTCAAGTGGGATTGGATCATTGGAATCACCCACTATTATCTATGAAGATAATGCTGCATGTATTACACAGATGCAAACAGGTTATATAAAGAGTAATATTACAAAGCATATTTCTCCTAAGTTATTTTATCCCCATGAGTTACAGCAGACCGGGGAGATAAATATTTTGCAAACGAAGTCATGTGATAATCTTGCTGATTTGTTTACAAAATCATTACCAAGTTCTTTATTTGTGAAGTACATCAATGGAATTGGTATGAAACGACTTCGGGATTTGCAAAGTTCAGGGGGAGTGTCTCCCTGAATGATAATCTGTTTGTGATCCTCCGATCTTTGATATTGCACTCTTTTCCTTTATAAGTTTTCCTAAATGGTTTCTTATGGAAGGTTTTTAATGAGGCAATAGTAATGCAGGCATTGTGATATGTCAGTTTCTCCTTATTTTCCCACTGGGTTTTTGGAAGGAGTTTTTGACGGCATATTGTATATATCTCCTCATATTTTTCCTACAGGGTTTTTGGAGGAGACTGATCATGATGATGATGTTGATGGTGATGATGATGTTTACAAGAATAAAGAAAGCAGGGATTAGGGGGAGTGTTAAGATTTAGTTAATTAGTTTAATTAAAGGGAAATCCCAGCTTTTCCAAACCGATGTGCGGTTTCTCCCCCGATGGGTCACGTCCTAATGTAACGGACGCATCCTTTTAATCTTGCCTCTTGTAAGCGTTGCGACTGTGCGACGTGTCCCTTCCGGACATATAAATATGTACATCATTGCAGTCAATCAACAGCGATCATTACTGTTCATCGCACTATTTCTTTACAGATTTGAGGGTCCGGTAGTAGATGCTCTCACAAAAAAGCTCGCGTAGCGGGATTGATTAGGGGCCTGCTTGTTTCATGTCCTCGCCTTTGCGCCTGGTACTAGTGTTGGCCTGACAAGAACAAGATTTCTGTCCTGGTCAGACCTGTGTGCACTTGTCATGTTTGGTTGAGAATCTGGCCTGAAATAAACAATTAAACAATAAAAAAATAGATTCAAAGGCTGATTTGACAGAAAGTGCTAAGAGCATCTACAGCCGGACATAGCAAATATGATCCCTTAAAAACCCGCAGACACGCTATGTCAGTGATCGGGTGTGTCTGCTTTGAGCCCCTGCTTATCCGTCCGCGGATCCACACTCCTCATTTTTCTTCTCATATGTCCGGTTACTTGCACATGATTGCTGGAGATGAAGAGAGAAATAAAAGAAATAAAAAAGGTGGTCCGGGTGGGTTGCGTCCTACGTGGCGGAATGCCTGGGCGCGTCCGTGAGCCCTCATATCCTCTTCATATTTGAGACGGATATGAGGGTTCGCGGACTTCCCGGGCGTATAGAGATGATATGAGGGGTCTAGTTAGGTCATGTTTTTCCTTCTCTCTCCTGTCCGATCACTTATCGGGCACGTCCGTAGTCGTATGAGGGATGGTTTGAGGCGTCTGGCTGTAGATGCCCTAATGAACCTAAAATTGCATTTGCCTGGAGCCAGGCGTCCACTCCCGTCAGCCTGGACGAGGCTAAGCAATTTTCCTGTGAGCTAGAGCCAGGCTAATCTAGCTGAAACGAGCTCAGGCAGGGACGTGTCTGTGAATCCAGGTAGCCAACCAAACAATGTCCAGGTACTTTTTTTACGAGAATTTTTTTGATCAATTCATCTTTAATCATGGCAGTACAACGAACACCAGAAATAACAGAATTACATCCAAATTCATAGACCACCTCGCGACAATTACAAGCACTTAAAGCGAGCCGAAAGCGTGCCGCTGTCATTGCCCCTCCCTCGTCGCAGCTGGGCAAAACATGTTATAGTAGACAGTCAGAAAGTTATCGTGCTAAGGCCCTAAAGGACCAATGCAGCAGAGCAGCAACCGTCACTGATGAAGAGTAAGGATCCAACCTGAAAACACGTGAATATAGATGAACTACGACCAGATCGGAACAAATCCACCAAAGACAGATCCGCCAGAGACACACCTCAACATGTCCATCGATGATGCTAGACACACCATTGGAACGGGGTTAGGCGAGGAGAACTTTTTTTTTATCTTCAGAGAGCTACCGCCGTCTCATCTTTCCGAGTAAGACACAAATCCTAAGAAAATACGAAGAAATAACTGAAAACAGAGTCCTCCCGTCAGCAAGGATGAGACGGACCGACGGTGGCACCGGAGGAAGGCAAGGAAACCCTAGACTTTTCTTTTGGAGTAGGCAGCCCGCTTGGGAAAGAAAATAAAGAAAAGCAATCACCGGCCCAGGTTCCGCTACCATGGTGGTGGATGTCGAGGCACATCTCAGGGATGTCGCAGGCCAGGCGAATTTGTCCAGGATTACAACCAAACTAACACTACATGCGCGCGCGGAAAACACGGCGAGTTTTAATTTAACAAGTTGTTTAGTACTCCGTTTTCGACACTACAAGGAGTAGGTTTTTTTTACGGGAACTTTTTTTTTTGAACTACCGGGAACTTGTTTAATAGCTTGATTATACGTGGGCATGCATAGGTTGATTACGTACGTGCGCGTGCACACAAGCTAGTAAAAGAAGAAGAAGAAAAAGCGACGACGCGCGGAACGTAATCAACCAAGGCGAGCGTGGAACCCTAACCCTAACCGGCAAGGTATTCCCTTACGGTCGTGCCTGGGTCGTCCAACCCGGTACCTCAAGCTTGGTGATTCGCCCTACACCTTTCACCTTTGTTGTTTGCAGGCCTGGAACTATGGCTGCGTCTCTCCGTGCGGCGGCGACCACGAGGATCCCGCGGCCGTCGGTGCTTCGAGGGCAGGGGCTTCGCCGGCTCGTCCACGCCGAGGATGTATGTATCTTCTCTGTCCCATATCCGGCTCGCTATTTTCCTAGTAGGTCCGTGGCGTCCCGACGTCTGGTTGTTGCTTGTTGGTGGAGCTCCTCACCTCTTCTCTGCTCTCTGCCTCTCTCCATACCATTGTACACTACACTAGTGTATCACAGGGAATCAGGGATCCACGGGTATCCTTAAAACAGGCATATGTTTCATTGATTTGATTTCCATTAGTAGCTACAAGATGCATGAATAATCCGTTGATAGTTTGGTAAAATCGGCATAATTTTGTCTCCAACGAGTTTCACGTTTTGCTGTGCCATGGCATTGGTAGATCGATGATCAACTGAATTGCTTGAATGCCCTTGATATTTTGGTAAAATCGACACAGTTTGGTCTCCAACGGGTTCTATAATTTGGTGTCATTGGCAGATATGAGCGATTGCTTAGCATGAATGCCCTTGATATTTTGGGAAAAATCAAGGTCTTTTTGTCTCGCAACTAATTTTATGTCCTGCTATACCATTGGTAGATAATCAACTGCCTAGCATGAAAGTGTCGATATGTCGGTAAAATCGACATATTTTTTTTGTCTCCAACTAGTTTTATGTATTCCAATGCAAGATATAAGGTGTGTTTCCTCTACGTAGACCGCATGCCTTGTGAACATTATTTTACTTATCAATTGATCTCAATGCTGCTTCTGTGTTTCCAGCTTTCCAAATCCACCCTCGCCTTAGACAAGGAACACCGTGGTTCGCTAGTCCAGCGGATGGGGGAGCTGCTGCGTTTGCAGGCTTCTAAATTCACCCACGCCATGAAGGAGGAACACCGTGCGGAGCTAATCCAGCTGAAGAAGGAGCAGCTGTACGAAGTCATGGCCCTTGTCGACGCCGATTCCGCGACCTCCTCGCGGGACAGGAGTCTGCTCAAGTATCTCTCTACCCAAATCGAGCCTAGACCACATGACCCTCAATGGTGCAATATATCAACCACATGGAAACATAGATGTTTTTCTTCTTCTCCTAGTTCATATATACAATAAGTGATTCTTATCGTCTCATCCCACCTACATGTAGGCGCAAGATAACCAGGACCAAGAAGGTGTCCAAGTGGACTGCATTGGCGGGTATTCTTGTTATTAATGCTCTCGGTTATTGTGCCCTGCCTTCCGGTCCTGAAACAGTGAAGTATGACGGATATCTTGTAACCGTTGAGAGTCTTCCCTTGATACGACGATATCAGCACGCTGCTGAGAGAGCGCGTAAGCAAGATGGATATCAGCATGTTGCTACTTCTGTGGGACTGGACAAGCAAGAGGAGATATGAACAAGCAAAAGGGATGAAGATGACTTGCATGCATCTTGTTTGATGGAGAAGCAAGACTGCAGTTCTTTCCCACCTAGAACTTGATGAGACATGGTGTGGTATCCTTTCAGCCTAGAACTTTGAGTAATATTATTATTTGATGATCTGTCATAGCATTTGTAATAATTTTATTACTTTCTGTTTGAGTAAAAAAAGAGTCTATGCATTGTTGGATGGATGCTCGATCAGCGTTATGAATCGTCTTCATCGAACCAGCATTGTCATGTGCTACCGGACGCCACCCAGTCCGAACAAGGAGGTTCTTCCCCAGCTCGAGGGCGTGAGGGTCACCGGAGCCATGATAAACCCTGCCACGAGGATGGTCTCATTGTCGCCGCCCTCCTGCCCTTTGCCACCTCAAAGTCGGCGAGCTAGAATCGCTTGCCTTCTCTGCATGTTTGTCTCTTTATGATGTTTGTTTGGTTGCTAGGAAGCGAAAAGGAGGCAATGATATTTTGGCAGTTCATCTTGGCACTAAACGGAAAAAGTAATATAATCCGACCATGGGGATATAACAACAGTGGCAAAATGCAGATCCAGATTGCAAGCGGAGCCTATCATGACCGAGCGCCAAACCATGCGTGACAGCATCAATCGCCATCTTGAATATAGTTTGTGAATATAGTGTTCCGTGGAAAAGGGAAATACAACCAGCACAAATCTGAACAAGAGCATCAAAGTAAAAGTAAAAGTAAATGGTGATACAATAACAAATACAGTTTGATAAATACTATGAGACAATCAAATTCTTACTAAAAAGAATAAACTAATGGATTTGCTAAAGCACATCTTGATGAGATTTAGTTATAGCGCATCTAAATTCCTGACCACATGATTGTGTTCCGAGATTTGTGCATTTTTTGTCTTGGCCTGCATGATATGTGTGGCGTCATTATGCGCTTCAGAGATATTTTTTGGTTTCGTTTGTAGCTTTGATGGTCCGTTGGCTGAGTGTTTAGAGCAAGCATAATAAGATGATGTAAGCGAGTTGTTAAATATTGTATTATTGCTGAGTCGAAAGAGAGAGAAGAGGAGCGGGCTGTAGACTTACAGTCGGCTGTAGCACAAGCTCCAAGAAGGTTTGTGAGAATGAAATGTGGGTCATATGTTGACAAAGTAGAACTTTCTTATAGCCAACTATTATACGTGTTGGCTCTTACAAAAAAAATTGCGAGGGGTGTTGACTATTACATTGACTATGAATGACATGACAACATGTTATAACCAGCAGCTGGCTATATTATTAACCATGCTCTTAAGGGTCTACGTCGGACGTGTTCTTTTTTTCATCATGCCCTTTTGTGATTTTTTAGGCTGCTGGTTTTTGTGCTGTTTATTCGTGGGTTTCAATTTCTAGGCTTCTCGGTTTGTTTTCCTTTCATTCTTGTAATTTTATAATTGCGCATCTAAATCATCCATGGTCGGATGAAAAGTGTTTCCCGTGTGGTTGACGCATTGATTCTTGTTTTCAAATCTCTGAGTTGTTGGCTGGTGGGTTTTATGTGTTGTCCTGTTTTTTTGGATGTGTGCTTCTTACGTTTATGCGGGCTGTGCACTATGGATGTATGCTGTCCCGATCCAATTGCATGTTCATTCTGAACATGTAATTTGATCAGGCCTATGCCGGTTGCATGTCTATTCTCAATAAGAAACTTGCCCGACTCCTACCCCACTAGTCTGACTTAGTTGCATGTCCATACTCGACATGCAACTTTCCCGATCCAGTTGCATGTCCATACTCGACATGCAACTTTCCCGATCCAGTTGCATGTCCACCAACTCAGCGACCCAGTTGTATGTCCACCATCGACACAAAACTCGCCCCGATCTGATCCAGTTGTATGTCCACCTTCGACAAGCAACCCCCAACTCAGTTGCATGTTCACCCTCGACCTAAAAATCAACCAAACCATTTGCATGTCCACACTTGATATGTAACTAGCCCCGACCTAGTTGCATGTTCACCCTTGACTTGAAACTCAACCGATCTAGTTGCTTGTCCACCCTTGACATGCAACTCACTCTGACCTAGCTGCATGTCTACTCTCAACACACAACTCACCCAACCCAATTGCATGTCCAGCCTTAACCCGAAACTCATACGGACAAGTTGTAAGTCAAACCTCGTCACACAACTCAAGGTTGGCCCTAGATGCATGTCTACCCTTGATTGAAACGCAACCGCCTTAGTTGCATGTCACCCTCGACAAGCAACTCATCCCGGACCAGTTTGCATGTCCACCTTTGATATGTAACGAAACCGACCCAGTTGCATGTACACCCTTGACATGCAAATTGATTATTTATTTTATTTCCTTTTTTATTTCCCTCCACCGTGCAACTTTTTGTATTTGTCAAAAAAAATCACCGCATTTAAAAAGTTCACCAAGGGGTAAGGCCCACGAGGCCTTAGCTCGATGCACCAAGGGGTTGAGGGCAGGTGCCAAACGCCTGGTTCCCTAGCATTGCCCCTTTGGACCAAACGTTGGAGTTCCTGGCATTTCCCGAAATGCTAGGTTCCATGGCGTTTCGTGCTGGAGTCCAGTGAGGACTCTTCCTGGTTGTCCAAACCGCCTTAGGGGAGGCCCCCTCCACAAGTTGTGGCCCCAGGAATCCGCATACACACTACAAGGAATATGTCAACTTGTGACCATCACTATTGGTCACTGAAAGGTCACAAATTTCCATTTGCGACCTTTTTGTGACAAAAAACAGAAGGTCAAAAGCTGGCGGTCGTAAACTGACTATAGCGACCTTCTCTGTGAGAAGGTCGTGGACGTTTACGACCAAAATATTCCTACTGTGGCGTTCTGGTCACTAGCAACCTCCCCAGGCCACGTAGGCATCCAGCGTGGCAAGCTGATGTGGCACAAGATTCAGCCCGGTCCGATTCGGCGTTTTACATGGGCCGAGCCCACTAATTCCAACAGATTTATGTTTTTTTATGGTCAACTAAATGGGCTGAGCCCAATTTTTGCAGGCCTTTTCTTTTTTGGGCCCTTTACTTTTTCTTGTAAATTTCTTTTTTTTGGCCTTTTCATTTTGTTCTTTGCTGGCCTTTTCATTTTGTTTTTATTACTTTTTGGCAGAATTATTATTTTCTCTATTTAAAATAAAATAAACAATTCCACAGCAACATCATTAGTTGGCTGTAGCCTTTTCAGATGCAGTACACAGGAATACAGTTTTGCCCATATATATTGTTAAGAAATTTTCATAATTTTGCTGTCAAAGCAGCATGTACACAGGAATACAATTTTGCTATCAATCAAACGTACATATTCATGACATCGTACATAAAAACCAGCAATAAAAAGATTACAATATGCCATTTGGCTCAGATCTTGCATGCACAGCATCTCACATTCATGTACAGGAGAGGAGGAGGGGCTTGAGTTGTCCTGAAGGATACGCATTCCTGAAGGACACAAAAAGTAGAGGTATTATTTTGGACAATAAGCTCCAAGACAACATTGTAGGCTATTAACGTAAAATAAGTTATTATCAGGTTAAGCCTCCTTAGTTTAGTGATCACCATGAGATAGATAGTAGTACATTTGTTATACAGAGCAGTAGCAATGAAAATAACAGCCAGGTAAGCAGCAGGATAGTGGAACTGAAACATTAGAAGTGAAGAATACCATGCATATTTTGCTTGCGTCTCATCTCATGGGCTTCTACTCTTGCTTTCAGTTCAAGCTGTCCATGCAAGTAAGCAGCAGGTCAGTGACAACAACAGAATAAAGTGATACTGTCCAAGTAATACTAATAATACAGTAAACGCTGAAACACGAAGAGATACTGGTTGTTCTTTAAATAAAAAAATGATTTGTAACGCAGGCTAACAGAAACGCATAGAGCTGACAAGTTTGATGAGCTTCGATATGAAGAGAAGAACAGAGATACTAGGTAATTCAGTGGGTTTGGGCTTGACAACAGGAAGCAGGAACACATCAATTGACGAAAACAAGATGCTGAATTATATTTGGTAGTATATATACTGTGGTATACTATGTTCGTGTCAGGGGCAGCTTTCGTACCAGTGCCTAAAAACATTGTAAACAAGTACAAATATTCTGTTATTACAAGCACAAACGGACTTGGACTGGGCAACAACGATATCAGGGGAAAAGAGTCGAGTTCTTGATTAGTTAAGAAAAGCTCTACTTTCAAGAAACTTTCACATCAGAAAACTAAAGGAAACATGATTACTTCTCAATACTATGGAGTCACACTTTCAAAAAAACTGTCTATGTATATACAAACTTGAGAGATTAGCCGTGCAAAGGTTCAGTGGATCCAACTAAACATGCAGAAAGGCTATCCTTGCCTTTCTTGTACTAGGTAACCTTGTGGAGGGTGTGCTTCTTGCACTCCTTGTTCTTGCAGTAGGTCTTCTTGGTCTTTGGAACGTTCACCTACAAAAATTGTCATACCATATACTTAGCCAACAGGAATAAACAACCAGGAATTTTACAACACACGACAAACAAAAAGAACTTCATAGCTAAACTCATAACCCATGCTTGTTAGTTTAAGATGTGGAGAAGGACGTGCTAGATTCCAAGGGACATGGAAAATTCCCAGTGAATCATCAGGGTCCAAAATGGCAGAGGGCGGAATTTCCAATTTTCAATTATACAAATAATGAAAAGAGAACTCAAGCCAAAGATGTTATGTTGAACTAGAAAAGCACCCAGCTGGCCAAAAAGAGAGTAATATTACATACTCCAAAACAGAACACATCAAGTTAGCTCGCAACGGTGGAACAACAGCCCTACTCCATAGAGAGCTAGGATGTAGGAGGGATACATCATCATGTCACTCGTTGCTTATGGCCTAAGGTTTCAGGAACGCCTCGTACATAAGCTGATTAACTGCAGCTAAATGACAGCATACTGTGCAAACAAACTGTCAGACTATGATCTAACCTTGCAAGCATATAACTAGAATAAACGTGTATACTTGGGACACTGCAAGCAGACGTGGAAACAAGGAAATTACTCTGGAAGCTGCATACGCGGTACGAATCAGATCGGGGAGGAGGAAAAAGCTGAAGCAGCAGCTTCTCCTTGGCCGGGCCCCTTCACGCAAGCAGAGCAGATCGGAGGGAGCAAACTGACTGCATAGACGGCCACACGCACGAATCAGATGCGGAGATGAAGAAGGCCAAAAGAAGAGAAGGGATTCATCGCATACCCTTGCGGACGTTCCTGTTCTTGCTCTTGGAGGAGAAGAGGATGCTGCGGATCCTGAGCTCGGTCGACATGCCCGCCCGCGGGCTAGGGTTTCGGGCGCGAGGAGGGAGGAAGGGATGGATGCATGGATGTGGAAGTGGAAGGAGGAGGGCGCGGTGGCGGTGGCGGTGGCGGTGGGAGGAGGAGGATTCCTCTGCCGCAGCGTGGTCGTGGAGAAGGAGGAGGAAGGTCCATGACGGCGCCGATGCGGGAACGCCGGTGCGGATCTGGTCGTGGCCTGAGAAGGAGAAGGCCGAGTCGATTTGGGGCCTAGTAGGGAGAGCAAGAGGACGGGTGGGGAGGCGAGGGGGCACCGGCGGCGAGGGAGAGGGAGAGTGGGAGGAGGTCACCGGTGGGTTGTGGTTGGTTGGGAAGACAAAGGCGGCGGCGGTGGGTTTCGTTTCGGGGGAGACTGACGGGGTTGAGCTCCGCCGCAGGGAGGTGGCCGAATGGAGATGGAGGTGGCCGACGGGCTCTGACTTGGATTGGATCTGGGAGGGAGAAGGCGGCGGCGGCGAATGGGAGAAGGGGACTAGGGTTTCGTGGGTGAGAGGGATACGGGGTGAGAGAGACGAGGGGGGTGTGCGCTGCCGTTGGATCGGGGCGCATCCGATGGTGCTTAAGGCATGATCCGTGTGAGATGATTTTAGACCAATCAGAACAGAGTATCCTCTTTGATGATGTTAAGACCATTTAAATTGGTCGTAATCGATTGAAAATAAGATTTTGAATCATGTCTGCCATTTGACGACCTAAAAAATTTATAAAAATATAGAAATAAAAAACCTTCGCATTGTGTCACCAAGTGTGACCTACTTTTCAGCAAAAATAACAAACTTTGAATATTGTTAATATCATTAAAAAAAGTGTTCTAAGATATGAGCTTTTTTGTAAGAGACTCATTTTTCGAGTGTCCAAAATGATATTTTTATAAATAACCTAGCAAATATTTTTTGCAAATTTGGAGCACATCAATTTTATAATTCACAACCATAGCATATGTGGAGCACATCAAATACTTTTTTAAGCTTATGTAGTTGTGTTTTTCTATTTGTTTCTCTTGTGTTTTTTGCACAAGGGTGCATTTTGGAATGGCATAGTTCGTTTAAATGATCTCATATTGTGCACAAGCGTGCATATTGGAATGACAAACAATGTTGCCTAAGGAAGTTTTCATTTTCTTTGGACGAAAAAACCATTTTCCATTTTTCGAGTGCCCAAAAGGAGGTTTTTTTGTGAAGGACCTCTCAAATAATTGTTGCAAAATTGGACCAAATCAATTTTATAAAATACTAGGACATATTTAATGCACAATTGACAAAATGGTTGGGTGTAAAAAGTTTTGATCCACCTCTCGTGAAAAAGACAAATTTCCGCCGATTCAGCTGGAAACGGGTCAAGTTTGAACTGTAGCTGCCTCATAATTTGCTATTTATTTTTTAGAAAAATCATTTCTAGGTACATAAGTACCTATTTAATCAGAGAAACACCAAAAAATTCCAAGATTCAACCACTAGCTAGGAACGGTCATTCCCGCCGTTTTGACCGCATTTTGAAACGGGCATAAAAATTCAAAAAAAATCAAAAAATTGGGAAACCTTCGCATTGTGTCATTATATGTGGCCAAGTTCCTAGGAAAAATAACAAACTTGTAATACGGTAATTATTTTAAAAAAGTGTTCTCAGAAATGAGCTATAATGCGTGAAGATTCATGGCTTTCAAGCCAAATCATCAATCTTATGGCCACATTCATGGCATAGTTTGTTCAAATGATCTCATATTGTGCACAAGGGTGCATCTTGGAATGGCAAACAATGTTGCCTAAGGAAGTTTTCATTTTCTTTGGACGAAAAAACCATTTTTCATTTTTCGAGTGCCCGAAAGGAGGTTTTTTTGTGAAGGACCTCCCAAATAATTGTTGCAAAATTGGACCAAATCATTTTTATAAATAACTAGGCCATATTTAATGCAAAATTGACCAAATGGTTGGGTGCAAAAAGTTTTAATCCACCTCTCGTGAAAAAGACAAATTTCCGCCGATTCAGCTGGAAGCGGGTCAAATTTCTACTGCAGCTGCCTCATAGTTTGCTATTTATTTTTTCCAAAAATCATTTCTAGGTGCATAAGGACCTATTTAATCAGAGAAACACCAAAAAAATCCAAGATTCAACCACTAGCTAGGAACGGTCATTCCCGCCGTTTTGACCGCATTTTGAAACGGGCATAAAAAATTCAAAAAAAACAAAAAATTGGGAAACCTTCGCATTGTGTCATCATATGTGGCCAAGTTCCCAGGAAAAATAACAAACTTATAATACGGCAATTATTATAAAAAAGTGTTCTCAGAAACGAGCTATCATGTGTGGAGATCAATGGCTTTCAAGCCAAATGATCAATCTTATGGCCACATCCATGGCATAGTTTGTTCAAATGATCTCATATTGTGCACAAGGGTGCATCTTGGAATTCCAAACAATGTTGCCAAAGGGAGTTTTCATTTTCTTTGCACGGGAAATTCATTTTCCATTTTTCGAGTGCCCGAAATGAAGTTTTTTTGTGAAGGACCTCCCAAATAATTGTTGCAAAATTGGACCAAATCATTTTTGTAAAATACTAGGACATATTTAATTCACAATTGACAAAATGGTTGGGTGCAAAAAGTTTTGATCCACCTCTCTTGAAAAAGACAAATTTCCGCCGATTCAGTTGGAAGCGGGTCAAATTTGAACTGCAGCTGCCTCATAGTTTGCTATTTATTTTTTCCAAAAATCATTTCTAGGTACATAAGGACCTATTTAATCATAAATACATGGTTTGGTAGCGATACGTCAAGGTTTGTACGGCGGCCAAGGGCCCCAACTCTAGAGCGCGTAAACTCGCATGCCCGCCGCGTGGTCATCGCGCGACCGTGACGTTGCCATGTGTTATGCGCGGCCTAGGCATGTCTAGTGGGTTGGGCACTCCCCAGGTTGGTGCTAGGAAGAAAATTACAATATAAGATTCCCACGAGGAGACCGATCGATGCTCAAACATGAATTAGCAGCCAAGTGTTTGATTAGCGGTACGGGAAATGTACATGGCTAATGGGCGTGAGTTTTGGCTGAGGATGATCAGTTACTAAGAAGACCGTGTTCACAAATTTTCAGCTCAAAAGGAGGAGCCTAGGTGGTACTTGCTTTCCAAACCACCACACTGGACATAACTACGAATGTTGAAGCTCGGCTCAAAATAATGAATGTATTGAGCTAGCATTTGGTGGAGGATGGTTATTTGGGCATAGGAAAGCACTGTAGAAAATGGATGCTATTTGGACATGCCAAAGTGGTACTTCCTTCACAAACTGTTACTCTGAACAGAATAGGAAAATGAATATTTTTGAATTATTTTTGAACTAGGCAAGGAAGGTTTTTACATATTTAACGAATATATGACCCAAAGAATTTATGAGAATTTTTTGGGAATTTTGCAAATGACAGAAATATAGGTTGCTTCATAACCTAGGGCAAAAACTGCCACATGGACATGACACATAGGCAAAACTGATGAGGTGGCGCCTAGTCATAGCAACCCACCACAATTTACAAGGCTATGACCATCTATATTGGTCGTTAACAACTAGAAATAAGGCAGCGGACTAGCGCTGTTTGCTTTATGACCATTTCGTGTAAGGAAATTACGACCTTTCTGACCAAAATGGTCGCAATGGTTTAGGGTTTGGAGCCCCCTGAACAGCTTTTGACCAATTGGTCTGAAATGGTCATAAATTTATGACCAATTCTTCGAGGGTCACTGACAGAAGGTCATAAGTTGACATATTTCTTGTAGTGACAAATGGAGTGGCAGGGGTAGACGGTGTCCTGGACTAAGGGGTGCCAACCTTGTTGGCCCACCGTCCATGGGCCGAGCTTATGGCCCACCTACCGCACAAGGGAGGACTCCAGAAGCCTCGATCTTAGACATGACCAAGATGGACTCGCCAAAAAACTTGGCATGTACTTCAAGGACTACTTTGCCTATCGGCATGTTTGTCCCTAGTTCGCAACCGACCATGTGTAACCCTAGGTACCCCCAGTGCCTATATAAACTGAGGGGTTTGGTCCACAGAGGGACGATCACAATTGCTCACCTTAGGGTTAGAACACGACATACGAACTCGAGGTAGATCAAGCCTATACTCGATACATCATCATCAATACAATCAAGAAGGACAGAGGGTTTTACCTCCTTTAGAGGGCCTGAACCTGGGTAAACTATTGTCTCATTCGTCTCCTATTACCCATCGATCTGAGATCCATAGCTCGGGCCCCCCTACCCAAGATCTGCCGGTTTTAGTACCAACATTGGTGTTTTCATTGAGAGCCCCATTGTGTGGTCAAAAGATTTCGATTGAGGTATCAGTTAACGACCAAAGCCTTCATGGTGTGGCTTCCCCGCTTGAATCTCACGTCAGTAGATCGCACCTCCTCTGTCAAGGGTCGGGGTGTGATAAGACAGAGTCAACTCCCGAGCCTCGATCTCTTTCTCCCACCTCGGCCAAAGACCTCTACGTGGAAAAGGATCAAGCGCCTAAGTGCCAGTTAATGGACTACCAAAAGGTCAGCCTGTCGAGAGGAGCCGAGGAGTTGGACGTCAAAGCTAATTCAGCCGGCTCCTCGTTGGCACACCCTTCGAAAGAAAAACTCGCCGGAGCCTCGAGCCAGCGAACAGCTGGGATTGAATTTTTGATCCAACCCACCCCTCACATCAAATATTGCCCGAGTAATTCAAGGCCTCCTGATGTTTGCGATCTAATCTACGTAAAACAGCAGGCTGGTGAGACAGTCCGGCAATTCTGGGAAAGATTCTTGTTCATCAAGAACAAAATACCAGGTTGCTGTTGTGGGAAATATGCCCTAGATGCAACAATATTTGTAATATTCTATTGTCATATTCATAATTAAAGAGTTTATATTCTATGCTATAACTGCTATGATCCTGAAATATGTGGTTCAGTGGAAAACTCATTTGCGCGTGTGAAATGATAAACGGTAAAATAAAAGGTTCCTAGTCTCGCCTCTAAGACTAGTTCAAGTGTTGTTGGTGATCACGTTTTCCGGATCTTAGTATATCGTTAAGTGTAACAATGATTGATATGTCTCCAACGTATCTATAATTTTTTATTGCTCCATGCTATAATAGTATCAATCTTGGATCTTTTATATGCAACTATATCATTTTCTGGGACTAACCAATTAACCCTGCCAGTTGCTATTTTTTTTGCCTATTTTTAGTTTTCTAGGAAATCAGTACCAAACTGAGTCCAAATGCTACAAAACATTTTGACATTTTTTTATAAGAGAGACCCTAGAAGCTTCGTGAGGAGAGTAGACAGCAAGCGAGGAGATGGCAAGGCAACAGGGCACGCCCAGGGGAGTCGCGCCCTATTAGCTTGTGGGCTCCTTGTGGCTCCGTTTGACCTAGTTCCACCTCTGTAAATTCTCTAAAATCGGGAAACCAACAGAGAGCCACCTAAAACACTTTTTCCCACCGCCACAAGTCTATGTTCTTCCGCGATCCCATCTGGAGGCCTTTTCCGGTACTCTGCCAGAGGGGGAATCGATCACGGTGGGCTTCTACATCATTCTTGCTACCCTTCCGATGATGTTTGAGTAGTTCATCACGGACCTACGGGTCCATAGATAGTAGCTAAATTGCTTCTTCTCTCTCTTTGATTTTCAATAAAATGTTCTCCTCGATGTTCTTGGAGCTCTATCCGATGTAATATTCTTTTGTGGTGTGTTTGTTGGGATCCAATGAATTGTGGGTTCATGATCTAAATATTTATGAGAAGTAATGGAGTCTTTTCTAAACTTTATATGTGGACACATGTGTAGTTGAATACTACACATGTCCTTACTTGGAACAGTTCATGCTTCTGACAAGGCTGTTGTGGGCCCTGACCCTGAGGTGTACTTTCAGATACTGCTAACTTGGTGTAGAGTAACTTTTAGCAATGTTGGTGATTTACACAGTGGCGTGCTAGAGAAGACCGGGTATCTTATAGTAGAAACTGCCCATGGCACATTCCGGGTGATGCATACGGCATGTCTTTCTGCTGGTCTGATCCCTACCACTATAAGTGTAGCCCAATTGACGCATACTTGTTGCTAATATTCAATCCAAAGCCAATAATTGCCTTCAAACTTGATCTGTCTAACAAAAATGTAGCTAGCTGAGAATTCCATATGATTTAAGTGTACTTCCAAACCTTTGCAAACCTCACTGATTCTTCCTGGCGAATAACAGGTCCACGAGCAACATCCATAAGGGGAAAAAAGTTTCAAATTCAAAAAATGTTCTCCGAATTGGAAAAAATTATTCATGATTTCAAAAAATGTTCAAGTAATCAAAATAAATGATTTTGAACAAATATTCACGGATTCAAAACTATACATGGATTTTTAGAAAGACGTTCAATAAAATAAACTTAATTAATTACAATAAAAGTTCATCGATTCAAAAAAATTTCATTGATTTAAAAAATCATAATGAATTCATAAAAAATAAAAAATATTTAATGAATTTAATTTTTGTAAAAACAATTGTTGATTCAAAAAATGTTAACTGATTCAAAAAAAGAGGACTTGCAATTTTTAAAAAAAAGTTCTTGAATTTTAGGAAACATGTTCGTGAATTCATAATTGGTGAACATTTTTGGGCCGGCGCGCCACATATCATGAATCAACAATTGTGATAGCTCGGGCATTAAATAGGAATTGTGATCCAGCTATTACTGTTTTCTCTTTATTGGGCCTAGTGATTTGTACAGATACTTACTCGAGTAGTCTTACAGCTTGCATGCCATTTCGATCGCCTAGCTGCTTCAGAACGTCTCAATAGATTTTTCTCTGATCTTTAATCTTTGCCTGCTTTCTGCTTGTTACTTTGCATACTACTTATTTAATATTTTCTTTTAAAATTCACGCACTTTTTGAAAAAAAATGTTTCTATGTCTTTTTTGTGTTATTGTAAGTTTTTTATCTTATCTTTTTCTTTCTTTTCTTATGTTGTTCTCATTTTGTTTTTCATTTCACAAATTTCAAAACACATTCAATTTTTTTTCAAAAAGCCTTTAAATGAATGTTCATATTTTTTAAATCTGTTTCCTTTATCAAAATGAATTTGTTCACAAATTTCATAAACAATACGAATTTTCTAAAATTGTATGGGACGTCAAAAATTGTTCATGATGTTCAAAAGTTTTGTTCACCATATATTAAAATAGTTAATTTTATAAGAATAAAATTTCATCATATATGAAATAATTGATCAGTGTGCATTTTTTAAAACAAATTCACTCTATATAACAAAGTTCATTGTATATTAATAATTTTTTATAATATAGTAAATAATTGATCAATGTAAATTCTCTAGAAAGGTTTACTGTACTTTGATTTTTTTTAGAATATCGAATTAAGATAGTTTTCCGAATAAATATTGGATTTTTTGGGTTTCACAAAATGTTCCTGTTTTTGTAAGAAAACGCGTATCTAGAAGATGTTAAAGCAATTTCAAAAAGTGTGCAAGTTTCCAAAAAAATAGGAATTAAAAATGTTCTAATTACCAAAACTGTTCAGAATTTCGGATTCATAGACATTAAAAAATCAATTTTTTTAAACAAAAGAAGAAGAAAAAAGCTAGCTGGTGCTTTATCGCAGGGGCTTGCTCATCCAGACGGACCAAGCCCATGTACATGCACGGCTCAAGCGACCAATGTGCCGCTCGTCACGTCGAATTGTGTTGACCCAACGCACAGGCGAAACCGTGCAGCGCTTGCAATGGCCCGGCCTATCGTAGCCAGCCGGTATTGGGAACCTTCTTTTGTTTCTTCTTGGGTTTTTTCGTTTTCAGTTTTTTCTTTTTCTTTTTTCTTTTTTATGATTTCTGTTTCTTTTTTTTTCGTTTCTATTTCTGTTTTCAAGTTTTATGCTTTTGTTTCAAGTTCATCTTCCGAGAATTGTTCGAAAATTTCAAAAAATCTTCATATTTTTTATAAGACGTTCCGAACTTCAAAAATGCTGATGTTTTAAAGAATTGTTCATTAATTCAAAAATGTTTTCATCTTTCAAAAGTTGTTTGGGATTTTTTTCAAAAAATTGTCCGGAATATTTTTGTTCAAAATTTCGAAGAAATGTTCTCGGTTTCAGAAGTTGCTCAGATATTTCAAAAAATGTCTCAGTTTCATAAATTGTTCACAAGTTTCAAAAAATGTTCATGTTTTCACATTTGGTTAAGGAGTTTCAAAATATGTTTGCTATTTCAAAATTTATTTAGGAATTTGGATAACTATTCCCGTTTCAAGAAATCTTGATGCTTTTTTATTCTGTTTTTCTAAAAAAAATCTTCACAAATTTGGAAAGTGTTATCGTTTCATAGAACATTCGTTTTTCTGGAAAAAATTGCTTTCAAATTTTTAAAAATAATTCGGATGTGCGCAGCGTGTTGGTACTTTATGATTGACGCTACCATATGGTCAGATACGACTTGTAGCTCAACTGGCAGTAGCACATCGTGTATAGCACTCGAGCATGTGTTTGGATCCCCGCGACATCAGTGTTTTCGCACTACAGTGAGGATTCAATGTCGGTCTCGATCTTTATGGGTCGGCCAAGTCGGAGCGTCACTTGAGCGAAACGGCGACTCTTTGCCGCAAAGAGCGGTGTATATGAGGTCCCCATTCTGACAGGGTCGCATAGGTCGATGGATAGAGGTGTAACGTGTACCCTCTCTAGCACCCCGCTATGTACGAATTTTTAAGCCCAACTTCCACGCGGGGCTCATCTTCGGGTTTTGGAAAGGTTCTAGGACTTTACCAGACTGGCTTTTATTTTTTTCACGTTTCTTCTGATTTAATTTACGTTTCTTGTTTTCATTTTCCTTTTGCATTTTCCTTTTTTCAATTTTTCGTTTATTTTTTTCTTTTTTACCACTTTGTTTTCATTTTTCGAATTAATAAAAAACATTCAACATGACAATTTCTTTTTAATTTTATGAATTTTTTTGGAATTTTGTGAACAGTTTTTAGTTTTGGGTACATATTTCAAATTGTTAACAAAATTGTTTTGAACATTTATTGATATCCAGGAATATTTTTCATATTCATGAAAGTCTTGTGAAGAAATGTAAGCACATTGTTCAAATTATTTACTGATATCAAAGTATATTTATTGATTTCACCAAAGAAAATTGCTTTTGCGAACATTTCTTGATTTCATGAAGTCTTGTTTTAAAGTTCCTACATATTGTTTGAAATTCGTGTGCTAACAATTTCTAATATTGTGAAGATTATTTGTTATATACAACTAATTTTTTGAATATCTTAATATATTTTGATTCTATAATATTTTTTAACATGTGAACTTTTTTTTGTATTTGTGAACACTTTTTGTAATTCACAAGAATTTTCAAAATTTCGAAGCATTTTTCACATTTGGAAACATTTTTAAATTTCAGAACATTTATTTCATGTAAAATGAAATATTTATTTTAGAAAAAATGAAAATGAAATAATAATAAAAATATTAAACAAAAGAAATGACCCACCTGCCCCATCATTGGCCAGCCCAAACCGCACAGGGGGTGCGCGTTTGGAGGTATCCTCCGACCCGCGCGTGGCTTAGGAGGTCCCATTTTGACATATGGACCGGCATGTCATATTCACAACTAAAATTCACTCAAGTGACTAGGAGTGTTTCATATAATCTTTTCGATAGGCTCTGTTGTCTAGTTGTTTCGATTTTTTTTATCCCCGTTCTTTGATTTTTTTTCTGCATCTCTCTTCCTTTTTTGTGCATCATTGGTTTTTTTAAACCACCTCATCTGCCCTACCTCCTATTTATTTGGTAAACAAAATAAGATCCAATTTCTTTATGCTCTAATCAACTAGGATATTTATGCACATGATTGCACGGGCAATTATCTTGTGTTGATCAAAAAACGTGTTGCACCTGTCTTACCTTGTTTGTCGTGTCGTCTCTTGAAAAAACAAGAGGAAGCTGGCCTCACCTACAACTATCTTCATGATTTCCACTCCTTAAAAATCAGATAAAAACTAGCTACAACCACACACGTTTGCTAATAAAAAGTTGTTGCTGTCGGGGCATAAGCTAATGTAGTCATCAATACTTGACATCCAATTTCCTCCTATCCGTATTGGTACACAAAAATTTCATGTCTCGGCATTTTCTCTGGATCACGGTACTAATATTTCGCATGTACGGTAACTCGTTCACCATGTCCTTCCCTTTGGAACCAAAAGGAAACAGACTGAACGTGACACGTTTTACAATAACGACTCATCGCACATGACATAAGTCAAATACGATCATCAATACTTGACATCCATTCCTTCCCTCTACCCTGGCACCACATTATGCATGCCTTAATGTTTGCTCCCAACAACAACACAAGAGTGTTTACACCGTCACATTTTGTCGTCCATCATGTCATTCCCTCTTATGAATCTGAAGGAAAAGGGTGACAACTAGACTCGTTTGCCAATAACAACTCATCACATGTCGTAAGATAATATGACCATCAATACTTGGCATACACATGCTCCTCTCCGTGTTGACAAGACATTCTGCCTTCTCGATAATTCCTCCCAATCACACGACACCAATATTTACACTGGTACATCAACTCTTCCATCATGTCATCCCCTCTGAAATCAGAAGGAAACCGGTCGTTGGCAACAAAAACTAATTACAAAAAGCGCAACATTTAATAAAGCCAAAAATATTTTACATCAATTTCTTCTATCTACACTGGCATGTCATCGCCTCATCAGCCCATCTCGATACTTCTCCCAATTCAGACGACATGAGTGTTTACATAAACACGAATACATTACCTCGCCCATCATATCCTTCCCTCTGAAATCAAAAGGAAGCATGCGACAACCACTCCCGTTTGCCAACAAGTCATCGAAATGCATGTATGTTAATGTGGCCATCAATATCTGACATCCATTTCCTTCTCTCTATGCTAACATGACATTTTGCTTATGGCAATACTCCCCCCCCCCCCCCCCCCCCCGCTCAGCGCACGGGCGTTCACAGCAACACTGTTAGAGCCCCTCACCCATCATCCCATTTCCTTCAGAAATCGGAAGGAAACCAGCCGTAGCCAGACTAATCACAAACGCGCGCGAGTTAACACGGCCGTCAGTCATGAAACTGATGAACTTTGCATTTTGAAAAGGATGGATTATTTACTAATCGCCGGTGCTGACCCTACTATATTTTTGGTACAGACGTACACAACTACTATTATCGTTCATCGAATTTTCGAAGCAGGATGACTATGACCAATGTGAGCGCGCATCTTATGGACTGGCCCATAGGAAAGAGTGTAGCTTAGAGCTCACGGCATACGGCATATAGACGTGGAGCGATACCCTCCTAAGAAAAATCGGATGAAACAAACCATACCTCGTTCTAGGGGAAAAAATCATTTACCAGCTTTTGACACATTTTATAATATATTATTGAAAGTTTTGTTTACTTTTAAAAATATTGACGACTTTAAAAATATATTACTAGAATAATAGAAACTGTCCACTAACTAAAAGATGTACATAGATTTTAAAAGTGCTCGTGATTTTGTAAATATTCAATTAATTTGAAAAAGACTTGGGAACTTTTTTATAATATGTTCATGAAAATTAGACAATCTTAAAGAATTTTCTAAAATATTCATGTTTTATAAAGTAGAACAAGAAAACCAAAACAGGAGTAAACCAAAAGGAAAAGGACAATGACAAAATAATAAATAAAAATAGAAAACTGAAAGAAATAGACGAACACATGTAAGGAAAATAATAATATAAAACGCAAATAATATTTGGTAGAACTAGTGGACTCTCATGCTCCAAAGTAGGCGTATATGTCAGGTCAGACTTCAAAAAGCCCAACCCGGCCAGCCCAAAATAAATGAAACGTACACTTTTAAATTTTAAATGTTATTTAATATTTTCAAGGGTATATAAATGCATTGACATAGCTATGTTTCCACAAAAATCTATTTTTTAGTTAATTCAATTGTTTTTCTGGCTTCGGGCCATCGATGTGGGCTGTCGATCCCCAAGTCTACTCTGAATCTTCTAACTTGGGCCAGTCCATGACAGTCTCCCTATTTGGTTTATATGGTTTGGGCACTATTCTTTACAGCTATGGTGGTTGTTGCAGGAGCTGGGCTCGCTGAGTGCTAGGATCTTAAAGGCAGTCTACTACTTGGATAGTGATGTAGTTTCAAAGAAAAATCCTGGATAGTGATGTGTTGGAGAGTCACCCATCTGAGGTTTGGCGCGATATTTGTGAAGGTACATCTATACTCAAACACGGACTGGTCAGGAGGATAGGTAATGGCTAGAAAACGAACATCTCGAATACAAATTGGATTCAAAGAGATAATATGATGCATGGCCTTCATCTGAGGTCTGCAAGCATGTAGCACAACTAATTAATCAAATCCAGAGGAGATGGGTCAGGGAAGCCGTGGTGGAGCATATGCAGGCGATGGATGCATGGGAAGTCATTTGGTTGAGCATGTATAACATTTAAGATTCATGGGGCTTGGCAATATGAACGTAGAGGTTGCTTTACGGTCCGGTCTGCATACTGGCTCATAATGGACACCAAAAGGCGTCGGGAGGATTGGTTGTCTCATCATGCTGCTAATTCTGACACAAAATAACAAGAAACAATGGAGTCGCCTTTTGAAATCGTTGATCTCATCAAAACTAAAGAATTTTATTTGGAGGCTTGCAAGTATTTCTATTGCAACAAATCTTTGCGACACCATGGAAATGTGAGGGATAATAGTGTCTACTCCATATGTAATGCACATAAGGTAGGGAAGGATACACGGAAGCATATGCCTTGGTGGAATGTAGCAAGGCCAAGTTTGTTTCTTTCATTGGTGAACAACTGTGGAGCATCTTATTGCTTGCAGGCATTCAGATGCTAGGCGGGTTGATCGAGTTACATAGACTTACTGGGACAGGATATGTTTGTGAAAACTATAGTTACTGGGATATTTGTGTTGGGGAACGTAGCAGAAATTCAAAATTTTCTACGCAACACCAAGATCAATCTATGGAGTAATCTAGCAACGAGAGAAGGATAGTGCATCTACATACCCTTGTAGATCGCTAAGCGGAAGCGTTCAAGTGAACGGGGTTGATGGAGTCGTACTCGTCGTGATCCAAATCACCGATGATCCTAGTGCCGAACGGACGGCACCTCCGCGTTCAACACACGTACAGCCCGGGGACTTCTCCTCCTTCTTGATCCAGCAAGGGGAGAGGAGAAGTTGAGGGAGAGCTCCGTCAGCATGACGGCGTGGTGGTGGTGGAGCTCGTGGTTCTCCGGCAGGGCTTCGCCAAGCACCATGGAGGAGGAGAAGGTAGGAGGAGGAAGGGCTGCGCCAGGGAAGAGGTCACGGCTGCCCTCCCACCCCTCCACTATATATAGGGGCAAGGGGAGAGGGGGAGGCGCCCTAGGGTTTCCCCTAGGGGGCGGCGGCTAGGCAGATTGGATCTCCCTAGGGAAAATCCTAGGGAGACTTGCCCCCCAAGCCAAGCAGGTGGAGGCTTGCTTCCCAAGCCAGGTGGAGGCGCCTCACCTCCCCAAGTAACGTGGGAAAGGGTGTGGGGGCGCACCAACCCTTAGTGGGCTGGTTTGCCCCTTCCCCTTTGGCCCATGAGGCCCTCCAACACTTGCCGGGGCTCCCGAAACACCTTTCGGTCATGCTGGCCATAGCCTGGTACCTCCGGAACACGTCCGGACTCCAATACCCTTCGTCCAATATATCGATCTTCACCGCCGGACCATTCCGGAACTCCTCGTGACGTCCGGTATCTCATCCGGGACTCCGAACTACCTTCGGTAACCACATACTATTTCCCATAACAACTCTAGCGTCACCGAACCTTAAGTGTGTAGACCCTACAGGTTCGGGAACCATGCAGACATGACCGAGACACCTCTCCAGCCAATAACCAATAGCGGGATCTGGATACCCATATTGGCTCCCACATGTTCCACGATGATCTCATCGGATGAACCACGATGTCAAGGATTCAATCAATCCCGTATACAATTCCCTTTGTCTAGCGGTATTGTACTTGCCCGAGATTCGATCGTCGGTATCGTGATACCTTGTTCAATCTCGTTACCGGCAAGTCTCTTTACTCGTTCCGTAACACATCATCCCGTATTCAACTCCTTGATCACATTGTGCACATTATGATGATGTCCTACCGAGTGGGCCCAGAGATACCTCTCCGTCTCACGAAGTGACAAATCCCAGTCTCGATTCGTGCCAACCCAACAGACACTTTCGGAGATACCTGTAGTGTACCTTTATAGTCACCCAGTTATGTTGTGACGTTTGGCACACCCAAAGTATTCCTACGGTATCCGGGAGTTGCACAATCTCATGGTCTAAGGAAATGATACTTGACATTAGAAAAGCTTTAGCATACGAACTACACGATCTTTGTGCTAGGCTTAGGATTGGGTCTTGTCCATCACATCATTCTTCTAATGATGTGATCCCGTTATCAATGACATCCAATGTCCATGGTAAGGAAACCGTAACCATCTATTGATCAACGAGCTAGTTAACTAGAGGCTTACTAGGGACATGGTGTTGTCTATGTATCCACACATGTATCTGAGTTTCCTATCAATACAATTCTAGCATGGATAATAAACGATTTATCATGAACAAGGAAATATAATAATAACCTATTTATTATTGCCTCTAGGGCATATTTCCAACAGTCTCCCACTTGCACTAGAGTCAATAATCTAGTTCACATCGCCATGTGATTAACATTCACAGGTCACATCGCCATGTGACCAACATCCAAAGAGTTTACTAGAGTTCATAATCTAGTTCACATCACTATGTGATTAACACTCAATGAGTTCTGGGTTTGATCATGTTGCTTGTGAGAGAGGTTTTAGTCAACGGGTCTGCAACATTCAGATCCGCATGTACTTCACAAATCTCTACGCTATATTTGGAGCCATTTCAAATAACTGTTCTACTTGGAGCTATTCCAAATTGTTGCTCCATTATACGTATCCGGCATCTCTACTCAAAACTATCCGGATAGGTGTTAAGCTTGCATCGACGTAACTCTTTACGTCGAACTCTTTATCACCTCCATAACCGAGAAACATATCCTTATTCCTCTAAGGATAATCTTGACCGCTATCTGGTGATCTACTCCTAGATCACCTTTGTACCCTCTAGCCAGACATGTGGCAAGGCACATGTCAGGTGTGGTACACAGCATAGCATACTATGGAGCCTATGTCTAAGCATAGGGGACGACCTTCGTCCTTTCTCTCTGTTCTGCAGTGGTCGAGCTTTAAGTCTTAACTTCGTACCTTACAACTCAGGCAAGAACTTCCTTCTTTGACTGATCCATCTTGAACACCTTCAAGATCATGTCAAGGTATGTGCTCATTTGAAAGTACCATTAAGCATTTTGATCTATCCCTATAGATCTTGATGCTCAATGTTTAAGCAGCCTAATCCAGGTTTTCCATTGAAAAACACTTTTCAAATAACCCTATATGCTTTCCAGAAATTCTACATTATTTCTGATCATCAATATGTCAACAACATATACTCATCAGAAATTCTATAGTGCTCCCACTCACTTCTTTGGAAATACAAGTTTCTCATAAACTTTGTATAAACCCAAAATCTTTGATCATCTCACCAAAGTGTACATTCCAACTCCGAGATGCTTACTCCAGTCCTTAGAAGGATAGCTGGAGCTTTGCATACTTATTAGCATCTTTCAGGATCGACAAAATCTTCTGGTTGTATCACATACAACCTTTCCTCAAGAACAAGGAAACAATATTTTGACATCCCATCTGCAAGATTTTATTAATAATGCAATACCTGCTAATTCCAACAGACTCTTAGCATCGCTACGAGTGAGAAAGTCTCATCGTAGTCAACTCCTTGAACTTGTCGGGAAACACCTTAACGACAAGTCAAGCTTTCTCAATGGTGACACTTACCATCATTGTCTGTCTTCCTTTTAAAATCCATATGTGCCCAACAGCCTTACGACCATCAAGTAGTTCTTTCAAAGTCTACACTTTGTTTTCATACATGGATCCTCTCTCGGATTTTATGGCCTCGAGCCATTTTTCGGAATCCGGGCCCACCATCGCTTCTCCATAGCTCATAGGTTCATCTTTGTCCAACAACGTGACCTTTTAAGACAGGGTTACCACTTAGAAGTTGTACACACCCTTGTCAACCTATGAGGTTCGATAGTAACTTGATGTGAAGCTCCATGATCATCATCATTAGCTTTCTCTTCAACTGAGGCAGGGGCCACAAAAACATTTTTCCTGTGCTTGCGCTACTCTCTGCCTGAAGTAAAGGTTCAACAACCTTATCAAGTTCTATCTTCCTCCAACTCAATTCTTTCGAGAGAAACTTTTCCTCGAGAAAGGACCCGATTCTAGAAACAATCCCTATTGCTTTCGGATCTGAATTAGGAGGCATACCCAACTGTTTTGTGTGTCCTATGAAGATGCATTTTATCCGCTTTGGGTTCGAGCTTATCAACCTGAAACTTTTTCACATAAGCGTCGCAGCCCCAAACTTTTAAGAAACGACAACTCAGGTTTCTCCAAACCATAGTTCAAACGGTTTCGTCTCAACGGAATTACGTGGTGCCCTATTAAAGTGAGTGCGGTTGTCTCTAATGCCTAACCCATGAACAATAGTGGTAATTCGATAAGAGACATCATGGTACGCACCATATCCAATAGGTGCAACTATGATGTTCGGACACACCATCACACTATGGTGTTCCAGGCGGTATTAGTTGTGAAACAATTTCCACAGTGCCAAACTCGTAACTCAGATATTCATTTCTATGATCATATCATAGATATTTTATCCTCTTGTCACGACGATATTCAACTTCACTCTGAAATTACTTGAACCATTCAATAATTCAGACTTGTGTTTCATCAAGTAAATATGCTCAGTATCTACTCAAATCATCTGTGAAGTAAGAGCATAACGATATCCACTGCATGCCTCATCACTCATTGGACTGCACACATCAAAATGTGTTACTTCCAACAAGTTGCTTTCTTGTTCCATTTTACTGAAACCGAAGCTTTTAGTCATCTTGCCCATGTGGTATGATCTGCATGTCTCAAGCAATTCAAAATCAAGTGAGTCCAAACGGTCCATCTGCATGGAGTTTCTTCATGCGTATATACCAATAGACATGGTTCACATGTCTCAATCCTTTTCAAAAATGAGTGAGTCCAAAGATCCATCAACATGGAGCTTCTTCATGCGTTTTATACCAATATGACTCACATGGCAGTGCCACAAGTAGGTGGTACTATCATTACTATCTTATATCTTTTGGCATGAACATGTGTATCACTATGATCGAGATTCAATAAACCATTCATTTTAGGTGCAAGACCATTGAAGGTATTATTCAAATAAATAGAGTAACCATTATTCTCCTTAAATGAATAACCGCATTGCGATAGACATAATCCAATCATGTCTATGCTCAACGCAAACACCAAATAACAATTATTTAGGTTTAACACCAATCTCGATGGTAGAGGGAGCATGTGATGCTTGATCATATCAACCTTGGAAACACTTCCAACACATATCGTCAGCTCACCTTTAGCTAGTCTCCGTTTATTCCGTAGCTTTTATTTCGAGTTACTAACACTTAGCAACCGAACCGGTACCTAATACCCTGATGCTACTAGGAGTACTAGTAAAGTACACATTCACATAATGTATATCCAATATACTTCTATCGACAGCCTTCTCATCTACCAAGTATCTAGGGTAATTCTGCTCCAGTGGTTGTTCCCCTTATTATAGAAGCACTCAGTCTCGGGTTTGGGTTTAACCTTGGGTTTCTCCACTAGAGCAGCAACTGATTTGCCGTTTCATGAAGTATCCCTTCTTGCCCTTGCCCTTCTTGAAACTAGTGGTTTCACTAACCATCAACAATTGATGCTCCTTCTTGATTTCTACTTTCGCGGTGTCAAACATCGTGAATATTTCAAAGATCATCATATCTATCCCTGATATGTTATAGTTCATCACGAAGCTCTAGCAGCTTGGTGGCAATGACTTTGGAGAAACATCACTATCTTATCTGGAAGATCAACTCCCACTTGATTCAAGTGATTGTTGTACTCAGACAATTTGAGCACAAGCTCAACGATTGAGCTTTTCTCCCTTAGTTTGCAGGCTAAGAAAATCGTCGGAGGTCTTATACCTCTTGACGTGGGCATGAACCTGAAATCCCAATTTCATCCCTCGAAACATCTCATATGTTCCGCGACATTTCAAAAATGTCTTCGGTGCCTCAATTCTAAGCCATTCAACATTACCGAACTATCACGTAGTTATCTAAACGTGTATGTCCGATGTTCGCAACATCCACAAACGACGTTTGGGGTTCAGCACACTGAGCGGTGCATTAAGGACATAAGCCTTCTACTGTCCGCATAATTGCTACTGTCAACTTTCAACTATATTTTCTCCAGGAACGTATCTAACTAGTAGAACTAAAGCGCGAGCTTACGGCATAATTTGCAAAGATCTTTTGACTATGTTCAGGATAATTAAGTTCATCTTATGAACTCCCACTCAGATAGACATCCCTCTAGTCATCTAAGTGATTACATGATCCGAGTCAACTAGGCCGTGTCCGATCATCACGTGAGACGGACTAGTCATCATCGGTGAACATCTTCATGTTGATCGTATCTACCATACGACTCATGCTCGACCTTTCGGTCTCTTGTGTTCCGAGGCCATGTCTGTACATGCTAGGCTCGTCAAGTCAACCTAAGTGTTTCGCGTGTGTAAATCTGTCTTACACCCGTTGTATGTGAACGTAAGAATCTATCACACCCGATCATCACGTGGTGCTTCGAAATGACGAACTTTCGCAACGGTGCACAGTTAGGGGGAACACTTTCTTGAAATTTTAATGAGGGATCATCTTATTTACTACCGTCGTTCTAAGCAAATAAGATGTATAAACATGATAAACATCACACGCAATCAAATAGTGACATGATATGGCCATCATCACTTTGCTCCTTTCGATCTCCATCTTCGGGGCTCCATGATCATCATCGTCACCGGCATGACACCATGATCTCCATCATCATGATCTCCATCATCGTGTCTTCGTGAAGTTGTCTCGTCAACTATTACTTCTACTACTATGGCTAACGGTTAGCAATAAAGTAAAGTAATTACATGACGTTTATGTTGACACACAGGTCATAAATAAATTAAAGACAACTCCTATGGCTCCTGCCGGTTGTCATACTCATCGACATGCAAGTCGTGATTCCTATTACAAGAACATGATCAATCTCATACATCACATATCATTCATCACATTCTTCTTGGCCATATCACATCACATAGCATACCCTGCAAAAACAAGTTAGACGTCCTCTAATTGTTGTTTGCATGTTTTACGTGGCTGCTATGGGTTTCTAGTAAGAACGTTTCTTACCTACGCAAAACCACAACGTGATATGTCAATTGCTATTTACCCTTCATAAGGACCCTTTTCATCGAATCCGATCCGACTAAAGTGGGAGAGACTGGCACCCGCTAGCCACCTTATGCAACTAGTGCATGTCAGTCGGTGGAACCTGTCTCACGTAAGTGTACGTGTAAGGTCGGTCCGGGCCGCTTCATCCTACAATGCCGTCGAAACAAGATTGACTAGTAACGGTAAGCATATTGAACAAAATCAACGCCCACAACTACTTTGTGTTCTACTCGTGCAAAGAATCTACGCAATAGACCTAGCTCATGGTGCCACTGTTGGGGAACGTAGCAGAAATTCAAAATTTTCTACGCAACACCAAGATCAATCTATGGAGTAATCTAGCAACGAGGGAAGGATAGTGCATCTACATACCCTTGTAGATCGCTAAGCGGAAGCGTTCAAGTGAACGGGGTTGATGGAGTCGTACTCGTCATGCTGGCCATAGCCTGATACCTCCGGAACACGTCCGGACTCCAATACCCTTCGTCCAATATATCGATCTTCACCGCCGGACCATTCCGGAACTCCTCGTGACGTCCGGGATCTCATCCGGGACTCCTAACTACCTTCGGTAACCACATACTATTTCCCATAACAACTCTAGCGTCACCGATCCTTAAGTGTGTAGACCCTACGGGTTCGGGAACCATGCAGACATGACCGAGACACCTCTCCGGCCAATAACCAATAGCGGGATCTGGATACCCATATTGGCTCCCACATGTTCCACGATGATCTCATCGGATGAACCATGATGTCAAGGATTCAATCAATCCCGTATACAATTCCCTTTGTCTAGCGGTATTGTACTTGCCCGAGATTCGATCGTCGGTATCGCGATACCTTGTTCAATCTCGTTACCGGCAAGTCTCTTTACTCGTTCCGTAACACATCATCCCGTATTCAACTCCTTGATCACATTGTGCACATTATGATGATGTCCTACCGAGTGGGCCCAGAGATACCTCTCCGTCACACGGAGTGACAAATCCCAGTCTCGATTCGTGCCAACCCAACAGACACTTTCGGAGATACCTGTAGTGTACCTTTATAGTCACCCAGTTACGTTGTGACGTTTGGCACACCCAAAGTATTCCTACGGTATCCGGGAGTTGCACAATCTCATGGTCTAAGGAAATGATACTTGACATTAGAAAAGCTTTAGCATACGAACTACACGATCTTTGTGCTAGGCTTAGGATTGGGTCTTGTCCATCACATCATTCTTCTAATGATGTGATCCTGTTATCAATGACATCCAATGTCCGTGGTCAGGAAACCGTAACCATCTATTGATCAATGAGCTAGTTAACTAGAGGCTTACTAGGGACATGGTGTTGTCTATGTATCCACACATGTATCTGAGTTTCCTATCAATACAATTCTAGCATGGATAATAAACGAATTATCATGAACAAGGAAATATAATAATAACCTATTTATTATTGCCTCTAGGGCATATTTCCAACAATTTGCTGGGCTCATCGTAGAGCGGTACCCGAAGAGGAATTCCAGTCACCACTGGCCACGCTTTCCTTTATCCTACGTGTTTTGGCAGATCTTTCGTAGGTCCCCCTGAAGAAGCCCATGGCGGCTCCCCAATCTACACCCTACAGCGAGAGGCCCTAGATGGCCAGCTCCTTCTTGTTGGAAATATGAGCAATTTACCAAATGATTTTATTAACAGAAATACTAGATAAAACATGACTAGTATAGTAGAGATAAAACAAGTCATATGTTCTGACAGAGAGAAGGTAAATAGCTTCTGCATATATGAACCGTAGGCTAACATATCTATAGTAGACAGTAGAACTAGTTGCATATATGAAGAAGAACCTAACATATGTAGAGCAAGTAGTAGTACAAGAAACTGTGACAGGACATCTAACAGAAAGAAGAACACATACGGGACAGCAGCGGCAGTAGCACTGGACTTGGGGTCGGTGTCCTCGCCAGCCATGTCGTCGAGGAGGTTGTCGACGTCAGGAAAGAAGTCGTCGTTGGGGAAGTAGTCGTCGGAGTCCGGAGCGTCCGTGATGAAGGAGACAGTCAGTAGTCGCGCAGAGCGCTCCCCAAAAACCTTATCACCCTTCTCCTGTACAGGACTCAAAGAGGTGCGGTTTCGGAGGCCTACTGTCCCGACCTGCGGTGCACGCCGCAAGTCGGGATGGGGAAGATCGTAGCGGCAGCGCAGTGCTCAGGAACTTGTGGCGTGAGGAGGAAGAGGTTCTGGTGCGTCTCTCTGGGAGGAGCGACCTCCCTTTTATAGGTGCACGAGAAGGAGGCGAGAGGCTGCGCCGGGAACTGAAGGGATCGAGGGAGACGAAACGAAGATGCAGCAGCCGAAGGGTGCAGCGTTCGTATTCAATATCCACTATAGCAAAACTTTCCACCTCCCGAGTGGCCTTTCGTATACCCGTAGTGCGTGGCAAAAATTTAGACATCGGCTCGGCTCATTCTCGCAACCCACGACGCGTCGTGATGAGGCGTGGCGTGGCGTGGCGAGGCGGGCGGCGGAGGAGGAGCGCGCATGGATGTCCCTCTTGTTCTCATGCTCGTACAAGTGGGGAGAGAACCTCCCTTATAAGGAGGTCCAACTCCCACTAAACTAGCAATGTGGGACTAAACTTTAGTAGTATCCCTTGCCTTACACAAATGGGCTAAGTGGGCCTCTAGGATTTATTAGGAATTTCTGAAATAGTTATTGGGCTGCCCCAATATAGACTAAATTCCAGCAATCCCCCACCAGATCCCAGAGGCACACAGAAATTTGCCTTTGGTTCCAAAACGTTGTTTTATATACCGGTACTGCAGTGGAGACTGTTAAGTTGAACTTCCACCTAGAACTTTATGCTACACTAGTAAGCAACTTGAACAGTGGACTGGGCCTTGGACTGCAAGTTTTCTGCGAATCTAGCTTCACATACAGCCTTGACCGATACGTGGCTACCGTGGGTCTTCCCCGCGGGTGGAGCTTATGCGTCATACTCCGTGACCTTTCATGAGTTTACTAGAGAGAACCCTACTATCATAGATTGCGACGTTTGACAATCAGACTCATATAGGTGTGTTCTTCAAAAGATGTTCTGCAGGATAACATCTCTGCTTAAATAAGCCACTTAGAACACATTAAGATATACATCAACCTGCCATGCAGATTAGGAGAGTATTGCATCTTCATGGAGTGGTATTTTGAATAGTAAGGATACTCTCCTCTCAGTTGACCAACAGCTTGTCTTCCACATCTAATTCACGGGATCTCCGATCACAAAGAATAGGTTACTACTGTGAACAACTTCATATTGTGGGTCTCATACCCATCTCCCTCGATGCATTATCTATCACATTACGTGATAGACCCTTAGTAAAAGGATCTGCCAGATTTTTAGACGTTTGGATATAATCCAACGCAATAACTCCGGAGTTTTTCATTTTCCTGACAGATTTTAACCTTCTCTGAACGTGTCTTGATGACTTCAAGTTATCCTTTGAGCTACTCACTTTCGTGATCACAGTTTGATTATCGCAGTTCATAAGGACACCCGGTACAGGTTTCTCAACAACCGGCAAGTCATTCAAGAGCCGGCGAAGCCAATCTGCTTCAACCATAGCTGTATCTAGTGCTATGAGTTCTGCTTCCATTGTTGACCTCGTTAAGATGGTCTGCTTGCAAGACTTCCAAGAAACAGCGCCACCTCCATGAGTGAATACATAACCGCTCGTGGCCTTTATCTCATCAGCATCTGAGATCCAGTTCGAGTCACTATACCCTTCAAGCACCTTTGGATGCCCGGTGTAGTGAATTCCATAATTTGCAGTGCCTTTCGAATAACGCAAAACTCTCTCTAGAGCTTTCCAATGCACATCTCCTGGTTTTGAGACAAACCGACTCAGTTTGCTAACAGCAAAAGAGATGTCAGGTCTTGTAGCACTTGCTAAGTACATAAGCGAGCCAATAATCTGAGAATATTTTAATTGATCTCTGGCAATTCTTCGATTCTTTCGAAGTAACACACTCGCATCATATGGTGTTGGAGAGGGCTTGCAGTCACTATAGCCAAAGCGACTCAAGATCTTTTCCACATAGTGAGATTGAAGCAATGTAATCCCACCATCATCATTTCTCAACAGCTTGATGTTCAGAATGACATCAGCCACTCCTAAATCTTTCATCTCAAAACAGCGAGATAGGAACTCCTTGACCTCCTTAATAACATTCAGATTTGTTCCGAAAATCAGTATGTCATCAACATACAAGCAAAGCATAACTCCCTCGCCCCCACCATGGCGATAGTACACACATTTGTCAGCTTCGTTCACAACAAAGCCTGCAGCTGTTAAAGTTCTTTCAAACTTCTCATGCCACTGTTTGGGTGCTTGCTTAAGTCCGTACAAAGACTTCAACAACTTGCACACTTTCCCTTCCTGACCATCTAGTACAAACCCATCTGGTTGTTCCATATAAATTTCCTCGTCCAACTCTCCATTTAGGAAAGCAGTCTTAACATCCATTTGATGAACGAGAAGACCATGCGAAGCAGCTAGTGAAAGTAGAACTCGAATAGTGGTCAGTCGAGCCACAGGTGAGTAAGTATCAAAGAAGTCTTCACCTTCCTTTTGGGTATAACCCTTAGCCACGAGCCGAGCCTTGTACTTTTCAATAGTACCATCAGGCCTAAGCTTCTTCTTGAATACCCATTTGCATCCTATAGGTTTGCACCCATAAGGACGATCAGTTATCTCCCAGGTTTCATTCGTCAAGATGGAATCCATCTCGCTACGAACCGCTTCCTTCCAGTAGTCAGCATCTTCAGATGCATAAGCCTCTGAAATAGAACTGGGAGTATCATCTATGAGATACACAAGAAAATCATCACCAAAGGACTTTGCAGTCCTCTGTCTCTTGCTCCTAGTAGGAATGTCATTGTTCTCCTCCACAGGACTTTCAAAGTGTTCCATCGAAATGGCAGGTTCGGTAATTATAACTGGTTCCTGATTCGATGAACTAGGCATCTCCTGATTAGATGAGGTAGCCATATCCTTCATGGGAAAGATATCTTCAAAGAAAGTCGCATCATTCGACTCCATGATCGTACCTACATGCATGTCAGGTACCTCAGATTTTACAACCAAGAATCTATAGCCAATGCTATGAAAAGCATATCCCAGGAAAACACAATCCACAGTCTTTGGTCCAAGCTTCCGCTTCTTTGGAATTGGAACATTGACTTTCGTCAAACAACCCCATTTTCGCAGATAAGAGAGTTTTAACCTTTTCTTCTCCCATTCCTCGAATGGAGTTATCTCTTTGTTCTTTGTGGGGACTCGGTTCAGGACATGACATGCTGTCAATATCGCCTCCCCCCACCATGCCTTGGAGAGACCCGATGTGTCTAACATGGCGTTAACTAAATCAGTTAGAGTACGGTTCTTTCTTTCGGCCACCCCATTTGACTGAGGTGAATAGGGAGGCGTCCTCTCATGGATTATACCATGTTCCACACAAAAAGCATCAAATTCATTGGAAAAATACTCTCCACCACGGTCGGACCTAAGCCTCTTGATTTTTCGATCAAGTTGGTTTTCCATTTCAGCTTTATAGATCTTGAAAAAGTTCAAAGCCTCATCCTTAGATTTCAGAAGATAGACACGGCAGTATCTAGTTGAGTCATCAATTAACGTCATGAAATATTTCTTTCCACCTTTTGTCAAAACACCATTCATTTCACATAGATCTGAATGTATGAGCTCTAGTGGTGCAAGATTTCTCATTTCCGCGGTCGTGTGAGACTTACAAGGTTGCTTAGCTTGCACACACACTTGACACTTAGATCCCTTGACAGTGGTGAAACTAGGGATTAAGTTCAACTTCGCTAGTCGCGACATGCAACCAAAGTTAACATGACAAAGTCGTGAATGCCACACATTGGATTCACTATTGTTGCAAATATGATTAACAACTTTATTGCAAACGTCTGATAAGGATAAACGAAACAGGCCTCCTGACTCATAGCCTTTACCAACAAAGGTTCCATACTTGGATATTACAAATTTATTCGACTCAAAGACAAGCTTGTAGCCATCTCTACACAGAAGAGACCCGCTAACAAGATTTTTATTGACGGAGGGGACATAATGCATGTTCTTCAGCCGCACGATCTTCCCCGAAGTAAACTTCAGATCGACCGTGCCAACACCACGAACAGAAGCACTTGAAGCGTTGCCCATCAGCACGGTTGAAGTCCCTGCGGTCTGATAAGACGAAAACATGGAAATATCACCGCATACATGCACATTAGCGCCCGTGTCAATCAACCAGTCAGGAGAATGACATACTGAAAGAATAGTGGGAAATATACCATACCCAGCATCCTTCATGTCAGTGTCTCCAATGACAACATTAGCGGTCTTGCCGCCTTTCCCAGGATGACGCTTGTCATAGCGATTAGGGCAACTAGGAGCCCAATGATCAGGATCTCCACACACATGACAAGCACCTTTCTTCTTGCCATTCTTCTTCTTGAAGTTCGTGTGTTGCACAGCCTTGTTCTTCCCATCGAACTTTGCTTTACCATCAAACTTGCCCTTGTTCTTGAACTTGTGGGGCTGGAAGTTCTGCTTCTGTACCACACTGGCACTAGATCCTCCCTCAATACCTCGAGCACGTGTGTCCTTTGCTCTCGCCTTTTCTTCCACATCAAGAGTGCCAATGAGATCCGGGACGGAAAACTCCTGCCTCTTATGTTTCAGCAAGGTAGCAAAGTTCCTCCATGAAGGAGGAAGCTTAGTGATGATACCTCCGGCAACAAACTTGTCCGGTAGCGTACAACTGAAGTGCTCAAGTTCTCTAGCAAATGACTGTATCTCATAAGCTTGCTCAACCACGGAGCGCTCTTCAGTCATCCTGTAATCATAGAATTGCTCCATGATGTACAGCTCAGTGCCAGCATCCGAGACCCCAAACTTAGCCTCGAGTGCATCCCACATATCTTTTCCATTATCAATTGACGCATAAGCATCAACTATGTTCTCACCAAGAACACTCAAGAGAGCAGCCTTAAACAGAGTATCCATTTTCTGAAAGGCTTGTGCCTGTTGAGCATCAAGCTCCCCTTCAGGTTTGCCAAGAGTGGCGTCATAGCAACTCATGGTTTGAAACCATAAGACTGCTCTCACGCGCCACCTCTTATAGTGGATACCCTCAAACATAGGAGGTCTCATGGAAGCAGCAAAACCACTTGGTGTAAATTGCCTATAGTAAGGTTTTTGGATTGTTGGAAATATGAGCAATTTACCAAATGATTTTATTAACAGAAATACTAGATAAAACATGACTAGTATAGTAGAGATAAAACAAGTCATATGTTCTGACAGAGAGAAGGTAAATAGCTTCTTCATATATGAACCGTAGGCTAACATATCTATAGCAGACAGTAGAACTAGTTGCATATATGAAGAAGAACCTAACATATGTAGAGCAAGTAGTAGTACAAGAAACTGTGACAGGACATCTAACAGAAAGAAGAACACATACGGGACAGCAGCGGCAGTAGCACTGGACTTGGGGTCGGTGTCCTCGCCAGCCATGTCGTCGAGGAGGTTGTCGACGTCGGGAAAGAAGTCGTCGTTGGGGAAGTAGTCGTCGGAGTCCGGAGCGTCCGTGATGAAGGAGACAGTCAGTAGTCGCGCAGAGCGCTCCCCAAAAACCTTATCACCCTTCTCCCGTACAGGACTCAAAGAGGTGCGGTTTCGGAGGCCTACTGTCCCGACCTGCGGTGCACGCCGCAAGCCGGGATGGGGAAGATCGTAGCGGCAGCGCAGTGCTCAGGAACTTGTGGCGTGAGGAGGAAGAGGTTCTGGTGCGTCTCTCTGGGAGGAGCGACCTCCCTTTTATAGGTGCACGAGAAGGAGGCGAGAGGCTGCGCCGGGAGCTGAAGGGATCGAGGGAGACGAAACGAAGAGGCAGCAGCCGAAGGGTGCAGCGTTCGTATTCAATATCCACTACAGCAAAACTCATTCCCGCAACCCGCGACGCGACGCGACGCGGCGGGACGGGGCGGGCGGCGGAGGAGGAGCGCGCGTGGATGTCCCTCTTGTTCTCATGCTCGTACAAGTGGGGAGAGAACCTCCCTTATAAGGAGGTCCAACTCCCAATCAACTAGCAATGTGGGACTAAACTTTAGTAGTATCCCTTGCCTTACACAAATGGCCTAAGTGGACCTCTAGGATTTATTAGGAATTTCTGAAATAGTTATTGGGCCGCCCCAATATAGACTAAATTCCAGCACTTCTGAAGAGTATGTCAAGGTTCCTGTGGACGCATGCATTGGAAGGCATGGGGATGGAGGAGCGACCGTTGCCGTTTGCACATACTAATCTGGAGCTTACTTGGGAGCATAAGCAGTTTCAATGGCAGATTTGATTGATCCACAAGTGCTAGAAGGATGTTGATTTCATGTGGTCGTGTAGTGATAGCAACAGATTGTCTCGCAACATTGAAGAATTTGCATGGATTGTAAAGTGCTGTCTCTAGAGCAATCATTCAAGACATCAAAAGAAAGATGGAATATTTTTTGTCGACACAAATTATTCATGAAAAACGAGATATGAACTCGGAATCTTATATTTTAGCTAAAGTTGCTTCCACTTTGGAAATGGCTAGATACATCTGGCTAGTTAATCGCCCAGATATCATTTGTATTCCTGAGAACATCTTGGTTTGAATAAAGTGGTGCACCCCCTAATTATAGAAATGAACAAAGACTAAAATTTTATCTTATATTGTAGTACTTGGATTTCGTGGCCCCTAAATTTTGGGGATCCTATGTGGTCGCACACCTCACACCATGGGCTTGTTCACGTGAGCACGCCATGTATGACGCCATGTAGGTCTTGACATATGGGTCCATCATGTTAGATTCGTTGTTAAAATTCACTAAGAAACCATGAATATTTATTTGTTATAGTCTGCCCCCAAACCAGCCGCTTTCTTATAGATCTTTTTTTTTGCAAATGGTGGTGGTTCTGTTATATAGCTATCCAAAATGTGGTGACATATATGTCTCAATTATGTTCATTGGAATGATGATGGACGGTCTGAAAGAGAGTATGTTTGCTAAAAAGAGTATGCTCTTAAACTTGGACCCACGTGTTACCTTGTTTGCTATGCCGTCTCTTCCAAGATTTTCAAAAATCAATAGCAAACTTAGCTCACCACACCCAAGTTCAGGATTTTTCCTCATCCGTAACTAGAAGAAAAACCAGACGTGTTTGCCAATAAAAAGTCGTTTCAGACATAGTCAATGCCGCCATGTGGCCAACAGTATGTTTGGTTCTGTTCATATGGGCATGGCATTTTCTTGGATCACACATATGATTCACTTCTAGATTGGCTTGTTTATCATGCCCCTTTTCTGAATTAAGAAAGAAATTGGCCACAATGAGATTCATTTGACAACAACAACTCATCATAAGGCGTAAATTAATACGACCATCAGTACTTGACATCCATTTCTCGCTCTGCACTTGCGCTGCATTCTGTGCGTCTTAATATTGTTTGCCTATCACACTACACAAGTGTTTACACCGCCACATTGCCTTGTCCATCATGTCATTCCCTCACAAATTAGAAGGAAACTGATTGCAATTAGACTCATTTGCCAACAACAACTCACAATACGACGTAATTTAATACAACCATCAGTACTTGACATCCATATGCTCCTCTCCGTGTTGAACGGACATTATATTTCCTCTCCACACAACATTAATGCAACCATCATGTCCTTCCCCATTTGCCAATAACAACTAATCACAAGTTAATACCGCCATCAATATGTTCCTCTCCACTTTGACAAGACATTCAGCATTTCCTCCCGTGCACACGACACAAGTGATTACACCCGTACATTAACCCATTCATCATGTCTTTCCCTTTGAAATTAGAAGGAAACACATGCAACTAGACCCATTTGTCAGTAATAGCTACCCACAAGAGCATCAATTAATACGACCATCAATATTTGATATACATTTCCTTCTATCTATGTTGGTATGTCATTCTGGCTGTCTCAAGGGTTTACCCCGATACAGATACATTATCTCGTCCATCATACCCTTCCCTATGAACTCACAAGCAAACGCGTGGCAACCAAACACGTTATCCTACAACTCATCAAAATATGTGTATATTAACACAGCCATCAACACGTGACATACATTTCGCCGACAATCTTGTGGCGTTTCCACCACACGGATACATTACCTCGTCCATCATTTCATTCCCTCCGAAATCAGAAGGAAACCGGCCACAACCAGACTCATCACAACAAGCGGCCATCAATCCTCGGTATCTATTCCCTCCCGCGCGCTGGCATGACATTCTCCGTGCCTCCACATTTCCTCCTAACAACCGTCACGAGCGTTTACACCCGTACATTGCCTCGTTCATCGTGCCGCTCGCTCAAAAACACAATTTAAAAACACTTATTATATTTCATAAAAAGAATAATATTTTTTTCGAACAAGCTGACCACACCTTGACATGTCTGGCATTTCGTTTCACACTAGAAAGAGATAAAGAAACATGCTGCTGTCTGATGCGCTCACACCCACCTACCTAAGCCAAATGCGAACCCAAACCAAGACAGACGGACGAGACAACCTTGCTTTGCTCTGCACTGCTCCTACAAATTTTGGAAGTTCGAGAAACTTTTGAAAATCACACTGTTCACGCCTAATTTTATCTTTTTTGCCACGAGCTCCTCAAATGTCCAAACTTCACAAATTTTTGCACGTAGTTCACGCACACGAGCATCTTGCACCACAAATTTTTTGGATTTTTTTGAACTTTTTTCCTTTTTAAATCGTGGTACTGTTCATCGGGCTCATCTGAGCCAGACTCTAGGTTGAATTATCAGACCATTAGTATTCCCTCCGGTCCTTTTTACTCTGCATATTAGGTTTGTTTGAAGTCAATCTTATCCAACTTTGACCAAGTTTATATAAAAAATTATAGACATTCACATAACAACACCAATATCATTAGATTCATCTTGGAATATATTTTCATATTATATTTATTAGATATTATAGATGCTAATAATTTCTAATATAAATTTGGTCAAACTTAGCAAAGTTTGACTTTCGGCAAATCCAATGTGCAGAGTAAAAAGGACTTACTTGACATCCATTTTTCGCTCTGTGCTTGCACTACATTCTGTGTGTCTTACTATTGTCTGCCTATCACACTGCACAGGTGTTTGCACCGCATGTTGCCTTACCCATCATGTCGTTCCCTACAAATTAGAAGAAAACTGATTGCAATTAGACTCATTTGCCAATAACAACTCACAGTGAGGTGTAATTTAATACAGCCATCAAAACTTGACATCTATATGCTCCTCTCCGAGTTGAAAGGACATTAATTTTCTCTGGTCTGTCTTGATATTTCCTCTACACAGAACATTAACGCACCCATCATGTCCTTCCTTTTGAAATCGTGAAAAAGTGGGCTGCAGCCAGACCCATTTGTAACAACTAATCACAAGTTAATACCGCCATCAGTATGTTCCTCTCCACTTTGACAAGACGTTCAGCATTTCCACACAAGTGATTACACCCGTACATTAACTCATTCATCATGCCCTTCCCTTTGAAATCACAAGGAAACACACAACAACTAGACCCATTTGCCAGTAATAGCAACTCACAAGAGCATAAGTTAATACGACCATTAATATTTGATATACATTTCCTTCTATCTACGTTGGCATGCCGTTCTGCCCGGCCTAATATTTCCTCCTGGTCAGAGTACACGAGGGTTTACACCGATACAGGTACATTACCTCGTCCATCATATCCTTCCCTGTGAAAATCACAAGCAAACGCGTGGCAACCAAACATCGTTATCCCACAACTCATCAAAATACGTATATTAACGCGTCCATCAATACGTGACATACATTTCGCCGACAATCTGGTGGCGTTTACATCGACACCGATACATTACCTCGCCCATCATCTCATTTCCTCCGAAATCAGAAGGAAACCGGCCGCAACCAGACCCAAACACAACTCGCGGGTTAAAGCGGCCATCAAACCTTGGCATATTCCCTCCCCTGCGAGCTGGCACGACATTCTTCCTGCCTCCATATTTCCTCCTATCAATTGTCACGAGCGTTTACACCCGTACATTAACACAGTCATTCTGCCTGTCTGAATATTTCCTCCCGTTCATGCCACACAGGGGTTTACACCGATACATGTACATTACCTCGTCCATTATATCATTCCCTTTGAAATCACAAGCAAACGCGTGGCAACCAAACATCGCTATCCCACAACTCATCGCATCAATATGTGACATACATTTTGCCGACAATCTTGTGGCGTTTAGGCTGACACCGATACATTAGCTCGTCCATCATTTCATTCCCTCCGAAATCAGAAGGAAAACGGTCGCAACCAGACCCAAACACAACTCGCTAGTTAAAAAGCGACCATCAATCCTCAACCTATTCCCCCATGCGCGCTGGCACGACATTCTTCATGCCTCCATATTTCCTCCTATCAACCGCCACGAGTGTTTACACCCGTACATTGCCTCGTTCGTCGTGCCGCTCGCTCGCAAAATAAAAAACACAATTTCAAAACACTTATTGTATTTCATGAAAAAGAATAATATTTTCTTGGAACAAGGTGACCACAGCTTGACATGGCTGGCCTTTGGTTTCACACTAGAAAGGGAGGAAGAGATAAAGAAACGTGGTGGTGTCCGATGCGCTCACACCCACCTACCTAACCCAAACCCAAACCCAAACCCAAATCCAAGAGAGACGGACGAGACAAGCTCCCCTGCTTTCCTCTGCTCTGCTCCTACAAAGACCCGGGAGAGCCGACGACCACGACCTCTCCCTCCCTCCCTCCCCCACCTCCACCCAATAGCGAGAGCTCACCTTCCTCCCCCCATCTCTCCCCCGATGCCCAATCGCCGGCGGAAGCGCGAGCCCGACGACGGAGGGGGCGCCGCTGCCGGTGCCGATGCCGGTGGCGCCGGCGCGGATGAGAGCAAGAGGGATCTTGATTTGCGCATCACCAACATCCTGGCCGAGTACCACGCGCCCCGCCCCGCCCGCCGCGCGCTCCCCCTCCTCGAGCTCAGCGGCCGGGTTCTTGCGGAGGAGGACGAGGAGGGGGAGGCCGAGGTCGTCTCCCCGCTCACGGCGCCGGCCCCGGCCCTGCCCGTCGTGGTCGTTGACGGGCGGCCGTCCAAGCGCCGGGTCGTCGCCGGCGGGGGAGGAGGAGGGGGAGGGGACGAGGCCTCGCCGTACCAGCGCCGGCTGTGGGTGAAGGACCGGTCCAGCGAGTGGTGGGAGCTGCGGAGCAGCCCCGGGTACCCGGAGGCGGAGTTCCTGCGGGAGTTCCGGATGGGCCGCGCCACGTTCGGCATGGTCTGCGACGCGCTCGGCGCCGCCGTCGCCAAGGAGGACACGGCGCTCCGCGCCGCCATCCCGGTGCGGCAGCGCGTGGCCGTCTGCGTCTGGCGGCTCGCCACCGGCGAGCCGCTCCGGCTCGTCTCCAAGCGCTTCGGCATCGGCATCTCCACCTGCCACAAGCTGGTCCTGGAGGTGTGCGCCGCCATCCGCTCCATCCTCATGCCGCGCTTCCTCCGCTGGCCCGACCGCGGCTCCGCCGCCGCCGCCGCCGTGAAGGCCAGCTTCGAGGCCAGCTCCGGCGTGCCGGACGTGGTGGGCGCCATGTACACCACCCACATCCCCATCATCGCGCCCAAGGTGCACGTCGCCTCCTACTTCAACCGCCGGCACACGGAGCGCAACCAGAAGACGTCCTACTCCATCACGCTGCAGGGGGTGGTCGGCCCCGACGCCGCCTTCACCGACGTCTGCATCGGCTGGCCGGGCTCGCTCGCCGACGACCAGGTGCTCGACAAGTCGGCGCTGCAGCAGCGCGCCGCGGCCGGCATGATGGAGGGGTCCTGGGTGGTCGGCGGCGCCAGCTACCCGCTCACCGACTGGTGCCTCGTCCCCTACACCCACCAGAACCTCACCTGGACGCAGCACGCCTTCAACGAGAAGGTCGCCGACCTCCGGGGGGTGGCCGTCGACGCCTTCTCGCGCCTCAAGAGCCGCTGGGCCTGCCTGCAGAAGCGCACCGAGGTGAAGCTCCAGGACCTGCCCGTGGTGCTCGGCGCCTGCTGCGTGCTGCACAACATCTGCGAGGCCAGAGGGGAGGCCATGCCGCCGGAGCTCCGGGTGGAGGTGGAGGACGACCTGGCCGTGCTGGACAACCCCGTGCGCTCCGACGCCGCCGCCAAGGCCAGGGACAAGATCGCGCACAACCTCCTCCACCGCGGCCTCGCCGGCACTGCCTTCTTCTAATTTTCAGTTGGTTCAACGATCTTCAGCTTAATCTGCTCATTCCATTCCATGATTCGATCCAAACTCTGTCATCAAAGAATCAAAATTTTCAGTTGATCAATAGTAGGAGGGCCATAGTAGTTAACTCCTCGTATCCCAGGAGAGAAGAAAGAAACTTTTACACATACTAGCAGAGGAAAAGAAGATTCAATTGTTTGGTTCATTCCTCTGTTCATCTATTTGTTTGTTTGTATATATAAATTTTTGGACTTGGTTTTGGGGCAGGCAATCAAACAAACAAATGTCTCTGCTTTGCTATATATGCAATCTTATTAACAAGGCTTGGTTTAGGGGCAGACAATCAAACAAATTTGTTTGAAGTTTTCTTCTCTCTTGGATGCAAGGCAAGGCCAACAAGGCTTGTTTGTTTATGGCTTTGTTTATAGTGTTGTGTGTGAATGTGGCATGGTTTGGTCAGTCAAATAACTAGGCTGAGTTGGATTTAGCAGAGGTCCAGGTCCAGGTTCAGCTTCAGGTTCAGGACTGGGTGTGAACACCTCAGAGGAATACCCACACCGCAAGAAAGAGCCCACAAGTGTCAAAGAGTCCCTTTCTTTGGAGGACGAGCTCTACTGAGCCTTCTACTTTGAATAGTGTCAAAACGATACACCGTCCTAAGCGTCTTCAGATACACCCGTACCTTTCAGACAAATAATTTCAGGCAGAGGTCGTATTTTCAAGTTCTAAAAAATTCAACATGTTTAGATGTAAATCAACTGGATTGGTCATTCCTATTTTGATTAGTCTATTTTGTTCTAGTTTTATAGTGGTATTAGGCATATACTTGTGTAAATTCCTAGTAGCTATAGTCTGTATTAGACTGTTCTTTCAGTAAATCTTCATTTGGGGCATATAAATTTGTAAGTGTGCATCCTAGCTTTCTATAGCAACAAGAAATATTCTGATGGTACTATTAGTTAACTACTAGTGTTCTGAACTTGCGTGTAGTTTGGCTGATGGAAGCTTTGAAATAAGGTTCCATTTCCAGCCCGCCGTCGCTCTTCGACCGCCGATCTTCACATTAATCTGGATTATTTCATCGATTTGATGCAAACACCATCGAAGAATCAAAATTTCAGTTGCTCATAGTCAAAGAACAGAGAGAGCTCGCCCCATGTCAAAGAACTGAGCAAGACAACAAGGTTTGTTTTCTTGTAGCTTTGTTTAAAGTGTTGTGTGCGAATGTGGCATGATTTGGTCAGTCAAATTGCTAGGCTGAGCTAGGCTGAGTATTGTGTGTTAACTCGTCCCAGGAATACTGAACGTGCAAGAAAGAGCACACAAGCGTGCTCTTTATTAGGGTCGATTTTTATTCTTCACTTGCTTGCTCATAGTCATACAAGAGACAGAGAGTGTGAAGTCTTAGTTTTGGGAGGATGTTAACTTAGATCCTAATAAATGATGAAACACAAGGAAAAGGATTTACACCATACAAAAAACATGAGAAAAGAAGGACTTGTTTTTTATTTAATTCTTTGTTTTAAGTGAATTATTCCCAATATGTCATCGATCCTACCTCGCTCCTCGATTGATGATAATGCCCTTCCCCCTTTCTGCTTCGTCGGTCATTAGAGGCTTCTTGAATTCCCAATTCCCTATTTTGTATTTATTTTCTAAGTGCAATCTAAAAACTATCCATTCACTGAAAATTTGTTCATTTGGTTAGTTTCAATTAGATCCGATCCCAAAAGCCATCAAAGGCAATATCAGATTAGATGGTTTCCCCTCTCAAAGCGTGTATCACCAAATTTGGTAAATGTCTTTTACGGTCACCATATGAGCGTCATCTCTCCTTGGATGAATTCTAACAGACGACATTGTTAGATTTCAACGACTGAAAGAAAGAAGTGAGGGACACATTATTCTAAATTGAACATAACAAAACACCCTGATCAAATGGTTTTACTAGCAAAATTTGACCATTTTTTAAGTTCATTAAAGGCGACTTAATGGAGTTGCTTAACGACCTCCACGGTACCTTGAGCTCTTTAGATTGAATTTCGGTGAAACAAATTTGCTACCAAAAACTATGAAGGCTTGTCGAATCCAACAATATGGACCCATATGCCTTCTAGCTTCAAGATCTACACAGAGGTGGCAAGCAACATGACAAAAGGGGTCGCTGACTATGCCGTCCAATGCATCCGAGTAAGTCATATTTCAACCCTAAAAATCTAGACAAACCATGCAAAAGAGTTCCTATGCACTACGCACACCACGCTAGCCTAAATTAAACTTCGTCGCCAGACATGTCCATGACGTCCGTGCTGGATAGTTGGGCGCGTCGTAGTGCTTCGGCTCCTCCTCCTCGTCCATATGCGCTAGCATCTTGTCGGCGTCCGCCCCCTCCGCCTTCTGCAGACGACGGCGCTTGGCCTCCGCCGCCGATTCCGACTGGAAGTAATGGAGGATCGCATGCTGCCCCGCCTTCAAATCCGCGGCCCCAGCATCCCCCACGTACTCCTCCAGCTCCTCCTCCCCGTCCTCCTCATGCTCCTCCTTCTCCTCCTCCAACTCCTCCTCCCTGTCCTTCTGTGAATCTACCGCATCTAGACGAGGTAGCCCCGCGTCGACCCGTGCTTCGCACCTTAAGATCTGCTCAAGCAGTTGCAGCTAACGGTGGATGGGTAGGGTATCGGTGCCAGCGGTCGGCTTAAATAGCTAGGGTAGGGCACTACGCGGCGACAGAGGATACGCCCGTCAGGCCGACATGGCGAACGCACCCGGGCCTCCCCATATCCGCTCCATATTTGGGCTGGATATGAAGCATGCCGATCAGTCCAGGCGTTTGAGGCCCGTTTGAGGTATTCGTCCAAGTCAGGTTTTTCTGACCGGTCAGTGACTTGGACATCTGCCTGGGCGTATGAGACAGTTTTGGGACGCCAGGCTGTAGATGCTCTAACATTGCCGATATTTACTCTTTCGCGAAAGTCGGAGGCACACCCCGGCTCTCGCTGGTTACACTAAACTAAAAAAACAATACAAAGGGTTGACCCACGTTGTTGTCAGACAGACATCCGCGTCCTCTATTGTATTCTGGAGAGTTAGATGAATTTTACAACCGACTATGAGACAGGCAGTAGCTGATCCTCCTACTACGAAAACGAAATAAGTAACCTAGAGATGATTACGACTCAACCGATGGCTCGATATTTTTCCTTTCCGTGGGATCTGCTGCTGCTCCCGTTGAAGAATTCGAACAGCCCACCCAAGGCCAGAGAGCTGGAAGAAAGCAACCCTCCATAGAACATGAAATCATGGAGCCGTTTTGCGCGCCGATGTTTGCACCTACAGCCATCCAAGAGGATACGAGAACTGCAATCATATACGTATAATATATAGGTAAGAGAAAAACAAGAGATGAAAATTTTGGGGCTATGTATCCAATTCCATATGTACCAGAGTGGGTCATTGGGTCTAGGGTCGACTTGCACAGACAGCTGCTCCAGCAGCTGAGCGTTTTGGCGCGCCAGAGTGGCATGAGGGATGAGCTTTTCCCGTTCCCACCTGGCAAAATTGGTGTACAAGCCCTCTTTCAGGCTTTTGATTTGCTGCCTGAAATCCTCTTTCGCCACATCAACCCTAGGGCCCTGCATCAGCACCAAACGAGTCTGTATATATGAAAACTGTGCATGCATGCATGCATGCATCTTGGGATTCTGAGGCAACACAGAATAAGATTGTATTCTTAATGCATGCGTACAATAGATAGAGAGATAGATAATAAAACTGCAAATTTGGCTTGGGTGAAGACCCAATTAACACATACCTACTCGAATTTATATGCACGTACGGGTTGCCTTTTGGTGAGGCCAATTACCGTTTTCAAGAATAAATAGCTCAGGAAGGTGCCATATTTGTGCCCTAAGTAAGCTAATCAGTTGGCTTCAATGCAGTAGGAGCTACTACTACTACTACTACAAGGAAATCCTTGGTTTTGACGATCGACTTGGCGTACTACGTACCTTTGCGCTGCCGCTTCCTCCCGCGGCCGCGGAGGTGCCGGAACAGGCAGGCTTGCCGCTGTGGAGGAACCTCGGGAGCTGCACCTCCGCCTGCAGAGCGCGGCCGCCGAGCCTCCTCGCCACGTGATGGAGCGCCGCCGTCGCCATGGCTTGGTTTCTTGGTTTCTTCTTTCTTGGGATCCTGGCGCGCCTTGCCCGTGGTGTCCGGTTTTATATATGGGACTAGCTTGGAGGCGGCGGCGGAGGGCTTAGCCTTATATGTTGCCGAGTCCCTCACGATCACGCCTCTATTCAACGTGTCTCCTCTCCGTCTATGTGTACGTGCCACCTCTTTTTTTTTTCCTTCCTACTAGTACAAGGCCAACTCTATCAAACCGTGCTGGACAACACCGCTGCTGCCAAAGCCAGGCACAGATCCATCGCATAAAAAAAAAAGACAGGGACAAGATGGCGCACAACCTTGCCGATCAAAGATCTTTAGCTTAAAAAAACTGGTCATGCCATTCGATTTGATCCAAACTCTGTTTATAAAGAATCAAAATTTTCAGTTGCTCAATAGGTGGGCCGTAGGAAAGTTACACCATGTCAAGGAAACATGCTAGCAGAGGAAAGAAGACTCAATTATTTGGTTTGATTCTTCGCTTCATCTATCTGTATATAAATTTTTGGACTTGGTAGGCAAACTAACTAACAAACATTCTCCTGCCTCCTCCCGAGTCGCCCCCGTGTGGCGGCCGGGAGGCTCCCAGTTCCCGTCGCCCGGCCTCCCCTTCTCCTCCTCCTCCCTCGCCGCCGTCCGAAGGCGCGGCAGGGCGAAGCCTTGCCGTCGCCGGCGGCGGCGGGGGCTCGGGGCCCTCCCGCTTGTGAGGGGCTGGCGCGGGACGGAGCGTGGTGTTCGGCCGGACGTCACGGCGGGGGGTGGCGGCGCTCCGGCGATTCCATCCCTCCACGGCCGACGGCTTCAAGGTCTGGGGCGTCGCAGTCGTCAGGAACGGCGGCCGTGCGACCAGATCGGCGGCGGCGCAGCCGGATCAGACCCAGGCGTGGGCTTGGTCTCCGGGTCACGGTCGGCGCGGTGGCGGGTGCGACACGTCGGCAACTGGGCGGATCTGCGGATTCCATCCTTGTTTGGTCCTTGTCGGCGCGGGAAACTCGGGGGGCAAACCCTAGATCTCCCTGGGATCGAGCGATGGCGGTGCTTTTGCGTCGTAGTCCCTCTTCAGGGCATCGTTTTGAAGTTTGCTCCTGTTGAAGGGACCAGCGACGCCGACGGCGCACGCCGGATGGCGCAAGTGCCGATGAAAATCGCGCCGACTACGGTCATGGCGGACGATGGCGACGTCTTGGATGTCGTTTCCTTGTCGAGGCATCGTCGTTGCAGTTTGCGTCATCAGGCTCGGGATGCTCCGGGGGAAACCCTAGATCTGGGTCTCCCGAATCGGACGATGATGGCGTTCTCTGTATCGCTTTCCCTCCCGGGGCATCGTTTTGGAGCAAGTGATGGATGGAGGTGGCAAGAGGAGGAGTGGTGTTACATCTACCGCAAGGCTGACGATGGATCACAACGCATGGCGCTGCGGAGTTTCGGCGATGGGCGCGCGTGGATGGACACGTGCAGGATGGTGGCGTTGTCTGGCGTCGTGGTGGCGTCGACGATAGGCCTGACAAGGTTGATGAGCAGTACAACACTGAAGATGGATTGGTGGCAGGTGGCTGCGGCGGCCTCATACCCGGTAGGCGTCCTGATTGAGGAGTGCGGCTGCGGCGGCCTCATACCCGGTAGGCGTCCTGATTGAGGAGTGCGCCGGACTGGTGGGTGCCCATACCCAACAGGCGTCCTGATTGGGACCTCATGTCTTAGATGTTAGGTTTGGCTGCAAGGTCTGTTTGATATTAGGCCCAGACTATCTGTCAGAAATTTCTTTTTTTGTATTTCCTAAAATACAAAGTATTTCTTTTCCAGATTTTTCCCAGGCCTTAGGAATATGTGTATGTATCCACATATTTGTTTTAAGACTTTTTAGTACCAAAAGTGTGTTTTTCAAAATTTTCAAATACCAAGAGCAGTGGAGCTCGGTAGCTGCAAGCATTTTGAGAGAGAGAGGGAGAGAGAGAGAGAGAGAGAGAGAGAGAGAGAGAAGAGAGAGAGAGAGAGAGGTCTGAGTTTTGGGTGGTTGTTAACTTAGATCTCAGGAAATGAAGAAACCCAAGAAAAGAGATTTACACCATACAGGAAACTTGAAAGAAAAGGACTTATTTTATGGTTTCAACCTTTGTGTTAGATTAATTAATCCCTCATTACGTCGGTTGGTCGTTAGAGGCTTTTTGGATTTTTATCTTCCATATTTTAGGTTTATTTCTTGAGCGCAACATAGAAACAATCCACTCATAGATATTTAATTTATTCTGGTTAGTTCCATTAGATCTGATCCCAAAAACCATCCAAGGCAAGATCATGTTAGGGGGTTTGCCCCTCTTAAATCGTACATCACCGAATTTTGTGAAGTTTTTTTCCGGTCACCATATGAGAGTCATTTATCATTTGACAAATTTTGAGGTTTTGATAAACAAAAGAAGTGAGGGACACATTGTTCTAAATGGAAGGCCCGCGCTCCGGGCGCCAACGCCGCTGCGCGATCCCGGCCGGTGGCGGAGAAGGTCGCCAAGGTCGCCGGCGTCAAGAGGAAGAGGATTCCGGCTACAAAGAAGCCGCCTCCTTCATCTACTCCCTCCGCCTCGGAAAGAGGTGCCCCGGCGATGCCGCTCAACGGTGCTGCTCCCACCGCAAGCGAGGTGTTTGACAAAATGGCCGGAAGGTACGAGTCTTCGACCATGGCAATTTTCTTTGCTTTTCGCCATTTTGCGATAGCTTGTGATTTGTTGTCGTTCACTATAGCGGGGGCTCGAACAATGTGCAGCCGTTGGGCAGCTTGCTTGGAGCAAGTACGCGATGCACCTCCAAGTGGAACCGTGGAATCCGACTATGTGAGTTTGTTTTGTCTTTGTTCAAGTTGTGCATCATCATATTGCATCATATGAAATGATTGCATCATTTCACTTTGTTCACATTGTGTAGGAAAAAATTGCCCAACATAGATACAAAGACATGGAAGCTTCGGAAGGCAAATTCTTCAAACTAGAGCATTGTTGGGACTTGCTCAAAAAGTGCGAGAAGTGGAAGTTGATCGACAAAGAATCCCCGCTGAAGAGAGGTTCACTTACAAACATGGATGAAGATGAGGATGATGATGGCCCAAGAAATTTGAACAAGCCCGATGGCGACAAGAAGACTAAGGAGAAGATGAAGAGAGAGCACGAAGAATCGAGCTTGAGGGAGAAGATTGATTCCATGGTGCAATCAAAATGAGTTGATGTTGTTGAAGTCATTGGAGATCAAGAAATAGTTGGCCGAGAAGAAGGCAAAGGAGAAGCAAGAAAAGTGGCAATTGCTCAAGGAAGAGGGGTTGCGCAAAGCGGCCATTGAGGAGAGAAGAGCATGTGCCGCTGAAAACAAAGCCATGTCCAAGTTGCTCGCCGAAGAGAACAAGATCATGACAATGAACCGCAATGACATGGATGACCTCACCAAAGAATGGCATGATATGGCAAGGAGAGAAATCTTGAAATCTTGAAGAGGAGAATGTTTGCGTCGGCCAGTGCGTGTTACAGTGCCGGAGATGTTTTCTCTGCTCCATATGGTGGCAATGTCGATGATTTCGGTGCGGGAGTTGGAACAAGCGTCGGAGGTGGATTCGGTGGTGGCGATGAACTTCAAGATGGACTCGATGGCGCGGAGTAAAGATCGACCAAGATGATGCCGGACGTGGTAGCCACTTTTGCAAGACCCTCTTTTGCGTTTGCCCTACTAAACTGAAGCTTTTATTTGCGCGTAAACTGCTTTATGTTGTTTGAATTTGAATTTATTTGTGGGAACCTATGTCAAATTTAAGAATTGGGCGTTTTCTGTTTGCGGGTCGACGCGGTGGTGCCCGAGCAGACCCCGCAAAAAGCCGACCCGTAAAAAAATATTCCGTAAATATCCTTTTATACGGGTCCATTTGGGACGTCTGCATCTGCGGCCCTCCGAGCCAGTCCACAAAGGCCGTTTTTCACAAATTGTAAACGCGTTTTGCGGGCTAGCCGGATGCGTGGTCGTCTAGAGATGCTCTTAAAGAGGGCTCTGGAGGCGAACACGCGGTTGCTAGAGCTTGCACGACGCGAGCGGGGCCGTGGTCGATGTACGTCCGCTCTTTCATTTTAAAATATGGATCTTGTTTCTTAACGATTAGGAAATGTAAAGAAAATATCATAATTTTTTTGTTAAGAAGCCACAGACATGATCAAAAGTTGTTCACAAAATTTTAAACTATCCATGAATTTCAAAAAATGCCCATGAATTTGAATTTTTATGTATTCGAAAATGTTCATGGCTCTTAAAATTTCACTATTTTGAAAAATCATGAATTAAAAAGTGTGAATAAAGTTGAGAAATTTTTATGAATTGTTTTATAAATTTATGAATTAAAAAAATTCCACAGTTTTTTTAAAACTGTGACATATTCACGAAGTTTATGAGAAGTTAATATTATTTTATTGATATAAACAAAAAGCAAAAAAGAAAACACTACTCCCTCCAATCAAAATTAATCTATAATACATAAATAGTTGATCCCCACTAAGTCTAATTCTCTCAACATGCAGCCCTCCACATCACCAAATGTGCCACGTCATTATCCATTAAAACTATTTTGTAGCACATGCATACCCCAATTTAATTGTTCCATCTCAAATAGTCCAACATACATGCATACTTTTTGTTCACATATAATTACTTTCGAAAATAATGGTTTTCGATTTAGATCATTTCATTCATATAGAATGTATCCAAATTTAATCTTTAAAATTCAGCAGCAACGCGCGGGGAAATCACCTAGTTAACGCAGCTTCTATGCAACATTGTATAAAAATGTTGTATTGAGGCTGCGTCAATTAATTCATAGAAAACACCCTCAAAAAAGTAATTCATAGAAAAATAATTTAAAAACCGGAAAGAAAACACAGAAAAAAAAAAAGGCCGGCCGCGTCCAGTGAAGGGCCGAGATGTGAGAAAAAGAAGTTCACTGTGTTTTATACCAGTGTCAGTGTAAAGAAAAAATGCACAAAAAAATCGGAGCAGACGGTGCCGCCGGGCGGTGGGCGGTTGGGCGGCCGAGATGCGACCACGCGAGCCGAGGCTGTGAGCCGCCGGCCGGCCGTCCATCGGCATCGCCTTGCTTCTTCTCCAGGGCAGCTCCCGTGCCCATGCCCGCGCACCCACCCACCGCCAACCACTCACTCCCTTCTCCCCCTTGCCTCCATCGCCATCTCCCTCTCCAGCTCCATCCATGACTACCCAGCAGCAACAGCAGCAGCGCCACTCCACGGCCGCCTCCTCCTCCTCCTCCTCCTCCTCCTCCTCCTCCCCACTACCACCGCCATGGCCATCCCTTGCCGCCGCGCTTAGGCCCAGGCCTAGGCTTAGTCTTGGCCCCCCGCGCTCGTCCCCATGGACGCCCTAGGCGCCGCGCTGCCGCGGCTCGCCCTTGCCGACGCCGGGCCGGACGACGCGTGCGGGAGCCCCTGCTCCGTCGCCAGCGACTGCAGCAGCGTCGCCTCCGCCGACTTCGAGGGCCTCTTCTCCCCCTCCGGCGCCGACGCGGCCCCGCCCTCGCTCCTCTCCGACGACCTGCCCGCGGCCGCCGCCGAGGCCGCGACGGTCCCCGGCGGCGCCTGCAGGAGCGTCTTCGCCCTCGACTCGCCGCCGCTCTGGGGGCTCGAGTCCGTCTGCGGCCGCCGCCCGGAGATGGAGGACGCCGCGGCCGTCGTCCCGCGTTTCTACCGCGTCCCGCTCTGGATGGTCGCCGGCGACGGCGCCGCGGTCGACGGCCTCGACCGCGCCTCCTTCCGCCTCCCCGCCCACTTCTTCGCCGTCTACGACGGCCACGGCGGCGCCCAGGTCGCCGACTACTGCCGGGAGAAGCTCCACGCCGTGCTCGTCGAAGAGCTGCGCGCCGCAGAGGACCGTGTCGGCGGCTGCGACGACCTCAGCTCCCTGGACTCCAAGAAGCAGTGGGAGAAGGCGTTCGTGGACTGCTTCTGCCGCGTCGACGCCGAGGTGGAGGCGCCGGACAGCGCGGGGTCGACGGCGGTGGCTGCAGTCCTTTGCTCGTCCCACATCATCGTCTCCAACTGCGGGGACTCGCGGGCGGTGCTGTGCCGGGGCAAGGCGCCATTGCCACTCTCTCTCGACCATAAGGCACTATCATATCATTCATCACATTTCCTCATTACCCCTGCAATTGCCTCTGACTTCTTGAGTTCATCAGATACACTGTCTGAATGTGGCATTTATTCTTGATTCAGCCCAACAGGGAAGACGAGTATGCGCGGATCGAAGCTCTGGGCGGCAAGGTCATCCAGTGGAATGGATACCGAGTTCTCGGTGTTCTTGCCATGTCGCGCTCCATCGGTACACAATTTCCCGCTCCTGAATATTATGGTGTCAAGGAAAATCTTTGCTATGCACTGAACTAGTTCTTCTCTGTTCTTGGAAACATTGTTGTTGATATCTGAATTCGGATGTGTGGTTCAGGAATCTGTCTATTTTGGCTGGCAAAACTTCCATGACTGATACTAATTTTTGACATTAGCCAAGTTCGGATGTGTGATGGCCTTAAATTTCTCCATCTAGCAGATACCTTTAAAAAAGTGGGCTATCATAGATAACAAATACAGTACTACTCACACATCACAAACTGATGATTACAACTATAGCTGTATTCATGCTTACTGAGCAATGGCTCATCTTCCCATGCTTGTATGTTCTGTCCCTCAACAAATTATTCAGTGACTGACCGAGTAATTTGATACCAGTTATGTTCACTGTAATCCTGTGCTCTGCTTTTCTTCTGAACTTCTGAACTGGTTTCCTGGTTATGATTGTGTTGTTGATCTACTTGCAGGGGACAGATACCTGAAACCGTACATAATCCCGGTCCCGGAGGTGACGGTCGTTGCCCGGGCAAGAGAGGATGAGTGCCTCATCCTCGCAAGCGATGGCCTCTGGGACGTGTTGTCGAACGAGGAGGTGTGCGACGCCGCTCGCAAGCGGATCCTACTATGGCACAAGAAGAACGCCACCGCCTCCTCGTCCGTCTCCCGAGGAGGAAGCGGTGGCGACGGTGGCTCGCCGGATCCCGCCGCTCAGGCGGCCGCCGAGTACCTATCCAAGCTTGCCCTCCAGAAGGGGAGCAAGGACAACATCACCGTCCTCGTGGTCGACCTCAAGGCGCATAGGAAGTTCAGGAGCAAGACTGACAATAACAACAGATAGTTATAAGCAACCTATAGGAAGCTCAAGACCAAAACCTGATGACAGTGACAGTGCATATACAAATTATTTTTTGTTTCAACTAATTAGACTTGAAACATAAAAATCATATGCACAGATTTTCTTGGCAAAAGTGCTTTTAGAATAACATAATTGTGTTGATCCTTGCACATACACTGCAGTAGAAACTAGCAGTTAAAGTTATATTTTGAAGACCATGTCAATGTTCAAAATGTCACCTTTTCATGTTGTCCCCTTCGTCTCCGTGTCTTTCTCCGTCTTGTCCACCTCTTCTCCGGCACCGGCATTGTCGTCGCCCTCGTCTCCCATGGAGGTAAGCACCTTACAACGACCCTTACAACGACCCTCCCATCCTTCCATTGTTATTGTTAGGTCATCAGATAAGGAGTTTCCATAACAAGCTCTCAATCGAAGGTGTCATCCCGAAACACCCCACTGACTACATTTTCAATTGGTTTATTTTCTTGCAGTCGTGGTTGACTCTAGGACAGTGGAAGGACAGTGCGATGACAAGCGCGGTGTTGAGCAACATTAAGTTGATCCACTACACATCAACAGAAGACAACCGTCAGACTAATCTTTGCTGGCCGCGTGCCTCATTTTGCTTTATTTTCTACACTTCTGCTAGATGAACGAGCCCTGGGTTGTAATATGTTGATACTTTTTCCGTTTACTTTGCTGTTAGAATCTCATGTTGAGCTCAGTTCAAGTTTTTATTAGTTTAAAAGTTGGGCACGTTTTGCGTATTTCTTCTAAAGGAGGTATTGGGTTTATTAGATTCTTTCTCTTCAATCATATGTTCCCTTCTCCTGGAATGGATAGAGAATCCTCTCTGGCAAGGAATGGAGATATACCTTTACTCCAAAAAAAGGGAAAATGTTCTATCGATGGTGAGAGTGAATGCTAGAATGTATGGACCAACCGTAACAGTCTAAGTCATCTGAGTTTGGCCTAGTTTGGCAGGACAATTTTTCCAAAACCGTAATAGTCTAAGATCTGAGTTTCCCAGTTCTTGGGAATGAGGGTATGTTTGGATGGTGACCAAAGCTCACCCTACCAATTCTTCGGTCATGACTAAAAATTTGGTCTCTCTTTGGATGGTTTTCAATTTGTTTTGGCATGACACCAACTCTTGGCCGCTATAGTTCTTTTTTTTTTGCCAATGTTAGCCAACACATGGACGATCAAATCAAAAGCTTAACCAAAAAAACTGGGTGGCAAAATATTCAGTAGTGCAAGCTTGGCCTAGAACCAAACATACCTACCTCAGTTTCTAGAAAGAACATTTTTTCTTTGTTTGGTATAGAAAAAAATCCATAACTCTATCAAATACCACAAAAATACATTCATCAGATGTAATACAGTTTATGAAATAGGTGCTGTTGTTGTTGCTAAACACATCAAATTATTTAAACATGTGATTTGTTTAAAGAAACAAAGTATTCTCCTAGAGCCTCCTTTCTTTCAAATCAATTAAATAATACTCCCCCCGTCCGAAAATAAGTGTCTTAACTTTGTATTAACTTTAGTACTCCCTCCGTCTCGGTGCATTAGGCATCTAACAAAAATTAAATAATCCCAAAATGCTAAGGCGCGAAACAGTAGTACTAGTTGCATGCATATTAATTAGACTCCATCTATTAATTGGAGGACCAATGCATGTAATTTCCGCAGCGCGCTATTGGGATTTCAAGAGGTCTTCTAATTAATAGCACATTTTTAGTTGAGAAAGGAATGATGTGATTGGCCTCATCCGTGATTCAATTTTTTTCCTAGTCCAATCTCTTCGCGCCTAGGTTGCGGTGCACCTTCTAAGATGCCTAATGCACCTAGACGGAGGGAGTACAAAGTTGCACAAAACTTAAGACACTTATTTTGGGATGGAGGGAGTACTCTGTTCTAGGTTGTAGTTAAGAGAATTTATAGTTTCCTATGCTTGTTTCATGCTTTTGTGGTTTCACCTTCCTCCAATAGGGTAATTACATCATCCTAATAAGATATGTAGAGCAGGGTACATAGTAACATATTTAGATATGCAGTGAAAGTTCAACCTTTGATTTTTTTAAGGTGGTGCTTATCATGGGCTCATCTGGTCTATTGAAAGCTATGTCGTCGACGTTTCAGGCAATAAACATCACCTACCATAGTAAACAAAGTAACCTTCTTATAATAAACAAAGAAAAATAGTTAGTGCTATTTCCCCCTTATTAACCTTCTTATAATAAACAAAGAAAAACAATTAGTGCTACTACCATTTCAGGCAATAAAGATTTCACAGAGGAGAATTCAGACCAAAACAACAAATAAGACACCTTAGTAGTAAACGTTGCAGTGATAGTAATTAAGGGCCTTTGAACCTTCAGCTTTGTGGTTCATAAACAAAGAAAAATAATTTCCTACTTATGCAGTTTACGATCCACATGCACATTATTATCTCCTCCATTCATACATGAATGATTAAATTTTAATTAAATTCTAGAGGTTTGCTTGGCAAGGTTGCATTTCTTATTGTCTATGTTGAACGTTCCTGGTGGAGGGAGACCACCAGTTTTCATGCAGGTGACTCTTGCTAGTGAATAAGAAATTAAGATTTGCCATTTTTTTGTATTTCATTCTTGAAGTTAATTTAAATTAAGACGTGCCATAGTATATTACTTGATAAGAGATTTTATGTAATTAGAACCTTTCTAGCCTATGAATTGCAGAAACTATGATGCCTTTTTTTATTAATGGTTCATCATGCATTGTCATTTCCAAACTGAATATATGAATAATGACATATTTAAGCTTTTAATTTACTTGCATGTACTATGAAGATCAGTTGGGGACAACACCACGACATCGGGGAATTATATTGCTTTGACAAAAAGGGGATGGTAGAGCCAGTGTCAAAGATGAACTCACCTACGGGCGATGAAAGCGAGATTGTGCAATTGGTCGATGGTAAACTCATGTGACCTCGAGGTGACGATAGACTGTGACCAACTTGCTTGACGATCTCCAAGCGATCTGTCATGTGTGCTTGATGTCAAGCACGTGAGCTAGGGGTGTCCACGAATGACCAATCCTGCAACAAAACGTACTTAAATAAAAATCATCATATGGCGGAGATATTTGAGGGAGTTATCAATTTTGTTTGGCAACAAAATATCTCTATGATTGCCTCAAAAAAATATCTCTATGATAATTGACGATTCTTTTCCATATGTAGTGCATGACGTCTAGTTTTCAGTCACGATAATTATCTTCATATGATGGAGTTATCATTTTCTATTTGACAAAAATCTACATGATAACGGACAATTCTTCTCCATATCTGTGCCTGGCGTCTAGTATATGTAATCAAGGTAATTATTGCTAAGAGGGTTTGTTTCCGGGTATTATCTGACATCAATAGCGAGAGGGAGGTTGGGTCGACAGATGGAAGAAGGCACACGAGTGAACAAAAACAAAATGTATCACTCATTGTTTTCTTTGTTCTATTCTGTTTTACTGGGTTTTCCCCTTTTCTTCGGTTTCTCTTTGTTTCTGTCTTTGTTTTTATTGGTTTTTTCTTTTCTATTCTATTTTTCTTCTTTTTTTGTTTCTTTCCTAGTTTACATCAGTTTTCTTCAGTTTTATTTTGTTTTTCTTGTTTTCTCATGGGTTTTCATGGGGTTCTTCGCATTTTTTTGTTTTTGAGGGTTTTCATTCTTGATTAAGGTTTTTCAAATATGATACTAAAAAACTTAAATGCATTGTCAGTATTTTTTCTATACATTTTTAACATTATCAAATGTTTGATTAACATTTTCAAATAAAAGATTAACATTTTTAAATGCATGGTCAACATTTTTTCTATAAACATTTAACATTTTTCAACTGCAATATTAACTATTTTTTAATACATGGCCAACATTTCTTATATACATTTAACATTTTCAAATGCTTGATTAACATTTTTAAAATACAAGTTTAACATTTCTTGAATGCAATAAAAGATTAACTTTTTTTGAATACATGGTCAACAATTTTTGTATACACATTTAACATTTTCAAATGGTTGATTGGCATGTTTTGAATACATGGTCAACTTTTTTTATACACATTTAACATTTTTCAAATCCCTAATTAACATTTTTACATGGTCAACTTTTTTTCATACGCATTTTTGCTTTTTCCTGTATACATATTTTTGTATAGACGAGAAACGTTTTCTCTATATGCATTTAACATTTATCAAATGCTTGGTTAACATACATTTCAAATGTTTTTATGTAAAGTGTTTCTATAATATATTTATTTACAATATTTTAGAAGTATAAACAAAAGTAAAAGAAGAAACGGAAAAACAAAATAAAAAACGTGAAAAAAAGGAAAAATACATGAGTACACAGGTTCCGACCTGGCGCCGCCGCAGTTGACGGTGGCCGTGCCAGCCAATGCAATACGTGTGTGCGCCTGGCACAGTGGACAGTGCAGCTGGAGATGAAGTCGTTAACTCGTTATGGCCGGCCTGACCCATGTACTAGGCGCTGTGCGTGCGAGTGTCTTTCCAGCTTGCTATAAGCGATAAATAGAGGCACCCAACCAACCAGTGGTTGAATGGTTAGAAAGACTGTGGTATTCCCAGCTCACCAGGGTTCAAATCCCGGAATTTCGGGCGATGCACATTTAGTGGGAGAAGATGTTGCCGTTGACGACGAGGTGCCTACGATGACTTCGTAAATTTCAAGATAAAATGCCGGCTTACTCTTATGGAGGTGCTCATAGGAGTAGGTTGTGTGTGTGCGTTCATAGGGATGAGCGTATGTGCGTGTATAAGAGCGCTTGTGTCTGTACTGATGTTAAGCTAGCTGGCCCGCTTGTGTCTGTACTGATATTAAAGCGCGTGTTGCCGCACCCGTCCATCTTAATGAAAGAAAAGCAAAAATATTTGAGAAAAGATAAATCGTACTGATACCTGAGAACAAATTACATTGGCTATATATATGAGACGCCTAGGATACAAATGTCCTACTATGACACAACTCCACATACTATGTAAACACAATACAACTCATAGTCCAACCATAACCTACCTTGTACACTATATTCGACACAACTCTAACAAACTGCACCTTGGCGAATATTCTTCACCACCTTAAATTCGTCCATGCATCAAACTTCCATTTACATTCGACTTGAGCTTATCCATGAGTATCACTGCTACTCCAAAGACTCCATATGACTTCACCTGCAACTTGTAGTCCCTCCTTTTCTTGACCATAGTCAACACTCGAGCAAAATTAAGTTTCTTGTTGCTCTAGTTTGTGCTCCCAACTTCCAGAGTATCCGTTCAACGCCATCACATATTGATCACTGACCTGCGTGAAGGTGAACAATTCACATATTGGGTGTCACACATAAGAGTTATCCGAACTCGACATTACTGCTCCTTTTCTTGACCGCCTGTCTGAAACTTGAAAGAATTTCACCGTTTCTTGTTGTCATCCCAAGTCAACTTCGCAGTTGTCTCATCACATGTATGACCACCAGAGCCCTGGCATGTCTCCATGTCCCGTGCATACCACACGCCTCGCCGCTATTACCGCGTCGAGCCTCCGCTGTCCCGGTCGAGTCTCAAGGGTCGCGAACCACACCACTCAACCCCCACTACAGAGTACCATCGTTCATCACCGACCGATGACGAGTTTCACGGTTCCATCAGACCACTAGGCTCTAGTCCGAACTACGTGTCACTCGCTTTTTCCCGCTAAAAAGGCTTCGATCCGCTGAATCCTTACACTGTAGCCCGTCAATGTAGCTCCACCTTCAACATGACTCCATGGTAGATGATCAGTCCACCCTTGCGCCCCGTCGACATACAAAACAAGCTCTGTGTGCACCGTCTTGAATCAACCCCGCGCCATAGTCTTGTCGAAGCCATACAAGCCCTCGGGGCTTGCGCCACGTGTTTACACGCCCAGAAGTCGGTCATCATCAGCATCACGCTCCTATGTCGAGGTCGCCGATCCCACCACCGTCTTCTGTATCAACTGACTCTTGTCGATCCGTCAGACCGACAAGTCAAACCCAGCCGATCTCCTTCGACTGTAACCATGCTCCACCCTGCACCATGACTACTCACACACCCACGCATGTCTTGGATGCCATGTGTATGCATGATCCCGTATGACACGCTTGTCAGCGCGCTTTCACAACTTGTCCACGTGTTCCAAGCTCTCTCAATAAACCGACCCAAAAAAAACTTCCATGCAACCCGCACAATTTTTCTTGTCTCTATTTGTTTTTTTGGAACGAAGACGCCAACGACGTCCGGCTTTAAATTAATAAAGCCAACAGGCGGAAATCTCCATAGTTCACATAGGTTATCAGACGACAGGCCACCACAACGGCCAAAGAGATAGAACGCGAGAAGTTCAAACGACATCAGCACGCAGGCTGGCAAGTCCTCAGCACGCAAGCTGGCATAACGAAGATATATGAGCTACTAGGTAGAACAAAAGATGCCGAGGATGGTGGCGATGCATCAATCATGTCCAGCCGCTTGTCTAGCTTCCATCTGGATGTAGCGGATCTTTGCCATCGTCTCGGTCATATGCTCTTCATCGCGCGGTTTCCTCAACGGAGCCCAAGTCTGCAAGAAAAGATGGCATTTGTACAATATATCAGCAGGTTGAGAAGGAGACTTCTTCTCAATCGTCATCTTATTGCGGATAGTCCATATGGACCAAAGGAGTGCCCCAACGCATCTCCAAACAATCCGAGCACTAGTACCGTTTTGCGAACGCAAGATATGTATAAGATCAGCACCCGATGCTGCCGGGTTACAATTCTGTTGGAAGACAACATGAACTGCGCTCCACGCAAATTTGGCTAGGTGGCAATGGAAAAAGGCGTGGTTAGCATCCTCAATGCAGTTGCACAACACGCAAGATCCATCGGATGGTCCGTTACGGATCGCGACATTATCCGCCGTTTGTCTCTGTTTGTTGTTGCAGCTTCTCCATGCACCTTCGCAGAAAAGGACCAAACTTGATCCAACCCAACTCCTCTCATGCACACATGTGGTCCTGGTAGCTTCCTCTTTTTTTTTGTCTCAAACAAATCTCTAGTGCTTCAGACTTTGCGTCGGCACATCACAACGCACCAAGGCACATCACGGCCTGGACTGCTCCCTCGTACGCGACCCACCTGCAGCGGCACACCTGGGCTTGGCCCGCCAGCCTGCCTGAACTGCCCAGCCACAACCGCTCACAACCCACAACTTGGGCCTACAGCTTGCACTTCGCCTGCTGGACCTGCCCACCCCACGCGTAGATCCATCGACTCCGATCAATCCGATCTTGTCACAAACTCGCCTACACGTCCGGCCGCCGTCGCTTCATGTAAACGCTGATGAGCTGTACGCTCCCCCGATCCATCGATCGATCGCCGCACGTCTCGCCTCCTGCTGCCATGCGCACACGCGCCTTCCGCTGATCTGACGCCTGCTGCAACTCGTGGATTCCACTGTTCTCACCGTCGATTGCATCTGCGGACGAACTTGCAACCGAACTTCACCCACACCGATGCCTTCGATCATAACAAAACAGGATAAGTCGTATCTTCACCATGAGATTTAAAAGAATCGACAACAGTTGATCCGGCTGATCATTTGCTTTCAATCTGATTGATTGCAAGTGTTCATCATGTTTCACACGAGGCACAAGGCACATGCGGAGCATGACACATAGTAGTACGCCATTTAATATGATATGGTATCATATACTCCCTCCTTCCATCTATACAGGGCCTAATGCGTTTTTCGAGGCTAACTTTGACCAAATATTAGAACAATAATATATGACATGCAACTTATACAAAGCACAACGTTTAATTCGTCTGTGAAAGGAGCTTCCAATGATATAATTTTCACATTGTGCATGTCATATACTATTAATATTATCAATAGTCAAAGGAGGTCTTAAAAAACGCATTAGGCCTCTATATAGATGGAAGGAGGGAGTACTCAATCCTCTTTTTCTTACTTAATTGTGTGCCACCTCAGTAAAAAATGTCTAGTAGGTATACATGATACGATCAGGTTGGTCATAATGGGAGGAACTTATACTAGTGTCATGCACATATGACACTAGTCTAAGTTACTACTTTCATAGTGCAAAGTAACATAGTAGTAGTGTCATATATGGCTTCATTTATTAGCTTGTAGACTCGGGAAGCGCTATGTTACACTAAACATATTATGTTATTTTAAACACATCTCTCCTCATTAACTACATGCCACGTAAGCAAAGTTTTCTTAAAATATGCTATGTTGCTACCTAAGTTACTCCCACTATGAGGCTGGTCATAGTGGAAAGTAACTCAGACATAGTAATATACATATGTTACTAGTCTATGTTATTACCTTCATAATGGGTAGTGTAATATGTGTGGTAACATAGATGTGTTCATTTATTACTTTATAGACTCATTTTGCATTGGGAAGCGCTATGTAATGGTAACATATTATGTTACTCTATTTGTCTCTCTCCTCATTAACTATTTGTCATCTCATAATTTTTGCTTATGTGACATCTATGTTACTACCTATGTTACTCCCACTATGACTAGCCTGACTAGCCTCATACCCTCATTGTGATCAGCCTCGGTGCTTGCGGTTTGTGAGGCCCTTCGACACATAATTCTCGTGCATGGCATCCTGGTAAAAACACATAAAAAGAGGTGCATGAATGTAGTAAATTATAAAGAATCGTAAACTATGGAACAAAATAAAAGGTGAAAATCATCAAAAAAAATTGGACTCATCACAATGGTACTTAGTTTACCTCACATACATACTTACTAAAAAACATAGATTATTAAAGTTCACCAACACACGATCACCACAACCTAAAGATATAAACCTCACTCATCGATCATGGCAACAGCTGGCTCGTGTTCGGTGCACTTGATGACCACCTCTGCTCATGAATAGTCAAAGATGTTGACCTTGTAAACATCATGGTTCAAGATCTTGAAGGTCAAGAAGTAGTTGATCCTGCGTTGGTGAGCCCCGGCAAAACATGTCCACCCTTGATCCATAGCTGTTGGGGAACGTTGCAGAAAATTAAAATTTTTCCTACGGTTTCACCAAGATCCATCTATGAGTTCATCTAGCAACGAGTATTCAGATTAGATAGCATCTACATACCACTTTTTAGATCGCAACGGAAGCGTTCGAGTGAACGTGGATGAGGTAGTCGTACTTGCCGTGATCCAATTCACCGATGATCTAGTACCGAACGGACGGCACCTCCGCGTTCAACACACGTACGGGACGGGAGACGTCTCCTCCTTCTTGATCCAGCGAGGGGGAAGGAGAGGTTGAGGAAGATCCAGCACGACGGTGTGGTGGTGGATGCAGCAGAACTCCGGCAGGGCTTCGCTAAGCAACTACGGGAGGAGGTGTTGCAGGGAGGAGGGGGGCGCCAGGGCAATAGGGTGCGCAGCCCCCTCCCCTGCCCCCCTTTATATAGGTGCATTAGAGGGGGGGGAGGGCGCAGCCTTGCCCCTTCCTCCAAGGAAGGGGTGCGGCCAAGAGGGGGGGAGGAGTCCATCCTCCCCAAGGCACCTCGGAGGTGCCTTCCCCCCTTTGGACTCTCCCCTCTCCAAGTTTCCTTGGCGCATGGGCCCTTGGGGCTGGTTCCCCTTGGACCAAGCAGGCCAAGGCGCACCCCCTAAGGCCCATGTGGCCCACCAAGGCAGGTGGCCCCACCTGGTGGACCCCGGGACCCCTCCGGTGGTCCCGGTACAATACCGATAACACCGAAACTTGTCCCGATGGCCAAAATAGCACTTCCTATATATAATTCTTTACCTCCGGACCATTCCAGAACTCCTCGTGACGTCCGGGATCTCATCCGGGACTCCGAACAACATTCGGGTTACTGCACATACATATCTTCACAACCCTAGCGTCACCGAACCTTAAGTGTATAGACCCTACGGGTTCGGGAGACATGCAGACATGACCGAGACGGCTCTCGGGCAATAACCAACAGCAGGATCTGGATACCCATGTTGGCTCCCACATGCTCCACGATGATCTCATCGGATGAACCATGATGTAAGGGATTCAATTAATCCCGTATACGATTCCCTTTGTCAATCAGTATTTTACTTGCCCGAGATTCGATCGTCGGTATACCAATACCTCGTTCAATCTCGTTATCGGCAAGTCACTTTTCTCATACCGTAATGCATGATCCCGTGATCAAACACTTTGATCACATTGAGCTCATTGTGATGATGCATTACCGAGAGGGCCCGGTGATACCTCTCCGTCAAGCGGAGTGACAAATCCCAGTCTCGATCCATGTAACCCAACAGACACTTTCAGAGATACCCGTAGTATACCTTTATAGTCACCCAGTTACGTTGTGACGTTTGGCACACCCAAAGCACTCCTACGGTATCCGGGAGTTACACGATCTCATGGTCTAAGGAAAGGATACTTGACATTGGATAACTCTAGCAAACGAACTATGCGATCTTATGCTATGTTTAGGATTGGGTCTTGTCCATCACATCATTCTCCTAATGATGTGATCCCGTTATCGATGATATCCAATGTCCATAGTCTGGAAACCATGACTATCTGTCGATCAACAAGCTAGTCAACTAGAGGCTCACTAGGGACATGTTGTTGTCTGTTATTCACACATGTATTACGATTTCCGGATAACACAATTATAGCACGAATAAAGACAATTATCATGAATAAGGAAATATAATAATAATGCTTTTATTATTGCCTCTAGGGCATATTTCCAACAGTCTCCCACTTGCACTAGAGTCAATAATCTAGTTACATTATGATGAATCGAACACCCATAGAGTTCTGGTGCTGATCATGTTTTGCCTTAGGGAGAGGTTTAGTCAACGGATCTGCGACATTCAGATCCGTGTGCACTTTACAAATTTCTATGTCTCCATCTTGAACATTTTTACGAATGGAGTTGAAGCGACGCTTGATGTGCCTAGTCTTCTTGTGAAACCTGGGCTCCTTTGCAAGTGCAATAGCTCCAGTGTTGTCACAGAAGAGCTTGATTGGCCCCGACGCATTGGGTATGACTCCGAGGTCGGTGATGAACTCCTTCACCCAAATTGCTTCATGTGCTGCCTCCGAGGCTGCCATGTACTCCGCTTCACATGTAGATCCCGCCACGACGCTTTGCTTGCAACTGCACCAGCTTACTGCCCCACCATTCAAAATATACACGTATCCGGTTTGTGACTTAGAGTCATCCAGATCTGTGTCGAAGCTAGCGTCGACGTAACCTTTTACGACGAGCTCTTCGTCACCTCCATAAACGAGAAACATTTCCTTTGTCCTTTTTAGGTACTTCAGGATATTCTTGACCGCTGTCCAGTGTTCCTTGCCGGGATTACTTTGGTACCTTCCTACCAAACTTACGGCAAGGTTTACATCAGGTCTGGTACACAACATGGCATACATAATAGAACCTATGGCTGAGGCATAGGGGATGGCGCTCATCTCTTCTATATCTTCTGCCGTGGTCGGACATTGAGCTGAGCTCAATTTCACACCTTGTAATACAGGTAAGAACCCTTTCTTAGATTGATCCATATTGAACTTCTTCAATATTTTATCAAGGTATGTGCTTTGTGAAAGACCTATGAGGCGTCTCGATCTATCTCTATAGATCTTGATGCCTAATATATAAGCAGCTTCTCCAAGGTCCTTCATTGAAAAACTTTTATTCAAATAGGCCTTAATGCTGTCCAAGAGTTCTATATCATTTCCCATCAAAAGTATGTCGTCTACATATAATATGAGAAATGCTACAGAGCTCCCACTCACTTTCTTGTAAACACAGGCTTCTCCATAAGTCTGTGTAAACCCAAACGCTTTGATCATCTCATCAAAGCGAATGTTCCAACTCCGAGATGCTTGCACCAGCCCATAAATCGAGCGTTGGAGCTTGCATACCTTGTCAGCATTCTTAGGATCGACAAAACCTTCCGGCTGCATCATATACGATTCTTCCTTAAGGAAACCATTAAGGAATGCCGTTTTGACGTCCATTTGCCATATCTCATAATCATAGTATGCGGCAATTGCTAACATGATTCGGACGGACTTCAGCTTCGCTACTGGTGAGAAAGTCTCATTGTAGTCAACCCCTTGAACTTGTCGATAACCCTTAGCGACAAGCCGAGCTTTATAGATGGTCACATTACCATCCGCGTCTGTCTTCTTCTTAAAGATCCATTTATTTTCTATGGCTCGCCGTTCAACGGGCAAGTCAGTCAAAGTCCATACTTCGTTTTCATACATGGATCCTATGTCGGATTTCATGGCCTCCAGCCATTTGTCGGAATCCGGGCCCGCCATTGCTTCCTCATAGTTCGAAGGTTCACCGTTGTCTAACAACATGATTTCCAAGACAGGGTTGCCGTACCACTCTGGTGCGGAACGTGTCCTTGTGGACCTTCGAATTTCAGTAGGAGCTTGATCAGAAGCATCTAGATCATCATCATTAATTTCCTCTCTAGTCGGTGCAGGCACCTCAGAAACGTTTTCTTGAGCTTCGCCATTTTCCGGTTCAAGAGGTAACACTTCATCAAGTTCTACTTTCCTCCCACTTACTTCTTTCGAGAGAAACTCTTTCTCTAGAAAGGATCCATTCTTGGCAACAAAGATCTTGCCTTCGGATCTGAGGTGGAAGGTATACCCAACAGTTTCTTTAGGGTATCCTATGAAGACGCATTTTTCCGACTTGGGTTCGAGCTTTTCAGGTTGAAGTTTCTTGACATAAGCATCGCATCCCCAAACTTTTAGAAACGACAGCTTAGGCTTCTTCCCAAACCATAATTCATACGGTGTCATCTCAACGGATTTCGACGGAGCCCTATTTAAAGTGAATTCGGCAGTCTCTAAAGCATAGCCCCAAAAAGATAGCGGTAAGTCGGTAAGAGACATCATAGATCGCACCATATCTAATAGAGTGCGATTACGACGTTCGGACACACCATTACGCTGAGGTGTTCCAGGCGGCGTGAGTTGTGAAACTATTCCACATTGTCTTAAGTGTGTGCCAAATTCATGACTCAAGTATTCTCCTCCACGATCTGATCGTAGAAACTTGATCTTTCTATCACGTTGATTTTCAACCTCACTCTGAAATTCTTTGAACTTTTCAAAGGTCTCAGACTTGTGTTTCATTAAGTAGATATACCCATATCTACTCAAGTCATCAGTGAGGGTGAGAACATAACGATAGCCACCGCGAGCCTCAACACTCATTGGACCGCACACATCGGTATGTATGATTTCCAATAAGTTGGTTGCTCGCTCCATTGTTCCTGAGAACGGAGTCTTGGTCATTTTACCCATGAGGCATGGTTCGCACGTGTCAAATGATTCATAATCAAGAGACTCTAAAAGTCCATCTGCATGGAGCTTCTTCATGCGTTTGACACCTATGTGACCAAGGCGGCAGTGCCACAAATATGTGGGACTATTGTTATCAATTTTAACTCTTTTGGTACTCACACTATGAATATGTGTATCATCACGTACGAGATTCATCAAGAATAAACCATTAACCATCGGAGCATGACCATAAAACATATCTCTCATATAAATAGAACAACCATTATTCTCGGATTTAAATGAGTAGCCATCTCGAATTAAGCGAGACCCAGATACAATGTTCATGCTCAAACTTGGCACTAAATAACAATTATTGAGGTTTAAAACTAATCTCGTAGGTAAATGTAGAGGCAGTGTGCCGACGGCGATCACATCGACCTTGGAACCATTCCCGACGCGCATCGTCACCTCGTCCTTCGCCAGTCTCCGTTTATTCCGCAACTCCTGCTTTGAGTTACAAATGTGAGCAACTGCACCGGTATCAAATACCCAAGAGCTACTACGAGTACTGGGAAGGTACACATCAATTACATGTATATCACATATACCTTTGGTTTTGCCGGCCTTCTTGTCCGCTAAGTATTTGGGGCAGTTCCGCTTCCAGTGACCACTTCCCTTGCAATAAAAGCACTCAGTTTCGGGCTTGGGTCCATGCTTTGGCTTCTTCCCGGCAACTTGCTTACCGGGCGCGGCAACATCCTTGCCGTCCTTCTTGAAGTTCTTTTTACCCTTGCCCTTCTTGAACTTAGTGGTTTTATTCACCATCAACACTTGATGCTCCTTCTTGATTTCTACCTCTGCTGATTTCAGCATAGCATATACTTCAGGAATGGTCTTTACCATCCCCTGCATATTGTAGTTCATCACAAAGCTCTTGTAGCTAGGTGGAAGCGACTGGAGGATTCTGTCAATGACCGCTTCATCCGGGAGATTAACTTCCAGTTGAGTCAAGCGGTTGTGCAACCCAGACATTTTGAGTATGTGTTCACTGACAGAACTATTTTCCTCCATCTTACAGCTAAAGAATTTGTCGGAGACTTCATATCTCTCGACCCGGGCATGAGCTTGGAAAACCATTTTCAGCTCTTCGAACATCTCATATGCTCCATGTCTCTCAAAACGTTTTTGGAGCCCCGGCTCTAAGCTGTAAAGCATGCCGCACTGAACGAGGGAGTAATCATCGCAGCGTGACTGCCAAGCGTTCATAACGTCTTGTTCTGCAGGGAGAATAGGTGCGTCACCCAGCGGTGCTCTTAGGACATAATCTTTCTTGGCAGCTATGAGGATAATCCTCAGGTTCCGGACCCAGTCCGTATAGTTGCTACCATCGTCTTTCAGCTTGGTTTTCTCTAGGAACGCGTTGAAGTTGAGGACTACGTTGGCCATTTGATCTACAAGACATATTGTAAAATTTTTAGACTAAGTTCATGATAATAAAGTTCATTTAATCAAATTATTTAATGAACTCCCACTTAGATAGACATCCCTCTTCTAGTCATCTAAGTATTACATGATCCGAGTCAACTAGGCCGTGTCCGATCATCACGTGAGACGGACTAGTCAACATCAGTGAACATCTTCATGTTGATCGTATCTTCTATACGACTCATGCTCGACCTTTCAGTCTTCTGTGTTCCGAGGCCATGTCTGTACATGCTAGGCTCGTCAAGTCAACCTAAGTGTTTTGCGTGTGTAAATCTGTCTTACACCCATTGTATGCGAACGTAAGGACCTATCACACCCGATCATCACGTGGTGCTTCGGAACGACGAACCTTAGCAACGGTGCACAGTTAGGGAGAACACTTTCTTGAAATTATTATGAGGGATCATCTTATTTACTACCGTCATCCTAAGTAAACAAGATGCAAAACATGATAAACATCACATGCAATCAAATAATAAAGGTGACATGATATGGCCAATATCACATAGCTCCTTCGATCTCCATCTTGGGGCTTCATGATCATCTTGTCACCGGCTTGACACCATGATCTTCATCATCATGATCTTCATCATCGTGTCTCCATGAAGTTGCTCGCCAACTATTACTTCTACTACTATGGCTAACGCGTTTAGCAATAAAGTAAAGTAATTTACATGGCGATTCTCAATGACACGCAGGTCATACAAAAAATAAAGACAACTCCTATGGCTCCTGCCGGTTGTCATACTCATCGACATGCAAGTCGTGATTCCTATTACAATAGCATGAACATCTCATACATCACATATAGATCATTCATCATACATCACAACTTTGGCCATATCATATCACAAAGCACTTGCTGCAAAAACAAGTTAGACGTCCTCTAATTGTTGTTGCAAGTTTTACGTGGCTGAATTAGGGTTCTAGCAAGAACGTTTTCTTACCTACGTTAAAACCACAACGTGATTTGTCAACTTCTATTTACCCTTCATAAGGACCCTTTTCATTGAATCCGATCCAACTAAAGTAGGAGAGACAGACACCCGCCAGCCACCTTATGCAACTAGTGCATGTTAGTCGGTGGAACCGGTCTCACGTAAGCGTACGTGTAAGGTTGGTCCGGGCCGCTTCATCCCACAATACCGCTGAATCAAGATTGACTAGTAACGGCAAGAAGAATTGACAACATCTACGCCCACAACAAATTGTGTTCTACTCGCGCAAGAAGAACTACGCATAGACCTAGCTCATGATGCCACTGTTGGGGAACGTTGCAGAAAATTAAAATTTTTCCTACGGTTTCACCAAAATCCATCTATGAGTTCATCTAGCAACGAGTATTCAGATTAGATAGCATCTACATACCACTTTGTAGATCGCAACGGAAGCGTTCGAGTGAACGTGGATGAGGTAGTCGTACTTGTCGTGATCCAATTCACCGATGATCTAGTACCAAACGGACGGCACCTCCGCGTTCAACACACGTACGGGACGGGAGACGTCTCCTCCTTCTTGATCCAGCAAGGGGGAAGGAGAGGTTGAGGAAGATCCAGCACGACGGTGTGGTGGTGGATGCAGCAGAACTCCGGCAGGGCTTCGCTAAGCAACTACGGGAGGAGGTGTTGCAGGGAGGAGGGGGGCGCCAGGGCAATAGGGTGCGCAGCCCCCTCCCCTGCCCCCCTTTATATAGGTGCATTAGAGGGGGGGAGGGCGCAGCCTTGACCCTTCCTCCAAGGAAGGGGTGCGGCCAAGAGGGGGGGAGGAGTCCATCCTCCCCAAGGCACCTCGGAGGTGCCTTCCCCCCTTTGGACTCTCCCCTCTCCAAGTTTCCTTGGCGCATGGGCCCTTGGGGCTGGTTCCCCTTGGCCCAAGCAGGCCAAGGCGCACCCCCTAAGGCCCATGTGGCCCACCAAGGCAGGTGGCCCCACCTGGTGGACCCCGGGACCCCTCCGGTGGTCCCGGTACAATACCGATAACACCGAAACTTGTCCCGATGGCCAAAATAGCACTTCCTATATATAATTCTTTACCTCCAGACCATTCCGGAACTCCTCGTGACGTCCGGGATCTCATCCGGGACTCCGAACAACATTCGGGTTACTGCACATACATATCTTCACAACCCTAGCGTCACCGAACCTTAAGTGTGTAGACCCTACGGGTTCGGGAGACATGCAGACATGACCGAGACGGCTCTCGGGCAATAACCAACAGCAGGATCTGGATACCCATGTTGGCTCCCACATGCTCCACGATGATCTCATCGGATGAACCACGATGTCAAGGATTCAATTAATCCCGTATACGATTCCCTTTGTCAATCGGTATTTTACTTGCCCGAGATTCGATCGTCGGTATACCAATACCTCGTTCAATCTCGTTATCGGCAAGTCACTTTTCTCGTACCGTAATGCATGATCCCGTGATCAAACACTTTGATCACATTGAGCTCATTGTGATGATGCATTACCGAGAGGGCCCGGTGATACCTCTCCGTCAAGCGGAGTGACAAATCCCAGTCTCGATCCATGTAACCCAACAGACACTTTCAGAGATACCCGTAGTATACCTTTATAGTCACCCAGTTACGTTGTGACGTTTGGCACACCCAAAGCACTCCTACGGTATCCGGGAGTTACACGATCTCATGGTCTAAGGAAAGGATACTTGACATTGGATAACTCTAGCAAACGAACTATGCGATCTTATGCTATGTTTAGGATTGGGTCTTGTCCATCACATCATTCTCCTAATGATGTGATCCCGTTATCGATGACATCCAATGTCCATAGTCAGGAAACCATGACTATCTGTCGATCAACAAGCTAGTCAACTAGAGGCTCACTAGGGACATGTTGTTGTCTGTTATTCACACATGTATTACGATTTCCGGATAACACAATTATAGCACGAATAAAGACAATTATCATGAATAAGGAAATATAATAATAATGCTTTTATTATTGCCTCTAGGGCATATTTCCAACAATAGCAACCCTCCCGTTGATGTCGTGGGAAACCACGGCCACCTATGGGGCCATGAGCCCCTTGTGATTCGGCAGGGGGATGAGCACATTGCACATCTGACTCTCACTCTCTCCGTATGCTCCATGGTGAAAACCTAACGATGTGGTCGCCCGCTCCAAGAGCCTCGAGTGGCCCAGGCTGAGCATCGGTCGCTCGATTGGGTCATCTCCAACAGCATGCCTAGTCATGCACGAAACAGAGTACTACATGCATGTCGTCCTCTCCTCTGGGGAACCCGATGACCGGTTTTGTTGTCGTTCCACATAGGCTGGTGCTCAGAGTCGGCGTCGCCAGGGGATTTATTGCAAAAAATAATTGTCAGCCTCTACAACATATAGTATATAGTATGTGGATTGCTACAACGCCTACAATACGTCTAGGAGTGGCTTCTTTCCCAGCTGGTCATTTAGCAGCTGGACGTTCGGCGGTTGCAACCTCACCAGTTGAGATGGTATTTTCTGATTGGAGGCGGCCATGTGGTTGAGACCTCATCGGCTAGGAGTAGTGTCTTTCCATTTACTTCGTTTGTTGTCTTTTCATGGGGTGGTTGTACTTCTCACTCCCCTTTGAGTATGCATATTTTTCTGTGTTGCATTCCTCTTGCATTTGATTGTGTGGATGTTATTTGTTGTTTCTTTAGAGTGTGTTGTTACACTAGAGCAGCTTATTGTTGGCATGCTTCACAAGTTTGTCATGGATTGATGTTGGATGCTTCCTTAATTGGTTGTTGGGTGTATCTTTTATCATGAACTATTGATGCTTACTCTTATGAGGGTCGTTCACTCGTGGACAACCTTTGCTCTTTTATCCATGGTGTTCTTTTTTTTCCATGGCATGAAGAGGAACCCTTGTTTTTTATTTCCTGATTTTGGGTTGATGTGTTTTATTTTGTGCATGCTGATGTGTGGTAATGATCAGTTGTAGTTTCTTCACGGTGATATGATGAAATATTATTGCCACGGATACACTGCATACCTATTTTGACATGTCGCTGATGTTTATATGAGTAGGCTAATATTGATGCATGTCCCTGCATTGAGTGCGATAGGTTGTCCTATAGCATATACAAATGAGGATGCCACAGTCCATCAGCGAAAGAGGCACAACAAAGCGTGCGAAATGCTTCTTGTACAAATGTCAAATCTAAATTTAAACATGTACATCAAACTGAAAATGTGCCTAAAACTAAATTGCTACTTCCATTTGATATTAATTCATTTTAAATTCTTGACTAAAATCTTCAGTTAAGATTTTATTAGCCCTCATTTGTTTTCAATTTTCACAACCTCAAAAAACCAGGATGTTACATACACCATCTATTTTTCTATGTAGTTACGCACAACGTAAACAATCATACGTTTTACAAACATCTCTAAAGATATTTTTTATGTCATAGGTTGTATAGCTTCCTGGCAACATATTTATAGATCCTACCTAAAATGGTGCAAACATCTATACACGTCATAATTCATCTATAGAGAGACATGGAATTTTTCACAAAACAAAATTTTAAAATATCATAACACAAATATGTTTTTAAGATAGATTAAAATTGCATAACAAGCAAATGATATTTAGTGATATAATTGTGTTGATTACTATAATTAATCAAGTAATATAAAATTTTAGTATGTAAGTATATTTTGATTAAAGTCAAATATAAAAAGTATAAAATTTTAGTATAATTTAGTTTGTTTCCCTGGGTTGGCTAACTTGTTCCATTGGTGGCTGAACGGTGCATGGTAGTTACATAAGCTAGCTGGCCCGTTGGGGGACGGCTTGCGGAGCACGTTGGGCCTGCCGGCTACCTTGTTTTCTCCTTGTCCGCGATCACACGTACGGTTGAGGACCTCAAGTCGCGACTCTGCCTGCCTTGTTTTCTCCTTGTCCAAGAACCCTAGCAAGCAACGCTCCTCAAGGTAAGGCTGCAACCAGATCGGAGATCATCGCTTGTGTAGCTGGCGGACTTGTCCTAATAATTATTACTCCTACCTACTGTAATTGTCTGTAGGCCCTTTCTCGAAAGACCCATCAATCTTTTTCGACTGACTATCCATAAGCTTCTCCAGCCTGCAGAGGAAGTCTTCAATATTTTTGACAGCCGAGGAAATTTCACCATAAGACTCCCTAAGAGACTTCAGTGTATTGCTGAGCTTGTCCATTTACTCTTGCATAGGCTTGGTATTAGACATAACACGTCTAAGAACAGATATATAAGGACCCTGGCAAAACATATATATCCATTAAGATGTGGGACCAACGGAATAAACAGGCAATTGTTTCAATTAAGTTCAAAATGTTTCTTTGTTTAGGACATACCACACGTGTGGCCTTCTGCAGATCATCATAAGACTCATCATATCTAAAGATATAGTGCTTCTGCGGCCTTGGTCTTTGCTCTCTGGTTATATGTGGACCCAAAACTCCTCCTACCGGTCATGACGGAACGACTTGACAGGAAATACCTGTTTTTTATATGCAGATTAAAAAGAAACTAGGGAGTACTTGGCTTGGGTATGTATGTCTGTGGCTATCCGGCGCGTCGAATGGCCACATCTGGACCAGGTCGTTGCTCTGGGTCATGCTTGCGCTGCGTGTGCAGAAACGGCGTGCGCATGGCAGTCGAGGCACCGTTGGCAGAAACGGCGTGCGCATGGCATTGTATAATGTGGATACAACATGGATTAATTATAAGTGGTGATATGTACTCCTGTCCATGGGAGAAATAAATACAACAATACTGCATGAGACCGAAAGTGGCCAAAACAAAATTGAAGATTGTTGTATATGTCACTGAAGGAAATAATTAAGAGTGAATTACCTAAATAGTGTGTGTTATTTGAATATATTTACCTCATATTGTATACAACAGCTCTTGAACCGCAAGTTCCTCAACACTCCAAGAATCATCACTGGTACTGAATTTAATTAACGATAAAGGGTTTCCCCGCATTATATTATAATGCAACACTTCAAGCATACAACCGGCCATACAACAAAGGGAAAAGAAAAGAGCAAGAGCGGTAAAGATACAAGACACCGAACGAGCCACTAACGAGCGTTGAATGCAACAAGCAAGCCTGAGCATCGAGGCCCTCGGTGAACCCGATCCTGCACACGACACGACAAAGATAGGGTAGTAACTCACAGTCGGAGGAGGCCACGATGCGTCAACTCCACCGAGGCCCATGGTCGATCAACCAGCCGTCTCTACCTCTGAAGAAGGCCCCGCCCTCTCATCCCGTACCGTAGGACGCCACGCCATCGGCAGGTAAAGCCGCTCACCCCAAGCGGAAGGCCGGAACCAACGAAAGCGAGGAGAAGACAACATCACATCCACCTGTCGTCGCAGCGCCACACCCCATACATCGCCACCGCCGCTGCCGGATCAATGTCAACCAAAAGCAGTCGGGCAGGGACATCGCTAAAGAAGACCGCCCCCCACACGCACCGAAGCCTCGACCGCCTCTCCGCCGACCAAAGGTGGTGCCTTCAAGAAGAATAACATCGCTGAATTTAATTAACGCTAGCCCAGGAAGTGAAGGCCACACTTTTGATGTCGTCGATGCAGACCACTATTTGCATCTGTGTCGGCACTAGAGTAGACGATATCCCAACGACGAAGCTCTAAGACACAAGTCCACCGCAAGGATGCCGACGCCACCACAAAATCCTCGCTTGAACAGACTAGTTTTCAAATCCATGACCGACCATAGAGCTGATAGCCTCGTCGGGAGAGGATCTGGAGCATCTATATTTAACACCTTCGTCGAACAACCCAAAATCTAAACTATTAGGGCCCTAAAACATAAAGCTAGGTGAACCGCACACACGGGATCCGACGATCCTCGTCACCATCGACGATTGAGAGGTTGTCGGCAGGGGCAGCCGTTGTCGGAAGGTGAGCCTCCGCTGGTGGGGGTTATGGTTCCCGGTCGCCAAGGGACGTTGGTAAAACAGCCCGTTCATTGTACGATGTACTCCCCTCTTATTTGTATTGTATACAGAGTACGTGAAGTTCATTTGAATCTCCTTGTCACGTTGAAATAAACTTCACCACAAGCACACGGATCGCGTGCTTCCTCGCGCGAATTACAACCCGTTGGATCCCTTGTTGACTTATCCAACGTCACAACTTTTCACCGCCGGTCCCTTGCCCCTTCGGGAGTGGTAAAAAAAGGATTTTCGGTATCACTCCAATCCACCGAAACCGTCGTTCCCCATTCTCCACCACCAACCTGTATCCATCGGCTAGCCATAATGGGAGTAACTTAGCTAATAACATAACGCAATTCAAGATAAATGCGCTTATGTGGCAAAGAGTTAATGAGAAGAGAGGTGTTTGTGGTAAGGCTGGTCACAATGGGCAGGAACATAAGCTAGTAACCTACACTCTTCCCTAGACTATGTTACTACCTCCATAATGGGTAGGGACATGTATGTAGTGTCATGCAATGATGTATTTATTAGGTCATAAACTCATTGTTTCTTGGAGTGTGTGATGTTCCGGTAACTTAGCTAGTTACCACAAGCAGCTTTCTCTTCATTAAATATGTGCCACATAAGCAAAGTTGCATTGGAGTGTGTGATGTTACTCATAAGTTTCTGCCCATTGTGACTAGCCTAACATAATATGTTACTGTCACATAACACACCCCAATGCAAAATATGTCTACAACCTAATAAATAAAAGCTTGCATGACACTAAACTTATGTTAATATCCACTATGAAGGTAGTAACATAGACTAGTAACATATACATGTTATTACTCTAAGTTACTTCCCATTATGACTAGCCTCATGGATGCGCCGCCGTGGCGCTACAGGAAGAAGCGCAAGTTCGAGCGAGTACACGGCCAAGAATCGCCACCGGGTGGCGGTCTCGGTCTCATCGCCGACTTCTCCCTCTCCTGGAAGGAGCGTCGGCGCGTCGTCCTCATCTCCAAGATCCTCGTCGAGCACCCTGGCCCAGCCCTCCTCTTCGAGCTCCCCGACATCCGTCCAGACCCTCTACATAGGGTACAACGCCGATGAAAAACACGGTCTGCCGCCGCCCGCCCTCCGCTTCGCGCCCACACTCCGTGTTGCCACATTCCGCCGCTGCCATTTCCCGGACCTGTCCGGGCAGTCCCTGAATTTTCCATGCCTCGACAAGCTCAGCTTGTATGAGGTCATCATCTCAGCCTTGTCGGCGCATTCTCTGAATTTCCCACACCTCAAGCAGCTCAGCATATGCGAGGTCACCATCTCGGGGGACTCTCTGCGCAACATGCTCTCTGGCTGCCATTCATTGGAAAGCCTTTTTCTGGAAGGCATTCTTGGCGCTGCTCGTCTCTGCATCAGCTCCGCGACTCTTAGGAACATTGGCTTCTCTGCAATAAGGTGGGAGGCAGAGGTGTGGGATTGGGATTTCGCTGACCTTTTACAAGAGTTTGTCATCGAGGACGCTCCTTGCCTCGAGAGATTGCTGCCCCTCTATCCAGGTTCTGGTCCGGAGACTGTCCGGGTAATCCAAGCACCTAAGCTGCAAGTATTAGGTGTGTTGTCGAGGCAAATATTCAAACTCTTCATTGGAACCACGGTTTTTCAGGTAACATCAGCCTTCTACAACCAAGCAATCAGAATTCACATGTAGTATGCAAGTATTTTTTTTCCTTATTTTGGTTTGTCATTTTCATCAGAGAATGATTCCCATCAGCGTGACAACCACAATGCCCACCGTGAAGGTTTTAGCTATTGAATATGATGGCCCTAATCTTGATGCACTAATTGGCCTGCTCAAGTGCTTCCCCTGCTTGGAGAGGTTGTATGTCATTGTGAGCAGGGGCGGATCCAGCTATATGGCGAGGTTTGGCAGCCGCCATACCTAAAATTTGGCAAAAGTATTACATATATATACTGTATGCATGAAGCTTTGAGCTGAGTCCATGGATTTTTGGTCAGTTTTGTCAATTTGGAGGATGAATACTCGCAGGGAGCAGGCAACTCATGGCCTCGAATGTATTTCGCCAGGTAGTTGTGTTGTTACCTACGTGTTTCTGCCTCATTAAAGGCCTAACTGCCGCTGAAGGAGAGAATTAAGCAATAGGTGACTTGCATCACATAAGCCCATGACCCACAAGCCCATGTTCTAAACGAGGACACCATTGTTGCAAATCAATTCACATGTACTCCAGTTGCTTGGACATGCTAAAAAGAATGTACTAGTTGATTGGAGATACACGAGCTGTTTCGTTCAAGCACGGTTGATTAGGAATCGCCTTGCAGCCGCCGCTCAAGCTTGTCTCTACTGTGTGATGAGCAGTGCCAACTCCGCGAAACCCAGAGCCTCACTGCTTTCCACCCCTAGTCGGCTAACCCCTAAGGCATGCAACAGAGGCAGCGATTACAGAGCAACCACGCGATCTTTAGTCAGCGTGGTGGGTATGGCAGCGACCACCGTCAAGAGAGCCAGCAAGCAGGAACGCCACATAGTTATATGTTACTACATTATTTTTTCCCTCACAAACTCTGCCACACCTAAAAAATATTCGTGGGTCCGCCACTGATTGTGAGTAGTATTCTTATTTGCCTGTCTGAATTAGTATTGCTTGTGCTCTAATACATTAACCAACTGCCTTTACATTGTTCATTCTCTCCATCTACAGTTTGACGGACGGTCACGGAAAGTGTGCAAAAATATGGCCCACAGGATCCAATTGAATGCCTCGAGCGCTATCTCAAAAGAGTGGTGTTGGAGGGCTACTCTGGGGACACGCCGAATGTTGAATTTGCTAAAATTTTCGTTTTGAATGCAAAGGTGCTAGAAGAAATGAAATTTGGATCCATTCACAGCCGCGACCGCGAATGGAAGTCTAATCAACACATGTGGTTACAAGTGGACAGCAGAGCTTCTCGAGACGCTCGATTCGAATTCACAAGTCTTTATTGTAGGCATAATGGCCTAGGTAACAGTCATACACATGACTTATCAATGGCCGATCCCTTCAAGTGCTTTGATGCTGCATGTAGAGTCGGCACGGAATGCCTCTTTTGTAATTCAAAGTAATGCTTCCCTTATGATTCTCTATTCCGTTGTGCTTGAATGTTACCCTACTTTAGTGATCTAAACGCTCTTATATTTCTTTACGGAGGGAGTATTTAGTATCTTTTCTGTTGATGTGATGTTGTAAGTTGTGAGCCGTCTACACCATCAGCTTGTTTCTGATGCATCACTTTGACAGAATCTTTGATATGTTTGATATAAGTTGTGAACACTACGTTTGATATGTTTCATGGGATGTTGTAAGTTGTGAGCTATCTACACCATCAGCTTGCCTCTTTTAGTGATTTACCATTCAGTACGTATCAGTCGCAACCTTAATTTATGTCTGTCATGCATTCGTTATGTTTATTTTTTGCGGCTCGATCCACTTTTAGCTTTTCTCCTCTTGGAGACGTCCTCCTTGAACAGCTTGGATTCAGTCATCAAGTCCAGCATAGGTTTCTGCTGGATGCCCAGAATCCGCTTGCACTTAGAGAGGGAGGGAGGGAAGGAGCTGCCATATTGAAGCATCCCATATTTATGCTTACCCTGATCTCTAGAGTAAAGGATCCTTCACTGATTGAAAGATGGAAATACTGAGCTATGCTAACTAGAGTAATGCTATCTACTTTATATCAGCGCGTTTGATTTGATTCTTGCGGTATCTAGACAATATTGCACGACCAAATCATAACAGACCGGGTGATTGGTGTTCACCTACCTGTAAGGATTCTCCCAGGTTGTATCTACCGAGGAGTGAGCGGAGGAGCAGGATTAGGAGATGCCCAAGGTGGCCTAGCAGCTGATGTCTCCCCGGTGGCTTCATAATACGCCAGACTGCTTCTTGTGTGTTTGGAGCTTGCTAAGCATTCATCAAAATTATGGTTCGCTTGCACCTCGTACATGTATGAATTTTTGCCATATCCCACTTCAGGGCATAAATTATTATTTTTTCAAAACGGCAGCGCATATATTAAGGTTTTTTTTTATATTGGATCGATATTTGTATGGTTGACTTTGACAGAACCTTTTACAACCAGCTACATAGTATGGTAAATCACTAAACTGTGATGCTTCAGTCTCCCTGTGTTCTAAAAATAAAATGCTTGGAACTTTAACTTATTTTTTTTTGACGGGAAAGGCAGGAGCTCTGCCATTGCATTATAGATGGAAAGAATGGTTACATTTTGCGGTGAACCGAAGTTCTGAAGAGAGAAGGAAAGAGCAGAAGAAAAAGATCAGATCAATCAGACATGGGCTGATTACCCCACTTCCTGACGAAACTACTCGCAAAATGCCTCCTTCAGGAGGGAAACATCTGCGATCAGCAGCTGTAAGACAGCAGGGACTTGGGCGGTTGTCGCCTGGAAGACCCGTCGGTTCCTTTCCTTCCATATATTCCAGGCAACACATACAGCAAACGTTACCTGCTCATGCCTTGTCTCTCTTGTGGTTCCTGTATTGATCTTACGCCACCAGGATCGAATAGATGTGGCTCCCAGTGCAATGTTGGCGATGCGCTGTTGTGTGCTCCTGACGGCCACCCAGAGCTCCTTGGCAAACGGGCAATGGAGGAGCAGGTGTACTGCCGTCTCCGGAGCCTGATCGCATAGAGGGCACACTGGGCTGTGCGGCCATCCCCGGCGCCCAAGTCGGTCAGCCGTCCAGTTTCTGTCCTGTAGAAGCAGCCAGGTGTAGAAGTTTACTTTCTGCTCAGCCTTAGTCCTCCAAACCATGCCAAGGTGGGGCTGTTCAATCCGGCCGATGAACTGAGCATCATAAGCTGACTTGGCCGAGTAACAACCATTGCTGGAGAGCTTCCACGAGATTTTGTCCCTTTCAGTAGTCAAATGGATCGCTTGCACCTTCTCCCACAACCTGATGAATTGGTGGATTTGGGTCTCAGTAACCATCCGTTGAATTCCACGCATCCATCTTCCCTCGGTCAGAGCTTCACAAACAGTCAGATTTTTCCTCCAAGCTAAGGGAAACACGTCTGGTGCAATTTCTTTGGGCGACTCCCCATCGAGCCACCTATTGTGCCAGAAGCTAGTGATCTTCCCATTGCCAACAGAAATGGCGATAGCAGCAGCAAAAAGGTTTTTGTCCGTTGAATCGCATGGTGTCAGCGTTCCTTTCCAACGCCTTTCCACATCATCCCACTCATACCAAAGCCATCTCAATCTTAACGATCTTCCGAATGCCTCAATGCTCTTTATTCCTAGCCCGCCAAACTTTTTTGGCGTGCAACATTGCTTCCAGTTCACCATGCATTTCCCTCCATTGGCCTCTTCTTCACCTGCCCAAAGGAAACTCCACCTTAACTCGTCCAGCTTTTTCGAGGCCCATTTATCCGCAGCAAAACACGTCAGATAGTACGTTGCCAGAGCAGTTAGGACCAAGTTGACCAAAGCAAGCCGGCCTGGCCTGTTAAGCATCTTCCCCTTCCATGGCTTAATCCTTGATCTTGCCTTATCAAGGAAGGGTTGTATCTCAACTCTCCTGGGCTTCCTTGTGCTTAGAGGTAGACCTAAGTACCGGCATGGAAAAGTGCCTTGGGCACCACCAAAATCCATCAAGGTTTGTGAATGTGCAGCATCATTACATCCAATTTTGTATGCCACACACTTGCCCAGATTTACCCTCAGCCCAAAAATCTCTCCAAACCGTTTTAGGATGCGTTGAGTGGCGGCGACTTCATGCCTGACAGGATTTAGAAATAAAGCAGCATCGTCTGCATATAAACTGGTTCTAATCCCAACAGATTTGTGCTTGATAGGTGACAGGATGCCCTCCTCCGTTGCCTTGGCAAACATCCGCTGTAACGGCTCCATAGCCAGGATGAATAACATGGGTGATAGCGGGTCGCCTTGCCGGAGCCCCTACCTGTGGGAGAAAGGAGATCCTGGAGTTCCATTTAGTAACACTCTGGAAGATGAGGAAGATAGCAGAATGGCCAGCATATCCATCCAACGCTGCCCAAATCCATAGCCCTTTAAAATATCCAACAAATAGCCCCAGTGGACCGTATCAAAAGCTTTCGCTATGTCCAGTTTCATGAAGATCAGAGGTGACTTTCTGGAGTGTGCCCCCTTAATCACATTTTGCACATAGAGGAAGTTGTCCTGAATACTTCTTCCTTTAATGAAAGCGCTTTGACTAGCAGAAATCAGCTGCGGTAACTCTGGAGCAAGTCGGTTGGCTAGAATCTTGCAAGCAATCTTTGCAACACTATGCATTAGGCTGACGGACCTATAGTCATTCACCTGCTCAGCTCCCTCTTTTTTGGGCAGAAGGATAATATGTGCGGTGTTCAGGAGGTTCCAATTGTTTCCCCTCAGATTATGGAGTTGGTTTAGAGCGCTGAGCAGATCATGTTGGATAAAGTCCCAACATTTTTTTAAAAACCCACCGATGAATCCATCAGCCCCAGGCGCCTTCTCAGCGTGCAGTCCAAACACCGCTGTTTTGAGCTCCTCCATGGAAAAATTGTCATCTAGATGAGATAGATCCACAGTTGGCATGCCCAGATACTCCCAATTGAGTTGCATCTGTCGTTGCTGTGCAGTTCCCATCAACGACTTGTGGTGAGCAAGCAGAATGTTGGCTTTTCCTTCATGATCATGGACTAACCCAGCAGGCCCTCTAAGTGCCGGAATGTGATTTTTCCTTCTCCGTCCATTGGCCCGAATGTGGAAGAGCTTTGTATTGGCATCCCCAACTCTAATCCAAGTGAGTCTAGACCTCTGCCTCTAGGCTGGGGCGATCGCTTGGATTCCTTCCTATCCCATTTCTTCAGTACCCTAGCAGTTCTGGAAAGCTTCGTATGGAGCACTCGAATAGCATCAGCGGATAAGACTTCCTTTTCCCAAGCATCTTTCACAATGTCCACCAAATCTGCCTTATTCAACCAGTGGGATTCGAATCGAAATCCCCTAAAGTGCCTCTGCTGTATGTGCTTTAGGAACATCGGACAGTGATCCGATATAGATGTTGACGCCGGGGTTAATTGGTAAGCAGGGTATTTGATGTCCCACTCTTTAGTCACAAGGACCCTGTCAATCTTCGTCAAAGTGACACTATCCCTCTCGTTGGACCAGGTAAATTTCCTGCCCACGAGTGGATATTCGATCATCTCAAGATCCTCAACCGCGCCTCTGAATCTTCCCATCATTTGCAGATTAATATGCCCCCTAATCTTCTCATCAGAATTCTTGATCAAGTTGAAGTCCTCTAGCATCATCCAGCAGGGTAGCGCGAACTGCTTCAGCCGCTTGATCTCCTCGATGAACAAAACTTTGTCTGCGTCTTCTTGTGGCCCATACACTCCAGAGATAGTCCACACATCATTGTTGCTTTTGTCCACAATTTGCCCGGTGATAGAGAATGAACCATCAGCAAGGGGCTCATGATTGATAACAAAGTCAGATGTGCAAGCAATCAGAATGCCTCCCTTAGTGCCCACTGCAGGTTTGTAAATGAAATTATCACCAAAACGGGGACCGAGAGTTTCCGTGACTATGCTTCTCGAAATACTTGACAGCTTAACTTCCTGGAGACAGACTATGTTGCATTGATGTTCAGCAAGGAACATGAGAATGGCTCTTCGCTTCGCAGGGTTATTAATCCCACGTACATTCCAATTCAGGATGTTGTAATCCATGAAGGAGACCAAACACAACAGACAACAGAGCAGAAAACCCAAGTCAAACGAACAGAGCAAACTTCCATATTGAAACACAAACTGACCACCTGATACATCAAGCTCCACCAAACAAAGGAGCACTCCTCGACACAGCTACACCCATCCAGCAACAATAATGGTACATCAAACTTCCACGGCAGCAAGCAGGACCAAAAAGAACCGGAGAGAGCTAACATTGGGAAACTAATTCAGACAACCAACACCTAACAAAGCAGACAATCAAGCAGCCACTGTCCCTGGCTGCATGCCTCTCTGCGTAGTTCCACCTCTGGCCGGACTGGTGGTCGCCAGGAGGGAGGAGACCGCCGCCACAAACCCAGATGGAAGAGGCATCTTGCAGAGAACCTTAAATTTCTCCATGTCCACTTCACCGGGATCCACCTCTGCGATCAAGCCCTCCTTCTTCATCAGCACATGGAGCACCTTGTCCATGGTGGAAAGCTTGCTGGTGGGTTTTGCCGCCAACCTACCGCTATGCCTGATTGGCCCCGGCATAGGGGTCCGTGGCACCTCCACAGGCGTGCGCGGCGCCGGTGGAGCTGGTGTGGCTAGGAGCGGCGCAGGGACAGGGGAAGAGCAGCAGTTGAGGAAGAGCTCGATCTGATCTGGTTCAGCCTGATCTGCCTCAATCGGGCCGCCCAAAGGATCAGGCACCGTCAACAAAAGGCCCGATCCTAGTGGGCCGGCCTGCCTCGTCCCTGGCCCAGAGGCAAGCGGGCCGGCAGGGGGAGCGGGCATCAGCGCCCCCCATCCTGCATCTGGAGCCACCTCCCTCGCCTGGCTGCACACCACCAGATCAGCATCACGGCTCCCGTCCAAAGTCTCCTGCTCCAGCATCGCGGTCCCACGTCCCTCTTCCACGGCGCCCTCAACTGGCACCAGGCATGGCAAAGGCCCCTTCTGGCTTGTCAGCTCGGCCCGAGCCTGACCCAAGACAGGATACATAGGAGAGGAAGCTGAGCCCTGGCCAACCTCCGAAAGGCCCCTGACAGCCTCCTCCACATCTCCATCAATTTCCGTCTGCACTGGGTCAGGAAGGACCGCGGTCAATGCCTCTCCAACTGGCAGCTGCACTGGGTAGTCCACCACGACGACCGGATCAGGGAAGCATATACGCATCTCCTCCCTCACTCCTGTTGCACCATTGTGGGCTCCACTAGGCATCTCAGGGGCGAGCAGACGGCGTCCGCGTCCCTGGTAGCCACCCTGACGGCGTCCATGCACGTTGTTGCCGCCCCCTCCACCGCTAGAGTCACCTCTCCAGAAGCCGCCTCTGCCGCCGGTGTTCCCGCCGGCAGGCGGGTCCGCAGCACCACCATCTTCTCCTCCGTTGCCGCTCCCAAAGATCAGGCGCGAGTGAACAGGGGCGCGTCGAGACGGAAAGGTGCCGTCCTCATAGTACAGGTGCCACCTGTAGTGCCACTTGGTGCAGTCATCCCGAACCGGCGAGGACTCCGACGGGATGCCGCTGATGTCGCTGTTGTAGTTGCGGAGGCTCTCGTCGCTGGATGCCGGCTGTAGCGTGTAGTCGTGGACACGGTCGAGGTGGATCAGCACTGGGTAGGCCAGCATGCTCACCGGGTCGGAGCGGGCGAAGGACGCCCCTTCCGGCGAGCCGGGAAGGAACAACCGATGGAACTCCGGCGAAGCGGTGTTTGGCGGCTCCTCCAACGTAAGGTTGCCCCTTGTCGCAATAATGGCCGGATCTTGAACCCACACCCAAACGCAACAGCAGGCGGACTCCTCATCACTGAACACGCCATCTTCAATGTGATCGACGATGGACGGCTTGGGAAAGAGCTGCTCCACCCCGGCAACCGTCCAAACATGCCGCGGCGGCCCTTCCAAGCACACCCTTGCCTTGAAAGGGAGCTTGATGAGCGTCGCTCTGGCCCGCCTGGACCAAGGGGACAGCCGGAGGGCAGCACTGCCAATCCGCAAGAGCGATGGGGAAGACAGCGCGATGTCCTGCATGCGGCTGTCGGCGAAGCGGATGAGGAAATCGCCCGGCGAGAAGACGGAGACGAGCATGCGAGAGCGCTCAATCCCAAACTGCATGGAGGCAGCCACGGACACATCTTGCACCGTGAATGCCGGCCTGTTGCCCAGGACCGTGGCGACCACAGCATGTCGCTCGAAGTCGCGCTCCGAACTTGCCAGCGCCATTGACTAGGGGACCGAAGCCGACACCATTCTTGGCCGGAGGCGCACGTCACCCACCGGGTTCTCCATGGCAACGGGGACAGCAGTCACCGCGGCGTGCTCAACCGTGTTGGCAGCAGCCACCACGGCGGTCTCGGCAGTGCTGGGGAGGTCCGCAGCAGCAGCAGGGGACACAAGGCGGCGTGGAGCTTCAACAGAACCTTGGGAGGCAGGCGGCAGGGGTGGATGGCAGGCGCGAGCGCGGACGTTGCTGGATCTGAGCGCACACTCGGAGGAGACGTGGCCAGAGAACGAGCAGAGCAGGCACCTCGGAGGGTTAGTGCAGGATGCAACACGGTGTCGGGGTGAGAGGCAACGAAAGCAGCAGCCCGCAGCTCAAGCAATGATTTTATTTACTCATGTGTATTGTTTGATTCAGAGGCTAACAATAACTTTTGACCAACTATTGGGAAACCAGTATCTTATCTTAGAAACAGAAGTATTATTAACTTTTGACCAACTATTGTTAAGTACACTATTGGGAATCTTGAGCCATGTTTGTTTTGCTAGGGGCATGTAATTTATTTTTCTCCCATTGCAACGCACGGATATATTTACTAGTATGAATAAATAAAGTATCGATTGTCAAAAAATAATGGCAAATTAAGGGTGTGGAACAACCGATTTTCAAGTTAAGGGTTGAATCCTAAACCGAGTGGCAAGTTGAGGTTTGTAATGTGGACTTTTTTCTTCGTATACAGAAGCTCCCTGAGTTCAAAGCAAGAGTATACACATATATAATCTGGATGATAAACTCCTTGAACAAACACCATAGAAAACAGAGGGGATGTCGGGAATAGTCACAACGGCACGTACATACTGATACTATTCTTACGGTATGATATATGTCCTAACTAAATTTGCCCCATGTAAGACCAGATACTAATTGATTGTCACGGCGAAGCAAACAGTTTGATCCCTCGATGGTCATGATCTTGTTTCCCTTTGTACCAACTCAAGGCATCTCCTACCATTTTGCCCATTAAAACTGCCCCCGCAAATTTGAGGAAATCATTAAAGTACATTGCCCGCCGACACGAGCGCCTGCAGATAAGATGATATTAAGGATGATAGCAAGTATAATGAATTGATAACAATAAAACAACAAAAATAACATACAAAATGTAATAGATGTTATTGAGGATGATCCATTAGCTATGTTTAATGATCGGGGAAGTAACAACTTAGCTCTCATTAGGACGGTAATGCTAGGACCATGAGAAAGTTCAGGCCAATTAGTTTATTGTATCACAACTTCAGATTTCTTTATAAGGTACTTACTGATAGGTCATCTTTACTCATGAATAGGTTGACCTCCCTTAATCAATGTGCCTTCATAAAAAGCAGATTCATTTTGGAAAGCATGTTGCCCATGAAACCCTTCATTCGGTTAACTCTAAACATGAAAAAGGACTAATTCTGAAATTGGACTCTGAAAAATCTTACTGCAGAGTTAATTTGGATTTTCTAATAGATATTCTTGAGTTAAGAGGTTTAGGTTGTAAATGGGACGTGGACGTATTTTCTAGAATTTTTGACAAGGGTGCTAGGGCTTGGTTCTTGGCAAGGGCTCTAGAATGTCAATTTGCATGTGTGCAGGAATAATGGGGGTCTAGGGATCCCCAATTGCAATTTGAGATATGTGAATATTTGTTTGATAGGTTCTTGGATCAAGAGGTGCATGCAGGAGGAGGGGACACTTTGAATGTGTGGTGGCAAAGGTTATTTGGAATGGGTTTGCTGAGTTCTTTGGGGTGCCTCAGTATACTCTGATTGATTTTTTTTTCTAACCAATGTAATACTAGATGCATTAGATGAGGGAGTGAGATTATATACATACCAGCGGGGGTCATCGCGCCTAGGTCTGACGTACTGAGAGAGTTCTTTGAGCAGACGTTTGTTATTGCGAGGCACTACGCTGCCATAAGCAAAGTAGCCGGGAGCAGAGTAGTTGGCTTCCCAGGCAGTGATCATGTCGTGGAGGTCCTCTTTCGTGGCGTGGATTAGAGCCAAGTGTGCCACAGCAGCCTTCTTCTGATCGGGCGTGAGGTCCTGCAGCAGCATGCACGCGCAAAGAAACTAACCATAATAATGCATCTATTATTATTAGCAAAGTAACAGAGTCAGTTTGTTGTATATTATTAACAGACTAGGATTATATACTAAGTAGCATAACTAGTAGGAGTAGCATGGTTTGGACTGTTGATTTTGCAGACGTGAACGTGGGAGGTGGCAGAAGATAATGTTGATTTTGCAGCACGTACATGGCCTGTAGTGGAATTGACGATCCGTGTACTGGTGTACATCGGGCTACGCTCAATGATAGCCTCCGCCTCCGCCGCCGCTCTGGTTCCGAACCTCCTCGCCGCGTGACGAAGCGCCGTGGCCATGGCCAGATCGATCTCCTCGCTCCAATCGCCGTGCCTATCCAATTCGATTCGAGCGTTATACGTGCCTGTCGCCAAGAGAGAGAGAGAGAGAGGATCTCGGTTCGGCTTAGGGTTAGGGTTCCTCGCTCGCACGCCCCACCTTCCGCCGCCGGTTTTTAACATACGGCTCGTGGGGGTTTGGGTTAGAATCGCTAGTACTGCTTCATTGTTTTTTTATGGTAATATAATACGTGTTTTATTCATATTATAAAGATTAAAGTACAAGTCACGTAAGGACCGACATGACAAAACTAAAAAGATAACGGAACATCTCTGAGTTAGACACCAACGCCCATGATCTGCCTCTGGCACCATCACAACAGCCAGCGAAGAAAAGAATGACGGATCACCTCCTCACCCGAGCTCGACGGAACTCCATCGTTGATATGCAGCTTTGCGCACCTTCAAGGTGGATCACCAAAAGTAAAGCACTTGACATTAAACGAATCAGACCGGGGCAACACCCCGGACACGCCATCGAACTTCAGGTTTGGCATCATACAACAACTAAAACGCCGAAGGAGGAAACCATACATGTCATCCACGAACCATGAACCCAGTACACGTTCCGTCTTCCAGATGTCATCAATGCAGACCACAATCTGCAGCCGCTCCTGCATTACCTCCCAAGCTCCGAGCCGGCGCTGGAGGAAACGTCGTCGCAATGGCGGAGCCCGAGGACACAGGTCCATCACGAGAATGCCGCCGTCGCCGCAACGCCATCCTAATTTGAACAGACAGGTTTCCAAATACATCCCCAACCATAGGACCGATGGCATCATCAGGAAGGATCTAAAGACTCTTTATTCAACACGGTCATCATCATCGCCGAAACCAAAGCGATGAACAGCCTAAAACACCTAGCTTATAAGGGAATAAAAACGATCCACACACGTGTATCCGGCGACCCCCCTCACCACCAGCGACCAAGGTCGCCGGCAGAGGGGAGCCTCCGAAGGAAGACGGTGGAAAATTGGCCTCTCCTGGCGACGGCTAAGGTTCCAGCCGCCAGGGGAGAGGAAAATGATTCACGCCGAAAACGACATTGAGCGCTCCTGTTGAACCGTTGCTTCATTGTTTTTTATCTGCGTACTTGAGTTTTTTTTTCCGGAAATGCAGCTTCATGGTTGTGTTGCGTACTTGAGTTTTTTTGTTTGGAAATGTTAGCTGGGAATATCAGCGAGGAGTCACGTTTCAACAAGGGAAAGTGATGGCTGAATCCCACATCGGTGCACCCATGGTGCACCTACGCAAAAAAAAAAATTAAATACTTTGTGAAAATAATCATCAACAAATGTTAAACAGGCTTGCCAAGTTTGACGGTCAAATGACATCCGAGGAAAACTGTACAATAAAACAAAATAAGAAATTTGGTCAAACAATAAATGTACATTTTGAGTTTTTTTTTTTTGCATAGAGCTCCTCTAATGTCATGTGACCACGAAAATTTGCAAACCTCTCTAGCATTTGCTGATGATTATTCCCACAAAGTTTCAAGTTTTTTCAAAAAAAATTGATATGTTTTCTTGCGTGAGTGCATCAAGGGTGGGTGTAGAAAAACCACTCTCTTCCAACAAACTCCCTTCACGCCGTTTGATCTAGCCGCATGAATCTTGGCGTGAATCCAATGCCACGTCAGCTCTCGGGGTGTGTTTGTTGTATGTGATCTTCTGGCGAACGTCACTTTTCATTTTTTTTCTCAAAAAAGGGGTAGACTGGTCGAATCGAACTCGTGCCATCATGGGAACCTTCTAGGCCTAGCGCACTCTAGTGTACTTGCTATGCATACTTTGGCACTCAAATATTTGTGTATTCGAGTTATTTTTGTTTTTGTTTTTATTTGATTTTTTAATAAATTCGGATTCTTTCCATTGTTTGAAAGAACAAAAATTAGAGGTGACTTTTACCCAAGCAATGTGTTCTTTTTAATTAAATGAAGCATGGTATTTTCCATGTTTTACATGGCATTTTTAATAAGAGCATGACATTTTAACAATTAGTAATGTGGCATTTTAATATTAAGAGATGACATTTATTATTATTATGAGATGAAATTTTTATATTAAATAGCTAGCATTTTTTATTAGGAGATGGCATTTTTTATTATTAATGGATAGCATTTTTTATATTAAAGAGATGGCATTTTTTATTAAGAGATAGCATTTTTATTATTAAGAGATATAATTTTTTATATTAAAGAGATGACATTTTTATTAATAGATAAAAGTTTCTATTTTTAAGGGATGGCATTTTTATTATTAACAGATGACATTTTTATTATTTAGAGTTAGCATTTTTATTATTAACAGGTGGCATTTTTTGTGTTTTGATATGAAATTTTTGTTTCATTAAGATATGGCACTTTATTATCATGGCATTATTTATTTATTTATTGTGTTCACATGGCTCTTTTTTGTTCATGCCATTTTTATCCTGATGATGGCAATTTTAAAGTTTTTAGCATGGCATTTTTCATTTTTGTAGTTCATACAACTTCTAAATCATAATCATTGTATATTTATAAAGTTAGAGATGTGCCATTTTTTAAGAAAATACTCAGCATGCATTTTTTTTCATCTGTTAGATTGTGGTAATTTAGGGGTTTTTTTATTGCTAAGGCAGTTATTCGAAAAGAAACAAATAAAATTGACTGGGCCTATGGCCCCAATAAAGGTTCGTCCCGGGGCCTCCACCTGGCGATCGATCAAGGGATATCCAGATCGTTCTAGGAGCTGCTTTCCTCAGCGAATGAACATACGTGAGCCCTATTTGCCGCGTTCTGCAGAAAATATACGCCCCGTCGATGCTCTCAGGTAACTTCCTTACTTTGCCAACTCAAAACTTCAGTACACGACAGTAGAATATTAGTCCTGCTCACCCCCCTCCCTCCCCTCGCGTCACTCCCGCGAGTGACCGAGGGGATAACCCTAGTCGCCGGCGCGCGTTCCTCCTCCCCCCTCCCCCTCCCTTCCCTCGCCGTCGCCTGTCCGCGCCGCCGGGCAAAGCCCGATGGGTGCTGGCGGGGGGGGGGGGGGGGCTTTCTCGCGCCTGCTTGTTGAGGCTTGGCGCGGGCGGGCGCTCCCGGGCGGCGGCGCGCGGCTGCGCTCGGCGGCGGTGTTGCGGAGCGGCATGCCAGGCGTGGACGGCCGGACGCGGTTGTTTCAGGTGGTTGCGTGCCTGGGGTGGCGGCGGCTTCGGCTGGATTTGCCCCGCGGGCGGCGCGGGTAGCGGCGGCGGGGGTTGCGGCGGCTCTGTTCGAGGCGGGCCTGGTGTCCGTTGGGTGGCTCAGGCGATGGTCGACCCCCTCTCCTCTGCTCTTCGGCTGGTGCGCGTGGCGGACGGTGGCGGCTTGCTGGTGTTTGTCGACAACTCGACGGGGTGCCGTTGGCTGGTCGCTGGTGGTGGGAGCGAACCAGGGAGTGAGGCAGGGGGCTCCTGATTGTGCCGATGTCTCGGTGGTCCTTGTCCCCGGTGGAGCGGTGCGGTGGCTGCGGCGAGGACGAGGCCGGTGGCTACCAGCGCCTCTCCCTTGCCTGGATCTGGCCGGCTGGGCCGCCTTCCCACCAAAAGGTTCGTTTTGTGGTTGAAGGAGGTGCCTTCTACCTCTCACTGGTCGGTGGCGTTCAATAGCCATCGTGGTGGTTGCGGTGGGGTCTTAGATGTCGGGGCGGCGGCCTCGATGGCAGTGGTCGCGCTGCTTGTGGGCGGGGTGCGCGGCTCAGGTGTGGGCTGGTCGCTATGGCCGTTTGGGCAGCGTGGCGGCCGGTGCTTCGGCGAGCGGTGATGTTTCGAAGGTGGAGGATGCCTGCCAGGAAAGACCCCCTGCTCGGCTTCGGTTGGGCCGACAACGGCGGCGTCCGTGGGCGTCGTCTCCTTTCTGAAGGTGTTGTTGTGGCTACTCTCCTCCTTCGGATGGTCCGGGTGAAAACCATGATCCTTTGGATCGGGGCGGCGACAGCGCTTCGGTGTCGTTCTCCTTCTTGAAGGCTGCCCATTCAGAATACGAGCGTGAAAAAAAAGCAAGAAAGGGTAGGGTGGCAAGGAATCGAACACGGGACTTCTTGCTTGCGCGAGCTCAGTGGTCACCAACACTGCGATAGAACTGGCTTCTCAAACGAAATACAGCGGAAATCTAAAAGAAACTAAGTACAGTTCCGGACTTAACATTGTTTAACAAAATCCAGATTTTTTTTCCAAATTTTATGAACGTACAGTTTTTTTCACAAACGCAAACAAAGTTTATGAAAAGGAACACATTTTGAATTTCCAAACATTTTTGAAACAAGAAGGTTTTGGAATTTGTGAACAATTTTTTAAAGCACGAATATTTTTTGAATCTTGCGAACAAATTTCGAAACGGAGAACAAATTTCGAAGCGCGAATAATTTTCTAAAGCACAAACATTTTTTGAATTTTGAGAACAAATTTTGGAAACAGAGAACAATTTTGAAAAATCCCGAACAAATTTGGAAGCATGAATTTGTTTTGAATACATAAACAAAAAAATTAAATCCAGTTTATTTTCTGAATTTTGAAAGTTTTAACTATTTAAAGAGAACAATTTTTGAATTTTGAGAACATATTTGAAAACATGAACGTTTTTTAATTTGTGAATAATTTGACGGTCAAATGACATCCGAGAAAATCTGTACAATAAAACAAAATTAAAACTTTGGTCAAACAGTGCACTTACATTTTGAGTATTTTTTTTCTTTTTTGCGTAGAGCTCCTCTGATGTCATTTGACCATGAAAATTTGCAAACCTCTCTAGCATTTGTTGATGATTATTCCCACAAAGTTTCAAATTTTTCAAAACGTTTTGGTTGTTTTCTTGCATGGGTGCACCAAGGATGGGTGTACAAAAACCACTCTCTTCCAACAAACTCCCTTCACGCCATCTGCCGCACGGATCTTGGCGTGAATCCAATGCCTCGTCAGCTCTCCAGGTGTGTTTGTTGTATGTGATCTTCTCGCGAACGTCACTTTTCATTTTTCTCAAAAAAGGGGCAAACTGGTGGAACCTCAGATGACATTTATTATTTTTATGAGATGGATTTTTTATATTTGATAGCTAGAATTTTTTATTAGGAGATAACATTTATTATTATTAATGGGTAGCATTTTTTATGTTAAAGAGATGGCATTTTTAATTAAGAGATAGCATTTTTTATATTAAAGAGATAACATTTTTATGAAGAGATAACAGTTTTTATTTTTAACAGATGGCATTTTTATTATTAACAGATGACATTTTTATTATGTAGAGTTAGCATTTTTTTATTAACATGTGCTATTTTTGTGTTTTGATATGGCATTTTTGTTTCATTAAGATATGGCACTATTTTTATCATGGCATTATTTATTTATTTGTTGTGTTCACATGGCTCTTTTTTGTTCATGCCATTTTTGTCCTGATGATGGCAGTTTTAAAGTTTTTAGCATGTCATTTTTCATTTTTGTAGTCCATACAACTTTTAAATCATAATCATTGTATATTTATTAAGTTAGAGATGTGCCATTTTTTAAATAAAATACTCGCACGAATTTTTTCCATATATTAGACTATGGTAATTTAGGAGATCTTTTATTGCTAAGATAGTTTTTCGAAAATAAATAAATAAAATTGACTGAGCCTGTGGCCCAATAAAGGTTCGTCCTGGGACCTCCACGTTGGAGCTGCGTTCCTCGGGAGCTATACGGCGCTGCAGGCGGCCGTTCGCAGATGCGCTCGAAAAGGAAGCGAGTGGGCCGGCCTCGGATCACAACGTTGCGAGTCAACTGCACTAACCACTAGAACAACGCAACTTTGTTGTCCACAACAAGAAAACAGTCCTACTTAACCTTTTACTTTAGTGAAATGTTACATATACCCAATATAAATTATCTGAAAAAAAGGAAAATGTAAATTCGAAAACAATTTCATGGATTTTGAAATAAGTTCACCAAACTTAAGAAAAAAACGTAAAAAAATCATCAAGTTTAAAAAAAGTTCATCAATTTTGAAAAGAGTTCATTGAGTTTGAAAAAAAAGTTCATTGAATTCGAAAAAAGTTCATTGGTTTGACAAAAAGTTCATCAGTTTTAAAAAAAGTTCATCAAATTTTTGAAGAAAAGTTCACAACTTTGAAAAGAAATTCATCACTTTTGAGAAAAAGTTCATCAAATTTGTAAAAAGGTCCATCAATCTTGAAAAAATTTCGTCAAATTGAAAAACATTCATCAAAAAAGTTCATCTAATTGAAAAAAGTTTGCTGATGTTTAAAAAATCTCAATTTTGAATAAGTAGCTAATCTAAGTTGAAAAAAGTTCATCGATTTTGAATTAGTTAGTGCATAAAAAGTAAATCAAAAAAGGAAAAAATGTAAGAAAAGAAATAGAAAAACAAAACGAAAAACCAGTCCAGAAAAAACACACAACAAAAAATACGCCTGGCAAAGTATAAAATAAGAAAAGGAAGAGAATTATCACGATGTGTTGTCTTTTCCGTTTGGCTGATGTGAGTGGAATTTAGACTACAGGTAGAAGGCTCGAATATCTCTACAATCACTTTTTGTGTATTAACCAGAATTATATGTGTGTGATGGGCCGACCCAGAGCGGGAGCGCTGCAGGCGCCTGTTAGTGAAAATGCACTATAACTGACGCCTGCAGCGCCAAATAGGGTTTGCCGCTTTCCTCAGCGAATGAACTACGGGAGCTCCTATTTGCCACGTTCTGCAGCAAATATACGCCCCGTCGCACAGGGGGCTCCGACTAGGGCAGCCCATTCAGTGCACATCGAATACGAGCGTGGTCATCGCATGTTTTAAATGAGTTGAAGATATATTAACGAAGCGATCTTTCTTCTTTCAGCCATCCGGATCGAGCAAATCTTCAGACAAAAGGACGAAACGAGGCCCGAACAAAAAGTTGAAGGAGGGCGTAAAGTACAATATCGAGGCATTCAGACCTAATGGTGAACCATTAGCGCCTAAGAAGATTGCGGACAAGTTCGTTCGTCAGTGCGGAGTTCTTGTGAAGGACCAACTCCCGATCTCCCTTCAAGAATGGAGAAAGCCAGCAAAGCCACGTCCAAATGTTACTTTTGTTGACGAGAATCAAGAAAAACTGCTTTGGGATACTCTCATGGAACATTTCACCCTACCAGATCATTTCACAGAAGCAGATGTGCAGAAAGTCAAGGACGCTGCTTTTAAGAAGATGGCGGTTGCATTCAAGAACCACAAGAGATGTGAATGGGAGAAGTACGTCAAGGGAGGAAGGAAGACTCCAGTATTCGAGGGGATACTAGAGAATTAAAGTGCTCATTGGGACGATTTCGTGAAATTCAAGGATTCATAATTAGCTAAGGAACGGTCGAGAATAAACAAGAAGAATGCCGAAAAAAGGATAAGTTACATAAGCTGGGGCCAGGTGGCTACGCGGTGGCAATGCCTAAGTGGGATAAGTCTGAGAAAGAGATGGAGGATGCAAGTGTCACTCCGGTTACTAAGAGCTGCCCCCCCAGGTGTAGGACTTGGTTCTATGCGCATGGGGGGAGTTGGACCCGAAGACAGGCAATGTTTCGACGAAGGCATGTCTGAACGGAGTCGACGATGCGATACTTATTGCAATAGAAGAGGCTCGATCGGGGGTGTTCCAGCCCAACAGAGAGAACGACGAGCTTACGCGTGCCCTGGAAAATCCTGAACACCCGGGAAGAACACGAGGCAAGGGCGCTATTCCGTGGTATGAGGGGTTTTTGGACTGGAACGCCGACTACAGAACCCGTGCGAGAAAGAAGATTGCGGAGGAGAAGAAGAGGAAGATGGAGGAGGAGCAGAGGAAGCGGGACTATGAACGCCTTCAAGGCCTAGAAGCAAGTCAAGCGGAATTGGCAGTTAAATTCCAGCGGCAGCAGGAGCAGATCGACTCACTTAGCCAGCAAAGGGGGTCTCAGCAGCTGCAGCAGCTAGCGGATGATCCAGCATTGGATAGCACCGCCCCATCCATGCCGAGAAGCAGCGTGGGTTCTGCCCCGGGCGACGCAGTGCTGGATAGATACCCCATGGATGACATCACGGAGAACACTAACTGCGAGCTACACTTCAAAATGAAGAACATATCCATGAAGGTGGCGGACGCCGTTGCTTTTTCAAATTCCCCCGAGGCAACCTTCCATTGCAACCCGATTCTAGCGGGCTATGCTTGTGTCTTGGTTGATGAGGTGGTGGACCCATATTCGGAGCTACAGCTTGACATTCCTGGAGGTGACGGCGAGCACACATTGGGAGAGGCCATACATCATGTCATCCCATGGAGAAAGGATTGCATCATCTTTCGAAGGCCACCGACACCGCGTCACCCGACTCCTCGTGAAGTCCGCCACCGAGTCAGCAGACTCCCGCTCCAAGTCCACCAACGCGTGAGGCCACTCCTCCTCCTCCAAGTCCGGCAAAGTGTCAGGCCACTCCTCCTCCAAGTCCGACACAGCGTCAGACGTCCACTCCTCCTCCAAGTCCGGCAAAGTGTCAGGCCACTCCTCCTCCAAGTCCGGCACAGCTTCAGGCCACTCCTCCTCGTCCAACTCAGCCCCGTCAGCCGTCTCCGCCGCCTCAGCAATCGCAGAAGAGACACCCCGCAGCTATGGTGCGTAGCGGTACCAGTCGAGGTCATAGTACAGGAAGTACAGGCGGAGGCAAGCGATATAAATATGGTCCAAACTGAAGGAAATATGCCCTAGAGGCAATAATAAAGTTATTATTTATTTCCTTATTTCATGATAAATGTTTATTATTCATGCTAGAATTGTATTAACCGAAAACATAATACATGTGTGAATACATAGACAAAACAGAGTGTCACTAGTATGCCTCTACTTGACTAGCTCATTAATCAAAGATGGTTATGTTTCCTAACCATAGACAAGGAGTTGTTATTTGATTAATGGGATCACATCATTAGGTGAATGATCTGATTGACTTGACCCATTCCGTTAGCTTAGCACTTGATCGTGTTGTTTGTTGCTATTGCTTTCTTCATGACTTATACATGTTCCTATGACTATGAGATTATGCAACTCCCGTTTGCCGGAGGAACACTTTGTGTGCTACCAAACGTCACAACGTAACTGGGTGATTATAAAGGAGCTCTACAGGTGTCTCCAAAGGTAGATGTTGGGTTGGCGTATTTCGAGATTAGGATTTGTCACTCCGATTGTCGGAGAGGTATCTCTGGGCCCTCTCGGTAATGCACATCACGTAAGCCTTGCAAGCATTGCAACTAATGAGTTAGTTGCGAGATGATGTATTACGGAACGAGTAAAGAGACTTGACGGTAACGAGATTGAACTAGGTATTGGATACCGACGATCGAATCTCGGGCAAGTAACATACCGATGACAAAGGGAACAACGTATGTTGTTATGCGGTCTGACCAATAAAGATCTTCGTAGAATATGTAGGAGCCAATATGGGCATCCAGGTCCCGCCAGTGGTTATTGATCGGAGACGTGTCTCGGTCATGTCTACATTGTTCTCGAACCGTAGGGTCCGCACGCTTAAGGTTTCGATGACAGTTATATTATGAGTTTATGAGTTTTGATGTACCGAAGGAGTTCGGAGTCCCGGATGAGATCGGGGACATGACGAGGAGTCTTGAAATGGTCGAGACGTAAAGATCGATATATTGTACGACTATATTCGAAGTTCGGAAAGATTCCGAGTGATTCGGGTATTTTTCGGAGTACCGGAGAGTTACGGTAATTCGTATTGGGCCTCTTTGGGCCATACGGGAAAGGAGAGAAAGGGCCAAAAAGGTGGCCGCACCCCTCCGCTTGCACTAGTCCGAATTGGACTAGGGAGGGGGCGCGCCCCCTTCCTTCCTTCTCCTTCTCTCTTCCCTTTCCTTCTCTCCTACTCTCCCTACATGGAAGGACTCCTAGTTGGACTAGGAAAGGGGGAATCCTACTCCCGGTGGGAGTAGGACTCCCCTTGGCGCGCCCCTTCTAGGCCGGTCGCCCCCTTCCCCTTGCTCCTTTATATACGGGGGCAGGGGGGCACCCCATGACACACAAGTTGATCTTCGTGATCGTTCCTTAGCCGTGTGCGGTGCCCCCCTCCACCATATTCCACCTCGGTCATATCGTTGCGGTGCTTAGGCGAAGCCCTGCGTCGGTAGTACATCAAGATCGTCACCACGCCGTCGTGCTGACGGAACTCCTCCCCGAAGCTTTGCTGGATCGGAGCCCGGGGATCGTCATCGAGCTGAACGTGTGCCAAGAACTCGGAGGTGCAGGAGTAACGGTGCTTGGATCGGTCGGATCGTGAAGACGTACGACTACATCAACCGCGTTGATATAACGCTTCCGCTTTCGGTCTACGAGGGTACATGGACAACACTCCCCCCTCTCGTTGCTATGCATCACCATGATCTTGCGTGTGAAATTACTACGTTCCCCAATAGTGGCATCCGAGCCTAGGTTTTTATGGTTTGATGTTTTGCACGAGTAGAACACAAGTGAGTTGTGGACGATACAAGTCATACTGCCTACCAGCATGTCATACTTTGGTTCGGCGGTATTGTTGGATGAAGCGGCCCGGACCGACATTACGCGTACGCTTACGCGAGACTGGTTCTACCGCCGTGCTTTGCACACTGGTGGCTGGCGGGTGTCAGTTTCTCCAACTTTAGTTGAACCGAGTATGGCTACACCCGGTCCTTGCGAAGGTTAAAACGGAGTCTATTTGACAAACTATCATTGTGGTTTTTATGCGTAGGTGATATTGGTTCTTGCTTAAGCCCATAGCAGCCACGTAAAAATTTGCAACAAACAAAGTAGAGGACGTCTAACTTGTTTTTGCAGGGCATGTTGTGATGTGATATGGTCAAGACATGATGCTATATTTTATTGTATGAGATGATCATGTTTTGTAACCAAGTTATCGGCAACCGGCAGGAGCCGTATGGTTGTCGCTTTATTGTATGCAATGCAATCGCCCTGTAATGCTTTACTTTATCACTAAGCGGTAGCGATAGTCGTAGAAGCATAAGATTGGCGAGACGACAACGATGCTACGATGGAGATCAAGGTGTCGCGCCGGTGACGATGGTGATCATGACGGTGCTGCGGAGATGGAGATCACAAGCACAAGATGATGATGGCCATATCATATCACTTATATTGATTGCATGTGATGTTTATTTTTTTATGCATCTTATCTTGCTTTGATTGACGGTAGCATTATAAGATGATCTCTCACCAAATTATCATAGTAATAGTGTTCTCCCTGAGTATGCACCGTTGCGAAAGTTCTTCGTGCTGAGACACCACGTGATGATCGGGTGTGATAGGCTCTACGTTCAAATACAACGGGTGCAAAACAGTTGCACACGCGGAATACTCAGGTTTAACTTGACGAGCCTAGCATATAACAGATATGGCCTCGGAACACGGAGACCGAAAGGTCGAGCGTGAATCATATAGTAGATATGATCAACATAGTGATGTTCACCATTGAAACTACTCCATCTCACGTGATGATCGGACATGGTTTAGTTGATATGGATCACGTGATCACTTAGAGGATTAGAGGGATGTCTATCTAAGTGGGAGTTCTTAAGTAATATGATTAATTGAACTTTAATTTATCATGAACTTAGTCCTGGTAGTATTAGCATATCTATGTTGTAGATCAATAGCTCGCGTTGTTGCTTTCATATGTTTATTTTGATATGTTCCTAGAGAAAATTGTGTTGAATAATGTTAGTAGCAGTGATGCGGATTGGATCCGTGATCTGAGGTTTATCCTCATTGCTACACAGAAGAATTATGTCCTTGATGCACCACTAGGTGACGGACCCATTGCAGGAGCAGATGCAGACGTTATGAACGTTTGGCTAGCTCAATATGATGACTACGTGATAGTTTAGTGCACCATGCTTAAACGGCTTAGAATCGGGACTTCAAAGACGTTTTGAACGTCATGGACCATATGAGATGTTCCAGGAGTTGAAGTTAATATTTCAAGCAAATACCCGAGTTAAGAGATATGAAGTCTCCAACAAGTTCTATAGCTAAAAAGATGGAGGAGAATCGCTCAACTAGTGAGCATGTGCTCAGATTGTCTGAGTACTACAATCGCTTGAATCAAGTGGGAGTTAATCTTCCAGATAAGATAGTGATTGACAGAATTCTCTAGTCACCATCACCAAGTTAGTAGAACTTCGTGATGAACTATAATATGCAAGGGATAACGGAAATTATTCCCAAGCTCTTCGCGATGCTAAAATCGACGAAGGTAGAAATCAAGAAAAACATCAAGTGTTGATGGTTAACGAGACCACTAGTTTCAAGAAAAAAGGGCAAAGGGAAGAAGGGGAACTTCAAGAAGAACGGCAAGCAAGTTGCTGCTCAAGTGAAGAAACCCAAGTCTGGTCCTAAGCCTGAGACTAAGTGCTTATACTGCAAAGGGATTGGTCACTGGAAGCGGAACTACCCCAAGTATTTGGTGGATAAGAAGGATGGCAAAGTGAACAAATGTATATTGGATATACATGTTATTGATGTGTACTTTACTAGTGTTTATAGCAACCCCTCGGCATTTGATACTGGTTCAGTTGCTAAGAGTAGTAACTCGAAACGGGAGTTGCAGAATAAACAAAAACTAGTAGAAGTCGAGGTGACGATGTGTGTTGGAAGTAGTTCCAAGATTGATATGATCATCATCGCACTCTCCCTATACTTTCGGGATTAGTGTTGAAACTAAATAAGTGTTATTTGGTGTTTGCGTTGAGCATGAATATGATTTGATCATGTTTATTGCAATACGGTTATTCATTTAAGTTAGAGAACAATTGTTGTTCTGTTTATATGAATAAAACCTTCTATGGTCATACACACCAACGAAAATTGTTTGTTGGAACTCGATCATAGTGATACACATATTCATAATATTGAAGCCAAAAAGATGCAAAGTTAATAATGATAGTGCAACTTATTTGTGGCACTGCCGTTTAGGTCATATTGGTGTAAAGCGCATGAAGAAACTCCATGCTGATGGGCTTTTGGAATCACTTGATTATGAATCACTTGATGCTTGCGAACCATGCCTTATGGGCAAGATGACTAAAACGCCGTTTTCCAGAACAATGGAGCAAGCAATAGATTTGTTGGAAATCATACATACTGATGTATGTGGTCCAATGAATATTAAGGCTCGCGACAAGTATCATTATTTTCTGACCTTCACAGATGATTTGAGCAGATATGGGTATATCTACTTGATGAAACATAAGTCTGAAATGTTTGAAAAGTTCAAAGAATTTCAGAGTGAAGTGGAGAATCGTCGTAACAAGAAAATAAAAGTTTCTACGATATGATCGCAGAGGTAAAAATTTGAGTTACGAGTTTGGCCTTCAGTTAAAACAATGTGAAATAGTTTCACTACTCACGCCACCTGGAACACCACAGTGTAATGGTGTGTCCGAACGTCATAACCGTACTTTATTAGATATAGTGCGATCTATGATGTCTCTTACCGATCTACCACTATCGTTTTGGGGTTATGCACAGCTACATTCACATTAAATAGGGCACCATCTAAATCCGTTGAGACGACACCGTATGAACTATGGTTTAGCAATAAACCTAAGCTGTCGTTTCTTAAAGTTTGGAGTTGCGATGCTTATGTGAAAAGTTTCATTCTAATAAGCTCGAACCCAAATCGGAGAAATGTGTCTTCATAGGATACCCAAAGGAGATAGTTGGGTACACCTTCTATTACATATCCGAAGGCAAGACATTCGTTGCTAAGAATGGATCCTTTCTAGAGAAGGAGTTTCTCTCGAAAGAAGTGAGTGGGAGGAAAGTAGAACTTGATGAGGTAACTGTACCTGCTCCCTTATTGGAAAGTAGTACATCACAGAAATCTATTTCTGTAGCACCTACACCAATTAGTGAGGAAACTAATGATATTGATCATGAAACTTCAGATCAAGTTACTACAAAACCTCGTAGATCAACCAGAGTGAGATCCGCACCTAAGTGGTACGGCAATCCTGTTCTGGAAGTCATGATGCTAGATCATGACGAATCTACGAACTATGAAGAAGCGATGGTGAGCTCAGATTCCGCAAAATGGCTAGAAGCCATGAAATCTGAGATGGGATCCATGTATGACAACAAAGTATGGACTTTGGTTGACTTGCCCGAGGGTCGGCAAGCAATAGAGAATAAGTGGATCTTTAAGAAGAAGACTGACGCTGACAGTAATATTACTGTCTACAAAGCTCGACTTGTCGCAAAAGGTTTTCGACAAGTTCAAGGGATTGACTACGATGAGACCTTCTCACCCGTAGCGATGCTTAAGTCTGTCCAAATCATGTTAGCAATTGCCGCATTTTATGATTATAAAATTTGGCAAATGGATGTAAAGACTGCATTCCTGAATGGATTTCTGGAAGAAGAGTTGTATATGATGCAACCAAAAGGTTTTATTGATCCAAAGGGAGCTAACAAAATATGCAAGCTCCAGCGATCCATCTATGGACTGGTGCAAGCATCTCGGAGTTGGAATATACGCTTTGATAAGTTGATCAAAGCATATAGTTTTATACAGACTTACGGTGAAGCCTGTATTTACAAGAAAGTGAGTGGGAGCACTACAACATTTCTGATAAGTATATGTATGACATATTGTTGATCGGAAATGATGTAGAATTATTCTGCAAAGCATAAAGGAGTGTTTGAAAGGAGTTTTTCAAAGAAAGACCTCGGTAAAGCTGCTTACATATTGAGCATCAAGATCTATAGAAATAGATCAAGATGCTTGATAAGTTTTTTTTCAATGAGTACATACCTTGACAATATTTTGAAGTAGTTCAGAATGGAACAGTCAAAGAAAGAGTTCTTGCCTATGCTACAAGGTGTGAAATTGAGTAAGACTCAAAGCCGGACCACGGCAGAAGATAGAAAGAGAATGAAAGTCATTCCCTATGCCTCAGCCATAGGTTCTATAAAGAATGCCATGTTGTGTACCAGATCTATTGTATACCCTATACTGATTTTGACAAGGGAGTACAATAGTGATCTAGGAGTAGATCACTAGACAGCGGTCAGAATTATCCTTAGTGGAATAAGGATATGTTTCTCGATTATGGACGTGACAAAAAGGTTCGTCGTAAAAGAGTTACGTCGATGCAAGCTTTGACACAAATCTGGATGACTCTAAGTCTCGATCTAGATACATATTGAAAGTGGAAGCAATTAGCTAGAGTAGCTCTGTGCAGAGCATTGTTGACATAGATATTTGCAAAATACATACGGATCTGAATTTGGCAGACCCGTTGACTAAGATACTCTCACAAGCAATACATGATCACACCTTAGTACTCTTTGGGTGTTAATCACATAGCGATGTGAACTAGATTATTGACTCTAGTAAACTCTTTGGGTGTTGATCACATATCGATGTGAACTATGGGTGTTATCACATGGTGATGTGAACTATTGCTGTTAAATCACATGATGATGTGAACTAGATTATTGACTCTAGTGCAAGTGGGAGACTGAAGGAAATATGCCCTAGAGGCAATAATAAAGTCATTATTTATTTCCTTATTTCATGATAAATGTTTATTATTCATGCTAGAATTGTATTAACCGGAAACATAATACATGTGTGAATACATAGACAAAACAGAGTGTCACTAGTATGCCTCTACTTGACTAGCTCATTAATCAAAGATGGTTATGTTTCCTAACCATAGACAAGGAGTTGTTATTTGATTAATGGGATCACATCATTAGGTGAATGATCTGATTGACTTGACCCATTCCGTTAGCTTAGCACTTGATCGTGTTGTTTGTTGCTATTGCTTTCTTCATGACTTATACATGTTCCTATGACTATGAGATTATGCAACTCCCGTTTGCCGGAGGAACACTTTGTGTGCTACCAAACGTCACAACGTAACTGGGTGATTATAAAGGAGCTCTACAGGTGTCTCCAAAGGTAGATGTTGGGTTGGCGTATTTCGAGATTAGGATTTGTCACTCCGATTGTCGGAGAGGTATCTCTGGGCCCTCTCGGTAATGCACATCACGTAAGCCTTGCAAGCATTGCAACTAATGAGTTAGTTGCGAGATGATGTATTACGGAACGAGTAAAGAGACTTGACGGTAACGAGATTGAACTAGGTATTGGATACCGACGATCGAATCTCGGGCAAGTAACATACCGATGACAAAGGGAACAACGTATGTTGTTATGCGGTCTGACCGACAAAGATCTTCGTAGAATATGTAGGAGCCAATATGGGCATCCAGGTCCCGCTATTGGTTATTGACCGGAGACGTGTCTCGTTCATGTCTACATTGTTCTCGAACCGTAGGGTCCGCACGCTTAAGGTTTCGATGACAGTTATATTATGAGTTTATGAGTTTTGATGTACCGAAGGAGTTCGGAGTCCCGGATGAGATCAGGGACATGACGAGGAGTCTCGAAATGGTCGAGACGTAAAGATCGATATATTGGACGACTATATTCGGAGTTCGGAAAGGTTCCGAGTGATTCAGATATTTTTCGGAGTACCGGAGAGTTACGGGAATTCGTATTGGGCCTCTTTGGGCCATACGGGAAAGGAGAGAAAGGGCCAAAAAGGTGGCCGCACCCCTCCCCTTGCACTAGTCCGAATTGGACTAGGGAGGGGGCGCGCCCCCTTCCTTCCTTCTCCTTCTCTCTTCCCTTTCCTTCTCTCCTACTCTCCCTACATGGAAGTACTCCTAGTTGGACTAGGAAAGGGGGAATCCTACTCCCGGTGGGAGTAGGACTCCCCTTGGCGCGCCCCTTCTAGGCCGGCCGCCCCCTTCCCCTTGTTCCTTTATATACGGGGGCAGGGGGGCACCCCATGACACACAAGTTGATCTTCGTGATCGTTCCTTAGCCGTGTGCGGTGCCCCCCTCCACCATATTCCACCTCGGTCATATTGTTGCGGTGCTTAGGCGAAGCCCTGCGTCGGTAGTACATCAAGATCGTCACCACGCCGTCGTGCTGACGGAACTCCTCCCCGAAGCTTTGCTGGATCGGAGCCCGGGGATCGTCATCGAGCTGAACGTGTGCCAAGAACTCGGAGGTGCCGGAGTAACGGTGCTTGGATCGGTCGGATCGTGAAGACGTACGACTACATCAACCGCGTTGATATAACGCTTCCGCTTTCGGTCTACGAGGGTACGTGGACAACACTCTCCCCTCTCGTTGCTATGCATCACCATGATTTTGCGTGTGCGTAGGAAATTTTTTGAAATTACTACGTTCCCCAACACAAACCTCAGTACTCCTCTTCCTGAGAGGGCTTACGACAGGACCAAGGAGCAAACCAATGTCATAGTGCGGGCAGAAGTCGACGCCCATTTTAGACCGAAACCGCCACCGCCGCCAAGGGAGAAAGTGCCTGTGGAAGTTATTGACCACTTCATTCGTATGGCTGAACCACCAGCTCCTAAGCCTGTTGACACAGACTATGAGCGCCACATCAGGAAGTTACATCGACAACGTCTACAGAAGGAGGCGAGCTCGAGCTCGAGCAAACAACAAGCAGCTGTCAAAAAATGCGGGAGAACCGTTGCCCAGCTAGGAGAACAGTGGGCGCAACCGATCCCCCCTCTTGTTGTGCCGCCAACAACACGTGACAGTACGCGCGGCCAATATTATTGTGGGCAAATAGTTTACGTTCCCCCATGTGGGCGATGTGGTAATAACCCAGCAGCATATAACGCAGGCTGAAGAACTCAAGATCACTGTTGGACAACTCCTCGAGATCGAGGACATGCCTGTGCTTACAGAGGAGGAAATAAAAAGGAAATATGTCCGGGGCCAACCTTTGGTCAAGCCAGAAGATGTCAAGAAGCTCCCAACGAGAATGTATGAATTGCATCAATGGTACATGGACATTACCAAGAGATCCGATCGACAGTCACTCATGGTGCAAGTCAACAAGGGTCATTACTACCATGAGAAACCTGGGACCGTTGAGTATTCTGAACTGTTTCAGTTATACAATCAAGACGCACTCGACAAATCTATCGTCAGTTGCTATTGTCTGTAAGTGATTTATTTCTGTAATTTAAGTCTCAAGCTAGCTGTATTGATCCTTTTGATCAATCATTACTTGTAATTATCCTCACTATATTCTTTTCTGTGGTATTATGCAGGATGAAGATGTATGAAATGAAAAAAGGTGGACGCTATGGCATTGGGTTCATTGACCCAAACACCGTTAATGAATACACATGAAATATAAGCAAATATTATAAAAAGCAGGTAGAGGACAGCATGTTCGAGTTCTTGAAGCGCCTCAAATACAATGAAGATATACTACTTCCTTACAACTTCCAGTGAGTCACACTTTCTTGTACTAGCTAGCTAGCTACATGTTTTTGCTTACATATGTCCGCTTAATTAAGACATACAAACGTGTGTGCATGCAGATTTCACTGGATCTTGTGTATCATTAAAGTTGACGAAGGAACGGTTGAAATACTGGACTCACTACTCAAAGAAAATAGTGACTATAACATCTTGTTTGGGATAGTCAACAGGTAATTTCAATCATTATTAACTATATATCTCAGCCTATTTAGTTCGACATTTTATGATATGAATATTTAATAACCCCTTTATTCATTTTCTTTGTCGGCGGGCAGGGCTTGGGCAAGGTTCATCAGCAAAACGGAAGGCGCATGGAAACGACAGCTGAGATGGTTTCGACCCAGGGTAAGTAATTAAGTGGTGGTAGCTAGCTGCCATCTTTTTAATATTATCATGCTTGATTAATTATTATCTGATCAAATTAAATTCCATTCTCATAAAGGCCATAAAGCAGGCGCAGGGAACTGATCTGTGTGCATACTGCGTTTGCGAGAACATTCACATGATGGCGTCCGAAAGGAGCAGATCTGAAAGACAGAAATGGGTACGCTTGTCAGAACATTATTCACAATTTGTGCACCATTATCGATATCTAGTCACATAACTAATACACATGCATATTGATCTCCTTCTTAACAGTTCACAGAGGTGCGGGACAAGCTCCTAGATACGGAGCGCGTAGAAGCACTTCAAGAGGAAATAGCGGGATTTTTGCTCGATCAGGTCATAAATCCGAAGGGAGAATACTATTACCCGCTACCGCCCCCATCGACCAGGTCATGAACCACTTCCAATTTGTCATCGTGCTCCGAAGGCATCAATTAGGCTAATGCAACTGGCTCCGAAGGCAACACGCATATGTACGAGAAATTGTATATAGCTATACATGTGTGTATGTGTGAATTAATATGGTGGTTTATGAGACATTGATGATCTATATATATGATTGGTTCTACTAGCTATCATATATATGCATAACGTGTACAATGTGTAGTATCGTAAAATACCAGCAAACGAAAAAGAATTAAAATGGAAAACACAAAATTAAATGAAAAAGAAATCATAAAACCAAAAAACCCCAAAAAAATTTAGTACTGGTTGGTGTTACCAACCGGTACTAAAGGGCTCCCGGCCCCCGGAGCTGGCTCGTGCCACGTGGTTGCCCTTTAGCACCGGTTCGTGCTGGACCGATACTAAAGGGGGGGCCTTTAGTGCCCACACTTTAGTGCCGGTTATGGAACCGGCACTAAAGGGCCTTACAAACCGGTGCTATTGCCCGCTTCTGCACTAGTGAGCCAGCCTTCAAAATGAACAAGTTTTTTGGCGCCGGCAACAAAGCCAGTGACTGGCACACTAGCTAGCCTTCAAAACGCACGGCCATAGTCCACGGCCGAGGGCACTCACCTAGTGCAGGCCGTCTTGGGCAAACATCTCCTTCTGTCGGTTCGCGAACCAAGCTTCCTCTCCGATGACATGTTGGTCTTGTCGACGCTCATGATCACGAGCGCCACTTCTTTTGCTTTGGTGTCGGCATTGGTGGCCTTAATCGCGAGCCTCTTCAATTGAGCGACCTCCTCAATGTCAAGCTTCCTCCTCTTCGCGGCCTCCTCCATGGCGTGAGCTCCGATCACATCTTCTTGGAACCCTTCTTCTTGGCCGCGGGGTGTGCGGCCGCGGCCAGGTTGTCGGGATTCGACGGGGCGCCGGCCATGGAGGAGGGAGGGGAGGGGGCGGGGGGGAAGGGGGGTTGGGCAACGTGAATAGAAAGTGGGCAGGGTGTGTCCCCGACGGGTGGGCCATCGGAGAACAAGGGTGCGCGTCCCGCCCGTTCGTGCGCTGTCCGTTTCGATGCAAGTGCGGCCAAAATTTAGGCCGAAAATGGATCGAAAGCGGACATGGCCGAACCATCTGGGGTTGTGGGTTGGAGTTGCCCTAACAAAATCGGCCAAAACTAGTATACATACATGTCATTTCAGTCTAAAAGAAAAGGAAACTAATTTGCACCAAATCAGCATATAAATGTCATACTCGGCATTCAGGGGCATTACTTACATTTGGCAACTCCTATAGTTCCTACAGCTATCCAACAGCAAGGTAAACAAACAATAAGCTTCTGATTCTCAGGAAACCTTAGCCATCCCTAATTTTCAGGAATCCAGTCATCGTGATCCTCATGAATCTATAGCACTATATCATTGTTTTATTCGTGCTAAGAATGATTGAACATGCAGTTGCTAAGTATGTTGGCATTTGTTGGTTAGTCTAGTTCATCGTTCAGTATTTAGTGTATATAGTTTGTTAAGTCATTAAGTTTTTATTTATTTAAAGGGAATGGCGTGCCAAACCTGCATGTTCAATTGTGCTCACCAAAACGCAAGGGTCTTAAACTTTGAAGGTTTGGCTGTCCAAGGACTTCGAAAGATCAGCGGTAACACGGTTTTTGGCTGACCACACTTATCTTTTTTCTTAGAAAGCCAGCACCTTCTTTGTTTCTTGGTCCTTGAGTTGTTTCATTAAATTGCTTTTGTATCTCATGATAGCAATTTTAGTTGTTATTATATTTTTATTTTAGTTTTTGGTATGGATGTAGGTATATGTGTAGTCTTGTTCAGTGCAACACTATTTGTGGATGACTTCAGTTTTATACTTTTTAGATTTGAACTTAGTTTTTCTAGCTGATAGCATGATAGTAACTTTGTATATGACTATTTCAGAATTTATCTCCGCCCTACCAATTTTTCTGAAACTCTGCCCTGGATCAGTTCAAGTTCAGTTTAGTTTGTGAGAACTGATGAGATAATGTTTTTGTCTGGGAATGGCTGATGCCCCAAATAGTTTATGCTTATATCTGTGGTGACTATTTTAATAAAAAGTTGTGTACATTAAGTTTTTAAGACGTTTGTATTGTAAATATTTTCAAAAATATAAACAAAAATACATAAAATAAACCAAAAGATATGGGCGCCAAGATGTGCTGACCATTTAGGACGTCCTTGACGCGAGGGCATCGTTCATCTCACGAAGACTATATCTCACTTATACTGAGTATATCTTGCGTCTCGCTGTAGCTTTTTCTTCCCCTGTCGTGAAATTGAGCCGGCCCGTTCCAAAATAAAAAATTGATCGGTCGTTGTAGCCTCGTTCAACTTTTATTTTTATTTTCCCTTTTTTTCCTTTAGGTTTTCTTTGTTTATTCACTATTTTTCTTCCTTTTTTTCTAGGTTTCAGTAGTCTTTATTTATTTTATTTTCTATGTTTTTTTGGTTCATTTTTCTCCGTTTCTTTGGTTTTTTCTCTTTTTTTTGGTTTCTTTGTAAGTTTCTCTTGGTTTTCTTCTTTTTAAAACACGTCTACTTTTCCTCAGTACACAATATACATTTTTAGTGTACACGTGAAATATATTTTTATATATGTTTTGAACACCTTTACTAATATACATGGACAAAAAAAATCAAATACTGTTGAGCATTTTTTTATGGTAATAAACATTTTTTTCTAGAACTATGTGAACATTTCTTATACACGATTATCATTTTTTAAATACATTGTTAATATTTTTCTAAAACATAATTTTTGAGGTCTACTTTTTCATACAGATTGTATATTTTTATTATACAGGAGGAATTTTTTATATATACTTGTTTAACATTTTTCAAACACATGGTTAATATATTTTTATTGTTGTGGAAAAAAATGGCGTTTGCTTGGAGTGGAGGGGGCTAGGCTAGGCCGGGCCTTGTGGAAGGAAGGCTGCCTGCTGGGCTGGGCCTCCTCAAAAGTTAACGAGCAGAAGCGAACCAAGCACTCAAAAAAGAGAGAGAGATCGTGTCGGGAACAAATTGGGAAGGGAAGGCGACGACGGAGGCGTGCTCGCTTAAGGCTAATATAATCTCCCCCTCCCTCTCCCTCGTAGGACTTACGGAGTAGATTAGAAGAAGAAGAAAGACAGGCGAAGCGGCGGAATCAATCGGCGACGGCGACGGCGATGGCGATGGCAGCGGCGTCCAGGGTCGGCGGGCGCGCGCTCCAGCGGGCAGCGGGGCAAGCCCGGCTTCTCTTCACCAGGGCCAGGGTGCGCCAATTTCACCTTTTCTTTTCTTGTTATTGTTGAAATAAGTTCATGCATGTGTCATCGCAAGGTCGTATTTTTCTTCATCGCAAGGTCGTATATAATGCTCTGCACTGGCTGGCTGGCTGCAGACACTCACAGCTGCCGAGCAAAAAGACGCCGCCGCTCGACTGTCAAACATCCAACTGAAGAAGGAGCAGCTCTACGATCTCATCGCCGAGTGTGAGAAAAAGTACCCCAAGTCAGCCCCACACAATTTTAAGCTGCTTCAGCACATCTCCAAACAAGTCGAACCTAGACGCGGTGACCCCCTCTGGTACGTATCATCAACAAATCTTTGCCCATCATTCTACCTATTCTGCTGGTATAGATATATTTGTGTGAGAATCGCTTCCTAACTCTGCTTCTTTCTTGTATGTATAATGTATCAATCATGCAGGCGCTCGTGTCGGCGATGGGCCTTTGCTAACTATTGCAACGAACTAGCGGGCCTAATCTTCCTTTCCACTTTGGCCGCGAATGCCATGACTTCTTCCTATGAGAAGATGTATCCAAAAGAGGGGAACAATAACAGCAAGACGCTCCTGGATGGGGCCTTCAAGAATGTGTTTCCAAGTTAAACCTATATATATATCCGAGAACCTGATGCTACCTCGTTTCTTATTATCTAGTCTAGCAGCGGTCCTCAAGAATGTGTTGCCAAGTTAACATTATTGAGACTTATATCAACTCTACTAGCAGTGGTTGAACCTGATGTACTACCTCGTTTCTTATTATTTATTTAGTCTCTAGCACTGGATGTGTATGATGTTACTGATGCTGCGTTTCGACTATGCATATATCTCGCACCATGCTTTGTAAGATGTAACCCTCCATGATATCTGCTCGGCTAGTTGGTAGTATCAGTGCCTCCCATTTCACTTCCCTCTGTTTCATAAATATAAGACGTTTCTTATATTTATCAACAGAGGGACTAGTTTGTCAAGATGGCAATACTTAATAATACTGACTGATGCAACTGACACGAAATCTGCAAAAGCCAAGTTGGTTTCAGTATATGTCTGAATACCTGCAAGCGTAACTGTACTTGTGTTTTCGGTATTCATATTTAGTGTGCTAAACACCTGGACTTGACTGGACGCCATCCAGGAGTCTTGTTTGGTGGTACACCAAGAAACGGGTGCAGCTAATTTGGTGCACAGGTGCATGACATTTTCTGTATCTAAAGCAAGATTCAGTATCTCTGGACCTCTGATGGTGAAGCTCAGTTGCTGCTTGGGTTGATCACATATATGTTAGCTTCTCCATGAAAGGAGCACTTAGGCAACTTATTGCTCCTTTTGATCTAGGGGAGTATCTATATCGCATCTGACTGAAAACTAATTTGCTTTCAGTATGTCACTTGTTTCTTCTTGTCGCTGTATGCCCCTGTCAAATGGAAGAACAGACCTGAAGGAAAAGATGCCTGATGAGGGAGATGAAGAACAAGTGACAAATTCCCCTCTAAAATCTTCTTAACAAGTGCTCCTATTACTTCTCTTGACCCCTCGGAAAGATCTTATTAGAAAACTTGTTCTTAACAAGTGCTCCTATTACTTCTCTTGACCCCTCAGAAAGATCTTCTCCTTCAGGTTTGTTCTTTCCCTTCAGGTTTGTTCTTAAAAGAAGCAGATTGCTAAGGTTCTTGACTATACAACCATGATCATGTTCATGATGAAGCATCTTAGGTTTGAGCTATAGTACACATAGCAACGATCCTGGGAGTGATTTACAGTAACAAGATCACAAGTTACTAGAGTATGACCATGATCCTGTTAGTACACAGCCTACTGGAAAAAATAATCCTCCACAAAGACATCCAAACTAGTCTTGAAATTAATTGTTATCAGCATTCAAACTTAAAAACATCATGAAAAAAGTCTGAACAATTACATGAACGCTGGAAACTTGTAGTATTACCCACGTGAACCGCACTAATTATCAGTGACTTGTAAATACTCCAATGGCCTTTAAACTCACTGTAAAAAGGGAAAATAAAATACTAGAACTGATCGTCGCCCCCAATGGCCTTGTTTGAGTTATCTAGTTTCCAATGTTAGCAAACGTTGTTTGGTCATCTGCCTGGGGAGCATGTTCCCCTGTTCGTGTGATTGCCTGTAGTCTGTTGCTTCTCAGCTTGTATCCCTTTGACTTGTACTGTGCGAGGCAAGTTATTCTCAGTACCAGTTTCAATTCAACCATGATGCATGCTGCTGTTCCTCCTGTTGTTCCTCATGTTAGATCACAACCTGAGCATTATCAGCTGGAACGTCCGGGGGTTGAATTGCCCGGACCTTCGCAGCGTTGTCCATGAGATGGTTGCTGCTTCCTCCTGTAATTAACTTGTTATGCATCCAGGAATCCAAACTCCAGATGTTTTAGGTTGAAAGGTCTTGCCCAGAGGCCGGCAAACGGAACCCGTGGCGGCATCGCCTTGCTGCGGAATGAGGATCAGCTGCTCGCCTCAGACATTCAAGCGTGGTTACCCTTGTATACTCTGACGTCTCCTTCAAGCTCACTACAGTCTATGGCCCTACTGCCGAAATAGAAAGGAGGATTTTTTTTTTCTTTTTGCGGGATTGGTCGCACAGAAGCCACCACCGGGCACAAGATGGCCCGTCAATGGGGATTTTAACCAAATTTACAGGGCCAAGGATAAGAACAATAGGAATGCCAGCATTTCGCGTATAAACCGCCTGCGATCCACTCTCCACTACTTGTGTGAGCTTCGTGAGCTCCATCTGCAAAACAGGAAATTCACGTGGAGTAACAAGCGCGCCATCCCAACGTTGTGCAAGCTGGATAGTTTTGTTTTTTGCAACTCCGACTGGGATGTACACTTCGATAGCCATGTCCTCTCTGCCTTGCCGTCGTCCCTCTCTGATCACTGTCCCCTTCTTCTCGCATAAACCTACAGCGTCAGGGCATGACGCCTTTCACAAAGCTAGGGTGTATTCTCAAAATCGTTTCAACCTTATAATGTGGTGTGGTGCACACAGCATGCTTGCAGGTGCACTAACATCAATACTACCTGAACTTGATCCTAGGGTTCACTTTGGTAACTGTATTCACAAAGTGTCAGAATACTCTAAAGATAAGAAGATGCGCGCCTCATCACTCGGACGCTGGGTAAGTACGCATCCCATACAGAGACACCAACCACATCAAGACGCAGCTAGCGCTTGGTGGAGTGAGGGGCTCATATTGCTGGCGGCCAATATGTCACGCGACTCGCAAGGCGACTATGGAGGCGACGGCAACCACCACATCGACGTCGATCCCCGCGACGGCGACGAGCTCCGCAACGACGATGCTCCCCGTGCTGGCGGCGGTCGACACATCGACGACGAACTTCATGCGGGCGACGAATCTCGTGCCGGAGGAATCCGGCGCAAGGGAAGCGGAGATCACCACTTTGGCGGCGGATCTCGAGGGGGCAGCGACAACCTCCGGCTTGATGACGTCTGCTTCGACGACGACCACATCAACGACGACCGCGTCTTCGCCGACCGACACGACGACCACACGCGGGGCGGCGACACGGGAGGAGATGATGCGGCCGAAGACGAAGCTTGGCGAGTTCAGTACATTCCGAATCTGCTCCATGCGGGGATTTTGAGATACAGACGAGGAATCCTGCTCGTTCAAGGTACGATTCGACGAATTTTGTTGATTGATGAGGAGGGAAGAATTATTGATAGCCGTGGTCTGAGAGATCGGGAGAAATTCTCATGGAGTTCGGAGGTTTGGTTCCCCTGCCACGTGGCTCGGATGAGCGAGGAAGCCAGATTGGTGGTTAAGAGCGGCGGGGGGATTCCGAGGGAGGCGGACGCCATGAATGCGGGGGGAGGTGGGAAATAAATCCCCCACCCCCGGAGGCGAGACGACCCACCCGAATCAAAAAATCCCCATTCCCACTGACTCATCGCATCCAGATCCAGAGCGCGAGGAGGGCGACCTTGGCGACCATGGCCGACTGGCGGATGAAGATGGAGCGAGCGATGGTGGAGCTTGCAAGTGGAGACGAAGCAAAGCTGGAGAGGGCGAGAGAGGTAGTGTCTTGGTTCGCCACCAGGAAGGAGATGAGGAGGGCGGCCAAGAGAGTATTCTGGAATCTGACAGTGGAGGAGGACGAGCGGCTCACCCCAAATGGGATGATCACTCCGACTGATGCACCGATGAGCTTGCTGGCGGCGCTGGTGTGGCTATGGAGGAGACACAGGGAGAGAATCAGCCGCAGAGGAGGAAGTGGTGGGCGTTCAAATCTCGACGCCGCTTCCCCGCTGGCCCGGAGGAATTCGTGATGGGGGCAGTGATGGCTATGCCCACTCCTGGGACACGCTGGGTACCCATCCAGATCGAGGACAATGGGACAGAGACGGAGGAGGAGGAACCAGATCTGGGAGAGGGGGCGAGCCAGCAGGTGAAGGAGAAGGAAGAGAGAAAGAAGACGAAGGAGAAGAATTTCACTCCACGCCGATCTCCATGCTTCCTGCGCCGCTCGCCAAGACTTCGGGAGGCGGCCAGGTTCACGGCGGAGGACTAGGCTTCTCCCCCGCCGGCAACCGCTTTTGGTTGCTGGCTGGGGAGGAGTCTGGTGAGGACGACGACAACTCATCAGACAGCCAAGGTGAGAAAGTAGGATATCAGAGATATTTGTTAGATAAATGTCGAAGCAAAATGACTTATTGTCATAGTAAAGACATTGGGGACAAAATTAAAAAGATGAAAAGTAAAACAAAAGGGATAGAAGTTCATCATAAATCTAATAAGGCCAGAGAGATGAATGGGAAAACGAATTTGAATATAGAAGCTGCTACTAAGCAGCGAGGCAGTATAGATGGAGTTTTGGTTATAAATAAGATGAAACAAAAAAGGGAAATACCAGATTTCTGGTCTGAGATAGGACTAGAGGAAGAGATTATGATTTTATCTACCTGTGAAATTAATACTGGATATTACAGTAGAATCGCAGGGGGGAAATATCGAGATAAAGGGATTGAAGTTGATATCCAATTGGAAAGTTGGGCCGTGGATCTGGACCGTGATAATGGACAGCCCGGCCCAGATCAAGTGAAAGCGGATTGTGAGAATACGCTTTCAGGTTCTTTCTCTTATCTCTACCCTGCGACTCATATAAAAGACAAGGAAGGGGGGGACTCGAAACTAGGGTTCATCGGGCCGCCGCAGAACAAAGGGCGAGTGGAGATGGATAGGTTTGGGGGAAGATTTGATGGAGGAAGAGGGAGATTCAATAGATGGGAGAGAGAGGGATGGCAATACAGAAGGAAAGAAGAGGGTGAAAATCACTACAGGAACTTGACACCTTGGAAGGAGAGAAGAGATCTTGCTAGAGGAAGAGAGGCAGGCCGGAGCCAAGAGAGACAAGAGGCCCGGCAAGAAGCAGCATCAGTAGGAAGAGGTGAAGATGGAGAAGGTGTGAAGAACAAAGACAAAAGGAGAGAGGAAGGGCAGGGGATTGAGCAGGGAAGCGCGTCTGGGTCTTTGGAGAAAAGTGGGCAAGAGTTACTTCAACAACAACAGGTACTGCTCAATGCCCTGCTAGCACAAATCTCGCAAGGGAAAAATCTTGCTGGTGGTGAGGCAAATATCAGATCTGGAGGTGGTACTGCTCAAGGCATCGGGAGGAGTGAGATCAGAGACAGTGGAATGAACAGAGGGATGCCTGAACCCAGAAACACAGGGACGCAAGGAAGAGAAGCTCTAATGAGTCACAACACAGGGGGAGCTCAAAGGCAGAGGAGCTTAGGTGCTGGGGATGGAGATCCCTATGCTAACAGAAACTTGCAGGAGGGAGGAAGGACAGGAATAGGGGGGCAGAACAAGATGTTTTGCAACAAATGCAAGGAGATCAATCACATGACCAAAGATTGCCCTTTGGGAAACTGTGTGATATGTGGCAAGAAAAACCATATCACAGATGAGTGCAACTGGTTGAAACAAATCAAGCCAGTACCCAAATTTGTTGGATATGCTGCAAGGGGGCTGGGAGTGCTACTGGTTCAGAGTGCTAAGGAAGTCTTGGAAATGGAAAACCCTAACCCTATGGCCATAATCACAGTGGTTTCAGGGATAATCAATGAAACACAGTTGGTAGACAGACTGCATTATATGTTTAACTGGAATTGGCAGTGGAGGTGTAAGAAACAAGGAGAAAATGCCTTCTTGGTCAGATTCCCAAATAAAGGAAGACTAGTGGAGCTGAGTAAATGCAATGATTTTACATTGTTGGGTTCTGGAGCTGTGATAAATGTGAAGGGATGGAGTTTTGATTCTCAGGCAGTAGGCAAGCTACACACTATATGGGTGCTGTTTGGGAAGGTTCCAGAATGCTTTAGGAACTTCTTTGGGATGTGTGAAGTGGCTGCAACCCTGGGACCTGTGCTAGAAATTGATATGAACACTATTGCCAAGGAGAAGATTCGAGCTAAGATTGGAATAAGAGATTATGACAAAATACCAGCCTTTACTGAAATCACTGACAAAGACTTGATGATATACAAGATTGTTCCTGAGTTGGAGAGTGTGGTGGAAATGGGATGGTATGGAGAACATAAAAGACGGGGGAAGGAGCGTACAGATGGAGACAATGATGAGGGGACTTTGAGAAAAAGAAACAAGGGAGGAGATGATGAATGACTTGGAAATAAAGAGATGATTTCTTTGGGAAGCTTGGGATTAACTCAATTTGAGGAACTGAAAAAAAGAATGAGGAGATTATAAGAATTCAAAAAGAACAAGTGCTGGAGATGGAGGCAAGAAAGAAAGTGGAAAACTGCATGGAAATGATCATGAAGAAAGTGACTGACCTAGAAGAAGACAAGGCAAGGCAAAAAGCACTCAGAATGAAAGAAGAAAAGAAGATTATGGAGTTAGAACAAGACAAGAAAACTCTTATGGATCTTATCAACAAATAACATGGGTGATTGATAAATGTGTGGATAAAATAGAAATGTGGGAAGCTAGAGAAAAAGAAATGGAGGAGATTACTGATGCGGATCTGAGGATCTTGGACTCAGAAAAAAGGGAGAAGATGATCACAACAACTATAATGAGGCAGTGGATTTCAATGCTAGTCAGGAATATGTGTCCTTTGGCACTAAGGTGGGAGTGAAAACAGGGGAGAAAGACATAGACAATAATGAGACAGAAGAGGGGCAGCTGAGGAGGTGTGGGAGACTGGCTGGTAAGCAAGATGCCAAGATTGAAGAGTTGGCCAAAGAAAGAGCTGCTGCTAAGGATAACTATGGTAAGTACAAGAATTTAAATTGTCACAAAACCTCTTTGCTAGATATGGCAGACCATATTGGGATTGATTTGGGGTGCTCCATTAACATGATTGAATCCAATCTAGATATGATAGATAAAATGGAGCAATGTAGAAGAGATTTTTACCTACAGCATATATGCAAAAAAAGAGAAGGAAGGTCACTCTGATGAACCTAACCTTATTGATATTGGAGATACAGACCTCACAGAAATATGTTCTGATGAGGACAATTCTGATGCTGAACTAGAAATGGACCGCTTTACTCATCTAAAAAAGTTTTTTACTAAAACAAAAAGAAATAGCTTGAACTCACCAGGGTTCTCCTATGGGAAGACAGCTAGTAAATTTGGAAAGGGAAGGAAAAAAACATAAAATAGGTTAAAAGGGTAACAATGATAGGAATGTTCTAGAATGTTAGAGGAATTGGAAAAGATATTAAGAGAAATTTTATTAAAGATAACATTATTAACAGGAAGCTGGACTTTGTTGGGATCCAAGAAACTATTAAAGGGGACTTTTCAAAAAATGAACTGCACAACCTGTGTGTGTGTGTGGGGGGGGGGGGGAACTTTGAATGGAAATGGTCCAAACCAAGGGGGAAATCTGGAGGGATTTTAGTGGGTGTTAATTGTGAAAACTTTGACGTTATCAACACAGAAATGGGGACTTATTTTTATTAAAGTGTTGGTATATGACAAAAAAAGTAAATTCGAATGGAATCTTATAGTAGTATATGGGGACGCACAACCTGCAGGCAAAACTGCCTATTTGGCAGAGATGTCCAGATTATATCAGGATAATTCCTTAGTCCCAATGATGATTGGGGGAGATTTTAATATTATCAGAAACAGCACTGAGAAAAACAAACCCACTGGTACTGACCACTGGAGTTTTGTGTTTAATGCTATTATTGAGCAGGCTGGACTGAGAGAGATACCTCTGGGGGGAGGAAATATACTTGGCTAATAATAAAGAAGACCCCACTTATGAAAAGCTAGATAGGGTACTCATTTGTCCTGATTGGGAAGAGAAATATCCTTTAACTACTGTCCAAGCTTTAGAGAGAGTTGTCAGATCATACACCACTGATTGTGGATTCTGGTGACAAAAAGAATAGTAACATCATATTTAGATTTGAAAATGCTTGGATGCTCAAAGAGGGATTCAAGGAATACGTTTATAAGATATGGAATATACAGGTGGGAGGAGGTGTATTGGATAGATGGCAAAAGAAACTAAGAGTTTTTAGACAAAAAGTGAGAGGATGGATATTAAACTCAGATGCAGTAGATAGAAAAATCAAAAAAGATATTATGAGCAGATTGGATGATATAGACAAAAGGTTAGAGATTATGGGTTTATTAGCTGCAGACAGATTTGAACAGAAGGAACTAAGAACACAACTGGGGAGATTGTTGAAACAAGAGGAAATTAAATGGCTACAGAGATATAAAGACAGGGAAATTAAAGATGGAGATAATAACTCTAGGTACTATCATGCCAAAGTAAATGGGAGAAGGAGGAAAAACAGAATTTTTTCTTTGAGCCAGGAAGAGGGGATAATTGAGGGAGATGATGAACTGACTAAATACATTACTAATTTCTACAAAGAATTGTTTGGCCAACCTGAAGTTTCTACAGTGAATTTAAATATACAAGAGGCTCCTGGCATTACAGATGAACAGAGTAGAGCATTGATAGAACCTTTTAGCATGCAAGAAATTCATGAGGTGGTGTTTGCCATGGAGAAAAACAAAAGTCCTGGACCTAATGGCTTGCCAGTAGAATTTTATCAAGAATTTTGGGACCTAGTGAAGTGGGAGTTAAAAGAACTAATAGATGAATTTCACTCTCGCAAGCTAGACATCTCTAGGTTGAACTATGGAATTATAACTTTGGTATCAAAAATAAAAGATGCTAGGAAAATCCAAAAAATTAGACCTATTTGTTTGCTAAATGTGAGCTTTAAAATCATTACTAAAGTGTTGATGAACAGATTGAGCAAAGTGATCAGACCAATTATCTCCCCAAATCAAACAGCCTTTATAAAAGGGAGATATATTATGGAAGGAGTAGTGTTGCTACATGAAGCACTTAACTCCATACACAAAAAGAAACAGAGTGCTCTCCTTTTCAAGGTAGATTTTGAAAAAGCATATGATAAGATAAAATGGCCCTTTGTATATAAAATGTTGAAACTTAAGAAATTTCCTGATAAATGGTGTGACATGGTCATGCAAACTATGATAGGGGGACATGTGGGAGTGAAGGTCAATGATGAAATAGGACCTTACTTTAAAACATTTAAAGGGTTGAGGCAAGGAGATTCCTTGTCACCATTGTTATTTGATATTGTTGCAGATGCCTTAGCGATTATCTTAGATAATGCAAAAAGAGGAGGTTTTGTGAAAGGGGTCCTTTCTGAATTAAATAACTGTGAGGTTAATATGCTCCAATATGCAGATGATACAATTTTTCTGTTACAAGATGATGAAAACAGTGCAAGAAATTTAAAATTCATTCTAACTGCTTTTGAGCAGATGTCAGGATTGACTATAAACTTCCACAAGAGTGAGATTTTCTTATTTGGGGAAGCAACTAAAAAAACTAGAATATACCAAGACATATTCACATGTGAGGTTGGGAGGATGCCTATAAAATATTTAGGCCTACCAGTAGCAGATGTCAGGCTGGGTAACAAATTTTGGAAGGGGGTTACTGAAAAAATTGAGAAAAGATGTGCATGCTGGCAGGGGAGACTTCTCAACATGGCTGGGAGGGTAACACTAGTGCAAGCTTGTCTGACCAATATTCCTTTATTCATGATGTCTTTCTACCCTCTACCTGTAGGAGTAAGGAAGAAAGCTGATTTTTTTAGAGCCAGATTAGTGTGGCAGGAAGATGAGAATAAAAAGAAATATCACCTGGTTAATTGGAAAACCTGCTGTATGCCAAAAGATTTGGGGGGGCTTGGTATCATCAATTTGGATATCATGAACAAATCTCTCCTGGCCAAGTGGCTATGGAAAATAGAAACTGAATCTGGAACCTGGGTAAACATTTTGAAGACTAAATATATTCAAAACAAATGCTTGGCAGGATTGGAAAAAAAGCCAGGAGATTCTCAATTCTGGTGCAGTCTAATGGATATTAAGAAAATATATTTTCAACAGGTAAAAAAGAGAATTGGGGGTGGAAAAGAAACCAGGTTTTGGGAGGACTGGTGGGTTGGGGCTAGACCTTTGAAAGACTTGTACCCGAGACTCTACAACATTAGTTTTGACCACAATATCTCTGTGGCAGAAGCAGCGAATAAGGGGTGGCAGGGTTTTAGCTTCAGGAGGAATTTAAATACAGAGACTAATGAACTCTGGACTAGCCTCAAGCAGAGATGTGAGTCGATCAGAATGCATGGCGGAGCGGATCGACCCATGTGGATGCTGACTAAAAATAGACAATTTTCGGTGAAATCTCTATACTCCTTTCTGATAAATGAGGGTGTGGGGTACCCACACAAATTTCTATGGAAAACTAAGGTGCCATCTAAAATCAAAATGTTTCTCTGGTTGCTGAACAAGAGAAGTATATTAACAAAAGATAATTTACTTAGAAAAGGATGGAAAGGTGCGAAGGAATGTGTGTACTGTGGTAAGATAGAAACTATTGACCACTTATTCTTTGACTGCTCTGTGGCCAGACTAGTTTGGAGTCTGATCAAATGTGCTTTCAATCTCAGGCGGTGCCCCACTGACCTGGACGATTTTCTGGGGAGATGGTTAAAATCCTTTAAAAACCCAGGAAAAGGAATGGTTTTAGTGGGGAGCGTAGCTATTTTCTGGTCTCTTTGAAAATGTAGAAATGATGTAATTTTCAGGTCGAAAAAGATATATGACCCAATGATTTTTATTCAGTTGATGTGTAACTGGATTGTGGATTGGTCAATTTTGCAGAAAAAAAAGCCGAAGGGAAGACTAATGCAGCTGGGAGCAAGACTAATCGAGCGGGTGGCAAATGAAATCTACAAGGCGACACAGGGATGGAGGCTGGGGGTTCGTCGCTTGGAGTTTGATCAATGAAGACCAGCTTCTTTTTTCTTTGTGTCGATTTGTGTTTTTTCAAACTGGTCTGCTTAGTGGCTCGGTTAGATTTTGGTGATGGTTGTAGGGATTGACTCCTTGCCCTGGTAGAGAGGGGGGTCGGGAAATGTGATCCAGAACTTATGTGGTGTTCCTAGGGTACGTTGTATGAGACTACTAGACTCTGCCTGCTTTTGGTTTCGCTAATGAAATCGGAGGGAAACCTCTTTTATTCAAAAAAAAATGTGCCACTCTATCTAGAGTCACCTCTACTTGTATCCAACGTATTTTGCTAATGTGGTATAAGTTGACTGGTCGTAACAAGTTGACTTGCTCACGTGGCATGCTCATCCTTATCATCCCTCTTCGCACTCCATGAATGAACCTGAGCACCGCCTGGCGCGTATATGCCGACCAGCCATGGATGATGGAGCCCGCGACGATGTACCACTTGACTGCTCAGCTCTCTTCTGTCAACAGCCTCTACTTCTCCACCGCATTTCTTCACATCACACCGCGCCGTCCGCGTCAAGGTGGAAAACCGCCCTGCTCGAGCTCCTCTCGTGCGACACCCCGCTCGTCGTCGAGCAGTACGGCTGTGCACTGCACCCGGACAAGCTCATCTTTTTGACATGCTCCCAGATGACGAGGTCGGCTCGCACCTCAACAGCCTGCGCGCCGCCGCCTCCTGGAATGCTCGGACGCTCGATTCCCCTGGCGTATACCTCATCTGCCTAGTGCGCGATGGAGAGCACTTCTCCGATCCCTGAACCTCCTGCAAGCGGCGAGCTCTCATGGAGGCTATGCCGTGCCCCGGCCGTCGCCGCAATCTACGTCCGCTCCAGTGTTGCCAAACTCATTTGTGGTGTTCAGAATACAGTGCGATGCCGTCGTGCACGGCAAAATGCGAGGTACACGACGGTTAGGCTATAGCCTCGGCGAATCCGTGGAGCACCCGCAAATGTACACCATCGCGCCCTGGGATCCCTCTTCAACGAAGACGCCGCCCAACCTGGCATCCGGCGTACCGATCAGTACACCAACCGCGGGTATGCCTGCAAGGTGTGGGGGCGTGGCTGGACGAGAGATGGGGAAAGAGCAGGTTGACAGCCTCGTCAGGCAGGCGACGGAGGCTGAGCATAGTAGGGTGGAAGGCTATTTTACCGAAATCGCAAACATGGTGCCGATCGGCCACGCACGCACCCATGCACTTGCAAACATGGCGCCGGTAGTTGGCCAACGACGCTGATGAGCTTCAAGTTGGGCGTGGCGCCGGAGTTGGGGATTCCGTCTGTGATGGTTTAGCAAACCAACGCAGCATGGTCCATAGGCCACAGGATGCTGGGAGCTCTAGAACGCGGCGCTGGAGAGCTGCGGTAGCGGTGCGAGCTCGGTGGATGCGGCTAAGGTGTTGGACAAAATTTCAGGGAAGAGTGGTAGTAGAGAGAGATATGTGTATTTGCCACGTCAGCGAAATACATCGAATATGGTTCTGATGACCGTAGAGTGACACTTCCTGGCAATCTCGGTGACCGTATTTTGACCTTTCCTGAATACAGTGACCAAATTAAACCCTAGGATCAAGTTCAGGTACTATAGATGTAATTTACTCCTATGACGGTGAGATTTACTGAACCAACATTTTGTTAGCAGCACCAAGGAAGAGCCGCAAGCAGGTTCCACACATGTCAATAGGTTCTTTAATTATATAAATAATAAATTGCAAAATCACTTCACCATTGCATTGCTTTTTTGGAATTGCTCAACTAGCATGACAACACAGGAATACAACACACCAAGAACATATATGTATATATACCTATGGATTGTTCGGATATTAACTGCTTTTGTAATACGTATTTTAATATTTAAGTTATTTATCGAAAACCACCACACTTAAGGTTAGAGTAACAACTTGGCACCATAATTAAACCGGGACAAAAAAACCACCAACTCTATGCCTAATGTTTAACGCAGAGCACTGATGCTCGGGTTTGGCTGCGAAAACAGCAAAACCGACAGGTGTCAGGATGACGTGGCGTGCTTATGTGGACAATATGCTGAGGTGGACAAGGTCCCACCTGTCAATGATTGAATTCTTTTTTTGTCTTTACTTTTTATTTCTTTCTCTTCTTCACATCTCCTTCAAACTGCTAGTGGGCGGCTGGAGTCCCGCGACTAGAGAGAGGCATGAGCGAGCACGTTGTGGCCAGTGGTGAGGAACCCGTCGGCGTGACAGCCGAGCCCCTGCCTGCTGCCTACATGGGGGGGCTGCCCCTGGCCGCGAGCACGCACACACGCCTCTGGCCGTGGCATGCACGCGCGCCTACAGCCACCGCAGGCGGGACCTGGCGCGTGCGCGGCGGCTCGCTGGTTCCGGCCATCCGTCCTCGTCTCGATCCGGACCAGGGAAAAGGGGAAACGTCCAAGGCGAGGTAGCCACGACCGGATCTTTCTCTCTCTGTTTTGCTCCGGCCATCCTCCTTCCCCCTCTCCTTCCTTGCCCGAGCGGTAGCGCTCCCCCGCCGGCACTCCATGGAGAGGCAGATGAGCTGCCGACGCCACCTCCCGGAGCTCGGGCGTGCGTGCGCATGCCGGTGACCGGTGGCAGGGCGCTGACTGCGGCAAGGACGAGCGAGGACCACCTGCAGGCAAGCATCTCCATGGCGAACTCACTCTACGCGCGAGCGATCTCACGTCGTCAGAGGTGTTCGTCAGTGATCGCAGTCCACGGCGGAGCGCGCACTGGCGGCACGGTGCATGGAGGCTGTGCGCGGCGGCTGGCGACGCTGCAACACGCTGGACTGCTGCGCCAGGCGGCTAGCGATGCTATGGTGGTGAGGAGGGAGCCCCTGGTCGCGCCCGTGCTGGCCGCCCGACGAGCCGTTGGCTTCACATCCGCGTGGTCACCGCACTCTGCCCCGTGCTCCGGCCGCATCAAACTCATCGCCGTGCCTGCAACAAAGAGCTCCCCCGGCCGCCTAGAAGCTGTTTGATGAAACGCCCAATACAAACAGAGATGTGAAAAAGATGACCCTTTACTCATTGACCGCATATTATTTGCCACATCAGTCGGTCAATCGCCGCGACAGCCCGATAGGTGGGCCTCGTCTGTCGGTTTTCGCGGCCAAATTCAAGCGTCAGTGCTCCGCGTTACGCATTAGGCACAGAGTTGGTAGTTTTTGGTGCCATGGTTCAAATCTGGTACCAAATTGTTACCCTAACCTCAAGTGTGCTGGTTTTGGATAAATAACTCTCAACATTTACATCCCAAAAAATATGCGGTTCAAACGTCCCGATAAACAGGACGTGTAGAAAAAGATTTGTTGAAGAGGCAAGATGTTATGCTGCTTCTTTGTTCATCTTTCTCTGGATAGAAGGTTTGTAACTTGATGTTCTCAAACTGGGCCACATTTCTCTTGGTTTGGGAAAATCCAGCAAATTTCGATGGTTCTCAAACTGGGCCTCCGGGAGTCTCGACACGACTAGTGTCCGGTTTGCATTCAATCTGAAAAAGAAGTGTTGAGCATTGGTAGCCAGACAACTCTTTAAAGTTTCCAGCCATTAAACTGTTGATGATACTATTATCTTTGTCATACGCTCGCTCGCTCTAGCTTTGCACAAGTAGAGTCAATTTGAACAAAAAATACAGGTTTGTGTGAGAGCCCACAGAAACAAGGACGGTATTATGATAACAAACTGCGGATAGACCCAAGGAGCAAGCAAACACATGACTCCATATTTTCTAAAGAATCCTTGCAAAAAATTCCAAAAGGTGATCTCACAAAACTTGTGTAAATAATTCGGATTACATGATCACTGGTCAAAGGCGTCCAGATGGGACAACTTGGCTGTACCTTGGCAAGAAGCTGGAGCTGTACAACGGTCGGCGTGCGTGCTTGGAACCCAAGAGTCAAAGAATCCCTTTTGCTGACCGCCGCCGTAGCTGCCTGGACCAGAATCAAATAGTGAGCCCTGCATTGGGGATTTGAATCAAATACTAGTATGCTCGGGAAAGAGTCATAGAATGAACTCTGCATTGGAACAGAGGAAACAAACATGATTTTTTTTTTGAACGAAGACGCTAGAAGCGTCCGGCTTTAAATTAATAAAGCCACCTGGCCAAGTACCACCACATACATAATAAGTTTATCGACGGCTTTTTTTTTCAAAAAAAAAAAGAATCAAGCAATGATGACAATGCAACGCCGTCCTTCAACACGCTTCTACTCCCTCCGTTCCTAATAAGTTTATCACTGTTGATACCCCATTGCTAGAAACTTTGCCATCTTCAACAGCAGGATGACTTTCTTTACAGCAGGAGGCTCCACATCCACTGTGGGTTCCTTTATTATAGATAACCCTGGAGAAAGATAAGCAGAGTAGAGTATGATGGTCCAAATCTACAAATGTTCTAAAGCAAAACATCCAATAAAGGAGATGATGATAGAACCAAGCTAGCATACCATCTTCTGCAAACCTGTATGTCCCACTCTTCATCCCAAACAGCAGCTGTGTCTCTTGTATTCCAGGTTGCCAACCTAAAACTGAGATTGCTTTGGTTAACATAAATATTACATGATAATTAATAATTTAAAACTGGGCAGTGGGCACAATGAACTAGCATTTCATTCTACCAGACAAACTGAAGATCAAGGTACAAGACTCTTTATAATTTAAACAAGATAACGAAACCAATAGGAGAAAGAACACTTTGTAACTTGCAATCGTGTGTCAAAATATAATCTAAACACGATAATAACACTAAAGCAGTTGGCTTAATTAGCTCTCGATCCATATCTCTTGCACTGTTCATTTAAAGATTTCACGAGCTCCTCGAGTTGAGATTTGTATCTGATTAGCCCACTACTGTAAACAAGGTAAGAAGATAACTTTCAGAACTTTATCATGTCGCATGCATGAAAGATACTGAATAACAAAAGGCCAACCTGAAGCTTCTTGTGATCTCCATCCCCTTTCTGCAGCTCAAGTATGGAACTATAAGTTCCCAATTTATTCCCCTGTGGGCACAAGGAGAAATAACCAGAGGGCTGTCCGGATCTCAAGACTATTTTTATCATTTACTTAGATAAAATCACAAGTATTCCTCGATCTCACTGAAAGTAGCCTCATCCATTGAAAGCTTTGATGCCACATCTCCAACCTTCTTGCACCTCTCATCATATGTGGCCGCAAGGGATTGACCCTGAATACACAGTATTGATCAAGAAATGTGAGATTTATGCAAATGGTTATAAGAACTACAAAGGATTGCCATTACTTTAATTAAAATGCCATAATACAACAAGAGGCATTATTATATTATAGGATAGTTAAAGCACAACTCACAAACTATCCTTCTGGCTTTTACTATAATAAGTATATAACTTGTGATTCCACCAAAACAACAAGCTGGATACTGTGTGCTGTTCCAAGAGCATGCAATAACTGGAGAGGCTTCATTGAACTTCGCTTCAAGTGCATTTTGTTCCTCTTTGCTAAGCTCTATATGTTTTATTCGTGCTAAGAATGATGAACATGCAGTTGCTAAGTATGTTGGCATTTGTTGTTTAGTCTAGTTCATTGTTCAGTATTTAGTATCATTCATTAGTATTAATTCTCCATTGCCTCATAGAATATATTATATAGTGTATATAGTTTGTTAAGTCATTTAGTTTTTATTTATTTAAAGGGAATGGTGTGCCAAACCTGCATGTTCAATTGTGCTCACCAAAAGGCAAGGGGCTTAGCTTAAATTTCAGGGTTTGGCTGTCCAAGGACTTCAAAAGATCAGTGGCAACGCAATTTTTGGCTGGCCACACTTATCTTTTTTCTTAGAAAAACCAGCACCTTCTTTGTTTCTCAGTCTTTGAGTTGTTTCACTAAATTGCTTTTGTATCTCATGATAGCAATTTTAGTTGTTATTATATTTTTTTAATTTAGTTTTTTGTATGGATGTAGGTATATGTGTAATCTTGTTGAGTGCAACATTCATTTCTTCTTCACTATTTGTGGATGACTTCAATTTTATATATTTTTAGATTTGAACTTACTTTTTTCTAGCTGATAGCATGATAGTAACTTAGCCATTCTAGCTTTTTTGTATATGACTATTTCATGAGATAATGTTTTTGTCTGGGAATGGCTGATGCCCAAAACAATTTATGCTTATCTCCGCGGTGAATATTTTAATAAAAAGTTTTGTACATTATTTTTTTATATGTTTGTATTGTAAGTATTTTAAAAAAATATATAAACAAAAATAAACCAAAAAAATATGAGCGCCAAGATGCGCCGACCATTTAGGGCGTCCTTGAGGCGAGGGCATTATTCATCTCACGAAGACTATATCTCACTTGTACTGAGTATATCTTGCATCTCGCTGAAGCTTTTTCTTCCCCTGTCATGAAATTGAGCCGGCACGTTGCAAAATAAAAATAAAAATTGATCGCTCGTTGTAGCGTCGTTCAACTTTTTATTTTTATTTTCCGTTTTTTGTTTTTCCCTTTTGGTTTTCTTTGTTTATTCACTGTTTTTTTGGTTTTATTTGTTTTTTCACTAGTTTTCTTCCTTTTTTTCTAGGTTTCACTTATTTTTTCTATGTTTTTTTGTTTTCTTTTTCTCCCTTTTTTGGCATTTTCTGCTATTTTATTTGTGTGTCTTTGTAAGTTTTTCCTGGTTTTATTCTTTTTAATACACCTCTACGTTTCCTCAGTACACAATATACATTTTTAGTATACATGTGAAATATTTTTCTGGTACACATTGAAACACAATGTACATTTTGTATGCATGTTTTGAACATTTTATTAATACATAGACAATATTTTTTCAAATACATGTTGAACACTTCTTTATGGTAATAAACATTTTTCTAAAACTATGTGAATATTTCTTATACACATTTATTATTTGCAATCAATGAAGTCTAGTTTTTCCATACAAATTGTATATTTGCCGTATACAGTAAGAAATTTTTTTTATATACCTGTTTACCTTTTTCAAATATACATGATTAATATATTTTTATAGTTATGGAAAAAGTTGGCGTTTGCTTAGAGATGAGGGGGCTAGGCTGGGCCGGGCTGGGCCTCCTCACAAGTTAACGAGCAGAAGCGAACAGAGTGATCGTGTTTGGTCCTCTCATGAAAAAAAAGAGAGATCGTGTTGGGTTTCCTCAGGAAAAAAAAAGAGCAGAGAGAGAGAGAGATCGTGTTGGGAACAAATTGGGAAGGGAAGGCGACGAGCCCTAACCGCATCAATCTCTTCCCCGGCGGCGCAATCGGAATCGGAATCGGAGGCGTGCTCGCTTAAGGCTAATATAATCTCCCCCTCCCTCTCCCTCGTAGGACTTACGGAGTAGATTAGAAGAAGAAGAAAGACAGGCGAAGCGGCGGAATCAATCGGCGACGGCGACGGCGATGGCGATGGCAGCGGCGTCCAGGGTCGGCGGGCGCGCGCTCCAGCGGGCAGCGGGGCAAGCCCGGCTTCTCTTCACCAGGGCCAGGGTGCGCCAATTTCACCTTTTCTTTTCTTGTTATTGTTGAAATAAGTTCATGCATGTGTCATCGCAAGGTCGTATTTTTCTTCATCGCAAGGTCGTATATAATGCTCTGCACTGGCTGGCTGGCTGCAGACACTCACAGCTGCCGAGCAAAAAGACGCCGCCGCTCGACTGTCAAACATCCAACTGAAGAAGGAGCAGCTCTACGATCTCATCGCCGAGTGTGAGAAAAAGTACCCCAAGTCAGCCCCACACAATTTTAAGCTGCTTCAGCACATCTCCAAACAAGTCGAACCTAGACGCGGTGACCCCATCTGGTACGCATTTGTACAATCAGTAAATCCCTTTGCTATTGCAGTCGCAGCATCCATCTCCCTAACTCTGCTTCTTTTTGTGCATCAATGATTGTTATGTGTGTGACCTGCAGGCACTCGTGTCGGCGATGGGCGCTTGCCAACTTTTGCAACGAACTTGCGGGCACACTCTTCCTCGGCACTTTGACCGCAAATGCCATGACTTACTCTTATCAGAAGATGTATCCAAGAGAGGGGAACAATGACCGGAAGATGGGCCTGGATGAAGGCCTCAAGAATGTGTTGCCAAGTTAAACAAACGAGACTTGTATCAACTCAACTATAGCACTGCTAGCTTGTCCCTATCTTCCAACCTGATGCTACCTCGTTTCTGATTATCTAGTCTGTACTAGTACTGGATGTGTGATAGTATAACTCGTGTATGATGTTACTGATGCTGCGTTTCGAGTTTCGACTATGCAATGATCTCTGATTATGCTTTGTAAGATCTAATCCTTGGTGGTCTCTGCTCGGCTAGTTGGTATTATTTCACTTGTGATATAACCTAGTCGTATAGATGGCAGTATACTTGATAATACCGATGCAACTGCGACGAAATCTAGACAAGACAAGTTGGTTTCAAAATATGTCTTGATGGATAAGAATGTCTGCAAGGGTAGTGTAACTCTTCTGAAATAATGATGCTGAATTCTGTTTTGGGTGTTCATACTTGTAGTGTTATAAACGCCAGGACAATCCCGTGTCCTAAAGATAACAAGAGATATCACTTTGCAAGGCGTCAAGAGTCTACAAGTATGTGGAGAGAGCTTGTGCCACTGCCAAGTATTGGAACCTCAAGGTCCTATGGCAAATAATAACATGTTGCATCATCTTGCATAATATGATCATTCAAGATGAGAGAGACATACCAAAGAACTTCCGGTATATCTCCAATGGGGATCCTGTTGAGCCGGAGCACGATGCAAACAAGATACAATAATTCCCCTCGAAGCATCGAGAACCAAGAAGTTCATATACTCAGCTCCAAGATGACCTTGTTGAGCATCAGTGGCATCTCCATAGCACTTCATAGTTGTTGTTGTTTTTTTAGCTCTGACGACACCGGGAGAAGCTCCCACTGTTTCTTTTTTGAGCCAGTACTAACCCACGCCTCCGCCGCCTTGCTTCCCTCAACGCCTTCGATCTTAGCCACACGGTTCGATTCTGCTTCTCTTTTATGCAGTTTTGACATTTTGTTTGAAGAACAACAAAGTTTGTATTTTGACATTGGACTATCTGAAAAGTTGGACTGGAGGAGACAGTTTTGGCTAACTTTGTTGTATGCCTGTATGTGATAAAGACATTTTTGGTTCTCCATTATGTTTACCGGTTGCTGTAATTTTGCAACTCACAAATTCCCCATAGCACAGTGGACTAAGCAGAGTGTTGATCTGGTACAGATGATCCATGTGGTTTGTCTCTGCACCATGCTTGTCTTCTTTTTTTTTTTGTTAGAAGGTGTTCTTTTTTGTGTGCAACTTTTGTATACGGGGTTCAGGAATATCATTTGTACTGAATTTTACTGTCAAAATTGGAGATCAGATCCAGCTCCATAATTTTCTGTTTGTAAAATTTCACTGAATTTTACTGTATGAGACAGCCTCTATAATTTTCAGCTCCATAATTTTCAGTTTGTAGAGCTGGAGGTCAGATCCAGCTCCATAATTTTATTGAATTTTAGACGATGCCCCGTGAGTTGCCAAGGGAACCGTGTTAAAATGAATGTATAAATTGGCGTTCGGAAATATAAAAAAACTACTTGAAAAACAAATGTAAATGTTGTCGGCCTACATTTAAAAGCAATAAACATACAAAGCATGTGGCAACTAGTTTCACTGATGTGGATCTTGGTTGGCAATGCTGGATGACCTGCTCAGCAGCACTCACCTATGCTGCTCTTGCACTGATTTCAGCTCCCTCTCTCAGTTGGTCTGTTGCATGACCATGTATAGATAGAAGTTGTTCCCTATGTTCCAAATAGGTGAGCGAGCCATCGATCGAATTGCCCGCAAAAATCAAAATGTAACTAGGATTCAGTTACTGTATATTTAGTGTAGAATCTTGTAAACTGAACATTTACTGTAGAATCTTGAAAACTGAATTTATGTCAGAATTAGTACATGAAAACTGAACTTATTGCTACTGTAATTTAGTTACCACTTTGGGAGTACAATTTGGAACATAGTATCAGTAGTGATCTAGTCTGAGAGATTAAAAGTAGATGGCCATTCCTTAAAGAAACATGACACAGCAAAATTCAGAGGAACATCCTCAAGCCCCTGTTATTCTTATTCTGTAATCTTATTTACTCACTGAATTTTCATTCTGTAATCGTTTCCTTGCAACCTCCAATTCTAGACCCTGATTAATACTCCATGCAGGCAAAATTCCTAATACTTCATAAGCTTTGAATTTTGGGCACTGCTTCTGCTGTTTAGTGACTAATCCTTGTGCTGTTAAGAACCATGATGAAATTCAGCGTTGCTTGTCCCGTATGCAGGCTATGAACTAGAATAGAAACATTGCTTGATGTGCTTGCTCTGTACACCTTAACTAGAGGGGCCCAAAATTTCCGCGATGATCGCCCAACTTGATGCTTTGCTCGCGCTGTGTGGAATGGGCGGGCGGCTTATGTGCTTGAAGCCTGAAATGCAACTTGGTAAATCTTGTCACCTGTGTAAATTGTTTAGAAATGTTCAGTTTTTTGCTCTCTAAACCCTGATAAATACTATACAGTAAGTTTTCTGAATTTTTACTTTGGTTACTTCAAGTGAGTAACTAGAGTAATTTCAAGGGACTAACTCCATTTTTCTGAATTTTTTTACTTTGGTCGAACCGCAAATTTCAGCTAGACTTTGAGTGTATTAGACTTAGGGTTTGGTTTGGGTCGGCTCAACCTCTAGGGGTGGCCTGGTACATATATTTATATGAGGGATATGTACAAATACAAGGTATGTAATACAAGGTATGTATGGAAGCTACAAACTAGCCTAAATACAAAGTCTAACACCCTCCCTCAATCTCAACCGGTGTCTCGTAGGTTGAGATTGCGCCGGCAAACCTCAAACAAAGGTAATGGCAACGGCTTCGTGAAGATGTCCGCAAGTTGATCTTTAGAAGAGATAAACTTGATCTGAAGTAGTTTCTGTGCAACACGTTCCCTGACAAAATGATAATCAACTTCGATGTGCTTTGTTCGTGCATGAAATACTGGATTAGAAGAAAGGTATGTAGCACCAATATTGTCACACCAAAGAATCGGTGGCTGTGGTTGAGGGACCCTCAACTCACGAAGCAATGACTGTACCCATATAAGCTCTGCTGTCGCATTGGCTACAGCTTTGTACTCAGCCTCAGTACTACTGCGAGAAACCGTAGCCTGTTTGCGGGCACTCCAAGCGATCAAGTTGGGACCAAGAAACACAGCATATCCCCCCGTAGAGTGCCGATCATCAGGATTACCTGCCCAGTCAGCATCCGAAAAAGCAGAGATAATGCCAGAGGGAGCTGGCTGAAGGTGCAAGCCATATGAGGCCGTAAGACGAACATAGCGAAGAATGCGTTTGACAGCAGACCAGTGGGAATCACGAGGTGAATGAAGGTACTGACAAACACGATTAACCGCAAAGGAAATGTCTGGTCTGGTAATAGTCAGGTACTGTAGACCACCAACAAGACTACGATATGTAGTAGCATCATCGGGAGAAAGAAGTGCACCAGTATCAGCTGAAATCCTCTCAGTAGCAGACATGGGTGTAGACACAGGTTTACACTTGAGCATACCAGCACGACGCAGAAGATCCAATGAATACTTTTTCTGAGTAGGAGACAGTCCAGTAGAAGCATGAGTGACTTCCAAACCGAGAAAATAATGAAGCTTGCCGAGGTCCTTGACAGCAAAATCGGAACTAAGAGCTGAGAGTAGGCGATTAGCAGCAGCAACTGAAGAACTGACAAGGATAATGTCATCAACATAAACCAGAAGGTATATAGTAACCTCAGGGCGCTGTAGTAAGAACAGTGAGGTATCAGCTGTAGAAGGAACAAAACCAAGAGCTTGAAGAGCAGAGGCAAGACGAGCATGCCAGGCACGGGGAGCTTGCTTGAGGCCATACAATGCCTTGTCCAACCGACATAAGTGATGAGGATGATCAGGATCAACAAACCCAGGTGGCTGGCGCATGTAGACTACCTCCTCCAATACACCATGAAGAAAAGCATTCTGAACATCCAACTGACGAAGAAACCAGCCACGAGTAACTGCCAAGGATAATAAAAGTCGAATGGTAGTAGGCTTGACAACCGGACTGAAAGTATCCTCGTAGTCAAGTCCATGCCGTTGTTTAAATCCTTTAGCAACCAAACGTGCCTTGTACCGTTCAATGGAACCATCAGAATGTTTCTTGACTTTAAAAACCCATTTGCAATCAATAATATTGACACCGGAAGGAGGATGTACCAGACGCCAAGTTTTGTTGCGAAGAAGAGCATGATACTCCTGTTCCATCGCAGCTCGCCAGTGTGGAATACTCATAGCAGCCTGAAAATGTCGTGGTTCGGATGTTGGATCAGATACAGCATGAGCCATACATACAGCAAGCCAAGCAACCGTCCCATCAGTGCGCTCCTTAGGACAAAAAATGCCACTACGGCTCCGAGTATGCGGTCGAGAAACGACCGGTGGTGGAATAGGTGGCGGTGGCGGCGCATGCACAGGCGTATCTGCTGAAGGTGGTGTGTCCACTAGACCGGGCGACAAAGATCCACTCGAATCTGCAGCAGGAGAAGTCCCAGTCGTGGGCAGCCCAGACGTTGCATGGCGCGATGAAGAGCCGGGCATGGGCGTCCCGGCCGTGGCGTGGGGCGAGTAGAGCCCACGCGGCGTGGTTGGCTCATGCACGCCAAGACTAGCCATTTCGCTAGTTGTGGACGAGCCACCAGATGTGGCTGGGTCGGGCGTGTCCATCCCTTTTGCATGGACATGATCACGTGAAGATTGACCATGTGTGGCTCCAGACGTACTATGTGTGGCCGGGCCGTGCATGTGGCCAGACGAACCATCCGAAGATGGCGTTGTAGTATTTGTATCCTCCAGGAGTTCCAGCCGAACACCACGTCCTATACCTGCACCATGGTTAGGTAACAAAAAAGGCGAGTATGCAATATCTTCAAATTGGCCGGAGGAAATAGGGGTTGAACGAAGTGATTGTGGTATATCAGAAGATGTTGGAAGATTAGAAAACGGAAAAAAGTTCTCGTCAAAAATAACATCACGAGAGATATACACTCGGTTTGTTGGAACATGAAGACACTTGTAACCTTTGTGAATTGGACTATAGCCAAGAAAGACACACTTCTTTGATCGTAACTCAAGTTTACGACTATTATAGGGACGGAGATGTGGCCAACACGCACAACCAAACACCTGAGAAAAGTGTAGTCAGGAACCTCATTGAAGAGAACTTCTACGGGAGTTTTCATATTTAGCACACGTGTGGGAAGCCGGTTAATAAGAAAACAAACTGTAAAGAAAGCATCACTCCAAAAACGGAAGGGTACCGACCCATGTGCTAGCAAGGTGAGACCGGTTTCAACGACGTGACGGTGTTTGCGTTCAGCAGCACCGTTTTGCTGATGTGTATGGGGACACGACACACGGTGAGAAATTCCAAGCTTCTGAAAAAAAGTATTGAGGTTGCGATATTCGCCCCCCCAATCCGACTGAACATGTATTATTTTGTGCTTGAGAAGACGTTCAACGTGTGACTGAAATTGAAGAAAGATATCAAACACATCAGACTTGCGCTTAAGGAGATAAAGCCAGGTAAAACGACTATAAGCATCAATGAAACCGACATAATAGTTGTGACCACTACCAGAAGTTTGGGCTGGACCCCATACATCAGAAAACACAATTTCTAAAGGATTGTTGACAACTCGACTAGAGGAAGAAAAAGGAAGTTGATGACTTTTGCCCTGTTGACAAGCATCACAAACTGCTATCTCTTTATTACTAGACACCATGGGGAGTTCATGTCGATGAAGCACATGACGCACGATCGGAGAAGCCGGGTGACCAAGGCGGGAATGCCACTGAGACGACGAGACACGGACACCACTGAAGACATAAGACATGCGAGGCACATCCAGAGAGTATAACCCACCGCGATAGCGACCTCTAAGTAGGACGTCCTGTGTTGCTCGATCCTTGACAAAAAAAAAATAGAACGGGTGAAATTCAACGGCAACATTATTGTCATAAGTGAGTCTAGGAATAGATAAAAGATTACGAGTGACAGACGGAACACGAAGAACTTTGGAAAGCTGAAGTTTGCGAGATGTAGATGTGGGAAGGGATGCTCGACCAATATGAGAGATATGCATACCTGCCCCATTTGCTGTATGAATTTTGTCATGGCCTTGGTAGGGCTCGTGTGAAGTGAGCTTTCCGAGCTCGCTTGTCAAGTGATCCGTCGCGCCAGTATCCATGTATCAGCTAGAATCAACAGGGTAGGATGGAGTGTACCCTTGCGGAGCCTGTCCGTGCGTCGCCATGGCAGCCTGACGTTCATTGTTGCGTCCATCGTTGCCTATACCCAGAAAATCACGCTTAAAGCGTTTATGGCAACGGGAGGCTAGGTGGCCCGGGATACCACACAACTGACATGGGGGGCGATTTCCCTGGGCGCCACACACCGGGCAGCCAGAGCGAGGGTTCCTCTGGCCCCCTTGACGACCACCAACCATGCCGGAGTTAGCCGGTGCCTTCTGTGAAGGACTGGAGAGGAGCGGCGGCTTGCTGTTGGCACCACTAGGCGGGCAAGAGCGAGGGCTGTTGTGGTACGCGGCGTTTGCGGAGGAGTGGTCGGTGTAGACATCCGCTGCACGCCGAGTCTCAAGACGGTGTTCCGTGGCAAGGAGTCGAGCGTAAAGATCACGCGGCGCAATCGGGGTGTCGCGTCCGTGAACCGCCTCAACAAGCGAATCATATTCACTGTCAAGGCCATTGAGAACAAACGAAGTAAATTCTTCGTCGCCTAGTGGCCGTCCAATCGAGGTGAGTGTGTCGGAGAGGGCCTTGATCTTGTTGAAGAAGACGGAAGCAAAGAGGTCACGTTTCTTCATGTCTTGTAGCTGTTGACGGATCGCCATAGAGCGCGCGGTTGACTGAGAGGCAAAACTCCCCTCGAGCACCGACCATGCATCTTGAGAGGTAGCAGCAAAGAGAACCATGCCGGCAATCCCTTCAGAGAGAGACGAGCGGATGGCGGAGAGGATTGCCTGGTCTTGAGCAAGCCAGACGCGGTACGCCGGATTGATGCGAGCACCACTAGACCCGGTTGTTGAGAGCAACTGTACGGGGCAGGGCAACGTTCCGTCGATGAACCCTTCGAGGTAGTGGCTGCGAAGGAGCGGAAGAAACTGGGCACGCCAATAGAGATAGTTGTCGGCGGTGAGCTTGACCGTGAGGAGGTGAGCAAAGTGAAACGGCGCCGGCAGTGGCGCCTCAGCCATCACGGGTTCGACGGTAGCGGCGGTCGCCGGAGCAGTCAGAGAGCCATGACCGATGGAGGGGGTGGTAAGTAGGCCCCCGTTGGTGAAGAAGGACCGAGCGGCCGGTGGGTTGTTGGAGAACATGGCCCCGGCGGCTAGGGTTTCGATGGTGAACTGCGGAAGACCGGCGGCAGAGCTTGACGTGGAGCCGCCAGCTAAGAGCGTCTGGAGCGTCGGGGGGAGGCCGAAGGCAGCGGAGGAGCCAGGTGCGCCGGAGGACGCCATCGTGAGAAGCGAACGAGGGCGACGGCAGCACCGTGGACGTGCACAAGCTAGCACACAGGGGCGTGGATGGATTTGAGACGAGGCTAGCTAGCTAGGTACGTCAGATCGAATCGATCGATCAACTCGGCGATGCTCGCGGCAGCGGCGGAGCGTAGGTAGGATCGATTAGTCTGATACCATATTAGACTTAGGGTTTGGTTTGGGTCGGCTCAATCTCTAGGGGTGGCCGGGTACATATATTTATATGAGGGATATGTACAAATACAAGGTATGTATGGAAGCTACAAACTAGCCTAAATACAAAGTCTAACAGAGTGTAATGCTAGAGCTTGTCAACATTTTTCGTCTGTATCTTGTTCATAAATCCACACAAGATATCTATTTTGTCCTTGTTTTTGGAATTAGTTAAATAAAGAATGCCAGAGCTTTGTCTTGTCAGCTCAATGGCTAGACCACCCTCTAAGTTTTTGTACAGAGAGCATATGTAGGATTACCAGTTAAGAAGGAATTTCAGAATTTCAGACATGGAACAAGCAACACAGAATACTTTCCAGGGAACACGAGCAGCACAAGGAGCAGGTGAGCAAGGAGCTTGGCAGGGAAGAGGAGCAGCAGCAAGGGAGACAGAGGAGAAACAGCAACACAAGCAGGGGAGAAGCAGGAGGAGGAGCTCCACCGGCGGCGGCGGCGGGTCAATGTTTCTGAAGCATTTTATTTGTCGTTCCTCTCCTTGCAAATGCTCCAGGCCGCGATGGTAAACATCTCCATAAACATCCGAAACCTGCAATCCACGTCAATCGAATCAACACGACACACTAAAGGGACACTTGAAGAAGAGATGCACGGCATGCATGCATGCAGGAGTAGTTGCTGTTCGTGAGCACAAAATGTTGCATGCGTAGTACTCCCTCCGTTCCTAAATATTTGTCTTTCTAGAGATTTCAACAAGTGACTACATACATACGGAGCAAAATGAGTGAATCTACACTCTAAAATATGTCTATATACATCCGTATGTGGTAGTCCATTTGAAATCTCTAAAAAGACAAATATTTAGGAACGGAGGGAGTATCATATTTCTTGTGCTAGTGCGGTCAACCATGCATCATCAACGTACCAAGCAAACACCTTGCACTTGTTCCTACACTTGGACTTCCATATCCACCGAAAAGAATCGTCAACCGCCAAGTTTCTCAAGCATTACTCATACAACTGACAAGATTTGAATTGCTGGGACCCCAAGCATCATTGACTGCACAGCCGGGGTTGTCAATTTGTGTATTTGTCTCACCTCCTCCCGGGCTTGCAAGGATAAAGGAAGATGTAACAGGCCTCTCAGAGCATCCGGAGTCAGCAACTTTTTTATCCTCATCTCTAGCAAAGGAGAAAGCCCTCAGCCTCAGGCCGGGTAGGAAACAGAGAGCTCATCCTCAAAATGCCACATATCCTTCCAAATAAGCATCTGACAAGTGAAATATGTCTCGCCACCAAAACGAACCGCACGGGCCAGTCGCATGCGTGCATGAGGTACATCATCAGCATTATACAACTTGTGCAATTGTTTGAGCACTAGTCCATGATCCTGGATCTTAATAATGTCAATGATGCCAACATCACCCTTTTCCTTTCGACGACAGACGAGATCCCACGCTGCAAGCGAGCTGTTTCTCACCCCATCTTCAGATTCTTTTTTTATTCCACAGACGGTGTCTCTCAAGTTCATCAAGGTGCTCAATAACCTTGATGGAACACATGGCGTAGATGGCAAGTGAAGTCAACACCGAGTTTACGACTGTCAACTTTGATCCATACATAGTCCAGAAGAGATGAGGCCACAGAGATCCTGTGTTGTTCCACCGAGGAGACAAGCGGCATGAGATCAGCTATGGTAGGGCGCGTCGCGTCGTCCCCATGGCCATGGGCAACCCCATGTACGTAAATGGCATGTCCGATGCCAACAGTGCAGCCAAAGATGAATGTGATCTGTCTTGCATCATCATTCATCATATTTATGGGATCCGAGTTGACTTATGGAAGTTGATACAGAGGCCGCATAGTCCATCAAAATTTTGTTCATCCTTCTTGCTTGATGGACACATGCAGGCATCATGTCATCGGCGTATGAATGACCGGATAGTCCCCTGACGCGGAGGGGAGGGGATAACAAGAGCCAAATGACCTTTAGAAAGAAAGAAAAAAAAGCATCATTAATCGCTGCGTGTAGAAGATCTGCTGCGAGAACTTGTCGAAGATCAGTGGGGAGAGGGGGGTCTCCTTGGCGAACTCCGAGCTTATTACAGTAGAATTGCCGCCCCGGAACACCATTTAACAGCACCGACGATTTCCCAGACCCAGAGGAGAAGATGGAAGAAATCCATCCAAGCCACCGATCATTAAGACCCATGTGACGCATAATTTCAATCATAGGGCATGCTCTAAGTATCGAAGGCTTTGGCGAAGTCTAGTTTCAGAGCAAAGATCTCCCTGTCAGAGGCTTGACATTGATGGATGAACTCGAATGCATAGGATAGGCAATCTTGGATAGACCGATTCTTAAGAAAACCATATTGATTCCGATGAATAATTAATTAATTCTGAGGATTACCTTGTGCAATCTCGCTACTGTATTAGCCAAAAAAAATGTTACGATCTTGAGACAAGAATTAAGCAGTGTGATGGGCCTGTAATCATTTGGTGTCTCTAGAGAGTGAATTTTTGGGACCTGGTACTCATCAGACTCTAAAGGTCCAAATTTCCATGGTACAAGTCCAAGCATCCACATCCACATCCACTGAATTCTCTTTCACTACACAATCTATCTCCTCATGCGAAAATGGAACAGTGAGCTCATCCACCTTTCTCATGATTAAAGCAAGGTTCGAACACCATGTTGACCGTATTGGATTGCCACAATCTGAGTGGAGTAGAGGCCTCTTCTCCAAGGCTAAGGTCCATCTTCACGCCGCCCTATTGGTTATCCTTCGCCTCGACATTGCCCAGGAGAGCAGGCTTCTCTCCCTTGAGGAGCGTGACCTTCGTGGTCGCCTTAAGAGAAGGGTGATAAACTTGGCCGTGCTTGAGAAAGCACGCAAAAGGCAATGTGCCCGAATCGCTAACATCAAAGAAGGAGATGCCAACACCAAGTTCTTTCATCGTCGAGTCAACGCGCGGAGGAGAAAAAACCACATCCACCGCATCATGAACGATCAAGGGTGGGTAACCGAACACAAGGCCAAGGAGAAGATAATCCATGACCACTTCTCGCATGTCATGAAAAGAGGAAGCGGAAGTACGACGGACTTAAATTGGGAGGAGCTCAATCTGGAGTCGCATGACCTGCACGAGCTTGATTCGCCCTTCACTGAGGAGGAGGTCCTCGAGGCAATAAATAGCATGCCTAGCGACAAGGCCCCGGGGCCGGATGGCTTCACCGGCCTGTTCTTCAAGAAGTGTTGGGCCATCGTCAAGCTTGACCTCATGGCGGTGATCCAGTGCTTCGACTCCCTACACACAACAAACCTCCATTGGCTCAACTCTGCGAATATTGTGTTGCTTCCCAAGAAGGATGGGGCGGAGAGCATCGTTGACTTCAGGCCTATTAGTCTCATTCATGCGGTCGCCAAGCTCATCACCAAAGTGCTCTCTAGTAGGCTTGGACCGCACATGTCCGCCCTCGTCTCCAACGCCCAAAGTGCCTTCATCAAAACGCGGAGTATCCATGACAACTTCATGTCTGTTAGGAACCTTGCTCGCCGCCTGCACAAGAGCAAGACCCCTTCCCTCCTGTTCAAGCTGGATATTCGCAAGGCCTTTGACTCCGTCAAGTGGGAGTATTTGCTTGACCTCCTGCGGAGGCGTGGCTTCCCTAGCAAATTTCGGGAGTGGATTGCGGCTCTCCTTTGTTCCTCATCTTCGAGGGTTCTCTTGAATGGGGTAGCCGGCTCTCCCATCAAGCATGGCCAAGGGCTTCAGCAGGGGGACCCCATCTCTCCTCTCCTTTTTGACATTTCCATCGACCCTTTGAAGCAAATCCTCGACACGGCAACTAGGAAAGGCCTTCTGCACAAGATCCGTGGGAGAGGGGTCATCGTGCGTACCTCTCTTTACGCGGACGATGCGGCTGTGTTTGTTGTGCCCATCAAAAGGGATGTGGACAACCTGGCGACCATTCTGAGGGGATTCGGGGACGTCACCGGTCTGTGCACTAACTTCCATAAGAGCTCAATGGCGCCCATTAGATGTGGCAACCTCGACTTGGACCGCATAACCCATGGGCTGCCGGCTGTTAGGGCTGCCATTCCGCTCCGTTATTTGGGGCTACCGCTGTCGATTTGGAAGCTGAAGCTTGCTGACCTTCAATTCTTAGTGGATAAAGTGGCGAGTAGATTGACAACACATGAGGGCCAAAACATCACCACCATTGGACGAGCGGCGCTCGTCAAGTCGGTTCTCGCTTCCCAAGTCATCTACTTCATCACGCAGCTTGTCATACAAACCACCATCCCGCAAAACATTGACAAACTCGAGCGGGCATTCCTTTGGTCGGGATCGGATAAGACAACTGGGGCAAAGTGCAAGGTCAATTGGGACACTGTCAGTAGGCCGCTTGACTATGGTGGGCTTGGGGTCCTAAACACCTTCAAGTTCGCGCGGGCGTTGCGTCTGCGGTGGCCTTGGTATGAGTGGAAGGAGCCCACAAAGCTGTGGGTTGGAGGTGGGAACCCGTGTGATGATGATGACCTAAATTTTTTCTACGCATGTACCACCATCACGGTTGGCAATGGTGCGTGGACACCTTTTTGGGACTCTCCTTGGCTTCTGGGTCGTAAGCCCAGAGACATTGCTCCGCTCATTTATGAGGCTTCCTCGCGGAAGCGCTGGAAGGTGCGGGAGGCTCTTAAGGAGAGCGCGTGGATTCTCAAAATCAGGCCACCTACACCGGCCTCCATTGAGCATGTTTCACAATTCTTCACCCTATGGACGCTGCTCCAAGAGGTCCACCTTGATGAGCTTGCCGGGAACTACTCCGCGGCCTCCGCGTACAGGGTGCAGTTTTTGGGCTTGGTCCTCTTCCCAATGGACCAAATGGTTTGGAAGGTTTGGGCCCCTCCGAAAGTCAAGTTCTTTGCTTGGCTCGCGCTTCAAGATAGGATCTGGACTGTAGACAGATTGCAGAGGCGAGGCTGGCCAAACTATGGCCCTTGTCCCTTGTGCAGAGGGGTGCAGGAATGCGGTCCCCATCTATTCTTCAGATGCCGCTTCACCCTAAGGCTCTGGAACATGGTGATTCAGAAGCTCTGCATCCACGACGTGGAGCATGGCACTTGTATGACTCCATCAAGGAATGGTGGGCGAGTTTGAGCGCCGAGGGCACCGCCAACCGAAAAGCGAAGGCTTCGATAACCATGTTGGTTTCATGGGTGATCTGGAATGAGCGCAATGCAAGGGTGTTTAGACACAAGAGTGCCCCTCCGCATGTTTTGCTAAACAATGTGATCGAAGAGTCTAACCTTTGGGTTAAAGCCGGGGCGAAAAAACTAGGGTCTTTCTTACTGCGAGAGTAATTGCCATGCCGTTTCTTGGCACTGTGTTGTAACAAACTCTTTCTCCTCCTTATTTAATATATGAGGCAAATCTTTTGCCTCCGTTTCAAAAAAAAAAAAAAGCTGCTCTTATACGCCTGAAACAGAGCAGCCTCTTTCCCGGCCCGGCATAACTGTTTGTGCCATCATCAAGTTTAAGCGAGGAAATAGAATTATGTGTGAGACGCTGAGTAGAGATGGAGTGAAAGAATTTGGCATTACCTTCTCCAGTGCCTAACTGTGCACCTCTTCTTCCAGTATTCTTTCTTTCTTTCTTATAGTCCAGTAACTTGATGAGATGGGCCTTGAGAATAATACGCAAGTGTTTTTTCCTCCAGACCACCATAAAGCTGCAGAATGGCCCAAATTAGAGTCCTCGATTAGCACAGAAAGCCTAGAAATTTTCTTGCTCCATTTCTTCAGGTCATATCTCAGGACCTTTAGTTTTTTTGCAGAGCTTTGCCGCAGAGTGACATGGTTTCTCCCAACAGAGAACCTTGTTCCACTGCCGGCCTTGTGACATCAAGCTTGACAAGACGACGGATCTTCATGTAAGCTGGCTCAGATCACAGGGTGGAATGGTTGAGAGCATGATTGATGTTGGCGGTGGAGGGAGTGAGTGGGGTCATTCATCAACAATCGTTTGCCGTCTGGTCTGCAAGATGACTGACTGCTCTGCTTGGTGTCTGACTTGCACTTGCTAGGCTTTGATCTTGGTGTCTGAAACCATCATATCTGGGGAGGTGGATCGGCTACTTACTGAAGCTAGCGGAGAGAGTAGGGTAGGGATCCTGTTTTTTCAGTCAAGCAGACCCACATTGGATTGGAGTCGAGCTGAGATTCAGAGTGCAGAGAGGCTGTGTCAACTTGCAGGGTTTCAGAAACAGGATCAGAATCTAGTGAGTGATTGCTATGCAGCAACAATAAATGATGTTGGTCATTTTCGAACCATAACAGAATTGGCCCAAATATTGTCATCTTATCAGTTGAGATGTTGAAGCGAGTTGCTCCGCACAATGAGAAAGACAGTTACAGGGACCTCTCAGGGCAAAATAACACACTAGTTGAAATGCTCTAGTTTGCAACGTGTGGCTCTAATAATCAAGCAATAAATAGGATGGGAACATACGACGAGGTCATTGCGCATCCAAGATCACATCCATTTATTTCAGTTGGCACCGAAAAAATGACCTCTTATGTTCCCACGATCTGATGAACCTGACTGTGGAATGTATTCTTTTTTCATGCACTAGAGTCAATAGCCAAGAGGCACAAATACATGCACTAAACTGCTGGATCCAACACAAGACGAATTTACCAGGCTGCTCTAAGGGAGCAACAAAAATCCGCACAGTAATAAAGAGTAACAAAGTGGCAACAGGCCACTGAACAGACATGACAAGTAATAATCCACAACCAAATCACAACCATCAACAAACTGGAAAGAAGAATTGACTGACTAGCAGAGACAAATAAAACCAATAGAGCCACCAAAACATTTAGTGCCAAAACTGCTGCAAAGCTCGGGACTTCAAATCCTCCACATCATCATCATCATCATCATCTCAAACCTAAAATACTCTCAGCACAGCTCCTCCTCGACTTACAACAAAAGCCCACACCTACTCCCTTGACTTCAAACTGAACCCATAGCGAGCCGCCTCTCCAAGGCCGACCCGCACACAGGCACCTACATCTAAACCCTCCCCCAGGCAATGCTGCACAGCCGCAGTCACCGCCCCTGTGCTGTCAAACTTGGCCTTAACTTCTGTGCCATCGCTAACCCTCACTTTCACACCTCCACATACAGCAGCCTCCTCCTTGCTACGCGAGTAGGTCAACTCAATACCACCTGCGACTCCTTGCCTCAGGCCCCCTTCATACAGCGACAGCTTCAGTGTGTCGCCATCCACCAGCTTCACAGACCCAGGACCGTAAGACGCGCCAAACTCGTGATGTTTCATCCTCTTGGTCAAGGGGTCAAAGAGCACCTTCCCACCAGCGACAATACCAAGCTTCTCAAGAGTAAGTGCAAACTTCACATCAGGAGTTGCTCCATAGACGACACGGGCATTCAAATGCCCATTCACACCCGCAAATGGAAACGCATAGAAAACCTTAGCCTGCATGCAACAATTTCAGACAGTTCAACTAACTATCTACCACATCTATAAAACACTAGGAAGAGAACATCCATTCGCCATAACAAGAAAGATCCAAACAAACAAACGAACAAACATTCTTTTTTACAGCAACCGACATACCTTCGGTTTGAAGCCATCAAGCCCAGAAGTGAACGTCATCCTGGCCTTGTCCTCAAACAAACCAGCACAAGAAACCTTACATGCGACCTGACAAAACATAAAAAGGGCAAAGCACCAGTCAGAAAAACAACATAGACAAATCAACATTGAACACACATTGATGGTTCAACAATCAACTTTCATTGCTTAAAACACAGACCTTCTTGTCTCCTGTGCACACAAGCACCCACACATTAGACCTGCCGTCAGGCCCAACCGGCACCTTAAACTTGCAGCTGAGACTTGGTGTCAAGGCAAAGCCCTTTCTGGAGCAAGCCTGGTAAGAATAACAAAACCCTGTTACATTACTCATAAACTCAGATTCCTCACAGAATTGAGGATGCACTTGTCGAGAAGCACAGCATACCCTTGTTTTGCCTGCCAATGCTCTTGTAGAAGTGCTGGGGGGTTGGCCTGCTGGGTGGGGGCTCAACCAAAGGAACCTCATCATCCTCCTGAACAGGGGACGGAGATGGAGGTGCAGGCGCCGGTGGCATAGGTCCAGGGTCTGGCTTACCATCACGGATGAAACAAACAACGTGGTACAAAATCCCACTCACATAGGAAGCATTCCTCAGAAGCATCTCTGTTAACATTGTCATGTTACAAGTCTCACCCGTAGCCTTGTACCTCAAGATATTGGAGTAGTTAGGAAGATCTTTTTATCTTTATCTCTTGGTGTAATCTTCCCTTATCTCTCCATGTATCTCTCAACCATATGTATGCCTCACGCGAGATCAGGCCTCGCTATATCAATATATACATGCGGGCTCCTGTGTATAGGAGTTGAGACGCTTCGATCTATTATCTCACAATCTCAACTTTGAGACGCTCAAACAAAGAACCTTCACCACTCTTCGATGCCTTCTCGAGATCCTTCACGAAAGGAGCAAACTTTTCCTCAAAAGAGGAAAGCTTCGCCTTCAGCTCGTCAAAGGCAGCGTCAAGGGCAGCCTGGTTGAGGGAGTCCTGGATTAGGGGGTGTTCGGATAGCCGGACTATACCTTCAGCCGGACTCCAGGACTATGAAGATACAAGATTGAAGACTTCGTCCCGTGTCCGGAAGGATCTTTTCTTGGCGTGGAAGGCAAGCTAGGCGTGCGGATATTCAAGATCTCCTACCATTGTAACCGACTCTGTGTAACCCTAACCCTATCCGGTGTCTATATAAACCGGAGGGTTGTAGTCCGTAGAACAACCATCATCATACACAATCATACCATAGGCTAGCTTCTAGGGTTTAGCCTCCTTGATCTCGTGGTAGATCTACTCTTGTACTACCCATATCATCAATACTAATCTAGCAGGAGTAGGGTTTTACCTCCATCGAGAGGGCCCGAACCTGGGTAAAATAAAGTGTCCCTTGTCTCCTGTTACCATCTGACCTTGATGCACAGTTCGGGACCCCCTACCCGATATCCGCCGGTTTTGACACCGACATTGGTGCTTTCATTGAGAGTTCCTCTGTGTCGTTGCTTTTAGGCCCGATGGCTCCTTTGATCATCAACAACGATGAGGTCCGGGGTGAGACTTTCCTCCCCGGACAAATCTTCGTCTTCGGCGGCTTCGCTCTGCGGGCCAATTCGCTTGGTCGTCTGGAGCAGATCGAAAGCTACGCCCCTGGCCATCAAGTCAGGTTTGGAAGCTTAAACTACACGGCAGATATCCGCGGAGACTTGATCTTTGACGGGTTCGAGCCACAACCAAGCGCGCCGCACTACCTCGAGGGGCATGATATAGCTTTGCCTCCGAATAGTGCCCTGGAGGTCGCACACGCACCGGCCCCGATCCTCGACTCGGAGCCCGCTGCGTTCTTTGAGGATGAACGGTTGGATGTCACCTCGGGGGCTGCGATCTTGAAGGCGATCGAGCCGAACGCCAGCCCCGTGTTGGAAATATGCCCTAGAGGCAATAATAAAAGCATTATTATTATATTTCCTTATTCATGATAATTGTCTTTATTCGTGCTATAATTGTGTTAACCGAAAATCGTAATACATGTGTGAATAACAGACAACAATATGTCCCTAGTGAGCCTCTAGTTGACTAGCTCGTTGATCGACAGATAGTCATGGTTTCCTGACTATGGACATTGGATGTCATCGATAACGGGATCACATCATTAGGAGAATGATGTGATGGACAAGACCCAATCCTAAACATAGCATAAGATCGCATAGTTCGTTTGCTAGAGTTTTCCAATGTCAAGTATCCTTTCCTTAGACCATGAGATCGTGTAACTCCCGGATACCGTAGGAGTGCTTTGGGTGTGCCAAACGTCACAACGTAACTGGGTGACTATAAAGGTATGCTACGGGTATCTCTGAAAGTGTCTGTTGGGTTGACATGGATCGAGACTGGGATTTGTCACTCCGCTTGACGGAGAGGTATCACCGGGCCCTCCCGGTAATGCATCATCACAATGAGCTCAAGGTGATCAAAGTGTTTGATCACGGGATCATGCATTACGGAACGAGAAAAGTGACTTGCCGATAACGAGATTGAACGAGGTATTGGGATACCGACGATCGAATCTCGGGCAAGTAAAATACCGATTGACGAAGGGAATCGTATACGGGATTAATTGAATCCTTGACATCGTGGTTCATCCGATGAGATCATCGTGGAGCATGTGGGAGCCAACATGGGTATCCAGATCCCGCTGTTGGTTATTGCCCGAGAGCCGTCTCGGTCATGTCTGCATGTCTCCCGAACCCGTAGGGTCTACACACTTAAGGTTCGGTGACGCTAGGGTTGTGAAGATATGTATGTGCAGTAACCCGAATGTTGTTCGGAGTCCCGGATGAGATCCCGGACGTCACGAGGAGTTCCGGAATGGTCCGGAGGTAAAGAATTATATATAGGAAGTGCTATTTTGGCCATCGGGACAAGTTTCGGTGTTATCGGTATTGTACCGGGACCACCGGAGGGGTCCCGGGGTCCACCAGGTGGGGCCACCTGCCTTGGTGGGCCACATGGGCCTTAGGGGGTGCGCCTTGGCCTGCTTGGGCCAAGGGGAACCAGCCCCAAGAGGCCCATGCGCCAAGAGAGAAAAAAAAGGGGAGAGTCCTACAAGGGGAAGGCACCTCCGAGGTGCCTTGGGGAGGATGGACTCCTCCCCACCCTTGGCCGCACCCTTCCTTGGAGGAAGGGGCAAGGGCTGCGCCTCCCCCTCTCCCTTGGCCCTATATATAGTGGGGAAAAGGAGGAGCAAACCAACCCTAATGCCCTGGCTCCTCCCTCCTCCCTGCAACACCTCCTCCTCCTCCCGTAGTTGCTTAGCGAAGCCCTGCCGGAGTTCTGCTGCATCCACCACCACACCGTCGTGCTGGATCTTCCTCAACCTCTCCTTCCCCCTTGCTGGATAAAGAAGGAGGAGACGTCTCCCGTCCCGTACGTGTGTTGAACGCGGAGGTGCCGTCCGTTCGGCACTAGATCATCGGTGAATTGGATCACGGCGAGTACGACTACCTCATCCACGTTCACTCGAACGCTTCCGTTGCGATCTACAAAGTGGTATGTAGATGCTATCTAATCTGAATACTCGTTGCTAGATGAACTCATAGATGGATCTTGGTGAAACCATAGGAAAAATTTTAATTTTCTGCAACGTTCCCCAACAGTGGCATCATGAGCTAGGTCTATGCGTAGTTCTTCTTGCGCGAGTAGAACACAATTTGTTGTGGGCGTAGATGTTGTCAATTCTTCTTGCCGTTACTAGTCAATCTTGATTCAGCGGTATTGTGGGATGAAGCGGCCCGGACCAACCTTACACGTACGCTTACGTGAGACCGGTTCCACCGACTAACATGCACTAGTTGCATAAGGTGGCTGTCGGGTGTCTGTCTCTCCTACTTTAGTTGGATCGGATTCGATGAACAGGGTCCTTATGAAGGGTAAATAGAGATTGACAAATCACGTTGTGGTTTGAACGTAGGTAAGAAAACGTTCTTGCTAGAACCCTAATTCAGCCACGTAAAACTTGCAACAACAATTAGAGGACGTCTAACTTGTTTTTGCAGCAAGTGCTTTGTGATATGATATGGCCAAAGTTGTGATGTATGATGAATGATCTATATGTGATGTATGAGATGTTCATGCTATTGTAATAGGAATCACGACTTGCATGTCGATGAGTATGACAACCGGCAGGAGCCATAGGAGTTGTCTTTATTTTTTGTATGACCTGCGTGTCATTGAGAATCGCCATGTAAATTACTTTACTTTATTGCTAAACGCGTTAGCCATAGTAGTAGAAGTAATAGTTGGCGAGCAACTTCATGGAGACACGATGATGAAGATCATGATGATGAAGATCATGGTGTCAAGCCGGTGACAAGATGATCATGGAGCCCCAAGATGGAGATCGAAGGAGCTATGTGATATTGGCCATATCATGTCACGTTTATTATTTGATTGCATGTGATGTTTATCATGTTTTGCATCTTGTTTACTTAGAACGACGGTAGTAAATAAGATGATCCCTCATAATAATTTCAAGAAAGTGTTCTCCCTAACTGTGCACCGTTGCTAAGGTTCGTCGTTCCGAAGCACCACGTGATGATCGGGTGTGATAGGTCCTTACGTTCGCATACAACGGGTGTAAGACAGATTTACACACGCAAAACACTTAGGTTGACTTGACGAGCCTAGCATGTACAGACATGGCCTCGGAACACAGAAGACCGAAAGGTCGAGCATGAGTCGTATAGAAGATACGATCAACATGAAGATGTTCACCGTTGTTGACTAGTCCGTCTCACGTGATGATCGGACACGGCCTAGTTGACTCGGATCATGTAATACTTAGATGACTAGAAGAGGGATGTCTATCTAAGTGGGAGTTCATTAAATAATTTGATTAAATGAACTTTATTATCATGAACTTAGTCTAAATATTTACAATATGTCTTGTAGATCAAATGGCCAACGTAGTCCTCAACTTCAACGCGTTCCTAGAGAAAACCAAGCTGAAAGACGATGGTAGCAACTATACGGACTGGGTCTGGAACCTGAGGATTAACCTCATAGCTGCCAAGAAAGATTATGTCCTACGAGCACCGCTGGTTGACGCACCTATTCTCCCTGCACAACAAGACGTTATGAACGCTTGGCAGTCGCGATGCGATGATTACTCCCTTGTTCAGTACGGCATGCTTTACAGCTTAGAGCCGGGGCTCCAAAAGCGTTTTGAGAGACATGGAGCATATGAGATGTTCGAAGAGCTGAAAATGGTTTTCCAAGCTCATGCCCGGGTCGAGAGATATGAAGTCTCCGACAAATTCTTTAGCTGTAAGATGGAGGAAAATGGTTCTGTCAGTGAACACATACTCAAAATGTCTGGGTTGCACAACCGCATGACTCAACTGGAAGTTAATCTCCCGGATGAAGCGGTCATTGACAGAATCCTCCAGTCGCTTCCACCTAGCTACAAGAGCTTTGTGATGAACTACAATATGCAGGGGATGGTAAAGACCATTCTTGAGGTATATGCTATGCTGAAATCAGCAGAGGTAGAAATCAAGAAGGAGCATCAAGTGTTGATGGTGAATAAAACCACTAAGTTCAAGAAGGGCAAGGGTAAAAAGAACTTCAAGAAGGACGGCAAGGAAGTTGCCGCACCCGGTAAGCAAGTTGCCGGGAAGAAGCCAAAGAATGGACCCAAGCCCGAAACTGAGTGCTTTTATTGCAAGAGAAGTGGTCACTGGAAGCGGAACTGCCCCAAATACTTAGCGGACAAGAAGGCCGGCAAAACCAAAGGTATATGTGATATACATGTAATTGATGTGTACCTTACCAGTACTCGTAGTAGCTCTTGGGTATTTGATACCGGTGCAGTTGCTCACATTTGTAACTCAAATCAGGAGCTGCGGAATAAACGGAGACTGGCGAAGGACGAGGTGATGATGCGCGTCGGGAATGGTTCCAAGGTCGATGTGATCGCCGTCGGCACGCTGCCTCTACATTTACCTACGGGATTAGTTTTAAACCTCAATAATTGTTATTTAGTGCCAAGTTTGAGCATGAACATTGTATCTGGATCTCGCTTAATTCGAGATGGCTACTCATTTAAATCCGAGAATAATGGTTGTTCTATTTATATGAGAGATATGTTTTATGGTCATGCTCCGATGGTTAATGGTTTATTCTTAATGAATCTCGTACGTGATGATACACATATTCATAGTGTGAATACCAAAAGAGTTAAAGTTGATAACAATAGTCCCGCATATTTGTGGCACTGCCGCCTTGGTCACATAGGTGTCAAACGCATGAAGAAGCTCCATACAGATGGACTTTTAGAGTCTCTTGATTATGAATCATTTGACACGTGCGAACCATGCCTCATGGGTAAAATGACCAAGACTCCGTTCTCAAGAACAATGGAGCGAGCAACCAACTTATTGGAAATCATACATACCGATGTGTGCGGTCCAATGAGTGTTGAGGTTCGCGGTGGCTATCGTTATGTTCTCACCCTCACTGATGACTTGAGTAGATATGGGTATATCTACTTAATGAAACACAAGTCTGAGACCTTTGAAAAGTTCAAGGAATTTCAGAGTGAGGTTGAAAATCAACGTGAAAGAAAGATCAAGTTTCTACGATCAGATCGTGGAGGAGAATACTTGAGTCACGAATTTGGCACACACTTAAGAAAATGTGGAATAGTTTCACAACTCACGCCGCCTGGAACACCACAGCGTAATGGTGTGTCCGAACGTCGTAATCGCACTCTATTAGATATGGTGCGATCTATGATGTCTCTTACCGACTTACCGCTATCTTTTTGGGGCTATGCTTTAGAGACTGCCGCATTCACTTTAAATAGGGCTCCGTCGAAATCCGTTGAGACGACACCGTATGAATTATGGTTTGGGAAGAAACCTAAGCTGTCGTTTCTAAAAGTTTGGGGATGCGATGCTTATGTCAAGAAACTTCAACCTGAAAAGCTCGAACCCAAGTCAGAAAAATGCGTCTTCATAGGATACCCTAAAGAAACTGTTGGGTATACCTTCTACCACAGATCCGAAGGCAAGATCTTTGTTGCCAAGAATGGATCCTTTCTAGAGAAAGAGTTTCTCTCGAAAGAAATAAGTGGGAGGAAAGTAGAACTTGATGAAGTATTACCTCTTGAACCGGAAAATGGCGAAACTCAAGAAATCGTTCCTGAGGTGCCTGCACTGACTAGAGAGGAAATTAATGATTATGATCAAGATACTTCTGATCAAGCTCCTACTGAAATTCGAAGGTCCACAAGGACACGTTCCGCACCAGAGTGGTACGGCAACCCTGTCTTGGAAATCATGTTGTTAGACAACGGTGAACCTTCGAACTATGAGGAAGCAATGGCGGGCCCGGATTCCGACAAATGGCTGGAAGCCATGAACTCCGAGATAGGATCCATGTATGAAAACAAAGTATGGACTTTGACTGATTTGCCCGTTGAACGGCGAGCCATAGAAAATAAATGGATCTTTAAGAAGAAGACAGACGCGGATGGTAATGTGACCATCTATAAAGCTCGGCTTGTCGCTAAGGGTTATCGACAAGTTCAAGGGGTTGACTACGATGAGACTTTCTCACCGGTAGCGAAGCTGAAGTCTGTCCGAATCATGTTAGCAATTGCCGCATACTATGATTATGAGATATGGCAAATGGACGTCAAAACGGCATTCCTTAATGGTTTCCTTAAGGAAGAATTGTATATGATGCAGCCAGAAGGTTTTGTCGATCCTAAGAATGCTGACAAGGTGAGCAAGCTCCAACGCTCGATTTATGGGCTGGTGCAAGCATCTCGGAGTTGGAACATTCGCTTTGATGAGATGATCAAAGCGTTTGGGTTTACATAGACTTATGGAGAAGCCTGTGTTTACAAGAAAGCGAGTGGGAGCTCTGTAGCATTTCTCATATTATATGTAGACGAAATACTTTTGATGGGAAATGATATAGAACTCTTGGACAGCATCAAGGCCTACTTGAATAAGAGTTTTTCAACGAAGGACCTTGGAGAAGCTGCTTATATATTAGGCATCAAGATCTATAAAGATAGATCGAGACGCCTCATAGGTCTTTCACAAAACACATACCTTGATAAGATATTGAAGAAATTCAATATGGATCAATCTAAGAAAGGGTTCTTACCTGTGTTACAAGGTGTGAAATTGAGCTCAGCTCAATGTCCGGCCACGGCAGAAGATATAGAAGAGATGAGCGTCATCCCCTATGCCTCAGCCATAGGTTCTATTATGTATGCCATGCTGTGTACCAGACCTGATGTAAACCTTGCCGTAAGTTTGGTAGGTAGGTACCAAAGTAATCCCAGCAAGGAACACTGGACAGCGGTCAAGAATATCCTGAAGTACCTGAAAAGGACCAAGGAAATGTTTCTCGTTTATGGAGGTGACGAAGAGCTCGTCGTAAAAGGTTACGTCGATGCTAGCTTCGACACAGATCTGGATGACTCTAAGTCACAAACCGGATACGTGTATATTTTGAATGGTGGGGCAGTAAGCTGGTGCAGTTGCAAGCAAAGCGTCGTGGCGGGATCTACATGTGAAGCGGAGTACATGGCAGCCTCGGAGGCAGCACATGAAGCAATTTGGGTGAAGGAGTTCATCACCGACCTCGGAGTCATACCCAATGCGTCGGGGCCAATCAAGCTCTTCTGTGACAACACTGGAGCTATTGCACTTGCAAAGGAGCCCAGGTTTCACAAGAAGACTAGGCACATCAAGCGTCGCTTCAACTCCATTCGTGAAAATGTTCAAGATGGAGACATAGAAATTTGTAAAGTGCACACAGATCTGAATGTCGCAGATCCGTTGACTAAACCTCTCCCTAAGGCAAAACATGATCAGCACCAGAACTCTATGGGTGTTCGATTCATCACAATGTAACTAGATTATTGACTCTAGTGCAAGTGGGAGACTGTTGGAAATATGCCCTAGAGGCAATAATAAAAGCATTATTATTATATTTCCTTATTCATGATAATTGTCTTTATTCGTGCTATAATTGTGTTAACCGGAAATCGTAATACATGTGTGAATAACAGACAACAATATGTCCCTAGTGAGCCTCTAGTTGACTAGCTCGTTGATCGACAGATAGTCATGGTTTCCTGACTATGGACATTGGATGTCATCGATAACGGGATCACATCATTAGGAGAATGATGTGATGGACAAGACCCAATCCTAAACATAGCATAAGATCGCATAGTTCGTTTGCTAGAGTTTTCCAATGTCAAGTATCCTTTCCTTAGACCATGAGATCGTGTAACTCCCGGATACCGTAGGAGTGCTTTGGGTGTGCCAAACGTCACAACGTAACTGGGTGACTATAAAGGTATGCTACGGGTATCTCTGAAAGTGTCTGTTGGGTTGACATGGATCGAGACTGGGATTTGTCACTCCGCTTGACGGAGAGGTATCACCGGGCCCTCTCGGTAATGCATCATCACAATGAGCTCAAGGTGATCAAAGTGTTTGATCACGGGATCATGCATTACGGAACGAGAAAAGTGACTTGCCGATAACGAGATTGAATGAGGTATTGGGATACCGACGATCGAATCTCGGGCAAGTAAAATACCGATTGACGAAGGGAATCGTATACGGGATTAATTGAATCCTTGACATCGTGGTTCATCCGATGAGATCATCGTGGAGCATGTGGGAGCCAACATGGGTATCCATATCCCGCTGTTGGTTATTGCCCGAGAGCCGTCTCGGTCATGTCTGCATGTCTCCCGAACCCGTAGGGTCTACACACTTAAGGTTCGGTGACGCTAGGGTTGTGAAGATATGTATGTGCAGTAACCCGAATGTTGTTCGGAGTCCCGGATGAGATCCCGGACGTCACGAGGAGTTCCGGAATGGTCCGGAGGTAAAGAATTATATATAGGAAGTGCTATTTTGGCCATCGGGACAAGTTTCGGTGTTATCGGTATTGTACCGGGACCACCGGAGGGGTCCTGGGGTCCACCAGGTGGGGCCACCTGCCTTGGTGGGCCACATGGGCCTTAGGGGGTGCGCCTTGTCCTTCTTGGGCCAAGGGGAACCAGCCTCAAGAGGCCCATGCGCCAAGAGAGAAAAAAAGGGGAGAATCCTACAAGGGGAAGGCACCTCCGAGGTGCCTTGGGGAGGATGGACTCCTCCCCACCCTTGGCCGCACCCTTCCTTGGAGGAAGGGGCAAGGGCTGCGCCTCCCCCTCTCCCTTGGCCCTATATATAGTGGGGAAAAGGAGGAGCAAACCAACCCTAATGCCCTGGCTCCTCCCTCCTCCCTGCAACACCTCCTCCTCCTCCCGTAGTTGCTTAGCGAAGCCCTGCCGGAGTTCTGCTGCATCCACCACCACACCGTCGTGCTGGATCTTCCTCAACCTCTCCTTCCCCCTTGCTGGATCAAGAAGGAGGAGACGTCTCCCGTCCCGTACGTGTGTTGAACGCGGAGGTGCCGTCCGTTCGGCACTAGATCATCGGTGAATTGGATCACGGCGAGTACGACTACCTCATCCACGTTCACTCGAACGCTTCCGTTGCGATCTACAAAGTGGTATGTAGATGCTATCTAATCTGAATACTCGTTGCTAGATGAACTCATAGATGGATCTTGGTGAAACCGTAGGAAAAATTTTAATTTTCTGCAACGTTCCCCAACACCCCGTACTCCGCACGGCCCATGACTCCAAGGAGTCGGATTCTTCTCCGAACTCCGGGCCTCCCGTGCCCCTGCCGATCGAATCCGATTGGGCGCCTATAATGGAGTTCACTGCCGCGGACATCTTTCAGCACTCACCTTTCGGTGATATCCTGAATTCTCTCAAGTCTCTCTCTCTATCAGGAGAGCCCAGGCCGGACTATGGTCTGCGAGGTTGGGATTCGGACGACGAAGAAATTCAAAGCCCACCCACCACCCACTTAATAGCCACTGTCGATGATTTAACCGACATACTTGACTTCGGCTCCAAAGACTTCGACGGTATGGACGACGAAGGAGGAGACGAACAAGAACCAGCACCTGTAGGGCGCTGGACCGCCACCTCGTCATATGACATATATATGGTGGACGCTCCAAAGGATGGAGATGGCGATGGAACGACGGAGGATGACACCTCGAAAAAACAGCCAAAACGCCGGCGTCAATGGCGCCGCTCTAAATCCCGCCACAGCAGAAACGGTGATTCCGGCACGGGAGATAATACTACCCCGGATAGCGCCGAAGAACACCAAATCCAACAAGATTCGGCGCAGCAAGATGGAGAAGACAGCCCTCATGAGAGAGCGGCAGAGCGAGAGGTTGAGGATGATAACTACATGCCTCCCTCCGAAGACGAGGCAAGCCTCGACGACGACGAATTCGTCGTACCATCAGACCCCGCCGAACAAGAGCGTTTTAAACGCAGGCTTCTAGCCACGGCGAATAGCCTAAAGAAAAAGCAACAACAGCTTAGAGCTGATCAAGATTTGCTAACTGACAGATGGACTGAAGTCCTTGCGGCCGAAGAGTATGAACTCGAGCGCCCCTCCAAAAATTATCCTAAGCGCAGGACGCTACCCCAATCAGAGGGGGAAACACCTACATTACCAATGCATGACATGGCAGACCGGCCACCTCGCGGCCGCGATAGAGAGGCCTGTCGAACCTCTAAACAAGCCATGCCCCGGTGCCGCTCAACTAAGGCACGGGAAAATGAGCCAGACCTGCGAGACGTACTGGAGGATAAAGCAAGGCAAACAAGATCGATCTATGGATCGCGCAGACGCCCGACGACACGTGATGATCTTCACTCCGGACACAATAAATCCGGCCGGGCCGAACACAACAGGCATAGCTCTTCCGAGCTACGTCGTGACATAGCCCAGTACAGGGGCGCCGCACACCCACTATGTTTCACAGATGAAGTAATGGATCATAAAATCCCAGAGGGTTTCAAACCCGTCAACATCGAGTCGTACGATGGTACGACAGATCCGGCAGTATGGATTGAGGATTATCTCCTTCACATCCACATGGCACGTGGCGATGATCTACACGCCATCAAATATCTCCCCCTTAAGCTCAAGGGACCAGCCCGGCACTGGCTTAACAGCCTACCAGTGGACTCAATCGGTTCTTGGGAAGACCTGTAAGCCGCATTCCTCGACAACTTCCAGGGGACCTATGTGCGGCCACCGGACGCCGACGACCTAAGCCACATAATTCAGCAGCCAGAAGAATCGGCCAGGCAATTCTGGACACGGTTCCTAACAAAGAAAAGTCAGATAGTCGATTGTCCGGACGCAGAGGCCCTAGCTGCCTTCAAACATAACATCCGCGACGAGTGGCTTGCCCGGCACCTGGGACAGGAAAAGCCGAAATCTATGGCAGCCCTCACGACTCATGACCCGCTTTTGCGTGGGCGAAGATAGCTGGCTAGCTCGCAGCAACAACTTATCGAAGAACCCTGGTAATTCGGATACCAAGGACAAAAGTGGCAGGACACGTCGAAATAAGCAAAAGCGCCGCGTTAGCAGCGACAACAATGAGGATACGGCAGTAAATGCCGGATTCAGAGGTGAGGGAGTCCTGGATTAGGGGGTGTTCGGATAGCCGGACTATACCTTCAGCCGGACTCCAGGACTATGAAGGTACAAGATTGAAGACTTCGTCCCGTGTCCGGAAGGATCTTTTCTTGGCGTGGAAGGCAAGCTAGGCGTGCGGATATTCAAGATCTCCTACCATTGTAACCGACTCTGTGTAACCCTAACCCTATCCGGTGTCTATATAAACCGGAGGGTTGTAGTCGGTAGGACAACCATCATCATACACAATCATACCATAGGCTAGCTTCTAGGGTTTAGCCTCCTTGATCTCGTGGTAGATCCACTCTTGTACTACCCATATCATCAATATTAATTTAGCAGGAGTAGGGTTTTACCTCCACCGAGAGGGCCCGAACCTGGGTAAAATAAAGTGTCCCTTGTCTCCTGTTACCATCCGACCTTGACGCACAGTTCGGGACCCCCTACCCGAGATCCGCCGGTTTTGACACCGACATTGGTGCTTTCATTGAGAGTTCCTCTGTGCCGTCGCGATCAGGAAGGATGCCTTTTCTCGTCTTTAAAGATGGCGCCGTTACTAAGGGAGCCTTGGCTATCGGCCAAACCCTCCGGCTAGGTGGTTTTCTCATGACCGCCTGTTTGGCCGTTGCGCCGACGGTGACCTCTCGGGTCATCGAAAGCAACCTCCACGTCAGCCCGGAACTTGCCGAGCAGTTGGATCGGATGGAGCTCTCTTCCATAAACGAGCTCTTGGATCGCATCGCCGCCCTGGGGGTCGCTACAAATTACGACCAGGTTGGGCTTAAACCCGATCTAAGGGAAATTAACTCTCCCCAAGTCACCCACCACGTTGCTGTGGAGGAAACACAATGCGGCGACCCTTCATCTATCTTAAGGACTAGCCACGTCCGAATTCCTGAACCCTCCATGCCGGATATCTATTGGGGAACGTTGCAGAAAATTAAAATTTTTCCTACGGTTTCACCAAGATCCATCTATGAGTTCATCTAGCAACGAGTCATGGGAGAGAGATTGCATCTACATACCACTTTGTAGATCGCGAGCGGAAGCGTTCAACGAACGGGGATGAGGTAGTCGTACACGACGTGATCCAAATCACCGGAGATCCTAGCACCGAAAGGACGGCACCTCCGCGTTCAACACACGTACGGTCAGCGTAACGTCTCCTTCTTCTTGATCCAGCAAGGCAAAGGAGAGGTTGGGGAAGATGGCTCCAGCAGTACGACGGCGTGGTGATGGTGGAGCTGCAGTACTCCGGCAGGGCTTCACCTTGCTCAACGGAGGAGGAGGAGGTGTTTGGAGAGGGAGAGGGAGGCGCCAGGAGCAAGGGTGCAGCTGCCCCCCTCCCCTCCCCCCTTTATATAGGCCCCTAGGGGGGGGCTCCGGCCCTGGGAGATTGGATCTCCCAGGGGGGCGGCGGCCAAGGGCTGGAGTGGCCCCCAAGCCAAGGTGGGGCGCCCCCCCACCCCTAGGGTTTCAACCCTAGGCGCATGGGGTGGGCCTAGGGGGGCGCACCAGCCCACTATGGGATGGTTCCCCTCCCCACTTTGGCCCATGGGGCCCTCCGGGATAGGTGGCCCCACCCGGTGGACCCCCGGGACCCTTCTGGTGGTCCCGGTACAATACCGGTGACCCCAAAACTTGTCCCGATGGCCAAAACATCACTTCCTATATATAATTCTTTACCTCCGGACCAATCCGGAAGTCCTCGTGACGTCCGGGATCTCATCCGGGACTCCGAACAACATTCGGGTTACTGCATATACATATCCCTACAACCCTAGCGTCACCGAACCTTAAGTGTGTAGACCCTACGGGTTCGGGAGACATGCAGACATGACCGAGACGGCTCTCGGGCAATAACCAATAGCGGGATCTGGATACCCATGTTGGCTCCCACATGCTCCACGATGATCTCATCGGATGAACCACGATGTCGAGGATTCAATTAATCCCGTATACGATTCCCTTTGTCAATCGGTATTTTATTTGCCCAAGATTCGATCGTCGGTATCCCAATACCTCGTTCAATCTCGTTACCGGCAAGTCACTTTTCTCGTATCGTAATGCATGATCCCGTGATCAAACACTTTGATCACATTGAGCTCATTATGATGATGCATTACCGAGAGGGCCCGGTGATACCTCTCCGTCAAGCGGAGTGACAAATCCCAGTCTTGATCCGTGTCAACCCAACAGGCACTTTCGGAGATACCCGTAGTATACCTTTATAGTCACCCAGTTACGTTGTGACGTTTGGCACACCCAAAGCACTCCTACGGTATCCGGGAGTTACACGATCTCATGGTCTAAGGAAAGGATACTTGACATTGGAAAACTCTAGCAAACGAACTATGCGATCTTATGCTATGTTTAGGATTGGGTCTTGTCCATCACATCATTCTCCTAATGATGTGATCTCGTCATCATTGACATCTAATGTCCATAGTCAGGAAACCATGACTATCTGTTGATCAACGAGCTAGTCAACTGGAGGCTTACTAGGGACACGTTGTTGTCTGTTATTCACACATGTATTACGATTTCCGGATAACACAATTATAGCACGAATAAAGACAATTATCATGAATAAGGAAATATAATAATAATGCTTTTATTATTGCCTCTAGGGCATATTTCCAACAGTCTCCCACTTGCACTAGAGTCAATAATCTAGTTACATTGTGATGAGTCGAACACCCATAGAGTTCTGGTGCTGATCATGTTTTGCCTTAGGGAGAGGTTTAGTCAACAGATCTGCGACATTCAGATCCGTGTGCACTTTACAAATTTCTATGTCTCCATCTTGAAAATTTTCACGAATGGAGTTGAGGCGACGCTTGATGTGCCTGGTCTTCTTGTGAAACCTGGGCTCCTTTGCAAGTGCAATAGCTCCAGTGTTGTCACAGAAGAGTTTGATTGGCCCCGACGCATTGGGTATGACTCTGAGGTCGGTGATGAACTCCTTCACCCAAATTGCTTCATGTGCTGCCTCCGAGGCTGCCATGTACTCCGCTTCACATGTAGATCCCACCACGACGCTCTGCTTGCAACTGCACTAGCTCACTGCCCCACCATTCAAAATATACACGTATCCGGTTTGTGACTTAGAGTCATCCAGATCTGTGTCGAAGCTAGCGTCGACGTAACCCTTTACGACGAGCTCTTCGTCACCTCCATAAACGAGAAACACTTCCTTAGTCCTTTTCAGGTACTTCAGGATATTCTTGACCGCTGCCTAGTGTTCCTTGCCGGGATTACTTTGGTACCTACCTACCAAACTTACGGCAAGGTTTACATCAGGTCTGGTACACAGCATGGCATACATAATAGAACCTATGGCTGAGGCATAGGGGATGACACTCATCTCTTCTATATCTTCTGCCGTGGTCGGACATTGAGCTGAGCTCAATTTCACACCTTGTAACACAGTTAAGAACCCCTTCTTAGATTGATCCATATTGAGCTTCTTCAATATCTTATCAAGGTATGTGCTTTGTGAAAGACCTATGAGGCGTCTTGATCTATCCCTATAGATCTTGATGCCTAATATATAAGCAGCTTCTCCAAGGTCCTTCATTGAAAAACTTTTATTCAAGTAGGCCTTAATGCTGTCCAAGAGTTCTATATCATTTCCCATCAAAAGTATGTCATCTACATATAGTATGAGAAATGCTACATAGCTCCCCCTCACTTTCTTGTAAATGCAGGCTTCTCCATAAGTCTACGTAAACCCAAACGCTTTGATCATCTCATCAAAGCGAATGTTCCAACTCCGAGATGCTTGCACCAGCCCATAAATCGAGCGTTGGAGCTTGCACACCTTGTCAGCATTCTTAGGATCGACAAAACCTTCCGACTGCATCATATATAATTCTTCCTTAAGGAAACCATTAAGGAATGCCGTTTTGACGTCCATTTGCCATATTTCATAATCATAGAATGCGGCAATTGCTAACATGATTCGGACGGACTTCAGCTTCGCTACCGGTGAGAAAGTCTCATCGTAGTCAATTCCTTGAACTTGTCGATAACCCTTAGCGGCAAGCCGAGCTTTATAGATGGTCACATTACCATCCGCGTCTGTCTTCTTCTTAAAGATCCATTTATTTTCTATGGCTCGCCGTTCAATGGGCAAGTCAGTCAAAGTCCATACTTCGTTTTCATACATGGATCCTATCTCGGATTTCATGGCTTCTAGCCATTTGTCGGAATCCGGGCCCGCCATTGCTTCCTCATAATTCGAAGGTTCTCCGTTGTCTAACAACATGATTTCCAAGACAGGGTTGCCGTACCACTCTGGTGCGGAACGTGTCCTTGTGGACCTACGAATTTCAGTAGGAGCTAGATTAGAAGTATCTTGCTCATTATCATTAATTTCCTCTCTAGTCGGTGCTGGCACCTCAGGAACGTTTTCATGAGTTTCGCCATTTTCCGGTTCAAGAGGTAACACTTCATCAAGTTCTACTTTCCTCCCACTTACTTCTTTCGAGAAAAACTCGTTCTCTAGAAAGGATCCATTCTTGGCAACAAAGATATTGCCTTCGGATCTGAGGTAGAAGGTATACCCAATAGTTTCTTTAGGGTATCCTATGAAGACGCATTTTTCCGATTTGGGTTCGAGCTTTTCAGGTTGAAGTTTCTTCACATAAGCATCGCATCCCCAAACTTTTAGAAACGACAGCTTAGGCTTCTTGCCAAACCATAATTCATACGGTGTCGTCTCAACGGATTTCGACGGAGCCCTATTTAAAGTGAATGCGGCAGTCTCTAAAGCATAGCCCCAAAAAGATAGCGGTAAATCGGTAAGAGACATCATAGATCGCACCATATCTAATAGAGTGCGATTACGACGTTCGGACACACCATTACGCTGAGGTGTTCCAGGCGGCGTGAGTTGTGAAACTATTCCACATTTTCTTAAGTGTGTGCCAAATTCGTGACTCAAGTATTCTCCTCCACGATCTGATCGTAAAAACTTGATTTTTCTGTCACGTTGATTTTCAACCTCACTCTGAAATTCCTTGAACTTTTCAAAGGTCTCAGACTTGTGTTTCATTAAGTAGATATACCCATATCTACTCAAGTCATCAGTGAGGGTGAGAACATAACGATAGCCACCGCGAGCCTCAACACTCATTGGACCGCACACATCGGTATGTATGATTTCCAATAAGTTGGTTGCTCGCTCCATTGTTCCTGAGAACGGAGTCTTGGTCATTTTACCCATGAGGCATGGTTCGCACGTGTCAAATGATTCATAATCAAGAGACTCTAAAAGTCCATCTGCATGGAGCTTCTTCATGCGTTTGACACCTATGTGACCAAGGCGGCAATGCCACAAATATGTGGGACTATTGTTTTCAATTTTAACTCTTTTGGTATTCACACTATGAATATGTGTATCATCACGTACGAGATTCATTAAGAATAAACCATTAACCATCGGAGCATGACCATAAAACATATCTCTCATATAAATAGAACAACCATTATTCTCGGATTTAAATGAGTAGCCATCTCGAATTAAACGAGATCCAGACACAATGTTCATGCTCAAACTAGGTACTAAATAACAATTATTGAGGTTTAAAACTAATCCCGTAGGTAAATGTAGAGGTAGCGTGCTGACGGCGATCACATCGACCTTGGAACCATTCCCGACGCGCATCGTCACCTCGTCCTTCGCCAGTCTCAGTTTATTCCGCAGCTCCTGTTTTGAGTTACAAATGTGAGCAACTGCACCGGTATCAAATACCCAAGAGCTACTACGAGTACTGGTAAGGTACACATCAATTACATGTATATCACATATACCTTTTGTTTTGCCGGCCTTCTTGTCAGCTAAGTACTTGGGGCAGTTCCGCTTCCAGTGACCACTTCCCTTGCAATAAAAGCACTCAGTCTCGGGCTTGGGTCCATTCTTTGGCTTCTTCCCGGCAACTTGCTTACCGGGCGCGGCAACTTCCTTGCCGTCCTTCTTGAAGTTCTTTTTACCCTTGCCCTTCTTGAACTTAGTGGTTTTATTCACCATCAACACTTGATGGTCCTTCTTGATTTCTACCTCTGCTGATTTCAGCATAACATATACCTCAGGAATGGTCTTTACCATCCCCTGCATATTCTAGTTCATCACAAAGCTCTTGTAGCTAGGTGGAAGTGTTGGAAATATGCCCTAGAGGCAATAATAAAAGCATTATTATTATATTTCCTTATTCATGATAATTGTCTTTATTCGTGCTATAATTGTGTAATCCGGAAATCATAATACATGTGTGAATAACAGACAACAACATGTCCCTAGTGAGCCTCTAGTTGACTAGCTCGTTGATCGACAGATAGTCATGGTTTCCTGACTATGGACATTGGATGTCATCGATAACGAGATCACATCATTAGGAGAATGATGTGATGGACAAGACCCAATCCTAAACATAGCATAAGATCGCATAGTTCGTTTGCTAGAGTTTTCCAATGTCAAGTATCCTTTCCTTAGACCATGAGATCGTGTAACTCCCGGATACCATAGGAGTGCTTTGGGTGTGCCAAACGTCACAACGTAACTGGGTGACTATAAAGGTATACTACGGGTATCTCTGAAAGTGTCTGTTGGGTTGACATGGACCGAGACTGGGATTTGTCACTCCGCTTGACGGAGAGGTATCACCGGGCCCTCTCGGTAATGCATCATCACAATGAGCTCAATGTGATCAAAGTGTTTGATCACGGGATCATGCATTACGGTAACGAAAAAAGTGACTTGCCGATAACGAGATTGAACGAGGTATTGGGATACCGACGATCGAATCTCGGGCAAGTAAAATACCGATTGACAAAGGGAATCGTATACGGGATTAATTGAATCCTCGACATCGTGGTTCATCCGATGAGATCATCGTGGAGCATGTGGGAGCCAACATGGGTATCCAGATCCCGCTGTTGGTTATTGCCCGAGAGCCGTCTCTGTCATGTCTACATGTCTCCCGAACCCGTAGGGTCTACACACTTAAGGTTCCGTGACGCTAGGGTTGTGAAGATATGTATGTGCAGTAACCCGAATGTTGTTCGGAGTCCCGGATGAGATCCCGGACGTCACGAGGAGTTCCGGAATGGTCCGGAGGTAAAGAATTATATATAGGAAGTGCTATTTTGGCCATCGGGACAAGTTTCGGTGTTATCGGTATTGTACCGGGACCACCGGAGGGGTCCCGGGGGTCCACCGGGGGTGTCCATCTGCCCCGGGGGGCCACATGGGCTGTAGGGGGTGCGCCTTGGCCTATATGGGCCAAGGGCACCAGCCCCAAGAGGCCCATGCGCCAAGAGAGAAAAAAAGGGGAGAGTCCTACAAGGGGAAGGCACCTCCGAGGTGCCTTGGGGAGGATGGACTCCTCCCCACCCTTGGCCGCACCCTTCCTTGGAGGAAGGGGCAAGGGCGGCGCCCCCCCTCTCCCTTGGCCCTATATATAGTGGGGAAAAGGAGGAGCAAACCAACCCTTTGCCCTGGCGCCTCCCTCTCCCTCTCCAACACCTCCTCCTCCTCCATTGAGCACGGCGAAGCCCTGCCGGAGTACTGCAGTTCCATCATCACCACGCCGTCATGCTGCTGCTGGAACCTTCTTCCCCAACCTCTCCTTTGCCTTGCTGGATCAAGAAGGAGGAGACGTCACGCTTTCCGTACGTGTGTTGAACGCGGAGGTGCCGTCCGTTCGGCACTAGATCATCGGTGAATTGGATCACGGCAAGTACGACTACCTCATCCACGTTCACTCGAGCGCTTCCGTTGCGATCTACAAAGTGGTATGTAGATGCTATATAATCTGAATACTCGTTGCTAGATGAACTCATAGATGGATCTTGTTGAAACCGTAGGAAAAATTTTAATTTTCTGCAACGTTCCCCAACAGTGGCATCATGAGCTAGGTCTATGCGTAGTTCTTCTTGCGCGAGTAGAACACAATTTGTTGTGGGCGTAGATGTTGTCAACTCTTCTTGCCGCTACTAGTCTTATCTTGCTTCAGCGGTATTGTGGGATGAAGCGGCCCGGACCAACCTTACACGTACGCTTACGTGAGACCGGTTCCACCGACTAACATGCACTAGTTGCATAAGGTGGCTGGCGGGTGTCTGTCTCTCCTACTTTAGTTGGAGCGGATTCGATGAAAAGGGTCCTTATGAAGGGTAAATAGAATTTGACAAATCACGTTGTGGTTTGAACGTAGGTAAGAAAAGGTTCTTGCTAGAACCCTAATTCAGCCACGTAAAACTTGCAACAACAATTAGAGGACGTCTAACTTGTTTTTGCAGCAAGTGCTTTGTGATATGATATGGCCAAAGTTGTGATGTATGATGAATGATCTATATGTGATGTATGAGATGTTCATGCTATTGTAATAGGAATCACGACTTGCATGTCGATGAGTATGACAACCGGCAGGAGCCATAGGAGTTGTCTTTATTTTTGTATGACCTGCGTGTCATTGAGAATCGCCATGTAAATTACTTTACTTTATTGCTAAATGCGTTAGCCATAGTAGTAGAAGTAATAGTTGGCGAGCAACTTCATGGAGACACGATGATGAAGATCATGATGATGAAGATCATGGTGTCAAGCCAGTGACAAGATGATCATGGAGCTCCAAGATGGAGATCGAAGGAGCTATGTGATATTGGCCATATCATGTCACGTTTATTATTTGATTGCATGTGATGTTTATCATGTTTTGCATCTTGTTTACTTAGAACGACGGTAGTAAATAAGATGATCCCTCATAATAATTTCAAGAAAGTGTTCACCCTAACTGTGCGCCGTTGCGACAGTTCGTTGTTTCGAAGCACCACGTGATGATCGGGTGTGATCGATTCTAACGTTCACATACAACGGGTGTAAGACAGATTTACACACGCGAAACACTTAGGTTGACTTGACGAGCCTAGCATGTACAGACATGGCCTCGGAACACAGAAGACCAAAAGGTCGAGCATGAGTCGTATAGAAGATACGATCAACATGAAGATGTTCACCGATGTTAACTAGTCCGTCTCACGTGATGATCGGACACGGCCTAGTTGACTCGGATCATGTAATACTTAGATGAATAGAAGAGGGATGTCTATCTAAGTGGGAGTTCATTAAATAATTTGATTAAATGAACTTTATTATCATGAACTTAGTCTAAATATTTACAATATGTCTTGTAGATCAAATGGCCAACGTAGTCCTCAATTTCAACGCGTTCCTAGAGAAAACCAAGCTGAAAGACGATGGTAGCAACTATACGGACTGGGTCCGAAACCTGAGGATCATCCTTATAGCTGCCAAGAAAGATTATGTCCTACGAGCACCGCTGGGTGACACACCTATTCTCCCTGCACAACAAGACGTTATGAACGCTTGGCAGTCGCGATGCGATGATTACTCCCTCGTTCAGTGCGGCATGCTTTACAGTTTAGAGCCGGGGCTCCAAAAGTGTTTTGAGAGACATGGAGCATATGAGATGTTCGAAGAGCTGAAAATGGTTTTCCAAGCTCATGCCCGGGTTGAGAGATATTAAATCTCCAACAAATTCTTTAGCTGTAAGATGGAGGAAAATAGTTCTGTCAGTGAGCACATACTCAGAATGTCTGGGTTGCACAACCGCATGACTCAACTGGAAGTTAATCTCCCGGAAGAAGCGGTCATTGACAGAATCCTCCAGTCGCTTCCACCTAGCTACAAGAGCTTTGTGATGAACTACGATATGCAGGGGATGGTAAAGACCATTCCTGAGGTATATGCTATGCTGAAATCAGCAGAGGTAGAAATCAAGAAGGAGCATCAAGTGTTGATGGTGAATAAAACCACTAAGTTCAAGAAGGGCAAGGGTAAAAAGAACTTCAAGAAGGACGGCAAGGAAGTTGCCGCGCCCGGTAAGCAAGTTGCCGGGAAGAAGCCAAAGAATGGACCCAAGCCCGAGACTAAGTGCTTTTATTGCAAGGGAAGTGGTCACTGGAAGCGGAACTGCCCCAAATACTTAGCGGACAAGAAGGCCGGCAAAACCAAAGGTATATGTGATATACATGTAATTGATGTGTACCTTACCAGTACTCGTAGTAGCTCTTGGGTATTTGATACCGGTGCAGTTGCTCACATTTGTAACTCAAAGCAGGAGCTGCGGAATAAACGGAGACTGGCGAAGGACGAGGTGACAATGCGCGTCGGGAATGGTTCCAAGGTCGATGTGATCGCCGTCGGCACGCTGCCTCTACATTTACCTACGGGATTAGTTTTAAACCTCAATAATTGTTATTTAGTGCCAAGTTTGAGCATGAACATTGTATCTGGATCTCGCTTAATTCGAGATGGCTACTCATTTAAATCCGAGAATAATGGTTGTTCTATTTATACGAGAGATATGTTTTATGGTCATGCTCCGATGGTTAATGGTTTATTCTTGATGAATCTCGTACGTGATGATACACATATTCATAGTGTGAGTACCAAAAGAATTAAAGTTGATAACAATAGTCCCACATATTTGTGGCACTGCCGCCTTGGTCACATAGGTGTCAAACGCATGAAGAAGCTCCATACAGATGGACTTTTAGAGTCTCTTGATTATGAATCATTTGACACGTGCGAACCATGCCTCATGGGTAAAATGACCAAGACTCCATTTTCAGGAACAATGGAGCGAGCAACCAACTTATTGGAAATCATACATACCGATGTGTGCGGTCCAATGAGTGTTGAGGCTCGCGGTGGCTATCGTTATGTTCTCACCCTCACTGATGACTTGAGTAGATATGGGTATATCTACTTAATGAAACACAAGTCTGAGACCTTTGGAGGAAGGGGAAAGGGCTGCGCCTCCCCCTCTCCCTTGGCCCTATATATAGTGGGGAAAAGGAGGAGCAAACCAACCCTTTGCCCTGGCGCCTCCCTCTCCCTCTCCAACACCTCCTCCTCCTCCATTGAGCACGGCGAAGCCCTGCCGGAGTACTGCAGTTCCATCATCACCACGCCGTCGTGCTGCTGCTGGAACCTTCTTCCCCAACCTCTCCTTTGCCTTGCTGGATCAAGAAGGAGGAGACGTCACGCTTTCCGTACGTGTGTTGAACGCGGAGGTGCCGTCCGTTCGGCACTAGATCATCGGTGAATTGGATCACGGCAAGTACGACTACCTCATCCACGTTCACTCGAACGCTTCCGTTGCGATCTACAAAGTGGTATGTAGATGCTATCTAATCTGAATACTCGTTGCTAGATGAACTCATAGATGGATCTTGGTGAAACCATAGGAAAATTTTTAATTTTCTGCAACGTTCCCCAACAGGAAGCGACTGGAGGATTCTGTCAATAACCGCTTCATCCGGGAGATTAACTTCCAGTTGAGTCAAGCGGTTGCGCAACCCAGACATTTTGAGTATGTGTTCACTGACAGAGCTATTTTCCTCCATCTTACAGCTAAAGAATTTGTCGGAGACTTCATATCTCTCGACCCGGGCATGAGCTTAAACCATTTTCAGCTCTTCGAACATCTCATATGCTCCATGTCTCTCAAAACGCTTTTGGAGCCCCGGCTCTAAGCTGTAAAGCATGCCGCACTGAACGAGGGAGTAATCATCGGAACGTGACTGCCAAGCGTTCATAACGTCTTGTTCTGCAGGGAGAATAGGTGCGTCACCCAGCGGTGCTCATAGGACATAATCTTTCTTGGCAGCTATGAGGATGATCCTCAGGTTCCGGACCCAGTCCGTATAGTTGCTGCCATCGTCTTTCAGCTTGGTTTTCTCTAGGAACGCGTTGAAGTTGAGGACTACGTTGGCCATTTGATCTACAAGACATATTGTAAATATTTTAGACTAAGTTCATGATAATAAAGTTCATTTAATCAAATTATTTAATGTACTCCCACTTAGATAGACATCCCTCTTCTAGTCATCTAAGTATTACATGATCCGAGTCAACTAGGCCGTGTCCGATCATCACGTGAGACGGACTAGTCAACATCGGTGAACATCTTCATGTTGATCGTATCTTCTATACGACTCATGCTCGACCTTTCGGTCTTCTGTGTTCCGAGGCCATGTCTGTACATGCTAGGCTCGTCAAGTCAACCTAAGTGTTTGCATGTGTAAATCTGTCTTACACCCGTTGTATGTGAACGTTAGAATCTATCACACCCGATCATCACGTGGTGCTTCGAAACAACGAACTGTCGCAACGGTGCACAGTTAGGGGGAACACTTCTTGAAATTATTATGAGGGATCATCTTATTTACTACCGTCGTTCTAAGTAAACAAGATGCAAAACATGATAAACATCACATGCAATCAAATAATAAACGTGACATGATATGGCCAATATCACATAGCTCCTTTGATCTCCATCTTGGGGCTCCATGATCATCTTGTCACCGGCTTGACACCATGATCTCCATCATCATGATCTCCATCATCGTGTCTCCATGAAGTTGCTCGCCAACTATTACTTCTACTACTATGTCTAACGCGTTTAGCAATAAAGTAAAGTAATTTACATGGCGTTTCTCAATGACACGCAGGTCATACAAAAAATGAAGACAACTCCTATGGCTCCTGCCGGTTGTCATACTCATCGACATGCAAGTCGTGATTCCTATTACAATAGCATGAACATCTCATACATCACATATAGATCATTCATCATTCATCACAACTTTGGCCATATCATATCACAAAGCACTCGCTGCAAAAACAAGTTAGACGTCCTCTAATTATTGTTGCAAGTTTTACGTGGCTGAATTAGGGTTCTAGCAAGAACGTTTTCTTACCTACGTAAAAGCCACAACGTGGTTTTTCAACTTCTATTTACCCTTCATAAGGACCCTTTTCATCGAATCCGCTCCAACTAAAGTGGGAGAGACAGACACCCGCCAGCCACCTTATGCAACTAGTGCATGTTAGTCGGTGGAACCGGTCTCACGTAAGAGTACGTGTAAGGTTGGTCCGGGCCGCTTCATCCCACAATACCGCTGAAGCAAGATAAGACTAGTAGCGGAAAGAAAGTTGACAACATCTACGCCCACAACAAATTGTGTTCTACTCGTGCAATAGAGAACTACGCATAGACCTGGCTCATGATGCCACTGTTGGGGAACGTTGCAGAAAATTAAAATTTTTCCTACCGTTTCACCAAGATCCATCTATGAGTTCATCTAGCAACGAGTCATGGAAGAGAGATTGTATCTACATACCACTTTGTAGATCGCGAGCGGAAGCGTTCAACGAACGGGGATGAGGTAGTCGTACACGAGTGATCCAAATCACCGGAGATCCTAGCACCGAAAGGACGGCACCTCCGCGTTCAACACACGTACGGTCAGTGTAACGTCTCCTTCTTCTTGATCCAGCAAGGCAAAGGAGAGGTTGGGGAAGATGGCTCCAGCAGTACGACGGCGTGGTGATGGTGGAGCTGCAGTACTCCGGCAGGGCTTCGCCGTGCTCAACGGAGGAGGAGGAGGTGTTTGGAGAGGGAGAGGGAGGCGCCAGGAGCAAGGGTGCGGCTGCCCCCCTCCCCTCCCCCCTTTATATAGGCCCCTGGGGGGGCGCCGGCCCTGGGAGATTGGATCTCCCAGGGGGGGGGGGGCGGCCAAGGGCTGGAGTGGCCCTCAAGCCAAGGTGGGGCGCCCCCCCACCCCTAGGGTTTCAACCCTAGGCGCATGGGGTGGGCCTAGGGGGGCGCACCAGCCCACTATGGGCTGGTTCCCCTCCCCACTTTGGCCTATGGGGCCCTCTGAGATAGGTGGCCCCACCCGGTGGACCCCCGGGACCCTTCTGGTGGTCCCGGTACAATACCGGTGACCCCGAAACTTGTCCCGATGGCCAAAACAGCACTTCCTATATATAATTCTTTACCTCCGGACCAATCCGGAACTCCTCGTGACATCTGGGATCTCATCCGGGACTCCGAACAACATTCGGGTTACTGCATATACATATCCCTACAACCCTAGCGTCACCGAACCTTAAGTGTGTAGACCCTACGGGTTCGGGAGACATGCAGACATGACCGAGACGGCTCTCGGGCATTAACCAATAGCGGGATATGGATACCCATGTTGGCTCCCACATGCTCCACGATGATCTCATCGGATGAACCACGATGTCGAGGATTCAATTAATCCCGTATACGATTCCCTTTGTCAATCGGTATTTTACTTGCCCGAGATTCGATCGTCGGTATCCCAATACCTCGTTCAATCTCGTTACCGGCAAGTCACTTTTCTCGTATCGTAATGCATGATCCCGTTATCAAACTCTTTGATCACATTGAGCTCATTATGATGATGCATTACCGAGAGGGCCCGATGATACCTCTCCGTCAAGCGGAGTGACAAATCCCAGTCTCGATCCGTGTCAACCCAACAGACACTTTCGGAGATACCCGTAGTATACCTTTATAGTCACCCAGTTACGTTGTGACGTTTGGCACACCCAAAGCACTCCTACGGTATCCGGGAGTTACACGATCTCATGGTCTAAGGAAAGGATACTTGACATTGGAAAACTCTAGCAAACGAACTATGCGATCTTATGCTATGTTTAGGATTGGGTCTTGTCCATCACATCATTGTCCTAATGATGTGATCTCGTCATCATTGACATCTAATGTCCATAGTCAGGAAACCATGACTATCTGTTGATCAACGAGCTAGTCAACTAGAGGCTTACTAGGGACACATTGTTGTCTGTTATTCACACATGTATTACGATTTCCGGATAACACAATTATAGCACGAATAAAGACAATTATCATGAATAAGGAAATATAATAGCAATGCTTTTATTATTGCCTCTAGGGCATATTTCCAACAATATCCGCGGAGGGGAGGGTACAATCCAAGACCTGAGCCTAAAATCAGGCGAGTCGGATAACGTCCAAGACTCCGGATCTCAGAATCCGGCAGTTCTTCGGCTTTCGAATAGCAAACCGGGCGAAGTCTCAGATTCAACGACGCCCGACCACCCGATCTTAAGCGATCTCTCCCAAATTAGGCAGATGCCCGAAGAAACAGTACATCATTACTGGGCCAGATTCCTCCTACTTATGAACAGGATAAAGGACTGCCGCGAGGAAGACGCGATTTCAATCTTTTGCAGTAACTGCACGGACAAGGGAATACTCAACGCCATAAGTCGTCGTAATATTACACGCTTTGCTGACCTGGCGTCCATAGTACAAAAATACTGTGCCATGGAAAGTGCTTGGAAAACCGAAATTGAATTTTGGGATAATCCGGCCTTGAATAGCAATCCCGTCCGAATCAAGAGGGCGCATCACAGTAAGGCGCCCGGACTAAACACTAAAAATTCAAAACCCTCTAGGGGGCATGGAACCGTATTGGAAAAGTGGCTAGATGGACCCTGCAAGATTCATAATGCAGCGGACGCCACCCCAACCCACAGCCTCAGGGCATGTTGGATACTCCGGCAGGTGGCCAAAATTGGCGAGGACCTCCTAATTCCAGAGGTCGAAGGAAACCAGCCAGGGAATTTCAGTTCCGTTCTCACAGTCTTTGAGACTTTCGCATCGAATAACATGCGAAAAAGAACACTTCGCAGCCTCACCGAAGTCTATCAAGTAGCGACAATAAATCCATCGAGTAATACTTCTATCACTGTAACACCCTCGATGCGGCTATATCTCCCACGTGTCGAGGCACGACTTAGAGGCATAACCGCATTGAGAGCAATGTCGCAAGTGAGGTAATCTTCACACAATCCATGTAATAAATAAGGGGAAAGATACATAGTTGGCTTACAGTCGCCACTTCACACAATACATAAATAAACATTCATCATTCAAATTACACTCAAGGTCCGACTACGGTACCAAAATGAAAGAAGACTACCCCAAATGCTAAATAGATCCCCGGATCACCCCAACTGGGCTCCACTACTGATCATCTGAAAAAGAAACATAGTAACGACCACGTTCCTCGTCGAACTCCCACGTGAGCTCGGAGGCGTCATCTGCACTAGCATCGTTGGTACCTGCAACTGTTGTGATAATATCTGTGAGTCACGGGGACTCAGCAATCTCACACCCGCGAGATCAAGACTATTTAAGCTTATAGGTAGGAAAGGATAGTGAGGTGGAGCTGCAGCAAGCGACTAGCATATATGGTGGCTACAACGCAAAAGAGAGCGAGAAGAGAAGGCAAAGCACGGTCGTGAAGCTAGAAGTGATCAAGAAGTGATCCTGAAACAACCTACGTCAAACATTACTCCAACACCGTGTTCACTTCCCGGACCCCGCCGAGAAGAGACCATCACGGTTACACACGCGGTTGATGTGTTTTAGTTAAGATCAACTTCGGGTTTTCTACAACCGGACATCAACAAATTCCCATCTGCCTCATAACCGCGGGCACGGCTTTCGAAAGATAATACCCTGCAGGGGTGTCCCAACTTAGCCCATGATAAGCTCTCACGGTCAACGAAGGATATTCCTTCTACCGGGAAGACCCGATCAATCTCGAAATCCTGGACTACAAGACATTTCGACAGCAATAAAACAAGTCCAGCAAAGCCGCCCGATTGTGCCGACAAATCCTGATAGGAGCTGCACATATCTCGGTCTCAGGGCACATCCGGATAAGCTAAGCATACAGGAACCAACATAACCCAAGTTGCCAAGGGACGGCCCCGCACGGTGCTCTAGTTTGGACCAGCAATCGAAGGAGAACTGGCCCGGGGGGGTTAAAATAAAGATGACCCTTGAGTCTGCAGAACCCAAGGGAAAAAGGCTTAGGTGGCAAATGGTAAAACCAATGTTGGGCCTTGCTGGAAGAGTCTTATTCAGAGCAAACTGTCAAGGGGGTCCCATAAATCACCCAACCGTGTAAGGAACGTAAACTCCGGGAACATAACACCGGTATGACGGAAACTAGGGTGGCAAGAGTGGAACAAAACACCAGGCATAAGGCCGAGCCTTCCACCCTTTACCAAGTATATAGATGCATTAATTAAATAAGAGGTATTGTGATATCCCAACAAGTAAACATGTTACAACAAGGAACAACAAGTCCATGTTTCAACAAGGAACAAACTTCATCTTCACCTGCAACTAGCAACGCTATAAGAGGGGCTGAGCAAAGCGATAACATAGCCAATCAACGGTTTGCTAGGACATGGATGGTTAAGGGCTGACATGGCAGTATAGGAGGCATGATATATCAAGTGGTAGGTATCGCAGTATAGGCATAGCAAAAGAGCGAGCATCTAGCAAGCAGAAGTGATTTCGAGGGTATGGTCATCTTACCTGCATGGTTCTCAGAGTTGTCGAAAGCTTGGTCCTCGAAAGCGTTCTCAACAGGTTCCTCGTTCACGTACTCGTCTCCCGGCTCTACCCAAAGCAAGAACACAAGCAAAGAGGACAAATATCAATCACGATGCAATGCACAACCAACATGATGCAAAACATGGCATGATATGCGGGATGTGATATGCAATGCATATGCATGCTCCGGAAGGACAAGGATGAACAAGGCATAATCTTGGCAAACCAAGTATGCCACTGGATAGGTGAGGTGGTTTCGGTTGAAATCGATATAAAGATCACCGGAATCGGATGCACGGTTTGCAAATGACAAGCAAAACAAGAATGACGATAATCTGCCATTAACAGCATGATGCTACTTAGCAAGCAACAAGAAATTAAGCTACTGCACCCAAACATATCAACAAAGCATATGACAGTAATCTACACAAGATGCTCGACAAAAGATGAACACTGAGCTACGGCTAAATCACATCATAACAGGTTCAAACAAGCATGGCAAGAGTGCAAAAGATAACATGTTCTCAAGACTTCGTGAAAATATCAACATAGCAGAAATTAACATCAGGATGACATGTTTAGAGCAATGGAACAACATGCTACAGGATCCGGACATAGCAAAATAAGGCATGGGATGAATCTACTCAAAGCACTTGACAAAAGTCCCTTACTTACCATAAGCCAAAAGGGACCATAAAATATGATTACACCCATGTCAAATAAGCAAGTTTCGTTACAGGTTTCAGACTTGGCAGAAAACTGGACATGTCAAAAACAGATAACTAGTAGGCATGTTCGTGAGCTCTATGCACACGCTACAGATAATTGCATGATAAACTAAGCATACATACATCAATAAGACATGGCATAGGAACTACACATGGCAAGAACAACATCATAGCATGCAAGGATCAACCACACCAAGCTTGGCAAAATCGAATAACATGTAAACAATCTGCCAGCAACATTTTGAAGCAAAAGTAGAGCTCGATTGACTTAAGCTATGGCACTCCATAAATACAAACAAAGGAATGGATGGATAGAACAAATACCCAAGTTAAAAACACCCTTACTTATCATGCTCAAAAGAGTCATAGATCTCTCGGAAACAACATGAATACATGGCATGAAAATAACAGCAGTCAGGGACTTGGTGAAATTACTAAGTCTCTGAAATCAGCAACATTAAGTACCCTAGTTTGCATGCTTGTGCTAGTCACCAAATAGGTCACAAAAATACATGGCATAATTCTCTGAAAAGGTAACATGGCATATTACAAAACTCATGTAGGACACAACTTAATAGGAGGTACACATCATTCATGGCAAAAATGACAAAAGTGCAAGATCAGATAAGATCCAGCAACTAACATCACATAGCCCTCTTCTAACAGCATTTCGGGCATCAAAATGACTTGAAATGAAAATGATGCAATGGAATGAAATGATGTACCTTTCGAGGCGAACAATTTGACATATTATACGCACGAAACGGAGCTACGGATGTAAAGTTATGGCACAATGAACAGGTGAAGATAATGCAAAAATTTAAAGACTTGGAGAAAATCGGGACGAGGGAAAAGTCAACCTCCGGCGCGGAAACCGAGGAACGCCGGCGCTCCGGCGTGGATCTGGCCGGAACCTCTCCGGAGGGGACGGGGACGGCGGCCGGGAGGTGGATCCGGCCCGGGGTTGCCGGATCCGGCGACGGGCGACACGCGGGGAGGTGGCGGCGGAGGTCGGCGGCGGCGGCGCGGCGACCGGGCGAGCGGCGGGCGGCGAGCTCCGGCGAGGCGGCGACGTGCGACTGGCGGGCGGCGGCGCGCGCGGGAGCGGGCGGAGGCGGCGGATCTGGCGGGCGGCGGGGCGACTGGGCCCGCGGGGGCCTGGCGCGGGCTCGGCGGGCCGGCGTGTTGGAAATATGCCCTAGAGGCAATAATAAAAGCATTATTATTATATTTCCTTATTCATGATAATTGTCTTTATTCGTGCTATAATTGTGTTAACCGGAAATCGTAATACATGTGTGAATAACAGACAACAACATGTCCCTAGTGAGCCTCTAGTTGACTAGCTCGTTGATCGACAGATAGTCATGGTTTCCTGACTATGGACATTGGATGTCATCGATAACGAGATCACATCATTAGGAGAATGATGTGATGGACAAGACCCAATCTAAACATAGCATAAGATCGCATAGTTCGTTTGTTAGAGTTATCCAATGTCAAGTATCCTTTCCTTAGACCATGAGATCGTGTAACTCCCGGATACCGTAGGAGTGCTTTGGGTATGCCAAACGTCACAACGTAACTGGGTGACTATAAAGGTATGCTACGGGTATCTCTGAAAGTGTCTGTTGGGTTGACATGGATCGAGACTGGGATTTGTCACTCCGCTTGACGGAGAGGTATCACCGGGCCCTCTCGGTAATGCATCATCACAATGAGCTCAATGTGACCAAAGTGTTTTATCACGGGATCATGCATTACGGTACGAGAAAAGTGACTTGCCTGTAACGAGATTGAACGAGGTATTGGGATACCGACGATCGAATCTCGGGCAAGTAAAATACCGATTGACAAAGGGAATCGTATACGGGATTAATTGAATCCTTGACATCGTGGTTCATCCGATGACATCATCGTGGAGCATGTGGGATCCAACATGGGTATCCAGATCCCGCTGTTGGTTATTGCCTGAGAGCCGTCTCGGTCATGTCTGCATGTCTCCCGAACCCGTAGGGTCTACACACTTAAGGTTCGGTGACGCTAGGGTTGTGAAGATATGTATGTGCAGTAACCCGAATGTTGTTCGGAGTCCCGGATGAGATCCCGGACGTCACGAGGAGTTCCGGAATGGTCCGGAGGTAAAGAATTATATATAGGAAGTGCTATTTTGGCCATCGGGACAAGTTTCGGTGTTATCGGTATTGTACCGGGACCACCGGATGGGTCCCGGGGGTCCACCAGGTGGGGCCACCTGCCTTGGTGGGCCACATGGGCCTTAGGGGGTGCGCCTTGGCCTGCTTGGGCCAAGGGGAACCAGCCCCAAGGGCCCATGCGCCAAGAGAGAAAAAAAAGGGGAGAGTCCTACAAGGGGAAGGCACCTCCGAGGTGCCTTGGGGAGGATGGACTCCTCCCCACCCTTGGCCGCACCCTTCCTTGGAGGAAGGGGCAAGGGCTGCGCCTCCCCCTCTCCCTTGGCCCTATATATAGTGGGGAAAAAGGAGGAGCAACCTAACCCTAATGCCCTGGCTCCTCCCTCCTCCCTGCAACACCTCCTCCTCCTCCCGTAGTTGCTTAGCGAAGCCCTGCCGGAGTTCTGCTGCATCCACCACCACACCGTCGTGCTGGATCTTCCTCAACCTCTCCTTCCCCCTTGCTGGATCAAGAAGGAGGAGACGTCTCCCGTCCCGTACGTGTGTTGAACGCGGAGGTGCCGTCCGTTCGGTACTAGATCATCGGTGAACAGGATCACGGCAAGTACGACTACCTCATCCACGTTCACTCGAACGCTTCCGTTGCGATCTACAAAGTGGTATGTAGATGCTATCTAATCTGAATACTCGTTGCTAGATGAACTCCTAGATGGATCTTGGTGAAACCGTAGAAAAAATTTAATTTTCTGCAACGTTCCCCAACAGTGGTATCAGAGCTAGGTCTATGCGTAGTTCTTCTTGCGCGAGTAGAACACAATTTGTTGTGGGCGTAGATGTTGTCAATTCTTCTTGCCGTTACTAGTCAATCTTGATTCAGCGGTATTGTGGGATGAAGCGGCCCGGACCAACCTTACACGTACGCTTACGTGAGACCGGTTCCACCGACTAACATGCACTAGTGGCATAAGGTGGCTGGCGGGTGTCTGTCTCTCCTACTTTAGTTGGATCGGATTCGATGAACAGGGTCCTTATGAAGGGTAAATAGAGATTGACAAATCACGTTGTGGTTTGAACGTAGGTAAGAAAACGTTCTTGCTAGAACCCTAATTCAGCCACGTAAAACTTGCAACAACAATTAGAGGACGTCTAACTTGTTTTTGCAGCAAGTGCTTTGTGATATGATATGGCCAAAGTTGTGATGTATGATGAATGATCTATATGTGATGTATGAGATGTTCATGCTATTGTAATAGGAATCACGACTTGCATGTCGATAAGTATGACAACCGGCAGGAGCCATAGGAGTTGTCTTTATTTTTTGTATGACCTGCGTGTCATTGAGAATCGCCATGTAAATTACTTTACTTTATTGCTAAACGCGTTAGCCATAGTAGTAGAAGTAATAGTTGGCGAGTAACTTCATGGAGACACGATGATGAAGATCATGATGATGAAGATCATGGTGTCAAGCCGGTGACAAGATGATCATGGAGCCCCAAGATGTAGATCAAAGGAGCTATGTGATATTGGCCATATCATGTCACGTTTATTATTTGATTGCATGTGATGTTTATCATGTTTTGCATCTTGTTTACTTAGAACGACGGTAGTAAATAAGATGATCCCTCATAATAATTTCAAGAAAGTGTTCTCCCTAACTGTGCACCGTTGCTAAGGTTCGTCGTTCCGAAGCACCACGTGATGATCGGGTGTGATAGGTCCTTACGTTCGCATACAACGGGTGTAAGACAGATTTACACACGCAAAACACTTAGGTTGACTTCACGAGCCTAGCATGTACAGACATGGCCTCGGAACACAGAAGACCGAAAGGTCGAGCATGAGTCGTATAGAAGATACGATCAACATGAAGATGTTCACCGATGTTGGCTAGTCCGTCTCACGTGATGATCGGACACGGCCTAGTTGACTCGGATCATGAAATACTTAGATGACTAGTAGAGGGATGTCTATCTAAGTGGGAGTTCATTAAATTTGATTAAATGAACTTTATTATCATGAACTTAGTCTAAATATTTACAAAATGTCTTGTAGATCAAATGGCCAACGTAGTCCTCAATTTCAACGCGTTCCTAGAGAAAACCAAGCTGAAAGACGATGGTAGCAACTATACGGACTGGGTCCAAAACCTGAGGATTATCCTCATAGCTGCCAAGAAAGATTATGTCCTAAGAGCACCGCTGGGTGACACACCTATTCTCCCTGCAGAACAAGACGTTATGAACGCTTGGCAGTCACGCTGCGATGATTACTCCCTCGTTCAATGCGGCATGCTTTACAGCTTAGAGCCGGGACTCCAAAAACGTTTTGAGAGACATGGAGCATATGAGATGTTCGAAGAGCTGAAAATGGTTTTCCAAGCTCATGCCCGGGTCGAGAGATATGAAGTCTCCGACAAATTCTTTAGCTGTAAGATGGAGGAAAATAGTTCTGTCAGTGAACACATACTCAAAATGTCTGGGTTGCACAACCGCTTGACTCAACTGGAAGTTAATCTCCCGGATGAAGCGGTCATTGACAGAATCCTCCAGTCGCTTCCACCTAGCTACAAGAGCTTTGTGATGAACTACAATATGCAGGGGATGGTAAAGACCATTCCTGAAGTATATGCTATGCTGAAATCAGCAGAGGTAGAAATCAAGAAGGAGCATCAAGTGTTGATGGTGAATAAAACCACTAAGTTCAAGAAGGGCAAGGGTAAAAAGAACTTCAAGAAGGACGGCAAGGAAGTTGCCGCGCCCGGTAAGCAAGTTGCCGGGAAGAAGCCAAAGCATGGACCCAAGCCCGAGACTGAGTGTTTTTATTGCAAGGGAAGTGGTCACTGGAAGCGGAACTGCCCCAAATACTTAGCGGACAAGAAGGCCGGCAAAACCAAAGGTATATGTGATATAAATGTAATTGATGTGTACCTTACCAGTACTCGTAGTAGCTCTTGGGTATTTGATACCGGTGCAGTTGCTCACATTTGTAACTCAAAGCAGGAGCTACGGAATAAACAGAGACTGGCGAAGGACGAGGTGACGATGTGCGTCGGGAATGGTTCCAAAGGTCGATGTGATCGCCGTCGGCACGCTACCTCTACATTTACCTACGGGATTAGTTTTAAACCTCAATAATTGTTATTTAGTGCCAAGTTTGAGCATGAACATTGTATCTGGATCTCGCTTAATTCGAGATGGCTACTCATTTAAATCCGAGAATAATGGTTGTTCTATTTATATGAGAGATATGTTTTATGGTCATGCTCCGATGGTTAATGGTTTATTCTTAATGAATCTCGTACGTGATGATACACATATTCATAGTGTGAATACCAAAAGAGTGAAAGTTGATAACAATAGTCTCACATATTTGTGGCACTGCCGCCTTGGTCACATAGGTGTCAAACGCATGAAGAAGCTCCATGCAGATGGACTTTTAGAGTCTCTTGATTATGAATCATTTGACACGTGCGAACCATGCCTCATGGGTAAAATGACCAAGACTCCGTTCTCAGGAACAATGGAGCGAGCAACCAACTTATTGGAAATCATACATACCGATGTGTGCGGTCCAATGAGTGTTGAGGCTCGCGGAGGCTATCGTTATGTTCTCACCCTCACTGATGACTTGAGTAGATATGGGTATATCTACTTAATGAAACACAAGTCTGAGACCTTTGAAAAGTTCAAGGAATTTCAGAGTGAGGTTGAAAATCAACGTGATAGAAAGATCAAGTTTCTACGATCAGATCGTGGAGGAGAATACTTGAGTCACGAATTTGGCACACACTTAAGAAAATGTGGAATAGTTTCACAACTCACGCTGCCTGGAACACCTCAGCGTAATGGTGTGTCCGAACGTCGTAATCGCACTCTATTAGATATGGTGCGATCTATGATGTCTTTTACCGACTTACCGCTATCTTTTTGGGGCTATGCTTTAGAGACTGCCGCATTCACTTTAAATAGGGCTCCGTCGAAATCCGTTGAGACGACACCGTATGAATTATGGTTTGGGAAGAAACCTAAGCTGTCATTTCTAAAAGTTTGGGGATGCGATGCTTATGTGAAGAAACTTCAACCTGAAAAGCTCGAACCCAAGTCGGAAAAATGCGTCTTCATAGGATACCCTAAAGAAACTGTTGGGTATACCTTCAACCTCAGATCCGAAGGCAAGATCTTTGTAGCCAAGAATGGATCCTTTCTGGAGAAAGAGTTTCTCTCGAAAGAAGTAAGTGGGAGGAAAGTAGAACTTGATGAAGTGTTACCTCTTGAACCGGAAAATGGCGAAACTCAAGAAATCGTTCCTGAGGTGCCTGCACCGACTAGAGAGGAAATTAATGATTATGATCAAGATACTTCTGATCAAGCTCCTACTGAAATTCGAAGGTCCACAAGGACACGTTCCGCACCAGAGTGGTACGGCAACCCTGTCTTGGAAATCATGTTGTTAGACAACGGTGAACCTTCGAACTATGAGGAAGCAATGGCAGGCCCGGATTCCGACAAATGGCTGGAAGCCATGAAATCTGAGATAGGATCCATGTATGAAAACGAAGTATGGACTTTGACTGACTTGCCCGTTGAACGGCGAGCCATAGAAAATAAATGGATCTTTAAGAAGAAGACAGACGCGGATGGTAATGTGACCATCTATAAAGCTCGGCTTGTCGCTAAGGGTTATCGACAAGTTTAAGGAATTGACTACGATGAGACTTTCTCACCGGTAGCGAAGCTGAAGTCCGTCCGAATCATGTTAGCAATTGCCGCATACTATGATTATGAGATATGGCAAATGGACGTCAAAACGGCATTCCTTAATGGCTTCCTTAAGGAAGAATTGTATATGATGCAGCCGGAAGGTTTTGTCGATCCTAAGAATGCTGACAAGGTGTGCAAGCTCCAACGCTCGATTTATGGGCTGGTGCAAGCATCTCGGAGTTGGAACATTCGCTTTGATGAGATGATCAAAGCGTTTGGGATTACACAGACTTATGGAGAAGCCTGTGTTTACAAGAAAGTGAGTGGGAGCTCTGTAGCATTTCTCATATTATATGTAGACGACATACTTTTGATGGGAAATGATATAGAACTCTTGGACAGCATTAAGGCCTATTTGAATAAAAGTTTTTCTATGAAGGACCTTGGAGAAGCTGCTTATATATTAGGCATCAAGATCTATAGAGATAGATCAAGACGCCTCATAGGTCTTTCGCAAAGCACATACCTTGATAAGATATTGAAGAAATTCAATATGGATCAATCTAAGAAAGGGTTCTTACCTGTGTTACAAGGTGTGAAATTGAGCTCAGCTCAATGTCCGACCACGGCAGAAGATATAGAAGAGATGAGTGTCATCCCCTATGCCTCAGCCATAGGTTCTATTATGTATGCCATGCTGTGTACCAGACCTGATGTAAACCTTGCCGTAAGTTTGGTAGGTAGGTACCAAAGTAATCCCGGCAAGGAACACTGGACAGCGGTCAAGAATATCCTGAAGTACCTGAAAAGGACTAAGGAAATGTTTCTCGTTTATGGAGGTGACGAAGAGCTCGTCGTAAAAGGTTACGTCGACGCTAGCTTCGACACAGATCTGGATGACTCTAAGTCACAAACCGGATACGTGTATATTTTGAATGGTGGGGCAGTAAGCTGGTGCAGTTGCAAGCAAAGCGTCGTGGCGGGATCTACATGTGAAGCGGAGTACATGGCAGCCTCGGAGGCAGCACATGAAGCAATTTGGGTGAAGGAGTTCATCACCGACCTCGGAGTCATACCCAATGCGTCGGGGCCAATCAAGCTCTTCTGTGACAACACTGGAGCTATTGCACTTGCAAAGGAACCCAGGTTTCACAAGAAGACTAGGCACATCAAGCGTCGCTTCAACTCCATTCGTGAAAATGTTCAAGATGGAGACATAGAGATTTGTAAAGTGCACACAGATCTGAATGTCGCAGATCCGTTGACTAAACCTCTCCCTAAGGCAAAACATGATCAGCACCAGAACTCTATGGGTGTTCGATTCATCACAATGTAAACTAGATTATTGACTCTAGTGCAAGTGGGAGACTGTTGGAAATATGCCCTAGAGGCAATAATAAAATCATTATTATTATATTTCCTTATTCATGATAATTGTCTTTATTCGTGCTATAATTGTGTTAACCGGAAATCGTAATACATGTGTGAATAACAGACAACAACATGTCCCTAGTGAGCCTCTAGTTGACTAGCTCGTTGATCGACAGATAGTCATGGTTTCCTGACTATGGAGATTGGATGTCATCGATAACGGGATCACATCATTAGGAGAATGATGTGATGGACAAGACCCAATCTAAACATAGCATAAGATCGCATAGTTCGTTTGCTAGAGTTATCCAATGTCAAGTATCCTTTCCTTAGACCATGAGATCGTGTAACTCCCGGATACCGTAGGAGTGCTTTGGGTATGCCAAACGTCACAACGTAACTGGGTGACTATAAAGGTATGCTACGGGTATCTCTGAAAGTGTCTGTTGGGTTGACATGGATCGAGACTGGGATTTGTCACTCCGCTTGACGGAGAGGTATCACCGGGCCCTCTCGGTAATGCATCATCACAATGAGCTCAATGTGAACAAAGTGTTTTATCACGGGATCATGCATTACGGTACGAGAAAAGTGACTTGCCTGTAACGAGATTGAACGAGGTATTGGGATACCGACGATCGAATCTCGGGCAAGTAAAATACCGATTGACAAAGGGAATCGTATACGGGATTAATTGAATACTTGACATCGTGGTTCATCTGATGAGATCATCGTGGAGCATGTGGGAGCCAACATGGGTATCCAGATCCCGCTGTTGGTTATTGCCTGAGAGCCGTCTCGGTCATGTCTGCATGTCTCCCGAACCCGTAGGGTCTACACACTTAAGGTTCGGTGACGCTAGGGTTGTGAAGATATGTATGTGCAGTAACCCGAATGTTGTTCGGAGTCCCGGATGAGATCCCGGACGTCACGAGGAGTTCCGGAATGGTCCGGAGGTAAAGAATTATATATAGGAAGTGCTATTTTGGCCATCGGGACAAGTTTCGGTGTTATCGGTATTGTACCGGGACCACCGGATGGGTCCCGGGGGTCCACCAGGTGGGGCCACCTGCTTTGGTGGGCCACATGGGCCTTAGGGGGTGCGCCTTGGCCTGCTTGGGCCAAGGGGAACCAGCCCCAAGGGCCCATGCGCCAAGAGAGAAAAAAAAGGGGAGAGTCCTACAAGGGGAAGGCACCTCCGAGGTGCCTTGGGGAGGATGGACTCCTCCCCACCCTTGGCCGCACCCTTCCTTGGAGGAAGGGGCAAGGGCTGCGCCTCCCCCTCTCCCTTGGCCCTATATATAGTGGGGAAAAAGGAGGAGCAACCTAACCCTAATGCCCTGGCTCCTCCCTCCTCCCTGCAACACCTCCTCCTCCTCCCGTAGTTGCTTAGCGAAGCCCTGCCGGAGTTCTGCTGCATCCACCACCACACCGTCGTGCTGGATCTTCCTCAACCTCTCCTTCCCCCTTGCTGGATCAAGAAGGAGGAGACGTCTCCCGTCCCGTACGTGTGTTGAACGCGGAGGTGCCGTCCGTTCGGTACTAGATCATCGGTGAACAGGATCACGGCAAGTACGACTACCTCATCCACGTTCACTCGAACGCTTCCGTTGCGATCTACAAAGTGGTATGTAGATGCTATCTAATCTGAATACTCGTTGCTAGATGAACTCCTAGATGGATCTTGGTGAAACCGTAGAAAAAATTTAATTTTCTGCAACGTTCCCCAACAGTGGTATCAGAGCTAGGTCTATGCGTAGTTCTTCTTGCGCGAGTAGAACACAATTTCGTTGGTCTTCAACTGGCGAGAGGTATAGGCAACAACCTTCTTCTCTTGCATTAAGACGGCACCGAGGCCCTGGAGAGAAGCATCACAGAATACTTCATAAGGCTTGGATTCGTCAGGAGGAGTCAGGACTGGAGCAGTGACGAGTTTCTCTTTGAGAGTGTTGAAAGCAACGTCACATTCAGGAGACCAGACATACTTCACATGCTTCTGGAGGAGGTTGGAAAGAGGCTTTGCTATCTTTGAGAAATTCTCAACGAATCTTCGGCAATAGCTTGCAAGTCCAAGAAAACTGCGAAGCTGCTTGACATTCTGAGGCGGTTCCCAATTCACAACTGCAGACACCTTCTCAGGATTAACAGCGATGCCCTTGGCAGAGATGATATGGCCAAGATAAAGAACTTCATCAAGCCAGAATTCACATTTGGAGAACTTCGCATATAATTTGTACTCTCTGAGCTTGTCGAGTACCAATCGCAAATGCTTGGCATGATCCTCCTCATTCTTGGAGAAGACCAAAATATCATCGAGATAGACCAAGACGAATTATGTAGGGGTTGAAGATGAAATTCATCAAGCGAGAGAAAGCTGGAGGAGCATTGACAAGGCCGAAAGACATGATAGTATATTCATAAGAACCAAAGCTTGTTCTGAATGCTGTCTTGGGAATATCTTCTTCACGAATGCGAATCTGATGATAACCCATACGAAGGTCAAGCTTGGAGAACACCTTAGCACCTTTAAGTTGCTCGAAAAGCTCATTGATGTTGGGAAGTGGGTACTTGTTCTTGATTGTCTTCTTGTTCAATGGACGGTAGTCGACGCAAAGTCGGTCCGTGCCATCCTTCTTCCGGACAAAAAGAACACCACAACCCCAAGGAGAAGAACTTGGTCTGATCAGACCCAGACGTTCTTGTTTATCGAGTTGTATCTTCAATTCCTTGAGCTCATCTGGTCCAAGCTTGTAAGGACGCTTGCACACGGGTTCCGTGCGAGGCTCAAGATCAATAACGAATTCAACTGGCCGGCGGGGAGGCATACCCGGAAGCTCTTCTGGAAAAACATCTTGGTATTCACAAACGACTGGAATCTGAGAGATAGCCTCCATTTCACCATTCTCATTGAGAGAGAAAAACCGAATGGTATCATCACGAGAAGCATAGATGATCACATCATTAGAAGAGTGAGTCAATTTAATTTCCCTGGCAGCACAATCAAGCTGAGCCTTGTGCTTAGAAAGCCAGTCCATCCCGAGAATAAGATCAATATCAGAGTCACCAAGAACAATTGGTTTAGACAAGAATCTGTAGTCGCCCATCTTGATGGAAACATTCGGGATCATTGTGGTAGCCCTCATAGGCTTGGCCGGAGAAACAACCCCCATGGGTTTTTCCAACAATTCCGAAATGAAGTCATGCTTTGAAACAAATGATCTCGACATGAAACAATGCGATGCACCAGTATCAAATAAGACTTTTGCAGGAATATCATTAACAGGAAGGTTACCCATGATCACTTCAGAAGAATCCTCCGCTTGAGCTGCATTCATCATGTTCACCTTGGCATGCTTAGGATTATGCTTGACCACTGCATTGCTGGAAGATTTCACAGGAGGAGGAGGCGGAAGGCGCCTTTGGTTGAAGCACTTGTTCGCATAGTGACCCTTCTGCTGACATTTGTTACAAGTCACCTCTGAGAGCGGACGGTGGTAAGGAGCACTTGGCCTTGGAGCTTGATTCTGAGACTTGTTCTGATAGCCAGGGTTGGGTGGGGAAGATCCACGACCACTTGAGTTCTTCTGCTGATAAGGCTGACGGAACGGAGGAGGAGGAGGCAACCAGAACTTCTGTTGCTTAGCTGCCACAAGTGAAGAAGAAGAAGACTGAGCTGCGTCTCTGACTCTCTTCTTAGATGCTTCACACTTGAGCTGAGCAGCTTCTTGTTTCAGCGCCATGTTGTAGAATTCATCATACTTTAACGGCTCGAAAAGCAGGAGAGCAAGTTGCAGATCTTCTCTGAGTCCACGCCTGAACTGGTAGATCATACTCTTCTCATCAGGGATGTCTTGCCTTGCAAAACGAGAGAGCTTCTGGAACTGAGTGTTGTATTGATAGACAGACATGGTGCCTTGCTTGAGATTGCGGAATTCCTCACGCTTAAGCTCAACAACACTTTCTGGAATGTGGTGCGCTTTGAAGTCACGGCGGAAATCATCCCAGGTAATCACACGACCTCCTCTGGAATCTTTGTATTGCTGGAACCATTCAGCAGCTTGATCTTTGAGTTGAAAAGAGGTAAACTTGACAAAGTCCTCAGATCTGACATTGCTGCACTCGAAATGCTTGCTGATGTCCACGAGCCAATCATCTGCGTCTGTGGCCTCGACACAGTAGCTGAATGTCTTTGGCTGATTAGCAAGGAACTGGTTCAGAGAAGCGAAGTGCGGCTGATTGTTGCCTTGGCCTTGATTCTCTTGATTAGCTTGCCCTTGGTTGCGATCTTGCAAGAGCCGAATCAGAATCTGAGCATTGGCATTTGTGGCAGTCATCAGGGCTTGCCAAGCCTCCGGAGGCGGAGGTGGTGGCGGAGGGTTAGCCTGATTTCCTTCATTGCGTTCCGGATTCTGACGCGTTGGCGGAGCCATCCTGAAGAGGGTGACATCCATTAGCATCTTGACAGAGATATAATCAAGCTGAATCAAAGGAACAAAATTGCAACATGAAGTCTTCACAATAAACATTCGAACGAGAATGAACGAATGAATTCCAATGTAAAACATCACACTTCCATAAGCTGAGAAGCCACTTAGAACAAGGTAAGGAATAAAATCAACAAGGGACGGATGTGAACAAATACTTGGTAAGGATTACCCAATCACAAACCAAATATCTGCGGAAGAAATACTAGAGCTACATGAATTCCCACTTATAAACTCCCGAAACTTTCTGGTTATGCAATCAGGTGTTGGGGATACAGGGGACACAAAATATATCACCCAAACTAACAATACCTAGATCCAGCTGTATCCATCCTTCAACACATAACCAAGAAATCCTCGGAAATCATCTACCTCAACCTTCAAAAAGCATCCGTTATACAAGTCATGGCGATACTCTCGCACTCGCCTCAGTACTGGGCTATCAGGGTTATCTCAACAACAACTGTACAAAAGAGATTTTCGATGTCGGCGTACTAAACTTAGGTATTCCAAAACCGCAACGATAAAATTATGACGACAACACCTCGGAGCTCAACTCCCCGGGACACCTCCTCTAAAACCCCTGCTGATGGGAGGCAACCAAGACAATGTTGTCATCATAAAACCATCAGAACGATTCTAAGATATCCGCGTGATCCTAAATTTTTTTAGTGAAATTTGAGAAGAGAAGAGTCAAAACTCTACGTCAGGATGCCTTACCAGAGCGAGGAGTAGACTGGGAAGTAAAAAGAATTCCTAAACTCTCCGATATATAATTCCTAAATGACTCAAAACATTTTTCTAGACACAACTCATCCACTAAAGACGATCAAACAGCGGGGGCTCCTAAGGTCGGGGAAAGGCTTTGATTACCAACTTGTAACACCCTCGATGCGGCTATATCTCCCACGTGTCGAGGCACGACTTAGAGGCATAACCGCATTGAGAGCAATGTCGCAAGTGAGGTAATCTTCACACAATCCATGTAATAAATAAGGGGAAAGATACATAGTTGGCTTACAGTCGCCACTTCACACAATACATAAATAAACATTCATCATTCAAATTACACTCAAGGTCCGACTACGGTACCAAAATGAAAGAAGACTACCCCAAATGCTAAATAGATCCCCGGATCACCCCAATTGGGCTCCACTACTGATCATCTGAAAAAGAAACATAGTAACGACCACGTTCCTCGTCGAACTCCCACGTGAGCTCGGAGGCGTCATCTGCACTAGCATCGTTGGTACCTGCAACTGTTGTGATAATATCTGTGAGTCACGGGGACTCAGCAATCTCACACCCGCGAGATCAAGACTATTTAAGCTTATAGGTAGGAAAGGATAGTGAGGTGGAGCTGCAGCAAGCGACTAGCATATATGGTGGCTACAACGCAAAAGAGAGCGAGAAGAGAAGGCAAAGCACGGTCGTGAAGCTAGAAGTGATCAAGAAGTGATCCTGAAACAACCTATGTCAAACATTACTCCAACACCGTGTTCACTTCCCGGACCCCGTAGAGAAGAGACCATCACGGTTACACACGCGGTTGATGTGTTTTAGTTAAGATCAACTTCGGGTTTTCTACAACCGGACATCAACAAATTCCCATCTGCCTCATAACCGCGGGCACGGCTTTCGAAAGATAATACCCTGCAGGGGTGTCCCAACTTAGCCCATGATAAGCTCTCATGGTCAACGAAGGATATTCCTTCTACCGGGAAGACCCGATCAATCTCGAAATCCTGGACTACAAGACATTTCGACAGCAATAAAACAAGTCCAGCAAAGCCGCCCGATTGTGCCGACAAATCCTGATAGGAGCTGCACATATCTCGGTCTCAGGGCACATCCGGATAAGCTAAGCATACAGGAACCAACATAACCCAAGTTGCCAAGGGACGGCCCCGCACAGTGCTCTTGTTTGGACCAGCAATCGAAGGAGAACTGGCCCGGGGGGGTTAAAATAAAGATGACCCTTGAGTCTGCAGAACCCAAGGGAAAAAGCCTTAGGTGGCAAATGGTAAAACCAATGTTGGGCCTTGCTGGAAGAGTCTTATTCAGAGCGAACTGTCAAGGGGGTCCCATAAATCACCCAACCGTGTAAGGAATGCAAACTCCGGGAACATAACACCGGTATGACGGAAACTAGGGTGGCAAGAGTGGAACAAAACACCAGGCATAAGGCCGAGCCTTCCACCCTTTACCAAGTATATAGATGCATTAATTAAATAAGAGGTATTGTGATATCCCAACAAGTAAACATGTTCCAACAAGGAACAACAAGTCCATGTTCCAACAAGGAACAAACTTCATCTTCACCTGCAACTAGCAATGCTATAAGAGGGGCTGAGCAAAGCGGTAACATAGCCAATCAACGGTTTGCTAGGACATGGATGGTTAAGGGCTGACATGGCAGTATAGGAGGCATGATATATCAAGTGGTAGGTATCGCAGCATAGGCATAGCAAAAGAGCGAGCATCTAGCAAGCAGAAGTGATTTCGAGGGTATGGTCATCTTACCTGCATGGTTCTCAGAGTTGTCGAAAGCTTGGTCCTCGAAAGCGTTCTCAACAGGTTCCTCGTTCACGTACTCGTCTCCCGGCTCTACCCAAAGCAAGAACACAAGCAAAGAGGACAAATATCAATCACGATGCAATGCACAACCAACATGATGCAAAACATGGCATGATATGCGGGATGTGATATGCAATGCATATGCATGCTCCGGAAGGACAAGGATGAACAAGGCATAATCTTGGCAAACCAAGTATGCCACTGGATAGGTGAGGTGGTTTCGGTTGAAATCGATATAAAGATCACCGGAATCGGATGCACGGTTTGCAAATGACAAGCAAAACAAGAATGACGATAATCTGCCATTAACAGCATGATGCTACTTAGCAAGCAACAAGAAATTAAGCTACTGCACCCAAACATATCAACAAAGCATATGACAGTAATCTACACAAGATGCTCGAAAAAAGATGAACACTGAGCTATGGCAAGATCACATCATAACAGGTTCAAACAAGCATGGCAAGAGTGCAAAAGATAACAGGTTCTCAGACTTCGTGAAAATATCAACATAGCAGAAACTAACATCAGGATGACATGTTTAGAGCAATATAACAACATGCTACAGGATCCGTACATAGCAAAGTAAGGCATGATATGAATCTACTCAAAGCACTTGACAAAAGTCCCTTACTTACCATAAGCCAAAAGAGAGCAGAAAATATGATTACACCCATGTCAAATAAGCAAGTTTCGTTACAGGTTTCAGACTTAGCAGAAAACTGGACATGTCAAAAACAGATAACGAGTAGGCATGTTCGTGAGCTCGATGCACACGCTACAGATCATTGCATGATAAACTAAGCATACATACATCAATAAGACATGTCATAGGAACTACACATGGCAAGAACAACATCATAGCATGCAAGTATCAACCACACCAAGCTTGGCAAAATCGAATAACATGTAAACAATCCGCCAGCAACATTTTGAAGCAAAAGTAGAGCTCGATTGACTCAAGATATGGCACTCCATAAATACAAACAAAGGCATGGATGGATAGAATAAATACCCAAGTTAAAAACACCCTTACTTATCATGCTCAAAAGAGGAATAGATCTCTCGGAAACAACATGAATACATGACATGAAAATAACAGCAGTCAGGGACTTGGTGAAATTACTAAGTCTCTGAAATCAGCAACATTAAGTACCCTAGTTTGCATGCTTGTGCTAGTCACCACAGAGATCACAAAAATACATGGAATAATTCTCTGAAAAGGAAACATGGCATATTACAAAACTTATGTAGGACACAACTTAATAGGAGGTACACATCAATCATGGCAAAAATGACAAAAGTGCAAGATCAGATAAGATCCAACAACTAACATCACATAGCCCTCTTCTAACAGCATTTCGGGCATCAAGATGACTTGAAATGAAAATGATGCAATGGTACGAAATGATCTACTCTTCGAGGCGAACAATTTGACATATTATACGCACGAAACGGATCTACGGATGCAAAGTTATGGCACGATGAACAGGTGAAGATAATGCAAAAATTTAAAGACTTGGAGAAAATCGGGACGAGGGAAAAGTCAACCTCCGGCGCGGAAACCGAGGAACGCCGGCGCTCCGGCGTGGATCTGGCCGGAACCTCGCCGGAGGGGACGGGGACGGCGGTCGGGAGGTGGATCCGGCCCGGGGTTGCCGGATCCGGCGACGGGCGACGCGCGGGGACCGCGGGGAGGTGGCGGCGGAGGTCGGCGGCGGCGGCGCGGCGACCGGGCGAGCGGCGGGCGGCGAGCTCCGGCGAGGCGGCGGCGGCCTGGCGCGGAGGAGGAGGCGGCGGCGTGCGACTGGCGGGCGGCGGCGCGCGCGGGAGCGGGCGGAGGCGGCGGATCTGGCGGGCGGCGGGGCGACTGGGCCCGCGGGGGCCTGGCGCGGGCTCGGCGGGCCGGCGGGCGCGGGGCAGCGGCGGTGCCACGTGGCGCGCGTGGAGTGGCTGCGGGCGCGGCGGCGGACGCATCCGGCGCCGTCCGGACGTGTCCGGCGCGGGGAGAGGAGCGGGGAGCTAGGCTTAGGGGTGTTTGCCCGTGAATGGAGGAGGGGGGGACTTTTTATAGGTAGAAGGAGGTAGGAAGCTCCAAATGGAGAGCGGTTTTCGGCCACGCGATCGTGATCGAACGGCGGTGGACATGGGAGTGTCTTAGATGGGTTATTGGGCTGTTTTGAAGGGGTGTTGGGCTGCAACACACACGAGGCCTTCACGGTTACCCGGTTAACCGTTGGAGTACCAAACGAACTCCGATTAACCTGAAACTTGACAGGCGGTCTACCGCTGTTATACCAGGGCCGCTTGGCAAACATCGGTCCACTCCGAAAAAGTTTAATACCCGCTCACGAAGAAATGTAAAAGGGGACGCCGGGGGACATAGGAGCGCCGGGTTGCAAAACGGACAACGGGGAAAATGCTCGGATTTATGAGACGAACACGTTTGCGAATGCGATGCACATGATGACATGATATGAAATGCATGATATGACCAAAATACAAAATGAAGGGAAACCCAACCACGGAGGAAATATCATATCACATAGCCGAAAATGGCAAGAGTTGGATTACAAATATGGCAAGTTACGTCCGGGGTGTTACAACACTCCACCACTACGAGAGGATCTCGTCCCGAGATCTAGGACTGAAAGAACTCCGGATACTCGGAATGTAGGTGGTCCTCACGCTCCCAGGTGGCTTCTCGGTCTGAATGGTGTGACTATTTCACTTTCAGAAATTTGATTGACTTGTTGCGAGTCTTGCGCTCAGTAGTTTCAAGAATAGCAACAGGGTGCTCATGATAGGACAAATCTTCTTGAAGATCAATCTCTTCGAAGTTGATGGTACGCTCAGGCGTCTTGAAGCACTTGCGAAGCTGTGACACGTGGAAGACATCGTGCACATTTGCAAAGTTGGAGGGAAGCTCAAGTTGATAGGCGAGATCGCCTCGCTTGCCGATGATCTTGAAAGGACCGACGTATCTGGGGGCAAGTTTCCCCTTGATACCGAAGCGACGAGTTCCTTTCATTGGAGAGACGCGGAGGTAGACATGGTCTCCGATCTCGAATGCCACATCTCGGTGTTTGCTGTCGTAATAGCTCTTCTGGCGCGATTGCGCGCCTTTGAGGTTCTCACGAATGACCTTGCACATAGCCTCAGCCTCTAAGATCAAATCATTTCCGAGCAATTGGAGTTCACCGGTTTCAAACCAGTTGAGAGGAGTACAGCACTTTCTGCCATAGAGAATCTCGAATGGGGCTTTGCCCGAGCTAGCTTGAAAACTGTTGTTGTAAGAGAATTCAGCATAAGGAAGGCAATCCTCCCACTTCATGCCGAAAGAGATAACACAAGCTCTGAGCATATCTTCAAGAATTTGATTGAGACGCTCGACTTGTCCACTAGTCTAAGGGTGGAAAGCTGTGCTGAAGCGGATGTTGGTGCCCATGGCCTTCTGAAAAGAATCCCAGAACTTGGAGGTAAAGATGCTGCCACGGTCTGAAGAGATCAATTGTGGAATGCCGTGCAATGAGACAATTCTGGAGGTATAGAGCTCTGCCAGCTGCGCTGCGGTGATAGACTCTTTGATAGGAAGAAAATGAGCCACTTTGGTGAGCTTGTCGATGACGACGAAGATAGCATCATTTCCACGCTTGGACTTAGGAAAACCAGTCACGAAGTCCATTTCAATATGATCGAACTTCCATTCTGGAATGGCAAGAGGTTGGAGAAGACCAGCTGGTCGTTGGTGTTCTACTTTCACCCTTCTGCAGACATCACACTCATTCACGAATTGAGCAATCTCTCGCTTCATTCGAGTCCACCAATACGACTGCTTGAGGTCATGGTACATCTTCGTACTTCCAGGATGAATTGACACAAGAGAGTTGTGTGCTTCGTTCATAATGACTTTACGAAGATCACCCTTTGGAACCACGATCCGGTCCTCGAAGAAAAGAGTATCTCTGTCATCAACTCGATAGCACTTGTATTTGGAAATGCCCTTGTCAATACCACGTTTCACCTTCTTCACCATGGTATCCAACAATTGTGCCTCACGAATCTGATCTTCCAAAGTAGGAGAGACGATGATGTTGGCAAGAAAACCTTGAGGGACAACTTGGAGATTCAACTTGCAGAAAGCCTCACAGAGATCCGGTTGAAAGGGCTTGAGGATTAAGCTGTTGCAGTAAGCCTTCCTGCTCAAAGCGTCTACAATCACATTAGCCTTGCCTGGAGTATATTCAATACTCGGATTATACTCTTGAATCATTTCGACCCATCGAGTTTGCCTGAGGTTGAGGTTGGGCTGAGTGAAGATATACTTGAGACTCTTGTGATCGGTGAAAATGTCCACTTTCCTTCCCAACAGGAGATGTCTCCATGTTATTAGAGCGTGGACAACTGCCGCCAACTCAAGATCGTGAGTGGGGTAGTTCCTTTCGTTGGGCTTCAACTCGCGAGAGGTATAGGCAACAACCTTCTTCTCTTGCATTAAGACGGCACCGAGGCCCTGGAGAGAAGCATCACAGAATACTTCATAAGGCTTGGATTCGTCAGGAGGAGTCAGAACTAGGGCAGTGACGAGTTTGTCTTTGAGAGTGTTGAAAGCAACGTCACATTCAGGAGACCAGACATACTTCACATGCTTCTGGAGGAGGTTGGAAAGAGGCTTTGCTATCTTTGAGAAATTCTCAACGAATCTTCGGCAATAGCTTGCAAGTCCAAGAAAACTGCGAAGCTGCTTGACATTCTGAGGCGGTTCCCAATTCACAACTGCAGACACCTTCTCAGGATTAACAGCGATGCCCTTGGCAGAGATGATATGGCCAAGATAAAGAACTTCATCAAGCCAGAATTCACATTTGGAGAACTTCGCATATAATTTGTACTCTCTGAGCTTGTCGAGTACCAATCGCAAATGCTTGTCATGATCCTCCTCATTCTTGGAGAAGACCAAAATATCATCGAGATAGACCAAGACGAATTCGTTGATGTAGGGGTTGAAGATGAAATTCATCAAGCGAGAGAAAGCTGGAGGAGCATTGACAAGGCCGAAAGACATGATAGTATATTCATAAGAACCAAAGCTTGTTCTGAATGCTGTCTTGGGAATATCTTCTTCAAGAATGCGAATCTGATGATAACCCATACGAAGGTCAAGCTTGGAGAACACCTTAGCACCTTTAAGTTGCTCGAAAAGCTCACTGATGTTGGGAAGTGGGTACTTGTTCTTGATTGTCTTCTTGTTCAATGGACGGTAGTCGACGCAAAGTCGGTCCGTGCCATCCTTCTTCCGGACAAAAAGAACACCACAACCCCAAGCAGAAGAACTTGGTCTGATCAGACCCAGACGTTCTTGTTTATCGAGTTGTATCTTCAATTCCTTGAGCTCATCTGGTCCAAGCTTGTAAGGACGCTTGCACACGGGTTCCGTGCGAGGCTCAAGATCAATAACGAATTCAACTGGCCGGCGGGGAGGCATACCCGGAAGCTCTTCTGGAAAAACATCTTGGTATTCACAAACGACTGGAATCTGAGAGATAGCCTCCATTTCACCATTCTCATTGAGAGAGAAAAACCGAATGGTATCATCACGAGAAGCATAGATGATCACATCATTAGAAGAGTGAGTCAATTTAATTTCCCCGGCAGCACAATCAAGCTGAGCCTTGTGCTTAGAAAGCCAGTCCATCCCGAGAATAAGATCAATATCAGAGTCACCAAGAACAATTGGTTTAGACAAGAATCTGTAGTCGCCCATCTTGATGGAAACATTCGGGATCATTGTGGTAGCCCTCATAGGCTTGGCCGGAGAAACAACCCCCATGGGTTTTTCCAACAATTCCGAAATGAAGTCATGCTTTGAAACAAATGATCTCGACATGAAACAATGCGATGCACCAGTATCAAATAAGACTTTTGCAGGAATATCATTAACAGGAAGGTTACCCATGATCACTTCAGAAGAATCCTCCGCTTGAGCTGCATTCATCATGTTCACCTTGGCATGCTTAGGAGTATGCTTGACCACTTCATTGCTGGAAGATTTCACAGGAGGAGGAGGCGGAAGGCGCCTTTGGTTGAAGCACTTGTTCGCATAGTGACCCTTCTGCTGACATTTGTTACAAGTCACCTCTGAGAGCGGACGGTGGTAAGGAGCACTTGGCCTTGGAGCTTGATTCTGAGACTTGTTCTGATAGCCAGGGTTGGGTGGGGAAGATCCACGACCACTTGAGTTCTTCTGCTGATAAGGCTGACGGAACGGAGGAGGAGGAGGCAACCAGAACTTCTGTTGCTTAGCTGCCACAAGTGAAGAAGAAGAAGACTGAGCTGCGTCTCTGACTCTCTTCTTAGATGCTTCACACTTGAGCTGAGCAGCTTCTTGTTTCAGCGCCATGTTGTAGAATTCATCATACTTTAACGGCTCGAAAAGCACGAGAGCAAGTTGCAGATCTTCTATGAGTCCACGCCTGAACTGGTAGATCATACTCTTCTCATCAGGGATGTCTTGCCTTGCAAAACGAGAGAGCTTCTGGAACTGAGTGTTGTATTGATAGACAGACATGGTGCCTTGCTTGAGATTGCGGAATTCCTCACGCTTAAGCTCAACAACACTTTCTGGAATGTGGTGCGCTTTGAAGTCACGGCGGAAATCATCCCAGGTAATCACACGACCTCCTCTGGAATCTTTGTATTGCTGGAACCATTCAGCAGCTTGATCTTTGAGTTGAAAAGAGGTAAACTTGACAAAGTCCTCAGATCTGACATTGCTGCACTCGAAATGCTTGCTGATGTCCACGAGCCAATCATCTGCGTCTGTGGCCTCGACACAGTAGCTGAATGTCTTTGGCTGATTAGCAAGGAACTGGTTCAGAGAAGCGAAGTGCGGCTGATTGTTGCCTTGGCCTTGATTCTCTTGATTAGCTTGCCCTTGGTTGCGATCTTGCAAGAGCCGAATCAGAATCTGAGCATTGGCATTTGTGGCAGTCATCAGGGCTTGCCAAGCCTCCGGAGGTGGAGGTGGTGGCGGAGGGTTAGCCTGATTTCCTTCATTGCGTTCCGGATTCTGACGCGTTGGCGGAGCCATCCTGAAGAGGGTGACATCCATTAGCATCTTGACAGAGATATATTCAAGCTGAATCAAAGGAACGAAATTGCAACATGAAGTCTTCACAATAAACATTCGAACGAGAATGAACGAATGAATTCCAAAGTAAAACATCACACTTCCATAAGCTAAGAAGCCACTTAGAACAAGGTAAGGAATAAAATCAACAAGGTACGGATGTGAACAAATACTTGGTAAGGATTACCCAATCACAAACCAAATATCTGCGGAAGAAATACTAGAGCTACATGAATTCCCACTTATAAACTCCCGAAACTTTCTGGTTATGCAATCATGTGTTGGGGATACAGGGGACACATAATATATCACCCAAACTAATAATACCTAGATCCAGCTGTATCCATCCTTCAACACATAACAAAGAAATCCTCGGAAATCATCTAGCTCAACCTTCAAAAAGCATCCGTTATACAAGTCATGGCGATACTCCCGCACTCGCCTCAGTACTGGGCTATCAGGGTTATCTCACCAACAACTGTACAAAAGAGATTTTCGATGCCGGCGTACTAAACTCAGGTATTCCAAAACCGCAACGATAAAATTATGACGACAACACCTCGGAGCTCAACTCCCCGAGACACCTCCTCTAAAACCCCTGCTGACGGGAGGCAACCAAGACAATGTTGTCATCATAAAACCATCGGAATGATTCTAAGATACCCGCGCGATCCTAAATTTTTTTAGTGAAATTTGAGAAGAGAAGAGTCAAAACTCTATGTCAGGATGCCTTACCAGAGCGATGAGGAGACTGGGAAGTAAAAAGAATTCCTAAACTCTCCGATATATAATTCCTAAATGACTCAAAACATTTTTCTAGACACAACTCATCCACTAAAGACGATCAAACAGCGGGGGCTCCTAAGGTCGGGGAAAGGCTCTGATTACCAACTTGTAACACCCTCGATGCGGCTATATCTCCCACGTGTCGAGGCACGACTTAGAGGCATAACCGCATTGAGAGTAATGTCGCAAGTGAGGTAATCTTCACACAATCCATGTAATAAATAAGGGAAAAGATACATAGTTGGCTTACAGTCGCCACTTCACACAATACATAAATAAACATTCATCATTCAAATTACACTCAAGGTCCGACTACGGTACCAAAATGAAAGAAGACTACCCCAAATGCTAAATAGATCCCCGGATCACCCCAACTGGGCTCCACTACTGATCATCTGAAAAAGAAACATAGTAACGACCACGTTCCTCGTCGAACTCCCACGTGAGCTCGGAGGCGTCATCTGCACTAGTATCGTTGGTACCTGCAACAGTTGTGATAATATCTGTGAGTCACGGGGACTCAGCAATCTCACACTCGCGAGATCAAGACTATTTAAGCTTATAGGTAGGAAAGGATAGTGAGGTGGAGCTGCAGCAAGCGACTAGCAAATATGGTGGCTACAACGCAAAAGAGAGCGAGAAGAGAAGGCAAAGCACGGTCGTGAAGATAGAAGTGATCAAGAAGTGATCCTGAAACAACCTACGTCAAACATTACTCCAACACCGTGTTCACTTCCCGGACCCCGCCGAGAAGAGACCATCACGGTTACACACGCGGTTGATGTGTTTTAGTTAAGATCAACTTCGGGTTTTCTACAACCGGACATCAACAAATTCCCATCTGCCTCATAACCGCGGGCACGGCTTTCGAAAGATAATACCCTGCAGGGGTGTCCCAACTTAGCCCATGATAAGCTCTCACGGTCAACGAAGGATATTCCTTCTACCGGGAAGACCCGATCAATCTCGAAATCCTGGACTACAAGATATTTCGACAGCAATAAAACAAGTCCAGCAAAGCCGCCCGATTGTGCCGACAAATCCTGATAGGAGCTGCACATATCTCGGTCTCAGGGCACGTCCGGATAAGCTAAGCATACAGGAACCAACATAACCCAAGTTGCCAAGGGACGGCCCCGCACGGTGCTCTAGTTTGGACCAGCAATCGAAGGAGAACTGGCCCGGGGGGTTAAAATTAAGATGACCCTTGAGTCTGCAGAACCCAAGGGAAAAAGGCTTAGGTGGCAAATGGTAAAACCAATGTTGGGCCTTGCTGGAAGAGTCTTATTCAGAGCGAACTGTCAAGGGGGTCCCATAAATCACCCAACCGTGTAAGGAACACACACTCCGGGAACATAACACCGGTATGACAGAAACTAGGGTGGCAAGAGTGGAACAAAACACCAGGCATAAGGCCGAGCCTTCCACCCTTTACCAAGTATATAGATGCATTAATTAAATAAGAGGTATTGTGATATCCCAACAAGTAAACATGTTCCAACAAGGAACAACAAGTCCATGTTCCAACAAGGAACAAACTTCATCTTCACCTGCAACTAGCAACGCTATAAGAGGGGCTGAGCAAAGCGGTAACATAGCCAATCAACGGTTTGCTAGGACATGGATGGTTAAGGGCTGACATGGCAGTATAGGAGGCATGATATATCAAGTGGTAGGTATCGCAGCATAGGCATAGCAAAAGAGCGAGCATCTAGCAAACAAAGATAGAAGTGATTTCGAGGGTATGGTCATCTTGCCTGCAAGGTTCTCAGAGTTGTCGAAAGCTTGGTCCTCGAAAGCGTTCTCAACAGGTTCCTCGTTCACGTACTCGTCTCCCGGCTCTACCCAAAGCAATAACACAAGCAAAGAGGACAAATATCAATCACGATGCAATGCACAACCAACATGATGCAAAACATGGCATGATATGCGGGATGTGATATGCAATGCATATGCATGCTCCGGAAGGACAAGGATGAACAAGGCATAATCTTGGCAAACCAAGTATGCCAATGGATAGGTGAGGTGGTTTCGGTTGAAATCGATATAAAGATCACCGGAATCGGATGCACGGTTTGCAAATGACAAGCAAAACAAGAATGACGATAATCTGCCATTAACAACATGATGCTACTTAGCAAGCAACAAGAAATTAAGCTACTGCACCCAAACATATCAACAAAGCATATGACAGTAATCTACACAAGATGCTCGACAAAAGATGAACACTGAGCTACGGCTAAATCACATCATAACAGGTTCAAACAAGCATGGCAAGAGTGCAAAAGATAACAGGTTCTCAGACTTCGTGAAAATATCAACATAGCAGAAACTAACATCAGGATGACATGTTTAGAGCAATGGAACAACATGCTACAGGATCCGGACATAGCAAAGTAAGGCATGGGATGAATCTACTCAAAGCACTTGACAAAAGTCCCTTACTTACCATAAGCCAAAAGGGACCAGAAAATATGATTACACCCATGTCAAATAAGCAAGTTTCGTTACAGGTTTCAGACTTAGCAGAAAACTGGACATGTCAAAAACAGATAACGAGTAGGCATGTTCGTGAGCTCGATGCACACGCTACAGATCATTGCATGATAAACTAAGCATACATACATCAATAAGACATGTCATAGGAACTACACATGGCAAGAACAACATCATAGCATGCAAGTATCAACCACACCAAACTTGGCAAAATCGAATAACATGTAAACAATCTGCCAGCAACATTTTGAAGCAAAAGTAGAGCTCGATTGACTCAAGCTATGACACTCCATAAATACAAACAAAGGCATGGATGGATAGAATAAATACCCAAGTTAAAAACACCCTTACTTATCATGCTCAAAAGAGGAATAGATCTCTCGGAAACAACATGAATACATGACATGAAAATAACAGCAGTCAAGGACTTGGTGAAATTACTAAGTCTCTGAAATCAGCAACATTGAGTACCCTAGTTTGCATGCTTGTAGGTATCAAGTGGTAGGTATCGCAGCATAGGCATAGCAAAAGAGCGAGCATCTAGCAAACAAAGATAGAAGTGATTTCGAGGGTATGGTCATCTTGCCTGCAAGGTTCTCAGAGTTGTCGAAAGCTTGGTCCTCGAAAGCGTTCTCAACAGGTTCCTCGTTCACGTACTCGTCTCCCGGCTCTACCCAAAGCAATAACACAAGCAAAGAGGACAAATATCAATCACGATGCAATGCACAACCAACATGATGCAAAACATGGCATGATATGCGGGATGTGATATGCAATGCATATGCATGCTCCGGAAGGACAAGGATGAACAAGGCATAATCTTGGCAAACCAAGTATGCCACTGGATAGGTGAGGTGGTTTCGGTTGAAATCGATATAAAGATCACCGGAATCGGATGCACGGTTTGCAAATGACAAGCAAAACAAGAATGACGATAATCTGCCATTAACAACATGATGCTACTTAGCAAGCAACAAGGAATTAAGCTACTGCACCCAAACATATCAACAAAGCATATGATAGTAATCTACACAAGATGCTCGACAAAAGATGAACACTGAGCTACGGCTAAATCACATCATAACAGGTTCAAACAAGCATGGCAAGAGTGCAAAAGATAACAGGTTCTCAGACTTCGTGAAAATATCAACATAGCAGAAACTAACATCAGGATGACATGTTTAGAGCAATGGAACAACATGCTACAGGATCCGGACATAGCAAAGTAAGGCATGGGACGAATCTACTCAAAGCACTTGAAAAAAGTCCCTTACTTACCATAAGCCAAAAGAGAGCAGAAAATATGATTACACCCATGTCAAATAAGCAAGTTTCGTTACAGGTTTCAGACTTAGCAGAAAACTGGACATGTCAAAAACAGATAACGAGTAGGCATGTTCGTGAGCTCGATGCACACGCTACAGATCATTGCATGATAAACTAAGCATACATACATCAATAAGACATGTCATAGGAACTACACATGGCAAGAACAACATCATAGCATGCAAGTATCAACCACACCAAACTTGGCAAAATCGAATAACATGTAAACAATCTGCCAGCAACATTTTGAAGCAAAAGTAGAGCTCGATTGACTCAAGCTATGACACTCCATAAATACAAAAAAAGGCATGGATGGATAGAACAAATAACCAAGTTAAAAACACCCTTACTTATAATGCTCAAAAGAGGCATAGATCTCTCGGAAACAACATGAATACATGGCATGAAAATAACAGCAGTCAGGGACTTGGTGAAATTACTAAGTCTCTGAAATCAGCAACATTAAGTACCCTAGTTTGCATGCTTGTGCTAGTCACCATAGAGATCACAAAAATACATCGCATAATTCTCTGAAAAGGTAACATGGCATATTACAAAACTCATGTAGGACACAACTTCATAGGAGGTACACATCAATCATGCAAAAAATGACAAAAGTGCAAGATCAGATAAGATCCAGCAACTAACATCACATAGCCCTCTTCTAACATCATTTCGGGCATCAGGATGACTTGAAATGAAAATGATGCAATGGAATGAAATGATGTACCCTTCGAGGCGAACAATTTTCCATATTATACGCACGAAACGGAGCTACGGATGCAAAGTTATGGCACGATAAACTGGTGAAGATAATGCAAAAATTTAAAGACTTGGAGAAAATCGGGACGAGGGAAAAGTCAACCTCCGGCGCGGAAACCGAGGAACGCCGCGCTCCGGCGTGGATCTGGCCGGAACCTCGCCGGAGGGGACGGGGACGGCGTCCGGGAGGTGCATCCGGCCCGGGGTTGCCGGATCCGGCGTCGGGCGACGCGCGGGGACCGCGGGGAGGTGGCGGCGGAGGTCGGCGGCGGCGGCGCGGCGACCGGGCGAGCGGCGGGCGGCGAGCTCCGGCGAGGCGGCGACGGCCTGGCGCGGACGAGGAGGCGGCGGCGTGCGACTGGCGGGCGGCGGCGCGCGCGGGAGCGGGCGGAGGCGGCGGATCTGGCGGGCGGCGGGGCGACTGGGCCCGCGGGGGCCTGGCACGGGCTCGGCGGGCCGGCGGGCGCGGGGCGGCGGCGGTGCCACGTGGCGCGCGTGGAGTGGCTGCGGGCGCGGCGGCAGACGCGTCCGGCGCCGTCCGGACGTGTCCGGCGCGGGGAGAGGAGCGGGGAGCTAGGGTTAGGGGTGTTTGCCCGTGAATGGAGGAGGGGGAGGCCTTTTTATAGGTAGAAGGAGCTAGTAAGCTCCAAATGGAGAGCGGTTTTCGGCCACGCGATCGTGATCGAACGGCGGTGGACATGGGAGTGTCTTAGATGGGTTATTGGGCTGTTTTGAAGGGGTGTTGGGCTGCAACACACACGAGGCCTTCACGGTTACCCGGTTAACCGTTGGAGTACCAAACGAACTCCGATTGACCCGAAACTTGACAGGCGGTCTACCGGTGTTATACCAGGGCCGCTTGGCAAACATCGGTCCAATCCGAGAAAGTTTAATACCCGCTCATGAAGAAATGTAAAAGGGGACGCCGGGGGACATAGGAGCGCCGGATTGCAAAACGGACAACGGGGAAAATGCTCGGATTTATGAGACGAACACGTTTGCGAATGCGATGCACATGATGACATGATATGAAATGCATGATATGACCAAAATACAAAACGAAGGGAAACCCAACCACGGAGGAAATATCATATCACATACCCGAAAATGGCAAGAGTTGGATTACAAATATGGCAAGTTACGTCCGGGGTGTTACAACACTCCACCACAACGAGAGGATCTCGTCCCGAGATCTAGGACTGAAAGAACTCCGGATACTCGGAATGTAGGTGGTCCTCACGCTCCCAGGTGGCTTCTCGGTCTGAATGGTGTGACCATTTCACTTTCAGGAATTTGATTGACTTGTTGCGAGTCTTGCGCTCAGTAGTTTCATGAATAGCAACGGGGTGCTCATGATAGGACAAATCTTCTTGAAGATCAATCTCTTCGAAGTTGATGGTACGCTCAGGCGTCTTGAAGCACTTGCGAAGCTGTGACACGTGGAAGACATCGTGAACATTTGCAAAGTTGGAGGGAAGCTCAAGTTGATAGGCGAGATCGCCTCGCTTGCCGATGATCTTGAAAGGACCGACGTATCTGGGGGCAAGTTTCCCCTTGATACCGAAGCGACGAGTTCCTTTCATTGGAGAGACGCGGAGGTAGACATGGTCTCCGATCTCGAATGCCACATCTCGGTGTTTGCTGTCGTAATAGCTCTTCTGGCGCGATTGCGCGGCTTTGAGGTTCTCACGAATGACCTTGCACATAGCCTAAGCCTCTGAGATCAAATCATTTCCGAGCAATTGGCGTTCACCGGTTTCAAACCAGTTGAGAGGAGTACGACACTTTCTGCCATAGAGAATCTCGAATGGGGCTTTGCCCGAGCTGGCTTGAAAACTGTTGTTGTAAGAGAATTCAGCATAAGGAAGGCAATCCTCCCACTTCATGCCGAAAGAGATAACACAAGCTCTGAGCATATCTTCAAGAATTTGATTGACACGCTCGACTTGTCCACTAGTCTGAGGTTGGAAAGGTGTGCTGAAGCGGATGTTGGTGCCCATGGCCTTCTGAAAAGAATCCCAGAACTTGGAGGTAAAGATGCTGCCACGGTCTGAAGAGATCAATTGTGGAATGCCGTGCAATGAGACAATTCTGGAGGTATAGAGCTCTGCCAGCTGCGCTGCGGTGATAGACTCTTTGATAGGAAGAAAATGAGCCACTTTGGTGAGCTTGTCGATGACGATGAAGATAGCATCATTTCCACGCTTGGACTTAGGAAAACCAGTCACGAAGTCCATTTCAATATGATCGAACTTCCATTCTGGAATGGCAAGAGGTTGGAGAAGACCAGTTGGTCGTTGGTGTTCTACTTTCACCCTTATGCAGACATCACACTCATTCACGAATTGAGCAATCTCTAGCTTCATTCGAGTCCACCAATATGACTGCTTGAGGTCATGGTACATCTTCGTACTTCCAGGATGAATTGACAGAAGAGAGTTGTGCGCTTCGTTCATAATGACTTTACGAAGATCACCCTTTGGAACCACGATCCGGTCCTCGAAGAAAAGAGTATCTCTGTCATCAACTCGATAGCACTTGTATTTGGAAATGCCCTTGTCAATACCACGTTTCACCTTCTTCACCATGGTATCCAACAATTGTGCCTCACGAATCTGATCTTCCAAAGTAGGAGAGACGATGAGGTTGGCAAGAAAACCTTGAGGGACAACTTGGAGATTCAACTTGCGGAAAGCCTCACAGAGATCCGGTTGAAAGGGCTTGAGGATTAAGCTGTTGCAGTAAGCCTTCCTGCTCAAAGCGTCTGCAATCACATTAGCCTTGCCTGGAGTATATTCAATACTCGGATTATACTCTTGAATCATTTCGAGCCATCGAGTTTGCCTGAGGTTGAGGTTAGGCTGAGTGAAGATATACTTGAGACTCTTGTGATCGGTGAAAATGTCCACTTTCCTTCCCAACAGGAGATGTCTCCATGTTATTAGAGCGTGGACAACTGCCGCCAACTCAAGATCGTGAGTCGGGTAGTTCCTTTCGTTGGTCTTCAACTGGCGAGAGGTATAGGCAACAACCTTCTTCTCTTGCATTAAGACGGCACCGAGGCCCTGGAGAGAAGCATCACAGAATACTTCATAAGGCTTGGATTCGTCAGGAGGAGTCAGGACTGGAGCAGTGACGAGTTTCTCTTTGAGAGTGTTGAAAGCAACGTCACATTCAGGAGACCAGACATACTTCACATGCTTCTGGAGGAGGTTGGAAAGAGGCTTTGCTATCTTTGAGAAATTCTCAACGAATCTTCGGCAATAGCTTGCAAGTCCAAGAAAACTGCGAAGCTGCTTGACATTCTGAGGCGGTTCCCAATTCACAACTGCAGACACCTTCTCAGGATTAACAGCGATGCCCTTGGCAGAAATGATATGGCCAAGATAAAGAACTTCATCAAGCCAGAATTCACATTTGGAGAACTTCGCATATAATTTGTACTCTCTGAGCTTGTCGAGTACCAATCGCAAATGCTTGGCATGATCCTCCTCATTCTTGGAGAAGACCAAAATATCATCGAGATAGACCAAGACGAATTATGTAGGGGTTGAAGATGAAATTCATCAAGCGAGAGAAAGCTGGAGGAGCATTGACAAGGCCGAAAGACATGATAGTATATTCATAAGAACCAAAGCTTGTTCTGAATGCTGTCTTGGGAATATCTTCTTCACGAATGCGAATCTGATGATAACCCATACGAAGGTCAAGCTTGGAGAACACCTTAGCACCTTTAAGTTGCTCGAAAAGCTCATTGATGTTGGGAAGTGGGTACTTGTTCTTGATTGTCTTCTTGTTCAATGGACGGTAGTCGACGCAAAGTCGGTCCGTGCCATCCTTCTTCCGGACAAAAAGAACACCACAACCCCAAGGAGAAGAACTTGGTCTGATCAGACCCAGACGTTCTTGTTTATCGAGTTGTATCTTCAATTCCTTGAGCTCATCTGGTCCAAGCTTGTAAGGACGCTTGCACACGGGTTCCGTGCGAGGCTCAAGATCAATAACGAATTCAACTGGCCGGCGGGGAGGCATACCCGGAAGCTCTTCTGGAAAAACATCTTGGTATTCACAAACGACTGGAATCTGAGAGATAGCCTCCATTTCACCATTCTCATTGAGAGAGAAAAACCGAATGGTATCATCACGAGAAGCATAGATGATCACATCATTAGAAGAGTGAGTCAATTTAATTTCCCTGGCAGCACAATCAAGCTGAGCCTTGTGCTTAGAAAGCCAGTCCATCCCGAGAATAAGATCAATATCAGAGTCACCAAGAACAATTGGTTTAGACAAGAATCTGTAGTCGCCCATCTTGATGGAAACATTCGGGATCATTGTGGTAGCCCTCATAGGCTTGGCCGGAGAAACAACCCCCATGGGTTTTTCCAACAATTCCGAAATGAAGTCATGCTTTGAAACAAATGATCTCGACATGAAACAATGCGATGCACCAGTATCAAATAAGACTTTTGCAGGAATATCATTAACAGGAAGGTTACCCATGATCACTTCAGAAGAATCCTCCGCTTGAGCTGCATTCATCATGTTCACCTTGGCATGCTTAGGATTATGCTTGACCACTGCATTGCTGGAAGATTTCACAGGAGGAGGAGGCGGAAGGCGCCTTTGGTTGAAGCACTTGTTCGCATAGTGACCCTTCTGCTGACATTTGTTACAAGTCACCTCTGAGAGCGGACGGTGGTAAGGAGCACTTGGCCTTGGAGCTTGATTCTGAGACTTGTTCTGATAGCCAGGGTTGGGTGGGGAAGATCCACGACCACTTGAGTTCTTCTGCTGATAAGGCTGACGGAACGGAGGAGGAGGAGGCAACCAGAACTTCTGTTGCTTAGCTGCCACAAGTGAAGAAGAAGAAGACTGAGCTGCGTCTCTGACTCTCTTCTTAGATGCTTCACACTTGAGCTGAGCAGCTTCTTGTTTCAGCGCCATGTTGTAGAATTCATCATACTTTAACGGCTCGAAAAGCAGGAGAGCAAGTTGCAGATCTTCTCTGAGTCCACGCCTGAACTGGTAGATCATACTCTTCTCATCAGGGATGTCTTGCCTTGCAAAACGAGAGAGCTTCTGGAACTGAGTGTTGTATTGATAGACAGACATGGTGCCTTGCTTGAGATTGCGGAATTCCTCACGCTTAAGCTCAACAACACTTTCTGGAATGTGGTGCGCTTTGAAGTCACGGCGGAAATCATCCCAGGTAATCACACGACCTCCTCTGGAATCTTTGTATTGCTGGAACCATTCAGCAGCTTGATCTTTGAGTTGAAAAGAGGTAAACTTGACAAAGTCCTCAGATCTGACATTGCTGCACTCGAAATGCTTGCTGATGTCCACGAGCCAATCATCTGCGTCTGTGGCCTCGACACAGTAGCTGAATGTCTTTGGCTGATTAGCAAGGAACTGGTTCAGAGAAGCGAAGTGCGGCTGATTGTTGCCTTGGCCTTGATTCTCTTGATTAGCTTGCCCTTGGTTGCGATCTTGCAAGAGCTGAATCAGAATCTGAGCATTGGCATTTGTGGCAGTCATCAGGGCTTGCCAAGCCTCCGGAGGCGGAGGTGGTGGCGGAGGGTTAGCCTGATTTCCTTCATTGCGTTCCGGATTCTGACGCGTTGGCGGAGCCATCCTGAAGAGGGTGACATCCATTAGCATCTTGACAGAGATATATTCAAGCTGAATCAAAGGAACGAAATTGCAACATGAAGTCTTCACAATAAACATTCGAACGAGAATGAACGAATGAATTCCAAAGTAAAACATCACACTTCCATAAGCTGAGAAGCCACTTAGAACAAGGTAAGGAATAAAATCAACAAGGTACGGATGTGAACAAATACTTGGTAAGGATTACCCAATCACAAACCAAATATCTGCGGAAGAAATACTAGAGCTACATGAATTCCCACTTATAAACTCCCAAAACTTTCTGGTTATGCAATCAGGTGTTGGGGATACAGGGGACACAAAATATATCACCCAAACTAACAATACCTAGATCCAGCTGTATCCATCCTTCAACACATAACAAAGAAATCCTCGGAAATCATCTAGCTCAACCTTCAAAAAGCATCCGTTATACAAGTCATGGCGATACTCCCGCACTCGCCTCAGTACTGGGCTATCAGGGTTATCTCACCAACAACTGTACAAAAGAGATTTTCGATGACGGCGTACTAAACTCAGGTATTCCAAAACCGCAATGATAAAATTATGACGACAACACCTCGGAGCTCAACTCCCCGGGACACCTCCTCTAAAACCCCTGCTGACGGGAGGCAACCAAGACAATGTTGTCATCATAAAACCATCGGAACGATTCTAAGATACCCGCGCGATCCTAATTTTTTTTTAGTGAAATTTGAGAAGAGAAGAGTCAAAACTCTATGTCAGGATGCCTTACCAGAGCGATGAGGAGACTGGGAAGTAAAAAGAATTCCTAAACTCTCCGATATATAATTCCTAAATGACTCAAAACATTTTTCTAGACACAACTCATCCACTAAAGACGATCAAACAGCGGGGGCTCCTAAGGTCGGGGAAAGGCTCTGATTACCAACTTGTAACACCCTCGATGCGGCTATATCTCCCACGTGTCGAGGCACGACTTAGAGGCATAACCGCATTGAGAGCAATGTCGCAAGTGAGGTAATCTTCACACAATCCATGTAATAAATAAGGGGAAAGATACATAGTTGGCTTACAGTCGCCACTTCACACAATACATAAATAAACATTCATCATTCAAATTACACTCAAGGTCCGACTACGGTACCAAAATGAAAGAAGACTACCCCAAATGCTAAATAGATCCCCGGATCACCCCAACTGGGCTCCACTACTGATCATCTGACATCAACAAATTCCCATCTGCCTCATAACCGCGGGCACGGCTTTCGAAAGATAATACCCTGCAGGGGTGTCCCAACTTAGCCCATGATAAGCTCTCACGGTCAACGAAGGATATTCCTTCTACCGGGAAGACCCGATCAATCTCGAAATCCTGGACTACAAGACATTTCGACAGCAATAAAACAAGTCCAGCAAAGCCGCCCGATTGTGCCGACAAATCCTGATAGGAGCTGCACATATCTCGGTCTCAGGGCACATCCGTATAAGCTAAGCATACAGGAACCAACATAACCCAAGTTGCCCAGGGACCGCCCCGCACGGTGCTCTAGTTTGGACCAGCAATCGAAGGAGAACTGGCCCGGGGGGGTTAAAATTAAGATGACCCTTGAGTCTGCAGAACCCAAGGGAAAAAGGCTTAGGTGGCAAATGGTAAAACCAATGTTGGGCCTTGCTGGAAGAGTCTTATTCAGAGCGAACTGTCAAGGGGGTCCCATAAATCACCCAACCGTGTAAGGAACACACACTCCGGGAACATAACACCGGTATGACAGAAACTAGGGTGGCAAGAGTGGAACAAAACACCAGGCATAAGGCCGAGCCTTCCACCCTTTACCAAGTATATAGATGCATTAATTAAATAAGAGGTATTGTGATATCCCAACAAGTAAACATGTTCCAACAAGGAACAACAAGTCCATGTTCCAACAAGGAACAAACTTCATCTTCACCTGCAACTAGCAACGCTATAAGAGGGGCTGAGCAAAGCGGTAACATAGCCAATCAACGGTTTGCTAGGACATGGATGGTTAAGGGCTGACATGGCAGTATAGGAGGCATGATATATCAAGTGGTAGGTATCGCAGCATAGGCATAGCAAAAGAGCGAGCATCTAGCAAACAAAGATAGAAGTGATTTCGAGGGTATGGTCATCTTGCCTGCAAGGTTCTCAGAGTTGTCGAAAGCTTGGTCCTCGAAAGCGTTCTCAACAGGTTCCTCGTTCACGTACTCGTCTCCCGGCTCTACCCAAAGCAATAACACAAGCAAAGAGGACAAATATCAATCACGATGCAATGCACAACCAACATGATGCAAAACATGGCATGATATGCGGGATGTGATATGCAATGCATATGCATGCTCCGGAAGGACAAGGATGAACAAGGCATAATCTTGGCAAACCAAGTATGCCACTGGATAGGTGAGGTGGTTTCGGTTGAAATCGATATAAAGATCACCGGAATTGGATGCACGGTTTGCAAATGACAAGCAAAACAAGAATGACGATAATCTGCCATTAACAACATGATGCTACTTAGCAAGCAACAAGAAATTAAGCTACTGCACCCAAACATATCAACAAAGCATATGACAGTAATCTACACAAGATGCTCGACAAAAGATGAAAACTGAGCTATGGCTAGATCACATCATAACAGGTTCAAACAAGCATGGCAAGAGTGCAAAAGATAACAGGTTCTCAGACTTCGTGAAAATATCAACATAGCAGAAACTAACATCAGGATGACATGTTTAGAGCAATGGAACAACATGCTACAGGATCCGGACATAGCAAAGTAAGGCATGGGATGAATCTACTCAAAGCACTTGACAAAAGTCCCTTACTTACCATAAGCCAAAAGGGACCAGAAAATATGATTACACCCATGTCAAATAAGCAAGTTTCGTTACAGGTTTCAGACTTAGCAGAAAACTGGACATGTCAAAAACAGATAACGAGTAGGCATGTTCGTGAGCTCGATGCACACGCTACAGATCATTGCATGATAAACTAAGCACACATACATCAATAAGACATGGCATAGGAACTACACATGGCAAGAACAACATCATAGAATGCAAGGATCAACCACACCAAGCTTGGCAAAATCGAATAACATGTAAACAATCTGCCAGCAACATTTTGAAGCAAAAGTAGAGCTCGATTGACTCAAGCTATGACACTCCATAAATACAAACAAAGGCATGGATGGATAGAACAGGTGAAGATAATGCAAAAATTTAAAGACTTGGAGAAAATCGGGACGAGGGAAAAGTCAACCTCCGGCGCGGAAACCGAGGAACGCCGGCGCTCCGGCGTGGATCTGGCCGGAACCTCGCCGGAGGGGACGGGGACGGCGGACGGGAGGTGGATCCGGCCCGGGGTTGCCGGATCCGGCGACGGGCGACGCGCGGGGACCACGGGGAGGTGGCGGCGGCGACCGGGCGAGCGGCGGGCGGCGAGCTCCGGCGAGGCGGCGGCGGCCTGGCGCGGAGGAGGAGGCGGCGGCGTGCGAATGGCGAGCGGCGGCGCGCGCGGGAGCGGGCGGAGGCGGCGGATCTGGCGGGCGGCGGGGCGACTGGGCCCGCGGGGGCCTGGCGCGGGCTCGGCGGGCCGGCGGGCGCTGGGCGGCGGCGGTGCCACGTGGCGAGCGTGGAGTGGCTGCGGGCGCGGCGGCGGACGCGTCCGGCGCTGTCCGGACGTGTCCGGCGCGGGAAGAGGAGCGGGGAGCTAGGGTTAGGGGTGTTTGCCCGTGAATGGAGGAGGGGGAGGCCTTTTTATAGGTAGAAGGAGCTAGGAAGCTCCAAATGGAGAGCGGTTTTCGGCCACGCAATCGTGATCGAACGGCGATGGACATGGGAGTGTCTTAGATGGGTTATTGGGCTGTTTTGAAGGGGTGTTGGGCTGCAACACACACGAGGCCTTCACGGTTACCCGGTTAACCGTTGGAGTACCAAACGAACTCCGATTGACCCGAAACTTGACAGGCGGTCTACCGGTGTTATACCAGGGACGCTTGGCAAACCTCGGTCCAATCCGAGAAAGTTTAATACCCTCTCACGAAGAAATGTAAAAGGGGACGCCGGTGGACATAGGAGCGCCGGATTGCAAAACGGACAACGGGGAAAATGCTCGGATTTATGAGACGAACACGTATGCGAATGCGATGCACATGATGACATGATATGAAATGCATGATATGACCAAAATACAAAACGAAGGGAAACCCAACCACGGAGGAAATATCATATCACATAGCCGAAAATGGCAAGAGTTGGATTACAAATATGGCAAGTTACGTCCGGGGTGTTACAATCACCTTCAACGCGAGTGATGAACCTAAATTTCGAACAGCCAAAGCACTAGCCGCACTGGTCCTCAGTCCCATAGTGGACGGTTGTCGCCTCGCAAAGGTACTCATGGACGAAGGCAGCGGATTGAACCTCATCTACAAGGAAACCCTCCAAAAGATGGAAATCGACTGGAACCGCATTGAGCGAAGCAGCACAACTTTTAGAGGAATAATTCCCAGTCAGGAAGCGCGCTGCACCGAAAAGATCACACTAGATGTGGTGTTCGGCACGCCGGATAATTACAGGTCCGAACAGATTACGTTCCAGGTAGCCCCGTTCAAAAGCGGAAACCACGCTATGATAGGGCGGGAGGCTTTTACAGTTTTCCAAGCTATACCCCATTACGAGTACATGAAGCTTAAGATGCCTGGGCCAAACGGGCCAAACAGAATTATCACTCTCACTAGTGATCCGGACATAGCACTCCGCGCCGAAAACAAGACAGCCGCACTGGCCCTCGAGGCACTATCAGAAACCTTAGTGGCCGAAGAACTGACTGCGCTGCGATCCACGGTTAACAGGGATGATGTGATACTCGATAAGAGATCCAAATCCACATCCTTCAAACCAGCGGACGAAATAGTCAAATTCCAGGTCCACCCTACGGACCCCAATAAAACAGCCTCCATCGAGGCACGACTGAACCCTGATGTAGATGCCGCACTACGAGAGTTCCTACGAGAGAACTGGGACATTTTCGCTTGGCACCCCTCAGATATGCCAGGAATCCCACGCAGGCTGGCAGAACATAGTTTAAATATCCAGCAAGGATTCAAACCTGTCAAACAAACCCTTCGTCGTTTCTCTGAACCAAAGAGACAGGCTATGGGAGAGGAGCTAGCCAAGTTATTGGAGGCCGGAATCATCAGAGATATAAAACACCCGGACTGGCTAGCAAACCTGGTGATGGTACCAAAGAAGGACAAATCCTGGCGCCTGTGTGTCGACTTCAAAGACCTCAATAAGGCTTGCCCAAAGGATCCTTTTCCCCTCCCTCGAATAGATCAAATCATCGATGCCACCGCAGGACACGATTCCCTGTGCTTCCTCGACGCATACTCCGGTTCCATCAAATCAAGATGGCAGAATCAGACCAAACCGCAACAGCATTCATCACACCATACGACCCATTCTGCTTCAACACGATGCCCTTTGGACTAAAAAACGCCGGTGCGACATATCAACGCATGATTCAAACATGTCTGGCAAACCAGATCGGCAAAACAGTGGAGGCGTACGCAGATGATGTGGTCGTTAAATCAAGACATGTCGAATCTCTAGTAGACGACTTGAGGCTCACATTCGACAACCTCCGAAAATACGACATTAAGCTCAATCCAAAAAAATGCGTTTTCGGCGTTCCAGCTGGAAAGCTACTGGGCTTCATTGTATCCGGTAGAGGAATTGAAGCAAATCCAGCTAAAATCCGAGCTTTGTCACAATTGGATGTCCCAAAAGACCTCAAACAAATACAGGAACTCACCGGATGCGTGGCGGCCTTAAGCCGCTTTATCTCCCGCTTGGGAGAAAAGGCATTACCCCTTTACCGCCTCCTTAGGCGCACCGAACACTTCGAGTGGACAGAAGCTGCCACGGCCGGACTCGAGGAGATAAAGGCCATCTTGGCAACAAACCCAGTCCTAGCCGCGCCGAACATTGGCGAACCCATGTTATTATACATTGCCGCAACTCATCAAGTTGTTAGCGCATTACTCGTCGTCGAGCGGGCAACGGACGGACACAAACTCCCCCTTCAAAGGCCGGTTTACTACGTGTCCACTGTCCTTACACCATGCAAATCACGGTACCCGCATTACCAAAAGATCGCATACGCGGTGTTCATGGCATCCCGGAAGCTACGTCACTACTTTCAAGAGTGTTCCATAACAGTAGCCTCAGAAGTACCACTCAATGATATCATCAACAACCGCGATGCAACAGGCCGGATAGCCAAATGGGCCATAGAGCTCCTCCAACTCGACATAACCTACAAACCACGACGAGCAATTAAATCGCAAGTCCTAGCCGACTTCGTCGCCGAATGGACAGAGGTCGAACTCCCTAAAGAGTGCGGCACATATTCCAACTGGATCATGCATTTCGACGGATCCAAAATGCTGGCCGGACTGGGGGCTGGCATCGTTTTGACTTCCCCTACAGGGGATACAGTCCAATATGTACTCCAAATCATGTACGCGGACTCCAACAATGCAGCCGAGTATGAGGCCCTTCTACATGGTCTCCGGATGGCAGTATCCATGGGCATTCAACGCCTGGAAGTACGCGGGGACTCCAACCTCGCGATATCCCAAATAAATGGCGACTTCGACGCCAAAGACCCAAAAATGGCAGCTTATCGCAATGCCGTCCTAAAAATGTCAGTTCGGTTCGAAGGACTGGAGTTTCACCATATAGCCCGAGAAAATAATCAGGCAGCGGACGTCCTGGCACGTATTGGAGCAAAACGAGATACAATCCCCCCCAACATCTTAGAGAGAATATTAGAGCCATCTGTAGCATGGGAAGGGGAACCCTCGGTCCACAGTCCGAACACAACCGCACAGCCCGACGCCGAACAATCTGACATAATCGGAGGCCCTGCCACCGAAATCACACCCTCAGCCCACGTAATAATGGCGGTCATCGCCCCGTGGACAGAACCATTCCTCGCCTACCTTACTAGGCAGGAACTCCCAGAGGACCAAAACGAGGCACGGTGCATAGTGCGGCGATCTAAATCCTATAAAGTCCATGAGGGAGATCTCTATAAGAAAAGTACTACAGGAGTCCTCCAAAGATGTATCTCAGAAGAGGAAGGGCGGAGTCTGTTGGCTGAAATTCATGCCGGACTCGGTGGCCACCACGCTGCAGCTCGATCCCTTATAAGCAAGGCTTACCGTACAGGCTTTTATTGGCCGACGGCCCGAGCAGACGCCCATGACTTAGTCAAACGATGCGTCGGTTGCCAGCTCTTTGCAAACCAAAGCCATATGCCGCCCAACGCCCTCCGAACTATCCCCATCACTTGGCCTTTTGCGGTATGGGGGCTTGACATGGTAGGACCCCTTAAAGGTGGAACCCACAAGAAAAAATACTTATTGGTCATGGTGGATAAATTCACCAAATGGATAGAAGCCAAGCCTATTAAGACGGCCGAATCCGGACCTGTGATAGACTTCATATCCGGGGTCGTACACCGTTACGGTGTCCCCCACAGCATTATCACCGATAACGGCACAAACTTCACCTCTGACGAAGTAAAGCCGTGGTGCAAAAACATGGGCATTAAGCTCGATTATGCTTCTGTCTATCACCCACAAACTAACGGTCAGGTCGAACGTGCAAATGGTCTCATCATGAGCGGTATCAAACCCAGACTAGTGTGGTCCCTAAAGGAATCTAATACGCACTGGGTAGAGGAGCTCGACTCCGTACTCTGGGGGCTGCGAACCACGCCGAATCGTACCACCGGGTTCACACCATTTTTTATGGTGTATGGCGCTGAGGCAGTTCTGCCCTGCGACATAATTCATGACTCACCTCGAGAGCGCATGTACGAAGAAAGAGAAGCCGAACTTGATCGGCAGGACAACCTGGACGCCCTAGAGGAGGAGCGCGACGTGGCTAAAGCCCGTTCCGCATTTTATCAGCAGCAGGCTCGAAGATATCAAAGCAGAGAAGTACGGGCCAAAAATTACAATGTTGGCGAACTAGTTCTACGCCTGCCGGATAAGAAAAAGGACAAACTCAAGCCCAAATGGGAAGGTCCCTTCATAATTGACCAAGTCCTCACTGGTGGAGCGTACCGCCTGCGAGACGCGTCGGACAACCGACTTGAGCCGAACCCATGGAACGCCACACGTCTCCGAAGATTCTATGCCTAGCGCCGAACTCTGAGTTTGTCTCCTTCCTCTGTCCATTTTTACATATATCTTTCTATTTTTATTCTTGTCTCCTCCCACTCTTTCCTTTTTCTAGCACTTAAAGGCTCATAATATGACGCGCTACCAGCGCTCCTTAAACCTGGGGGCTTCTTTAACAGAAGCTTGTTTATATGGGTTTCACACCCAACGCATGCGTCGGACTTCCGCATGCACCTTTTCTTCACCATTATATGCATCGATATGACTTAAGTTTTGGCCAAGCTGGCTTGCCTGGCTCCTGTGCTTACCCCTACGTTCCCGATTGTTCGGCTAGGCGGTAAAGGGAGCACCTCTGCGATTGCTACTACCGGATAAGCCGGATGTGTACCTCAGACTGGGTGAAGCCGAAAGCTAGCGTTCTTAAGGGAATATTCGGTCGATGAACTAAAGATGAACCTTTTTTACTTATACATGCCCCCAGATGTTTTCCTACATTTGCAGTCCGGGCATGCACTTCAGGGCACGCCACCCCAGCGAAAGGAACCCTTAACGAAACTATTCTCTCTGGAAGATGTTTCTTACTAACCATGTAATATAACATAACTAGTTGGGCACTTCTCTGATAAAGCACTAATGACCCCTACGCCTGGTCTCCATGCATACCTTGGTTCTTATATAACCATTATGGTATTCGGACACACTCCGGACCGTCAGGTCCCGAGGTTGAAGCGAAAAGGTCGGCAACGACAAACGATCTACAATCCGGCTAGAAGGCATTTCACATGTCAATTATCAATTACATAGTCATCCTGACTGATTGTATTCCTCCTCTATACCATCTAACAGGCTGTCTAATTTACAGTCCCGCTGAGAATACTTTGCGGCCAATTCTACCTGGCCATACACTAAGCTCACAGGGATCTCCTTCCCGTCGGGCCCCACCGGTCCGACCTCGGCCATGTGAGTGGGGTCAGACTTCGTAAAGCGGGTCTTCACCATGGCCCAGGCCTCCCTAGCGCCTTGTCGGCAGGCTGATATCTTCCACAACCGGAAGCGCCGCCGAGCTCCCTTCAGCTTCTCCGCAAGCTCTCCAAGGCCCTCGGGCGTGGGGTGGGCAGGCCATAAGGCTTGGGCAACGCCTCGCATCGCCTGCCGAATTCGCTCGTGCAGTTGCAGGAGTTCGGGGAGTAGGTCACCCGTAGAACCGGGCATCTCCTCTGCAGGACGACCTGTGAGCATACCTACAGACAAAACTCTGTTATTCGACTTCCTCGCCGAACTCATTTTTCAAAGTTCATTCAAGCACTTACTAAATATGCCGCGTCGAAGCCGCCGATTCTCCTTCATGGAGTCCGACAGCTGGCCACGAACGTCCTTCAGTTCAACATCCAGCTTGGTGTTGGCATCCTGAAGATCATTCTTCTCTCGCCTCACCCTTGTCAACATACTCTCACCGGCCTTTAACCGGTGTAAGAGTTGTTGCTTCTCCGGATCAAGTCCGGCGCCATCTGCAACATGAATTGTCAGATTTGCACCCATGCCGCACAATACTAATCTTTCGAAGTGTATCTTACCTGAGGGGGTCCCTTTGGGCTCCCCTGTTGCGGCTAGTGCGGCCTCTAGTTGGGCCTTGCACTTTTCCAGCTCCTGGGACAGCACGGTGTTCTTCTCTGTAAGAACCTGCATGTTATATGATCCTTAAATCAGTTACTTTAACTGTTTCAAGTCTTGGGGGCTACTGGTATATATATATATATATATATATATATATATATATATATATATATATATATATATTTAACCAAAATTTTCTTACCCGTATGTCTTTCACATATTGCTCCGTGGCTTTGGCTAAACCATCTTGAGCGGCACGAAGGTACACATCTCCCGAATTAAAGGCATTTAAAGCCTCTCGGGAGAAACAAGCGTCGCGTAGAACTGTCCGGCGACGCCTGTGGTTCATGGCACTCTCCACTTCTAAATTTGTGGCAGACAGCCGGTCTACATCCTCTGTTGGAGGAGCGTCCGGTGCGCGCCTGGTGCTCGTCCGCGCTTCCGGACCAGACGTTGGAGCCTGGCTAGTGGAGGCGCGATTGGCGACCTCTCCGGACATAGTCCGGCGAGGCCTCTTCGTCCTGGAAACAGCACGAATGTTAATATGCCTTGACAGAATAACACCAGGGATACAGAGGGCGCGTTATACCTTTGTGCCGGAATCTCAGTCCGGACTACATTTCTTTTTGCCCCACGGGGCCCTACGGCCCCTCATTGGCTAGCCGCTGCAGGTTGGAAATATCCCCTGCAAAATACGGTTGTCATTTGAAACGCCGGAATATGTGAGAATGGAATCTCTCTTGAGGGAATAAACACTCTGGTTTCTGTCACCTGGGAGGCCGGGATTAACCCGGGGTAATCGGTCGTGATGGCCACCAAGGTATCATCCTTGCTTAACTGATGGAACACCCCGTCGATGAGCTCCACCGATATGTTCGGATCCTCTTCGGAGTCCGGATCGAGGGACCGTTCTGGGTCCTCAGGCTGTGGAGGGCGGCTGTTGATATCCTTTACTTCCTGCCGCAGTTCCTGCATTGAAATCGTCAGATTACGTATCTAGTCGTGGGAGCGTTAAACAGACAGGCAAGTGCAATTGTTCACTTACCCAACTTGGAGGTTCGTACATAGTGAATTCGGCCCGCGGGTTGACGCGGAGGAAGTCCTCCTTTTCTCCCTTGTACAAAGATGTTAAAATCTTTACTAGAGCGGCAGCTATGGCTGGCCCCTTACGACCGTAACGGGTGGCGTCATCCTCCCCGTTGAAATCCCACATAGGGTGGCCTCTATATTGAAGCGGCTGCACCCCCCGCATAATGCATGTGGCCATGACTCCAATCATGGTTAGTCCGGAATGAGCCAACAGTATTATCCGGCCCATCAGGTAAAGGACGTCTCTGTCACTTTCTCTCTGAGAGCTCCGCGGACGCCAGCTCAAGCGTTTCTTCGGTGGAGCACTATTGAACTCGGGGAGACCGACCCGGATAGGGTCCAGCAGCGGGACGTCATCTATGTAAAACCATTCCGAAGGCCAGTCCTCGGACGCCTCTTTTGGGGTTCCGGATGGGTATCCTGTTGGGGAACGTAGTAATTTCAAAAAAATTCCTTTGCACACGCAAGATCATGGTGATGCATAGCAACGAGAGGGGAGAGTGTTGTCTACGTATCCTCGTAGACCGAAGCGGAAGCATTGACGTAACGTAGAGGAAGTAGTCGTACGTCTTCCTGATCCGACCGATCCAAGTACCGTTACTCCGGTACCTCCGAGTTCTTAGCACACGTCCAACTCGATGACGCTCCCCGGGCTCCGATCTAGCAAAGCTTCGGGGATGAGTTCCGTCAGCACGACGGCGTGATGACGATGATGATGTTCTACCGACGCAGGGCTTCGCCTAAACACTGCAACGATATGAACGAGGTGGAATATGGTGGAGGGGGGCACCGCACACGGCTAAGGAACGATCACGAAGATCAACTTGTGTGTCTATGGGGTGCCCCCTGCCCCCGTATATAAAGGAGTGGAGGAGGGGAGGGCCGGCCCTCTCTATGGCGCGCCCTAGGGGAGTCCTACTCCCACCGGGAGTAGGATTCCCCCTTTCCTAGTCCAACTAGGAGTCCTTCCATGTATTAGGAGTAGGAGACAAGGAAGGGGAAGAGGGAAGAGAAGGAAGGAGGGGGCGCCGCCCCTCCCCCTAGTCCAATTCGGACTAGCCAATGGGGGGGCGCGCGGCCTGCCTCTCCCTCTCCCCTAAAGCCCAATAAGGCCCATATACTTCTTCCCCCGTATTCCCGTAACTCCCCGGTACTCCCGAAAATACCCGAATCACTCAGAACCTTTCCGATGTCCGAATATAGTCGTCCAATATATCGATCTTTACGTCTCGACCATTTCGAGACTCCTCGTCATGTCCCCGATCTCATCTGGGACTCCGAACTCCTTCGGTACATCAAAACTCATAATATAACTGTCATCAAAACCTTAAGCGTGCGGACCCTACGGTTCGAGAACAATGTAGACATGACCGAGACATGTCTCCGGTCAATAACCAATAGCGGAACCTGGATGCTCATATTGGCTCCTACATATTCTACGAGGATCTTTATCGGTCAGACCGCATAACAACATACGTTGTTCCCTTTGTCATCGGTACGTTTACTTGACCGAGATTCGATCGTCGGTATCCAATACCTAGTTCAATCTCGTTACCGGCAAGTCTCTTTACTCGTTCCGTAATACATCATCTCGCAACTAACTCATTAGTTGCAATGCTTGCAAGGCTTATGTGATGTGTATTACCGAGAGGGCCCAGAGATACCTCTCCGACAATCGGAGTGACAAATCCTAATCTCGAAATAGGCCAACCCAACAAGTACCTTTGGAGACACCTGTAGAGCACCTTTATAATCACCCAGTTACGTTGTGATGTTTGGTAGCACACAAAGTGTTCCTCCGGTAAACGGGAGTTGCATAATCTCATAGTCATAGGAACATGTATAAGTCATGAAGAAAGCAATAGCAACATACTAAACGATCGGGTGCTAAGCTAATGGAATGGGTCATGTCAATCAGATCATTCAACTAATGATGTGACCTTGTTAATCAAATAACAACTCTTTGTTCATGGTTAGGAAACATAACCATCTTTGATTAACGAGCTAGTCAAGTAGAGGCATACTAGTGACACTCTGTTTGTTTATATATTCACACATGTATTATGTTTCCGGCTAATACAATTCTAGCATGAATAATAAACATTTATCATGATATATGAGGAAATAAATAATAACTTTATTATTGCCTCTAGGGCATATTTCCTTCAGTCTCCCACTTGCACTAGAGTCAATAATCTAGATCACATCGTCATGTGATTTAACATCAATAGTTCACATCATCATGTGATTAACACCCATAGTTCACATCATCATGTGACCAATACTCAAAGGGTTTACTAGAGTCAGTAATCTAGTTCACATCTCTATGTGATTACCACTCAAAGAGTACTAAGGTGTGATCATGTTTTGCTTGTGAGAGAAGCTTAGTCAACGGGTCTGCCAAAATTTAGATCCGTATGTGTTTTGCAAATTTCTATGTCTACAATGCTCTGCACGGAGCTACTTTAGCTAATTGCTCCCACTTTCAATGTGTATCTATATTGAGACTTAGAGTCATCTAGATTAGTGTCAAAACTTGCATCAACGTAACCTTTTACGACGAACCTTTTTGTCACGTCCATAATCGAGAAACATATCCTTATTCCACTAAGGATAATTTTGACCGTTGTCCAGTGATCTACTCCTAGATCATTATTGTACTCCCTTGCCAAAATCAGTGTAGGGTATACAATAGATCTGGTACACAGCATGGCATACTTTATAGAACCTATGGCCAAGGCATAGGGAATGACTTTCATTCTCTTTCTATCTTCTGCCCTGGTCGGGTTTTGAGTCTTACTTAATTTCACACCTTGTAACACAGGCAAGAACTCTTTCTTTGACTGTTCCATTTTGAACTACTTCAAAATCTTGTCAAGGTATGTACTCATTGAAAAAACTTATCAAGTGTCTTGATCTATCTCTATAGATCTTGATGCTCAATATGCAAGCAGCTTCATCGAGGTCCTTCTTCGAAAAACTCCTTTCAAATACTCCTTCATGCTTCGCAGAATAATTCTACATTATTTCTGATCAACAATATGTCATTTACATATACTTATCAGAAATGTTGTAGTGCTCCCAGTCACTTTCTTGTAAATACAGGCTTCACCGCAAGTCTGTATAAAACTAAATGCTTTGATCAACTAATCAAAGCGTATATTCCAACTCCGAGATGCTTGCACCAGTCCATAGATGGATCGCTGGAGCTTGCATATTTTGTTAACACCTTTAGGATCTACAAAACCTTCTAGTTGCATCGTATACAACTCTTCTTTAATAAATCCATTAAGGAATGCGGTTTTGTTTATCCATTTGCCGGATTTCATAAAATGCGGCAATTGCTAACATGATTCGGACAGACTTAAGCATAGATACGAGTGAGAAACTCTCATCGTAGTCAACACCTTGAACTTGTCGAAAACCTTTTACGACAATTCTAGCTTTGTAGATAGTAACACTACTATCAGCGTCCGTCTTCCTCTTGAAGATCCATTTATTTTCTATGGCTTGCCGATCATCGGGCAAATCCATCAAAGTCCATACTTTGTTCTCATACATGGAGCATATCTCAGATTTCATGGCCTCAAACCATTTCGCGGAATCTGGGCTCATCATCGCTTCCTCATAGTTCGCAAGTTCATCATGGTCTAGTAACATGACTTCCAGAACAGGATTACCGTACCACTCTGGTGCGGATCTCACTCTGGTTTTCCTACGAGGTTTGGTAGTAACTAGATCCGAAGTTACATGATCATCATCATTATCTTCCTCACTAATTGGTGTAGTAGTCACAGGAACATATTTTTGTGATGAACTACTTTCCAATAAGGGAGCAGGTACAGTTATCTTATCAAGTTCTACTTTCCTCCCACTCACTTCTTTCGAGAGAAACTCCTTCTCTGGAAAGGATCCATTCTCAGCAACAAATATCATGCCTTCGGATCTGTGACAGAAGGTGTACCCAACATTTCTTTTTGGGTATCCTATGAAGACGCACTTCTCCGATTTGGGTTTGAGTTTATCATGATGAAACTTTTTCATATAAGCATTACAACCCCAAACTTTAAGAAACGACAACTTTGGTTTCTTGCTAAACCACAGTTCATATAGTGTCGTCTCAACGGATTTAGATGGTGCCCTATTTAACGTGAATGCAGCTGTCTCTAATGCATAACCCCAAAACGATAGTGGTAAATCGGTAAGAAACATCATAGATTGCACTATATCAAATAAAGTACGTTTATGACGTTCGGACACACCATTATGCTGTGGTGTTCCAGGTGGCATGAGTTTGTGAAACTATTCCACATTGTTTAAATTGAAGGCCAAACTCGTAACTCAAATATTTTACCTCTGCGATCATATCGTAGAAACTTTTATTTTTGTTACGATGATTCTCCACTTCACTCTGAAATTCTTTGAACTTTTCAAATGTTTCAGACTAGTGTTTCATTAAGTAGATATACTCATATCTGCTCAAATCATCTGTGAAGGTCAGAAAATAATGATACCCGCTGCGAGCCTTAACACTCATCGGATTGCATACATCAGTATGTATTAATTCCAACAAGTCAGTTTCTCGCTCCATTGTTCCGGAGAACGGAGTTTTAGTCATCTTGCCCATAAGGCATGGTACGCAAGCATCAAGTGATTCATAATCAAGTGATTCCAAAATCCCATCAGCATGGAGTTTCTTCATGCGCTTTACACCAATATTACCTAAACGGCGGTGCCACAAATAACTTGCACTATCATAATTAACTTTGCATCTTTTGGCTTCAATATCATGAATATGTGTATCACTACGATCGAGATCCAACGAACCATTTTCATTGGGTGTGTAACCATATAAGGTTTTATTCATGTAAACAGAACAACAATTTATTCTCTTACTTAAATGAATAACCGTATTGCAATAAACATGATCAAATCATATTCATGCTCAACGCAAACACCAAATAACACTTATTTAGGTTCAACACTAATCCCGAAAGTATAGGGAGTGTGCGATGATGATCATATCAATTTTGGAACCACTTCCAACACACATCGTCACTTTACCCTTAACTAGTCTCTGTTCATTCTGCAACTCCTGTTTCGAGTTACTACTCTTAGCAACTGAACCAGTATCAAATACCGAGGGGTTGCTATGAACACAAGTAAAATACACATCAATAATCTGTATATCAAATATACCTTTGTTCACTTTGCCATCCTTCTTATCCGCCAAATACTTGGGGTAGTTCCGCTTCCAATGACCAGTTCCTTTGCAGTAGAAACACTCAGTCTCAGGCTTAGGTCCAGACTTGGGCTTCTTCACTTGAGTAGCAACTTGCTTGCCGTTCTTCTTGAAACTAGTGGTCTTGTTAACCATCAACACTTGATGTTTTTCTTGATTTCTACCTTCGTCGATTTCAGCATCACGAAGAGCTTGGGAATTGTTTCCGCTATCCCTTGCATATTATAGTTCATCACGAAGTTCTACTAACTTGGTGATGGTGACTAGAGAATTCTGTCAATCACTATCTTATCTGGAAGATTAACTCCCACTTGATTCAAGCGATTGTAGTACCCAGACAATCTGAGCACATGCTCACTAGTTGAGTGATTCTCCTCCATCTTTCAGCTATAGAACTTGTTGGAGTCTTCATATCTCTCAACTCGGGTATTTGCTTGAAATATTAACTTCAACTCCTGGAACATCTCATATGCTCCATGACGTTCAAAACGTCTTTGAAGTCCCGTGTCTAAGCTGTTAAGCATGGTGCACTTAAACTATCAAGTAGTCATCATATTGAGCTAGCCAAACATTCATAACGTCTGCATCTGCTCCTGCAATAGGTCTGTCACCTAGCGGTGCATCAAGGACATAATTCTTCTGTGCAGCAATGAGGATAAACCTCAGATCATGGATCCAATCCGCATCATTGCTACTAACATATTTTCAACACAATTTTCTCTAGGAACATATCAAAATAAACACAGGGAAGCAACAACGCGAGCTATTGATCTACAACATAGATATGCTAATACTACCAGGACTAAGTTCATGATAAATTAAAGTTCAATTAATCATATTACTTAAGAACTCCCACTTAGATAGACATCCCTCTAATCTTCTAAGTGATCACGTGATCCACATCAACTAAACCATGTCCGATCATCACGTGAGATGGAGTAGTTTCAATGGTGAACATCATTATGTTGATCATATCTACTATATGATTCACGCTCGACCTTTCGGTCTCCGTGTTCCGAGGCCATATCTGTATATGCTTGTCTCGTCAAGTATAACCTGAGTATTCCGCGTGTGCAACTGTTTTGCACCCGTTGTATTTGAACGTAGAGCCTATCACACCCGATCATCACGTGGTGTCTCAGCATGAAGAACTTTCGCAACGGTGCATACTCAGGGAGAACACTTCTTGATAATTAGTGAGAGATCATCTTAAAATGCTACCGTCAATCAAAGCAAGATAAGATGCATAAAAGATAAACATCACATGCAATCAATCTAAGTGATATGATATGGCCATCATCATCTTGTGCTTGTGATCTCCATCTTCGAAGCACCGTCATGATCACCATCGTCACCGGTGCGACACCTTGATCTCCATCGTAGCATCGTTGTCGTCTTGCCAATCTTATGCTTCTACGACTATCGCTACCGCTTAGTGATAAAGTAAAGCATTACAGGGCGATTGCATTGCATACAATAAAGCGACAACCATATGGCTCCTGCCAGTTGCCAATAACTCGGTTACAAAACATGATCATCTCATACAATAAAATTTAGCATCATGCCTTGACCATATCATATCACATCATGCCCTGCAAAAACAAGTTAGACGTCCTCTACTTTGTTTGTTGCATGTTTTACGTGGCTGCTACGGGCTTAAGCAAGAACCAATCTCACCTACGCATCAAAACCACAACGATAGTTTGTCAAGTTGATGCCGTTTTAACCTTTGCAAGGACCGGGCGTAGCCACACTCGGTTCAACTAAAGTTGGAGAAACTGACACCCGCCAGCCACCTGTGTGCAAAGCACGGCGGTAGAACCAGTCTCGCGTAAGCGTACGCGTAATGTCGGTCCGGGCCGCTTCATCCAACAATACCGCCGAACCAAAGTACGGCATGCTGGTAGGCACTATGACTTATATCGCCCACAACTCACTTGTGTTCTACTCGTGCATATAACATCAAACCATAAAAACCTAGGCTCGGATACCACTGTTGGGGAACGTAGTAATTTCAAAAAAATTCCTACGCACAGGCAAGATCATGGTCATGCATAGCAACGAGAGGGGAGAGTGTTGTCTACGTACCCTCGTAGATCGAAGCGGAAGCGTTGACGCAACATAGAGGAAGTAGTCGTACGTCTTCCCGATCCGACCGATCCAAGTACCGTTACTCCGGTACCTCCGAGTTCTTAGCACACGTCCAGCTCGATGACGCTCCCCGGGCTCCGATCCAGCAAAGCTTCGGGGATGAGTTCCGTCAGCACGACGGCGTGATGACGATGATGATGTTCTACCGACGCAGGGCTTCGCCTAAACACTGCAACGATATGACCGAGGTGGAATATGGTGGAGGGGGCACCGCACACGGCTAAGGAACGATCACGAAGATCAACTTGTGTGTCTATGGGGTGCCCCCTGCCCCCGTATATAAAGGAGTGGAGGAGGGGAGGGCCGGCCCTCTCTATGGCGCGCCCTAGGGGAGTCCTACTCCCACCGGGAGTAGGATTCCCCCTTTCCTAGACCGACTAGGAGTCCTTCCATGTATTAGGAGTAGGAGACAAGGAAGGGGAAGAGGGAAGAGAAGGAAGGAGGGGGCGCCGCCCCCCCCCCCCCCTAGTCCAATTCGGACTAGCCAATGGGGGGCGCGCGGCCTGCCTCTCCCTCTCCCCTAAAGCCCAATAAGGCCCATATACTTCTTCCCCCGTATTCCCGTAACTCCCCGGTACTCCCGAAAATACCCGAATCACTCAGAACCTTTCCGATGTCCGAATATAGTCATCCAATATATCGATCTTTATGTCTCGACCATTTCGAGACTCCTCGTCATGTCCCTGATCTTATCCGGGACTCCGAACTCCTTCGGTACATCAAAATTCATAAACTCATAATATAACTGTCATCGAAACCTTCAGCGTGCGGACCCTATGGTTCGAGAACAATGTAGACATGACCGAGACATGTCTCCGGTCAATAACCAATAGCGGAACCTGGATGCTCATATTGGCTCCTACATATTCTACGAAGATCTTTATCGGTCAGACCGCATAACAACATACGTTGTTCCCTTTGTCATCGGTACGTTTACTTGACCGAGATTCGATCATCGGTATCCAATACCTAGTTCAATCTCGTTACCGGCAAGTCTCTTTACTCGTTCCGTAATACATCATCTCGCAACTAACTCATTAGTTGCAATGCTTGCAAGGCTTATGTGATGTGTATTACCGAGAGGGCCCAGAGATACCTCTCCGACAATCGGAGTGACAAATCCTAATCTCGAAATACGCCAACCCAACAAGTACCTTTGGAGACACCTGTAGAGCACCTTTATAACCCAGTTACGTTGTGACGTTTGGTAGCACACAAAGTGTTCCTCCGGTAAACGGGAGTTGCATAATCTCATAGTCATAGGAACATGTATAAGTCATGAAGAAAGCAATAGCAACATACTAAACGATCGGGTGCTAAGCTAATGGAATGGGTCATGTCAATCAGATCATTCAACTAATGATGTGACCTCGTTAATCAAATAACAACTCTTTGTTCATGGTTAGGAAACATAACCTTCTTTGATTAACGAGCTAGTCAAGTAGAGGCATACTAGTGACACTGTGTTTGTTTATATATTCACACATGTATTATGTTTCCGGCTAATACAATTCTAGCATGAATAATAAACATTTATCATGATATATGAGGAAATAAATAATAACTTTATTATTGCCTCTAGGGCATATTTCCTTCATATCCGGTCCCGGCGATGCGCCATACTTTGGCTCCGCCCACTTGGTAAATGGACCCCTTTTGAGAACGGGGCACCAAGCAGAACAACCTCTTCCACAGCGCAAAATGAGCCTCAACGCCTAAAAATAGCTCGCAAAGGGCAACGAAACCCACAATATGTAGTACGGAGCCGGGCGTGAGATTGTGCAGCTGGAGGCCGTAGAACTCCAGAAGCCCGCGGAGGAACGGATGAATTGGAAATCCCAGTCCCCTTAATAAATAAGGGACGAGGCACACCCGCTCTCCTTTAGAAGGATTGGGGGTGCTCTCCGCTTGCTTTCCGCCATTATAGGTGCGAGTCCGGCTCGGACCGGGACCATATATGCCTGGGGAAGGAATCCCTTGGCCTGCAGCGACACTAACTCGTTGTGTGGGATGGTGCAACTCTCCAACTCTCCGGGTTTAGGACTGGAGGGGCGAGGGGAGGAGCTGCGACGGCTGGCCATGTTGGAATGGACCTTTGCTGGAGACGCTCTGATGATAACTCGCGGAGAGGAGAAGATGTGGTTTGGATCTAAATCCCCATCCCGTTAAATAGGCGGCTCGTTTATATGACTAAAGGGTGTGGATGTAAAAACACCCCAAGCTTTTCGCATTCGTTCAGCACGTGGAAGACGGCCATTATTGGGCACTGAAGCCGAGGAGCGCTACATTACAAAAATCGGACGTTATTCGTACAGGTACACAGGATTCGGAGGAGGAACCCGCCTTGCAATGTCGAAGACGATTTGCGCACCGGACTCGTCGTCATTGAAGCCTGGTTTGGGGGCTACTAAGGGAGTCCTGGATTAGGGGGTGTTCTGGTAGCCGGAGTAGTCCTTCAGCCGGACTCCAGGACTATGAAGGTACAAGATTGAAGACTTCGTCCCGTGTCCGGAAGGATCTTTTCTTGGCGTGGAAGGCAAGCTAGGCGTGCGGATATTCAAGATCTCCTACCATTGTAACCGACTCTTTGTAACCCTAACCCTATCCGGTGTCTATATAAACCGGAGGGTTGTAGTCCGTAGGACAACCATCATCATACACAATCATACCATAGGCTAGCTTCTAGGGTTTAGCCTCCTTGATCTCGTGGTAGATCCACTCTTGTACTACCCATATCATCAGTATTAATCTAGCAGGAGTAGGGTTTTACCTCCACCGAGAGGGCCCGAACCTGGGTAAAATAAATTGTCCCTTGTCTCCTGTTACCATCCGACCTTGACGCACAGTTCGGGACCCCCTACCCGAGATCCGCCGGTTTTGACACCGACAAGAGGCTGTAAATCCGGTCAGTGGAAAAAGCCATTTAAAAAGAATACCCAGGGCCCGTCCAGTTTGGACCGGATACTCGACCGCTCGTGCCAGATTCATGGCACCCCCGAAAGGCCAGCCAATCACACCAACAGGGATTGTTGGGTGTTCAAGCAGGCAGGTAAGTTAAGAGCCGAACACAAAGACAAGGGGCTGCATAGCGACGACGAGGAGGAGCCCAGGCCGCCGAACAACAATGGACAGAAGGGGTTTCCCCCACAAGTACGGACGGTGAACATGATATATGCGACCCACATTCCCAAGAGGGAGCGGAAGCATGCGCTACGGGACGTATACGCGATGGAGCCAGTGGCCCCAAAGTTCAACCCATGGTCCTCCTGCCCGATCACTTTTGATCGAAGGGACCACCCCACTAGCATCCATCACGGCGGTTTTGCCGCATTGGTTCTTGACCCAATCATTGACGGATTTCATCTCACAAGAGTCCTCATGGACGGCGGCAGTAGCCTGAACCTGCTTTATCAGGATACAGTGCGGAAAATGGGCATAGATCCATCAAGGATCAAGCCCACAAGGACGACCTTTAAAGGCGTCATACCAGGTGTAGAGGCCAATTGCACAGGCTCGGTAACACTTGATGTGGTCTTCGGATCTCCGGATAACTTCCGAAGCGAAGAGTTAATCTTCGATATAGTCCTGTTCCGCAGTGGCTATCACGCCCTGCTCGGACGAACCGCATTCGCTAAATTCAATGCGGTGCCACACTATGCATATCTCAAGCTCAAGATGCCAGGCCCTCAAGGAGTAATTACGGTCAACGAAAACACAGAACGCTCCATCCGTACGGAGGAGCACACGGCGGCCCTCGTAGCGGAAGTACAAAGCAGCCTTTCAAGGCAACTCTCCAGTCCGGCCGTTAAAAAGCCAAACAATGCAAAGCGCGCCCGGAGTAACCTGCAACAAGATCGCCTGGCACGTTCGGAGCAAGCGTCGCAATACGGCCCCAACCCCAGCCATCGCAACATAGAGGAGCTAGTACCTTGAGTACACAATTACGCCCTCGAAATTCCATGGGTACAGGGGGAGGGGCACATTAACGGCATGCTTACAATACGGCGTCAAACGTACTAGGGGCTACCGAATTTTTTTTACTTTTAGGACTCCACACTCTGGATAACCTGTTCGGCTTTGCTGCCGCACAGACGATGCAAGACCCAGGGAAGCAGACAAAGCTACGCCGCATTACGGAACTCTCAGGTGGTCTCTATTTCGAGTGATATATCTGTTTCTAAATTCCGCGGCCTGCGCCTGGTCAGGACATGTTAAATAGTCTAATATATTTTTTGCTTATCGCACTACTTGTATCGTTCGGCTTTGATAAATAGCCTCTTTATAAACAATGCATAGCTTTTCGCCTATTTTTGCGTTGTCCTCTTTTAATATATATGTTCATTAAAAAAACATGATCGCAACCGTACACCATGGTACGGCAAAACACGCCAGGGGCTTCATTACCCTTCTATCTGGTGTGAGAAGTCCATACACTTTCACAAGTGCGGCACCCCGAACTTATAGCACTATATGCATCGGCTCCGAATCAGGATTTTGGTCACATGTTGGGTTTGCCCGGCTCCTATGTTTTGGTGCCTTGCGTTCCGCTATATCGGCTAAGGTAGCACTAGGAGAACCACTGCGATTGTGCCCCAGTTCAGCTGGGTTAAGCACCTCAGTGGAGAAAGCTAAAACAGACTGTCATGATAAGGCGTGAGACCGGTCGCTGTTCGAGAGATTTTTCGAGTCCTTAAAGACTTATGCCGCTTCGAGCGAGGAGCTGGCTATGTCCGGCCAAAGGCGTGGATAGCGCCCCGAATTCGGCCTTCCGAACTAGGGGCTTCGCCGAAATTTAAAATTGTAATGTTATATGGCTAAGTGAGAGTGTTCAAGCATTATAGTCCGATTGCCTGGTTCGTTGTGCTGAGCGCCTCCCTCGAAGGACCCAACTATGGGAAAAAGAGCCCTCAGGTTTATCCCGAACACCCCAGCACTAGTGGCATGGGGGCAGAAGCCGACAACTGGCCATCTCTCAATTTTTGATAAACGGCCGCACAGAAAATAATATTTTAAATTCAATAAGCATTGCTTAGCGCATATGAACAAGTTTTCAGCACACAGGATACAAACGAGCGAGTTCATTCAAATACTACATCTTTAGTACATTCATCCGCGACAAGGTGGGCTCCGGCAAGAACTTCCTTGTAGTAGTTCTCGGGCTTGCGATGCTCCTTCCCCGGCGGCGGCCCGTCCTTCACCATCTTCTCTCTGTCCAGCTTACCCCAGTGTACCCTTACACGGGCAAGGGCCCTCCGGGCACCTTCAATGCAGGCGGAGCGCTTGATGACCTCAAGCCGTGGACAGGCCTCCACCAGCCGCCGTACAGCCCGAACTAGCTCCCAGGCAGGGCCTCTCCAGGCCACAGCCGAACTAGTAAGCCCTTCATGGCCTGTTCGGCCGCCTTGTGGAGCTCGACCAGCTGTTTCAGCTGATCGCTCAAAGGCACAGGGTGTCCGGCCTCAGAATACTGAGACCAGAACACACTCTCCGTCGAGCTGCCCTCTTCAGCTCGGTAGAACGCGGCGGCATCGGATACGCTGCGGGGAAGATCGGCGAACGCCCCTGGAGAACTCCGGATTCGGGTAAGTAACAGGTAGTTTACTTTTATATTCCTACTTTGCATTAAGAATGCCTTACCCGTTGCTATCTTTTTCACCTCCTCCAACTCTTGGAGGGCCTTTTGGGCTTCGGCCTTGGCACTCTTGGCGGTCTCAAGGGCCGACGCGAGCTCGGATGCTTGCGCTTTTGACTCAAGCTCCAAACTCTCATGTTTTTTCATGAGGGCTTGTAGCTCTTGTTGCACCTCGCCGACCTGAACCCCAAGCCTTTCTCGCTCAGCGTGCTCCTCGTCCGTTTTCTTTCCGGCCTCAGCCAGCGCCTGCTTCAGGGTTGCCACCTCGGTTGTGGCCCCTACAATAAGCAGTACAATCCTGTTATTTTTTTCTGCAATCAAGCCTCTCTATAGGCACCTTTTTTATTTTTTTAGGGTAATTCTTACCTTCTTTCTCCTCGAGCTATCGTTTGGCAAGGCCGAGCTCTTGCTCGGTCCGCCCGAGGTTCTTTTTAAGGACATCCACCTGCGCAGTCAGTGCGGCGGTGGACAGCAGCGAAGCCTGCATACGCATATTTTACTTTTTGTTGTTAGACTCCTGCGAAAATTACTAGATCCTCTATTCGGCTTTTCTTTCCGAACACCGAACAGAGCATCAGGGGCTACTGTCTATGCGGTAAATAATTTGACATATTTTTACTTACCTCGAAGCCTGTTAGAAGGCTAGCACAAGCTTCAGTAAGTCCGCTCTTGGCGGACTGAACCCTTTGGATCACCGTACTCATAACAGTACGGTGCTCCTCGTTGATGGCGGCGCCCTCAAGCACCTCCCGCAGATTGTCCGGCGCCTCTGGTTGGACGGAGGTCCCCGGCTCAGACGGCTTACTCCTCTCGGAAGGAGTTCGCCCACCACGGACCAGGGCTGTCGAGTCCGGCGCGGTGTCCGGCACAAAGCCGGACTTGGAGCCCTGGGGGGTTTCATCCCCTTTACTCCTGGGGTCCGGAGGATTGCCTTGCGGCTCCTCCAGGACTATCTCCTCCTACCCTGCTTGGCGGGACGCCACTTCAGCATTGTCCGCCCTGCAGGGGGAGACAGCGGGCGGAACAGAGTTCACGTCCGACGAATCCAGGGAGCCGCTCGACGAATCGTCGAGTTCGGCCCGGGGCGGGCTGCATAAATTACGAGCGATATTAGGGAAAGGCGCGCATTAAAAGAATATCATGAGTCACTCTGGTATATAAATACTTACGACTTCGCCGGACGCTTGGTTCTGTCCGGCCACTCCTCTCCGCCCTCTTCGGCATCGTGGGAGTAGTCCGGCGGAGGGGTCTTCCTTTTCCTCGACCCCTCGGCCTCCCCCGTTGGGATGGCCTTCTTCTTCTTTTCTCCCCTCGCTGGGGGGGAGAGCTTTCTTGTTCCTCCTCCTCGTTTTCACGAGAGGAGAGCGTCGCGGACTCGTCAGATGAAGAGTCCGACACCACCATGTTGCGGGAACTTTTTCGAGTTCCGATGGTTTTCTTCTTCTTGGCCTTCTTCTCCGGCACCACATAAGGTGCCAGAGCCAGCAGCTTCACCAAGAGAGCTGGGGCTGGGTCTTCGGGCAGGGGAGCCGGACAGTTAATTGGTCCGGATATAGCCCGCCAAGCCTGTCAATGGTAAAGGGAGTTTAGATCACTCATAGAGTTAATCTATGAAGAAGAGCTTAACAAACCTGTCAAAGGTATAGATAGCTCACCTCGCTGGCATGATGCTGCGAGCTGTATCCGCGGTCCTCGGAAGCGGATGTGGGGGACTCGGCGCCTTTGGTCAGCACATTCCAGACGTCTTCATACGTCGTGTCGAAGAGCCTACTGAGGGTTTGGTGCTGCGCCGGGTCGAATTCTCACAAAGTAAAATCCCGTTGTTGGCACGGGAGGATCCGGCGAACGAGCATGACCTGGATCACATTGATCAGCCGGATTGGCCTGTTCACCAGGGACTGGATGCACGTTTGCAACCCAGTCACTTCTTCCTCGTTGCCCCACGACAGGCCCGTCTCTTTCCAGGACATGAGCCGCGTGGGGGGTCCGGATCTAAACTCGGGGTCTGCGACCCATTTCGGATCGCGTGGCTCGGTGATGTAAAACCACCCGGCCTACCACCCCTTTAGGGACTCCACATAGGAGCCATCGAACCAGAGGACGTTGGCCATCTTGCCGGCCATAGCGCCTCCGCACTCCGCCTGGGTGTCGGACACCACCTTGGGCTTGACGTTGAAGGTCTTGAGCCAGAGGCCGAAGTGGGGGCGGATGCGGAGAAAGGCCTCACACACGACGATAAACGCCGAGATGTTGAGGACAAAGTTCGGGGCTAGATCGTGGAAATCCAGGCCGTAGTAGAACATGAGCCCCCGGACAAATGGGTGAAGTGGAAAGCCCAGTCCGCGGAGGAAGTGGGGAAGAAAAACTACCCTCTCATGGGGCCCTGGGGTATGAAGAAGCTGCCCCTTCTTAGGAAGCCGATGCGGGATGTCCTTGGACAAGTATCCGGCTTTCCTTAGCTTTTTTACTTGGGCCTCCGTAACGGAGGAGGCCATCCACTTTCCTCCCACTCCGGACATTGTTGGAGAAGGTTGAGGAAGGAAGAGCGGACTGGGCGCTGGAGCTTGAGTGCGCGAGAGATGGATTGGCAAAGGAGGAAGAAGGCATAGGTTAAAAAGGTGAATCATTATCCCTTTATACAAGCGGGTGCGGTTAGGCATCCCCACCTACCTAATAAAACTCGCCTCCCAAGCGCCATGGTAAATGGCGCGGTTGGGTTACCCACGTCCGTATTGATGAGAATCCTATTAAAAGGGGCACACGATCTCTGCTTTGATAAGACGTGCCAAGGAAACCGCCTCGCTAAACACGCTGAGGTGGAACAATGAAAACAATTTATATAAAGAGCTTGGCCGCAGTGTTATGACGCACTGTAGAATACGTCAGCAGATTTGATTTGTGTTAATATTATTCTCTATATGGCAATATGTGGAAACTTATTTTGCAGAGCCGGACACTATTTTTGGTGTTTACAATCTTCTTGAAGAAATTGGAGGAGGAACCCGCCTTGCAATGCCGAAGACAATCTGCACGCCGGACTCGTCGTCATTGAAGCCTGGTTCACGGGCTACTGAGGGAGTCCTGGATTAGGGGGTGTTCGAATAGCCGGACTATACCTTCAGCCGGACTCCAGGACTATGAAGATACAAGATTGAAGACTTCGTCCCGTGTCCAGAAGGATCTTTTCTTGGCGTGGAAGGCAAGCTAGGCGTGCGGATATTCAAGATCTCCTACCATTGTAACCGACTCTGTGTAACCCTAACCCTCTCTGGTGTCTATATAAACCGGAGGGTTGTAGTCCGTAGAACAACCATCATCATACACAATCATACCATAGGCTAGCTTCTAGGGTTTAGCCTCCTTGATCTCGTGGTAGATCTACTCTTGTACTACCCATATCATCAATATTAATCTAGCAGGAGTAGGGTTTTACCTCCATCGAGAGGGCCCAAACCTGGGTAAAATAAAGTGTCCCTTGTCTCCTGTTACCATCCGACCTTGACGCACAGTTCGGGACCCCCTACCCGAGATCCACCGGTTTTGACACCGACACTGGTCCTTCTTGGACGCCTTTTCAATCGAAGCAAGCCCATCATTAATAATCTTTTTGTTGTCAAAAGAAAGCTGCTTGAAGCATTGGCGAAGTTCTTCAAAACTGTTGGCGGTCAATCCCTCTAGCCTCTGAAAAAGATTTTCCATGTTACCAAACCTCGTCCTGAGCTCAAGCACATCTCTCTCAACCTTTTGTCGATAAAAGAGTCGGCGAAGGAGCAGTCTACTAGGACCAATCTGCAACAATATGAAAGACATATCAACAAAGTAAAAAAAACAACAGCAACAAGCACAATGTTCAAAAAAGAGGAAAGCACAAAGGAAGCGGAAGGCCACAACTTAGAGCAATGAGTGCAATGTTGAAATTGGCTAGAATTTGACAGATTTTGATAATATACACAGGAAAATAGGGAGCATGACACATGGATAATTGAAATAGCATCATGTAAGGAGGGAATCTCTTACCATACGCCTCATGCCATGGCGGGCCATCTCATATTTAATACAGCCTAAATCCAGCTCATATTTTATGATGGAAGATGCATCCTCCCAGCTGCACAAGCAAGAAAGATTTTCACATTTGAGAAAATCAATAAAAGATTGCCCAAGATTGGTTTGCGCTAAAATCAGAAATGGACCTGCGATCAAGCATGTCAGTGTTTGCTGGATGATCATAGTCACCACCGAATGAAGTCAAATCCTCAACCGACAAAGTCTTCTGAGATAAAAGCTCTTTGGAGAATGAACTCATGCCAGTGACAACTACACTTGGAAAACTGATAAAAAGAGCATGCCTCAATTTTAAACAGGTAAAATAATTAGGATGCACCGTTAATGGACTAATACTAAGCAGGTGGGTAGACATACTCTGGCGTGATATCAATTAAATCATCATACTCCGCAGAAACATGTGTCTCCCTGCAACAGAAAGATTTCATCATCACATGGATTTATGTGAAGAGTGCAACAATTAAAAAATCATTGTAGAAGCAGATACATCTAACAGTTAGAACTACAATAGACAACAAAAAGGACAATAAAATCTACCATAATTGAAAAAAAAAACTCTAGAGAATGACACCACATTTCACAAAAGGATGCTAAAGAACTAAAGTGAAGGCCTTCAATAGAGCAAAAAAGCACTAACATAGCAAACATATTTCCCACTTTGGCGTCAACTTGTTGGAATTCTTGGCCGATTGAACACGTTGAAGAACAAGGTCGCCTTCCTCAAAGCTTCGGGCACGAACCTTGCGGCTATGGTAGCGGCGCAAGGCTTGTTGGTAGCATGCTGCTCTCACAGCCGCCCGAAGACGATCTTCCTCGAGGAGCATTGAGTCATCGTGCCACAGCTGCTCTTGCTCAAACTCATCATAAGCAAGCACTCGGGGTGACCCGTATATGAGTTCTATGGAGAGAACTGCTTCTGCCCCGTATACCAGGGCAAAGGGTGTTTGGCCGGTGGCTCGATTTGGCATCCTTCTGATCGACCAAAGAACTGCTGACAACTCATCAATCCAGTGCCTCCCGCTCTCATGCAGCCTGTCAAAAGTCTTCGTTCTCAGGCCTCACAACACTTCAGCATTTGCCCTCTCAGCTTGGGCATTGCTTCGCGGTGTGCAACAGAAGCAAAACAGACCTTGCTGTCGAGGTCTTGGATGTACTGCATGAAGGTGCGGCTTGTGAACTGCGTGCCGTTGTCGGTGATGACCCTGTTGGGTACACCAAAACGGCAAACTAGTCCCTTGAAGAACTTGATGCCTGACTGGGCTATCACCTTTCTCAATGCCTCCACCTCCGGCTCAAAGGATCGATGTAGTTGACTAGATGGGGGGTGAATAGGCAACTAACAATTTTTAGCTTTTCTTTACCAATTTAAACTTTGCATCGAAGTAGGTTGTCTAGATATGCAACTAGGTGAGCAACCTATATGATGCAAGAACAATAAGCACTCACGCAAGCAAGAGATATAACACAAATAAGCTTACACAAGTAAAGGCTCGAGATAACCAAGAGTGGAGCCGGTGAAGACGAGGATGTGTTACCGAAGTTCCTTCCCTTTGAGGGGAAGTACGTCTCCGTTGGAGCGGTGTGGAGGCACAATGCTCCCCAAGAAGCCACTAGGGCCACCGTATTCTCCTCACGGCCTCACACAATGTGAGATGTCGTGATTCCACTATTGGTGCCCTTGGAGGCGGTGATCGAACCTTTACAAACAAGGTTGGGGCAATCTCCACGACTTGATTGGAGTCTCCCAACGACACCACGAAGCTTCACCACAAAGGACTATGGCTCCACGGTGACCTCAACCGTCTAGGGTGCTCAAACACCCAACAAGATCCGCAAGGGATTAGTGGGGGCAATCAAATTTCTCTTGGTGGAAGTGTAGATCGGGGCCTTCTCAACCACTCCCGAGCAAATCAACAAGTTTGATTGGCTAGGGAGTGAGATCGGGCGAAAATGGAGCTTAGAGAAACAATGGAGCTTTGGGGTGGAAGAGGTGGTCAACTAGAGGAAGAAGACACCCCTTTTATAGCCGTGGACAAAATCCAACCGTTATCCACCTAATCAGCCCGCGACATGCGGTACTACCGCTCCTGACAAGCGGTACTACCGCAAGTCCATGCGATACTACCGTGAGGGACCGCGGTACTACCGCAGCAACGACATGAACTAGAACAAGCCTGACTGAGAACAGTACTTCCGGAAGCGCGGTAGTACCGCTCCCCCTTGCGGTACTACCGCAAGGCAGGAAAGTCCTAGCCCGGGAAGGGCGCGGATGAATAAAAATACATTCGTGCCTACTTCCGCTGAAAACCAAACGAAGCAAAAATCCGTCACGGTACTACCGCTAAGGAGCAGTACTACCGCACGGCAGCTGGACCAGGCCGCGCATGGTACTACCGCGCACGAGGTGCGGTACTATCGCGGAGACACGGATGTAAAAAATTACATCTGCCCCTACTACCGCGTTGCAGCGGCACTAGGCCTGGGGGCCATGGTACTATGGCTCCATAGGAGCGGTACTACCGTGGGCTCCTGTGGTACTACCGCGCCGAGGTACGGTACTACCGCAGGTGCCTGCGGTACTACCATTCCAGGGAGCAGTACTACCACAAGCCCAAAAACAGCAGCCAAGACAATTGCAGAGAGGATAAATGGAGGATGCTCCAAAGTGCAAGGGAAAGGTGGAGACAAAGAAGAAAGCATGTACGTGATGATTCCACCAAAACCTTTTCGACGCGGACCCCCTCTTAATAGTACGGCTTTCCTACGACTCAAATCCACCAAAAAGAAACATAGAAAAACGCCGTCTTCAATAGTCTTCGAGGGGCACCAAACCGTCTTGTGCTTAGCGATGAAACGTCTGAGAAACTCAAGGCACACGATTAGTCCGCAAAGACATTGTCATCAATCACCAAAACACCTTGGGGATAAATATGCCCTTACAATCTCCCCCTTTTTGGTGGATTGATGACAATACGGGATTTGCACAAAGGGAAAAAATATAGAGCAAACGCAAACCCCTCCTCTCTAAAATAGACAGGCTCCCCCTAGATGTGTGCACTCTAGATAGATGCTTTGGATTGCACAGCACACAAACTAGGATCAACACTCCCCCTATGTTTTTGAGATAAGGCATGTCTTGCAATAGTAAGGCTAACATTAAACAAGAGCATAAAACATAAGTAGCACAATATGTCAAGATCACTTAGATAAGATAGAGTGCATATGTCTTACACCATATGAAGGATAAGACTCAAACCAAACCAAAGCAAACGAGGTTCAAACGACAAAGCAAACACACCGAACACGACACACGGCACACGACTGTTGGAAATATGCCCTAGAGGCAATAATAAATTGATTATTATTATATTTCCTTGTTCATGATAATCGTTTATTATCCATGCTAGAATTGTATTGATAGGAAACTCAGATACATGTGTGGATACATAGACAACACCATGTCCCTAGTAAGCCTCTAGTTGACTAGCTCGTTGATCAATAGATGGTTACGGTTTCCTGACCATGGACATTGGATGTCGTTGATAACGGGATCACATCATTAGGAGAATGATGTGATGGACAAGACCCAATCCTAAGCCTAGCACAAGATCATGTAGCTCGTATGCTAAAGCTTTTCTAATGTCAAGTATCATTTCCTTAGACCATGAGATTGTGCAACTCCCGGATACCGTAGGAGTGCTTTGGGTGTGCCAAACGTCACAACGTAACTGGGTGGCTATAAAGGTACACTACAGGTATCTCCAAAAGTGTCTCTTGGGTTGGCACGAATCGAGACTGGGATTTGTCACTCCGTGTGACGGAGAGGTATCTTTGCGCCCACTCGGTAGGACATCATCATAATGTGCACAATGTGATCAAGGAGTTGATCACGGGATGATGTGTTGCGGAACGAGTAAAAGAGACTTGCCGGTAACGAGATTGAACAAGGTATCGGGATATCGACGATCGAATCTCGGGCAAGTATCGTACCGATAGACAAAGGGAATTGTATACGGGATTGATTAAGTCCTTGACATCGTGGTTCATCCGATGAGATCATCGTGGAACATGTGGGAGCCAACATGGGTATCCAGATCCCGCTGTTGGCTATTGACCGGAGAACGCCTCGGTCATGTCTGCATGTCTCCCGAACCCGTAGGGTCTACACACTTAAGGTTTGATGATGCTAGGGTTATAAAGGAAGTTTGTATGTGGTTACCGAATGTTGTTCGGAGTCCCGGATGAGATCCCGGACGTCACGAGGAGTTCCGGAATGGTTCGGAGGTAAAGATTTATATATGGGAAGTCCTGTTTTGGTCACCGAAAGAGTTTCGGGTTTTATCGGTAGTGTACCGGGACCACCGGAGGGTCTCGGGGGTCCACCAAGTGGGGCCACCTGCCCCGGAGGCTTGCATGGGCCAAGGGTGGGGAGGGACCAGTCCCTAAGTGGGCTGGTGCGCCTCCCACAATGGCCCAAGGTGCCTAAGCGGTGGAAAGGGGGCAAACCCTAAGGGGATATGGGCCTTAGGGCCCATATTGGTGCGCCTCCCTCTCCCCTCCCCTCTTGGCCGCCACCCAAGTCCCATCTAGGGCTGCCGCCCCCCTAGGGGTGGGAACCCTAGAGGGGGCTCAGCCCCTCCCCTTCCCCTATATATAGTTGAGGCATAGGGCTTCCCACAAGCGGCGATTCGATCTCTCGTTGGTGCAGCCCTGCGTCTCTTCTTCCTCCTCTTATATGGTGCTTGGCGAAGCCCTACAGGATTGCCACGCTCCTCCACCACCACCACGCCGTTGTGCTGCTGCTGGATGGAGTCTTCCTCAACCTCTCCCTCTCTCCTTGCTGGATCAAGGCATGGGAGACGTCCCCGGGCTGTACATGCTGAACGCGGAGGTGCCGTCCGTTCGGCACTTGGTCATCGGTGATTTGGATCACGACGAGTACGACTCCATCAACCCCGTTCACTTGAATGCTTCCGCTTAGCGATCTACAAGGGTATGTAGATGCACTCTTCTTCCCCTCGTTGCTGGTTTCTCCATAGATAGATCTTGGTGACACGTAGGAAAATTTTGAATTTCTGCTACGTTCCCCAATAGTGGCATCATGAGCTAGGTCTATTGCGTAGATTCTTTGCACGAGTAGAACACAAAGTAGTTGTGGGCGTTGATGTTGTTCAATATGCTTACCGTTACTAGTCAATCTTGATTCGGCGGCATTGTGGGATGAAGCGGCCCGGACCGACCTTACACGTACACTTACGTGAGACAGGTTCCACCGACCGACATGCACTAGTTGCATAAGGTGGCTAGCGGGTGCTAGTCTCTCCCACTTTAGTCGGATCGGATTCGATGAAAAGGGTCCTTATGAAGGGTAAATAGCAATTGGCATATCACGTTGTGGTTTTGCGTAGGTAAGAAACGTTCTTGCTAGAAACCCATAGCAGCCACGTAAAACATGCAAACAACAATTAGAGGACATCTAACTTGTTTTTGCAGGGTATGCCATGTGATGTGATATGGCCAAAGGATGTGATGTATGATATATGTGATGTATGAGATTGATCATGTTCTTGTAATAGGAATCACGACTTGCATGTCGATGAGTATGACAACCGGCAGGAGCCAAAGGAGTTGTCTTTAATTTATTTATGACCTGCGTGTCAACATAAACGTCATGTAATTACTTTACTTTATTGCTAAAGTGTTAGCCATAGTAGTAGAAGTAATAGTTGACGTGACAACTTCATGAAGACACGATGATGGAGATCATGATGATGGAGATCATGGTGTCATGCCGGTGACGACGATGATCATGGAGCCCCGAAGATGGAGATAAAAAGGAGCAAAGTGATGATGGCCATATCATGTCACTATTTGATTGCATGTGATGTTTATCATGTTTATACATCTTATTTGCTTAGAACGACGGTAGTAAATAAGATGATCCCTCATTAAAATTTCAAGAAAGTGTTCCCCCTAACTGTGCACCGTTGCGAAAGTTCGTCGTTTCGAAGCACCACGTGATGATCGGGTGTGATAGATTCTTACGTTCACATACAACGGGTGTAAGCCAGATTTACACACGCGAAACACTTAGGTTGACTTGACTAGCCTAGCATGTACAGACATGGCCTCGGAACACAGAAGACCGAAAGGTCGAGCATGAGTCGTATGGTAGATACGATCAACATGAAGATGTTCACCGACGTTGACTAGTCCGTCTCACGTGATGATCGAACACGGCCTAGTTGACTCGGATCATGTAATCACTTAGATAACTAGAGGGATGTCTATCTGAGTGGGAGTTCATAAGATGAACTTAATTATCCTGAACATAGTCAAAAGATCTTTGCAAATTATGTCGTAAGCTCGCGCTTTAGTTCTACTGTTTTAGATATGTTCCTAGAGAAAATATAGTTGAAAGTTGATAGTAGCAATTATGCGGACAGTAGAAGGCTTGTGTCCTTAATGCACCGCTCGGTGTGCTGGACCTCGAACGTGGTCTGTGGATGTTGCGAACATCTGCCATACACGTTTTGATGACTACATGATAGTTCGGTAATGATAAATGGTTTAGAATTGAGGCACCGAAGACATTTTTGAAATGTCGCGGAACATATGAGATGTTTCGAGGGCTGAAATTGGGATTTTAGGCTCGTGCCCACGTCAAGAGGTATAAGACCTCCGACGATTTTCTTGGCTTGCAAACTAAGGAGAAAAGCTCAATCGTTGAGCTTGTGCTCAGATTGTCTGAGTACAACAATCACTTGAATCGAGTGGGAGTTGATCTTCCAGATAAGATAGTGATGTTTCTTCAAAGTCATTGCCACCAAGCTGCTAGAGCTTCGTAATGAACTATAACATATCAGGGATAGATATGATGATCCTTGAAATATTCGCAATGTTTGACACCGCGAAAGTAGAAATCAAGGAGGAGCATCAGTTGTTGATGGTTAGTGAAACCACTAGTTTCAAGAAGGGCAAGGGCAAGAAGGGATACTTCATGAAATGGCAAATCAGCTGCTGCTCTAGTGGAGAAACCCAAGGTTGAACCCAAACCCGAGACTGAGTGCTTCTATAATAAGGGGAACAGCCACTGGAGTAGAATTACCCTAGATACTTGGTAGATGAGAAGGCTGGCAATAGAAGTATATTGGATATACATTATGTGAATGTGTACTTTACTAGTACTCCTAGTAGCATCAGGGTATTAGATACCGGTTCGGTTGCTAGGTGTTAGTAACTCGAAATAAAAGCTACGGAATAAACGGAGACTAGCTAAAGGTGAGCTGACGAGATGTGTTGGAAGTGCTTCCAAGGTTGATATGATCAAGCATCGCACGCTCCCTCTACCATCGAGATTGGTGTTAAACCTAAACAATTGTTATTTGGTGTTTGCATTGAGCATAGGCATGATTGGATTATGTCTATCGCAATACAGTTATTCATTTAAGGAGAATAATGGTTACTCTATTTATTTGAATAATACCTTCAATGGACTTGCAACTAAAATGAATGGTTTATTGAATCTCGATCGTAGTGATACACATGTTCATGCCAAAAGATATAAGATAGTAATGATAGTACCACCTACTTGTGGCACTGCCATGTAAGTCATATTGGTATAAAACGCATGAAGAAGCTCCATGTTGATGGATCTTTGGACTCACTCATTTTTTTGAAAAAGGATTGAGTAATGTGAACCATGTCTACTGGTATATACGCATGAAGAAACTCCATGCAGATGGACCGTTTGGACTCACTTGATTTTGAATCACTTGAGATATGCAAATCATACCACATGGGCAAGATGACTGAAAGCTTCGGTTTCAGTAAAATGGAACAAGAAAGCAACTTGTTGGAAGTAACACATTTTGATGTGCGCAGTCCAATGAGTGCTGAGGCACGCAGTGGATATCGTTATGCTCTTACTTCACAGATGATTTGAGTAGATACTGAGCATATTTACTTGATGAAACACAAGTCTGAATTATTGAATGGTTCAAGTAACTTCAGAGTGAAGTTGAATATCGTCGTGACAAGAGGATAAAATATCTATGATATGATCATAGAGATGAATATCTGAGTTGCGAGTTTGGTACACAATTGAGACATTGTGGAAATTGTTTCACGACTAGTACCGCCTGGAACACCATAGTGTGATGGTGTGTCCGAACATCATAACTGCACCCTATTGGGTATGATGCATACCATGATGTCTCTTATCGAATTACCACTATCGTTCATGGGTTAGGCATTAGAGACAACCGCACTCACTTTAAATAGGGCACCACGTAATTCCAATGAGATGACACCGTATGAACTATGGTTTAGAGAAACCTAAGCTGTCATTTCTTAAAAGTTTGGGGCTGCGACGCTTATATGAAAAAGTTTTAGGCTGATAAGCTCGAACCCAAAGCGGATAACTGCATCTTCATAGGACACCCAAAACAGTTGGGTATACCTCCTGTCTCAGATCCGAAAGCAATAGGGATTGCTTCTCAAATCGGGTCCTTTCTCGAGGAAAAGTTTCTCTCGAAAGAATTGAGTGGGAGGATGGTGGAGACTTGATGAGGTTATTGAATCGTCACTTCAACTAGTGTGTAGCAGGGCACAGGAGTTGTTCCTATGGCACCTACACCAATTGAAGTGGAATCTTATGATAGTGATCATGAGACTTCGAATCAAGTCACTCCCAAACCTCGTAGGATGACAAGGATGCGTACTACTTCAGAGTGGTACGTAATCCTGTCTTGGAAATCATGTTGCTAGACAACAATGAATCTACGAGCTATGGAGAAGCGATGGTGGGCCCGGATTCCGATGAATGGATCGAGGCCATAAAATCCGAGAGAGGATCCATGTATCAAAACAAAGTGTAGACTTTGGCAGAACGGCTCGATGGTCGTAAGGCTATTAAGTACAGATGGATTTTAAAAGGAAGACGGACAATGATGGTAAATGTCACCATTAAGAAAGCTCGACTTGTCATTAAGATGTTTTCCAACAAGTTCAAGGAGTTGACTGCAATGAGACTTTCTCACTCGTAGCGATGCTAAGAGTCTGTTGGAATTATGTTAGCGATTACTGCATTATTTATGAAATTGTGCAGATAGGATGTCAAAACATTGTTTCCTCGACGACTTTCTTGAGGAAAGGTTGTATGTGATACAACCAGAAGATTTTTGTCAATCCTGAAAGATGCTAACAAGTATGCAAAGCTCCAGCAATCCTTCTAAAGACTGGAGTAAGCATCTCGGAGTTGGAATGTACACTTTGATGAGATGATCAAATATTTTTTGGGTTTATACAAAGTTCATGAGAAACTTGTATTTCCAAAGAAGTGAGTGGGAGCACTATAGAATTTCTGATGAGGATATGTTGTTGACATATTATTGATCAGAAATGATGTAGAATTTCTGGAAAGCATATAGGGTTATTTGAAAAGTGTTTTTGAATGGAAAACCTGGATTAAGCTACTTGAACATTGAGCATCAAGATCTATAAGGATAGATCAAAATCGCTTAATAGTACTTTCAAACGAACACATACCATGACAAGATTTTGAAGGAGTTCAAAATAGATCAGCAAAGAAGGAGTTCTCGGCTGTGTTACAAGGTGTGAGTATTGAGCAAGACTCAAGACATGACCACGGCAGAATAGAGAGAAAGGACGAAGGTCGTCCCCTATGGTTTAGTCGTAGGCTCTAAAGTATGCTATGTTATGTACCGCACCTGAAGTGTGCCAAACCATGAGTCAGTCAAGGGGTACAAGTGTGATCTAGAAATGGATCACAGGACAACAGTCAAGGTCATCCTTAGTAACTAGTGGACTAAGGAATTTTCTCGATTATGGAGGTGGAAAAGGAGTTCGTCGTAAAGGGTTACGCCGATGCAAACTTTTGACACTAATCCAGATTATTCTGAGTAGTAAATTGGATTTGTATAGTAGAACAGTTATTTGGAATAGCTCCAAATAGAGCGTGGTAACTGCATCTAGGAGATGACATAGATATTTGTAAAGCACACACAGATCTGAAAGGTTCAGACCCGTTGACTATAACATCTCTCACAAGCATAACATGATCAAACCTAGAACTCTGTGAGTGTTATTCACATGACGATGTGAACTAGATTATTGACTCTAGTGCAAGTGGTAGACTGTTGGAAATATGCCCTAGAGGCAATAATAAATTGATTATTATTATATTTCCTTGTTCATGATAATCGTTTATTATCCATGCTAGAATTGTATTGATAGGAAACTCAGATACATGTGTGGATACATAGACAACACCATGTCCCTAGTAAGCCTCTAGTTGACTAGCTCGTTGATCAATAGATGGTTACGGTTTCCTGACCATGGACATTGGATGTCGTTGATAACGGGATCACATCATTAGGAGAATGATGTGATGGACAAGACCCAATCCTAAGCCTAGCACAAGATCATGTAGTTTGTATGCTAAAGCTTTTCTAATGTCAAGTATCATTTCCTTAGACCATGAGATTGTGCAACTCCCGGATACCGTAGGAGTGCTTTGGGTGTGCCAAACGTCACAACGTAACTGGGTGGCTATAAAGGTACACTACAGGTATCTCCGAAAGTGTCTCTTGGGTTGGCACGAATCGAGACTGGGATTTGTCACTCCGTGTGACGGAGAGGTATCTCTGGGCCCACTCGGTAGGACATCATCATAATGTGCACAATGTGATCAAGGAGTTGATCACGGGATGATGTGTTGCGGAACGAGTAAAAGAGACTTGCCGGTAACGAGATTGAACAAGGTATCGGGATACCGACGATCGAATCTCGGGCAAGTATCGTACCGATAGACAAAGGGAATTGTATACGGGATTGATTAAGTCCTTGACATCGTGGTTCATCCGATGAGATCATCGTGGAACATGTGGGAGACAACATGGGTATCTAGATCCCGTTGTTGGCTATTGACCGGAGAACGCCTCGGTCATGTCTGCATGCCTCCCGAACCCGTAGGGTCTACACACTTAAGGTTTGATGATGCTAGGGTTATAAAGGAAGTTTGTATGTGGTTACCGAATGTTGTTCGGAATCCCGGATGAGATCCCGGACGTCACGAGGAGTTCCGGAATGGTCCGGAGGTAAAGATTTATATATGGGAAGTCCTGTTTTGGTCACCGAAAGAGTTTCGGGTTTTATCGGTAGTGTACCGGGACCACCGGAGGGTCTCGGGGGTCCACCAAGTGGGGCCACCTGCCCCGGAGGCTTGCATGGGCCAAGGGTGGGGAGGGACCAGTCCCTAAGTGGGCTGGTGCGCCTCCCACAATGGCCCAAGGTGCCTAAGCGGTGGAAAGGGGGCAAACCCTAAGGGGATATGGGCCTTAGGGCCCATATTGGTGCGCCTCCCTCTCCCCTCCCCTCTTGGCCGCCACCCAAGTCCCATCTAGGGCTGCCGCCCCCCTAGGGGTGGGAACCCTAGAGGGGGCGCAGCCCCTCCCCTTCCCCTATATATAGTTGAGGCATAGGGCTTCCCACAAGCGGCGATTCGATCTCTCGTTGGTGCAGCCCTGCGTCTCTTCTTCCTCCTCTTATATGGTGCTTGGCGAAGCCCTACAGGATTGCCACGCTCCTCCACCACCACCACGCCATTGTGCTGCTGCTGGATGGAGTCTTCCTCAACCTCTCCCTCTCTCCTTGCTGGATCAAGGCATGGGAGACGTCCCCGGGCTGTACGTGTGTTGAACGCGGAGGTGCCGTCCTTTCGGCACTTGGTCATCGGTGATTTGGATCACGACGAGTACGACTCCATCAACCCCGTTCACTTGAACACTTCCGCTTAGCGATCTACAAGGGTATGTAGATGCACTCTTCTTCCCCTTGTTGCTGGTTTCTCCATAGATAGATCTTGGTGACACGTAGGAAAATTTTGAATTTCTGCTACGTTCCCCAACAGTCGCAAGCACGCAAATCCCTACACTCTCTCCCCCTTTGGCATCGAGACGCCAAAAAGGTAGAGAGGACACCTACACACGAGGGGTGGCTCAGGCGGAGAAAGCATCCCAACGCTCCTCGTCAGACTCGGCAGCGGGAACAGTCTCGTCGATGACCTCCTCAGAATCGGTCCACTTGTAACCCTACTTCTTGATGTCTACTATGCAACCTTCTTCTTGTAGACGTTGTTGGGCCTCCAAGTGCAGAGGTTTGTAGGACAGTAGAAAATTTCCCTCAAGTGGATGACCTAAGGTTTATCAATCCGTGGGAGGCGTAGGATGAAGATGGTCTCTCGCAAGCAACCCTGCAACCAAATAACAAAGAGTCTCTTGTGTCCCCAACACACCCAATACAATGGTAAATTGTATAGGTGCACTAGTTCGGCGAAGAGATGGTGATACAAGTGCAATATGGATGGTAGATATAGGTTTTTGTAATATGAAAATATAAAAACAGCAAGGTAACTAATGGTAAAAGTGAGCGTAAACGGTATTGCAATGAGTTGAAACAAGGCCTAGGGCTCATACTTTCACTAGTGCAAGTTCTCTCAACAATAATAACATAATTGGATCATATAACTATCCCTCAATATGCAACAAAGAGTCACTCCAAAGTCACTAATAGCGGAGAACAAACGAAGAGATTATGGTAGGGTACGAAACCACCTCAAAGTTATTCTTTCCAATCAATCCGTTGGGCTATTCCTATAAGTGTCACAAACAGCCCTAGAGTTCGTACTAGAATAACACCTTAAGACACAAATCAACCAAAACCCTAATGTCACCTAGATAATCCAATGTCACTTCAAGTATCTGTGGGTATGATTATACGATATACATCACACAATCACAGATTCATCTATTCAACCAACACATAGAACCTCAAAGAGTGCCCCAAAGTTTCTACCGGAGAATCAAGACAAAAACGTGTGCCAACCCCTATGCATAGGTTCATGGGCGGAACCCGCAAGTTGATCACCAAAACATACATCAAGTGAATCACGTGATATCCCATTGTCACCACAGATACACATGGCAAGACATACATCAAGTGTTCTCGAGTCATTAAAGACTCAATCCGATAAGATTACTTCAAAGGGAAAACTCAATCCATTACAAGAGAGAAGAGGGGGAGAAGAAACATAAGATCAAACTATAATAGCAAAGCTCGCGATACATCAAGATCGTGCCAAATCAAGAACACGAGGGAGAGAGAGATCAAACACATAGCTACTGGTACATACCCTCAGCCCCGAGGGTGAACTACTCCCTCCTCGTCATGGAGAGCGCCGGGATGATGAAGATGGTCACTAGTGAGGGTTCCCCCCTCCGGCAGGGTGCCGGAACAGGGTCCCGAGAGGTTTTTGGTGGCTACAGAGGCTTGCGGCGGCGGAACTCCCGATCTATTCTTAGTTCTGGAAGTTTTAGGATACGTAGGTATATATGGGTGCAGGAAGTATGTCGGTGGAGCTTCGTGGACCCCACGAGGCAGGGGGCGTGCCCTAGGGGGGTGGGCATGCCCCCCACCCTCGTGGGCACCTCCCTTCTCTCCTGACGTGGGGTCCAAGTCCATCCGGTAGCTTTCCTTCCAAAAATAACTTCTCTAGTTGATTTCGTTCCGTTTCGACTTCGTTTGATATTCCTTTTCTTCGGAACACTGAAATAGGCAAAAAAAAAGCAAATCTGGGCTGGGCCTCAGGTTAATAGGTTAGTCCCAAAAGTAATATAAAAGTGGAAAATAAAGCCCAATGTTGCCCAAAACAGTAGATAATATAGCATGGAGCAATCAAAAATTATAGATACGTTGGAGACGTATCACTTCTCCATCCAGGCGGCCTCCGGAGTGATGTGCTTCTCTGACCCACTAGATTCTGCCTCACCAAAGACCTTCATGATCCTCTTGTCACGGTGGCGAGCCTCCTTGGAGGCAACATGAGACCTGTACTGCCCCTCTGCCTGCACGCAGAACAAAGTCTTCATCTTGTCCTTCAGCTTCTTGGCCCACGAGGGCTCAGAAGAACGACGGGTATGCCCAGCACCACGGTCCTCAACAACATCCTCTGCTCCAGCCTCCTCCTCACCAACAGCCCTCCTAGCAGCAGACGCCTCAGCACGAGTAGTAGTGATTTCGATGGTGCCCTATTTAACGTGAATGCAGCCGTCTCTAAAGCATAACCCCAAAACGATTGCGGTAAATCAGTAAGAGACATCATAGATCACACCATACCTAGTAAAGTATGATTACGACATTCGGACACACCATTACGTTGTGGTGTTCCGGGTGGCGTGAGTTGTGAAACTACTCCGCATTGTTTCAAATGTAGACCAAAATCGTAACTCAAATATTCTCATCCACGATCAGATCGTAGAAACTTTACTTTCTTGTTACGATGATTTTCCACTTCACTCTGAAATTCCTTGAACTTTTCAAATGTTTCAGATTTATGTTTCATTAAGTTGACATACCCATATCTGCTCAAATCATCTGTGAAGGTGAGAAAATAACGATACCCGCCGCGAGCCTGAACAATCATTGGACCACATACATCAGTATGTATGATCTCCAACAAATCAGTTGCTCGCTCCATAGTTCCGGAGAACGGTGTTTTAGTCATCTTGCCCATGAGGCATGGTTCGCAAGTACCAAGTGATTCATAATCAAGTGATTCCAGAAGTCCATCAGTATGGAGTTTCTTCATGCGCTTTACACCAATATGACCCAAACGGCAGTGCCACAAATAAGTTGCACTATCATTATCAACTCTGCATCTTGTGGCTTCAACATTATGAATATGTGTATCACTACTATCGAGATTCAACAAAAATAGACCACTCTTCAAGGGTGCATGACCATAAAAGATATTACTCATATAAATAGAACAACCATTATTCTCATATTTAAATGAATAACCGTCTTGCATCAAACAAGATCCAGATATAATGTTCATGCTTAATGCTAGCACCAAATAACAATTATTTAGGTCTAAAACTAACCCCGAAGGTAGATGTAGAGGTAGCGTGCCGACGGCGATCACATCAACTTTGGAACCATTTCCCACACGCATCGTCACCTCGTCCTTAGCCAGTCTTCGCTTAATCCGTAGTCCCTGTTTCGAGTTGCAAATATTAGCAACAGAACCAGTATCAAATACCCAGGTGCTACTGCGAGCTCTAGTAAGGTACACATCAATAACATGTATATCACATATACCTTTGTTCACCTTGCCATCCTTCTTATCTGCCAAATACTTGGGGCAGTTCCGCTTCCAGTGTCCAGTCTGCTTGCAGTAGAAGCACTCAGTCTCAGGCTTAGGTTCAGACTTGGGTTTCTTCTCTTGAGCAGCAACTTGTTTGCTGCTCTTCTTGAAGTACCCCTTCTTCTTCCCTTTGCCCTTTTTCTTGAAACTGGTGGTCTTGTTGACCATCAACACTTGATGCTCCCTTTTGATTTCTACCTCCACAGCCTTTAGCATTGCGAAGAGCTCGGGAATTGTCTTATCCATCCCTTGCATATTATAGTTCATCACGAAGCTCTTGTAGCTTGGTGGCAGTGATTGAAGAATTCTGTCAATGACACTATCATCCGGAAGATTAACTCCCAGTTGAATCAAGTGATTGTTATACCCGGACATTTTGAGTATATGTTCACTGACAGAACGATTCTCCTCCATCTTGCAGCTGTAGAACTTATTGGAGACTTCACATCTCTCAATCCGGGCATTTGCTTGAAATATTAACTTCAACTCCTGGAACATCTCATATGCTCCATGATGTTCAAAACGTCGTTGAAGTCCCGGTTCTAAACCGTAAAGCATTGCACACCGAACTATCGAGTAGTCATTAGCTTTGCTCTGCCAGATGTTCTTAACGTCGTCAGTTGCATCTGCAGCAGGCCTGGCACCCATCGGTGCTTCCAGGACGTAATTCTTCTGTGCAACAATGAGGATAATCCTCAAGTTACGGACCCAATCCATGTAATTGCTACCATCACCTTTCAGTTTTGCTTTCTCAAGGAACGCATTAAAATTCAACGGAACAACAGCACGAGCCATCTATCTACAATCAACATAGACAAGCAAAATACTATCAGGTACTAAGTTCATGATAAATTTAAGTTCAATTAATCATATTACTTAAGAACTCCCACTTAGATAGACATCCCTCTAATCATCTAAGTGATCACATGATCCAAATCAACTAAACCATGTCCGATCATCACGTGAGATGGAGTAGTTTTCAATGGTGAACATCACTATGTTGATCATATCTACTATATGATTCACGCTCGACCTTTCGGTCTCAGTGTTCCGAGGCCATATCTGCATATGCTAGGCTCGTCAAGTTTAACCCGAGTATTCTGCGTGTGCAAAACTGGCTTGCACCCGTTGTAGATGGGCGTAGAGCTTATCACACCCGATCATCACGTGGTGTCTCGACACGACGAACTTTGGCAACGGTGCATACTCAGGGAGAACACTTTTTTATCTTGAAATTTTAGTGAGAGATCATCTTATAATGCTACCGTCAATCAAAGCAAAATAAGATGCATAAAGGATAAACATCACATGCAATCAATATAAGTGATATGATATGGCCATCATCATCTTGTGCTTGTGATCTCCATCTCCGAAGCACCATCATGATCACCATCGTCATCGGCGCGACACTTTGATCTCCATCGTAGCATCGTTGACGTCTCGCCAACTATTGCTTCTACGACTATCGCTACCGCATAGTGATAAAGTAAAGCAATTACAGGGCGATTGCATTGCATACAATAAAGCGACAACCATATGGCTCCTGCCAGTTGCCGATAACTTGGTTACAAAACATGATCATCTCATACAATAAAATATAGCATCATGCCTTGACCATATCACATCACAACATTCCCTGCAAAAACAAGTTAGACGTCCTCTACTTTGTTGTTGCAAGTTTTACGTGACTGCTACGGGCTGAGCAAGAACCGTTCTTACCTACGCATAAAAAACACAACGATATTTCGTCAAGTTAGTGTTGTTTTAAACTTCTCAAGGACCGGGCGTAGCCACACTCAGTTCAACTAAAGTTGGAGAAACTGACACCCGCCAGCCACCTATGTGCAAAGCACGTCGGTAGAACCAGTCTCGCGTAAGCGTACGCGTAATGTCGGTCTGGGCCGCTTCATCCAAAAATACCGCCGAACCAAAGTATGACATGCTGGTAAGCAGTATGACTTGTATCGACCACAACTCACTTGTGTTCTACTCATGCATAAACATCTACGCATAAAACCAGGCTCGGATGCCACTGTTGGGGAACGTACTGATTTCAAAAAAAAATCTTACGCACACACAGGATCATGGTGATGCATAACAACGAGAGGGGAGAGTGTGTCCACGTACCCTCGTAGACCGAAAGCGGAAGCGTTAGCACAACGCGGTTGATGTAGTCGTACGTCTTCATGATCCGACCGATCCAAGTACCGAACGTACGACACCTCCGAGTTTAGCACACGTTCAGCTGGATGACGTCCCTTGAACTCCGATCCAGCCGAGCTTTGAGGGAGAGTTCCATCAGCACGACGGCATAATGACGATGATGATGTTGCTACCGAGGCAGGGCTTCGCCTAAGCACCACTACGATATGATCCAGGTGGATTATGGTGGAGGGGGGCACCGCACACGGCTAAGAGAACAAGAGATCAATTGTTATGTCTAGAGGTGCCCCCCTGCCCCCGTATATAAAGGACCGGCTGGGGGAGGGGGCGGTCGGCCAGGAGGAGGGCGCCGCAGGGAGGAGTCCTCCTCCCACCGGGAGCAGGACTCCCTCTTTTCCTAGTTGGAGTAGGAGGGGGAAAGGAAGGGAAGGAGAGAGGGGGAAGGAAAGGGGGCGCCGCCCCCCTCCTTGTCCAATTCGGACTAGAGGGGGAGGGGGCGTGCGGCCAGCCCTAGCCGCCCCTCCTCTTCTCCACTAAGGCCCATCTTGGCCCATTAAACTCCCCGGGGGGTTCCGGTAACCCCCCGGTACTCCGTTATATGTCCGAAACTCCCCCAAACCATTCCGGTGTCCGAACATAGTCATCCAATATATCAATCTTTAAGTCTCGACCATTTCGAGGATCCTCGTCATGTCCGTGGTCATATCCGGGACTCCGAACTACCTTCGGTACATCAAAACACAAAACTCATAATATCGATCGTCTTCTAACTTTAAGCGTGCGGACCCTACGGGTTCGAGAACTATGTAGACATGACCGAGACACGTCTCCGGTCAATAACCAATAGAGGAACTTGGATGCTCATATTGGCTCCTACATATTCTACGAAGATCTTTATCGGTCAAACCGCATAACAAGATACGGTGTTCCCTTTGTCATCGGTATGTTACTTGCCCGAGATTCGATCGTCGGTATCTCAATACCTATTTCAATCTCGTTACCGGCAAGTCTCTTTACTCGTTCGGTAATACATCATCTCGCAACTAACTCATTAGTCACAATGCTTGCAATGTTGGAAATATGCCCTAGAGGCAATAATAAAACATTATTATTATATTTCCTTATTCATGATAATTGTCTTTATTCGTGCTATAATTGTGTTAACCGGAAATCGTAATACATGTGTGAATAACAGACAACAAACATGTCACTAGTGAGCCTCTAGTCGACTAGCTCGTTGATCGACAGATAGTCATGGTTTCCTGACTATGGACATTGGATGTCATCGATAACGGGATCACATCATTAGGAGAATGATGTGATGGACAAGACCCAATCCTAAACATAGCATAAGATCGCATAGTTCGTTTGCTAGAGTTTTCCAATGTCAAGTATCCTTTCCTTAGACCATGAGATCGTGTAACTCCCGGATACCGTAGGAGTGCTTTGGGTATGCCAAACGTCACAACGTAACTGGGTGACTATAAAGGTATGCTACGGGTATCTCTGAAAGTGTCTGTTGGGTTACATGGATCGAGACTGGGATTTGTCACTCCGCTTGACGGAGAGGTATCACCGGGCCCTCTCATGTAATGCATCATCACAATGAGCTCAATGTGACCAAAGTGTTTGATCACGGGATCATGCATTACGGTACGAGAAAAGTGACTTGCCAGTAACGAGATTGAACGAGGTATTGGGATACCGACGATCGAATCTCGGGCAAGTAAAATACCGATTGACAAAGGGAATCGTATACGGGATTAATTGAATCCTCGACATCGTGGTTCATCTGATGAGATCATCGTGGAGCATGTGGGAGCCAACATGGGTATCCAGATCCCGCTGTTGGTTATTGCCCGAGAGCCGTCTCGGTCATGTCTGCATGTCTCCCGAACCCGTAGGGTCTACACACTTAAGGTTCGGTGACGCTAGGGTTGTGAAGATATGTATGTGCAGTAACCCGAATGTTGTTCGGAGTCCCGGATGAGATCCCGGACGTCACGAGGAGTTCCGGAATGGTCTGGAGGTAAAGAATTATATATAGGAAGTGCTATTTTGGCCATCGGGACAAGTTTCGGTGTTATCGTGTTGGGGAACGTTGCAGAAAATTAAAAATTTTCCTACGGTTTCACCAAGATCCATCTATGAGTTCATCTAGCAACGAGTATTCAGATTGGATAGCTTCTACATACCACTTTGTAGATCGCAACGGAAGCGTTCTAGTGAACGTGGATGAGGTAGTCGTACTTGCCGTGATCCTGTTCACCGATGATCTAGTACCGAACGGACGGCACCTCCGCGTTCAACACACGTACGGGACGGGAGACGTCTCCTCCTTCTTGATCCAGCAAGGGGGAAGGAGAGGTTGAGGAAGATCCAGCACGACGGTGTGGTGGTGGATGCAGCAGAACTCCGGCAGGGCTTCGCTAAGCAACTACGGGAGGAGGAGGAGGTGTTGCAGGGAGGAGGGAGGAGCCAGGGCAATAGATTGGTTTGCTCCTCCTTTTCCCCACTATATATAAGGCCAAGGGAGAGGGGGAGGCGCAGCCCTTGCCCCTTCCTCCAAGGAAGGGTGCGGCCAAGGGTGGGGAGGAGTCCATCCTCCCCAAGGCACCTCGGAGGTGCCTTCCCCCCTTTGGACTCTCCCCTTTTTTTTCTCTCTTGGCGCATGGGCCCTTGGGGCTGGTTCCCCTTGGCCCAAGCAGGCCAAGGCGCACCCCCTAAGGCCCATGTGACCCACCAAGGCAGGTGGCCCCACCTGGTGGACCCCCGGGACCCCTCCGGTGGTCCCGGTACAATACCGATAACACCGAAACTTGTCCCGATGGCCAAAATAGCACTTCCTATATATAATTCTTTACCTCCGGACCATTCCAGAACTCCTCGTGACGTCCGGGATCTCATCCGGGACTCCGAACAACATTCAGGTTACTGCACATACATATCTTCACAACCCTAGCGTCACCGAACCTTAAGTGTGTAGACCCTACGGGTTCGGGAGACATGCAGACATGACCGAGACGGCTCTCGGGCAATAACCAACAGCGGGATCTGGATACCCATGTTGGCTCCCACATGCTCCACGATGATCTCATCGGATGAACCACGATGTCAAGGATTCAATTAATCCCGTATACGATTCCCTTTGTCAATCGGTATTTTACTTGCCCGAGATTCGATCGTCGGTATACCAATACCTCGTTCAATCTCGTTATCGGCAAGTCACTTTTCTCGTTCCGTAATGCATGATCCCGTGATCAAACACTTTGATCGCATTGAGCTCATTGTGATGATGCATTACCGAGAGGGCCCGGTGATACCTCTTCGTCAAGCGGAGTGACAAATCCCAGTCTCGATCCATGTCAACCCAACAGACACTTTCAGAGAAACCCGTAGCATACCTTTATAGTCACCCAGTTACGTTGTGACGTTTGGCATACCCAAAGCACTCCTACGGTATCCGGGAGTTACACGATCTCATGGTCTAAGGAAAGGATACTTGACATTGGAAAACTCTAGCAAATGAACTATGCGATCTTATGCTATGTTTAGGATTGGGTCTTGTCCATCACATCATTCTCCTAATGATGTGATCCCGTTATCGATGACATCCAATGTCCATAGTCAGGAAACCATGACTATCTGTCGATCAACGAGCTAGTCAACTAGAGGCTCACTAGGGACATGTTGTTGTCGTCTGTTATTCACACATGTATTACGATTTCCGGTTAACACAATTATAGCACGAATAAAGACAATTATCATGAATAAGGAAATATAATAATAATGCTTTTATTATTGCCTCTAGGGCATATTTCCAACAGTCTCCCACTTGCACTAGAGTCAATAATCTAGTTACATTGTGATGAATCGAACACCCATAGAGTTCTGGTGCTGATCATGTTTTGCCTTAGGGAGAGGTTTAGTCAACGGATCTGCGACATTCAGATCCGTGTGCACTTTACAAATTTCTATGTCTCCATCTTGAACATTTTCACGAATGCAGTTGAAGCGACGCTTGATGTGCCTAGTCTTCTTGTGAAACCTGGGCTCCTTTGCAAGTGCAATAGCTCCAGTGTTGTCACAGAAGAGCTTGATCGGCCCCGACGCATTGGGTATGACTCCGAGGTCGGTGATGAACTCCTTCACCCAAATTGCTTCATGTGCTGCCTCCGAGGCTGCCATGTACTCCGCTTCACATGTAGATCCCGCCACGACGCTTTGCTTGCAACTGCACCAGCTTACTGCCCCACCATTCAAAATATACACGTATCCGGTTTGTGACTTAGAGTCATCCAGAACTGTGTCGAAGCTAGCGTCGACGTAAACTTTTACGACGAGCTCTTCGTCACCTCCATAAACGAGAAACATTTCCTTAGTCCTTTTCAGGTACTTCAAGATATTCTTGACCGCTGTCCAGTGTTCCTTTCCGGGATTACTTTGGTACCTTCCTACCAAACTTACGGCAAGGTTTACATCAGGTCTGGTACACAGCATGGCATACATAATAGAACCTATGGCTGAGGCATAGGGGATGACGCTCATCTCTTCTATATCTTCTGCCGTGGTCGGACATTGAGCTGAGCTCAATTTCACACCTTGTAACACAGGTAAGAACCCTTTCTTAGATTGATCCATATTGAACTTCTTCAATATTTTATCAAGGTATGTGCTTTGTGAAAGACCTATGAGGCGTCTCGATCTATCTCTATAGATCTTGATGCCTAATATATAAGCAGCTTCTCCAAGGTCCTTCATTGAAAAACTTTTATTCAAATAGGCCTTAATGCTGTCCAAGAGTTCTATATCATTTCCCATCAAAAGTATGTCGTCTACATATAATATGAGAAATGTTACAGAGCTCCCACTCACTTTCTTGTAAACACAGGCTTCTCCATAAGTCTGTGTAAACCCAAACGCTTTGATCATCTCATCAAAGCGAATGTTCCAACTCTGAGATGCTTGCACCAGCCCATATATCGAGCGTTGGAGCTTGCACACCTTGTCAGCGTTCTTAGGATCGACAAAACCTTCCGGCTGCATCATATACAATTCTTCCTTAAGGAAACCATTAAGGAATGCCGTTTTGACGTCCATTTGCCATATCTCATAATCGTAGTATGCGGCAATTGCTAACATGATTCGGACGGACTTCAGCTTCGCTACCGGTGAGAAAGTCTCATCGTAGTCAATTCCTTGAACTTGTCGATAACCCTTAGCGACAAGCCGAGCTTTATAGATGGTCACATTACTATCCGCGTCTGTCTTCTTCTTAAAGATCCATTTATTTTCTATGGCTCGCCGTTCAACAGGCAAGTCAGTCAAAGTCCATACTTCGTTTTCATACATGGATCCTATCTCGGATTTCATGGCTTCTAGCCATTTGTCGGAATCCGGGCCCGCCATCGCTTCCTCATAGTTCGAAGGTTCACCGTTGTCTAACAACATGATTTCCAAGACAGGGTTGCCGTACCACTCTGGTGCGGAACGTGTCCTTGTGGACCTTCGAATTTTAGTAGGAGCTTGATCAGAAGTATCTTGATCATAATCATTAATTTCCTCTCTAGTCGGTGCAGGCACCTCAGGAACGATTTCTTGAGTTTCGCCATTTTCCGGTTCAAGAGGCAACACTTCATCAAGTTCTACTTTCCTCCCACTTACTTCTTTCGAGAGAAACTCTTTCTCCAGAAAGGATCCATTCTTGGCAACAAAGATCTTGCCTTCGGATCTGAGGTAGAAGGTATACCCAACAGTTTCTTTAGGGTATCCTATGAAGACGCATTTTTCCGACTTGGGTTCGAGCTTTTCAGGTTGAAGTTTCTTCACATAAGCATCGCATCCCCAAACTTTTAGAAACGACAGCTTAGGTTTCTTCCCAAACCATAATTCATATGGTGTCGTCTCAACGGATTTCGACGGAGCCCTATTTAAAGTGAATGCGGCAGTCTCTAAAGCATAGCCCCAAAAAGACAGCGGTAAATCGGTAAGAGACATCATAGATCGCACCATATCTAATAGAGTGCGATTACGACATTCGGACACACCATTACACTGAGGTGTTCCAGGCGGCGTGAGTTGTGAAACTATTCCACATTTTCTTAAGTGTGTGCCAAATTCGTGACTCAAGTATTCTCCTCCACGATCTGATCGTAGAAACTTGATCTTTTTATCACGTTGATTTTCAACCTCACTCTGAAATTCCTTGAACTTTTCAAAGGTCTCAGACTTGTGTTTCATTAATTAGATATACCCATATCTACTCAAGTCATCAGTGAGGGTGAGAACATAACGATAGCCTCCGCGAGCCTCAACACTCATTGGACCGCACACATCGGTATGTATGATTTCCAATAAGTTGGTTGCTCACTCCATTGTTCCTGAGAACGGAGTCTTGGTCATTTTACCCATGAGGCATGGTTCGCACGTGTCAAATGATTCATAATCAAGAGACTCTAAAAGTCCATCTGCATGGAGCTTCTTCATGCGTTTGACACCTATGTGACCAAGGCGGCAGTGCCACAAATATGTGGGACTATTGTTATCAATTTTAACTCTTTTGGTACTCACACTATGAATATGTGTATCATCACGTACGAGATTCATCAGGAACAAACCATTAACCATCGGAGCATGACCATAAAACATATCTCTCATATAAATAGAACAACCATTATTCTCGGATTTAAATGAGTAGCCATCTCGAATTAAGCGAGATCCAGATACAATGTTCATGCTCAAACTTGGCACTAAATAACAATTATTGAGGTTTAAAACTAATCCCGTAGGTAAATGTAGAGGTAGCGTGCCGACGGCGATCACATCGACCTTGGAACCATTCCCGACGCGCATCGTCACCTCGTCCTTTGCCAGTCTCCGTTTATTCCGCAGCTCCTGCTTTGAGTTACAAATATGAGCAACTGCACCGGTATCAAATACCCAAGAGCTACTACGAGTACTGGTAAGGTACACATCAATTACATGTATATCACATATACCTTTGGTTTTGCCGGCCTTCTTGTCCGCTAAGTATTTGGGGCAGTTCCGCTTCCAGTGACCACTTCCTTTGCAATAAAAACACTCAGTTTCGGGCTTGGGTCCATTCTTTGGCTTCTTCCCGGCAACTTGCTTACCGGGCGCGGCAACTTCCTTGCCGTCCTTCTTGAAGTTCTTTTTACCCTTGCCCTTTTTGAACTTAGTGGTTTTATTCACCATCAACACTTGATGCTCCTTCTTGATTTCTACCTCTGCTGATTTCAGCATAGCATATACCTCAGGAATGGTCTTTACCATCCCCTTCATATTGTAGTTCATCACAAAGCTCTTGTAGCTAGGTGGAAGCGACTGGAGGATTCTGTCAATGACCGCTTCATCCGGGAGATTAACTTCCAGTTGAGTCAAGCGGTTGTGCAACCCAGACATTTTGAGTATGTGTTCACTGACAGAGCCATTTTCCTCCATCTTACAGCTAAAGAATTTGTCGGAGACTTCATATCTCTCGACCCGGGCATGAGCTTGGAAAACCATTTTCAGCTCTTCGAACATCTCATATGCTCCATGTCTCTCAAAACGCTTTTGGAGTCCCGGCTCTAAGCTGTAAAGCATGCCGCACTGAACGAGGGAGTAATCATCGCAGCGTGACTGCCAAGCGTTCATAACGTCTTGTTCTGCAGGGAGAATAGGTGCGTCACCCAGCGGTGCTCTTAGGACATAATCTTTCTTGGCAGCTATGAGGATAATCCTCAGGTTCCGGACCCAGTCCGTATAGTTGCTACCATTGTCTTTCAGCTTGGTTTTCTCTAGGAACGCGTTGAAGTTGAGGACTACATTGGCCATTTGATCTACAAGACATATTGTAAAGATTTAGACTAAGTTCATGATAATAAAGTTCATTTAATCAAGTTATTTAATGAACTCCCACTTAGATAGACATCCCTCTTCTAGTCATCTAAGTATTACATGATCCGAGTCAACTAGGCCGTGTCCGATCATCACGTGAGACGGACTAGTCAACATCGGTGAACATCTTCATGTTGATCGTATCTTCTATACGACTCATGCTCGACCTTTCGGTCTTCTGTGTTCCGAGGCCATGTCTGTACATGCTAGGCTCGTCAAGTCAACCTAAGTGTTTTGCGTGTGTAAATCTGTCTTACACCCGTTGTATGCGAACGTAAGGACCTATCACACCCGATCATCACGTGGTGCTTCGGAACGATGAACCTTAGCAACGGTGCACAGTTAGGGAGAACACTTTCTTGAAATTATTATGAGGGATCATCTTATTTACTACCGTCGTCCTAAGTAAACAAGATGCAAAACATGATAAACATCACATGCAATCAAATAATAAACGTGACATGATATGGCCAATATCACATTGCTCCTTTGATCTCCATCTTGGGGCTCCATGATCATCTTGTCACCGGCTTGACACCATGATCTTCATCATCATGATCTTCATCATCGTGTCTCCATGAAGTTGCTCGCCAACTATTACTTCTAATACTATGGCTAACGCGTTTAGCAATAAAGTAAAGTAATTTACATGGCGATTCTCAATGACACGCAGGTCATACAAAAAATAAAGACAACTCCTATGGCTCCTGCCGGTTGTCATACTCATCGACATGCAAGTCGTGATTCCTATTACAATAGCATGAACATCTCATACATCACATATAGATCATTCATCATACATCACAACTTTGGCCATATCATATCACAAAGCACTTGCTGCAAAAACAAGTTAGACGTCCTCTAATTGTTGTTGCAAGTTTTACGTGGCTGAATTAGGGTTCTAGCAAGAACGTTTTCTTACCTACGTTCAAACCACAACGTGATTTGTCAATCTCTATTTACCCTTCATAAGGACCCTGTTCATCGAATCCGATCCAACTAAAGTAGGAGAGACAGACACCCGCCAGCCACCTTATGCAACTAGTGCATGTTAGTCGGTGGAACCGGTCTCACGTAAGCGTACGTGTAAGGCTGGTCCGGGCCGCTTCATCCCACAATACCGCTGAATCAAGATTGACTAGTAACGGCAAGAAGAATTGACAACATCTACGCCCACAACAAATTGTGTTCTACTCGCACAAGAAGAACTACGCATAGACCTAGCTCATGATGCCACTGTTGGGGAACGTTGCAGAAAATTAAAAATTTTCCTACGGTTTCACCAAGATCCATCTATGAGTTCATCTAGCAACGAGTATTCAGATTGGATAGCATCTACATACCACTTTGTAGATCGCAACGGAAGCGTTCGAGTGAACGTGGATGAGGTAGTCGTACTTGCCGTGATCCTGTTCACCGATGATCTAGTACCGAACGGACGGCACCTCCGCGTTCAACACACGTACGGGACGGGAGACGTCTCCTCCTTCTTGATCCAGCAAGGGGGAAGGAGAGGTTGAGGAAGATCCAGCACGACGGTGTGGTGGTGGATGCAGCAGAACTCCGGCAGGGCTTCGCTAAGCAACTACGGGAGGAGGAGGAGGTGTTGCAGGGAGGAGGGAGGAGCCAGGGCAATAGATTGGTTTGCTCCTCCTTTTCCCCACTATATATAAGGCCAAGGGAGAGGGGGAGGCGCAGCCCTTGCCCCTTCCTCCAAGGAAGGGTGCGGCCAAGGGTGGGGAGGAGTCCATCCTCCCCAAGGCACCTCGGAGGTGCCTTCCCCCTTTTGGACTCTCCCCTTTTTTTTCTCTCTTGGCGCATGGGCCCTTGGGGCTGGTTCCCCTTGGCCCAAGCAGGCCAAGGCGCACCCCCTAAGGCCCATGTGACCCACCAAGGCAGGTGGCCCCACCTGGTGGACCCCCGGGACCCCTCCGGTGGTCCCGGTACAATACCGTTAACACCGAAACTTGTCCCGATGGCCAAAATAGCACTTCCTATATATAATTCTTTACCTCCGGACCATTCCGGAACTCCTCGTGACGTCCGAGATATCATCCGGGACTCCGAACAACATTCGGGTTACTGCACATACATATCTTCACAACCCTAGCGTCACCGAACCTTAAGTGTGTAGACCCTACGGGTTCGGGAGACATGCAGACATGACCGAGACGGCTCTCGGGCAATAACCAACAGCGGGATCTGGATACCCATGTTGGCTCCCACATGCTCCACGATGATCTCATCGGATGAACCACGATGTCAAGGATTCAATTAATCCCGTATACGATTCCCTTTGTCAATCGGTATTTTACTTGCCCGAGATTCGATCGTCGGTATACCAATACCTCGTTCAATCTCGTTATCGGCAAGTCACTTTTCTCGTTCCGTAATGCATGATCCCGTGATCAAACACTTTGATCACATTGAGCTCATTGTGATGATGCATTACCGAGAGGGCCCGGTGATACCTCTCCGTCAAGCGGAGTGACAAATCCCAGTCTCGATCCATGTCAACCCAACAGACACTTTCAGAGAAACCCGTAGCATACCTTTATAGTCACCCAGTTACGTTGTGACGTTTGGCATACCCAAAGCACTCCTACGGTATCCGGGAGTTACACGATCTCATGGTCTAAGGAAAGGATACTTGACATTGGAAAACTCTAGCAAACGAACTATGTGATCTTATGCTATGTTTAGGATTGGGTCTTGTCCATCACATCATTCTCCTAATGATGTGATCCCGTTATCGATGACATCCAATGTCCATAGTCAGGAAACCATGACTATCTGTCGATCAACGAGCTAGTCAACTAGAGGCTCACTAGGGACATGTTGTTGTCGTCTGTTATTCACACATGTATTACGATTTCCGGTTAACACAATTATAGCACGAATAAAGACAATTATCATGAATAAGGAAATATAATAATAATGCTTTTATTATTGCCTCTAGGGCATATTTCCAACATATCGGTATTGTACCGGGACCACCGGAGGGGTCCCGGGGGTCCACCGGGGGGGTCCACCTGCCCCGGGGGGCCACATGGGCTATAGGGGGTGCGCCCTGGCCTACATGGGCCAAGGGCACCAGCCCCAAGGTCCCATGCGCCAAGGAGACTTGGAGAGGGGAGAGTCCAAAGAGGGGAAGGCACCTCCGAGGTGCCTTGGGGAGGATGGACTCCTCCCCCCCTTTGGCCGCACCCCTTCCTTGGAGGAAGGGGCAAGGCTGCACGCTCCCCCCCTCTCATGCGCCTATATAAAGGGAGGGGAGGGAGGGGTGGCCGCACCCTATGCCCTGGCTCCTCCCTCCTCCCTGCAACACCTCCTCCTCCTCCCGTAGTTGCTTAGCGAAGCCCTGCCGGAGTTCTGCTGCATCCACCACCACACCGTCGTGCTGGATCTTCCAACCTCTTCTTTCCCCTTGCTGCATCAAGAAGGAGGAGACGTCTCCCGTCCCGTACGTGTGTTGAACGCGGAGGTGTCGTCCGTTCGGTACTAGATCATCGGTGAATCGGATCACGGCAAGTACGACTACCTCATCCACGTTCACTCGAACGCTTCCGTTGCGATCTACAAAGTGGTATGTAGATGCTATCCAATCTGAATACTCGTTGCTAGATGAACTCATAGATGGATCTTGGTGAAACCATAGGAAAATTTTTAATTTTCTGCAACGTTCCCCAAACAGTGGCATCATGAGCTAGGTCTATGCGTAGTTCTTCTTGCGCGAGTAGAACACAATTTGTTGTGGGCGTAGATGTTGTCAACTCTTCTTGCCGCTACTAGTCTTATCTTGCTTCGGCGGTATTGTGGGATGAAGCGGCCCGGACCAACCTTACATGTACGCTTACGTGAGACCGGTTCCACCGACTAACATGCACTAGTTGCATAAGGTGGCTGGCGGGTGTCTGTCTCTCCTACTTTAGTTGGAGCGGATTCGATGAAAAGGGTCCTTATGAAGGGTAAATAGAAGTTGACAAATCACGTTGTGGTTTTAACGTAGGTAAGAAAACGTTCTTGCTAGAACCCTAATTAAGCCACGTAAAACTTGCAACAACAATTAGAGGACGTCTAACTTGTTTTTGCAGCAAGTGCTTTGTGATATGATATGGCCAAAGTTGTGATGTATGATGAATGATCTATATGTGATGTATGAGATGTTCATGCTATTGTAATAGGAATCACGACTTGCATGTCGATGAGTATGACAACCGGCAGGAGCCATAGGAGTTGTCTTTATTTTTGTATGACCTGCGTGTCATTGAGAATCACCATGTAAATTACTTTACTTTATTGCTAAACGCGTTAGCCATAGTAGTAGAAGTAATAGTTGGCGAGCAACTTCATGGAGACACGATGATGAAGATCATGATGATGAAGATCTTGGTGTCAAGCCGGTGACAAGATGATCATGGAGCCCCAAGATGGAGATCGAAGGAGCTATGTGATATTGGCCATATCATGTCACGTTTATTATTTGATTGCATGTGATGTTTATCATGTTTTGCATCTTGTTTACTTAGAACGACGGTAGTAAATAAGATGATCCCTCATAATAATTTCAAGAAAGTGTTCTCCCTAACTGTGCACCGTTGCTAAGGTTCGTCGTTCCGAAGCACCACGTGATGATCGGGTGTGATAGGTCCTTACGTTCGCATACAACGGGTGTAAGACAGATTTACACACGCAAAACACTTAGGTTGGCTTGACGAGCCTAGCATGTACAGACATGGCCTCGGAACACAGAAGACCGAAAGGTCGAGCATGAGTCGTATAGAAGATACGATCAACATGAAGATGTTCACCGATGTTGACTAGTCCGTCTCACGTGATGATCGGACACGGCCTAGTTGACTCGGATCATGTAATACTTAGATGACTGGTAGAGGGATGTCTATCTAAGTGGGAGTTCATTAAATAATTTGATTAAATGAACTTTATTATCATGAACTTAGTCTAAATTTTTTACAATATGTCTTGTAGATCAAATGGCCAACGTAGTCCTCAACTTCAACGCGTTCCTAGAGAAAACCAAGCTGAAAGACGATGGTAGCAACTATACGGACTGGGTCCGGAACCTGAGGATCATCCTCATAGTTGCCAAGAAAGATTATGTCCTAAGAGCACCGCTGGGTGACGCACCTATTCTCCCTGCAGAACAAGACGTTATGAACGCTTGGCAGTCATGCTGCGATGATTACTCCCTCGTTCAGTGCGGCATGCTTTACAGCTTATAGCCGGGACTCCAAAAACGTTTTGAGAGACATGGAGCATATGAGATGTTCGAAGAGCTGAAAATGGTTTTCCAAGCTCATGCCCGGGTCGAGAGATATGAAGTCTCCGATAAATTCTTTAGCTGTAAGATGGAGGAAAATGGCTCTGTCAGTGAGCACATACTCAAAATGTCTGGGTTGCACAACCGCTTGACTCAACTGGAAGTTAATCTCCCGGATGAAGCGGTCATTGACAGAATCCTCCAGTCGCTTCCACCTAGCTACAAGAGCTTTGTGATGAACTACAATATGCAGGGGATGGTAAAGACCATTCCTGAAGTATATGCTATGCTGAAATCAGCAGAGGTAGAAATCAAGAAGGAGCATCAAGTGTTGATGGTGAATAAAACCACTAAGTTCAAGAAGGGCAAGGGTAAAAAGAACTTCAAGAAGGACAGCAAGGAAGTTGCCGCGCCCGGTAAGCAAGTTGCCGGGAAGAAGCCAAAGAATGGACCCAAGCCCGAAACTGAGTGCTTTTATTGCAAGGGAAGTGGTCACTGGAAGCGGAACTGCCCCAAATACTTAGCGGACAAGAAGGCCGGCAAAACCAAAGGTATATGTGATATACATGTAATTGATGTGTACCTTACCAGTACTCGTAGTAGCTCTTGGGTATTTGATACCGGTGCGGTTGCTCACATTTGTAACTCAAAGCAGGAGCTGCGGAATAAACAGAGACTGGCGAAGGACGAGGTGACGATGCGCGTCGGGAATGGTTCCAAGGTCGATGTGATCGCCGTCGGCACGCTGCCTCTACATTTACCTACGGGATTAGTTTTAAACCTCAATAATTGTTATTTAGTGCCAAGTTTGAGCATGAACATTGTATCTGGATCTCGCTTAATTCGAGATGGCTACTCATTTAAATCCGAGAATAATGGTTGTTCTATTTATATGAGAGAAATGTTTTATGGTCATGCTCCGATGGTTAATGGTTTATTCTTAATGAATCTCGTACGTGATGATACACATATTCATAGTGTGAATACCAAAAGAGTTAAAGTTGATGACAATAGTCCCACATATTTGTAGCACTGCCGCCTTGGTCACATAGGTGTCAAACGCATGAAGAAGCTCCATGCAGATGGACTTTTAGAGTCTCTTGATTATGAATCATTTGACACGTGCGAACCATGCCTCATGGGTAAAATGACCAAGACTCCGTTCTCAGGAACAATGGAGCGAGCAACCAACTTATTGGAAATCATACATACCGATGTATGCGGTCCAATGACTGTTGAGGCTCGCGGTGGCTATCGTTATGTTCTCACCCTCACTGATGACTTGAGTAGATATGGGTATGTCTACTTAATGAAACACAAGTCTGAGACCTTTGAAAAGTTCAAGGAATTTTAGAGTGAGGTTGAAAATCAACGTGATAGAAAGATCAAGTTTCTACGATCAGATCGTGGAGGAGAATACTTGAGTCACGAATTTGGCACACACACTTAAGAAAATGTGGAATAGTTTCACAACTCACGCCGCCTGGAACACCTCAGCGTAATGGTGTGTCCGAACATCGTAATCGCACTCTATTAGATATGGTGCGATCTATGATGTCTCTTACCGATTTACCGCTATCTTTTTGGGGCTATGCTTTAGAGACTGCCGCATTCACTTTAAATAGGGCTCCGTCGAAATCCGTTGAGACGACACCGTATGAATTATGGTTTGGGAAGAAACCTAAGCTGTCGTTTCTAAAAGTTTGGGGATGCGATGCTTATGTCAAGAAACTTCAACCTGAAAAGCTCGAACCCAAGTCGGAAAAATGCGTCTTCATAGGATACCCTAAAGAAACTGTTGGGTATACCTTCTACCTCAGATCCGAAGGCAAGATCTTTGTTGCCAAGAATGGATCCTTTCTAGAGAAAGAGTTTCTCTCGAAAGAAGTAAGTGGGAGGAAAGTAGAACTTGATGAAGTGTTACCTCTTGAACCGGAAAATGGCGAAACTCAAGAAAACGTTTCTGAGGTGCCTGCATCGACTAGAGAGGAAATTAATGATGATGATCAAGCTTCTAATCAAGTTCCTACTGAAATTCGAAGGTCCACAAGGACACGTTCTGCACCAGAGTGGTACGGCAACCCTGTCTTGGAAATCATGTTGTTAGACAACGGTGAACCTTCGAACTATGAGGAAGCAATGGCGGGCCCGGATTCCGACAAATGGCTAGAGGCCATGAAATCCGAGATAGGATCCATGTATGAAAACAAAGTATGGACTTTGACTGACTTGCCCGTTGAACGGCGAGCCATAGAAAATAAATGGATCTTTAAGAAGAAGACAAACGCGGATGGTAATGTGACCATCTATAAAGCTCGGCTTGTCGCTAAGGGTTATCGACAAGTTCAAGGGGTTGACTACGATGAGACTTTCTCACCGGTAGCGAAGCTGAAGTCCGTCCGAATCATCTTAGCAATTGCCGCATACTATGATTATGAGATATGGCAAATGGACGTCAAAACGGCATTCCTTAATGGTTTCCTTAAGGAAGAATTGTATATGATGCAGCCGGAAGGTTTTGTCAATCCTAAGAATGCTGACAAGGTGTGCAAGCTCCAACGCTCGATTTATGGGCTGGTGCAAGCATCTCGGAGTTGGAACATTCGCTTTGATGAGATGATCAAAGCGTTTGGGTTTACACAGACTTATGGAGAAGCCTGTGTTTACAAGAAAGTGAGTGGGAGCGCTGTAGCATTTCTCATATTATATGTAGACGACATACTTTTGATGGGAAATGATATAGAACTCTTGGACAGCATTAAGGCCTACTTGAATAAAAGTTTTTCAATGAAGGACCTTGGAGAAGCTGCTTATATATTAGGCATCAAGATCTATAGAGATAGATCGAGACGCCTCATAGGTCTTTCACAAAGCACATACCTTGATAAGATATTGAAGAAGTTCAATATGGATCAATCTAAGAAAGGGTTCTTACCTGTGTTACAAGGTGTGAAATTGAGCTCAGCTCAATGCCCGACCACGGCAGAAGAAATAGAAGAGATGAGCGTCATCCCCTATGCCTCAGCCATAGGTTCTATTATGTATGCCATGCTGTGTACCAGACCTGATGTAAACCTTGCCGTAAGTTTGGTAGGTAGGTACCAAAGTAATCCCGGCAAGGAACACTGGACAGCGGTCAAGAATATCCTGAAGTACCTGAAAAGGACCAAGGAAATGTTTCTCGTTTATGGAGGTGACGAAGAGCTCGTCGTAAAAGGTTACGTCGATGCTAGCTTCGACACAAATCTGGATGACTCTAAGTCACAAACCGGATACGTGTATATTTTGAATGGTGGGGCAGTAAGCTGGTGCAGTTGCAAGCAAAGCGTCGTGGCGGGATCTACATGTGAAGCGGAGTACATGGCAGCCTCGGAGGCAGCACATGAAGCAATTTGGGTGAAGGAGTTCATCACCGACCTCGGAGTCATACCCAATGCGTCGGGGCCAATCAAGCTCTTCTGTGACAACACTGGAGCTATTGCACTAGCAAAGGAGCCCAGGTTTCGCAAGAAGACTAGGCACATCAAGCGTCGCTTCAACTCCATTCGTGAAAATGTTCAAGATGGAGACATAGAAATTTGTACAGTGCACACGGATCTGAATGTCGCAGATCCGTTGACGAAATCTCTCCCTAAGGCAAAACATGATCAGCACCAGAACTCTTTGGGTGTTCGATTCATCACAATGTAACTAGATTATTGACTCTAGTGCAAGTGGGAGACTGTTGGAAATATGCCCTAGAGGCAATAATAAAAGCATTATTATTATATTTCCTTATTCATGATAATTTTCTTTATTCGTGCTATAATTGTGTTAACCGGAAATCGTAATACATGTGTGAATAACAGACAACAAACATGTCCCTAGTGAGCCTCTAGTTGACTAGCTCGTTGATCGACAGATAGTCATGGTTTCCTGACTATGGACATTGGATGTCATCGATAACGGGATCACATCATTAGGAGAATGATGTGATGGACAAGACCCAATCCTAAACATAGCATAAGATCGCATAGTTCGTTTGCTAGAGTTTTCCAATGTCAAGTATCCTTTCCTTAGACCATGAGATCGTGTAACTCCCGGATACCGTAGGAGTGCTTTGGGTATGCCAAACGTCACAACGTAACTGGGTGACTATAAAGGTATGCTACGGGTATCTCTGAAAGTGTCTGTTGGGTTACATGGATCGAGACTGGGATTTGTCACTCCGCTTGACGGAGAGGTATCACCGGGCCCTCTCGGTAATGCATCATCACAATGAGCTCAATGTAACCAAAGTGTTTGATCACGGGATCATGCATTACGGTACGAGAAAAGTGACTTGCCAGTAACGAGATTGAACGAGGTATTGGGATACCGAAGATCGAATCTCGGGCAAGTAAAATACCGATTGACAAAGGGAATCGTATACGGGATTAATTGAATCCTCGACATCGTGGTTCATCTGATGAGATCATCGTGGAGCATGTGGGAGCCAACATGGGTATCCAGATCCCGCTGTTGGTTATTGCCCGAGAGCCGTCTCGGTCATGTCTGCATGTCTCCCGAACCCGTAGGGTCTACACACTTAAGGTTCGGTGACGCTAGGGTTGTGAAGATATGTATGTGCAGTAACCCGAATGTTGTTCGGAGTCCCGGATGAGATCCCGGACGTCACGAGGAGTTCCGGAATGGTCCGGAGGTAAAGAATTATATATAGGAAGTGCTATTTTGGCCATCGGGACAAGTTTCGGTGTTATCGGTATTGTACCGGGACCACCGGAGGGGTCCCGGGGGTCCACCGGGGGGGTCCACCTGCCCCGGGGGGCCACATGGGCTATAGGGGGTGCGCCCTGACCTACATGGGCCAAGGGCACCAGCCCCAAGGGCCCATGCGCCAAGGAGACTTGGAGAGGGGAGAGTCCAAAGAGGGGTAGGCACCTCCGAGGTGCCTTGGGGAGGATGGACTCCTCCCCCCCCTTTGGCCGCACCCCTTCCTTGGAGGAAGGGGCAAGGCTGCGCCCTCCCCCCTCTCATGCGCCTATATAAAGGGAGGGGAGGGAGGGGTGGCCGCACCCTATGCCCTGGCTCCTCCCTCCTCCCTGCAACACCTCCTCCTCCTCCCGTAGTTGCTTAGCGAAGCCCTGCCGGAGTTCTGCTGCATCCACCACCACACCGTCGTGCTGGATCTTCCTCAACCTCTTCTTTCCCCTTGCTGGATCAAGAAGGAGGAGACGTCTCCCGTCCCGTACGTGTGTTGAACGCGGAGGTGCCGTCCGTTCGGTACTAGATCATCGGTGAATCGGATCACGGCAAGTACGACTACCTCATCCACGTTCACTCGAACGCTTCCGTTGCGATCTACAAAGTGGTATGTAGATGCTATCCAATCTGAATACTCGTTGCTAGATGAACTCATAGATGGATCTTGGTGAAACCGTAGGAAAAATTTTAATTTCCTGCAACGTTCCCCAACATGCAAGGCTTATAGGGATGTGCATTACCGAGAGGGCCCAGAGATACCTCTCCGACAATTGGAGTGACAAATTCTAATCTCGAAATACGCCAACCCAACAAGTACCTTCGGAGACACCTGTAGAGCACCCTTATAATCACCCAGTTACGTTGTGACGTTTGGTAGCACAGAAAGTGTTCCTCCGGTAAACGGGAGTTGCATAATCTCATAGTCATAGGAACATGTATAAGTCATGAAGAAAGCAATAGCAATATACTAAACGATCAAGTGCTAAGCTAACGGAATGGGTCAAGTTAATCACTTCATTCTCCTAATGATGTGATCCCGTTAATCAAATGACAACTCATGTCCATGGCTAGGAAACTTAACCATCTACGATTAACGAGCTAGTCAAGTAGAGGCATACTAGTGACACTATGTTTGTCTATGTATTCACACATGTATTATGTTTCCGGTTAATACAATTCTAGCATGAATAATAAACATTTATCATGATACGAGGAAATAAATAATAACTTTATTATTGCCTCTAGGGCATATTTCCTTCACAATGTCGGTGTCCAAACCGGCGGATCTCGGGTAGGGGGCCCCGAACTATGCGTCTGAGGATCGATGGTAATAGGAGACTGGGGACACGATGTTTACCCAGGTTCGGGCCCTCTCGATGAAGGTAATACTCTACTTCCTGCTTGATTGATCTTGATGAATATGAGTATTATAAGAGTTGATCTACCACGAGATCGTAATGGCTAAACCCTAGATGTCTAGCATGTATGACTATGATTGCCTCTACGGACTAAACCCTCCGGTTTATATAGACACCAGAGGGGACTAGGGTTTGTACAGAGTCGGTTTACAGAGGAAGGAATCTTCATATCCGAACGCCAAGCTTGCCATCCACGCAAAGGAGAGTCCCATCCGGATACGGGAGGAAGCCTTCTATCTTGTATCTTCATGTCCCATTAGTCCGACCCATATCACACAGGCCGGACGCCCGAGGACCCCTTAATCCAGGACTCCCTCACCGACCCATGAGCGATCTGGGCACGCTTTGCAGTGCAAAAATTCATTTATGGCGCAAAAAAACAACAAACAATGTTGCTCTCTTGAGGATTCAAACATGCGCCAGCAGCTCCAGTGAATAGTTGGGTAACCACTTGACCTATAAAGCACTTGCGAAATATTACAACACGAAAGTATTAAGAATAAACTTTGGCCGCGCTATATAGAAAAATGGGATTTCTTTTGAAAAGAAATGTGAACAAATTTGAATGTCCTTAGATTTTAAAAAACATCACGAATTAGAAAAGGGTTCATATATTAAAAAGCGTTCATGAATTCAAAACGTTCATAATACTGAAAAATTCCATAGATTGTCAAAAAAGTTCACGAATTTGAAAAACAATTCATCGATTCTAAAAAAAAGTTCATTGATTCTAAAAAAATTCGCAAGTTTGAAAAGAGTACATCGATTTTCAAAAAAGTTTATCAACTCTGAAAAAATGTTCATCGAATTTGAAAAGGAACATAGAATTTGAAAAAAGTTCAACAAATTTGGAAAAAAAAGTTCATGAATTTTAAAAAGTTCACAAAATATTTGAAAAACGTTTATAAAATATGAAAACAGTTCAAAAAATTGAGAAAAAGTTCATTGAATTTTAAAAACAGTTCATGGAATTCGAAAAGGCTCATCAAATTTTTGAGAAAATTTCATCGAATATGAAAATAGTTCACCAAATTTGAAAAAAGTTCATCAACATTTAAAGAAGTTCATCGATTTTGCAGAAAAATTATGAAGAAAGAAAGTTTCTTGAATTAGAAAAAAATAAAAGCAAAAAAGGACATAATAGAGAAAAAAAGGAATGAGTAAGAAGAAAACGAAAGAAAACATAACATAAAATGGTCACAACTAGGGCAGTGGCCGGGTGGTTGTCACGTCGTACACTATTCCGCTCATTGAGGGATCGAATCTCAGCTCTCTCACGCGAATGGCCGCATCTTTTCTGAACTTTAAAAGAACAGAAAAAAAAGACGAAAGTGGCCGGCCCAAGGTGCACGGGGGGTGTGCACCCGTTAGCCGGTTGGCCGGTTTGCCTGTATCCGGCGGCGCCAGCGCTGAATAGGGTGTGGGGGCGGTGGAACAAACTGGGAAGGGGGGTTGAGCGACGGACGAACAGGAGCGGCCGAAGAGCAATCGGAACCGAACTCGATAGTGCGGGGTCGCGACCGACTCGGCGAGGATCAAAAAGGTGTCGCTCGCTCTCCCTCTTAGTAGAAACCAATAATGCGAAAGGCAAATCAAAGATGGGGACGGACGGGAGTGAAGTCTGTTTTAAACCTTAATGTTGTAGAGCACGACGTAGATGAACCTCGACGTTTGAATCCTTGAAATTGGTACCCTAACCTCATCGATCCCGGTCTAAATAAACCTTCAGGCAGTTTAAGGAGTGAATTTGATGACGTTGCATTCACAGACCGGGATTGCTATTTTTGACCAAGTTATTGACTAGCCTCTCCCTACCTAAAAAATTTCCCCTGCCTAGTCCATCTCCTTCCTCCCATTCCCGTTCGATACGCCGCCATAGACGTTCGACCCCGCCCAATGATTGGCGGGAGGCCCAGAGGACGCCGGTACTTGGCGGATCAGCGGCTACGTCAGATCAATCAAGGATTGTCGAGTGGTAGTTTGCTATACGTGCATAGCTAGCTACCTGGCAAAATGAAAATATTGCCCCATTGATCAACTAGCTAGCCTCAAGATCAATACAGCAAGCTTTGGTAGCCATCTTGCTACGTACGTTAGTGTTTTCTCCTGAAAGAATCGATCAAGCGTGGCTTGTGTATTTGCACGTCTCGCCGGAAAGCAATCCACGTGTCATACTACTTCGCCAGTGTACGTACGCATTCGACCGCCGGAAAGTAGTCGCCGTGGAGCGATCGGGGCCTAGTCAACAACGACATTAGGCCACGCACGGGTAGCCGCGCTCAGGCACGTCTCCATGATCCCCGTCGCCGCCTGCTCCATTCGCAGTGCCACAGCCAGGTTCGGCGACGCAGCAGCGTGCGCATGCACCAGCGCAGGCTTAGGACGTGCACGACTCGAACCCAGAGTTCTCTGGTTTAAAATTAAAATATTTAATATTTCTCTATTTCTTTCTCATGCTGACAGGTGGGCCCCCAAAACATGTGCTGCATAATGCACTCATCCCGGCCTTTTCTGTTTGGATACAGCCTAAAGGTCAAAAACGACCGGGATTGAAGAAGTCAGGGTATCAATTTCAGGGATTTGGACGTCAAGGTTCATTCATGACGTGCTCTACAACTTCAGGGTTCAAAATAGACTTCACTCGACGGACGGTCACCACAGGAACCTTGTGGCCACGACGGGAGGAGCTTGATGGAGGAGAAGGGCTCCGGCGCCGGGTCCTCAGCGGTGCCGGCGTCGGCGCGGCCAAAGAAGCGGCTTAGCATGTCTCCATTGGATTCGTGCGGTGGTGTTTGGGCTGGGAGCGGGAGAGCAGAACGTGTCACCCAACACGGATCAGCTTAACTGACCTAGGTTGATTCGGATGAAAGGCGGGAGGTTCTTTGCAAATAGACACGAGCTGACCGGCCTGGTCTAGCTGGTTCCAGTTGGCAGCTCCTGATTGGTCCAGGACCAAATGTGCACATCAGCTGCAAAGTTGTAGGACCAAATAACCAACTTTTGCAAGTTCTAGAACCAAAGCATCACATCCAGAACAAGTTGTAGGACCTGTGGTGCTATTACCTCCGTGTTTTTGAAGGCAATCGTGTGTGCCGCGGACCCTCCCGCTAGCTCGTCTTCTTATCATCTTAAAAAAAAGGCTCGTCTTCTGTATGGGTTGTCCACCGGTTTTACGAAGGTTAAGAATGTCTAAACTGGTTTCCTTTTCCTTTTTCTTTTTTCTTTCCTTTTTCCTATACAAGATGCTCTGTTTCTTTTCAAATCTGCGGACTTTTCTTCAAACCCTTGAACCTTTTCCAAATCCACAAATGTTTTTTTTAATCCGTTAACTTTTTTGAAAATCTTGCACATTTTATCATATCCATGACAACTTTTAAATTGATGAACTTTTCTGTAATGTGTGCAGATTTTTTGAAATACATGATTGTTTTCTAATTCACTAACATTATTTGAATCCATGAACATTTTTTGTATTTTGCAAACAGTTTCCATATTATAAACCATTGTCAAAATCGCAAATATTTTTTTTATGAATTCACAAACACTTTTTGAATTCACGAACATTTTCTGAATCACACATTTATTATGAAACCACAAACATTTTTCAAACCGTGAGCAAATTTTTTATTGGCAAACATTTTTTAGATCCGGATAAAATTTTCAAATTGATAAACATCGTTTTTTAAATCCCGATCATTTTCCAATTCATGAACATTTTATAAAATCCCAAACATTTTTTTGAAATTTGGAATACTTGTCAAATTCATGAACAACTTTTTATATCCCAAACATTATTTTCGAATGGCGATTAGTGAACAATTCTTGAAGTAGAAAAACAAAACAAAGGAAGAAAAACAAAAGGCGTGCAACCCGCGCATGGGCAGATCCAAAATGCATGTGCGGTGCGTGGTTGCTGTCTGTTCTACCGACATACGCGACAAATCTCGAGATACATACTACGACGATAGACACATGCAGGCATGATCATAGCAAATAGGCCGAAATACTGGTCCATTCCTTCATTGCTGACAATATCATAGAAAAAAAAACAATGGGAATGTCTCTACTACACTGAAGAAATCAACGGTGAGATGGGCTTGTACTGCTCCCTCCTTCCCAGTAGGATATGGTACCATAAAAAGGATCTATGGGGAGTGATGCAGTCTAGTTTAACTAGCAGGCTGCCTCTATCTGCCCGTATCTGGTTTAAAGCTATTAAGCTCCATGGATGGGGACTGGGGAGCAAGCTTGACACGGAATCACCTATGACCTCGTGAACATCAATGGATCAGGGATCGAGATAACCACATATGGATCCTCAAAGCCGAGTCGCCTGACTCCCACATGTGATGCTGATAATTTTTCTATTTCAAATTCTTTTGGATCCTAAACAAACTCAGCTTGATGACTTTGTAATATTTTTTTAGATGAAATTTGCAAAGTTTTTCAATCAATCATGATAGGTCCTGGGCTTTGATCCGTAATTCGGAGTGAAACCCATCATCAAATCAAAAGTACCAATTGGGCTCGATTGCTTCTCTTCTATCTTTTTTTTTTTTGAGAATCACAGCGCACTTTATTGCCTAAGTTCAATGTTTACAGGGATACATAAATGAGCAGGTGGTGCATCAAGCCACACATGCCTACCTATATCAAGAGACGTAGCCATACGTGCTAGTCTGTGAGGCTCCCCATTACATTCGCGCTGTTCATGACTAAAAAGACAAGCCCTAAATAAATTGCTTCGTTCTTTGATCTCATGAAACACCATACAATGTCCACCAAGGTTCTTTGGTGCTTCGATTTCCCGGACGACTCTCAGACAGTCAGTAGCAATATGTACTCTTTCCAGGTCTAGGTCCTCACTCAACGCTAGTGCTTCTCGACATGCAAGTGCTTCCAGGGTTTCTGCATCAGAGATGCCCTCAAACACCACTGCCGAGGCCCCTTGGAAACGCCCTTGTTCATCCCGGCATACGGCCCCAACAGCCCCTCTGCATTGCGTCTTCGCCACAGCTCCGTCGACGTTGATCTTGCAATGTCCTGTGAGCGGAGGAACCCATCGAGGCACTGCCCGAGCTGCCCCATGCCCGGTCTTGGTCTGCACATCTAACACCTTAAGCTCCTCCAAGTATCTGCTGATGAATAAATGCATCGACAATGGACTTTGGAATTCATGCTCATGAATTGCTTTCCTCCGGGCATACCATATTGCCCACAAAGTGACTAACACCTCGATAAACTTCTTGTTGGACAGAGTCTCGCTCATCTATTCCTCAAATAAAAAGAAAAGAGAAAAAGAGTAGATGGGCCGGCTCTTTGTGCGTAAAAAATAGCAAAAGTAGTAAGGTTGCATGCATGGGCTGGGCTGGGCTTGAGGAGCTCTCAAACCATATATTGCAGAAAAGTAGAAAAGAAACGTGGAGAAACCGGAAGTGTATCTATCTGTGCGAAGGGCGGCGGAAAGAGGAAGAGTATCGGGCGAGCGAGGGAGGAACCCTAACCCTCCCTCTCTGAATCTGGTACGTACATACGTATTCAATATATATCTCTTCCCTGTCTTTGATTTCTCCTAACCCTGGCCGGAGACGGACTCAATAATCATACGGTCGGTTGATTGTGTGTGTATGTAAATAACATCCATACGGACAGGCACGTGGATTGGAGAGATCGAGCGAGGAGAGATCAGGATCCGGCCATGGCCAACGCGCTTCGACACGCGGCGAGGAGGTTTGGAACGAGACTGGCGGAGGTTTTGGGGCGTCCGCTGCCTTCCGCAGGGATTGTACGTGCTACTAGCTAATTCACAACTTTTTCCCCCACCCCCAAATCTATTTCCAAACCGTTCTTACTAGTAATTCGCCCGATCTGTAAAGAAGAAGAAGAAGAAATAATCACATCAGATGCATTATTATTATTATTTTATAGTCCCAGGAGCTCACGCCCGATCAAAAGAAGGATGCTCTGATCCGTTTGGCTATCATCCAAGTAAAGAAGGAGGAGCTCTACGATCAAATGTCTGCGTGGAATGCGGAGTACGTTCTTGAGGACAGGACAGGCGACAAAAACATCCTTTTGCTGAAACAACTCTCTGAGCATATCAAACCTAGGCCCGATGATCACCGCTGGTATCTATAAATTTTCTCTCAGACAATACATCTATTATTCTATGAATGTTTGCTTTTATCGTCGGTATCAATTAATTACGTCTTCTGAATCTGCAGGCGCTTTCGTCGGCGGTCAGTATACTACAATCGTTTCCTGGAATTTGCGGGGGCAGTTTTAATTGGAAAACTGGCAGCAGAATCCTTGAGTTGAGTTAGCATCATGTCTATCGGGGGATCAAGCTGCTAAGTGATCGAGTTAATAAGTACGTATGTCGTCTTACATTGGACCAAATTAAGACATATTATATCATATTTACTAGCTAGTTTCTCATCATATCATGACCCAAGAAAGTTGTGAATAGTATGTACCTACCGCTGATTGTATTTCCAGTGTTGTCACTGTTTTTATATGGTGTGTTGAGTTTCTCTCTCTCTCTCGTTTCTGTTGCTGATGAGTCAGTCTCGTTCAGATTAAATAATTAGATACTGCTTAATGTGCTGATGAGTATGTGTTTCCTCTTCCTTGGAACTTGGAGAGCTTTTATATATATATATATATGCATGGGCACGGTTCTCTAGGTAGGCTAGGTCAATTTGTTACTACCAAATTCATTTTGTTCCTGCGCGCTGCTGACCAACAAAAGTAACCAGATAAATGTGGCAGGAAGGAAATCTGGATCATGTGATGCTAACCTCACACAAACTTATCTGAATGGTGTTATAATCATTGTTCTCTTTGGGTGATCTAGCTTAGTTGGATCCTTCGTCACTGCTACTGCTGGTTGTGATGTTTGTCTAAACGTATTATTACCTATTGCTTCCATATATGAACAAAAAAAAAGCATCTCCAAGGTTGCCAAACCTGCTGCGCTTTGATGGGTTCAGATCATACTTCGTGTGCGTATTGTGATTGATCCCAATATGCCCCTCAATCTGGATTTCCCCTTGAGTCTTCCTCTCCCCTCACCACTCCAACTGTCAGGACATGTTAGAGTAACAGAACCTCCAGGTTGCTCAAGATCTCAACCACTGAACATTTGATTATACTATACCGATTCTTTTAGGAACGCCATATTTCCCAGAATCCCTGGCTCAAAAATGAGACACACCGTTTCTTTTAAAACTTTGGGCCTCCAGTTGATTTCCAATTTCCCATTAACGAAAAATCCAACCAGCTCTTAGAGCAACCCCAACGCTCCGACCCATTTCGTCTGCGCGTGTCCGTTTGAATCAAAACATACACAAAATCGGCCCAACGTGCCGACCCAAACGGACACGCGCCCGCTTTTCGTCCGCCGGGCGACCCATTCCTGGCCTAAATTTAGGCCTCATTTGCGTTAGGGTGGACACGGGGCTGACGCGCGCAACGCCCACCTACTCCTTCCCTGGCCCGCCAGTCGGTGGCGCATAGGCCATTCCTTCCTCCCCCATCGACAACAAGCCCCCGGCCGCCCCACCCCGTCGCCGCCGCCGCCGCCGCCTAGATCCGGTGCAAGATGATTTGGTTGAGCATATGTGGGCTCACGTTGGCAACCAATAGATGTATTTTTTTTAATGTATTCGAGATAATTTAATTTTTATTTGGCTTGTAAACTATGATATATTTATTTGTCTTGTGAACTATGCTATATTTGTTTGCTTGTGAAACTATGTAAAATGTTTGTATTTTGTTTGAAAAACGATGGCAAGCCGGCCACGAGGGCGAAAATGGGTCTGCGTGTTGGGCACACTGCCGACCCAAACGAAAAAGAGAACGGATGATGAGTGGGCGACCGACCCAAACGGTCAAAAAGCGGACAAAGCGCTGGTCCGTTTGGGTCGGTGTGTTGGAGTTGCTCTTACAACATGAAGGCTTCGCCAAGGTGATCCTTTTATCTATGTTTCTTTTCCTTTTTGTTGCTGATGGGTTATCTAGTTTGCTTCAGCAAGAGGTCCAAACTCAGCGAATCAAACCTCTTAAGGTGTGTCGTCAGGCACCTGGTATTTCACACCTCCTCTTTGCGGACGACAATCTCCTCTTCTTCAAAGCGGAGACCAACCAAGTTGAACGGATTAACCATGTGCTTATGGAGTACAGTTGACCTACGGGGCAGCTGATTAACCCAGCAGCTGATTAACCCCACCAATGTTCTATTCTGTTTGGTAGCTCTTGTCCGCAAGCGATACAAAATGAGATCAAACAGGTGCTCAATGTTGGCCAGCACTTATTTAAGGCGAAATATCTTGGGTTGCCAACACCCCGAGGGGCGAATGCATAAAGGGAAGTTTCAAAACCTCCAATCCCAATTAGCAAAGAGGATCCTTATGAAGGAAATATGCCCTAGAGGCAATAATAAAGTTATTATTTACTTCCTTATTTCATGATAAATGTTTATTATTCATGCTAGAATTGTATTAACCGGAAACTTGATACATGTGTGAGTACATAGACAAAACAGAGTGTCATTAGTATGCCTCTACTTGACTAGCTCAATGAATCAAAGATGGTTAAGTTTCCTAGCCATAGACATGAGTTGTCATTTGATTAACGGGATCACATCATTAGAGAATGATGTGATTGACTTGACCCATTCCGTTAGCTTAGCACTTGATCGTTTAGTAGGTTGCTATTGCTTCTTCATGACTTATACATGTTCCTATGACTATGAGATTATGCGACTCCGTTTACCGGAGGAACACTTTGTGTGCTACCAAACGTCACAACGTAACTGGGTGATTATAAAGGTGCTCTATAGGTGTCTCCAAAGGTACTTGTTGAGTTGGCGTATTTCGAGATTAGGATTTGTCACTCCGATTGTCGGAGAGGTATCTCTAGGCCCTCTCGGTAATGCACATCACTATAAGTCTTGCAAGCAATGTGACTAATGAGTTAGTTGCGGGATGATGCATTACATAAAGAGTAAAGAGACTTGCCGGTAACGAGATTGAACTAGGTATTGAGATATCGACGATCGAATCTCGGGCAAGTAACATACCGATAACAAAGGGAACAGCGTATGTTGTTATGCGGTTTGACCGATAAAGATCTTCGTAGAATATGTGGGAGCCAATATGAGCATCCAGGTTTCGCAATTGGTTATTGACCGGAGATGAGTCTCAGTCACGTCTGCATAGTTCTCGAACCCGTAGGGTCCGCACGCTTAAAGTTCTGTGACGATTTGTATTATGAGTTTTTTGTGTTTTGATGTACCGAAGGGAGTTTGGAGTCCCGGAGGTGACCAAGGACATGACGAGGAGTCTCGAAATGGTCAAGACATAAAGATCGATATATTGGACGACTATGTTTGGACACCAGAATGGTGTCGGGGAGTTTCGGACATATACCGGAGTACCGGGGGGTTACCGGAACCCCCCGGGGAGTTTAATGGGCCAAGATGGGCCTTAGTGGAGAAGAGGAGGGGCGGCTAGGGCAGGCCGCGCCCCCTCCCCTTCTAGTCCGAATTGGACAAGGAGGGGGGCGGCGCCCCCCTTTCCTTTGTCCTCTCTCCTTTCCTTCCTTTCCCCCTCCTACTCCAACTAGGAAAAGAGGGAGTCCTATTCCCGGTGGGAGTAGGACTCCTCCCTGGCGCGCCCTCCTCCTGGCCGGCCGCCTCCTCCCCTTGCTCCTTTATATACGGGGGCGGGGGCACCTCTAGACACACAAGTTGATCTGTTGATCTATTCCAGCCGTGTGTGGTGCCCCCCTCCACCATATTCCACCTCGGTCATATCATAGCGGTTCTTATGCGAAGCCCTGCATCGGTAGCAACATCATCACCGTCACCACGCCGTCGTGCTGACGGAACTCTCCCGTGAAGCTCTGCTGGATCGGAGTACGCGGGACGTCATCGAGCTGAACGTGTGCTGAACTCGGAGGTGCCGTACGTTTGGTACTTGGATCGGTCAGATCGTGAAGACGTACGACTACATCAATCGTGTTGTGCTAACGCTTCCGCTTTCGTTCTACGAGGGTACGTGGACACACTCTCCCCTCTCGTTGCTATGCATCACCATGATCCTGTGTGTGCGTAGGAATTTTTTGAAATTACTACATTCCCCAACAGTGGCATCCTAGCCTAGTTTTATGCGTAGATGTTATATGCACGAGTAGAACACAAGTGAGTTGTGGGCGATACAAGTCATACTGCTTGCCAGCATGTCATACTTTGGTTCGGCGGTATTGTTGGATGAAGCGGTCCGGAGCGACATTACGCGTACGCTTACGCGAGACTGGTTCTATCGACGTGCTTTGCACACAGGTGGCTGGCGGGTGTCAGTTTCTCCAACTTTAGTTGAACCGAGTGTGACTATGCCCGGTCCTTGTTGAAGGTTAAAACAACACTAACTTGACGAAATATCGTTGTGGTTTTGATGCGTAGGTAAGAACGGTTCTTGCTCAGCCCGTAGAAGCCATGTATAACTTGCAACAACAAAGTAGATGACGTCTAACTTGTTTTTGCAGGGCATGTTGTGATGTGATATGGTCAAGACATGATGCTATATTTTTTTGTATGAGATAATCATGTTTTGTAACCGAGTTATCGGCAACTGGCAGGAGCCATATGGTTGTCGCTTTATTGTATGCAATGCAATCGCCCTATAATTGCTTTACTTTATCACTAAGCGGTAGCGATAGTCGTAGAAGCAATAGTTGGCGAGACGACAACGATGCTACGATGGAGATCAAGGTGTTGCGCCGGTGACGATGGTGATCATGACAGTGCTTCGGAGATGGAGATCACAAGCACAAGATGATGATGGCCATATCATATCACTTATATTGATTGCATGTGATGTTTATCTTTTATGCATCTTATTTTGCTTAGATCGACGGTAGCATTATAAGATGATCTCTCTCTAAATTTCAAGGTATAAGTGTTCTCCCTAAGTATGCACCGTTGCCAAAGTTCTTCGTGCTAAGACACCACGTGATGATCGGGTGTGATAGGCTCTACGTTCAAATACAACGGGTGCAAAACAGTTGCACACGCGGAATACTCAGGTTAAACTTGACGAGCCTAGCATATGCAGATATGGCCTTGGAACACTGAGACCGAAAGGTCGAGCGTGAATCATATAGTAGATATGATCAACATAGTGATGTTCACCATTGAAACTACTCCATCTCACGTGATGATCGGACATGGTTTAGTTGATATGGATCACGTGATCACTTAGAGGATTAGAGGGATGTCTATCTAAGTGTGAGTTTTTAAGTAATATGATTAATTGAACTTTAATTTATGAGATGTTCCATGAGTTGAAATTAGTATTTTAGACTCATGCCCATGTCGAAAGGTATGAGACCTTTGACAAGTACTTTGCCTACAAGATGGAGGAGAATTGCTCAGCTAGTGAGCATGTGCTCAGAATGTCTGAGTACTACAATCGCTTGAATCAAGTGGGAGTTAATCTTCCTAATAAAATAGTGATTGACATAGTTCTCTAGTCACTATCACCAAGTTACTGGAACTTTGTGATGAACTATAATATGCAAGGGATGACGAAAGTAATTCCCGAGCTCTTCGCGATGCTGAAATCGACGAAGGTAGAAATCAAGAAAGAGCATCAAGTGTTGATGGTTAACAAGACTGCTAGTTTCAAGAAAAGGGCAAAGGGATAGAAGGGGGACTTCAAGAAGAACGACAAGCAACTTGCTGCTGAAGTGAAGAAGCCCAAGTCTGGACCTAAGCCCGAGACTGAGTGCTTCTACTGCAATGGAAATGGTCACTGGAAGTCGAAGTGCCCTAGATACTTGGCGGATAAGAAGGATGGCATAGTGAACAAAGGTATATTGGACATACATGTTATTGATGTGTACTTTACTAGTGTTTATAGCAACCCTTCGGTATTTGATACTTGTCGTGGAATTAACACGCCAGTTGTCCTCTCGAAAGGACTTAGTCGTGGAGCCATCACTACGGGTTAGCTTGAAGGGGTTAAACTGGACAAGGGACACGGGAGTATATACTAGTTCGGCCCCTTCGATGAAGGTAAAAGCCTACGTCTAGTTGTGATGGAATTGATCGGGTTTCGGTGACCAGGGAGCGAATACGCTTTGCCTGAGTCTCGAGTTGTTGTTTTCCCTCTCCTCAACCACTGCCGGGTCACCCCTTTATATATTCAGGAGGACCCCGGCCGGCCTACAGAGTCCCGAGGCTGGCTCATACAAGTGTCCGCCTCGGTCTCCCCTTTCCTATCTTACAACACAAGTTTATACAATCATGGCGGTTTACTATCATGGGCCCTAAATCGCCCGTGGGCTCTGGGCCTCTAAGCTTCATCAGTAAAGCGCCATCTTCTGGGTCTTCTTGGGTTTCAGTGTAGCTAAAGGTGAACCGGCCCCTCCTGGGCGGTTTACCCTTAGTAGTTATATCCCCGACATTAGGCCCCAGATTGATTTGAACCTGCTCATGTCAATCTTCAATCCTTAGAAAAACTGCCTGAATGTCTAACAATTCTCGTAAACCGCCATATTGTCTTCTCCCAGTGAATTTTGGTGAACTGCCATGACGTCATCTTCTGTCACTACAGTAAATCATTGTGATGTCATCTTGGTATAAAAAGATTTATGAAGATTCCCTTCTCTTTAATTAATTCCCGAAGATCGAGGTGACAGCTGCATCCTCTTTTGCTGCTTTAGACTCCTCGATTTTCGCGCCTGCCGTTTTATCCCTCTTCCTTTATAAATAAGACTGGGGCTCCTTCCATTTTCCCCCTTTCCTCTTCGCGTCGTCTTCCTCCTCGCGACCCGAAGACCTCAAGCATCGCCGCCACCGCCGTCGTCAATCTTCAAGTCTGCACGAACTAGGCCGCTGGATCACCCTGTTCGTACCAGATCTCCTGTGATACTCCGCCGCTGCGTGGCCCTGGTAAATACTCCTTTCCTTTACTTATTAGATCTACATTAGGGGTTCGAAGTTTCTTCGGTGTTCGTCAGTGTTCATCAGTGTTTATCTACTTTTCCTTTAGCATCTTATTGAATCTAGCTAGGCCTGATAGTTTCTCTTTGCGGCTGGATCTGTAGCTTTACTCTGCCGTACTACAGCATCTTACTGTTCCTGGATAGATCCTTATCTGAACCTTCTCTATTCTGCTTAACACCATTGTAGGGCTCAGAAAAATTTCTTTATTGAACAACGATAGATCCAAAATTATATCACCATCTTGTGAAACTTGTTTCTGCAACACTTAGCAGATTTTCAGATTGGGTTCTGCCTCCCAAGGGTGGTTTAACCTTTAGTAATTGATAACCCGTCATATGCCATTAGCCCTCACTTAAACCGCCATCTAGACTTGAATAGCAAGCCCTTAAAAATGTGACAAGGGAAATGCGTCCTCTGGCGAGTCAGCTGGCAGAAGATGCTAACTTGACTGTTCACCGGTTTTATTATGATGCCAACAACAAACGGATTAACGTTGTCATGCCGGAAGCGCAAAATCTTATTCCGCCAATCCGTAAGCACACTTATGCCCCTAACGTTGATCCATCGGAACTTATCAGTGAAGGGGCTGTCTTTCAGGCTTTAACCCGGATTGACTGGACCACCGCGGACTTCCAGCCACTAGGTGGGGAGGAGGAGGCTGATCCAATGCCAAATGACCCATCAACTTCACATCAACATGGTAATGAGGCTTGATCCGGCAATCTGATTGATGCTCCATAAACTTTGTTCTGTTGGAAACAACACCATATTTTGGGCCTTAAAGCGCCTTGTAATAGGCTAGCGAAAATACTTTGATCTGTTGCCATCGTGCACTGGGATATACTTTGCCTTGATCCGCCATGATAATTTCAGTACTGGCTTATATACTTTCACAATATTATGCAATCCCTGTGTCTGCATAAGAAAAAATCTGTCTGGGCGGTTTACCACCGGACGGGTCAAAAAGCCCAACACAACTTGGTAGACAACCATGGTTGCTATAAAGTAGCAATAATAAATCATACCTGTGATATGAAACTATGTTGTTGGTTTACCAATTTTGATTTTAGTAAGGGTGAAAACCCAACTTCCACCATGCAATGCTGGTTTATATATGATATAGAACCGGGTTGTGACGAACACCGGATGATTGCTGGAGACAAGGTGTTAGAGCCAGACCAGTTTGAAGGATGCCGGGTTACCTTTAATTGTATGCTTTAACAGAAAAAATCCGTAAGCCACACCGGGTTAACATAAATATGATGAAAGAACAAAAACTTGGCAAGAAGCAAACAAAAAACCATGTAGTCAAGGCTTTTCAAGGGCTGCCAGGCCCAAATCGAGGCTTTTCATGGGCTGCCAGGCCACTGAGTTAAACCATTTTGACAAAGCCTTTTAAGATGGGCCTCTGTCGGTGTCAAAACCGGCGGATCTCGGGTAGGGGGTCCCGAACTGTGCGTCTAGGCCGGATGGTAACAGGAGACAAGGGACACGAAGTTTACCCAGGTTCGGGCCCTCTCGATGGAGGTAAAACCCTACTCCTGCTTGATTAATATTGATGATATGGGTAGTACAAGAGTAGATCTACCACGAGATCAAGGAGGCTAAACCCTAGAAGCTAGCCTATGGTATGATTGTTGTATGGTGAAGTTGTCCTACGGACTAGAACCCTCCGGTTTATATAGACACCGGATAGGGTTAGGGTTACACAAAGTCGGTTACAATGTTAGGAGATCTTGAATATCCGCATCGCCAAGCTTGCCTTCCATGCCAAGGAAAGTCCCATCCGGACACGGGACAAAGTCTTCAATCTTGTATCTTCATAGTCCAGGAGTCCGGCCCCCTAATCCAGGACTCCCTCAGTATCCCCTGAACCAGGCTTCAATGACGACGAGTCCGGTGCGCAGATTGTCTTCGGCATTGCAAGGCGGGTTCCTCCTCCAAGTTCTTCATAAAAGATTTTAAACACCAAGAGTAGTGTCCTGCTCTGCAAAATAAGTTTCCACATATTTCCATAGAGAGAATAATATTAACACAAATCAAATCTGCTGACGTATTCCATAGCATGACATCACACCACGGCCAAGTCCTTATTCGAATCATTTTCACTTCTCCACCTCAGCGCATTTTGGGAGGCGGTTTCCTTGGCACGTCTTGTCAAAGCAGAGATCGTGTCCCCTTTATTTACGGGATCCTCATCAATACGGTTGTGGGTAACCCAATCGTGCCCGTTCAGCATGTTTTCTCGATTAAAAGCGAGTCCAAAACGGTCACGGGGGGGGGGGGGGGCTCTTGGTATTCATCCTCTTATAAAGAGACCAAGGCCTTACTCCTTTTTTTCAACCTCAAACGAGTTCACCCATCGCCTCGAGTTTCAACACCCTAGGCTCCAGATTTCAGGCGCTTCGGATCATCGATAATGTCCGAATCCGACCTTCAAGGCCGGTGGATGCCCTCCTCCGTCACGGAGGAGGACGTGCTAAAGTTGAGAGAGGCTAAGTTCTTGATCGGCGAAATTTCGCACAGGTTCCCTGCTGAAGGGCAGGCCATTCTCAGTCCCCAGCCTCGTGAGAGCGTGGTGTTCATATCCCACTTCCTTCGGGGGTTAGGCTTCCCAATGGATCCCTTTGTGAGGGGGCTGCTATTTTATTACGGGCTGGAATTCCACGACTTAGCTCCGGAGTCCATCCTCCATATCTCCTCATTCATTGTCGTGTGTGAAGCGTTCCTCCGTGTTACCCCTCACTTCGGATTGTGGCTCAAGACTTTTAAAGTGGAGCCGAAGATGATCGAGGGACGGCACGCAGAGTGCGGAGGCGCTGTTATAAGCAAGAATGCTGATGCTCCATGGCCCGAGGGCTCTTTTCAAGAGGAGCTTGGCTTGTGGCAACGGGAATGGTTCTATATCACCGCTCCCAGGGGCACCAAGTGGGTGGCGCCTCCTGCCTTTCGCTCGGGTCCCCCACCACGGCTAGCGTCATGGGTCAGCAAAGGGTTAGATTGGGGGTTACCCAAAGACGTGCCTTTGTTGCAGGGCCGAATCAGGGATCTCTTGGAAAGATACCTCAACTTGGTCAAAGTGATGCAAGTTATGCTGATCCGCCAGACCTTGCCCGGCAAACGTCGCTCCCTCCTCTTGTGGGAGTTTAATCCGGAGGGACCACGAGCTCTCCAACATTTTATGGGCGCAACGCCCGTGGAGATGTACAAATTGTTCTTCGGATCGCAAGCAATTTGTCCGGATTTGACTGAGGATGCAGGTTTAAGCTGCAATCGTCCGGATACTCAAGTAAGTAACCTTGTGCCCGGACCCGCTATCCGTATAATTGTCATAAACCTGCCCTTAAAAGAGATGTCCTTTTAAACAGGAGTGGATAGCGAAGGCAAAGCTGATCAGGTGTCCGGCTCCCCTTCCCGAAACCAGGCCGGATCCCGTGCTTGTTAGGATGCTGAAGATAATGCCTTTGGAGGGAAGTAAGGGGGAGGACAAGGAAACTATGGCCTCCTCGAAGGAGGCTGCTCCGAAGGGAGGAACCGACAATTCCTCTCCTAAGGGGAAGAAGAGGGCCGCCTCTGACGACCCGGAGACCATGGCCTCGAAGAGGGGGGAAAATCCTCGTCAGAGGGCCTGACGCGGGGGAGTTCCTCGGCTGAACTACGCCCTCAAAGGGATCAGCCCTCCAGCGAGCCGTAAGTAGAGAAAGATTTTCCTTTTGAGGGATGAGAGGAATCCTTGATTTATATATGAGAAGATTAACCAAAATTTTACCTTGTAGCTCGGACCTTAGCCCTTCTCAGCAGAGCTCGTCTTCAAGGGATCTTCTTCCGGAGATGATGGAGAGCGGGACGCCTCCTCCTGCCGTACCGCCTAGCGAGGCGGGCGACCCTGAGGTGTCGTCGCGAAGGGTTTCTCCGAATCCGGCAGGGGCGGAATATAGCTATGTGGCCCCCCAAGATTCTCCACGTCCGGCCTTCGAAAGAGGCCATAGGACAAGTCCGGCACCGTCTGGTGCTCGGCCGGAGGAGCTAAAGATTCTGCTGGGGCGAGCTTCCATCTCAGAGGAGCACCGTGCATTGATGGGCACGGTGATTGAAAGGGTTTCATCCGCAGAAAGCGGATTGCATGAGGCCGTCAAGAGTTTATTGACGGGTTTTGAGGTACGTTAGATAATGTACACTTTTGTCAGTTGCGCATAAGTAGGATGCGCCCTATGTAGATAGTAGCCACTGAGACTCTGTGTGTCGTCGAGAAATGACAGCGCGCAGAGGATCATAATCCCAGGTCTAAGGTGTCGCCTTTGAATGTAGGTGGCGAAGTGTCCGGAATCAAGCCGAACTGATGATTTGGCCGAACTAAAGCGGCAACTGGACGTGGCAGATGCCGACATTGCGCTTGTCAACAAGCGGCTTGATGAGGCTCAAGGTGTGTAATTCCTCGGGCGGCACCATGTAAGAGGAGCTTCATGCCAGTGTCTTACAATGTGTGCGCTTGACGCAGATGGTGCGGCCGCCGTGGAGAGTCTTAGGGCAGAACTTGCCCGAGCTAAGGAACAAGCCAGGAAAAGTGATGCGGCTGCCGAGAAAGCCCTTGAAGAGCTGAGAGCCGAACAGGCTGCTCACTGCCGAAGCAAGGAGGAGATGGCCGAAATGGCCGTGAAATTAAAGAGCGCTGCAGACCATTGCAAACTTCTTGAGAAAGAAGACCGGGCGAGACAGACGGACTTAGAGAAGGCCGTTGCCGATGCCAAGGACGCTCGCTCTGTGATGAGAGTTGCGAAGGAGGAGCTGCGTCAGGCCGAACAGATTGCGGCTGGAAAGCCCTTTATGCTGTGGAGGAAGTTTTGCGATCCGTAGTTTGCTCCGTTGGACCGGATGTGGAGTGTGGAGGACACATATCTGGATTTGGCAGCAAGTGCTGCTAATGCGACCGAACACTTTCGAGATCAAAAAGACCGCGAAGTGGAAAAGCTTTTCTGGTCGCAGTTCCACAATCCAGAGCGTCCACTGGCAGTGGACGATCGTCTGGCTCAATGGGCCGAACTGAATAGGTTGTCCGGACTCGCCATGAAGTTCGTCATGGGTCCTTTGTGGCCGGGGAGATCGGAGCCGAAGAGTTATTTTGGCTTGGTGCAGCAACTCCTTGATGCGGTGCCCCGTATCGATGCAATGAAGAGGTCAACATGCATAGAGGGCGCACGGATGGCTCTTGCCCGTGTCAAGACATATTGGGCGGAGATGGAGACCATCGTTGTTGCGTCCCGGGATTCGGACAGAAGCCGAGTACCCTCCGAACACTATTTTCAGGAAGTCCTTGAAGGCGCTCGTGTAATAGAGACGCAGTGCTCGAAGGATGCTATGTTCTGATAGCATATGTAATTATAAAACAGTATTTTGATGAATTGTAATAGGATTTTATACTTGTGCCTTCAAGTATAGGGAACACCTCCTGTGCGGCCATTTTTGATATATATATATAAAATCTGAAAGATGCCAGTCGTTGGCTTCAGCCCCCACGCACATAGTGCGGGGGTGCTCGCAGAAGGCGCTTTTTCACACTTAATCCAACGTCTTGGTCCTACAAAGGAGGTGATGGCGCAGCGAGCCAGGCAACCGGACTATAATGCTTTAACACTTTCACTTAGCCATAGGAGCTTGACAGTGGGACTCTTTAGATAGCCCTTGGTGGCGACTGCGCTCGCCCGAATTCGGGGCGCGTGTGTGCCTGGCCGGGAAACGGCCCTTCGTTAATGCGGAGGAATCCTATAGATTCCGGTAGGTCATCGAGTGGCTGACCAGTCTCACGCTACATCATGACAGTAAGTTTTTGGCTTTCTCTACTGAGGTGCTCGCCCGGCCTAACCGGGGCACAATCGCAGTAGTTCTCCTGGTGCTACCTTAGCCGATAGAGAGGAACGTAAGGTAGCCGAACTCAGGAGCCAGGCAACCCGACATTTGACCAAAGACATGATTCAGAGCTGATGCATATAATGCCAAAACTCGCGACGCCGAACACTCCCTAAGGTGTTCGGTCTTTATAAGTGCGGGCAAAACAACACTCTTAATTAAAAAGCCCCTGGTGTCCAGGTACATGCAAAAATTCTGACGTGGCCACATGCCAAGACGCCAGCCTCCTCCTTGGTTATAGCAGAGAAAACCAGGGGATATGTAGCAACAGGAGACAGTAAAAAAGGTTTACGCAGGGTCTTAATCTAAAAAGAATCCTTAGGACGGGTCCCTACTGGACGTCTGCGCCTGTGTCTCCGTTGTGCCGTGTCCTGGACGGGCGCCGCACGACGTTCATCTGTAAAAGAGAGGAACTGAGTTGAAAATGGGTCGTGCCGAACAAAAGTTTAAAATAAACAAAGTATAATGTGTAAAATTGAGCTTTATTTTCTCTTATATATGTGGAGCCCCTAGGGCATGCCGGGCTTGTCTATCCATGCCCGTGGTTTTAATGACCTGTTCGGATGTTCTGGCTAGTGAAGCCATTGTATTGTGGGGCTGTTAAAGCGGCCGCACTATCCTCCGCTCAGGGGAGGAGAGCTCAATGCTTCCCCTTCAAGGAGATGATGCCTCGTGGACCGGGCATTTTTGTTGGAAATATGCCCTAGAGGCAATAATAAAAGCATTATTATTATATTTCCTTGTTCATGATAATTGTCTTTATTCATGCTATAATTGTGTTATCCGGAAATCGTAATACATGTGTGAATAATAGACACCAACATGTCCCTAGTAAGCCTCTAGTTGACTAGCTCGTTGATCAACAGATAGTCATGGTTTCCTGACTATGGACATTGGATGTCATTGATAACGAGATAACATCATTAGGAGAATGATGTGATGGACAAGACCCAATCCTAAACATAGCACAAGATTGTATAGTTCGTTTGCTAGAGTTTTCCAATGTCAAGTATCCTTTCCTTAGACCATGAGATCGTGTAACTCCCAGATACCGTAGGAGTGCTTTGGGAATACCAAACATCACAACGTAACTGGGTGACTATAAAGGTATACTACGGGTATCTCCAAAAGTGTCTGTTGGGTTGACACGGATCGAGACTGGGATTTGTCACTCCCCTTGACGGAGAGGTATCACCGGGCCCACTCGGTAATGCATCATCATAATGAGCTCAATGTGATCAAAGTGTTTGATCACGGGATCATGCATTACGGTACGAGTAAAGTGACTTGCCGGTAACGAGATTGAACGAGGTATTGGGATACCGACGATCGAATCTCGGGCATGTAAAATACCGATTGACAAAGGGAATTGTATATGGGATTAATTGAATCCTCGACATCGTGGTTCATCCGATGAGATCATTGTGGAGCATGTAGGAGTCAACATGGGTATCCAGATCCCGCTATTGGTTATTGCCCGAGAGCCGTCTCGGTCATGTCTGCATGTCTCCCGAACTCGTAGGGTCTACACACTTAAGGTTCGGTGACGCTAGGGTTGTGAAGATATGTATATGCAGTAACCCGAATGTTGTTCAGAGTCCCGGATGAGATCCCGGACGTCACGAGGAGTTTCGGAATAGTCCGGAGGTAAAGAATTATATATAGGAAGTGCTGTTTCGGCCATCGGGAGTGATCTGGGGGTCACCGGCATTGTACCGGGACCACCAGATGGGTCCCGGGGGTCCACCGGGTGGGGCCACCCATCCCGGAGGGCCCCATGGGCTGAAGTGGGAGGGGGGACCAGCCCTTAGTGGGCTGGTGCGCCCCCCAAGGCCCACCCCCTGCGCCTAGGGTTGGAACCCTAGGGTGGGGGGCGCCCACTAGCCTTGGGGGGCACTCCACCCCCCTTGGCTGCCACCCCCTTGGAGATTGGATCTCCCAAGGGCCGGAGCCCCCCCAGGGGGCCTATATAAAGGGGGGAGGGCAGCCAGACCCTGAACCCTGGTGCCTCCCTCTCTCCCTGGTACACCTCTCCCTCTCGAAGTACACGGCGAAGCCCTGCTGCTGTGACGCCCTGCATCCACCACCACGCCGTCGTGCTGCTGGATCTTCATCAACCTCTCCTTCCCCCTTGCTGGATCAAGAAGGAGGAGACGTCATCCGCTCCGTACGTGTGTTGAACGCGGAGGTGCCGTCCGTTCGGTGCTAGGATCTCCGGTGATTTGGATCATGTCGTGTACGACTACTTCATCCCCGTTCTCTGAACGCTTCCGCTCGCGATCTACAAAGGTATGTAGATGCATCCGATCACTCGTTGCTAGATGAACTCATAGATGGATCTTGGTGAAACCGTAGGAATTTTTTTTGTTTTCTGCAACATTCCCCAACAGTGGCATCATGAGCTAGGTCTATGCGTAGTTCTTCTTGCGCGAGTAGAACACAATTTGTTGTGGGCGTAGATTTGACAACTTTCTTGCCGCTACTAGTCTTATTTTGCTTCAGCGGCATTGTGGGATGAAGCGGCCCGGACAACCTTACACGTACGCTTACGTGAGACCGGTTCCACCGACTAACATGCACTAGTTGCATAAGGTGGCTGGCGGGTGTCTGTCTCTCCCACTTTAGTTGGAGCGGATTCGATGAAAAGGGTCCTTATGAAGGGTAAATAGAAGTTGACAAATCACGTTGTGGCTTTCACGTAGGTAAGAAAACGTTCTTGCTAGAAACCTAATTCAGCCACGTAAAACTTGCAACAACAATTAGAGGACGTCTAACTTGTTTTTGCAGGAAGTGCTTTGTGATATGATATGGCCAAAGTTGTGATGAATGATGAATGATCTATATGTGATGTATGAGATGTTCATGCTATTGTAATAGGAATCACGACTTGCATGTCGATGAGTATGACAACCGGCAGGAGCCATAGGAGTTGTCTTTATTTTTTATATGACATGCGTGTCATTGAGAAACGCCATGTAAATTACTTTACTTTATTGCTAAACGCGTTAGCCATAGTAGTAGAAGTAATAGTTGGCGAACAACTTCATGGAGACACGATGATGGAGATCATGATGATGGAGATCATGGTGTCAAGCCGGTGACAAAGATGATCATGGAGCCCCAAGATGGAGATTAAACGAGCTATGTGATATTGGCCATATCATGTCACGTTTATTATTTGATTGCATGTGATGTTTATCATGTTTTGCATCTTGTTTACTTAGAACGACGGTAGTAAATAAGATGATCCCTCATAATAATTTCAAGAAGTGTTCCCCCTAACTGTGCACCGTTGTGACAGTTCGTTGTTTCGAAGCACCACGTGATGATCGGGTGTGATAGATTCTAACGTTCACATACAACGGGTGTAAGACAGATTTACACATGCAAACACTTAGGTTGACTTGACGAGCCTAGCATGTACAGACATGGCCTCGGAACACAGAAGACCGAAAGGTCGAGCATGAGTCGTATAGAAGATACGATCAACATGAAGATGTTCACCGATGTTGACTAGTCCGTCTCACGTGATGATCGGACACGGCCTAGTTGACTCGGATCATGTTATACTTAGATGACTAGAAGAGGGATGTCTATCTAAGTGGGAGTTCATTAAATAATTTGATTAGATGAACTTTATTATCATGAACTTAGTCTAAAATATTTACAATATGTCTTGTAGATCAAATGGCCAACGTAGTCCTCAACTTCAACGCGTTCCTAGAGAAAACCAAGCTGAAAGACGATGGCAACAACTATACGGACTGGGCCCGGAACCTGAGGATCATCCTCATAGCTGCCAAGAAAGATTATGTCCTACGAGCACCGCTGGGTGACACACCTGTTCTCCCTGCAGAACAAGACGTTATGAACGCTTGGCAGGCACGTACCGATGACTACTCCCTCGTTGAGTGCGGCATGCTTTACAGTTTAGAGCCGGGGCTCCAAAAGCGTTTTGAGAGACACGGAGCTTATGAGATGTTTGAAGAGCTGAAAATGGTTTTCCAAGCTCATGCCCGGGTCGAGAGATATGAAGTCTCCGACAAATTCTTCAGCTGTAAGATGGAGGAAAATAGTTCTGTCTGTGAGCACATACTCACTATGTCAGGGTTACATAACCGCTTGACTCAGCTGGGAGTTAATCTCCCGGACGATGCGGTCATTGACAGAATCCTCCAGTCGCTTCCACCAAGCTACAAGAGCTTTGTGATGAACTTCAATATGCGGGGGATGGAAAAGACCATTCCTGAGGTATTTGCTATGCTGAAATCAGCAGAGGTAGAAGTCAAGAAGGAACATCAAGTGTTGATGGTGAATAAAACCACTAAGTTCAAGAAGGGCAAGGGTAAAAAGAACTTCAAGAAGGACGGCAAGGAAGTTGCCGCGCCCGGCAAGCAAGCTGCCGGGAAGAAGCCAAAGAATGGACCCAAGCCCTAGACTGAGTGCTTTTATTGCAAGGGAAGTGGTCACTGGAAGCGGAACTGCCCCAAATACTTAGCAGACAAGAAGGTCGACAAAACAAAAGGTATATGTGATATACATGTAATTGATGTGTACCTTACCAGTACTCGTAGTAGCTCTTGGGTATTTGATACCGGTGCAGTTGCTCATATTTGTAACTCAAAGCAGGAGCTGCGGAATAAGCGGAGACTGGCAAAGGACGAGGTGACGATGCGCGTCGGGAATGGTTCCAAGGTCGATGTGATCGCCGTCGGCACGCTACCTCTACATTTACCTACAGGATTAGTTTTAAACCTCAATAATTGTTATTTAGTGCCAAGTTTGAGCATGAACATTGTATCTGGATCTCGTTTAATTCGAGATGGCTACTCATTTAAATCCGAGAATAATGGTTGTTCTATTTATATGAGTGATATGTTTTATGGTCATGCTCCAATGGTTAATGGTTTATTCTTGATGAATCTCGTACGTGATGATACACATATTCATAGTGTGAATACCAAAAGAGTTAAAGTTGATAACAATAGTCCCACATACTTGTGGCACTGCCGCCTTGGTCACATAGGTGTCAAACGCATGAAGAAGATCCATGCAGATGGACTTTTAGAGTCTCTTGATTATGAATCATTTGACACGTGCGAACCATGCCTCATGGGTAAAATGACCAAGACTCTGTTCTCAGGAACAATGGAGCGAGCAACCAACTTATTGGAAATCATACATACTGATGTGTGCGGTCCAATGAGTGTTGAGGCTCACGGTGGCTATCGTTATGTTCTCACCCTCACTGATGACTTGAGTAGATATGGGTAGATCTACTTAATGAAACAAAAGTCTGAGACCTTTGAAAAGTTCAAGGAATTTCAGAGTGAGGTTGAAAATCAACGTGATAGAAAGATCAAGTTTCTACGATCAGATCGTGGAGGAGAATACTTGAGTCACGAATTTGGCACACACTTAAGAAAATGTGGAATAGTTACACAACTCACGCCGCCTGGAACACCTCAGCGTAATGGTGTGTCCGAACGTCGTAATCGCACTCTATTAGATATGGTGCGATCTATGATGTCTCTTACCGATTTACCGCTATCCTTTTGGGGCTATGCTTTAGAGACTGCTGCATTCACTTTAAATAGGGCTCCGTCGAAATCCATTGAGACGACACCGTATGAATTATGGTTTGGGAAGAAACCTAAGCTGTCGTTTCTAAAAGTTTGGGGATGCGATGCTTATGTCAAGAAACTTCAACCTGAAAAGCTCGAACCCAAGTCGGAAAAATGCGTGTTCATAGGATACCCTAAAGAAACTATTGGGTATACCTTCTACCTCAGATCCGAAGGCAAGATCTTTGTTGCCAAGAATGGATCCTTTCTAGAGAAAGAGTTTCTCTCGAAAGAAGTAAGTGGGAGGAAAGTAGAACTTGATGAAGTGTTACCTCTTGAACCGGAAAATGGCGCAAGTCAAGAAAACGTTCCTGAGGTGCCTGCACCGACTAGAGAGGAAATTAATGATGATGATCAAGATACTTCTGATCAAGCTCCTACTGAAATTCGTAGGTCCACAAGGACACGTTCCGCACCAGAGTGGTACGGCAACCCTGTCTTGGAAATCATGTTGTTAGACAACGGTGAACCTTCGAACTATGAAGAAGCAATGGCGGGCCCGGATTCCGACAAATGGCTGGAAGCCATGAAATCCGAGATAGGATCCATGTATGAAAACGAAGTATGGACTTTGACTGACTTGCCCGTTGAGCGGCGAGCCATAGAAAATAAATGGATCTTTAAGAAGAAGACAGCCGCAGATGGTAATGTGACCATCTATAAAGCTCGGCTTGTCGCTAAGGGTTATCGACAAGTTCAAGGGGTTGACTATGATGAGACTTTGTCACCGGTAGCGAAGCTGAAGTCCGTCCGAATCATGTTAGCAATTGCCGCATTCTACGATTATGAAATATGGCAAATGGACGTCAAAACGGCATTCCTTAATGGTTTCCTTAAGGAAGAATTGTATATGATGCAGCCAGAAGGTTTTGTCGATCCTAAGAATGCTGACAAGGTGTGCAAGCTCCAACGCTCGATTTATGGGCTAGTGCAAGCATCTCGGAGTTGGAACATTCGTTTTGATGAGATGATCAAAGCGTTTGGATTTACGCAGACTTATGGAGAAGCCTGTGTTTACAAGAAAGTGAGTGGGAGCTCTGTAGCATTTCTCATATTATATGTAGATGACATACTTTTGATGGGAAATGATATAGAACTCTTGGACAGCATTAAGGCCTACTTGAATAAGAGTTTGTCAATGAAGGACCTTGGAGAAGCTGCTTATATATTAGGCATCAAGATCTATAGAGATAGATCAAGACGCCTCATAGGTCTTTCACAAAGCACATACCTTGATAAGATATTGAAGAAGTTCAATATGGATCAATCTAAGAAGGGGTTCTTACCTATGTTACAAGGTGTGAAATTGAGCTCAGCTCAATGTCCGACCACGGCAGAAGATATAGAAGAGATGAGTGTCATCCCCTATGCCTCAGCCTTAGGTTCTATTATGTATGCCATGCTGTGTACCAGACCTGATGAAAACCTTGCCGTAAGTTTGGTAGGAAGGTACCAAAGTAATCCTGGCAAGGAACACTGGACATCGGTCAAGAATATCCTGAAGTACCTGAAAAGGACTAAGGAAATGTTTCTCGTTTATGGAGGTGACGAAGAGCTCGTCGTAAAGGGTTACGTCGACGCTAGCTTCGACACAGATCTGGATGACTCTAAGTCACAAACCGGATACGTGTATATTTTGAATGGTGGGGCAGTAAGCTGGTGCAGTTGCAAGCAGAGCGTCGTGGCGGGATCTAGATGTGAAGCGGAGTACATGGCAGCCTCGGAGGCAGCACATGAAGCAATTTGGGTGAAGGAGTTCATCACCGACCTCGGAGTCATACCCAATGCGTCGGGGCCAATCAAACTCTTCCGTGACAACACTGGAGCTATTGCACTTGCCAAGGAGCCCAGGTTTCACAAGAAGACCAGGCACATCAAGCGTCGCTTCAACTCCATTCGTGAAAATGTTCAAGATGGAGACATAGATATTTGTAAAGTACATACGGACCTGAATGTAGCAGATCCATTGACTAAACCTCTCCCTAGAGTGAAAGATGATCACACCAGAATTCCATGGGTGTTCGATTCATCACAATGTAACTAGATTATTGGCTCTAGTGCAAGTGGGAGACTGTTGGAAATATGCCCTAGAGGCAATAATAAAAGCATTATTATTATATTTCCTTGTTCATGATAATTGTATTTATTCATGCTATAATTGTGTTATCCGGAAATCGTAATACATGTGTGAATAATAGACACCAACATGTCCCTAGTAAGCCTCTAGTTGACTAGCTCGTTGATCAACAGATAGTCATGGTTTCCTGACTATGGACATTGGATGTCATTGATAACGAGATCACATCATTAGGAGAATGATGTGATGGACAAGACCCAATCCTAAACATAGCACAAGATCGTATAGTTCGTTTGCTAGAGTTTTCCAATGTCAAGTATCCTTTCCTTAGACCATGAGATCGTGTAACTCCCGGATACCGTAGGAGTGCTTTGGGAATACCAAACGTCACAACGTAACTGGGTGACTATAAAGGTATACTACGGGTATCTCCGAAAGTGTCTGTTGGGTTGACACGGATCGAGACTGGGATTTGTCACTCCGCTTGACGGAGAGGTATCACCGGGCCCACTCGGTAATGCATCATCATAATGAGCTCAATGTGATCAAAGTGTTTGATCACGGGATCGTGCATTACGGTACGAGTAAAGTGACTTGCCGGTAACGAGATTGAACGAGGTATTGGGATACCGACGATCGAATCTCGGGCATGTAAAATACCGATTGACAAAGGGAATTGTATATGGGATTAATTGAATCCTCGACATCGTGGTTCATCCGATGAGATCATCGTGGAGCATGTAGGAGCCAACATGGGTATCCAGATCCCGCTGTTGGTTATTGCCCGAGAGTCGTCTCGGTCATGTCTGCGTGTCTCCCGAACCCGTAGGGTCTACACACTTAAGGTTCGGTGACGCTAGGGTTGTGAAGATATGTATATGCAGTAACCCGAATGTTGTTCGGAGTCCCGGATGAGATCCCGGACGTCACGAGGAGTTTCGGAATAGTCCGGAGGTAAAGAATTATATATAGGAAGTGTTGTTTCGGCCATCGGGAGTGATTTGGGGGTCACCGGTATTGTACCGGGACCACCAGATGGGTCCCGGGGGTCCATCAGGTGGGGCCACCAATCCCGGAGGGCCCCATGGGCTGAAGTGGGAGGGGGGACCAGCCCTTAGTGGGCTGGTGTGTTGGGGAACGTAGTAATTGCAAAAATTTCCCTACGCACACGCAAGATCATGGTGATGCATAGCAACGAGAGGGGAGAGTGTTGTCTACGTACCCTCGTAGACCGAAGCGGAAGCGTTGAGACAACGTAGAGGAAGTAGTCGTACGTCCTCCTCACGATCCGACCGATCCAAGCGACGTTACTCTGGCGCCTCCGAGTTCTTGACACACGTACAGCTCGATGACGTCCCCGGGTCTCGATCCAGCAAAACCTTCGGGGATGAGTTCCGTCAGCACGACGGCGTGGTGACGATCTTGATGAACTACTGACGCAGGGCTTCGCCTAAGCACCGCAATGATATGACCGAGGTGGAATATGGTGGAGGGGGCACCGCACACGGCTAAGGAACGAGCTCGAGGATCAACTTGTGTGTCTTGGGGTGCCCCCTTGCCCCCGTATATAAAGGAGCAAGGGGGAGGCCGGCCGGCCTAGAGAGGCGCGCCAAGGGAGGGGGAGTCCTCCTCCTAGTAGGAGTAGGACTCCCCTTTCCTAGTCCAACTAGGATGGAGGAAGGGGAAGGAAAGAGAGGGAGAGGGAGAGGGAAAGGGGGGCGCCCCCCTCCTTGTCCAATTCGGACTGCCCATGGGGGGGCGCGCCACCTTCTGGCGCAGCCCTCTCTCTCCCCTCGTGGCCCAATAGGCCCATTACTTCCCCCGGGGGGTTCCGGTAACCCCTCCGGCACTCCGGTAATATCCGAAACCACTCGGAACCATTCCGATGTCCGAACATAGTCGTCCAATATATCAATCTTTATGTCTCGACCATTCCGAGACTCCTCGTCATCTCCGTGATCACATCCGGGAGTCCGAACTCCTTCGATACATCAAAATGCATAAACTCATAATAACTGTCATCGTAACCTTAAGCGTGCGGACCCTACGGTTCGAGAACAATGTAGACATGACCGAGACACCTCTCCGGTTAATAACCAATAGCGGGACCTGGATGCCCATATTGGCTCCTACATATTCTACGAAGATCTTTATCGGTCAGACCGCATAACAACATACGTCGTTCCCTTTGTCCACCGGTATGTTACTTGCCCGAGATTCGATCGTCGGTATCCAATACCTAGTTCAATCTCGTTACCGGCAAGTCTCTTTACTCGTTCCGTAATACATCATCCCGCAATTAACTCATTAGTTGCAATGCTTGCAAGGCTTATGTGATGTGCATTACCGAGAAGGCCCTGAGATACCTCTCCGACATTCGGAGTGACAAATCCCAATCTTGAAATACGCCAACCCAACAAATACTTTCGGAGACACCTATAGAGCACCTTTATAATCACCCAGTTACGTTGTGACGTTTGGTAGCACACAAAGTTTTCCTATGGTAAACGGGAGTTGCATAATCTCATAGTCATAGGAACATGTATAAGTCATGGATAAAAGCAATAGCAGCATACTAAACGATCGGGTGCTAAGCTAATGGAATGGGTCATGTCAATCAGATCATTCAACTAATGATGTGACCTTGTTAATCAAATGACAACTCCTTTGTCTATGGTTAGGAAACTTAACCATCTTTGATTAACAAGCTAGTCAAGTAGAGGCATACTAGTGACACTCTGTTTGTCTATGTATCCACACATGTATTATGTTTCCGGTCAATACAATTCTAGCATGAATAATAAACATTTATCATGATATGTAAGGAAATAAATAATAACTTTATTATTGCCTCTAGGGCATATTTCCTTCAGTCTCCTACTTGCACTAGAGTCAATAATCTAGATTACACAGTAATGATTCTAACACCCATGGAGTCTTGGTGCTGATCATGTTTTGCCCATGGAAGAGGCTTAGTCAATGGGTCTGCTACATTCAGATCCGTATGTATCTTGCAAATCTCTATGTCTCCCACCTGGACCAAGTCCCGGATGGAATTGAAGCGTCTCTTGATGTGCTTTGTTCTCTTGTGAAATCTGGATTCCTTCGCCAAGGCAATTGCTCCAGTATTGTCACAAAAGATTTTCATTGGACCCGATGCACTAGGTATGACACCTAGATCGGATATAAACTCCTTCATCCAGACTCCTTCATTTGATGCTTCCGAAGCAGCTATGTACTCCGCTTCACATGTAGATCCCGCTACGACGCTTTGTTTAGGACAGCACCAACTGACAGCTCCTCCATTTAATGTAAATACGTATCCGGTTTGCGATTTAGAATCGTCCGGATCAGTGTCAAAGCTTGCATCAACGTAACCCTTTACGACAAGCTCTTTGTCACCTCCATATACGAGAAACATTTCCTTAGTCCTTTTTAGGTACTTCAGGATATTCTTGACCGCTGTCCAGTGGTCCACTCCTGGATTACTTTGGTACCTCCCTGCTAAACTTATAGCAAGGCACACATCAGGTCTGGTACACAGCATTGCATACATGATAGAGCCTATGGCTGAAGCATAGGGAACATCTTTCATCTTCTCTCTATCTTCTGCAGTGGTCGGGCATTGAGTCTTACTCAACTTCACACCTTGCAAAACAGGCAAGAACCCCTTCTTCGCTTGATCCATTTTGAACTTCTTCAAAATCTTGTCAAGGTATGTGCTTTGTGAAAGTCCAATTAAGCGTCTTGATCTATCTCTATAGATCTTAATGCCCAATATGTAAGCAGCTTCACCAAGATCTTTCATTGAAAAACTCTTATTCAAGTATCCTTTTATGCTATCCAGAAATTCTATATCATTTCCAATCAGTAATATGTCATCTACATATAATATCAGAAATGCTACAGAGCTCCCACTCACTTTCTTGTAAATACAGGCTTCTCCAAAAGTCTGTACAAACCCAAATGCTTTGATCACACTATCAAAGCGTTTATTCCAACTCCGAGATGCTTGCACCAGTCCATAAATGGATCGCTGGAGCTTGCATACTTTGTTAGCTCCCTTTGGATTGATAAAACCTTCTGGTTGCATCATATACAACTCTTCTTCCAGAAACCCATTCAGGAATGCAGTCTTTACATCCATTTGCCAAATTTCATAATCATAAAATGCGGCAATTGCTAACATGATTCGGACAGACTTAAGCATCGCTACGGGTGAGAAGGTATCATCGTAGTCAATCCCTTGAACTTTTCGAAACCCCTTTGCGACAAGTCGAGCTTTGTAGACAGTAACATTACCGTCGGCGTCAGTCTTCTTCTTATAGATCCACTTGTTCTCTATTGCTTGCCGACCCTCGGGCAAGTCAACCAAAGTCCACACTTTGTTTTCATACATGGATCCCATCTCAGATTTCATGACTTCCAGCCATTTTGCGGAATCTGGGCTCACCATCGCTTCTTCATAGTTCGTAGGTTCGTCATGATCTAGTAGCACGATTTCCAGAATAGGATTGCCATACCACTCTGGTGCGGATCTCACTCTGGTTGATCTACGAGGTTCTGTAGTAACTTGATCTGAAGTTTCATGATCATCATCATTAACTTCTTCTCTGATTGGTGTAGACGTCATAGAAACCGGTTCCTGTGATGAACTACTTTCCAATAAGGAAGCAGGTACAGTTACCTCATCAAGTTCTACTTTCCTCCCACTCACTTCTTTCGAGAGAAACTCCTTCTCTAGAAAGGATCCATTTTTAGCAACAAACGTCTTGCCTTTGGATCTGTGATAGAAGGTGTACCCAACTGTTTCCTTTGGGTATCCTATGAAGACACATTTTTCCGATTTGGGTTCTAGCTTATCAGGTTGAAGCTTTTTCACATAACCATCGCAGCCCCAAACTTTAAGGAACGACAACTTTGGTTTCTTGCTAAACCACAGTTCATAAGGTGTCGTCTCAACGGATTTTGACGGTGTCCTATTCAACGTGAATGCGGCCGTCTCTAGAGCATAACCCCGAAACGATAGCGGTAAATCTGTAAGAGACATCATAGATCGCACCATATCTATTAAAGTGCGATTACGACGTTCGGACACACCATTGCGCTGTGGTGTTCCGGGCGGTGTGAGTTGCGAAACTATTCCGCATTGTTTCAAATGTAGACCAAACTCATAACTCAAATATTCTCCTCCACGATCAGATCGTAGAAACTTTATTTTCTTGTTACGATGATTTTCAACTTCACTCTGAAATTCTTTGAACTTTTCAAATGTTTTAGACTTGTGTTTCATTAAGTAGATATACCCATATCTGCTTAAATCATCGGTGAAGGTGAGAAAATAACGATATCCGCCACGAGCCTCAACATTCATCGGACCACATACATCTATATGTATGATTTCCAACAAATCTGTTGCTCTCTCCATAGTACCGGAGAACGGTGTTTTAGTCATCTTGCCCATGAGGCACGGTTCGCAAGTGTCAAGTGATTCATAATCAAGTGACTCCAAAAGTCCATCAGTATGGAGTTTCTTCATGCGCTTTATACCGATATGACCTAAACGGCAGTGCCACAAATAAGTTGCACTATCATTATTAACTCTGCATCTTTTGGCTTCAACATTATGAATATGTGTATCACTACTATCGAGATTCATCAAAAATAGACCACTCTTTAAGGGTGCATGACCATAAAAGATATTACTCATATAAATAGAACAACCATTATTCTCATATTTAAATGAATAACCGTCTCGCATCAAACAAGATCCAGATATAATGTTCATGCTCAACGCTGGCACCAAATAACAATTATTTAGGTCTAATACTAATCCCGAAGGTAGATGTAGAGGTAGCGTGCCGACCGCGATCACTTTGACTTTGGAACCGTTTCCCACGCGCATCATCACCTCGTCCTTTGCCAGTGTTCGCTTAATCCGTAGTCCCTGTTTCGAGTTGCAAATATTAGCAACAGAACCAGTATCAAATACCCAGGTGCTACTACGAGCTCTAGTAAGGTACACATCAATAACATGTATATCACATATACCTTTGTTCACCTTGCCATCCTTCTTGTCCGCCAGATACTTGGGGCAGTTCCGCTTCTAGTGACCAGTCTGCTTGCAGTATAAGCACTCAGTTTCAGGCTTAGGTCCAGACTTGGGTTTCTTCTCTTGAGCAGCAACTTGTTTGTTGTTCTTTTTGAAGTTCCCCTTCTTCTCCCCTTTGCCCTTTTTCTTGAAACTAGTGGTCTTATTGACCATCAACACTTGATGCTCCTTCTTGATTTCTACCTCCGCAGCCTTTAGCATTGCGAAGAGCTCGGTGATAGACTTATCTATCCCTTGCATATTATAGTTCATCATGAAGCCTTTGTATCTTGGTGGCAGTGATTGGAGAATTATGTCAATGACACAATCATCCGGAAGATTGACTCCCAGCTGATTCAAGTGATTATAATACCCAGACATCTTGAGTATATGCTCACTGACAGAACCATTCTCTTCCATCTTGCAGCTATAGAACTTATTGGAGACCTCATATCTCTCAGTCCGGGCATTTTGTTTGAATATCAACGTCAACTCCTGGAACATCTCATATGCTCCATGGTTTTCACACCGACGTTGAAGTCCCGGTTCTAAGCCGTAAAGCCTGGCACATTGAACTATCGAGTAGTCATCAGCTTTGCTCTGCCAGACGTTCATAACATCTGGTGTTGCTCCAGCAGCAGGCCTGGCACCTAGCGGTGCATCCAGGACGTAACTCTTCTGTGCAGCAATGAGGATAATCCTCAAGTTACGGACCCAGTCCATGTAATTTCTACCATCATCTTTTAACTTTGCTTTCTCAAGGAACGCATTAAAATTCAACGGAACAACAGCACGAGCCTGTTGGGGAACGTAACAGAAATTCAAAATTTTCCTACGTGTCACCAAGATCTATCTATGGAGAAACCAGCAACGAGGGGAAGGAGAGTGCATCTACATACCCTTGTAGATCGCTAAGCGGAAGCGTTCAAGTGAACGGGGTTGATGGAGTCGTACTCGTCGTGATCCAAATCATCGATGACCAAGTGCCGAACGGACGGCACCTCCGCGTTCAACACACGTACAGCCCGGTGACGTCTCCCATGCCTTGATCCAGCAAGGAGAGAGGGAGAGGTTGAGGAAGACTCCATCCAGCAGCAGCACAACGGCATGGTGGTGGTGGAGGAGCGTGGCAATCCTGCAGGGCTTCACCAAGCACCGCGGGAGAGGAGGAAGGAGAGATGCAGGGCTGCGCCATAGAGAGGTCCAAAACCCATATGTTGGCTGCCCCAAACCCTCAAGTATATATAGGGGGAGAGGGGAGGCTGCGCCCCCACCTAGGGTTCCACCCTAGGGGCGGCGGCCAGCCCCAAACCCATCTAGGGTGCGGCCAAGGGGGGGAAGAGGGGAGACTTGCCCCCCAAGTTAGGTGGGTGCACCCCCTTCCCCAAACCCTAGGCGCCTTGGGCCCTTGTGGGGGGGCGCACCAGCCCACCTGGGGCTGGTCCCCTCCCACATGTGGCCCATGCAGCCCTCCGGGGCCAGTGGTCCCACTTGGTGGACCCCCGGGACCCTCCCGGTGGTCCCGGTACGTTACCGATAAAACCCGAAACCCTTTCGGTGACCAAAACAGGACTTCTCATATATAAATCTTTACCTCCGGACCATTCCGGAACTCCTCGTGACGTCCGGGATCTCGTCTGGGACTCCGAACAACATTCGGTAACCACATACGAACTTCCTTAATAACCCTAGCGTCATCGAACCTTAAGTGTGTAGACCCTACGGGTTCGGGAGACATGCAAACATGACCGAGACGTTCTCCGGTCAATAACCAACAGCGGGATCTGGATACCCATGTTGGCTCCCACATGTTCCATGATGATCTCATCGGATGAACCACGATGTCAAGGACTTAATCAATCCCGTATACAATTCCCTTTGTCTATCGGTACGATACTTGCCCGAGATTCGATCGTCGGTATCCCGATACCTTGTTCAATCTCGTTACCGGCAAGTCTCTTTTACTCGTTCCACAACACATCATCCCGTGATCAACTCCTTGATCACATTGTGCACATTATGATGATGTCCTACCGAGTGGGCCTAGAGATACCTCTCCGTTACACGGAGTGACAAATCCCAGTCTCGATTCGTGCCAACCCAACAGACACTTTCGGAGATACCTGTAGTGTACCTTTATAGCCACCTAGTTACGTTGTGACGTTTGGCACACCCAAAGCACTCCTACAGTATCCGGGAGTTGCACAATCTCATGGTCTAAGGAAACGATACTTGACATTAGAAAAGCTTTAGCATACGAACTACATGATCTTGTGCTAGGCTTAGGATTGGGTCTTGTCCATCACATCATTCTCCTAATGATGTGATCCCGTTATCAACGACATCCAATGTCCATGGTCAGGAAACCGTAACCATCTATTGATCAACGAGCTAGTCAACTAGAGGCTTACTAGGGACATGGTGTTGTCTATGTATCCACACATGTATCTGAGTTTCCTATCAATACAATTCTAGCATGGATAATAAACGATTATCATGAACAAGGAAATATAATAATAATAATCAATTTATTATTGCCTCTAGGGCATATTTCCAACAGTCTCCCACTTGCACTAGAGTCAATAATCTAGTTCACATCGATATGTGATTAACACTCAAGGTCACATCCCTATGTGACTAACACCCAAGAGTTCTCGGTTTGATCATGTTATGCTTGTGAGAGAGGTTACAAGTCAATGGGTCTGAATCTTTCAGATCCGTGTGTGCTTTACCAATATCTATGTCATATCCTAGATGCAGCTACCACGCTCTATTTGGAGCTATTCCAAATAACTGTTCTACTATACGAATCCAGTTTACTACTCAGAATAATCTGGATTAGTGTCAAAGCTTGCATCGGTGTAACCTTTTACGACGAACTCTTTTACCACCTCCATAATCGAGAAAATTCCTTAGTCCACTAGTTACTAAGGATAACCTTGACCGTTGTCCTGTGATCCATTTCTAGATCACACTTGTACCCCTTGACTGACTCATGGTTTGGCACACTTCAGGTGCGGTACATAACATAGCATACTGTAGAGCCTACGTCTAAGCATAGGGACGACCTTCGTCCTTTCCCTCTATTCTGCCGTGGTCATGTCTTGAGTCTTGCTCAATACTCACACCTTGTAACACAGCTGAGAACTCCTTCTTTGCTGATCTATTTTGAACTCCTTCAAAATCTTGTCATGGTATGTGTTCGTTTGAAAGTACTATTAAGCAATTTTGATCTATCCTTATAGATCTTGATGCTCAATGTTTAAGTAGCTTAATCCAGGTTTTCTATTGAAAACACTTTTCAAATAACCCTATATGCTTTCCAGAAATTCTACATCATTTCAACAATATGTCAACAACATATACTCATCAGAAATTCTATAGTGCTCCCACTCACTTCTTTGGAAATACAAGTTTCTCATAAACTTTGTATAAACCCAAAATCTTTGATCATCTCATCAAAGTGTACATTCCAACTCCGAGATGCTTACTCCAGTCCTTAGAAGGATTGCTGGAGCTTTGCATACTTGTTAGCATCTTTCAGGATTGACAAAAATCTTCTGGTTGTATCACATACAACCTTTCCTCAAGAAAATCGTCGAGGAAACAATGTTCTGACATCCTATCTGCAAGATTTCATAAATAATGCAGTAACTGCTAACACAATTCCAACAGACTCTTAGCATCGCTACGAGTGAGAAAGTCTCATCGCAGTCAACTCCTTGAACTTGTCGGAAAACATCTTAATGACAAGTCGAGCTTTCTTAATGGTGATACTTACCATCATTGTCCGTCTTCCTTTTAAAATCCATCTGTACTCAACAGCCTCACGACCATCAAGTAGTTCTTCCAAAGTCTACACTTTGTTTTCATACATGGATCCTCTCTCGGATTTTATGGCCTCGAGCCATTCATCGGAATCCGGGCCCACCATCGCTTCTCCATAGCTCGTAGGTTCATTGTTGTCTAGCAACATGACTTCCAAGACACGATTACGTACCACTCTGAAGTAGTACGCATCCTTGTCATCCTACGAGGTATGGGAGTGACTTGATTCGAAGTCTCATGATCACTATCATAAGCTTCCACTTCAATTGGTGTAGGTGCCACAGGAACAACTCCTGTGCCCTGCTACACACTAGTTGAAGTGACGGTTCAATAACCTCATCAAGTCTCCACCATCCTCCCACTCAATTCTTTCGAGAGAAACTTTTCCTCGAGAAAGGACCCGATTCGAGAAACAATCCCTATTGTTTTCGGATCTGAGACAGGAGGTATACCCAACTGTTTTGGGTGTCCTATGAAGATGCAGTTATCCGCTTTGGGTTCGAGCTTATCAGCCTGAAACTTTTTCATATAAGCGTCGCAGCCCCAAACTTTTAAGAAATGACAGCTCAGGTTCCTGTAAACCATAGTTCATACAGTGTTGTCTCGACGGATTTGTGTGGTGCCCTATTTAAAGTGAATGCGGTTGTCTCTAATGCCTAACCCATAAACTATCGTGGTAATTCGATAAGAGATATCATGGTATGCTCCATATCCAATAGGGTGCAACTATGATGTTCGGACACACCATCACACTATGGTGTTCCAGGCGGTATTAGTTGTGAAACAATTTCCACAATGTCCCAATTGTGTACCAAACTCGCAACTCAGATATTCATCTCTATGATCATATCATAGATATTTTATCCTCTTGTCACGACGATCTTCAGCTTCATTCTGAAATTACTTGAACCATTCAATAATTCAGACTTGTGTTTCATCAAGTAAATATACTCAGTATCTACTCAAATCATCTGTGAAGTAAGAGCATAACGATATCCACTGCGTGCCTCAGCACTCATTGGACTGCACACATCAAAATGTGTTACTTCCAACAAGTTGCTTTCTTGTTCCATTTTACTGTAACCGAAGCTTTCAGTCATCTTTGCCCATGTGGTATGATTTGCATGTCTCAAGCGATTCAAAATCAAGTGAGTCCAAATGGTCCATCTGCATGGAGTTTCTTCATGCATATATACCAATAGACATGGTTCACATTACTCAACCCTTTTCAAAAATGAGTGGGTCCAAAGATCCATCAACATGGAGCTTCTTCATGCGTTTTATACCAATATGACTTACATGGCAGTGCCACAAGTAGGTGGTACTATCATTACAATCTTATATCTTTTGGCATGAACATGTGTATCACTATGATCGAGATTCAATAAACCATTCATTTTAGGTGCAAGACCATTGAAGGTATTGTTCAAATAAATAGAGTAACCATTATTCTCCTTAAATGAATAACCGTGTTGCGATAGACATAATCTAATCATGTCTATGCTCAACGCAAACACCAAATAACAATTGTTTAGGTTTAAGGCCAATCTCGATGGTAGAGGGAGCGTGCAATGCTTGATCACATCAACCTTGGAAACACTTCCAACACATCTCGTCAGCTCACCTTTAGCTAGTCTCCGTTTATTCCGTAGCTTTTATTTCGAGTTACTAACACTTAGCAACCGAACCGGTATCTAATACCCTGATGCTACTAAGAGTACTAGTAAAGTACACATTCACATAATGTATATCAGATATACTTCTATCGACAGCCTTCTCATCTACCAAGTATCTAAGGTAATTCTGCTCCAGTGGTTGTTCCCCTTATTACAGAAGCACTCAGTCTCGGGTTTGGGTTCAACCTTGGGTTTCTCCACTAGAGCAGCAGCTGATTTGCCGTTTCATGAAGTATCCCTTCTTGCCCTTGCCCTTCTTGAAACTAGTGGTTTCACTAACCATCAACAATTGATACTCCTTCTTGATTTCTACTTTCGCGGTGTCAAACATCGCGAATATTTCAAGGATCATCATATCTATCCCTGATATAGTTCATCACAAAGCTTTAGCAGCTTGGTGGTAATGACTTTGGAAAAACATCACTATCTTATCTGGAAGATCAACTCCCACTCAATTCAAATGATTGTTGTACTCGGACAATCTGAGCACAAGCTCAACAATTGAACTTTTCTCCCTTAGTTTGCAGGCTAAGAAAATCGTCGGAAGTCTTATACCTCTTGACGTGGGCACGAGCTTGAAATCCCAATTTCAGCCCTCGAAACATCTCATATGTTTTGCACATTTCAAAAATTGTCTTCGGTGCCTCAATTCTAAACCGTTCATCTGAACTATCACGTAGTTATCAAAATGTGTATGTCAGATGTTCGCAACATCCACAGACCACGTTCGAGGTCCAGCACACCGAGCGGTGCATTAAGGACATAAGCCTTCTATTGTCTGCATAATTGCTACTATCAACTTTCAACTGTATTTTCTCTAGGAACATATCTAAAACAGTAGAACTAAAACACGAGCTTACAACATAATTTGCAAAGATCTTTTGACTATGTTCAGGATAATTAAGTTCATCTTATGAACTCCCACTCCGATAGACATCCCTCTAGTCATCCAAGTGATTACATGATCCGAGTCAACTAGGCCGTGTCCGATCATCACGTGAGACGGACTAGTCAACGTCGGTGAACATCTTCATGTTGATCGTATCTGCCATACGACTCATGCTCGACCTTTCGGTCTTCTGTGTTCCGAGGCCATGTCTGTACATGCTAGGCTCGTCAAGTCAACCTAAGTGTTTGCATGTGTTCCGAGGCCATGTCTGTACATGCTAGGCTTGTCAACACCCGTTGTATGTGAACGTAAGAATCTATCACACCCGATCATCACGTGGTGCTTCGAAACGACGAACTTTCGCAACGGTGCATAGTTAGGGGGAACACTTTCTTGAAATTTTAATGAGGGATCATCTTATTTACTACCGTCGTTCTAAGCAAATAAGATGTATAAACATGATAAACATCACATGCAATCAAATAGTGACATGATATGGCCATCATCACTTTGCTCCTTTTGATCTCCATCTTCGGGGCTCCATGATCATCGTCGTCACCGGCATGACACCATGATCTTCATCATCATGATCTCCGTGAAGTTGTCTCGTCAACTATTACTTCTACTACTATGGCTAACGGTTAGCAATAAAGTAAAGTAATTACATGACATTTATGTTGACACGCAGGTCATAAATAAATTAAAGACAACTCCTATGGCTCCTGCCGGTTGTCATACTCATCGACATGCAAGTCGTGATTCCTATTACAAGAACATGATCATCTCATACATCACATATATCATACATCACATCCTTTGGACATATCACATCACATGGCATACCCTGCAAAAACAAGTTAGACGTCCTCTAATTGTTGTTTGCATGTTTTACGTGGCTGCTATGGGTTTCTAGCAAGAACGTTTCTTACCTACGCAAAAACCACAACGTGATATGACAATTGCTATTTACCCTTCATAAGGACCCTTTTCATCGAATCCGATCCGACTAAAGTGGGAGAGACTGGCACCCGCTAGCCACCTTATGCAACTAGTGCATGTCAGTCGGTGGAACCTGTCTCACGTAAGTGTACGTGTAAGGTCGGTCCGGGCCGCTTCATCCCACAATGCCGCCGAATCAAGATTGACTAGTAACGGTAAGCATATTGAACAAAATCAACGCCCACAACTACTTTGTGTTCTACTCGTGAAAAGAATCTACGCAATAGACCTAGCTCATGATGCCACTGTTGGGGAACATAACAGAAATTCAAAATTTTCCTACGTGTCACCAAGATCTATCTATGGAGAAACCAGCAACGAGGGGAAGGAGAGTGCATCTACATACCCTTGTAGATCGCTAAGCGGAAGCGTTCAAGTGAACGGGGTTGATGGAGTCGTACTCGCCGTGATCCAAATCACCGATGACCAAGTGCCGAACGGACGGCACCTCCGCGTTCAACACACGTACAGCCCGGTGACGTCTCCCATGCCTTGATCCAGCAAGGAGAGAGGGAGAGGTTGAGGAAGACTCCATCCAGCAGCAGCACAACGGCATGGTGGTGGTGGAGGAGCGTGGCAATCCTGCAGGGCTTCGCCAAGCACCGCGGGAGAGGAGGAAGGAGAGATGCAGGGCTGCGCCATAGAGAGGTCCAAAACCCATATGTTGGCTGCCCCAAACCCTCAAGTATATATAGGGGGAGAGGGGAGGCTGCGCGCCCACCTAGGGTTCCACCCTAGGGGCGGCGGCCAGCCCCAAACCCATCTAGGGTGCGGCCAAGGGGGGGAAGAGGGGAGACTTGCCCCCCAAGTTAGGTGGTTGCACCCCCTTCCCCAAACCCTAGGCGCCTTGGGCCCTTGTGGGGGGGCGCACCAGCCCACCTGGGGCTGGTCCCCTCCCACATGTGGCCCATGCAGCCCTCCGGGGCCGGTGGTCCCACTTGGTGGACCCCCGGGACCCTCCTGGTGGTCCCGGTACGTTACCGATAAAACCCGAAACCCTTTCGGTGACCAAAACAGGACTTCCCATATATAAATCTTTACCTCCGGACCATTCCGGAACTCCTCGTGACGTCCGGGATCTCATCCGGGACTCCAAACAACATTCAGTAACCACATACGAACTTCCTTAATAACCCTAGCGTCATCAAACCTTAAGTGTGTAGACCCTACGGGTTCGGGAGACATGCAGACATGACCGAGACGTTCTCCGGTCAATAACCAACGGCGGGATCTAGATACCCATGTTGGCTCCCACATGTTCCATGATGATCTCATCGGATGAACCACGATGTCAAGGACTTAATCAATCCCGTATACAATTCCCTTTGTCTATCGGTACGATACTTGCCCGAGATTCGATCGTCGGTATCCCGATACCTTGTTCAATCTCGTTACCGGCAAGTATCTTTTACTCGTTCTGCAACACATCACCCCGTGATCAACTCCTTGATCACATTGTGCATATTATGATGATGTCCTACCGAGTGGGCCCAGAGATACCTCTCCGTTACACGGAGTGACAAATCCCAGTCTCGATTCGTGCCAACCCAACAGACACTTTCGGAGATACCTGTAGTGTACCTTTATAGCCACCCAGTTACATTGTGACGTTTGGCACACCCAAAGCACTCCTACGGTATCCGGGAGTTGCACAATCTCATGGTCTAAGGAAACGATACTTGACATTAGAAAAGCTTTAGCATACGAACTACATGATCTTGTGCTAGGCTTAGGATTGGGTCTTGTCCATCACATCATTCTCCTAATGATGTGATCCCGTTATCAACGACATCCAATGTCCATGGTCAGGAAACCGTAACCATCTATTGATCAACGAGCTAGTCAACTAGAGGCTTACTAGGGACATGGTGTTGTCTATGTATCCACAGATGTATCTGAGTTTCCTATCAATACAATTCTAGCATGGATAATAAACGATTATCATGAACAAGGAAATATAATAATAATCAATTTATTATTGCCTCTAGGGCATATTTCCAACAGAGCCATCTATCTACAATTAACATAAACAAGCAAGATACTATCAGGGACTATGTTCATGATAAGTTTAAGTTCAATTAATCATATTACTTAAGAACTCCCACTTAGATAGATATCCCTCTAATCTTCTAAGTGATCACGTGATCCAAATCAAAACTAATCCATAACCGATCATCACGTGAAATGGATTATTTCTCAATGGTGAACATCATCATGTTGATCATATCTACTATATGATTCACGCTCGACCTTTCGGTCTCCATGTTCCGAGGCCATATATGCATATGCTAGGCTCGTCAAGTATAACCCGAGTATTCTGCGTGTGCAAAACTGGCTTGCACCCGTTGTAGATGGACGTAGAGCTTATCACACCCGATCATCACGTGGTGTCTGGGCACGACGAACTTTGGCAACGGTGCATACTCGGGAAGAACACTTCTTGATAATTTAGTGAGAGATCATCTTATAATGCTACCGTCAATCAAAGCAAGATAAGATGCATAAAAGATAAACATCACATGCAAATCAATATAAGTGATATGATATGGTCATCATCATTTTGTGCTTGTGATCTCCATCTCCGCAGCACCATCATGATCACCATCGTCACCGGCGCGACACCTTGATCTCCATCGTAGCATCGTTGTCGTCTCGCCAATCTTATGCTTCTACGACTATCGCTACCGCTTAGTGATAAAGTAAAGCATTACAGGGCGATTGCATTGCATACAATAAAGCGACAACCATACGGCTCCTGCCGGTTGACGATAACTCGGTTACAAAACATGATCATCTCATACAATAAAATATAGCATCATGTCTTGACCATATCACATCACAACATGCCCTGCAAAAACAAGTTAGACGTCCTCTACTTTGTTTGTTGCAAATTTTACGTGGCTGCTACGGGCTTAAGCAAGAACCAATCTCACCTACGCATCAAAAACCACAACGATAGTTTGTCAAATAGACTCTGTTTTAACCTTCTCAAGGACCGGGCGTAGCCATACTCGGTTCAACTAAAGTTGGAGAAACTGACACCCGCCAGCCACCTGTGTGCAAAGCACGGCGGTAGAACCAGTCTCGCTTAAGCGTACGCGTAATGTCGGTCCGGGCCGCTTCATCCAACAATACCGCCGAACCAAAGTATGACATGCTGGTAGGCAGTATGGCTTGTATCGTCCACAACTCACTTGTGTTCCTCGTACAAAACATCAAACCATAAGAACCAAGGCTCTGATACCACTGTTGGGGAACGTAGTAATTTCATAAATTTCCCTACGCACACGCAAGATCATGGTGATGCATAGCAACGAGAGGGAAGAGTGTTGTCTACGTACCCTCATAGACCGAAGCGAAAGTGTTGACACAACGTAGAGGAAGTAGTCGTACGTCCTCCTCACGATCCGACCGATCCAAGCGTCGTTACTCCGGCGCCTCCGAGTTCTTGACACACGTACAGATCGATGACGTCCCCGGGTCTCGATCCAGCAAAACCTCCAGGGATGAGTTCCGTCAGCACGACGGCATGGTGACGATCTTGATGAACTACCGACGCAGGGCTTCGCCTAAGCACCGCAACGATATGACCGAGGTGGAATATGGTGGAGGGGGGCACCGCACACGGCTAAGGAACGATCTCAAGGATCAACGTGTGTGTCTTGGGGTGCCCCCTTGCCCCTGTATATAAAGGAGCAAGGGGGAGGCAGGCCGGCCTAGAGAGGCGCGCCAAGGGAGGGGGAGTCCTCCTCCTAGTAGGAGTAGGACTCCCCTTTCCTAGTCCAACTAGGAGGGAGAAGGGGGAGGAAAGAGAGGGAGAGGGAGAGGGAAAGGGGGTCGCGCCCCCCTCCTTGTCCAATTCGGACTGCCCATGGGGGGGGCGCGCCACCTCCTAGCGCAGCCCTCTCACTCCCCTCGTGGCCCAATAGGCCCATTACTTCCCCCGGGGGGTTCCGGTAACCCCTCCGGCACCCCGGTAATATCCGAAACCACTCGGAACCATTCCATGTCCGAACATAGCCGTCCAATGTATCAATCTTTATGTCTCGACCATTCCAAGACTCCTCGTCATGTCCGTGATCACATCCGGGACTCCGAACTCCTTCAGTACATCAAAATGCATAAACTCATAATAACTGTCATCGTAACCTTAAGCGTGCGGACCCTACGGTTCGAGAACAATGTAGACATGACCGAGACACCTCTCCGGTTAATAACCAATAGCGGGACCTGGATGCCCATATTGGCTCCTACATATTCTACGAAGATCTTTATCGGTCAGACCGCATAACAACATACGTCGTTCCCTTTGTCCATCGGTATGTTACTTGCCCGAGATTCGATCGTCGGTATCCAATACCTAGTTCAATCTTGTTACCGGCAAGTCTCTTTACTCGTTCCGTAATACATCATCCCGCAATTAACTCATTAGTTGCAATGCTTGCAAGGCTTATGTGATGTGCATTACCGAGAAGGCCCTGAGATACCTCTCCGACATTCGGAGTGACAAATCCCAATCTTGAAATACGCCAACCCAACAAATACTTTCGGAGACACCTGTAGAGCACCTTTATAATCACCCAGTTACGTTGTGACGTTTGGTAGCACACAAAGTGTTCCTATGGTAAACGGGAGTTGCATAATCTCATAGTCATAGGAACATGTATAAGTCATGGATAAAAGCAATAGCAGCATACTAAACGATCGGGTGCTAAGCTAATGGAATGGGTCATGTCAATCAGATCATTCAACTAATGATGTGACCTTGTTAATCAAATGACAACTCCTTTGTCTATGGTTAGGAAACTTAACCATCTTTGATTAACAAGCTAGTCAAGTAGAGGCATACTAGTGACACTCTGTTTGTCTATGTATCCACACATGTATTATGTTTCCGGTCAATACAATTCTAGCATGAATAATAAACATTTATCATGATATGTAAGGAAATAAATAATAACTTTATTATTGCCTCTAGGGAATATTTTCTTCATGGTGCGCCCCCAAGGCCAACCCCCTGCGCCTAGGGTTGGAACCCTAGGGTGGGGGGCGCCCACTAGCCTTGGGGGGGCACTCCACCCCCCTTGGCCGTTGCCCCCTTGGAGATTGGATCTCCCAAGGGCCGGCGCCCCCCCCCAGGGGGCCTATATAAAGGGGGGAGGGGCAGCCGGACCCTGAACCCTGGTGCCTCCCTCTCTCACCTCTCCCTCTCGCAGTACACGGCGAAGCCCTGCTGCTGTGACGCCCTGCATCCACCACCACGCTGTCGTGCTGCTGGATCTTCATCAACCTCTCCTTCCCCCTTGCTGGATCAAGAAGGAGGAGACGTCATCCGCTCCGTACGTGTGTTGAACGCGGAGGTGCCGTCCGTTCGGTGCTAGGATCTCCGGTGATTTGGATCACGTCGTGTACGACTACTTCATCCCCGTTCTCTGAACGCTTCCGCTCGCGATCTACAAAGGTATGTAGATGCATCCGATCACTCGTTGCTAAATGAACTCATAGATGGATCTTGGTGAAACCGTAGGAAATTTTTTGTTTTTTGCAACGTTCCCCAACAATTTTAAGCGTGAGAGATGCATAATGTGGTATTGCGTTAAAGCGGGCGAAAGCTTCGCGCCCCAGTAGTGCTTGGTAGCGACTTCAGAATGGGACGATGTGGAAAGTTAGCCTTTCGCGGCAGAAGTTATCGGTAGAGCCGAATATAACTTCGAGCCGGATAAAACCCATGCAATGGGTGTCCAGACCGGGCGCTACCCCTTGAAAGGAGGTCTTGCTGTGGCGGATTCTTGTTTGGTTTATCCCCATGTGACGGATTGTGTCCTGATATATCAGGTTTAGTCTACTGCCGCCGTCCATTAGGACATTTGAAAATTGGAGCCCGCCAATTATTGGATCGAGTACCAAGGCAGTCCAACCTGCGTTCCTAGTACTTCTTGAATAATCCAGATGATCGAAGATGATTGGTTTTGACAACCAGTGGCGGGACCCCTTTGGGATGGGTCGTGTGGCGCGTACCTTTATGGGCGCCGCATGTTTTGTTATATGAAGTAGGTTTACTGTTTTTACTTCTTGTGGGAAATTCTTCTGTTTCCTGGTGCTCTGCTTTTGGGGTTCGTCCTCATCTTCACTTGGTGTTTCGAGCCCCTTGTGTTCGGTGTTGAGTCTGCCGGATTGTATGAAAACCCAACAATCTCTGTGGGTATGGTTAGCAGGCCTCCCTGGAGTACTGTGTATTTGGCATATCCTGTCCAGGATTTTGTTTAGGTTGGATAAATCATCTCTGTTATCCTGGATGGGCGGCTTTTTCTGATTCTGCTGTGAGCCTTTGAATCCGGCGTTTACTGCCGTGCTCTTTGGACTGTTTTCCTTAGTCCGGCGACGTTCCTTTTTGCGTCACGGTTTTCCGTTTCCATCCCTTGTTTCGGATGTACTTGGGTCGCTGGTGCTACATCTTGCCAACCAGCTGTCCTCTCCTGCGCAAAAGCGGGTCATGAGGCTTGTTAATGCGGCCATTGTTCTTGGCTTTTCTTGGCCGAGGTGTCTGGCGAGCCACTCGTCTCAGACATTGTGCCTAAAAGCTGCTAGGGCTTCGGCGTCCGGAGAGTCGACTATCTGATTCTTTTTAGTAAGAAATCTATTCCAGAACTGCCGAGCTGACTCTCCGGGCTGTTGTGTTATGTGACTGAGGTCGTCAGCATCTGGAGGACGGACATAAGTCCCTTGAAAATTTGCTCGGAAGGCGTCCTCGAGCTCACCCCAGCTTCCAATTGTGTTTTCAGGAAGGCTTTTAAGCCAATGCCGGGTTGGTCCTTTAAGCTTTAGTGGTAAATATTTGACGGATCATCTCCTCTAGCCATGTGTATGTGGAGGATGTAATCCTCTATCCAGACTCCAGGGTCTGTTGTTCCATCATATGCCTCTATGTTTACGGGTTTGAATCCTGCTGGAAATTCATAATCCAGGACCTCATTGGTGAAACATAGGGGATGTGCGGCGCCCCTGTATTTGGGTGTGCCGGATTCTGATAATGGTTTTATTGCATTGCTTACGAGAGCCTGCTTTCTTGGCCCGTAAATGGACCTGGCTGGGCCATCTTTTTGATGCGAATCCGTAAGTGGGTCGCGTGCCGGCTTAAATGCGGAGCCATTTGCCGCTTTATGCTGGCTATGGGGTCGTCTATCCGATCGTGTGGCCTTCTTACTTTTTGAGTGCGAGGGCTCTAAGGCCTCTTCGTCGAATTCAGGCAGTAGCTTTCGCTTCGGATAGCTTTTAGTGCGGCGACTATCGCCGTATTTGTCTGCGCTGTTGATTACTTTACTCCATCTGATCTTGAGCGCATCTTCTGCAGTCTTGAGCTTCTGCTTCTGTTTTTTCAGGCTGCGTGCGGTTGCAACGAGCCTCTTGTGGAGGTTCTTCTTCTCTGCAGGTTTATCCGGCGTAAGGTTGTCCGGAATGCCATTTTCGCCAGGGGAGGGATGCTTGGTTTCTTCATCCGGGCTGCCCTGTTCGGACGGTTGCTCTAGGGCATGTTCGTCTCCTGCTGGCTCATCCGGCTCTAAGGCTGGGTCTGCATCGAGGCAGGGCTTGGGTCGGCGTTTACGCCGACGCTTTGATTGTTTTTTGAGGGATTGATCCTTCGTTCTATCCCCGTTTTCCTCATGGTCGCTACCTTTAGGGGTATCCACCATGTACACATCATGAGGTGAGGTGGCCGTCCAATGCCTTATAGGCGTTGGTTCATATGTGTCTCCTGCATCGTTGTCCATACCGTCGATGTCTTCGGAGTCAAAGTTGAGCACGTCGTTTAGATTGTCGACAGTGGCTACCAAGTGGGTGGTGGGTGGGCTTTGAATTTTTTCATCGTCCGTATCCCATCCTCGCTGACCGTAGTCTGGCCAGGGCTCTCCTGATAAAGAGAGAGACTTTAGAGAATTCAGGATGTCACCGAAGGGCGAGTGCTGAAAGATGTCCGCGGCGGTGAAATCCATTATCGGCGCCCAATCGGATTCGATTGGCAGGGGCGCGGGGGGTTCGGAGTCCGGAGAGGAATCCGGATCCTCGGAGTCACGGGTCATGCAGAGTGCGGGGCTGGCGTTCGGCTCGATCGCCTTTGAGATCGCAGCCCCCGAGGTGACGTCCAACCGCTTATCCTTGATTGGCGCCAAAGGCTCCGAATTAAGGGTCGGAACCGGTGCGTGTGCGGCCTCCAGGGCACTGTTCGGTGGCAGAGCTAGATCATGCCCCTCGAGATAGTGCGACGTTCTTGGCTGTGGCTCGAACCCATCGAAGATCAAATCCCCGCGGATATCTGCCGTGTAGTTTAAGCTTCCAAACCTGACCTGTTGGCCAGGGGCGTAGCTTTCGATCTGCTCCAGGTAGCCAAGCGAATTGGCCCCCAGTGCGAAGCCGCCAAAGACGAAGATCTGTTCGGGGAGAAAAGTCTCACCCTAGACCGTCTCGTCGTTGATGATCAAAGGAGCCATCGGGCCTAAAAGCGATGACACAGAGGAACTCTCAATGAAAGCACCAATGTCGGTGCCAAAACCGGCGGATCTCGGGTAGGGGGTCCCGAACTGTGCGTCTAGGCCGGATGGTAACAGGAGACAAGGGACACGAAGTTTACCCAGGTTCGGGCCCTCTCGATGGAGGTAAAACCCTACTCCTGCTTGATTAATATTGATGATATGGGTAGTACAAGAGTAGACCTACCACGAGATCAAGGAGGCTAAACCCTAGAAGCTAGCCTATGGTATGATTGTTGTATGATGAAGTTGTCCTACGGACTAGAACCCTCCGGTTTATATAGACACAGGATAGGGTTAGGGTTACACAAAGTCGGTTACAATGGTAGGAGATCTTGAATATCCGCATCGCCAAGCTTGCCTTCCACGCCAAGGAAAGTCCCATCCGGACACGGGACGAAGTCTTCAATCTTGTATCTTCATAGTCCAGGAGTCCGGCCGAAGGTATTGTCCGGTTATCCGAACACCCCCTAATCCAGGACTCCCTCAGCCTCCAACTAACCAATCATTGTTTTAACTTTGACATGTTCAGGGTCTCAATGAGAGTAACTGTCAAACGTTCGACGGGTCATGCCAGGATTACCTGGATAGGAGTGGCTTACTTGATGAAGGCAGGTTAACCCGGGGTTTTAGGTGAATACACCAGGCTTCCAAGCCGTGGGTCGATACCCGGCTACAAGGGTCCTTTCAAACTCTTTGGTATTTGACACAAAGAGCCCCCAAGTAACTTTTTGAGCTGTGCTCAATGGGTGCCTATGTTTGAGTCGTGCTTTGAGCAACCAAACTCTCTATGGCCCCTTGGGTGTGAAGCTCCCAAGCTAGGTGGTGGCATGATAGCCGGTTTAACAGGTAGTACTTCGCTTGATTAGCTGAAGCCCCCAAGTAAACAGAGAATTGAAGAAAACGGCAGAGGCCCTGCTTAATAGCAAGGATGCCAGTTTATTAAATTGGTCATAATATATACATTGTTTGAAATATGTACATAAGAAAAGCATGTGGCTTCAAGTGTAATAAGGCCGTAGGAGAGCTATGTTCCATGGCCGTCGGGTCTCCTCCTCAGAGCTGCGTGAGTCTTCTCGAACGTCAATGAGGTAGTATGATCCATTGTGCAGATTTTTCCTGACCACAAAGGGCCCTTCCCAAGGTGGGGATAACTTGTGCATATCGGTCTGGTCTTGGATGAGCCGGAGCACCAAATCGCCTTCTTGAAAGGTTCTTGTCTTAACCCGGCGGCTGTGATAACGCCGCAGGTCTTGTTGATAAACGGCCGACCGAGCCAAAGCCATGTCCCGTTTCTCATCTAACAGGTCCAGCGCCTCTTGGCGTGCTTGCTCGTTGTCCGCTTCAACATAATTCGCAACCCGGGGCGAGTCGTGACGAATATCACTTGGGAGGACGGCCTCATCCCCGTAAACCATGAAAAAAGGTGTATAACCCGTAGATCGGTTTGGGGTGGTATTTATACTCCATAACATAGATGGTAATTCTTCCACCCAACAACCCGACGTCCGCTTCAAAGGGACCATAAGCCGAGGCTAGATACCCTTCAGGATCTCTTGATTCGCCCTCTCAGCTTGACCATTAGACTGGGGGTGAGCCACGGACGCTACATCAAGCGGGATGTGCTCTTGTTGGCAAAACTCCTCCATCTCACCTTTAGAAAGGTTTGTACCATTATCTGTGATGATGCTGTGTGGAAAACCAAAACGGAAAATAATCTTTTTGAGAAATTGAACCGCCGTGGCTGCATCACACTTACTGATGGGCTCCGCTTCAACCCATTTAGTGAACTTGTCAACCGCCACCAACAGGTGGGTCTTCTTATCCTTGGAGCGCTTAAAGGGTCCAACCATATCAAGCCCCCAAGTAGCAAACGGCCAAGTGATGGGAATCATGCGTAACTCTTGAGCCGGAACATGAGCTCGACGTGAAAACTTCTGACAAGCGTCACACCGCTTTACCAGATCCTCCGCATCAGAATGAGCTGTCAACCAGTAGAACCCATGACGGAAAGCTTTAGCCACCAAGGATTTTGAACCGGCATGGTGACCGCAATCCCCTTCATGGATTTCACGTAGAATCTCTTGTCCTTCTTCAGGAGAAACACAGCGTTGGAATACGCCTGAAACGCTAGAACGGTGTAACTCGCCATTGTGAACAACCATAGACTTGGACCGCCGGATTATCTGCCTGGCGAAAAGCTCATCATCTGGTAACTCGCCCCGGTTCAGATACGCCAAATATGGAACCGTCCAATCCGGAGTGGCATGTAAAGTGGCTACCAATTGGGCCTCTGGATCAGGAACAGCTAAATCCTCCTCTGTAGGCAACTTTACAGACAGGTTATGGAAGATATCTAGAAAGGTATTGGGTGGTACCGGTTTACGTTGAGATCCCAGCCGGCTTAGAGCATCTGCTGCTTCATTCTTGCGCCAGTCAATGTGCTCCACCTGATAACCCTTAAAGTGACCTGCCACAATATCCACCTCGCGCCTATAAGCCGCCATGAGTGGGTCCTTAGAATCCCAAGTACCAGAAACTTGCTGAGCCACCAGATCAGAATCTCCAATACATCGAACCCGGCTTAAGTTCATTTCCTTAGCCACACGGAGACCGTGGAGTAAGGCCTCGTACTCTGCTGCATTGTTAGTACAAGGAAACATTAAGCTGAGAACATAACAAATTTTATCACCTCGAGGGGAAGTAAGGACAACCCCAGCCCCCGAGCCTTCCAATTGCCTGGACCCATCAAAGTGAATGGTCCAGTATGTATTATCTGGTTTGTCCTCTTGTGCCTGTAACTCGGTCCAATCATTGATGAAGTCAACAAGCGCCTGAGATTTGATGGCCGTTCGAGGCATATACTTCGACCCATGTGGACCAAGCTCAATTGCCCACTTCGCAACCCGGCCAGTTGCTTCTCTATTCTGGATTATATCGCCCAAAGGAGCAGAACTAACCACTGTGATAGGATGGCCTTGAAAGTATTGTTTGAGCTTCCTACTTGCCATAAAAACTCCATACACCAGCTTCTGCCAATGCGGATATCTTTGCTTTGATTCGATCAGTACCTCACTGATATAATAAACGGGCCGTTGAACCGGATATTCTTTTCCAGCCTCCTTACGCTCAACCACAATTACCACACTGACCGCACGGGCATTGGCAGCCACATACAATAATAGAGGCTCGTTATCAACCGGAGCAGCAAGGATGGGCGGTTCAGCCAGTTGCCGCTTCAAAACCTCAAATGCCGCACTGGCGGCGTTACTCTAGACGAAGTTATCCGTCTTCTTCAACATCTGATACAGGGGAATCGCCTTCTCTCCCAAACGGCTGATAAACCGGCTGAGGGCTGCAATCCGGCCCGCCAGACGCTGAACATCATTGATACACGCCGGTTTAGCCAAGGGTGTGATCGCTTTGATTTTTTCCGGATTGGCCTCAATGCCTCTGTTGGATACAAGAAAACCCAAGAGCTTGCCTGCCGGAACACCAAAACGCATTTTTCTGGGTTGAGCATCATTTTGTAAACCCGGAGATTGTCAAACGTCTCCTTGAGATCATCTATCAAGGTTTCTTGCTTCCTGGACTTTACCACAATATCATCCACATAGGCATGAACATTACGCCCGATCTGCTTGTGAAGACAATTTTGCACACAATGCTGGTAGGTTGCTTGGGCACTCTTGAGCCCAAAGGGCATAGAAACATAGCAGAAGGCTCCAAAGGGAGTGATGAAGGCTGTCTTCTCCTGGTCCTTAACTGCCATTTTAATCTGATGGTAACCTGAATAAGCATCTGGGAAACTCAGGCGCTCACAACCCGCCGTCGCATCAATGATCTGATCAATACGCGGGAGAGCCGAAGGATCTGCCGGGCAGGCCTTGTTCAAATCTGTGTAGTCCACACACACATACGCCAAGTGCCGTTTTTCTTAAGAACGAGCACCGTATTAGCCAAACACTTGGGATGAAATACTTCGATGATAAACCCGGCCGCCAGTAGCCAGGCTACCTCTTCGCCAATGGCCTTGCGTCTTTCTTCGTTAAAACGGCGAAGGAACTGCTTGACCGGTTTAAACATGGGATCAATATTGAGAGTGTGCTCAGTGAGTCACCTCGGTACACCTGGCATGTCAGAAGTCTTCCATGCAAAAATGTCCCGGTTCTCACGGATGAACTCGATGAGCGTGCTTTCCTATTTTGGATCCAGATTGGCACTGATACTAAACTGTTTGGATGAATCACCAGGGACAAAGTCGAAGAGTTTAGTCTCATTAGCCGGTTTGAACGTCAGGCCCGGGTCATGCTCAGTTGTGGGCTTCTTCAGAGGGGTCATGTCTGCCGGATCAACATTGTCCTTATAAAACTTCAGCTCTTCTGCAGCACAAACCGATTCAGCATAGGCCGCTTCACCTTCCTCGCAATCCAAAGCAATCTTTCGACTTCCATGTACTGTGATCGTCCCCTTATAACCCAGCATTTTGAGCTGTAAATAGACATAACAGGGTCTCACCATGAATTTCGCGTAAGCCGGCCGTCCAAATAGCGCGTGATATGGACTCTGGATTTTCACCACCTCAAAGGTCAACGTTTCAGACCTGGAATCATGCTCATCTCCAAACACAACTTCCAAAGCAATCTTTCCAACAAGGTATGCCGATTTACCTGGTACTACACCATGAAAAATAGTGTTTGACGGTTTAAGATTCTTATCTGTCAACCCCATGCGATGGAAAGTCTCATAGTACAGGATGTTGATACTACTCCCTCCATCCATCAGAACTTTGGTAAACTTATAACCCCCCACCTGAGGTGCTACCACCAAAGATAGTTGACCCGGATTGTCAACCCGGGGCGGGTGATCCTCTCTGCTCCACACAATGGGCTGCTCATACCATCGTAGATAATGTGGCACGACCGGTTCAACAGCATTAACTGCCATCTTGTGAAGCTTCTGATCCCGCTTGCACAGGCTAGTAGTGAACACATGATACTGTCCGATGTTCAACTGCTTGGGGTGACTTTGGTAACCTGACTGCTGCTGATTCCCTTGGTTATTCTGCTGGCTATTACCATGGTTGTTCTAATGGCCCTGATTATTCTGAAATCCAGAGCTTGAACCACCGCCCCCATGGAAACCGGGACCTGAACCACCCCACGGACCCTGATCGTACCAGTAGAGATCAGAGTTTTTGAACTCCTTCATTATGTGGCAATCCTTCCAAAGATGTGTGGAAGGGGCCTCCTTGGTTCCATGCTTTGGGCAGGGCTGGTTTAACAAGCGCTCCAGATTCATCCCTCCATCGCGCTGGGGCGGTTTACCTTTACGACGCTGCATATTTGTGTTAGCCACAAAGTCTGAACTATCTGCTTTGCGCTTACCATTATTGTCATGGCCTCCTTGGTTGTGGTGCTGTCCTTTTGCACCGCCGTTCTTCTTTCCCTTCTCCGGTTTCTCCTCATCAGACTCGGGATCCTTGGTATTATCCGAATCGTCATATTTTACCAAGGCTGCCATAAGTGTTCCTATGTCATTGCAGTGGCGCTTGAGCCGTCGCAACTTCATCTTGAGTGACTTAAACCGGCAATTACGCTCCAGCGTTAAGATCGCTTGGCCAGCATTAATCCGATCTATCGAATGCAAAACTTCTGAAACCCGGCGCACCCAATGAGTTGTCGACTCGTTCTCCCCTTGAACACAGGCATCCAGATCCACAATGGACATAGGCTGTTTGCAGGTGTCTTTGAAATTGGCTATAAATTGGGCCTTCAACTGACCCCATGACTCGATGGAGTTGGCTGGTAGGTTTCTCAGCCAAGTACGGGCTGTCCCCTCCAACATCATCGTGAAATATTTTGCACAGGCCGCTTCATCCACCTCCAGCATCTCCATCGCCATCTCATAACTCTCGATCCACGCCTCAGGTGGCTGATTAGCAGTGTAATTTGGTACCTTCTGTGGACCTTCGAAATCCTTAGGCAGTCGTACGTTACGGAGAGCCGGAATAAGAAATGGCACCCCCCCAGGAACTGAAAGCAACCCCAGTGCCTCGGTCTACCGACGCCGTTGGCTGAATTGGGGCGGTTTGATAGCGACCCACATGTGGTGCTGCCCAAGCGGGCTCCCTTCATGCTCTGCCATTATCCACCACATCCTGAGCATTTATCTCACCGTGCACCGCATTACGGCGTCGGGCGCTGCTAGACACTTCCGGTTCATCCATATGCCTGCTGTAGCTTTTGCTTGGACGGGGGGTCAAATGAATTCTATCCCGGCTATAGGAATAAGCCTGCTGCTGCACCATGGCGGTTTGAAGAAGGTCCCTGGCCCGCCGTGTCTCAATCACTGCCAGTGAATCGCCCTCCATCAGAATAGCCGCCAGGCGAGATGCTGCAGCAACCATATTATCCAAAGGGCTCGAAAAGTGACCTGGCGGTGTTGGCGCATATGGCGGCGGGTTGTCCGTCCGTCAAGGTGGTTCTGTCATGCGTGGCTGATCCGGCGCCGCTCTAGGCGCATCGGTCCGGTTTACGGCTGCCGGATTACTTGTCCCAGCCCCTGGCGTATTAAAGAGGTTCAAACCTTCAAAGACCGGTGGCATACGCGATCGGTACTTCCGTCACATTACCTCATTTGATGCATTCTGATCCAACACGAGCCGGTAATTCTGTGTCTGTATCAGCTGTGACTGGGCATCCAAAGCGGTCGTTCTTCAGCCATCCTAGCATCCTCAGCTGCTAGGTCCTCCTTAGCCTGTGTTATCTGGTCTTTCAGCTTCGCAACGTCTGCATTATGCTGGTCCTGAGTCTCCTGGGTAACTACCGCGGTTAATAAGGTCGCCCAGGCATCCATTAGATCTGAGAGATCTTGAGCCGGCCGGTGCACTGGGCCTCCTGCCGCGGCCACTGTCGAAGAATGCAAAGTGGGTTGTGTTTCGGCCATGTAAACAGCAACCCGACTTGGCGGTTCAAGGAGATCCGGAATACTGTCGCCGTCGGAATATCCTTTGAACCCATCGTCATGAATTTGGTATAAGGACTCGGTTTCACCGATGGATGACTCGCTGTCGGAGTAAACAACCGTCTCGCCTTCAGACATCGATTCAGATCCGGTCCCATGGACACATCCTACAAACGCACGCTTCATGGCAGGCTTAACCCGGGCAGGGCTCGCGCGGTGAGCTGTTTCGACGAGGTCGGCGCAGATGTCCAGCTCAGGGCCCGGTTCGCCCATCTTGCCGATGAAGACATGAATTCCTCCAAAGGGGACCCGGTATCCGTACTCAATTGAGCCGGTCTCGGGGCCCCACCCTTCGTCGTCGATGTAGAGCTTGCCGCGACGACTCTTGGTCATCCGTCCAACCGCGTACCCTTTGAGTCCTTCAAAGCTGCCCTTCAAGAACTCGAAACCATCATGCGATAGCCCCACGGTGGGCGCCAACTATCATGGACTTAACACATCAGATGTCCTCTTGAAAGGACTTCATTGTGGAGCCATCACTACGGGTTAGCTTGAAGGGGTTAAATCGGACAAGGGACACGGGAGTTTATACTAGTTCGGCCCCTTCGATGAAGGTAAAAGCCTACGTCTAGTTGTGATGGAATTGATCGGTTTCGATGACCAGGGAGCGAATACGCTTTGCCTGAGTCTCGAGTTGTTGTTTTTCCTCTCCTGAACCGCCGCCGGGTCACCCCTTTATATATTCAGGAGGACCCCGGACGGTCTATAGAGTCCCGAGGCTGGCTCATACAAGTGTCCGCCTCGGTCTCCCCTTTCCTATCTTACAACACAAGTTTATACAATCATGGCGGTTTACTATCATGGGCCCTAAATCGCCCGTGGGCTCTAGGCCTCTAAGCTTCATCATTAAAGCGCCATCTTCTGGGTCTTCTTGGGTTTCAGTGTAGCTAAAGGTGAACCGGCCCCTCCTGGGCGGTTTACCCTTAGTAGTTATATCCCCAACAATACTGGTTCAGTTGCTAAGAGTACTAACTTGAAACGAGAGTTGCAAAATAAATAGAGAGTAGTTAAGGGCGAGGTGATGATGTGTTTTGGAAGTGATTCCAAGGTTGATAAGATCACCATCGCACACTCCCTATACTTTCGGGATTAGTGTTGAACCTAAACAAAAGTTATTTGGTGTTTGCGTTGAGCATGAATATGATTTGATCATGTTTATTGCAATACGGTTATTCATTTAAGTCAGAGAATAATTGTTGTTCTGTTTACATGAATAAAACCTTCTATGGTCATACAACCAATGAAAATGGTTCGTTGGATCTCGATCATAGTGATACACATATTCATAATATTGAAACCAAAAGATGCAAAGATAATAATGATAGTGCAACTTATTTGTGGCACTACCGTTTTGGTCATATTGGTGTAAAGCGCATGAAGAAACTCCATGCTGACGGGCTTTTAGAATCACTTGATTATGAATCACTTGATGCTTGCGAACCATGCCTCATGGGCAAGATGACTAAGACTCCGTTCTCCGGAACAATGGAGCGAGCAACTGACTTATTGGAAATAATACATACCGCTGTATGCGATCCGATGAGTGTTGAGGCTGGCGGCAGGTATCGTTATTTTCTGACCTTCATAGATGATTTGAGCAGATATGAGTATATTTACTTGATGAAACATAAGTCTGAAACATTTAAAAAGTTCAAAAGAATTCCAGAGTGAAGTGGAAAATCATCGTAACAAGAAAATAAAGTTTCTACGATCTGATCGTGGAGACGAATATTTGAGTTACGAGTATTGGTCTTCATTTGAAACAATGTGAAATAGTTCCACCCGGGACACCACGGCGTAATGGTGTGTCCGAACGCCGTAATCGTACTTTACTAGATATGGTGCGATCTATGATGTCTCTTACCGATTTACCACTATCGTTTTGGGGTTATGCATTAGAGACAGCTGCATTCACGTTAAAAAGGGCACCATCTAAATCCGTGGAGATGACACCATATGAACTGTGGTTTGGCGAGAAACCCAAGTTGTCGTTTCTTAAAGTTTGGGGTTGCGATGCTTATGTGAAAAAGTTTCATCCTGATAAGCTCAAACCCAAATGGGAGAAATGTGTCTTCATAGGATACCCAAAGGAGACAGTTGGGTACACCTTCTATCACAGATCCGAAGCCAAGACATTCGTTGCTAAGAATGGATCCTTTCTACAGAAGGAGTTTCTCTCGAAAGAAGTGAGTGGGAGGAAAGTAGAACCTGATAAGGTAATTGTACCTTCTCCCAAAGTAGAAAGTAGTTCATCACAGAAATCAGTTCCAGTGATGCCTACACCGATTAGTGAGGAAGGTAATGATGATGATCATGAAACTTCAGATCAAGTTACTACTGAACCTCGTAGGTCAGCCAGAGTAAGGTCCGCACCAGAGTGGTACGATAATCTTGTTTTGGAGGTCATCTTACTTGACCATGACGAACCTACAAACTATGAGGAAGCGATGATGAGCCCAGAATCCGCAAAATGGTTTAAGGCCATGAAATCTGAGATGGGATCCATGTATGGAAACAAAGTATGGACTTTGGTTGGCTTGCCCGATGATCGGCAAGCCATAGAAAATAAATGGATCTTCAAGAGGAAGACGGACGCTGATAGTAGTGTTACTATCTACAAAGCTAGACTTCTTGAAAAAGGTTTTGACAAAGTTCAAGGTGTTGACTACGATGAGATTTTCTCACTCGTAGCGATGCTTAAGTCTGTCCGAATCATGTTAGCAATTGCCACATTTGATGGAATCTGGCAAATGGATGTCAAAACTGCATTCCTTAATGGATTTCTTAAAGAAGAGTTGTATATGATGCAACCAGAAGGTTTTGTCGATCCTAAAGGTGCTAACAAAATGTGCAAGCTCCAGCGATCCATCTATGGACTGGTGCAAGCATCTCAGAGTTGGAATATACGCTTTGATGAGTTGATCAAAGCATATAGTTTTATACAGACTTGCAATGAAGTCTGTATTTACAAGAAAGTGAGTGGGAGCACTACAGCCTTTTCTGATAAAGTATATGTGAATGACATATTGTTGATCGAAAATAATGTAGAATTTTCTGGAAGGCATAAAGGAGTATTTGAAAGGAGTTTTTCAAAGAAAGACCTCGGTGAAGCTACCTACATATTAAGCACCAAGATCTATAGAGATAGATCAAGACGCTTGATAAGTTTTTTCAATGAGTACATACCTTGACAAGATTTTTGAAGTAGTTCAAAATGGAACAGTCAAAGAAAGAGTTATTGCCTGTATTGCAAGGTGTGAAATTGAGTAAGACTCAAAGCCCGACCACGGCAGAAGATAGAAAGAGAATGAAAGTCATTCCCTATGCCTCAGCCATATGTTCTATAAAGTATGCCATGCTGTGTACCGGATCTATTGTATACCCTACACTGAGTTTGGCAAGGGAGTACAATAGTGATCTAGGAGTAGATCACCGAACAGTGGTCAAAATTATCCTTAGTGGAATAAGGATATGTTTCTCGATTATGGAGGTGACAAAAGGTTCGTCGTAAAGGGTTATGTCGATGCAAGTTTTGACACTGATCCAGATGACTCTAAATCTCAATTTGGATACATATTGAAAGTGGGAGCAATTAGCTAAAGTAGCTCCGCGTAGAGCATTGTAGACATAGAAAGTTGCAAAATACATACGGTTTTGAATGTGACAGACCCGTTGACTAAAATTATCTCACAAGCAAAACATGATCATACCTTAGTACTCTTTGGGTGTTAATCACATATCGATGTGAACTAGATTGCCGACTCTAGTAAACCCTTTAGGTGTTGGTCACATGTCGATGTGAACTATGGATGTCAGCCACATAATGATGTGAACTATTGATGTTAAATCACATGGCGATGTGAACTAGATTATTGACTCTAGTGCAAGTGGGAGACTGAAGGAAATATGCCCTAGAGGCAATAGTAAAGTTATTATTTATTTCCTTATTTCATGATAAATGTTTATTATTCATGCTAGAATTGTATTAACCAGAAACTTAATACATGTGTGAATACATAGACAAAACAGAGTGTCACTAGTATGCCTCTACTTGACTAGCTCGTTGAATCAAAGATGGTTAAGTTTCCTAGCCATAGACATCAGTTGTCATTTGATTAACGGGATCACATCATTAGAGAATGATGTGATTGACTTGACCCATTCCGTTAGCTTAGCACTTGATCGTTTAGTATGTTGCTATTGCTTTCTTCATGACTTATACATGTTCCTATGACTATGAGATTATGCAACTCCCGTTTACCGGAGGAACACTTTGTGTGCTACCAAACATCACAACGTAACTGGGTGATTATGAAGGTGCTCTACAGGTGTCTCCGAAGGTACTCGTTGAGTTGGCGTATTTCGAGATTAGGATTTGTCACTCCGATTGTCGGAGAGGTATCTCTGGGCCCTCTCGGTAATGCACATCACTATAAGCCTTGCAAGTAATGTGACCAATGAGTTAGTTGCGGGATGATGCATTACATAACGAGTAAAGAGACTTGCCGGTAACGAGATTGAACTAGGTATTGAGATACCGGCGATCGAGTCTCGGGCAAGTAACATACCGATGACAAAGGGAACAACGTATGTTGTTATGCGGTTTGACCGATAAAGATCTTCATAGAATATTTGGGAGCCAATATGAGCATCCAGGTTCCGCTATTGGTTATTGACCGGAGATGAGTCTCGGTCATGTCAACATAGTTCTCGAAGCCGTAGGGTCCACACGCTTAAAGTTCTATGATGATTTGTATTATGAGTTTTTTGTGTTTTGATGTACCGAAGGTAGTTCGGAGTCCCGGATGTGATCACAGACATGACGAGGAGTCTCGAAATGGTCGAGACATAAATATCGATATATTGGACGACTATGTTCAGACACCGGAATGCTTTCGGGGAGTTTCGGACATATACCGGAGTACCGGGGGGTTACCGGAACCCCTAGGGGAGTTTAATGGGCCAAGATGGGCCTTAGTGGAGAAGAGGAGGGGCGGTTAGGGCAGGCCGCGCGCCCCCTCCCCCTCTAGTCCGAATTGGACAAGGAGGGGGCGGCGCCCCCCTTTCCTTCCTCCTCTCTCCTTCCCTTCCTTTCCCCCTCCTACTCCAACTAGGAAAAGAGGGAGTCAGGAGTAGGACTCCTCCCTGGCGCGCCCTCCTCCTGGTCGGCCGCCTCCTTCCCTTGCTCCTTTATATACAGGGGCAGCGGGCACCTCTAGACAAACAAGTTGATCTGTTGATCTATTCCAGCCGTGTGCGGTGCCCCCCTCCACCATATTCCACCTCGGTCATATCGTAGCGGTGCTTAGGCGAAGCCCTGCATCGGTAGCAACATCATCACCGTCATCACGCCATCGTGCTGATGGAACTCTCCCGTGAAGCTCTGCTGGATCGGAGTTCGCGGGACGTCATCGAGCTGAACGTGTGCTGAACTCGAAGGTGCCGTACGTTCGGTACTTGGATTGGTCGGATCATGAAGACATACGACTACATCAACCGCGTTGTGCTAACGCTGCCGCTTTCGGATTACGAGGGTTCGTGGACACATTCTCCCCTCTCGTTGCTATGCATCACCATGATCCTATGTGTGCGTAGGATTTTTTCTTTGAAATTACTACGTGATACGTCTCCGTCGTATCTACTTTTCCAAACACTTTTGCCCTTGTTTTGGACTCTAACTTGTATGATTTGAATAGAACTAACCCGGACTGACGCTGTTTTCAGCAGAATTGCCATGATGTTGTTTTATGTGCAGAAAACAAAAGTTCTCGGAATGACCTGAAACTCCACGGAATATCTTAGAATAAATAATAAAAAATCCTCGCCAAAGATGAAGACCATGGGGCCCACACCCTGTCCACGAGGGTGGGCCCCCCTAGGGCGCGCCCCTACCTTGTGGGCCCCCTGGACACCTTCCGACGCCAACTCCAACTCTATATATCAGCTTTCGGGGAGAAAAAAATATTACTTTGCTTTCATTACTCTTTTGTTACCGTTACCACCACTATCATATTACTTTGCTACTAAACACTTTGCTGCAGATACTAAGTTTCCAGGTGTGGTTGAATTGACAACTCAGCTGCTAATACTTGAGAATATTCTTTCGCTCCCCTTGTGTCGAATCAATAAATTTGGGTTGAATACTCTACCCTCGAAAGTTGTTGCGATCCCCTATACTTGTGGGTTATCAAGACTAATTTCTGGCGCTGTTGCCGGGGAGCATAGCTCTATTCTTTGAGTCACTTGGGATTTATATCTACTGGACACTATGAAGAACTTGAAAGACACTAAGACAACAATTTATCCCTCAACTACGAGGGGAGGTAAGGAACTGCCATCTAGCTTTGCACTTGATTCACCTTCTGTTATGAGTAAGCTTGCGACAACTAAACCTGCTTCTGCTATTCGTTCTGATATGCCGCATGTTATTGATGATGCCACTTCTGCTATGCATGATACTTATGATGAAACTACTTCTATGCCTGATACTATTGTGCCCCTTAGTGAATTTCTTGATGAACAAATTGCTAGGGCTAGAGAGAAAGAAATTATTGAATCTGATTATAATGATGAAAGTGATGATGAAGATAGGCTATTATTCTTGAGGGTTATGTTTTTGATATGGAATCTTCTGCCGCTATTCTATCTTGCATAGATCGTCATGAACTTAAAAGGCTATTAGTTAAATGGAACAAAGAATCTCTTAAAGATAAAATGAGGCCTGACCCTGCTTTTGCTATTTCACCTATCTGTGTTCCTGATAAGGATTATGAATTCTCTGTTGATCCTGATATAATTACTTTGGTTGAATTTGATCCTTTCCATGCTTATGAATCTGAAACTATTGTGGCACATGTTACTAAATTAAATGATATAGCCACCCTGTTCACTAATGATGAGAGATCTCGCTACTTTTATATACTTAAAATATTTCCGTTCTCATTAAAGGGTGATGCTAAGATATGGTTTAATTCTCTTGATCCTAGTTGTGTGCGTAGTCCCCAGGATATGATTTATAACTTCTCTGCTAAATATTTCCCTGCTCATAAGAAAGAAGCTGCTTTACAGGAAATATACAACTTTGTGCAAATTGAAGAAGAGAGTCTCCCACAAGCTTGGGGGAGGCTTCTCAAGTTACTTAATGCTTTGCCTGACCATCCTCTAAGAAAAATGAAATACTTGATATCTTTTATAATGGACTAACCGATGCTTCCAGAGATTACCTGGATAGTTGTGCTGGTTCTCTTTTCAGGGAAAGAACACCGGATGAAGCTGAAATTATATTGAATAATATGTTAACAAATGAAAATAATTGGGCACCTCCTGAGCCAGCTCCCGCTCCAATTAGTGATCCTATTCCTAAGCCAACTCCGAAGAGGAGAGGTGTTCTATTTCTCAGTCCTGAAGATATGCAAGAGGGAAAGAAATCTATGAAAGAAAAAGGTATTAAAGCTGAAGATGTTAAGAATTTACCTCCTATTGAAGAAATACATGGTCTTAATTTACGGCCTGTCGAAGGAACATATGATCTTGATCCATTACCTATTGAAGAACCTCCTGATCCCGATAACCCGACACAGGTAGTAAAGGTAAATTCTCTCTATAGATTTGATGAAGGTGATATTCCTCACTATAAGTCTGCTAGACAATGCTTAGAAGAGTTTGATAATTTTATTGTCAAACAAGAAAACTTCAATGCTTATTTTGGTAGACAATTGAAATATGATTCCGATATGATTAAGCACTTGGGTGATTATATGGCTAATATTAGAGGTGAACTTAAACTTGTTGGCAAATATGCTTCTATGGTTACCACTCAAGTAGAATAAGTACTTAAGGCTCAAAAAGAATTGCTCGATGAAATGAATAGTAAGAAAAATGATTATGCTGTTAGAGTGGCTACTAGAACTGGTAGAATGACTCAGGAACCTTTGTATCCTGAAGGCCACCCTAAGAGAATTGAGAAAGATTCTCAGAGAAATAATATTGATGCACCTAGTTCTTCTAAAAAGAAGAAAAAGAAAAATGATAGAACTGTGCAAACTTCTAGTGAACCTATTGTTGAACCACCTGATAATCCAAATGATTTCTCTATGTCTGATGCTGAAACACAATCTGGTAATGAACATGAACCTAATGAAAATGTTAATGATGATGCTCAACCTAGTAATGATAATGATGTAGAAATTGAACCTGTTGTTGATCTTGATAACCCACAATCAAAGAATCAACGTTATGATAAGAGAGACTTTGTTGCTAGGAGACATGGTAAAGAAAGAGAACCTTGGGTTCAGAAACCCATGCCTTTTCCTCCCAAACCATCCAAGAAAAAGGATGATGAGGATTTTGAGCGCTTTGCTAAATGATTAGACCTATCTTTTTTGCGTATGCGATTGACTGATATGCTCAAAATGAATCCTTATGCTAAGTACATGAAAGATATTGTTACTAATAAAAGAAAGATACCGGAAGCTGAAATTTCCACCATGCTTGCTAATTATACTTTTAAGGGTGGAATACCAAATAAACTTGGAGATCCACGAGTACCTACTATACCTTGCTCCATTAAAAGAAATTATGTTAAAAGTGCTTTATGTGATCTTGGAGCTGGTGTTAGTGTTATGCCTCTCTTTATATCATAGACTTGACTTGAATAAGTTGACACCTACTGAAATATCCTTGCAAATGGCTGATAAATCAACTGCTATACCTGTCGGTATTTGTGAGGATGTGCCAGTTGTGGTTGCAAACGTTACTATTTTAACGGACTTTGTTATTCTTGATATTCCCGAGGACGATAGTATGTCTATTATTCTTGGAAGACCTTTTCTTAATACTGCAGGGGTTGTTATTGATTGCAACAAAGGCAATGTCACTTTTCATGTTAATGGTAATGAGCATACGGTACACTTTTCGAGGAAACAACCTCAAGTTCACAGTATCAACTCTATTGGAAAAATTCCATCGATAATATTTGGAGGTTTTGAATTTCCTCTTCCTATTATCAAAAAGAAATATGATATACTTATTATTGGGGATGTGCATATCCCCGTTGAGGTAACCTAGTGTTATTCGAAATTTCTCCGGTTTCATGTTAATCGAAATGAGTTTGTTAACAAGACTTGATCAACCTTGTTAGTAGATTCCTTTTGATGAGCATGAGATGGATGAAACTAGAAGCACAACTTTCTGTACTCTCTTTATACTTTCTGTTATTTAGTAGAAATAAAGTAAAAGTAGTATTTTTCTGTCTGTTTCCTGTTTTATCCGTGCAATATAAAAATATCCCAAAAATAAAAGTCCTCAGAATGACATGCATATTTAATATGATTTTTTCGGGAATATTTGAGGATTTATGGTGCAAAAATCACTGCGGGGGGAGCTGCCACCTGGCCACGAGGGTGGAGGGCACGCCCTACCCCCCTGGGCGTGCCCCCTGCCTCGTGGGCCCATGGTGGTCCTCCTCCACTTATCCCAGCACCCATCCTCTTCTTCTTCCTCACACAAACACGAAAAACCAACTCAAGCACGAGTTCCAGCCCTCTTTGCTGTGATTTTCGATCTCCTTGCTCAAAGCACCTCTCGCAAAACTGCTTGGGGAGATTGTTCCTTGGTATGCGACTCCTCCATTGGTCCAATTAGTTTTTGTTCTAGTGCTTTATTCATTGAAAATTTGTGCTGCATAGGTGACCATGTTCTTGAGCTTTCATGTCAAATTTATATGGTTCCAAGTAGTTCTAATGCTTGATATAGGCCCTAGGCACTTGTAGGAGTTGTTGCTATCAGTTTTATTGAAGTTGGTTCACTTTTGTTTGAAGTTACTAAAAATTTCAGATTATTTCAGAAAATAATGAAGAGACTTTTGAGGGGCTCATCAAGCCGAAGCTCGAAGGAGAAACAAAATGAAGAAGCACAGAGGCCCAAATAAAATTTGCCTCATAACACGGAGATCCGGCCGTGTGAATGGCCTTCCGATAATTTCTTGATACAGGTCGGGATTTATGAGGATTTCTATTCATTGATTGAGAATGCTGGCCTCACCGACTTCGTCCGCGACCAACGTCATCAGTATCTCTTACTCACAAATACTTCTGTGCAAAACTTCTACTTTTTCCCTAAGGAATCACCTCCTTCAGTAGAGTTTCATTTATATGACGTTGTTAAGAAGATGCCATTGTCTGAATTTTGCGAAGTATGCAACATACCCCCTGAGGGTATCTTAGAGGAACCACCCCGTAAAGAGGTGGAAGCGTTTATTAACACTATCTCTGTGGGAGAAACCAGGAAGGTTTCTGATGCAAGAATCACTAGCATACATTTTCCTGTATTACGCTATTTTGCCTTATTTGCTAGTCGTTGCTTGATTGGTCGTGGGAACTGTGGGAACCTTAGCATTCCTGATATTATTATTTTGTTCCATGGTTTATACCGCGACAACACTGTTAGTATGGGCGGAATTATTGCTAGACGGTTAAGTATGAACAGTACTAAGGGTCCCATCTTTGGAGGCATTTACGCTTCACGCCTCGCTGCACATTTTAACATAGCTATTAGGCTCCATGAGAAAGAAGAAAAATTGCTGCCTAGTGCTTATCTAGACTATAAGAGTATGCTAGCGCATGATTTTCTCGTTAAGGACAGGGAAGGAGGGCTCAAATATAAATTATTCTTTCATAAACATCATCCTGAAACTATTACCTTGCCTGCTCCTTCTTTGTTTAATTTTGTAGGACCCTATCTCGTTACGTGGGCTGCCGTCCAAGCTTACATGAATCCTGCACCAGCCCCAGAACCGGAACCACAAGAGGATCATCCACAACAATCTGTTTATTCTTGGGATCCAGAGATGGCTGTCAGCCAATGGCAGTCAGAGTCTTCCTCATCACAGTATGACCCCAACTATTCTTTGCAGTACGATCCCAGCTACACCTACGGGTATCCGCCAGGCTATCCCTGGCAATAAACCAACTTAGGCCAAAAGCCTAAGCTTGGGGGAGTACGTATTTCTCACCAACATTACATTTATGTTCACACACACTCATTGCTAGATGTCGGTGCTCATACTCTTTCACTGTAATATCCATGCTAGTTTATTATCTTTTTCCTGCTTTCTTCTTGTGTGTTTGATAAACCTTAAGAAAAACCAAAAAAAATTAGTAGTAGTTTACTTTCCTGTTGTAGTAGTAGTAATTAAAAACAAAACCCAAAAATATTTCCCGTTCTTCTTTTGCTTGTTGGGAGCTTTCCCGTGTAAATAGTTTTTATTTCTTTTCTTTTCTTTGGGGTCAGTAGGAGAAGACCATGATTAAATTGTTGAAGTGGCTCTTATATGCATAATACTTGATTTAACCAAGAGCCCATATTGCCTTGTCTTCTCCTGTTTATTGAATGCTTGCAGATTCCAGCTTAGTCCAATGCACATGCACTCTTATTATTATTCACATCATTCGGTCGTGCAAGTGAAAGGCAATTATGATGATATATGATGGACCGACTGAGATGAGAAAAGCTGGTATGAACTCGACCTCTTTTGTTTTTGTAAATATGATGAGTTCATCGTTCTTAATTCAGCTTATTATGAATAAACATGTTTGCAATGACAATTAGAGATCAGAGTTGCTTGTGCCATACTTGATTAGCTATGAGTTATAATGATTTACCTTGCGTGCCAACATGCTATTGAGATGGTTATGACGTGGTATGATGGGGTGGTATCCTACTTTGAATGATTTAAGTGACTTGACTTGGGACATGTTCACGCATGTAGTTGAAACAAAATCAACATAGCCTTCACGATATTTATGTTCATGGTGGATTATATCCTACTCATGCTTGCATCCATTGTTTATTAATTTTAATGCATGTACATGGCTGTTGTCGCTCTCTAGTTGGTCGCTTCCCAGTCTTTTGCTAGCCTTCAGCTGTACTAAGCGGGAATACTGCTTGTGCTTCCATCCCTTAAACCCCAAAGTTATTCCAGATGAGTCCACTATACCTTCCTATATGCGGTATCTACCTGCCGTTCCAAGTAAATTTGTATGTGCCAAACTCTAAAGCTTCAAATAAACATTCTGTTTTGTATGATCGAATAGCTCATGTATCAACCAAGGCTGCCCTTATCTTCCATGTTAGGCGGGTTATTCTCAAGAGGAGTGGACTCCGCTCCTCACTCACGAGAAAATGGCTGGTCACCGGGATGCCCAGTCCCATGCTTTATGCAAACTAAATCAAAATTAATTGCAAACAAAACTCCCCCTGGGACCTGATGTATGTTGGAGGCACTCGTTGTTTCGAGCAAGCCATGGATTGATGCTTGTTGGTGGAGGGGGAGTATAAACTTTACCATTCTGTTTGGGAACCGCCTATAATGTGTGTGACATGGAATATATCGCCATCTCTTAGTTGCTACGTTGACAATGAGAGTATACCGCTCAAAATATTATTCATTCTCTGTTTCAAAACCGAGCTCTGGCACCTCTACAAATCCCTACTTCCCTCCGCGAAGGGCCTATCCATTTACTTTTATGTTGAGTCATCACCCTCTTATTAAAGAGCACTAGCTGGAGAGCACAATTGTCATTTGCATTCATCACTATTAATTTATATTGGGTATGACTATGATTGGATCTCTTTTACCATGAATTACAATGTCTAGCCAGTCCTTGACCTTTAAAGGTGCTATGCATTTATGTTTTGTGGTCTCATAAAGGGCTAGCGAGATACCATCTTGTTATATCATATTATTATTGTTTTGAGAAAGTGTTGTCATCCGAGATTTATTATTATGGCTCGCTAGTTGATTATGCTATTGATATGAGTAATTATGAGACCTGAGAATTATTGCAAATGTGGTTAGTTATAATCTTTGCTGAAAACTTGAATGCTGGCTTGACATATTTACAACAACAAGAGCAAACAGAGTTTGTAAAAAGTTTTCTTTTTCTCTTTTAGTTTGTCAATTGAATTGCTTGAGGACAAGCAAGGGTTTAAGCTTGGGGGAGTTGATACGTCTCCATCGTATCTACTTTTCCAAACACTTTTGCCCTTGTTTTGGACTCTAACTTGTATGATTTGAATGGAACTAACCCGGACTGACGCTATTTCAGCAGAATTGCCATGATGTTGTTTTATGTGCAGAAAACAAAAGTTCTCGGAATGACCTGAAACTCCACGGAATATCTTAGAATAAATAATAAATAATCCTCGCCAAAGATGAAGACCAGGGGGCCCACACCCTGTCCATGAGGGTGGAGGCGCCCCCCCCCCCCTAGGGCACGCCCCCTACCTCGTGGGCCCCCTGGACACCTTCCGACGCCAACTCCAACTCTATATATCGGCTTTCGGGAAGAAAAAAATAGAGGAGAACAAATCATCGCGTTATACGATACGGAGCCACCGCCAAGCCCTAAAACCTCTCGGGAGGGCTGATCTGGAATCCGTTCAGGGCTCCGGAGAGGGGGATTCGTCGCCGTCGTCATCATCAACCATCCTCCATCACCAATTTCATGATGCTCACCGCCGTGCGTGAGTAATTCCATCGTAGGCTTGCTGGACGGTGATGGGTTGGATGAGATTTATCATGTAATCGAGTTAGTTTTTTTAGGGTTTGTTCCCTGGTATCCATTATGTTCTGAGATTGATGTTTCTATGGCTTTGCTATGCTTAATGCTTGTCACTAGGGCCCGAGTGCCATGATTTCAGATCTGAACCTATTATGTTTTCAAGAATATATGTGTGTTCTTGATCCTATCTTGCAAGTCTATAGTCACCTACTATGTGTTATGATCCGGCAACCCCGAATTGACAATAATCGGGACCACTCCCGGTGATGACCATAGTTTGAGGAGTTCATGTATTCACTATGTGCTAATGCTTTGTTCCGGTTCTCTATTAAAAGGAGGCCTTAATATTCCTTAGTTTCCAATAGGACCCCGCTGCCACGGGAGGATAGGAAAAAAGATGTCATGCAAGTTCTTTTCCATAAGCACGTATGACTATATTCGGAATACATGCCTACATAACATTGATGAATTGGAGCTAGTTTTGTGTCACCCTATGTTATGACTGTTACATGATGAACCGCATCCGGCATAATTATCCATCAATGATCCTGTGCCTACGAGCTTTCCATATACTGGTTTACGCTTATTTACTTTCCCGTTGTTATTGTTACAATCACTACAAAATAGCAAAAATATTACTTTGCTTTCATTACTCTTTTGTTACCGTTACCACCACTATCATATTACTTTGCTACTAAACACTTTGCTGCAGATACTAAGTTTCCAGGTGTGGTTGAATTGACAACTCAGCTGCTAATACTTGAGAATATTCTTTCGCTCCCCTTGTGTCGAATCAATAAATTTGGGTTGAATACTCTATCCTCGAAATCTGTTGCGATCCCCTATACTTGTGGGTTATCACTACGTTCCCCAACACCTTATGTGGGGGGACCCCTCTCAAGGCCGCAAGGAAGTAATAATAGAAGCGGTGACATTATGGTCGTCTTCAAGCTTCCTTTTGGGTTGTGTGACAATCTCACTAGTATGATAAGGAAATTTTGATGCGGATCAGCAAGAGGGAAGAGAAAAACATACTGGGTGGCATGGGAAAACATGATCAAACCAAAGAACCAAGGCGGCATGGGATTCAAAGATATGCGCTTGTTCAGCCAAGTTCTCGCTTGCCAAGCTTGGAGGCTTCTGGAATTTCCTGACTCTTTGTGCGTGCAGGTACTTAAGGCAAAATACTTCCCTAATGGAGTCCTTACCGATAATGTCTTCACTGGTAATGGTTCTTCTACACGACATACAATCGAGTATGGGCTCAAGCTGCTTAAGAAGGGTATCATATGGCATGTTGGCAATGGGGCGAGCATCCGAGCGTGGCGAGACCCATGGATACTGAGAAGCCACCAGCTACGATCAATCACCATGAGAGGGCGACGCCGGCTGCGTTGGGTTTCAGATTTTATATGACCCAATGGTGGCTGGAACATGGACTAACTGCAGCGGCATTTCCTTGCAATTGACATGGACAAAATTCTAAAGATCAACCCATCAATGTGGAACCAAGAGGACTTTATTGCATGGCATCTGGACAAGCACGACTCCTTCACTGTACGGAGTGCATATCACCTTGCCCTTGATGAATAGCTGCATGCACATGGGAGCGGTGCCTCTAGCAGCAGACCAAGCGGAGATAGACTTGATTGGAAACTCATTTGGCAATGTGTGATGCCAACCAAAGCACGTATTTTTTGCTGGAAGCTTGCGTCAGGTTCCCTTGCAACCCAGGTGAACATGTGCATGCGTGGTGAGGACTAAGGAGGAGGATCCGACCTGTACGTTATGTGGCCGGGAACAAGAGGACTCGTTCCTTGCGTTGCTTGGGTGCAACCATGCGCATGAGCTTCGGCTAGCTATGCGTAAGGAATGGTTGCTGCTTGCTGAGGAGGTGTTCACACCATCTAGTCCGGAGTGGATACTACAAGCCCTGCATGAAATGACTGATCAACAATGAGCCATGTGCCTCATGATCTTATGGCGTATTTGGCATGCACACAATGAGATGACTCACAACAAACCTCCACTAACGATTGAGGGCTCCAGAAACTTTCTCATTGGCTACTTAAACTCGCTGATGCTCATCCAGCAACACCCCAACGTGGATGTGGAGAAAGGCAAGCAAGTGGTGCAATATGTTCAGAGTAGTGGATCATCACGACACATGCAGGATGGGCGTCAGAAGGTACGACAGAAGTGGATGCCACCGCTGGATGGTCGAGCTAAACTGAATGTGGATGGCTAGCTCCTTCAAGTAGGATGGATCGGTGGGAACTGGCATGGCACTCCGAGATTTTGTGGGATCGTATATCTTCGTTGAATGCAGGTACCTCTTGGGGTGAGCAGACGCGGTGGACGCGGAGTTGGCAGCCATGGAGGAAGGCCTCGCCCTTGCCCTACATTGGTCACCCCTGCCATTGACGTTGGAGACCGATAGTTCTAAAGCGGCCGCTTTGGTAACAACTAAAATTTGGGCCGACCCGAGATACCCGTCGGGCCAGCAAGGCCACTGACATTTTAAAAGTGGGTCGACCCGTGGCCTCATAAATTGGCCTTGAGACCATGAGGACCAGGTCCAAGGCCAGGGCCGGGTCGGCCCGTTCCCATCTTGAATCGCCGCTCGGTGGATGCCTGCCTCATCGTAGGGGCGACATCTCTCGAAATTTTTATCCTACGTAAATTAATCTTATAATACTTTTTTTTACTTGTGCTAGCACCAATTTATGCAGATTCCACCACTCAGTGCAGCACCGAGCTAACCGTGTCGCTCCACCAACATCGAGCACAACATGCAACGTACTCCTACTTGTGTGGACTAGCTAGATGACGAACATCTTTTTTCGAGAGTACGCAAATTGCGTACCTTAGCTTTATAGACGAAAGAGGGTTATGTACAAGAATTAGACACGACGGAGTGCACTACCACAAATGGCATGCACGTCCACCCATCCACTCCACACGCTAGGCTACTACTCTATATCGTGTAGTACTCCTCTCCCTCTCGCCGAGGCCCATAACCCGAGTTCCTGGTGGACAAGGTCGGCTGCTCCCCATTCGTTGGTGATGTTGTTGTTGTGAAAGACTCTACCATTTCTCTGCTTCCATAGATTCCATCATACCGAAATGCAGAGTGTGTCGTATCCCCTTCGGTGTCTCTTGTCGATACGCTTCCTGGCCGACACCCACCAATCACCTAGTGTGTCTTCCGTGGTTGGGATCAAAGCTTCGTCAACGCCCAGCCTTCTGAAGCACAAGAACCATACTTGTCTCGCATATACACAATGCATGAGTATGTGATCCACATTGTCCTCCTCTTGGTCACAAAGGTAACATGTCAAGCTATGATCTTGTAGCCCATGCCTCTGTCTGCGGTCGGAAGTCCACACTCTGTGCTGAAGGGCTAGCCAAATGAAGAGTTTGCAGGTCATCGTGGCCCAACTGCGCCAGACAGCCGAAGCACACTGAAATCATACTCCTCCCTCACACATCATTTTGTACGCCGATTTTGCCGAGTACTTGCCCGTGGCATCCCATTGCCAGATCGGCGTGTCCTCCGAGCCAGGAGTGAGCTCAATGTCAACCAACACCTCCCATAGCCTAATGAACTGCGAGAACTCTTCGGTATTCATATCTCCCACGATATCCTGTGTCCACCTATGGAGGTACAAGGCGTCTTTCACTCTCCTCTTATTAACTACCTGCTACCGCACTTTGTCCACAAGTAGCGGAGCAATATCCTTCACACATGAGCCACTGATCCAGCGATCGCTCCAGAACAGAGCCGTCGATCCATCCCTGACTTCCCACTTGACCAAGCTGTCAAAAGCCATCCTGACATGCTTGTCGGAGCAGTAACCGAGGCCCTGCCAAGGATGCGCGTTGTCGGTCCGTTTCAACCATTCCCACCTGAGTCTAAGCGCTAAGCCATGCTTATAGAGATCCATCACTCCGAGCCCACCCATCTGCTTAGGCCGGCAAACCCGGCGCCACGCCACTGCACACTGACCTCCTTGGATGTCCTCTGAGCCTGCCCAGAAGAATGCACGGCATCCCTTATCCACCCTCTCCAAAGCCCACTTCGGAGCCTCTGCCATGATCAAGTGGTGTATAGGCCTGGCCCTCACCACCTGGTTCACCAGAAGGAGGCGACCGGGACGCGTGACAAGGCCACGCTGCCATCCTGGCATCAACTTCAGCGCCTGATCCACAATAGGCTGCCACTCTGATCTCGTGAGTTGCTTGATCCCCAATTGCAGCCCTAAATATTTAATGGGGAAGGTCTCCATCTTCCATGGCATGGCCTGCCGCACTAGCTCCTCCTCCTCCTCCTCATTCGATCTGATCATGATAGCCGCAGACTTGGAAAAGTTAACCTTGAGGCCAGATCCCTCTCCGAATAATCTCAGGGCCTCCTGAGTAAACCACAGATCCGTCCAGCTCGGCCTGATGAACATAACAACATCATCTGCATACAGGGATAGTCTCTGTATCGGAGCATAGTCGGGTAGCTTGCTAACTGCATTCGTCTCTTGCGCCTTCAAGATCATAGCCGAGAGGACATCCATCGCGATGACAAAGAGAAGGGGTGAGATGGAGTCCCCTTGCCTGGGACCTCATGCATGCATAAACTTCTTGCCAACACATCCATTGACAACGACCCTCGAGCTGGCCGTGGTGAGCAGGGTTGCGATCCAAGACCTCTAGGTTCTTGAGAAGCCCTTGGCTCTCAGCACTTCAAACAAGAACGACCATGACAGGGAGTCAAAGGCGCGGGAAATGTCCAGTTTTAGCATCACGCTCTTCGTTTTCCTTTTGTGAAGCTTCCTGGCAAATTGTCTGACAAGTAAGAAGTTGTCATGGATATTCCTTCCCTTGATAAACGCTGACTGATTAGCATGCACCAGCTCTCCCATGCGCCGGCAAAGGTGCGCAGCCAAAAGTTTTGACGCCAGCTTTGGGATGCTATGAACCAGACAAATAGGCCTAAAGTCTTTGACCTGACATGCCTCCGGGTTCTTGGGTATCAAGGTGATTAGCGCCTGATTGAGCCTCCCAAACCCTCTCCCATTGTTGAGGAACAGTTTGTTCAATGCTGCCATCACATCCTTCTTCACAATAGACCAAGCTTTTTGAAAAAAAACACTCCAATAAATCCATCCGGCCTAGGTGCGCGACCCGAGGGCATGTCCCTCACCACTTTCCAGACCTCCTCCTCTAGGAAAACTAGATCTTGGTCCTCCAAGTCTATCGGCTCAATGCCTAGGAAGTCCAGGTCTAACGTATGCTCCCACGTGCCGCATCTCCCCAGCAGCTCACTGTAAGCCTCAAAGAACGCCTCCTCCTTTGCTTCTTGTTCCGTGATGGTGACTCCATTGACCGAGATCGCAGGAATAAAGTTTTTGAGTTTCCTCCCATTGGCCACCAAGTGAAAGAGCTTGGTGTTGGCGTCTCCCTCCTGCAGCCATCTCATTCTTGACCATTGTCTCGCGATCGTCCGTTCCGACGATGACAGTCCCAAGACCAGGTGTTTCAGGGTTCCACGCAGCCATCTCTCCTCTCTTGTGATAACCCTCGACTCCTGCGCACAATCCAGCCGTAGGATCACAAGATTTGCAATAGCGATCTGCAGCTTAATGTTTCCAGCCCTCCTTTGCCCCCATGCCATCAGATGTTTAGCGCAACTTAACATCCAGCCTTATGAACGGATCCGAGATGGCCTCGTCACATCTCCATCCCTCCTGCACCGCCTCAAGAAACCCCTCCAACTTTGTCCAGAAGAGCTCAAAGCGAAATCGTTTACGTGGGTGCACTTGCTCCTCTAGCGAAAGAAAAAGCGGACAATGGTCTGAGGCATTCGTAGATAACGCCTGCATCAAGCATTCCGGGTACGCAAGCTCCCAATCCACAGAGACCAACACACGATCAATTTTGGTCAATGTAGGTCTCTCCCTCTCGTTACTCCACATGAACCTTCTACCATGCAGAAATAACTCCTTGAGCGCATTGTCATCCACGAATCTCTTGAACTTCCCCATCATCCTTCGATCCAACAGGGAGTTATTCTTGTCGGCGGCATGAAGGATCATATTAAAGTCTCCAACTGCCATCCACGGCCCAGGGCAAAGTTGCCTCCGAGCTAAGAGCTCCTCGAGCATTGCAACCTTTTGAGAGTCCTCCTGGGGCCCATAGACCACCGACAGCCACCAGGGTACTCCCTCCTTCGGTGTCACATAACCCATGGTGAAGTTGGTATCGTTCACCGTGTTAGTGATCGACACCTTCGAGGAATCCCACGCGACAAAAATACCACCCTAGTAGATGAGGTCGGCAAGTAAACAAACCCATCATAATTAAGCCCAAGGCATTGCATGATTACATACTGATCCACCCTCTCCAGTTTAGTTTCTAAGATACACCATATCGCTACTTTCAAGGTGTAACACCCACGATGCGGCTATATCTCCCACGTGTCGGGGCACGACTTAGAGGCATAACCGCATGGTGGTTTTGTCGCAAGAAGGGTCATCTTCACACAATCCCATGTAATGAACAAGAATGGGATAAAGAGTTGGCTTACAATCGCCACTTCACACAATACATAACTTAAACAATCATCATAGAGAGTACAGTCAAGGTCCGACTACGAAACCAAAATAAAAAAGACAACCCCAAATGCTAGATCCTCGATCGTCCCAACTGGGCTCCACTACTGATCATCAGGAAAGGAAACATAGTAATGGCCACGTTCCTCGTCGAACTCCCACTTGAGCTCGGTTGCGTCATCTGCACTGGTATCGTCGGCACCTGCAACTGTTTTGGTAGAATATGTGAGTCACGAGGACTCAGCAATCTCACACTCGCGAGATCAGGACTATTTAAGCTTATAGGAGGGATGAAGTAATGAGGTGGAGCTGCAGCAAGCACTAAGCATATATGGTGGCTAACATACGCAAATGAGAGCGAGAAGAGAGGCAAGGCACGGTCGTGAAGCTAGAAGTGATCAAGAAGTGATCCTGAAGCTACTTACGTTCATCCATAACCCAGACCGTGTTCACTTCCCGGACTCCACCGAGAAGAGACCATCACGGTTACACACGCGGTTGATGTATTTTAAATTGAGTCAAGTGTCAAGTTCTCTACAACCGGACATTAACAAATTCCCATCTACCTCATAACCGCGGGCACGGCTTTCGAAAGATAATACCCTACAGGGGTGTCCCAACTTAGCCCATCATAAGCTCTCACGATCAACGAAGGATATTCCTTCTCCCGGGAAGACCCGATCAGTCTCAGAATCCCGGCTACAAGACATTTCGACAATGGTAAAACAAGACCAGCAAAGCCGCCTGATGTGTTGACAAATCCCGATAGGAGTCACACATATCTCGTTCTCAGGGCACACCGGATAAGTCAAGCTACGAGTAAAACCAGGCCTCGAGTTTCCCCGTGGTGGCCCCGCAGGCTGCTCGGTTTGGACCAACACTCGGACGAGCACTGGCCCGGGGGGGTTAAAATAAAGATGACCCTTGAGTCCGCGAAAACCAAGGGAAAAAGGCTTAGGTGGAAAATGGTAAAACCAAGGTTGGGCCTTGCTGGAGGAGTTTTATTCAAAGCAAACTGTCAAGGGGGTCCCATAAATCACCCAACCGTGTAAGGAACGCAAAATCAAGGAACATAACACCGGTATGACGGAAACTAGGGCGGCAATAGTGGAACAAAACACCAGGCATAAGGCCGAGCCTTCCACCCTTTACCAAGTATATAGATGCATTAATTAAATAAGAGATATTGTGATATCCCAAAATATCCATGTTCCAACATGGAACAAACTTCATCTTCACCTGCAACTAACAACGCTATAAGAGGGGCTGAGCAAAAGCGGTAACATAGCCAAACAACGGTTTGCTAGGAAAGGATGGTCAGAGGCTTGACATGGCAATATAGGAGGCATGATATAGCAAGTGGTAGGTATCGCAGCATAGCAAAAGAGCGAGCAACTAGCAAGCAAAGATAGAAGTGATTTCGAGGGTATGGTCATCTTGCCTGCAAGGTTCTCAGAGTTGTCGAAAGCTTGATCCTCGTAAGCGTTCTCAACAGGTTCCTCGTTCACATACTCGTCTCCCGGCTCTACCCAAAGCAAGAACACAAGCAAAGGAACAACTATCAACCACGACGCAATGCACAAACAACATGATGCAAAACATGGCATGATATGCGAGATGTGATATGCAATACATATGCGTGCTCTGGAAGGGAAAAGATGAACAAGGCATCAACTTGGCAAACCAAGTATGCCGCTGGAAAGATGAGATGATTTTGGTTGAAATCGATATAAAGATCATCGGAATCGGATGCACGGTTTGCAAATGACAAGCAAAACAAGGATGGCATAATTCTGCGATTAACAACATGATGTCACTTAGCATGCAACAGGAAACAAAGCTACTGCACTCAAACATACGAGCAAAGCATATGACAGTGATGTACACAAGATGCTTGACAAAATATGAACACTGAGCTATGGCTAAAACACACAAGAACAGGTTCAAACAAGCATGGAAAAACTGCAAAAGATATCAGCTTGACAGACTTGGTGAAAATAACGGCTCGGTGACTATTTACTTCTACCTTATGTTACAAGTCATGCCATCATGGCGGTTTGTCACTACGGGCCTTAAGCCGCCTGTGGGCCTTAGACCCTGTGAACCGCCATCTTCACGCTTGACCTTGGGCTTCCTTCTGATGAGTCCTCTTTGTGTAATCCGGCCCCTCCTGGGCGGCTTACACAAACATTTATATCCCCAACATTAGGCCCCAAATTGATTTGAACCGGTTCACGTCAATCTTAAAATACCTTGACGACTGTGACGCCCGGATAGTCAAGCTACAGTAACGTCGGCTAATGATGCCACGTCACCACAATTACTATTGCTAAGCTATCGTTAGATCAAAAACCGTTCCAAAATTCAAATTCAAAATATGTCAAACAACAAAAGTTTTCAAAAATTAAAACAAAAATGTTCGGGCAGTGCCAAAAATGGCATAGGTAATTATAGTAAAGAAAACACAAATTTATAAAATACTTAAATGCCCTAAGTTGAATTAAAACAGTAAAAGAAAATAAATAAAAGAAAAGAGATAAAACGGAAAACCAAAAGACAAAAAAAGAAGAGCCCCCCCCCCCCGGGTTTCGGCCCAGCTGACCACAGGCCCAGCCGGCCACTCCCCCACTCCCTCTTATCCACTCCCCCACCCCCAGAAACCCTAACCCCCGATCCACCCTACTCGTCCCCCTCGCCCCACTCGCCCCCCCCCTCCCCCCCCCCCCCCCCGCCGATCCAGATCGGGATCGGGGTGATCGCGCCCTCGCCGCCCCGACGCTGCGCCGCCGTCACCGTCGTCCATCGCCGCCACAGGGAGGACCACCCTGCTGACACCGTTCGCCGAGGCACCCCCCACCGGAGCTCTTCCACCTCACCCCCTCGCCAGATCTGCGCCTCCCCGTCCTCCTCCTCGCCGTCCTCCTCGCCGGACCACCCCGATTATACTGCCACTCCCCTACTGCCACAGTGGGCGCGCGCCCTCCCTCTTCTATCTCCCTCGCCCGCGATCGCGCGAGCCCTGCCGTGGCCGCGCGCCGTCCCCTGCCGTTGTCCCGCTTCGCCCCGGCCATGGGCTCGCCCTGCTCCGCGCGTGCCTCGCTTCCCTTCTGGCCCCGCGCTGGCCAGCCGCAACACGCGCCCGACGCCGCGCGAGCTCTGCCTCGCCCCGCCAACACCCGCGCGGTGCCCACTGCCCGCGCCCACGACCGCACGCCCGCGCCCCGCTCCACTTCTGTTGCTCGTCCGCCGAACTGCCGCCGGAGGCACTCGCTGGCGCACCGGCGCCCCGCCTATGTCCCCGTTGGCCGCGGCCACGTTCGCCGGCGCCCGCTGCTCGCCATCTCCGCGCGCGCACCCCTTGCCCCCTCGCCCTGCTCTAGTTCCGCACCCCCGCCGCAGCCCCCCTGCTGCCACCGCGCCGCCCGCTCGCCGGCGCACCGGTGCCCGTGCCCGCCCGCCACCCCGTCGGGTGCGCCCCTGCAAGAGCCATCGCCCGTTCGGGCTGCACCCGATACCCCATGCCCATTAAGGCCCACAGGGCCTATGACACGGGGGCCCCACGGCCTAGAACGTTTAATAAAGAAAAGATATTAAAAATAAAATAAATATATTAATTAATTAAGTTAACTAATTAATTAACTTAATTAATTCTGATTAAATTAAACAATAAAGATTAATTAACCTAATGATTAATTAACCAAATTAACTACTGTTAATTAACTAATAGTGCATGACAGCGGGGCCCACTCCCCCCCTAATTAATACTAATTAGGCTAAGTAAAATGTTTAATTAAAATGTGTCACTGTCCAGTGGGACCCACTGGTCAGGTTGACTAGTCAACTCTGTTGACTGCTGACATCAGCATGACATCATGCTGATGTCATTAATCTAATTTCGAATTTAATTTAAATAATTAATTAAATTCCAGAAATTAATAAAATCTTTAAAAAATCATATCTTTTAATCCGTAACTCGGATTAAAATATTTTCAACACGAAAGTTGCTCAGAACGACGAGACGAATCTGGTTGCACAGCCCGTTTGTCCGCCACACATTGCTAGCATGGCAAACACGCAACTTTCTCCCTCCGGTCCATCTGACCGAAAACGCGAAACACCGGGGATGCTTTCCCGGATGTTTTCCCCCTTCACCGGTATCACCTCTTACCGCGTTAGTGCACCCCTAGCACCGATACTTGTCATGTCATGCATCGCTATGCATCTAATTGCTTAAATATTTGTTGTTTCTTCCCCCTCTTCTCTCGCTAGACACCCAGACCGACGCCGATGCTACCCAGTACGACTACGGAGTTGACGACCCCTCTCTCTTGCCAGAGCAACCAGGCAAGCCCCCCCCCCCCTTTGATCACCAGATATCGCCTACTCTACTCCACACTGCTTGCATTAGAGTAGTGTAACATGTTACTGCTTTCCGTTATCCTATCCTGATGCATAGCCTGTCCTTGTTACAATTGTTGTTACCTTTACCTGCAATCCTACATGCCTAGTATAGGATGCTAGTTTTCCATCAATGGCCCTACATTCTTGTCCGTCTGTTGTGCTATACTATCGGGCCGTGATCACTCTTTATACATGATACATGTGGTGACTAAAGTCGGGTCGGCTCGAGGAGTACCCACGAGTGATTCACGGAATGGGGGCTAAAAGGACCTTTGTCCCGACGGCCCTCTGTGTGGATCTTTGTGGCGAAGCGGCAGGGCAGGTTGAGACTACCTGGGTGAGAGGTGGGCCTGGCCCTGTCGGCATTCGCGGATACTTAACACGCTTAACGAGATCTTGGTATTTGATCTGAGTCTGGCTACTGGCCAATATGCACTAACCAACTACATGGGAAAGATATGGGCACTCGACGTCGTGGTATCAGCCGAAGCACTTCGTGACGTCAGCGACTGAGCGGCGCGCGCCAGATTGGGCCGCGTAACGTGACTTCCATTGTACTGGAGGTTGCTAGGTCTGCTTCTGGCCGCCCATGCAACGTGCATGTGTGCTAAGGGCGATGGGCCCAGACCCCTGTGCGCTTAGGTTTAGACCGGCGTGCTGACCTCTCTGTTGTGCCTAAGTAGGGCTGCGACGTGTTGATCTTCCGAGGCCGGGCATGACCCAGGAAAGTGTGTCCGGCCAAATGGGATCAAACATGTTGGGTTATGTGGTGCACCCCTGCAGGGAAGTTAATCTATTCGAATAGTCGTGATCTTCGGTAACAGGACGACTTGGAGTTGTACCTTGACCTTATGACAACTAGAACCGGATACTTAATAAAACACACTCTTCCAAGTGCCAGATACAGCCCGGTGATTGCTCTCTAACAGGGCATCAAGGAGGGGATTGCCGGATAGGATTATGCTATGCGATGCTACTTGGAGGACTTCAGTCTACTCTCTTCTATATGCTACAAGACGGAGGCTGCCAGAAGCGTAGTCTTCGACAAGATTAGCTATCCCCCTCTTATTCTGGCATTCTGCAGTTCAGTCCACTGATATGGCCCTTTACACATATATCCATGCATATGTAGTGTAGCTCCTTGCTTGCGAGTACTTTGGATGAGTACTCATGGTTGCTTTGTTTCCCCTTTTCCCCTTTCTCTGCCCGATTGCTGCGACCAGACGATGGAGCCCAGGATCCAGACGCCACCGTCTACGACGACTCCTTCTACACTTGAGGTGCCCTACTACTACGTGCAACCCGCTGACGATGACCAGGAGTAGTTAGGAGGATCCCAGGCAGGAGGCCTGCGCCTCGTTCGATCTGTATCCTCGTTTGTGCTAGCCATCTTATGGCAACTTGTTTAACTTATGTCTGTACCGAGATATTGTTGGTTCCGTTGACTCGTCTATGATCGAGCACTTGTATTCGAGCCCTCGAGGCCCCTGGCTTGTATTATGATGCTTCTATGACTTATTTTATTTGTAGAGTTGTGTTGTGATATCTTCCCGTGAGTCCCTGATCTTGATCGTACACATTTGTGTGCATGATTAGTGTACGATTGAATCGGGGGCGTCACAAGTTGCTATCAGAGCCGACTGCCTGTAGGAATCCCCCTTCCAAACTCCTTGGCCGAAGTTGAGTATAGACATTACAAAACTTTTACTAACATGGCTGTGTGCCTTACGGGCCCACGTCGCCATTGGGTGGTATTAGGATCTTTTATTCCTCGTCTATACTCTGGGATTCTGATCTCTCTTCTATTCGGGTTAAATGATTTTGCTAAAATCTAACTCTAGGTTCTCGTTACCACTTACTGCCGGAGAGCCCCTTCATTACAGATGATCGACTGCTTCAACAGAAGATTCTGACAATACTCTCCGATGTTCTCCGGAGACTTTGTGCCATTGCTTTTGCAATTCCCTATCACCGATAAATCCTTATGGAAAGTTACATGCACTTGTCGTCCATAACTTCATTTCCAATTTGATCTTGTTATTACAAGATACCCTGTAATACTTCGGATATTCTGAGGATCCTTTGTGTCTGCTGCCTTGCAGCTCCTCCCCTCATGAATACCCCTGCAAATAATTCCTCACACTTACCGAGTATCCGCTCATTCTCAGTTGTTCATGTGTTTCAGAAAGGTCTTCAAAATACTATTCAATCTTTCAAAAAACGTGAGCAACCTATTGCTCTAGAAATTCTTATTTGCTTGCATTATGGTTAATCCCATAAGAATAGTAATCTTATTGGCATCCTTTGTCACTATCATTTTGAGTCTGTTGAATCAATATGATGCGAATGCTCGCAATTCTAATCAGACCCTAGCATTTGTTCTTCCGGTCTCAGACGTCACTCCGAACATGTGTTGACTCTCGGCAAATCAAACCACGATGGATTGCCGATCTATGACTATTCAACGTGTTTATCTTTTGATCAAAGCCTCTGCTTCTGATTCCTTGATTTGGAAATAATGTTTCGTTTTTATCTAAGCATTGAAGTTATCCATATGTTTCTACAATTTGATGCCCTTGCATTACTTCTTCTGGTTGAACATTGATACTCACGTCAGATCCCTTGTGGTCCACCAGATCCTTGGTTGGATTACTATCCAACAGTGCCTCATTTTTAACCACCTTATGAGTTCTTCATCAAGTACTACATTTTCATCGATTCCAATTTTTCCTGGGTTGAGTGGTTAGTCACTCGAGTACCCCGATAACTAAATCAAGTCCATACTATGGTTCGACAACTCTTAGTAATCTTCCTTACTTGCGAGTTTGTACCCGTTCATGTCATTTCTAGCCTATTTGGCTATATCATTATCATGATGATATTAAATTGTGCTACCTGGTCCTTATTCCCGGAGCACAACTTTCAACAATGAGATAAGCTTGCGTCGATTTTCGTCATCATATCATTTCTCCTTGAACAACAAACTTGATTTTGAGTTTGTGTCGTACCCTTGGTTCCATTAACCTTTCGCTTCATCATTCCTTTGACTTGATGTCATCGCCGATTTATTACATCTTCGTGGAGCCTCTCGACAAAAATTGTCGTACCGGGGCGTCACAACGACCAGTCTTTCTGTCTTCTAACCATAAAAAAGGTCAGAACCCACCGTGACGTCATCTTCTGGATCCGTTTTAACCTGCTGTGACGTCATATTTAATTAAATTCATACTTTCCTCCGTCATATCCTTGAACGGATCTTTGCCTTTACTGACCCTTCCAAAAACCGAGGCGCCGGGGCCGCTGGATAATGATGTTTGGCCTCCTCGTTTCTCGCGCCGTCTCAGTCGGCCCTTCCTTATAAATAGGTGCGACCCAGGTCTTTCCAATTCTCCTTCGGTTGTCTTCCTCCTCGCACTCCCTTCTCTGCTGCTCGAGCTCCGCCGCCGCCGCCGTCGAACCCCTCATCTTCAACGACTCAGGCCGCTGCATCAACCTGACTCTGACCAGAAATCGAAGGCAAATCCGCAGCTTGTCCACATCCGTGAGTTCCTCTCCTTCCCTTTCTTAGATCTACATTGGAATTTTGTTGAGTTCGTCGGTGTTCATCGCCGCCCGATGCAAACCCTTGCTAGTTTTCACCTCCAAAGCCCTGTTAGATCGTAAAAACAACACAGAACTGTTGCGGCGATTGTTTGCACTTATTTTGTATAAAAATAGATCTCATTTCCCTTGTTTGGAAGCCCTCTTTGAGTGTATGAACTTCTCTGCACTGTTTTAGGTCTAGAAATTTTTCTTTCCATAGCGGTCGTTTGATCCAAAATAATAATTGCAACTTGTGAAACCTGTTTGTTCCACACTTAGCCAAAAATTGCCTCTGTTGAATCTGTTTTAGCCATAGTAGTCCGGTTTAAGACAACACCAGCTGTCAGCACCACTTGCTTCCGGCGACTTAAGAAAAAAATTAATTACCTTTGATACTTGTAGCGACTTAAATACCATCGCATAGTTACCCATATCTCATTAGGCCCCTTCTTAAGCCGCCACCTTGAATAAATCAATAGTGCTCTCCTCCGGGTTATAAATTGAGCCGGAAAAATTCGTTTATCTTGTTGTAGGCTTCGATTTGCGCAATGGCACCCAAAGCTCCCAAACCTCCGGTGACCTGTAATTGGGTCCCGTCCATTGTCACAGAAAACAAATTGTCTGAATTTGTGAAGTCAGGCTATCTTCCCAAGAAGGATGTTATGTCCTATCGTGCCCCTGAGCCGTTTGAAGAAAAACCTCAACCCAAGGAAGGGGAGGTGAACATTTTTACTGATCATATGAGCCGGGGATTTGCTCCACCCGGTTCAAAATTCTTTAGGGATGTTCTGAAATTCTTTGATCTAAGGCCTCAAGACATCAGACCCAATTCCGTGTCAAACATATGCAACTTCCAAGTCTTCTGCGAGGTGTACCTTGGAGAAGAACCCAGCTTACTTTTATTCAGATAGCTGTTTTACTTAAACCTGCAGAACGAGCGTGCCAACAGGCCTAGTCTAGAGCTCGGTGGTATCTCAATTCAGCGGCAAAGAGATTGCCTTTTTCCATACGCTGAGCTGCCGAGTCATCCCAAAGACTGGAACCAGACGTGGTTCTACTGTCAGGACACTTCTCCGGCTGGCGAAAATCCACTGCCCGGCTTTCGTGCCTTGCACCTTGAATCCAACCACCCGCTGCCAGATAAATTGACTGTTGTTGAACGTCTGCCACTCACCCCCATTATCAAGAAAATCAAAGCTCTTTTGGGGAACGGCTTAGATGGCATCAACCTGGTCCGAGTCTGGGTTGCTTGGAGAATAATTCCATTAAGCCGCCGTCCCGGCTTAATGTGTACTTACTCAGGCGAGAAGGATGATCCTTAGCGTCACAGTCCTGACGACTTACCAGATGATGTGGTGGAGGCTACCACCCAGTCCTTGTTGAAAGAGGGCACAGTGACCAGTAACGCCTTCGGCTTACTACCCTTCTCCAAGAAGAACCCGGCCCCTGCAGTAAGTCATCAGCCTCAATGATTACTCTTTACTATGTATACCTTGCTTTTACTCATAACCCTTTATAATTTTTCCACAGGCAAATGCCGACTTCTGGAAGGTCAAGTACGACCATGAGGCGGCCAAACAAGCCAGAGCGGCCAAGAGAGCCGAAAGAAAAGCCTCCAAGCCTACAACTTCAAAGAAAAGGAAACCAAGCGCTCAGAGATGTTCAAACTTGATGATTCTGACGATGATGAAGAAGAGGTAACTTTTAACTTTCCTGACTCTTTTATCATCACCTCACTGACATTACTTCCCTTTCAGGAAGACACGGGAAACAGCCAACCCGTCGAGGAAGAGGTAACTATAATCTCCTCTGACTCCGAGCCTCTGCCGCATCATAAAATTCGAAGAGTAACCCAGAAAGTAAGATTTTCACATCCTTTGGCTTACCAAGATCCTGACTATATTTTGAAGCGACAGCAAATTGAAAGCCGGAGGCAGACCCGGACCAGCAAGGATGCAGAGCTCTCCTCCGGCTTACCTGACGTGACCAGGAAGCGTCGGAATGAGGTTATCTCCGACTTACGCTCTGTTTCACCTTTGGCGGGTTTAATTAGTCAACCTCTCAATTCATCTGACTCCAATTATCAGGATACCTCTCCTTCCTCCGGCGAATCTATGCAGTCAAACATGCCGGCTTTTAAAACTGCCCCTGGGTAATGTCGATTTGTTTACCTTATGCTTTATCTTACTCATGTTTTTGTACTCACTCTTCTGCCTTGTCCACAGTGTGCAAGTGAAGCCCAGGAAGAAAACAAAGAAGGATAAAACGACCCAAGACCCTGTAGTGTCTGAGCCAGAACTGGGCACGGCTGCCCCCGACTCTTCCACACATCAGCCGCCTGAGCCGGCTCATGATATTCCAGCACCAATTTCTGACCCGCCTGCTGAAGATACCCTTGATGGCTCTGATAACCCGGAAGCACCTAGCCTGGCCAAGACGACCGATCCAGAAGTGGAAATTCTCAAGACTCGGTTTGTTGAGCCGGCACGGCCCACCATACTCGCCAAGTGCTCTGCTAAGGAGGAATTGCTAGAACGCCGAAAGGCCAAGATGCACATCACTGACTATACTCATTTGAGTATTGGAGATATCGTCTTGGGCTATATTAATTAAGTGCATAGCAGCCGCGACCTGGAAATTGACATGGTGAAGCAAAAACAACAAAAATCTAAGGTACGACTTATGCTACCTTCCCTTAACCATACTTACTGTACCAGCCCCCAAGTCTACTGCTTATAAGTAAATATGTTGTAGACTTACAAAACTGTCTAGCACCGTTTGTCCGGCTTAAAAGAAGACAATTAAACCAGTTGTATCGAGAAATGTTGAACTTGCGATACACATTAGCCCCCAAGTGCCACGTACCTTTGCTTGCAAGGTGCTTGAGACTTTACTCTACTTGAGCCGGCGTAGTAATGTAGACAATTTCAGCATACATTAGCCCCCAAGTGTCAAGTATCTTTGCTTGCAAAGTGCTTGGGACTTAACATTATTTTATCATGATCCTGACTATGTCCCGGTACCAATGCAGGCCACCATAAGTCACTTTGAGTCGGAGATTGCGGACCTGAAGAGCCGCCTGGCAGCCCAGGAACTTGAAATTCAAAAGGCCAACTCCAAGTTTGAATTCAGCATCTCTGAACAAGAGAAGTTGAAGAAAAACTTTGAGTCGGAGAAGAAAACCTGGGTTGATGAGAAGGCCTCTCTGGTGACTCGGGCCGAGACAACAGAAACCTCACTCGCAGAAGCAACAACTGAGTTGTCCGGCTTAAAGCACCAGATATCTCGAATGGTCTCAGCAATCTTCGGTAAGTTATTATATGTAAACCTCAAATATTACAATCCTTCCCTTGATGGCTATGTTAATTATTACCTCCGTCTCACCTTTTGTCAAATAACACAGGCCCCAGGAGCGCAAACCTCAAGCAGAACATGGTGGTCAAGCTGAAGGCAGTCTACACTCTGGTGGAGCAACTGTACACCGGGTCACAACGTGCTTTGGCCGTTGTGGCTTTATCAAATGATGCCCCCCATCTCCTGCAAGATGTGCTAAAACGGCTTGTTGTGCTACCTCAGCGGGTCCAAGAGCTAAGACGGGCATCTGCAAGAGCCGGGGCTATAGCTGCCTTGAGCCGGGCCAAGGCGTGGATTCTAGAGCTAGACCCAGCCGACCTCACTCTTGGATACCCCAGTCTGAAGGAGGATGGAACCTTGTTTGATGAATCAGAATTCACTGCCTGTGTAAAAGACATACGCCCCGTGGCTACTCTTATTGGAAACGACACTGATCTTACCAAGTATCAGCCGGGTTATGACAGCGAGAATCGGAGGATTCCAACACCTCATTATGATGAAGTCAGCTTGATCCCTCCAACTCATAAGCATACCTTTGCCCCTGAAGTCGACCCCACCGGTTTAATAGATGATGAAGCTGAGTTTGAAGCCTTGAGTGGCATTGACTGGGCCTCATCAACCTTCCAGGACATGGCAGCCGACGGAGAGGCGGAAAAGGATAATCCGGAAGCTTCAGGTCAACCCCAGGAGTAAACCGCTAGGCGCCATATGTTTTATGTCTTTATGAGAACAATGCCACACCATTCAGACTCGGGGAGTCTTGTAATAGGGTAGAAAAACTCTCAATTTTTGTTATGCCTTTCGTGCATGTTTATGGCGCTCAATACTTTGTTAAGCCGCCATTGTTATATACTTCCAGTTTTTATTGATCTCCTAGCTCCTTTATGCTAAATAAAAGTTGCCTACCTTATCCTGCATAGGAAGCAACCTCTGGCGACTTACCGCCTCAGGGGTTACATAAGGTATTGATAACCCGGAGTATACACCAAACAATTTTAGGAGAACCAACTTACGATTAAACTTAGTAGACATAATCATAATGATATACCTGTGATGCTTGTGGTTGTCTCTCCAGATTATATAACCCAACCCCGAAGGGTAAATTTAACTCCTGAAAATTGGTATATAAAGTTCACCTGGTACTTAACAACCTGAGGTAACCAATATTAACCCGGAGGAACGAAATCCACTCCATAGTGTTTCCAAGAGAGCCTCAAGATGGTCAAACATTGACACTTATAAAACATGATGAATAATAAACAAACTTAAAGGCCTCTGATTCGAATACGATCAGTGAACCATTCCAAAGGGGTTAAGCTAAGATTCGTATACGATCATATAGCCCCCAGTGGCTATGGCGATGCCGATCAAGTGGGTATCGACAGCTATGTTCTCTTTGGTTCGAATACAACCTATGTTTGAACAGGAAGCCCCCAAGTGACCATAAGAGTTGTTTAATGATGCTGATTCGAATACGATCCACGTCAACCCCAAAGGGGTTAAGCTATGATTCAGATATGATCAGGAAGCCCCCAAGTGGGTTAGGCAACATGCCGATCAAGTGGGTATCGACAGCTATGTTCTCTTTGTTTCGAATACGACCTATGTTTGAACAGGAAGCCCACAGGTGACCATGGCTAGATTCAGATATGGTCTTAAGCCGGACCAAAGGGAAAGCCGGATTCAGATATGACCCGCTCCCTGTTGGTCGTTTCCACCACATGAAAAAAGAAGACATGTAAATCTTTGAGGGTAAAAAGGACAGAGGTTCTGTTTTATTACTTTATATAATATATACATTATTGAAATATATACATCCTGAGAGCCGGTGGCTCAGGTATAGTACGGCCGAAGATGAGCGATATTCCACGGCCTGCGGGTCTCTTCCTCTGACTTACGTGAGTCTTTATGCTCTCGAACATCGATAAGATAGTATGACCCGTTGTTCAGATTCTTGCTGACCACAAAGGGTCCTTCCCAAGGAGGCGATAGCTTGTGCATATCAGACTGATCCTGAATGAGCCGGAGCACTAGGTCGCCTTCCTGAAAGGTTCTGCTTCTAACCCGGCGGCTATGATAGCGGCGCAGGTCTTGCTGGTAAATTGCCGAGCGGGCTATTGCCAAGTCTCGCTCCTCATCCAACAAGTCAAGTGCATCCTGACGAGCCTTCTCGTTGTCAGCCTCAACGTAAGCCGCTACGCGAGGCAAGTCATGACGGATGTCACTTGGTAGGACCGCCTCTGCTCCATATACCATGAAGAAAGGTGTGTAACCCATAGATCTGTTAGGTGTAGTGTTGATACTCCAAAGTACAGAGGGTAACTCCTCCACCCAACAACCCGGCATCCGCTGTAAGGGTACCAAGAGCCGGGGTTTGATGCCCTTCAAAATCTCCCGATTTGCTCTTTCTGCTTGACCATTGGACTGAGGATGAGCAACAGCCGAAACATCAAGCCGGATATGTTCCCTTTGACAGAACTCTTCCATGGCACCCTTGGAGAGATTAGTGCCATTATCAGTTATGATGCTGTGCGGAAAACCAAAACGAAAAATCACCTTTTTCATGAACTGAACTGCTGTGGCTGCATCACACTTACTGACCGGCTCTCCCTCGACCCACTTTGTGAACTTATCCACTGCCACCAGGAGGTGTGTCTTTTTGTCTTTAGACCTTTTGAAAGGTCCAACCATGTCAAGCCCCCAGACTGCAAATGGCCAAGTAATTGGAATCATTCTCAATTCTTGAGCCGGCACATGAGCTCGTAGTGAGAATTTCTGACATCCGCCACATTTACTGACCAGATCTTCTGCATCGGCATGAGCCGTCAGCCAATAAAACCCATGACGGAAAGCCTTGGCTACAAGGGATTTTGAGCCGGCATGATGACCACAATCCCCTTCATGGATCTCACGAAGTATCTCCTGACCCTCCGCAGATGACACGCAACGTTGGAACGCTCCAGTGACGCTGCGGTGATGTAACTCACCATTAACGATTGTCATGGACTTTGACCGCCGGATGATTTGTCTCGCCAAGGTCTCATCCTCAGGCAGCTCTCCCCGGGTCATATAAGCCAGGTAAGGCACTGTCCAATCCGGGATGATGTGGAGAGCCGCTACCAGCTGCGCCTCCGGGTCTGGCACTGCTAGATCTTCTTCTGTAGGTAACTTGACAGAAGGGTTATGCAGGACATTGAGAAAGGTGTTAGGCGGCACCGGCTTACATTGAGATCCCAGCCGGCTTAAGGCATCAGCCGCCTCATTCTTCCTTCGATCAATGTGTTCCACCTGATAACCCTTGAAGTGCCCAGCTACAGCATCAACTTCACGATGGTAAGCCGCCATAAGGGGATCCTTGGAGTCCCGCTTGCCCGACACCTGTTGAGCCACAAGGTCTGAGTCGCCCAAACACCTTACCCGGCTCAAATTCATCTCTTTGGCCATCCGGAGACCATGGAGCAAGGCCTCATACTCAGTTGCATTGTTAGTACAAGGAAACATAAGCCGGAGCACATAATAAAATTTGTCACCTCGAGGGGAAGTTAAAACTACACCAGCCCCGAGCCTTCTAACTGCCTGGACCCATCAAAGTGAATAGTCCAATATGTATTATCCGGCTTCTCTTTGCCAGCCTCCTTGCGCTCCACCACGATCGCAACACTGACAGCTCGTGAGTTAGCAACCACATATAACAACAATGGCTCTCTATCAATGGGAGCTGCTAGGACCGGCGGCTCAGATAACTGTCTCTTTAAATCCTCAAAGGCAGTATTAGCAGCATCGCTCCAGACAAAAGTGTATGTCTTCTTCATCATCTGATACAGCGGTAGGGCCTTCTCACCTAACCGGCTTATGAACCGGCTTAAAGCAGCAACACGACCCGCCAATCTCTGAACGACATTGATGCACGCCGGCTTAGCCAGAGAGGTAATTGCATTGATCTTTTCCGGATTAGCTTCAATGCCCCTGTTTGAGACCAGAAATACCAAAAGCTTGCCTGCGGGTACGCCGAACACACACTTGTCCGGGTTAAGCATCATCATGTAAACTCGGAGATTATCAAAGGTCTCCTTTAAATCAGATATCAAGGTTTCCTTCTCTTTGGAATTCACCACTATGTCATCCACATAAGCATGAACATTGCGCCCAATCTGATTGTGGATACAGTTCTGTACACACCGCTGATAAGTCGCCTGGGCACTCTTAAGCCCAAAAGGCATAGATACATAGCAGAAGGCTCCAAACGGAGTGATGAAAGCCGTCTTCTCCTGGTCCTTAACTGCCATCTTGATCTGATGATATCCAGAATAAGCATCCAAAAAACTCAACCGCTCACAACCCGCCGTAGCATTAATGATTTGATCGATACAGGGGAGAGCAAAAGAATCAGCCGGACAAGCTTTATTTAAGTCCGTGTAATCCACACACATCCGCCAGGTGTCGTTCTTCTTGAGTACGAGCACCGGGTTAGCCAGCCACTCCGGGTGAAAAACTTCGATAATGAACCCAGCCGCCAAGAGCCGGGCAACCTCTTCTCCAATAGCTTTTCGTCTTTCTTCGTTGAATCGCCGAAGAAACTGCCTGACCGGCTTATACTTCGGATCAATATTAAGAGTGTGCTCAGCGAGTCCTCACGGTACACCTGGCATGTCAGAAGGTTTCCATGCAAAGATGTCCCGGTTCTCACGGATGAACTCGATGAACGCGCTTTCCTATTTAGGATCTAAGTTGGCACTGATGCTGAACTGCTTAGATGAGTCGCCTGGAGTGAAATCCACAAGTTTAGTTTCAGCCGCCAATTTAAACTTCAATGTCGGGTCATGCTCCATAGTTCGCTTCTTCAGAGAGGTCATATCTGCCGGGTCAACATTATCTTGATAAAACTTTAGCTCTTTCGCTGCACAAACAGACTCAGCATAAGCCGTGTCGCCCTCTTCACACTCGAAGGCTACCTTTCGACTCCCATGCATAGTGATGGTGCCCTTGTGACCCGACATCTTAAGCTGCAGATAAACATAACATGGTCGTGCCATGAACTTGGCATAAGCCGGCCGCCCAAACAGAGCATGATACGGACTTTTGATTTTGACCACCTCGAATGTCAATTTCTTAGCCCGAGAATCATATTCATCTCCAAAGGCCACCTCCAATTCAATCTTACCGACCGGGTACGCCGACTTACCAGGCACCACTCCATGGAAGACGGTGTTGGATGTCTTTAAATTTTTATCAGTCAAACCCATGCGCCGAAAGGTTTCATAATAGAGGATGTTAATGCTGCTACCTCCATCCATGAGTACCTTGGTGAATTTATATCCACCGACCTGAGGTGCTACAACCAAGGCTAACTCACCCGGATTATCAACCCGGGGAGGGTGATCTTCCCTGCTCCATACGATGGGCTGCTCTGACCACCTCAGGTAACGAGGAACTGCCGGCTCAACAGAGCTCACGGCCCTCTTATGAATCTTTTGGTCACATTTGCATAAGCTAGTGGTGAACACATGATACTACCCACTATTCAGCTGCTTCGGATGGCTTTGATAACCCAACTACTATTGTTGCTGTCCTCCTTGACCAGACTGTTGTTGATTATAACCGCCTTGATTTCCCTGAAAGTCGGAACTTGAACCGCCGCCCGGGCCATGAAAACCGCCGGCACCTGAGTCGCCGCCCGACCCATGATTGCCATCAAACGTGTTGGAATTCTTGAAAGCCTTCATGATGGCACAATCTTTCCACAAGTGGGTGGCGGGTTGTTCCCGGGTGCCGTGTCTTGGGCAGGGCTCATTGAGTAGCTGCTCAAGAGATGGACCTGGCCCGCTTCCTCGAGGGGGCGGTTTTCCCTTACGTCTCTGATTGTTACCCTGTTCATTGGCGTTGGCCACAAACTCCGGGTTACCCTCCGCCTTACTCTTATTGCCTCCTTGATTCGTCGGGTTATGCTGCTGAACCTTTCCATTGCCATTCTTCTTTCCCTTCCCTGTCTTTTCTTGATCAGACGAGGGATCCTTGGTACTATCAGAGTCGGCGTATTTAACTAAAGCTGCCATCAGCGTACTCATATTATTGCAATCACGCTTAAGGCGCCCCAGTTTATGTCTCAGCGGCTCAAAGCGGCAATTCTTTTCCAACATGAGGACTGCAGAGCCGGCATCCATCTTGTCAGATGAATGTATAATCTCCTTGACCCGGCGCACCCAATGAGTTGTGGATTCACCCTCCTCTTGCTTACAATTTGTCAAGTCCACAATCGACATGGATTGCTTGCAAGTGTCTTTGAAGTCCTGTATGAATCGGGCCTTCAGCTCTGCCCAATAACTAATGGAATTGGGTGGCAAACCCTTTAACCAAGACTGGGTCGTTCTGTCCAACATCATGGTGAAGTACTTAGCCATTGCTGCGTCGCTGACTTCCAACAGCTCCATGGCCATCTCGTAACTTTCAATCCATGCTCCGGGCTGTAAGTCGGCCGTGTAATTTGGCACCTTCTGAGGACCCTTGAAGTCCTTGGGCAAACGCACATTACGTAGAGCCGGCACTAAACAAGGGACACCGCCGGTTCTGGTGGCTACTCCTGCCTCAACAGAAGTCGTCGGGTAATCCGGAAGGGCCTCCTGAGCCGTCAGCTGAGCCGCCAGTTGAGCCGCCCGCTCGTCCTCCTGAAGTATTCGGTCCTGCACCGGGTTATAACCGTCGGGCTGGTTACGGTGCTGAGCATTGCTTGATAAAGCCCCCGACTCCATGTGCCTGTTGTAACTCGGGCTCCGGCTTGGACGAGTCGGAGCTAACCAGGGTGGTGGGGTTGAATGAATCTTGTCCCGGCTATAAGAATAGGTCTCTTGCTAAGCCAGGGTCGTCTGAACGAGATCTCTGATCCTCCGGGTCTCCACTGCTGTCGGATCATCACCGTCCACTGGAAGAGCCGCCAAGCATGCTGACGCTGCAATTAAATTCTCCATGGGGTTGGAGAAGTGACCCGGTGGTATCGGCACGTAACGGGGCGGCGCCATGTTCCCATGAGGAGGTGTCGTCACCTGAGTTTGAACCGGACCACTGGCTGTCATGAACTGGTTGGCCTCCGGCGGGTTACTTGGTCCAGCTCTGGGCGTCGCGAAGAGGTTCCGTGGATCGTAAACCGGAGGTAAACGGGACTGAGTTTTCTGATGCCTTCTCCTCATCACCTCATTAGACGCGTTCAGTCTCATGGTAAGCTGGAAAGCCTCTGACTGGAGCTGCTGCGCCCGAGCATCCAAAGCCGCTCGTTCTGTGGCTAACCTGACGTCCTCAGCTGCTAAGGCCTCCTTGGCCCGAGCTATCTCCTCACGGACCTGCGCCACCTCTGCGTTATGCTCATCTTGATTCACATGGGATAACCATGATGGTTAACAGGGCCGTAAGTTTATCCATGAGATCCATCAGCATCTGAGCCGGCGGGCACACAGGGCCTCCTGCCCCGGCTGCTCCTGACCCGGACGTTATGGCTCCTGCGGCTGTGGAATTTTGGCCGGGTTGAGTACCGGCCATGAAGACTCCTGCCCAATTTGGCGACTCAGAGGGGTCCGGAATAGTCCTGCCATCAGAACAGCCCCCAAGCCCGCCATCTTGCACTGGATATAGTGAATTGGTTGAATCGGCGGACGAATCACCATCAGAGAGGACGGTCGTCTCACCACCACCTTCAGATCCTTCAGAAAGTTCCCCTCCGTGGATGCAGCCCACGAAGGCACGCTTCACGACGGCTTGAGCCCGGGCGAGTCTCGCGCGCTGAGCCATCTCGATGAGGTCGGTGCAGTTGTCCGGCTCAGGGCCCGGCTCACCCATCCGGCCGATGAAGACGTGGATTCCGCTGAAGGGGACCCGGTATCCGTACTCAATTGAGCCGGCGTCGGGGCCCCAGCCTTCATCGTCGATGTAGATCTTGCCGCGACGACTCTTGGTCATCCGGCCGACCGCGTATCCCTTGAGCCCTTCGAAGCTGCCCTTCAAGAACTCAAATCCACCGTGCGCTGGCCCCACGTTGGGCGCCAACTGTCGTGGAATTGTCACGGCAGATGTCCTCTTGCAAGGACTTAGTCGTGGAGCCATCGCAACTAGGAAGCTTAAAGGGGTTAATCGGGACAAAGGACACGAGAGGTTTATACTAGTTTGGCCCCTTACGGTGAAGGTAAGGCCTACGTCTAGTTGGGTTGGTATTGCTTGATGTTTCGATGACCAGGGAGCAAGATACACTATGCCCGGTTCTCGATTGGTTGTTTCTTGCCCTAAGCCGCCGGCGGGTCGTCCCCTTATATACACGGGTTGACGCCCTGCGGCCTACAGAGTCCCAGCCGGCTCATAAACAGTGTCTGGCTCGGTGACTATTTACTTCTACCTTATGTTACAATTTATGCCATCATGGAGGTTTGTCACTACGGGCCTTAAGCCGCCTGTGGGCCTTAGACCCTTTGAACCGCCATCTTCACGCTTGACCTTGGGCTTCCTTCTGATGAGTCCTCTTTGTGTAATCCAGCCCCTCCTGGGCGGCTTACACAAATAGTTATATCCCCAACAATGAGGATCAATTGTGGCTCACCTGCCACCGTCATGTGACCAGAGTCCCGCCTGGCCACACGCTCCAACTGCAAACAATCCCTGGCCTCCCCAATTGCTGTCTCGCATGGAACCACACCCAGTTGCAGGCCCCTGGCGCCTTCTGGTTCACGTGTCGGTGTGGGTTCCACCGTGCTGGCATGTCTCCTCTCTGTCTCTGGCCCGTCAATCAGCCTTGCAGCCGGTTGGATGGTCCCAATGATCTCCTCGGGCGCAGCGCCCCCTCCAATGCTGCGAGCAGGCACGGATGCGCCAGCCTCCCTCGCTGGCAGCACCGCATTGGCCACCTGATCCTTCGAGACGGTCCGCCCTTTGTTCATCGTTTGAAATTCTCGGTCCTGGGGACGGTCCAACCTGCTGACCTCAAAAGCGGTCGTGGCAGTCCCTGCCATTGGTGGCAGGCGCCAAAGGGATGGCCCCACCCTGCCCTATAGGGCCTGCACGTACATCCTTCCTCCCGCACCGCCTCCGGCGAACCCCTGGTCGCCGCCACGGCTATCACACACTCCACGTGTCCATGGCGAAACCATCCATTCTCCTCCCGCAAAGGACTCCGGGGAACTGTCCGGCAGGCCACTTTGGCCGCTACCGCCACTAGAACTGCCCGGTCTGCGCCAAAGCTACGGCTCTGTGAAATCACGCATCCGGCCAACATGAATGAGCGTGGGGTACTCCATGAGCTGACGGTAGGACGGCCGTCGATCCGCAGCGCTGGGCGCCGGCTCCGGCGGCTCAGGGATCCAAAGGCGACGACTCACCGGCACATCATCCGGATCCACGCACCATGCCCGCAGCTTGAACAGCGACAGGTCTTTGCGATTTTCCGTCTCCGGGGCCAGACTCTCGATCAGGCAAGCCTTCCCAAGCAGCTCCGCCGCCACACTCCGGGACCAAGCATGCGCCGGGATCCCCTCGATTAGAACATCCACCTGACATCGCATCAGCCTCGAGGTTGCCTGAGCTTGCCTCAGCCACGGCTTTAGATGAAGCTGGATGCCAAGATGTCGAATCACTGGCGAGCTGAGCGCCCTGTTCTGAGCCTCATGGGACGAGAACACCACCAAAAAGTCCTCCGGATGATACATGTGCACTGAGAACTGATGCCGCTGCAGACGCAGCTCCGCCGCAATCGCCACCGTCGCCTCCTCGCACGACACCGGTGGCCTGGCTCCACCCACGTACATCACCACCGCAAGCTAAAGACGGCGCTCTAGGTCGTTCATGTCCTCCGCGCGTGACACCACACACACCTCCAGCAGACCCCGATTGACCGGCAGCGCCGGCACCATGGGATTGGGGTAAGGCACGGCGACCATGGGAGGAAAGGTGGGCGCAACTGACAGAGGCGGCGCTCTGGATGCGCTCTGTCCAGGCTCCAACAACGATCCCCCCACGCCCGCCGCCCCAGTCACCCACCCCGGCATGGAATTTGACACCTTTGCGATCACCGCACGCCGCAGTTCGTCCTCGGAGATGGGGCTGCGAGGGCGCTTGCACTGCGCAGAGACATGCCCCGAGAGCCCGCACCTGATGCACATGGGGTCATTGGTGCAATCCTAACGCCGGTGGCCCTCCTTGAAGCAGCGGAAGCAGAGCCCATAGAGATCCGGGGGGATGAACCGTCGCTCCGACGAGGTGGGCGAGTCCCGGCCACCGTTGGAGCCAGCCTCCTGCTGGCGATGCAGCGCGCGACGCTGACGCCACATGGCCTTGCGGGAGGGCGCAGGCCTACGCCAGGCAGGCCCCTGGGCTAGCACCACCGGGACCGGCCGCTCCACCTCCGCCGACGAGGACCGCGCCGAGCCTGGCGAGCCGGAGAGACCCAGCCCCGAAACCACCGGCTGCTCGAGGCGCCGCACAGAAGACACCGACGGCGGGCTGTCCAAACGCGAGCCCATCGCGAGAAGGGGAAACGCCGAGGCCGGAGCGGCCGACACGCGGGGAAGGTGGACGCCGCGGGAAGGGAGGCCGCCGCGGCCGAGGTGGCCGGCGGCGGGAGCGGGAGCCGTGCTACTCACGCACACGCAGACCGGCAGACGAGCAAAGCCGGATCAAATCAGCCCCTACAGCCAGATCGGGGGCGCGAGCGAAGCAGGCCCTGCAGCCAGCCAGAGTAACTTCTCCCTCTCCTCTCTGGATGCGGGGGCGGGCGATCTCCAGAGTGGAGGCTCTCGTGGCCGTTGCCGGACGGAGGAAGGGGGCCAAGCTGCTGCCGGCCGGGGAGGAGTCCGCGTCGGACATGTGAAAAAGGAGAGAGCCAACTCCAAACGTCCAGTACGACCTCGCCGTGACCGGCTTAAGGGCTCTCTCCGGCGTCTTGGTCGTGTCTGGCTCTCATTATCCTGCTCATGCTTTTTTTTTTGCGGGGGCTGCTCATGCATATTCATTCTTATCATATTTTTTCCCCTGCTGGTACTACTACTTTGTGTATGCAGATAAATCGAATACGACGGCTTCACCTCGCCGAGCCAGGCTCGTCGCTCCGCCTTCGTCGACTGCACTGTGAACACTATTATAAATTCAACATGTGGCCATCCGTGACAAGTAATAAAATCTTCCTGCGGAGTACCGACGGATCGTTGCAGTGGACAGACCAATGAAGGTAATTATAAACTGCTCTATCCCCTCACACTGAATTTATAACTTTGCTACTTGCTTTTTTTTTTGAGAAATTAACTTTGCTACTTGCTCTATCCCCCTCACACTGAATTTATAACTTTGCTACTTGCTGGCTTGCAGGCCCGGGCCCATGGGTGTCGCACAGGGCCCCCAGTTTTGAGGGGCCCCAGATTTTGGAAACAGCCCATTCCCCAGTAAAAGGCCCACTGTGTCGCAGAGAATGTCGGGGACCTTATGCCCTCCTCACGATTAGCTCAGCCTTGTTGACAACGTACGAGTACCAGTGATTCAGTCTTGTTGATGTCCATAATTCATTGTAATTTAGTATTTCAGAATTTCATTCTTCTTGCTATTCAAATTTCAGTGTATGGGAGTATCTCCTCTCACAATTTCAGTTTTTTGTTGTACAGAAATTCAGTGTTGACGTTGTCCAATTTTCAGTGCATAGGCTGTCTAAATTTTCCTTTATATGCTGCCCAAATTTCAGTGTGCTTGCCCTGCTACTTTATTGCATTTATCATGCCTTTTTATTTTTATTGAACGATAAAAGGTTGCTTCCTTTTATCAAGTGTACCAGAGTTGGTTTTAACCCTCTCATCTCTTCTGTTTTCCAGGGCGCATAGCGAGCTGACCTTGTTGCTTCAAGGATGAATATGCCGATTGGATAATCAATGGGAACAAAAGGAATTAAGTAGTATTTATTATTTCTACTGAATCACTATTATATATATATATATATATATATATATATATATATATATATATGTTTGGAATTTAAATCTTTTTTGTGCTCTCCTTTAGATTACTCTGCCCAATGTTCCTTTGTATCTCGTCCATTGAAAGATAGGCCCTCATTACAGAGTTTGGCAGGCACAGGGCCCCGGATTTTGCCGGCCCGGCCCGGCCCTGCTGGCTTGCCTTGCCTGCCCTCGGTCCATGCCATCCATGGCCATGGAGCTCCCCGGCCTGAGGCGCCAAATGCCGCCGCTGGTCCTGCTGCTCTGTTTGCTGCCCGGAATGGACCAGGTGCGGTGGGAGGTCGACAGGGCGAACCCGCGCAGCCTAGCCATCGGGCGAGGACACCACGCTCCAGGCCTCCGGTTACTTCCTTGACCTCTATGGTGAGTGAGTATCGTCTCGGCCTCCCACTCCGTTTCTGAATGAATTCTGATCCAAATTGCTTGCCTGTAGATTTGGGCAGATGGAAGAATGGGTGAGTTGGTTGTCTCAGCTTAACTTCCTTTGGTTTTTCTTCAACAGCTAGCACTAGCAGTGAGTACTCAACTGCCTCTAACTGAATCCAGCCACCAACACCCAACACAATGGGCACCCAGTAGAAATGAATGATAATGTGCTAGTGTTTCAACATTTTTAAGGATGAAGATTACAAATGTTCCAGATACACTCCTTCAATGCATATTTTATCTTCTTATTATGGTCTCGAAAACAGGGTCTCACTCCCCTCATCTTATTATTTCAGGACCAAGGTTTCACATCAGGAGTACTCGAGGGGTGACTGTCATATACGCATTGACGGGACAACAGCACGACGCAGGGTAATCAAGCCTCAACTTATGCATTTAACATTACTACTGCTATATGGAAACAACATATATATTTAAATATGGGTTATAATCTGCTTACCACCGTTTCTTTGTTCTTCCATTTGAATGCAGATGTCACTTTACAAGCCTGAACTTGTTGTCCATTATAGCACAGCAGGAAGCTGTAATGATCCAGTCCCATTTGGCAATGTCAGTGTCCCCAAGTAGTTGCTTACACAGGCGCTTGGACTTGGAAGGTACTCTCCTAATGCAATTAGCAGTCACTCCCAAAATTTCATGATGTAATGCTGGTGAGTGCAAATATAGAACAAAGCAACTGGAATTTGGTCATCTTTAAATCCAGTATTCGTGCAAGAACACAAAATTAACTGCGATATGACAAAATATCACTAAAAAAGTTAGTTCTAAGAGAGCGAAATCAGGCAAACAGTTCTTCCAGAAACATATCTGCAGTTTAAACTGTGTAGTGCCCTAAAATAATTTATAAGAACAACCGAAGATAATTTATAAGAACAACCACGTGTCATTAGAATTCAGAAGATATTTTACCATCAACCATCCCACACGTCGGCCTCACTACTTAACAAGACCTCTGGTATTCTGATTTAGACATTTTCAGAAGTTCAACTCATTGAAAGAATCGTCAAAAAAATTAAGTTTTGGAGAATTAAAGTCCCAAATGGAGGAGACAACCTGCTAGGGTCTCTGAAATACAGAAATGAGGAGCTATATTCAGTTGGTAAGCCAATGGAAGAAGTTTTCTAGTTACCTGCAGATTCAGCATGGTTCAAAATAGCAGCAGGACTTAAGGTGAGAGGTACACTATATTTCAGCAGTATAGCAAAGCACAGGCTTATGCATAAGGAAGCACAGCCTACAACCTGTACTAAATATGAAATTTCTGTAGGTCAACCTTGAAAGATGTAATGACACTTTCTGCTTCCCAAAAACCCCACAAGTAGTGGTTTATGGGCTGAAAAGAGCGTCAGCCGGCATGTTTCTGGATAATGCAGAATACCGGAAGTTCCTTTTCAGAACATTTGGGGTGTCAACGACAGATGAGGAGAGCACAGCAGTGGTGAAGGTGGGTTCTATATCTTATCTCTCATCGTTTTTACTATACTCTGCAGCATTTGCATTCCAACATGTCGGTTCAATCACAAAATTTAAGATATCACTAATTAAGAGAGCTTACTATTTCAGCAGACAACAATGTCTCCTGGTGTACCTGTCATTGTGTTCTGTGGCATATCTGATCTGGCTGGAGGGGAGCCAACATGGTCATCAACAAGCCTGATGAACCTGGCATCAATTAATGCACTCAAAGTGGCAGTTGAGTTCATCGCTACAATTGGCAGGCGAAAGTCAACACCATCAGTACAAAGTTCAAATAACCAAAACAAAAGAGAGCCGCATGCCCATCGATCAGATCTGCAAAATAGTATTAAACAATATTGGAAACTGCATTCAGAGTGGGAAGCTATCCTTAGCTTCAAAGTACATGTAGTCTCTGAGAGCTTATATTAAGATACTAAATACATAAGTGTGCTTTTCATTCAACCTATAGTCTCAAATATCTTCAATAATGTAGCGTCACATGAAGCGGAGTAAAGGTCTGAAGACAAGGGATACCTGTTTAATCCACCTGAAGGACCTAATCCCTGAGATGCCCAGAGGCTTACAGGAACCTACTAATAGTTTCATTGTTTTACAGGGGTAACATACCTAGCTCTAAAGTAAATAATATATTAACTTACATATAATCACACCCTACCAGGAATGTAATTTAAACCTATCTGATCACTATGATCTCTAGGTAAAGGGTGACATATAGTGGCCAGTGTTCTCAACAATGTCATGACAATATGCATAGCATTGTTGAACTTGAACTTACAACTGCAATGAACTGATACAGCAGCAGCAGAAGTTTTCTGCACAGATAACCAAAGATGCAAGCAATACCTTGTCCTCCTCAGGATTTTCAGAATTGAAAAGATCTGATTTATCACGAAGTGCAACTTTAAGCATCGACTTCAGGTCTTCTTTGTTTTCACGTGCCTGTAGAAGTTGCAGCAAGATTCAGATGAAACCATAAAAATATCTTCAAACAAATATAACACCTTCTCAAACAAGATCAAATTAAGTACCTGTGCTTCAACGCTAATTTCAGCTTCAACAACAGCAGCAGAAAGGCTGGAATCTGAAGATGACACACGTGCTTTCTTAGCTTGACTGCCCTTCTCCGTGCTACGTCCATTATGTTCATATGGTGAAGCCACAGCCCCAGAGGCAAGGCGAGATCCTTGGAAACGTGCAACAGGTACAATAAGATCACCCCTGACATGGGGATCCAGATCATCACCTCGCTTTGCTTGGGCTTTATCACGTTTTATTCTTTCAGCTTGACGCTACAAAGGACAGCATCGTTGAAAATGTAAAATGTAAGTGAAAGCACCTGCTACTAGTTGTTAACTTAATAACAGCTGAGCATCAAATGTATATAAGTAGGTCTAGAAACATTTGCAGTCGAGAATCGTTTACTTTGTCTAGTTCCAAGAGATTTACAGAGTACACAGCTCAAGAAATGGCTATGAATGGGGGAGGCATGTCTTGCTTGACCTTTGTGAATGTGTTATGCCAAAATCCAAATGCAAATTTCATGATAACATATCAAATTCCAAGCGCAAATATGGATAGAAGACCATTGCAGGCCCCTATATTTTCTTATTCTGTAAACTTTCATAAACCATAATATTCACCCTGCATGCAGAGCATCTAACAAAAATTCCAGCTTAAATAACAAAAATACAGTTAACTACAAAACCAGCGACATCAAGCTATATGGAGCCAAGATAGAGAAAGGAGGAATATTAACTATTGTGAAAGGGACACAATTATAGCAAAGAGGGAGATTAGTTGCCACTTGACAACATGAGAAAGTACACGATATCATCCATAGAGAAGAAATGTGATATAGGATATAGCTCTTCACAATACACCCACCAGGTATAGTTGAAGTTAAGCAACTGAGAAGCAAAATCAAGATAGACGTCGTCTTTACCTGGTGCAAACGAGCTCTTTTCTGAAATATTTTATCCTCATATGAGCCAACTGCTTGAATGAAGTGTTCAACTCTATTCAGATCCGGCTACAACAATGAAGATAAAATGTGTTACTGCTGAAATACCCATGAGCATCATTTCAAATAAAATAAGTTTCTAAGAAACCACTTGGATCAGATGATGTACAAATGAAATTTGAATACCGTGCAAGCGTCAGTTAAATAGCCACCCATATTAGGAAATTCCTTCTTGTTAACTGTCCAGTAGAAGAATTAAGTGTTCAATGTATACTCAATTCTAAACATGCTTATGTCAACCCATTTTCATTGGAATAATGCTGGAACAGATTGGTGGTAACACATTTTTTGATGAAAAAAAAAACATGGAATGTTGTTACAGTTCTTGATTTTCATTACAGAATGCAAGATGTTGTTACATATCCAGCTCACTATTCTCTAGCACACAAAATGTTAAAACAAAGGTGATTTATTCAGTTATCAACAGTTTGATCGCATCATGTACATTATCTAATCCCAGACAAGTATAAAACAGCAGTGTTTTCTATGGTCAACAGCTTCCATTTTCACTATTCTAAACATCATAATCCTTAAATGTCTTGCAATACCAATGTAAATGGACTGAAATCTAAAGTATGTTCCCTGAGATGTGCGATGATCATAAGAGCTGCCTGGTACTTCACAATCTTAGCCACGAAGTGTCGGTACAAAAGGCAGTTGCTAGACCTGTAAGAAAGTGTGGTACAAGCCCATTCAAATTTCATTAGCAGCTCTAAAAGTCCGACCATCAAGAATAAATCATTTCTACAGAGCGTTACGGTCAGACGATGAGTGCTGCAGATAAAACACAGTAAGTACCTTAATATACGTTCCAATTAGTTAAAGTTCGCTTGTATTTTAGCTGAATGAAGCCCTATCATCCCAAAATCCATATTCGGATTGCCTTCAATAAGTCACTACCAGTAGTCTCCAGATGAACATGTACCATCCTTGAAATGGCGAAATCGCTGAATATCTCCCATGATTATTTCTCATCCTCTCACTAGAGATATAAACTTAGTTGCATTGTGACAGTCATTACAGACTCGGAGGTCTCTTAAATGATCCCATGTGTAATTGCAAGCTTCTCGCTGTGGGTGACATCATCTTCTACATCATGCATCGGATCTTGCACATCTCCCACATCTTTGATCTCTTCTATTAGCTTAGCCAACCTTGCATAAATATCCTTCGCATGTTGGTGATTTGTGCAACCTGAATAGAAGGCATGAATCTCATTCTTGAGCTGCACAATACGCCATCCAGGAGTCTTTTAGAGGCCTTTCTTCTCCATAGCAGTTCTCACCCTTGCAACATCCTTCCACATTGAAGCTTTTGCATAAATCCTAGCTAGGAGGACATGAAACACACCCTCTTTTGGCCATAGCTCAAAGATCCTCTGCGCTGGTTCTTCTGCCAATTCCACATTCTTGTGCAAGTTGCGAGCGCCTAGCATCGCACACTAATGCCAGGGTCCGTAAGCATCTTACCACGCTTCATCTAACTTCCCAGCTCAGCCAAAAAGATCCACCATGGTACCATAGTGCTCCATCCCAAGTTCAAACCCCTAGTCCTCCTTCATCCTTCATAAACGAAACCAGCATGGCTGCATGCCGAGAGGACCGAGAGGAATGTTGTCTCGTTGGGTACCCTGCCAGAAATTTTCATCTCTTCAAACAGCTCTGCTCCCTTGCCAAAACCATGTTAGCCGTACCCATGGATCATAGCATTCCATGTGATAACATGTCCCTCCATTGCTGAATTGAAGAGACTCCTAGCTATACTGACACGGCCACATTTTGCTTACATGTGAATAAGGGCTGTCAGAACATAAGCATCCTGATCAAGGTGCATCCTGACAGAGTATCCATCTTGCCTGCAGTGGGTCTGAACTGTCTGCAATTGTAGCGACGACGCTAACAAGAGTGACTGAACATTTTCCAGCTGCATCCTAGAAAAGAACCTCACCGTGTCATCCGGCATTCCATTCTGTGTGCACCCGAGGATAATGGCATTCCAGGAGATCCGCAGTGTCTTGTAGCGCAACTCATCGAACACGTGGGTATCAAGGTCGGTCCTCTTGCACTTGGAGTAGATGGCACTGCAAACATTCGACTCCAATCCAATCCTCACAAGTAACTCATGCACATGCCAAGTTGGAGGCGAGACAGTCCCGGACAGGCATAAGGTCGAACGCCCTGCGTGCGTCGCCGGGCGGCAGCACTTGGCGCACACGTTCGCCAGAGCCATGGCTGCGAGGGCCTCCGCCCCGGGCCCCCGCGCGGCGAGCTGCGCCTGGACGGCGCGGCCGTCCGCGCAGAGCTTGAGGAGCGAGGGAAGTGAAGGTTCGGATCGGAGGCGTGGCCGGCCGGACGCTGACGCGGAGGAAGAGCCGGCGACCAATGCCGCGAGCGCGCCCTGCAGGTCGGGGCCAGCGTGGGGGTCGGCGGGCACGCCCTGCAGGTCGGAGCGCGCTCGCGGTGGTCGGCGGCAGAGCGCGCCCTGCAGGTCGAAGCCGAGCGCTGCAATTTTTCTTTCATTTTCTTTCTTTGGTGGAAAAAAGAAATCCCCCGCCCGTGCGCCGCCTCGCCACGAATTTAAAGCCAGAGAAACGGCTAGGTCGAAACTTCAGCTCGCGCTCTCCCCCACCGCCGACCACCGCACCAACTTGCCACGGCCCCCGCTGCCGCTTCCGGCCGAAACTTCACCTCGCTCCGCGCGGGCCTCGTGACCTGCCGCGCCGGGGCTCGCAGCGGAGGCCCTCGCCGCCACGGCATCGATCAACTTGTTGCCCCGGCCCTCACCGCGATCCTTCTTGGCGGGCGGGCTCGGGATGACCCGCCGAGGGCGCAATCCCCCCGCGGGTCCTCCACCGCGCTCCTTCTTCACCGGCGGGCTCGAGATGACCCGCCACGGTCGCAATCCCACGGCGCCGCGCTCCTTCTTCACCGGCGGGCTCGAGATGATCCGCCGCGGCGGCAATCCCGCGGCGTGTCCTCGACCGGGCTCCTTCTTGACCGGCGGGCTCGAGATGATCCGCCGCGGCCGCAATCCAGCGGTGTGTCCTCGACCGGGCTCCTTCTTGCCCGGCGGGCTCCAGGTGATCCGCCGCTGCTACTCCGCGCGGCCCTTCTTGGAGTCCAGCCGAGGGCTCTTCTTCCGCCCCGCCCCGGCTGCCGCTGCCGCCTCACGGAGCCACCTCGGCCGGGGTTGGTTCCGTGCCCCGTTCACGTGGAAGGTTGCTTGCGCGGCGGCGGCGGCGGCGGTTCTCCTCCCCGGCGCCGCGGTGCTCGCCGTGCTGAGCCGGCGCGAGGTGGTGCCCTACACCAACCGCGCCCACTGGGTGCTCTTGTCGCCGTCGAGTGAGCGCAGGGTCGGCGAAGCCCTGCTGGGCGGTCTCAAGAAGAAGCGGGGCGACATGATCCTCGGCCCGGCCGACCCCCGCACCATGCGCGTGCGCCGCGTGGCCGCCGACATCATCCGCGGGCTGCCCCGTGCTTTCCCTCCCTCCGGTCCGACTAGGACTACGAGGCGGCCGCAGACGACGGAGCACATCGGCGACATCAACTGGCATGTCACCGTGATGAGGCAGGACGCTATCAACTCCTACAGCCTGCCCGGCGGTCAGATCGTACTATACACCGGACTGCTCGACCATCTCGAGACCGACGAGGAGATTGCCGTGGTTATCGCCCACGAGGTAAGTTTTCCAACAATGTATGTGTTGTTTCTGCATGTTTTGGCAAAAAGTTTCTCAAAGATTGCCGTACGTGGTCGATCGATCTATGTATGTAGGCTGGACACGCCGTGGCACGTCATCACACTGACCTTGCCAATGTGGTGAGATCAATTCCCATACTCCACAAGCTACTGCCCTTCTCACGAAGGTACGTACATATGAATGAATGCTTACGTGTTTATTCATCACATTTTTCTGCATTTTTTTTTTTTGCGGGGGGAAAGCATTTCATTTCATTTAATCAATAATGGGAGTACATTCATTTGAAATGACAATGCTAATCTCCCGGGAGTACATTTTTCTGCATTAACACTAGTAAGTACAGTAATTAGTACTAGTAGTTGTTGTTGTGTCTAATTTCCTTCAACGGATCGGAGCACATTCTCCTTACAAAGCGTCATTATTCTGTATGGACATGACATTAATAATTAATTGAAGCTTGCATTGCACCAATTCCTAGTTAAGCTGCAGATTAAGCTCAAGCTATATAGATCGAGTACCACGTACTCCTATGTATATATCCGGTCTCATGCATGCATGTGTGTTGCCTCTCTTACATGCATGCCAGGAAAGAGTTGGAGGCCGATCTCATCGGGATGATGCTAATGGCAGCTGCCGGTTTCGATCCACGCATAGCCGCCGAGACCTACCAGAAGCTGGGGGTGATCACAGGAGACCCGGTGTGGAGTGACTACTACGGCCTATACCCTTCGCTTAACAAGAGAAGACGCGCCTTGTCGCAGACCAAGGTCTTGGAGGAGGCAATGAGACTGTACCACCTCCACCAGCAAGTATGACATTTTGCTTGCTTAGCTAGGGTTGCACCTTCTCGGATGTTGAAACTATACCACTGACATTTTGCCGTCGTACAGTAACTTTGCGGATGTTGGGCGAGTTTTTTTTTACAGATCGTACATATATATGTCACACGGTAACTTTGCAGATCGTATATATGTGACACAGTAACTTTGCAGATCGTACATATGTCACACGGTAACATTTTGATTATTATTTTTTCTTTTTCCCAACTCATTCAATTTGTTTTAAATCATTGACGAGTTTTACGTGAGTATATGCACACACGTTACCTATGCATTCTGATTGTGGAAGTACGAGTGCTCCTACGTGAATGCACTGCTTGATACGTTGGTTGGCTTTCTGGTTGATTGCCTAGGTATAGGCATGCATGAATATATACCCAAAAGGCAACATAGGTTCATCCTAACTATTATGGTGTCATTCTACCACCAGATCAAAAAAGGGTATATAATCCGCAAGTTCATCGCTAGGGTTAGTATCACTACAAGAAAAATCAGTTTGTTGAGACGTTCAATATCATAGCTAGCTAGGGACATGTTATTTCATCTCTAGGCAACTCACTGTAGGACCATCTCAAAACATGTAGACACATGGCATGTGCGACGCCTATATATATATATTGGGATGTTCCAAATCGTCTCTGGACATATCACTGTAATTTTTTCGCACTTCTCCAACTTGGCCCTGCATGCAAGGATACAATATTTTATAACTCCATATGCACCACACCATATATGTGCTTGAAAAAAAACTTTAATTTGGCTAGTAGATTCAATAGGTGTTTTTGGTAATAAATCATAAATCTCTGGAGGGCCTTGTAAATTTTCTTCATTAGGTTATACACTTTCATCAGCCTGCACTGGGATGTTCAAGCTTTGAAGAATTCGAGATATCCTCGACATAATATCTTTGCCAAAACAATGTTAAAATCATATGCTAATTAACAAGCTAATGACCGGTAACGTGTATGTTGAAACATATGTCAAGGTCATGCATGGCACTGCATTTTCTACTCCCTCTGTTCACTTTTATAAGACCTTGAAGACATTTCAGACAATATACAAAACATCCCATTTTGAGTTGTCTGGAATGACTTACAAAAGTGAACAGAGGGAGTAATAAACAACTAAACCATGCAAGATTCAATAGGAACCCTAACAGAATCTACAAGAAAACTGCATACATATTAAATGGATCTGGCACAAATAGATTGCCTCCTGTGGAGAGAGCCAAGTCTACTAATATATCACCTTGTCCTGTCACTGCTGCTTCGTAAATGAGTTGGATAACCTATCAGTTATAGCTGAAAAGGCAGCTCTTGTATTTGATTCATAGAATCATCACAGCAATAGTGAAGTAACACTACCCACCTGTAGGTAGCTCTCCACTTTGGGTGAGATTTGACTTTGGACCTAAGGGTGCTATATCTGCAGCAATGAATGGAAAATAGGCTGCCATATTTACAACCTGGAGGTTATACAGAAACCTGACGATTCATTCAAGTAAAAGAATAAGTGAAAAAAAACAACAACTTCAGTTTTAGGACCCGGATTGATAAGAGCGGACCAGTGAGAAACTGAGAACCTTGTGCCGAAATTACCACCACGGCCAGAAACTAAAAGTTTGGTGAGACTGAGTTGTTCAACCAGCCAGGACCACCCAACATATATGCAAGGCTGAAACAACACAAACATTCAAACGAGATTGTGTATTTACCAGGTAACTAATGCTCAATCAGTGAGGATTATTGCTTCGTCCTCAAATAAAATGGAGAAGAATCAGAAGAAATTGCCGGGCAGACAAATCATCAAACGGCAAGTAGTAGTACGTTTGTTTGTAGAGTAGAATTAATGTAGAGAGTACAACTGTACAAGCAGGTATACCAACTGATGCTGCCTGTGTATATATAGTACTAAAATTTGAACATGTGACGGGAACAACCAAATTGAGCCTTATAAAATAGAAAAACTAAAATTTTGAGATAAGCCCTATAAACCGGAAAGGAGGGAGTATATGTATGGGGAAGGAAGGAGAAAGAAGCATGAATGAACGAATGAACTTGCCCTATCATGTTGACTCGGAATCACAATCATCGGGAAGGGTTTCGACAAGCCAGCCCCACAAGCCGCCCGAGCCGGCTTGCTTCTGCTTCGCGTCCAGTGTCGCCTGCTCCTGCTTGGAAGCGGCCTTCTGCCTTTGAAGGAGCTCCACCTCCCTCTCCACTGCATCCAGACTCTGAAGCTTTGGCCGCAGCTCCGCCACGTCCACCTCAAGTTTGAAACATCATGACTGCTCAGCGGCAAGTTGCCCACAGATAGCTTGAAGTTCCTGCACATAGATAGATGCGCATGCAAAACATAAGGATCCATACAATGCAAGTGGTTTACTGGTTTATTTGAGTGTTTGACAAAAAACTACCACATTAGGGGTTGCCGTCCCACTGAACTACCACATTCAAAAAAGTGACTGATAGCTACAAAAAAAGTTAAATTTTCCAACGAGAGGGGCCACATGGCCCCCGTTTTCACTAAGAAAATGGAGTCTTTTACAAGAGAAGAACAATACACTTTTACATCCCTGGCATTTAAACCTCATCATGATGCTTAGAAACACTAGCAACCATACCAGCACTAGCATACTTGTCTAGATAACATCGAGCCAGATCGGGGGAACAAAAGCTACTGCAAAAATAGAGAGCAGATGACAATAGAACAGAAGCTAAATATAACCAGCATCAGAAATATTCACTCGGGTGATAGCCAGAAGCGATCCAAGTCTTTGAAACCATCACCTCCAGCAACTGATTTCATCAGATTCTCCTCACATACAGCGCCCACCCATATCCTCTCCTGAAGATATCTCGAGTCACCTGGGCAATCCTTTTAGTGACTAGCTGCAACATGTTTTGTAGTCCTTTTTTCTGCAAAATTTTCTAGGAATTCAGAAGAGAGAAAACAGACATAATAATATCAATAGGATCATTGGGCGTCACACCTTGAAAGCATGATTTGTTTCTCGTTTTCCAAATAGACCATAACAAAGCAACAACACCAAGCATAACAACTACTCTATCTTTGCCAGTATAGTTAGGCAACCAATTCTGGCATAAATCAAGGAAAGACACAGGGGATCTTTGGTTACCCAAGGAGCACCCCACAATACTTCATAAGAACCTAGATAGGGAACAAGAGAAAAATAAGTGATCCACACTCTCTATACTGTCTCAAAACTCACAATGCTTAGCACCTTTCCAGCCTTTTTTACTTAAGTTATCTTTGGCTAGGATCCTATTCTTGATCACTAACCAGGAGAAGGCTTTAATTTTCAATGGCATCTTCATTCTCCACATCAACTTATAAGGGAATAAAACTTGTCGAGCAACAAGATAATGGTACAGAGATTTAACCGAAAAGCTCCCAGAAGAGCTAAGAAGCCATTTAACTCTGTCAGGTTCCTCCGACAGAGTCACCTGACTACACATATCAAGTAATTTGTTCCACATATCGAGGGTCTTTCTACCTCTTGAGCACTACGTTGGATTTCCCCGAAGAGGAGAGGATGATGCAGCAAAGTAGTGTAAGTATTTCTCTCAGTTTTTGAGAACCAAGGTATCAATCCAGTAGGAGGCTACGCAGGGGGCCTTGGGAATCATAAATGTGGATTGCTTCAATAAAGCTCTATTGGCCAAGTGGTTATGGAAAATTGAAAATGAATCTGGGATATGGCAAGATATATTGTGGAAGAAATATGTCCAGGAAAAATGCATCTCTGGTATCAAACATAAACCTGGAGACTCCCAATTCTGGTACAACATGCTGGGGATCAGAGATCTATATTATAAGTACATTAGGAAAAGAATTGGAGATGGCAAAAATACTAGATTCTGGGAGGATCGGTGGGTAGGGGATAAACCACTTAAAGAGGCTTACCCAAACCTATACTTCATCAATATGAATCATATTGTTTCGGTGTCCGATGTACTTGCTAAAGGATGGACATGTTGGAAATATGCCCTAGAGGCAATAATAAAAGCATTATTATTATATTTCCTTATTCATGATAATTGTCTTTATTCGTGCTATAATTGTGTTAACCGGAAATCGTAATACATGTGTGAATAACAGACAACAACATGTCCCTAGTGAGCCTCTAGTTGACTAGCTCGTTGATCGACAGATAGTCATGGTTTCCTGACTATGGACATTGGATGTCATCGATAACGGGATCACATCATTAGGAGAATGATGTGATGGACAAGACCCAATCCTAAACATAGCATAAGATCGCATAGTTCGTTTGCTAGAGTTATCCAATGTCAAGTATCCTTTCCTTAGACCATGAGATCGTGTAACTCCCGGATACCGTAGGAGTGCTTTGGGTATGCCAAACGTCACAACGTAACTGGGTGACTATAAAGGTATACTACGGGTATCTCTGAAAGTGTCTGTTGGGTTGACATGGATCGAGACTGGGATTTGTCACTCCGCTAGACGGAGAGGTATCACCGGGCCCTCTCGGTAATGCATCATCACAATGAGCTCAATGTGATCAAAGTGTTTGATCACAGGATCATGCATTACGGTACGAGAAAAGTGACTTGCCGGTAACGAGATTGAACGAGGTACTGGGATACCGACGATCGAATCTCGGGCAAGTAAAATACCGATTGACAAAGGGAATCGTATACGGGATTAATTGAATCCTTGACATCGTGGTTCATCCGATGAGATCATCGTGGAGTATGTGGGAGCCAACATGGGTATCCAGATCCCGCTGTTGGTTATTGCCCGAGAGCCGTCTCGGTCATGTCTGCATGTCTCCCGAACCCGTAGGGTCTGCACACTTAAGGTTCGGTGACGCTAGGGTTGTGAAGATATGTATGTGCAGTAACCCGAATGTTGTTCGGAGTCCCGGATGAGATCCCGGACGTCACGAGGAGTTCCGGAATGGTCCGGAGGTAAAGAATTATATATAGGAAGTGCTATTTTGGCCATCGGGACAAGTTTCGGTGTTATCGGTATTGTACCGGGACCACCGGAGGGGTCCCGGGGGTCCACCGGGGGGTCCACCTGCCCCGGGGGGGCACATGGGCTGTAGGGGGTGCGCCTTGGCTTATATGGGCCAAGGGCACCAGCCCCAAGAGGCCCATGCGCCAAGAGAGAAAAAAAAGGGGAGAGTCCTACAAGGGGAAGGCACCTCCGAGGTGCCTTGGGGAGGATGGACTCCTCCCCACCCTTGGCCGCACCCTTCCTTGGAGGAAGGGGCAAGGGCTGCGCCTCCCCCTCTCCCTTGGCCCTATATATAGTGGGGAAAAGGAGGAGCAAACCAACCCTAATGCCCTGGCTCCTCCCTCCTCCCAGCAACACCTCCTCCTCCTCCCGTAGTTGCTTAGCGAAGCCCTGCCGGAGTTCTGCTGCATCCACCACCACACCGTCGTGCTGGATCTTCCTCAACCTCTCCTTCCCCCTTGCTGGATCAAGAAGGAGGAGACGTCTCCCGTCCCGTACGTGTGTTGAACGCGGAGGTGCCGTCCGTTCGGTACTAGATCATCGGTGAATTGGATCACGGCAAGTACGACTACCTCATCCACGTTCACTCGAACGCTTCCGTTGCGATCTACAAAGTGGTATGTAGATGCTATCTAATCTGAATACTCGTTGCTAGATGAACTCATAGATGGATCTTGGTGAAACCGTAGGAAAAAATTTAATTTTCTGCAACGTTCCTCAACAGTGGTATCAGAGCTAGGTCTATGCGTAGTTCTTCTTAGGCGAGTAGAACACAATTTGTTGTGGGCGTAGATGTTGTCAACTCTTCTTGCCGCTACTAGTCTTATCTTGCTTCAGCGGTATTGTGGGATGAAGCGGCCCGGACCAACCTTACACGTACGCTTACGTGAGACCGGTTCTACCGACTAACATGCACTAGTTGCATAAGGTGGCTGGCGGGTGTCTGTCTCTCCTACTTTAGTTGGAGCGGATTCGATGAAAAGGGTCCTTATGAAGGGTAAATAGATATTGACAAATCACGTTGTGGTTTGAACGTAGGTAAGAAAACGTTCTTGCTAGAACCCTAATTCAGCCACGTAAAACTTGCAACAACAATTAGAGGACGTCTAACTTGTTTTTGCAGCAAGTGCTTTGTGATATGATATGGCCAAAGTTGTGATGTATGATGAATGATCTATATGTGATGTATGAGATGTTCATGCTATTGTAATAGGAATCACGACTTGCATGTCGATGAGTGGACCAACCGGCAGGAGCCATAGGAGTTGTCTTTATTTTTTGTATGACCTGCGTGTCATTGAGAATCGCCATGTAAATTACTTTATTTATTGCTAAACGCGTTAGCCATAGTAGTAGAAGTAATAGTTGGCGAGCAACTTCATGGAGACACGATGATGAAGATCATGATGATGAAGATCATGGTGTCAAGCCGGTGACAAGATGATCATGGAGCCCCAAGATGGAGATCGAAGGAGCTATGTGATATTGGCCATATCATGTCACGTTTATTATTTGATTGCATGTGATGTTTATCATGTTTTGCATCTTGTTTACTTAGAACGACGGTAGTAAATAAGATGATCCCTCATAATAATTTCAAGAAAGTGTTCTCCCTAACTGTGCACCGTTGCTAAGGTTCGTCGTTCCGAAGCACCACGTGATGATCGGGTGTGATAGATTCTAACGTTCACATACAACGGGTGTAAGACAGATTTACACACGCAAAACACTTAGGTTGACTTGACGAGCCTAGCATGTACAGACATGGCCTCGGAACACAGAAGACCGAAAGGTCGAGCATGAGTCGTATAGAAGATACGATCAACATGAAGATGTTCACCGATGTTGGCTAGTCCGTCTCACGTGATGATTGGACACGGCCTAGTTGACTCGGATCATGTAATACTTAGATGACTAGTAGAGGGATGTCTATCTAAGTGGGAGTTCATTAAATTTGATTAAATGAACTTTATTATCATGAACTTAGTCTAAATATTTACAATATGTCTTGTAGATCAAATGGCCAACGTAGTCCTCAACTTCAACGCGTTCCTAGAGAAAACCAAGCTGAAAGACGATGGTAGCAACTATACGGACTGGGTCCGGAACCTGAGGATCATCCTCATAGCTGCCAAGAAAGATTATGTCCTAAGAGCACCGCTGGGTGACGCACCTATTCTCCCTGCAGAACAAGACGTTATGAACGCTTGGCAGTCACGCTGCGATGATTACTCCCTCGTTCAGTGCGGCATGCTTTACAGCTTAGAGCTGGGGCTCCAAAAGCGTTTTGAGAGACATGGAGCATATGAGATGTTCGAAGAGCTGAAAATGGTTTTCCAAGCTCATGCCCGGGTCGAGAGATATGAAGTCTCCGACAAATTCTTTAGCTGTAAGATGGAGGAAAATAGTTCTGTCAGTGAACACATACTCAAAATATCTGGGTTGCACAACCGCTTGACTCAACTGGAAGTTAATCTCCCGGATGAAGCGGTCATTGACAGAATCCTCCAGTCGCTTCCACCTAGCTACAAGAGCTTTGTGATGAACTACAATATGCAGGGGATGGTAAAGACCATTCCTGAGGTATATGCTATGCTGAAATCAGCAGAGGTAGAAATCAAGAAGGAACATCAAGTGTTGATGGTGAATAAAACCACTAAGTTCAAGAAGGGCAAGGGTAAAAAGAACTTCAAGAAGGACGGCAAGGAAGTTGTCGCGCCCGGTAAGCAAGTTGTCGGGAAGAAGCCAAAGAATGGACCCAAGCCCGAAACTGAGTGCTTTTATTGCAAGGGAAGTGGTCACTGGAAGCGGAACTGCCCCAAATACTTAGCGGACAAGAAGGCCGGCAAAACCAAAGGTATATGTGATATACATGTAATTGATGTGTACCTTACCAGTACTCGTAGTAGCTCTTGGGTATTTGATACCGGTGCAGTTGCTCACATTTGTAACTCAAAGCAGGAGCTGCGGAATAAACGGAGACTAGCGAAGGACGAGGTGACGATGCGCGTCGGGAATGGTTCCAAGGTCGATGTGATCGCCGTCGGCACGCTGCCTCTACATTTACCTACGGGATTAGTTTTAAACCTCAATAATTGTTATTTAGTGCCAAGTTTGAGCATGAACATTGTATCTGGATCTCGCTTAATTCGAGATGGCTACTCATTTAAATCCGAGAATAATGGTTGTTCTATTTATATGAGAGATATGTTTTATGGTCATGCTCCGATGGTTAATGGTTTATTCTTAATGAATCTCGTACGTGATGATACACATATTCATAGTGTGAATACCAAAAGAGTTAAAGTTGATAACAATAGTCCCACATATTTGTGGCACTGCCGCCTTGGTCACATAGGTGTCAAACTCATGAAGAAGCTCCATACAGATGGACTTTTAGAGTCTCTTGATTATGAATCATTTGACACGTGCGAACCATGCCTCATGGGTAAAATGACCAAGACTCCGTTCTCAGGAACAATGGAGCGAGCAACCAACTTATTGGAAATCATACATACCGATGTGTGCGGTCCAATGAGTGTTGAGGCTCGCGGTGGCTATCGTTATGTTCTCACCCTCACTGATGACTTGAGTAGATATGGGTATATCTACTTGATGAAACACAAGTCTGAGACCTTTGAAAAGTTCATGGAATTTCAGAGTGAGGTTGAAAATCAACGTGATAGAAAGATCAAGTTTCTGCGATCAGATCGTGGAGGAGAATACTTGAGTCACGAATTTGGCACACACTTAAGAAAATGTGGAATAGTTTCACAACTCACGCCGCCTGGAACACCTCAGCGTAATGGTGTGTCCGAACGTCGTAATCGCACTCTATTAGATATGGTGCAATCTATGATGTCTCTTACCGATTTACCGCTATCTTTTTGGGGCTATGCTTTAGAGACTGCCGCATTCACTTTAAATAGGGCTCCGTCAAAATCCGTTGAGACGACACCGTATGAATTATGGTTTGGGAAGAAACCTAAGCTGTCGTTTCTAAAAGTTTGGGGATGCGATGCTTATGTCAAGAAACTTCAACCTGAAAAGCTCGAACCCAAGTCGGAAAAATGCGTCTTCATAGGATACCCTAAAGAAACTGTTGGGTATACCTTCTACCTCAGATCCGAAGGCAAGATCTTTGTTGCCAAGAATGGATCCTTTCTAGAGAAAGAGTTTCTCTCGAAAGAAGTAAGTGGGAGGAAAGTAGAACTTGATGAAGTGTTACCTCTTGAACCGGAAAATGGCGAAACTCAAGAAAACGTTTCTGAGGTGCCTGCACCGACTAGAGAGGAAATTAATGATGATGATCAAGATGCTTCTGATCAAGCTCCTACTGAAATTCGAAGGTCCAAAAGGACACGTTCCGCACCAGAGTGGTACGGCAACCCTGTCTTGGAAATCATGTTGTTAGACAACGGTGAACCTTCGAACTATGAGGAAGCAATGGCGGGCCCGGATTCCGACAAATGGCTGGAAGCCATGAAATCCGAGATAGGATCCATGTATGAAAACGAAGTATGGACTTTGACTGACTTGCCCGTTGAACGGCGAGCCATAGAAAATAAATGGATCTTTAAGAAGAAGACAGACGCGGATGGTAATGTGACCATCTATAAAGCTCGGCTTGTCGCTAAGGGTTATCGACAAGTTCAAGGGGTTGACTACGATGAGACTTTCTCACCGGTAGCGAAGCTGAAGTCCGTACGAATCATGTTAGCAATTGCCGCATACTATGATTATGAGATATGGCAAATGGACATCAAAACGGCATTCCTTAATGGTTTCCTTAAGGAAGAATTGTATATGATGCAGCCGGAAGGTTTTGTCGATCCTAAGAATGCTGACAAGGTGTGCAAGCTCCAACGCTCGATTTATGGGCTGGTGCAAGCATCTCGGAGTTGGAACATTCGCTTTGATGAGATGATCAAAGCGTTTGGATTTACACAGACTTATGGAGAAGCCTGTGTTTACAAGAAAGTGAGTGGGAGCTCTGTAGCATTTCTCATATTATATGTAGACGACATACTTTTGATGGGAAATGATATAGAACTCTTGGATAGCATTAAGGCCTACTTGAATAAAAGTTTTTCAATGAAGGACCTTGGAGAAGCTGCTTATATATTAGGCATCAAGATCTATAGAGATAGATCGAGACGCCTCATAGGTCTTTCACAAAGCACATACCTTGATAAGATATTGAAGAAGTTCAATATGGATCAATCTAAGAAGGGGTTCTTACCTGTGTTACAAGGTGTGAAATTGAGCTCAGCTCAATGTCCGACCACGGCAGAAGATATAGAAGAGATGAGCGTCATCCCCTATGCCTCAGCCATAGGTTCTATTATGTATGCCATGCTGTGTACCAGACCTGATGTAAACCTTGCCGTAAGTTTGGTAGGAAGGTACCAAAGTAATCCCGGCAAGGAACACTGGACAGCGGTCAAGAATATCCTGAAGTACCTGAAAAGGACCAAGGAAATGTTTCTCGTTTATGGAGGTGACGAAGAGCTCGTCGTAAGAGGTTACGTCGACGCTAGCTTCGACACAGATCTGGATGACTCTAAGTCACAAACCGGATACGTGTATATTTTGAATGGTGGGGCAGTAAGCTGGTGCAGTTGCAAGCAAAGCGTCGTGGCGGGATCTACATGTGAAGCGGAGTACATGGCAGCCTCGGAGGCAGCACATGAAGCAATTTGGGTGAAGGAGTTCATCACCGACCTCGGAGTCATACCCAATGCGTCGGGGCCAATCAAGCTCTTCTGTGACAACACTGGAGCTATTGCACTTGCAAAGGAGCCCAGGTTTCACAAGAAGACCAGGCACATCAAGCGTCGCTTCAACTCCATTCGTGAAAATGTTCAAGATGGAGACATAGAAATTTGTAAAGTGCACACGGATCTGAATGTCGCAGATCCGTTGACTAAACCTCTCCCTAAGGCAAAACATGATCAGCACCAGAAATCTATGGGTGTTCGATTCATCACAATGTAACTAGATTGTTGACTCTAGTGCAAGTGGGAGACTGTTGGAAATATGCCCTAGAGGCAATAATAAAAGCATTATTATTATATTTCCTTATTCATGATAATTGTCTTTATTCGTGCTATAATTGTGTTAACCGGAAATCGTAATACATGTGTGAATAACAGACAACAACATGTCCCTAGTGAGCCTCTAGTTGACTAGCTCATTGATCGACAGATAGTCATGGTTTCCTGACTATGGACATTGGATGTCATCGATAACGGGATCACATCATTAGGAGAATGATGTGATGGACAAGACCCAATCCTAAACATAGCATAAGATCGCATAGTTCGTTTGCTAGAGTTATCCAATGTCAAGTATCCTTTCCTTAGACCATGAGATCGTGTAACTCCCGGATACCGTAGGAGTGCTTTGGGTATGCCAAACGTCACAACGTAACTGGGTGACTATAAAGATATACTACGGGTATCTCTGAAAGTGTCTGTTGGGTTGACATGGATCGAGACTGGGATTTGTCACTCCGCTAGACGGAGAGGTATCACCGGGCCCTCTCGGTAATGCATCATCACAATGAGCTCAATGTGATTAAAGTGTTTGATCACGGGATCATGCATTACGGTACGAGAAAAGTGACTTGCCGGTAACGAGATTGAACGAGGTACTGGGATACCGACGATCGAATCTCGGGCAAGTAAAATACCGATTGACAAAGGGAATCGTATACGGGATTAATTGAATCCTTGACATCGTGGTTCATCCGATGAGATCATCGTGGAGTATGTGGGAGCCAACATGGGCATCCAGATCCCGCTGTTGGTTATTGCCCGAGAGCCGTCTCGGTCATGTCTGCATGTCTCCCGAACCCGTAGGGTCTACACACTTAAGGTTCGGTGACGCTAGGGTTGTGAAGATATGTATGTGCAGTAACCCGAATGTTGTTCGGAGTCCCGGATGAGATCCCGGACGTCACGAGGAGTTCTGGAATGGTCCGGAGGTAAAGAATTATATATAGGAAGTGCTATTTTGGCCATCGGGACAAGTTTCGGTGTTATCGGTATTGTACCGGGACCACCGGAGGGGTCCCGGGGGTCCATCGGGGGGGTCCACCTGCCCCGGGGGGCCACATGGGCTGTAGGGGGTGCGCCTTGGCTTATATGGGCCAAGGGCACCAGCCCCAAGAGGCCCATGCGCCAAGAGAGAAAAAAAAGGGGAGAGTCCTACAAGGGGAAGGCACCTCCGAGGTGCCTTGGGGAGGATGGACTCCTCCCCACCCTTGGCCGCACCCTTCCTTGGAGTAAGGGGCAAGGGCTGCGCCTCCCCCTCTCCCTTGGCCCTATATATAGTGGGGAAAAGGAGGAGCAAACCAACCCTAATGCCCTGGCTCCTCCCTCCTCCCAGCAACACCTCCTCCTCCTCCCGTAGTTGCTTAGCGAAGCCCTGCCGGAGTTCTGCTGCATCCACCACCACACCGTCGTGCTGGATCTTCCTCAACCTCTCCTTCCCCCTTGCTGGATCAAGAAGGAGGAGACGTCTCCCGTCCCGTACGTGTGTTGAACGCGGAGGTGTCGTCCGTTCGGTACTAGATCATCGGTGAATTGGATCACGGCAAGTACGACTACCTCATCCATGTTCACTCGAACGCTTCCGTTGCGATCTACAAAGTGGTATGTAGATGCTATCTAATCTGAATACTCGTTGCTAGATGAACTCATAGATGGATCTTGGTGAAACCGTAGGAAAAATTTTAATTTTCTGCAACGTTCCCCAACAGGACAATGTTCTCCTTCAGAAGATCGATGAATCCTGAGACAGCTGCTTTGTGTCTTAAAACTAGATGTGAAGAGGTGAATGTAGATGGGGGCAGAGATAAGTCTTTGTGGATGCTGACTGCAAATAGAGAATTTTCTGGTAAATCCGTATATCTCGCTCCGATCAAAGATTAGATTGGTTTCCTCCAAAAATTTCTTTGGAAAATTAAAGTACCTGCCAAAATTAAGTTCTTTCTCTGGCTAATGAACTCATAAAAAGAGGCTGGAGGGGGGCTGTATCTTCTGTGGAGCTGATGAGACAATAGATCATCTTTTCTTTTCTTGTTTTAGCTAGCCTTATTTGGAATTTACTTAGATGTTCATTGGGATTTCGTTTGACACCTGCTACCCTAGATGACTGCTTTGGCAGATGGGTTCGAACCTTTGTCAAGTGGGGGTGATGCTGGTTGGGGTTTCTGCTGTTTTATGGACTATTTGGAAATGTCGTAATGATGCGATTTTTGAAAGGAAAAGAATTAATGACCCTTTGGGCGTGATAAAACTAGGACACCAATAAGTGCCACACGTGTGGGCGTTAGGGAGTCCGCCCACACATTTTGTGTGGTGTGTAAGAGGAACAACCCACACACCTACATGTGGGCAAAACAAGTAATGCCCACACACCTTTTTTTTCCCTCCTGATCCCTCTCACACGCATGCGTGTGGGCGAAGTTGATAATGCCCACACGCCCGTATGTCAGGCCTAGTACCTCCTGGTCCCGCACGCCACGCGTGACGGTCACCGCGCGCCCGCAGTTGCCATGGTCCAGACCCTCGTCCATGTTCGTTTAACTGCAGTTGCCATGTCGCTGAACTACGGTTGCCATGTCGGACAACTGCAGTTGCCATGGTTGCTCAACTGCAGTTGCCATGTATGATCTGATCTAATGTAGTTGCCATGATTTCATAACTTTAGGAGTTGACACATACTAACACTAGGCATTTGAGAGAGTTGACATGTGCTCACAAGCATGCTAGGGGCAGTTGCCATGTACTCCCTCCTCTCATATTATAGGACAGAGGGAGTAAAAGGAAGAGTTGTCATCTGCTTACGTGCACGTTAGGACAGTTGCCATGTACGTGCACGTTAGGTCAGTTGCCATGTACCACGCAAAAACATATGGCAACTCGGTAAAAGAGAGTTGCCATCTGCTTACGTGCACACTAGGCAGTTGCCGTGTACCCTGCAAAACACATGGCAACTTGGGTAAAAAAAGAGAGTTGCCACCTGCTTATAAAGCACACTAGGTGCAGTTGCCATGTGCACTGCAAAACACATGGCAACTAGCAGTTTGGGTGTGGGAGAGGAGACGGGCGTGTGGGCGAGTTGGCAAATGCCCACACACTGGCCCTTGCGTGTGCGTGCAAAGTGGCGTGTGGGCGAACTGCTGAACGCCCACAGACCAGCCCCTCCTGTGTGGTGAAACGGCCGTGTGGGCGACCGGGTTAACGCCCACACACCAAGCCAGTCCTACGTGGCACTAGAAACATGCCAAGATTCGTGCGCTCACGAACGGACGCGGATCCACGCGTGTGGGCGAGATGCAAACGCCCACACGTGTGGGCGTTAACATTTCCGTAAAACTAGTATGCAATTGAATTTTGGATTGGTCTATCTTGCAGATCAAGGACCCAAAGAGAAGAATCTTGCAGCTGGGAGTAAAGGTGGCTGAGCGAGTGGCAAGTGAGATCTTCAAGGCATCGCAAGGATGGCGTCTAGGGGTTCCGAGGCTGGAAAACTGACGGCAACACCTGACTGAAGATGGACACCTTGCTGGCCGGATGCGGGATTTCTCTTTTATTTCTAGCTTGCTGTCTTTTGCCTTATGCGTAGCCTGAAGTTGCTTCTCTAGTCATTTCGTAGGTTTCCAAACTAGTCCGTTCTTCTGGGATGTAAGTTGAACGTTTTTGGATGTGTGTAATGCCTGGACCTTGTTACCGCTAGACCTTGGTTTCTTTATATGAAATCGGAGGGGGAAAGCCTCTCTTTTGCTAAAAAAAAAAGATAAAACCCCCAATCGCGCACGCCTAGCACGTCCCAGTGCACCATCTCCACGATCGTTCACTTGTCCACACTCCGGCCGCCACGGTCACGCCATGGTCATGGTCGGAGAAGAGAGGAGGGACGAGACTCCTCTAAAGTACTGCAGGGAGCAGTTGGGACATTGACGTGTGGATCCAGAAGCAGGTTGGCCCACCTGTCAATGAGCCAACTGCACCCTGCAGTACGTCAGGGGAGCTGAGTCCAGAGAGGAGTTGGGCACCGGCTGGTTCCTTTCCTCGAGCCAATGCGCCGACTACTACTACTGAATAGAATACTGATGCGCATACGTACGCTGTGAAGGGCGAGCACAAGAACCCAAGCGCGCTCCTCTTTTCCTCTTTCTCCCGTAACTGCCGTAGCCGCTCGGAGACGCGCCATGCCGCACCGCGTCGGGATGTCCACGCCGGGACACCGTTGGCAGCCACGCCGGAGAGCTTCGTTCCGCTGCTCGACGGACGACGCTGGTGCGCCGGCCGCCCGTTGGCTGTACGTCACTGCCGGGCCGCTGGCTGCTTCTGATCGTGACTTAGTGGCCACGCTCGAGCAGCACCTTACAGGCCGGTTGTTACCGCTGGCCGACGGGGTGTTACGCACCGTCTTCTTCATGTGCGGCAGACAGCAGCGCGAGCTCGAGGACCTGCGCAGCCATGGCAGCGGCTCAAGGGGAGGTGCGGCGACTTGTAGGACCGTGACGCGCGGAGGAGGATCTGCAGCCGCACCCGCAGCGCCGAATTAACGGCCACGCGCACTGGCCAGGGCACTCGCGCTCGGCGTCACCCACCACGCCTGGTCATACCCGGAGCCGGTGTTCGCGAGCTTCGCGGCAGCCCGGAGCGCACGCGGGCATTTGGACGCTGACATGCGCGCACCGGAACACATGCTCGCAAGGTGTTCGAGATAATGCCACAAAAAAGAGAAGAATGTATTTGTTAGAAAGGAGTGCTCACGCTGACATGTGGACCCCCCCTGTCTAATATAACGGTCAAACAAACGAAATTGACTTTCCAGCGCTTCAAAATGGCCCAACTGGCTAGAAACGTGATTACATGGTTCAAATCGGGCGTAAGGCGTCTCGAATGCCGACCCTCAAACTGTATGCATACATTTGGACCATGTTGTGTTTTGCCATTCAACACAGATCTGTATAGGTCCGTCGAGCCGATGCACTTTCCCCACAAGACCGAGATAAAGTTAGGGCTTTGCCGAAGTTCGTATAACAGCCATGTAGGTCTTCCACACCCATGGGTTGTGTGTGGGCGAACATTAGAATTGCCCACACGTGTGGGCGCGGCTACTTCGTGCCACACACCCAACAAGTACTACTCATCTCCACCCCGCGCGTGTGGCACGAAGCAAAAATGTCCACACGTCCTGGCACAACTACGTTAGGTACCCCGCCGGATGACGATTTAGTTGCCATCCTGGTTGGCAGATGTAGTTATCCGGGATGACAAGTGTAGTTGTAAAAGCATGGCAACTCTATCCGTTTTGGTTAACTATAGTTGCCATGTCTAATTTATGATAATTGTCGCGTGTAATCAAACCGTAGTTGCCACATATGGTGAAACAGTAGTTGCCGCGTGTGTTTACCTAGTTGCCACGTGTGGTACAACTATAGTTGCCATGTATTGTTAATCACAGTTGCCATGTGTGTTTATTTGGTTGCCACATACGCGCAACTGCAGTTGCCGTGTAGCAAAAGAGTCACAGTTGCCATGTGTGTTTACCTAGTCGCCACGTTCGAGTAACTGCAGTTGCCATCCATAATGTAGGAGTGTCGTGTGGGCGAAAAGCAGTTCGCCCACACGCGCATGAACTAGGTGGTGGTTGTGGGGCAGAAACTAGTTCGCCCACACAGCGCAGCTGGCAAACAGCGTGATGCGGACGTGTGGGCAAACTCTCCAACGCCCATACACCAGCCCCGTCCTACGTGGCACACCAAAGCCAACTTTTCGTGTCAAGATTTGTGCAAAAGACAGTGAACGACGATTCAGGTGTGTGAGCGAGTTGGGGAACGCCCACATGTGTGGGCGTTAGTGTTTCCGTTTGTTGAAATGCTACATAGAGAGAGAGGAGGAAGGTGGATGTTGACATGCGGGCCCCATTAAATCATAACTGTCAACTTAACGATCAAAATAAATTAGGTTCATTTTGCCGCCAAGTCATCCCTGACACGCAGGTCCCGTGTGTCATAAACAGGTTTAAAGTCGTAAAAGCGATCATCAACTTAAGGTGGTAGTTTTTAGTCATGAAATTACAATTTTTTGTAGTTTTTAATCACTTCTAAAAATATGGTAGTTCTGTGGGACGGATGTCTAAAATGTGGTAGTTTTTTGTCAAACAACTCCGTTCCCGCACCTGATATGGTGCAATGTACTTGAAGCCAATTTAATTATGATTGGCACGCCAATGAACACTGTTACATATACGGTTTAAGTTTCAAGTAAGCCCAATCTCCCACTGCAAATTCAAATTGCCGTTCAGACGTCTTGGGCAACAGCCCAATCTCCCTCCCGGATCAAGGCCGTCATCGCGTTTCTCTCAGCTAGCCATGGAGTTTTTTTTTTACCCAATGCAGAATCAAAATTACCTACAGTACTGTACTACCAATATTCTGCCTGTGTGCCCATTTCTTACGTGCTTACCCTGGGTTTGTTGCACTCATGTTCATTTTGGTATCAGACGGTCTACACAGTTCCTGCCAATTTTGAGGCAGTTTGTAAACATTGTCCATATATATATATACTCACTCTGTGCGTTCGGTTTATTAGTTTACATGGTTCGGTTTGTATGGTTTTTCGGTTTGTATGTTATTAATACTTCGGTAAATATGGTAAGAAATTAAAATACGGTTCGGTTTCGGTATATACCAAATTATTTCAGTATGGTTTCGGTATATACCATAATAACCAAAGTTAAAGCGAATTTGAAATGACGTAATAACAATTTACAAATTTATGACTCAAAACACATACTATGTTACACAAATAGTATATAACTATATATACAAGTATATATGCATGAATGGAATTATCCCTTGATGGTTATGGACATGCTTAGCATTTTTTAAAGAGAAAAATGACTATGTTATGAGAAAAATGTACGTGCTTGATAGTGAATTTGACTTATGTACAAGAAAAATGATAACTTGTATGGTTGTTCGCCTCAAGAAATATAAATTTATTTTTTATTCAGTTAACCATTCGGTTTTTCGGTATATACCATAAAAACCAAAGTTTAAAACGGTATGAAAAGTTTATACCATACCAAAACCAGAAACCTTAAAAACCGTAGAATTGGTTCGGTTCGGTTTATTTTCGGTATGGTTTTTCGTTTCGGTTTCAAAATGCAGAGTGAATATATACATATGACCCGGCCACTGTCGAAGTGAAACGGTTTTCAAACGAATCTGAATACGTTGATTCCTTTACCAAATAATTAAACTTGTAACCACGGCAATCCACATAAATCTGGCCTAAATTTCTTTTTAACCACAGTATATGTATCTGTATCTAACCAGATTTCTGAATCGTCCCTATCTTATTCTTCACAGCACAGTGAAACATCTTTTTTTACTTTCGAAATCAAAATGCCTAGCTCAAGTGTGAATGAATGGAATCCACGATTTTGTCCCCCTGTCTGCAATAGTCTATCTGCAGCAATTCTGATTGCGGTAATCAAAACCGCTCTCCTTCCTTAGGTGACTATTCTGATACTTGGGCGACATTCAAAATATATTGTAGTGGATGCAAATTGATCACATGAGCACAAATAGTCTTGATCGAACCCACATGTTGATTGAAGGAAATGGCTTTGTAAGACATTTTATCATTTTATAAGCACTGGTTTGTTTAACACCGGCTAGCTACTGAATTTAGAAGAAAACCAGATAGAAATACCGTTTACCAACCAAATAGCTAATGCTACAGACGTACAAAAACTGCATGCAAATCCTGGCAATTCGTATAATTAATGATACTACTCCTTTTAACAATGGCTGTCGTGGCCAATGCAGTACAAGTGGAAAGACGGTAAAATGCCCAGCTGCATGATTACAACAGTAACATGCTCACATAGACAAACAGTCAGAATTTATTTTAAACGACTTATAACATTATAAGACAAAGTTGACTATGGGCTGGATAGAGAGTATTACATACCAATCTTCACCACACCAGAATGTGCGCACCCTGTTCGGTTAAGCGCTGCTTTTACTCCAGGCAAAGTGCTTCGAATTCAGCCAAGCAAAGTCAACCTTCCACCGCTCCCTCCTTGCCTTGTGCTCTGAATTCAACCAAGCAAAGTCGGGGCCAACGCGAGATGCTTGTGCGTGTTTGAACGAGAACGTGCAAACCATCAGTACTGTCCGGCCGGGTGCATGGTCCTTAAATACATCCAGGGCGAAAAGTGTTTACGTTATACATCCAATATGTCTCAGTGCAACGCCCTGCACATGTACAGCGCTCTGCAGCTGTGTGTCAGATTTTCTGTCAGTGGAATACGCGGAATACGCAACATATCACATGCCAGCGGGCCTCTATACTCCAAGTAGCGCGTTTGGCTGCTACTCCTACTAATCGCGACGCCGTGCCTGCCGTCGATGCGCGCTGCACTTCTCATGGTAACATAGACTAATTTATTTTACTATAGTGCATTTTAGTATCAGAGGCTATGCATGTTCCTTCTTGATGACAAGCAGCGACAATAGCAACAGAAGCACAAGCAGCAGCCCTCAAAGGGATTTCAATAGAAACAATGGGCAACAAATTTCGAATGCAGATTGTACTTTCTCTTGTGCATCAGTTATGATGCATACCTGGCATTCCTGAAGAAGTCTACAATCACCTAAGACTGCTATTTCTAGAAGGTTGTTATTCTTTTGGAGATGCAATATTGTGCTGCATGATGGTCCTCAAAGGGAAGTAAAATATATGAAGCTTTGGTATATAGAACTGCATGACAAGCAAGCTAAATATGTGCTTTAGTACTCCGGATAAACATAGACATATAAAATTGCAGGAACCGATCGAATTATGTGTAAACTCAAATATCACGGCCATCATGTCACGTGCAAACATCATAATAGAGCAGAGCAACCCCATGGTGATAAATGAATAAATACACAGATTTATACCGCAACTCAAATAAGAACACAATGAGCAGCTACTTATATAATGTAAACTTAGGCAGTAAGCCAATAACAACGTTGGCACTGAACCCTGGAAACCATAATATACTACCATACAACTGCACACAGTAAATAAGACCATTCTTGATTTATTAATCCAAAATCTTAAGAAGAATGACGACACTGCACCACTGTGCTCCCTAGAATGTTGACAATCAAATTCTTGAGTCCACAATAAGGGCATGTTGATGACAAATATTGCGCTGGCCTGGGCAACATAACTGAAATCTCCAACTACTTGACAGGCCAGTTATATACTCTTTCCGTTCCATAATACTTATGAGGCATACTGCGATTCTTTGAAACAAGGCTTTCTGACATATAAAATGTTGGTTAAACCCTTGTCTTAACAAACCGTAATACACCTTATATTATGAAACTGGGCGGTACTACATTTTGTATGTAACCGAGAAGGTGCAATCGAAGTTATCAGAAGAACTGATTTTCATCAAAGCCAAGCATGGTGTTGATTTCACTTTAGCACATCATGCATCAATTAGATGGACCTGCATGTTATAGCAGGATTGTATACTGTTAACCTGCATGTAGTCTTTGTGTAACTCTAAATGTAAGACCAGATATTAATACTGAACACCAAACAAGAATGGTCAGTTTCAGAAGAAGTGCAGCTTACATCAAATATATAGGCAAGGGCTAGCGCTGACATGAACCGAGCCATCTTTGACCCTGATGATGAGCAAAGGTGCAAAGGATAGGCACCTTCTTCAACTACACGGTGCGCACTGCTGAAATACAAAGCAAGATTCCACAGTGCATCTACAGCTGTCTCACGAACATCCTGTGGGAATAGTAAATCATCAGGTCCGCGGTACATAACAATATGTAGCAACTGTAGACACGAACTGTGAAATCACTTAGGACAATAGAGTAGGGGCAAAATTCAAGTGCGCTTATTAAGATAATATCTATTTTACTTGAGACCAAACTGTTAACAAACACCTCCTGGTAGCATTAACTTATCAAACAAATAAAGATGAAGATGTTCTAATCCATAAAAAAAATTAAAGCGTGTGAAATGTTTAAGCAGAACTAACGTTTTCATGTCAAACAAATAAGAAATGCTACAAAGCTAATATACTTTGTAACACAAACGAGACAGAAAAGAAAATCACTGATCCACCATTACCTGTGTGGACAAATTGATTTGCAAAGGGAGTGAACTAGTCGCTGAATTGGGGATCTACTACGAGGAGAGGGGAAGCCTTCTAGGTGGACTTCCCATCCGCCTTGGAGGTGTCCGGCAGAATGAATGATGGTTAACAAAGTTAAAATGCAAGAAGTACTTTGCATAATTAGACACAGTAAGAAAAGAGCCTACACAAGAGTAACTAGAATCTTTTGTAACTTCACATTTTGAAGACAATAGGATACGAAGATGTTGTGGCCAGCTAAAATGAAGTAACTCTTATGCAGTGTGACAGTATCAGGGCATCATGTATTGTGTCCATGCAAACAAAATCTCTTGGCCATATCAGAACATCATGGACTGTATCCATGCAAACAAAATCATTTTCCCACATGATATCCTTCTCCTTTTAAAAAAAATGATATCCTTCTGATAAAATGTCTGGCTTATCATGACGCTCCTGTAATCCAAATATGCTACATCCATCCTCTGACCTAACATGCATAGGTCACGTATAATGGAAGATTCATGCCACAATCCCCTTTTTTGGCAAAAACAAAAGTAACATGGCGATGGCACCAGAGAAAGTCATAGACGTTATGGAGTTAAGCACAACAAAGGAACAAACAAGTAACTGGCATTGCTGTTGCCAAAGGGTGCAGTTCTGAATAAGTAGAGTTTTTCTTAAAGGTGAATTTTACCCATGGCTAACCGTAGCAACACCACAAGCAGGCTCCATGAAAGACTTGGAAACTTGACCTGCTCAGGCATCTAGTCTGGTGTGACTTTACTTTGGTTTAGTTTCGATGTTGAAGATTTCTAAGTGGTATTTGTGCTGCAAAATTTCGTGAAAAGATATTACTGCTATCTGGTAAATCCATAATATATATAGAGATTGAGGTGAACGTACAGATGGTAAAGGTTAAGTATGAAATGTACAATTACCATAGAAACTTTTTTCCAATCAAATCGACCGAAATTATATAGCACCAATACACAATGTTATTGTCAATGTATAAAGCAGTCATTCCAACTAAATCGACTGAAGTTAAGACAAATGTGCTAAAACAGTTTCTTGTCGCAAGTAATTGTGCAAGAAAGGGATTATATGAAAGTAATACTCAATTTCAAAGTAAAGGGAAAGGAGGATTAGGAAGCAATTCATCCAACTGCGAAAACCTAGCATGTAGACAAGCCGATGCACGGGGTAGCATTTTGTATTATCGAATATGAGACCTATGCATCCTCTCAGCCATATTTGTTTGTTTGGCTTCAGTAAGAATTAAGGCAACATTGGTAAACATCAGCACATTTGACCAACACTTGCAGTTAGGCGGCAAGTCTGAAGATGAAAGACACTGCACTTGTGTTGGTGCAAAACAAAGAGCCAAAAAACCTAATAGTGATGAAGGTACCCAAGACATAAATATGTGTGCTTGTCCAAGACCATACGCATCATTACCAGTCAGGAGTCAACCATCCTGTTAACAGGATAATGAAACAAACCAAAGAAATACTCAACAATGGAACAGTATCATGCCCAAGTTGGTACTCACAATCCACATGGAAAATTCATCATCCAAAACGCATTACATCATTGTCTCACCCAAACATGCACACCTACCATTAGCTAGCAAAAAAACACTTCGTAACACCAACCTCCAGCAAAAATAGACACCCCTCTAGCTTCTAATACTCATTAACTCACTTCGTAGGATCGGTGGTTATGGAAAAACCAACCCTTGGTTGCTCGTCCAGAGAAAATACATTCGTCTGAACCATTGCCCGAAATGTCGATCCTGCCAGGCCTTCCTTAAACTGAACCATACATGCAACCACGCCGTCAGTGCGATACTTTGCTTTGAGTAACATAGAGTCATCAACCCGGTGCTCCACACCAGCAGTGACAACGATCGTGTTGTCCTCATAATTGTATGCCACATCAGCTGCGACTGTGTTCTTCTGCACATCCTGAGAGTAGAGAATCTTTACAGTTCGCCCGTTCACATCCCCAGTCTCAGGATCCCTCGACCTAAAACAACAGCATAAATAAATCAACGTCAAGACGTAAACTGAATAGCTGAACATTGAGATTGAATAGAGCAGCGGGGAAGAGATCAGCGTTAGAATTAAACCATGAGAATTGATTAGAATCACAGCCAATTGCAAAGACTCCTCATTTCTAACCGTAAATGGAACATGAAAACTGCCATTGAGATTTAATGAGAATAGCAGTTCTTGCTTCAGGCAAGGGCCCCTCAGACTTAAACATAAGTCAACAGAATAAATGAACCGAATAACAAACTTGCACATGAGAATTATGCTATTCCCAGACTTAAACATACAATGCCCAGCAGGAATTAGTTTTAATTCAAGACTTGTTCAATAATATAGATTGATTGATACGACTGAATTTCCTATTACGATGGATGGAATAAATGCACAGAGTAAGTTATTTACTCTTGATTTAAGTGCTCATGGGCTTCAAGCAAGGAAAACAAATACATAAAACATAAATTGAACAGAACAACAGGCAAGGTAAATTGAACAGAATTTGAACCAAACTAAACGAAAGCAAACCATTTGCATAGCAAGAAAAAACCAAGGGCAGGGCAGGAATTAAAACTCACATCTTAGCTTGGCCTGAAAGGATGCCCCACTCAGGATTACTTGCAGAAACACCAGCTTCCGCCCCAGTAATCCTCCCATCACGTGCTCCAAATGTCACAGCACCGCCACCACACAGACCTTGAAAGCTGTAGCTTCCTGAGATTTTCATTGAGGGGGTCAAATGAAGCCCCATTTCAGCACTGAGGGTATACTTCTCGTTCATATATTGCACTTTAGCCTACAAACACATTAAATAAATTTCACAAAATGTTCAGACATGACAATTATCAGGACATACACATAAAACAAACAACACGATCTAAACAATTGCCAATCAATTCATCATTATCAAAGCATGCAAGTTTTAAGTAAGTGAAAACTATTTGATTACCAAAGAAGTTGTTCCAAATGGCAGAATAATGGAAACTGCACCCTTGACTCGATCCCCAAACAGCTGTTTGTTCTTCATCAGCAAAGAGAACTAGAAGACAGAAGATTTGATCATTATAAAACAGAGACATACAGAGTATAACATTATTTAACAACAGAAAGGCCTAAAGAATAAACTGACCTGTTGAGCAGACTTTACTTTTGTTAATACAGAAGGGTAACATGGGTTACCAATTTTAGCTGGAAACATTTGGGTCCCAAGCTTAAAACAACACTGCACCTCCGCGTGTAAACGATCTTCAACGAATCCACCATAAAGAACATCTGCAAGGTTTTGTTACACGGAAGCAGTGAACAACATGAAAGCTAACAATACACAAATTATACAGCAGAAAACTAACTAACCTAGGGCACGCTTTCCAAACTTGGTAAAGGGGATGGGCAGGGAGGCTGTCGGAACAACAGGGACAGGTGGCGAAATAGGATTGTCTAGAGAAGACGGCTTTGCTTTGCTTGGATCAGGCTTCTCCAAAGCTTTGTGGCCACCAAGGAAGGTAATTAAGGCTGTGAGAAGCCATGGCAATTGCTTAAGTTCAATCTTTAACTCGGTCAGCTGCTTCTTCAGATCAATAGGAATAAATGCTGTTGCCACAAGTTTCTCCAGCTCCTTCAGCAGCTCAACATACTGACCACTGTTCACCTCACGAAGTATTTTGATAAGCTCAGATAGAACAGATTCTGGCAAGGGTTTCTCTGGGTCATTACCAGAAGCTTCTTTCACTGTCTTAACACCATCCTTGACTCTACTCTCTGCAGTGCTGACAGCAGATGCAATTTTCTTCAGCAACTGAACAGCCTCAGAAGAATTACCCTCGATGGTACTTAGAGATCTTAAAATCTTCTGTAGGTGTTCCAAGACGGGCTCTGAACTTGCTTCCACTGTGCGGACTGTAGGCACAAACATTCGACGCACCTGGTAAACAATAAAAACAAGTTAGCAATATATAAAGAACAATATGTAACTAAAAGTAGGATTCAGTATAAAAAAACACTAGTACATATTAAAAAAATATGCCATAACTTACAAATGCAGGTAAAAGATGCTCTGAACAGAGTTCAAGACCCTTGTCAACAAGCCTGCACAGAAACCGATACTGCTTAACTCATTGCAAACAAATCACACAGCAAAACAGACTAAATAGAGATGGCACCTAATTAAACAGATTAATTAAATCTAGGCAATGAAGTTACAGCTATAACAATGGCCTCTAGAACATACCACTCCTCAAATTTTATGGAGAGATCATCTTCATTCGGGGACAATAGGGTAATTCCTGCACAACTGAAGCAATGCAGATTCATCAAGATTACTGAGAAAATATTAACAGAGCAACTTCCATTAGTGAACTGACACAAGAAATATAACAGTTGGATAAGCTTTTAATCAATAACAAGCAAACAAATTTACAATAGAACGAAAGCTGTCAATAGAACCTAATGATTAATTCAACATAATTCAATAAAAATTAAAGGAAAAAAACACAGATTAAACTAGCCTATAATTATGACTGAACCGCAACACAAAAAGATGGTCAACACATTCTTATTTTCTACTGGTAAGAGCAGAAAAACAGCAGACAAACCAGGTGAAGATGTTATTTATTTTTCATACAGCCAGTTCAAGAGGTAAAAACAAGTTCCACAACATACAACACTGTGCACAGTAGAAAACCCTAGATTCATGCTAGACATGACGATTGCAACCATTCATCTACACACCCAACACGGCATAGGCAAAAACATATGGGAATTGGTGCAGCTGGCCAAGATGGATGACATGACAGAAACCAGTTTAGCAATTCAATAAAAAATTGAGGACTTATTAAACAGCACATTACAACAATTGAACAGAACATATGCAATGTAAATGTATAACAAAGCACAGGGGAAGCATAAATAAAGAAGCAAGAACATATGGACTAGCTCTAGCACTGTATCAAGCAAGTTAGCAAACCGATGGACTAGCTCTAGCCGGAATATAGCAAGATTAGGGACTATCACTAGTTAAAGAAGAAGAATCTACAAGTCAACCAACCATTCCATTCCAATATTAATCATGGAGAAAAGAATTGGCTATTGTTGTTACCTCTTTAAGCGGTTAAATGACCCTGTAGTGACTTGAGCACAAGCAGCATACAGTTCAACCTCCTCCCTGTTTTAAGTCAGGGTACATAAGTACCACAGCACATGTCAACCATTTTGCATGACAAATTAATTCAAGACCAGCAAGCGCATATGTTTTCTTGAAAAAAATCCACACCAAAGCCTACAATCAGGCTCACATTGTATTGGCGTGCAATGAAACCAGGTAGTAGACCAAACAATGAAACAGGGAACGGCGTGTCAGTTCCAGACATTTTTCAATAGAACAGTGAGGGATAAACTAGTGGCATGTTTAAATAAAAAAGAAAGGTACAGACATGCAACTGTATGGCAATAATCTATGACGGGCTGCTCTGGAAATATTCAGGTGAGACGACGGAATATGTTTAGTAGGTTATTGGTCAAACTTTCTAGTGAACAGTGTAACAGGTAGGCGACAGGATTGCACAGCACAAATGAACAGGAACATACAGCATATGAAAACACGAGGGAAGTCACATGTCGCATAGCAAAGCAGTGGGGAATAGTGGTCACCTTCCAGACCCATGGGCGGAAAAAGCAGCTGCCAACCTCTTGAGAGCATGTAGAAGAGGGATCCTGGGTCTCCCGAGAGAGGGCATCATCTCATCCTGCCCGCATCTGCAAAAAAGAAAGGCCACAACGCAATTTAGCCACGAGAAACGCAACAGATTCGAGGGGAACCGCCAACATAGCGATTGTGAGCACCGGTTGTTGCTGTTGGCTCTAGATTCGAGGATTTAGAGGGATTTAGAGGACAAGAGCAACAGATTGGAGGTGAAATGCAAGGGAGGGGGTCGATGAAGGGGAATCTTACCGATTGTTACCGTTCACTCCATGGGGCGACCCCCCGCTCGCTGCTCCTTGGGAGCTCTCCATGGCGCGCCTGCGGTGAGAGATCTCGTCGGTGAGAGGAGCCCAATTCCGGTAGGGGGAGAGGGGGAGCGAGGTAGAGGACGAAACCCTAGCTTACCTCGGGCGGGAAGGAGGGCGGAGGCGGCGGCGGCGGAAGGGTGGGCGCTCCAGCGCGAAATGGGTGGAGCTTTATAGCCGGCGGCGCGGGTGCGCTTGGGCTGCGGCCTTTGACGCGGCAGGCGAGATGGCCCGGTTAGGAGTTGGGCCTGCAGCTTTGCTGCCATGGCACAAGATCCTGGGCCGGCACCGGATTTGCTGCCATGGCACAATATCCTGAGCCGGCACCGGATTTGCTGCCATGGCACAAGATCCTGGGCCGGCACCGGATTTGCTGGGCTTTTCGTCCAGCTTCCTTGTTTGTTTGGGGCCCGTCTGACGAGATGCTTTTCTGAACCTTGTGGGCATCTTAACTGAACCTTGTGGGCATCTTAACTGAAGCTTGGCCTTGAGAGAAACCTGAATTGCATGCAGCAACGAATTATTAGTCTGTAATACAAACAAACGTGGATGAAACCAAATAAATTACCTTGCAGAAACCAGCACGGCCGTGCGTTGAGGAAGAATGGGTCTGGATCTTGCATCCAGATCCGCATCTGGATCTAAAACTACAAGGAAAAACCATGGGTCTGCTGTGGCCGGGCGCACCGCGCTTGCCCATGTCGACAACACCACACCACGGGACGGGGCAGAGAGCTCCATGGCGGCTGTTTCGATCTGCAAAGTTGGAAGTCAGTACAAGGCAAGGGAATCGATCCAAATTCAGAAGCACGCGACGCGAAAGAATTCTTACCATGGGCGCCAGATCTGCCTCATCTCCATGGCCATCCATCCTTTCCTTTCCTTGGTCAAGCTAGCAGAGAAAGGAGACGCGCCGGCCTCGGTGGAAGGTTGAAGGTGAGCCGCACGCCATGGAAGGAAGGAAGGACGGACGGACGGAGGTGGGAAGCCATGGCCGGTGTCTGGGAGGAAGAAAGGGAAGATGGGATCTGACCTTGGGAGCGGGGAGAGATAATGGGAGGCGGCCAAGGCTCGGGTAGGGTTGGAGGAGGGGAAAGGCCCGAGCTATATACGGCGGCAGCTGAGCCGCCAGCTGAATCAGTAGCCCTCCTCACTCCCACCCCCTGGCCCACGCGCCAGCCACAGAGGGACCGTGTCAGTCAGATGCGCTGTCGCCATCGCGGGGCCCACGCCCTCCCCTCCCTCTCGGTTGCGTTTTCTTTTCTTTTTTTTAGGGTCCGATTGCATTTTCTTAGTTGGAAGGAAATCTCTTTTTTTTTAGGAAGGGAATTATTATTATTAAGACTAATTGGCCGCGATTAACTGTGATGCGATTTCCTGGTAAGTGTCCCGGTAGAAGCGCGCGCGTCAACAACCAATTCCTACCATAGTAAAATCTCCTCTCTCTTTTTTATTAATTAATTAATTGACGCGGCGGGTAAAAAATCGCCAACATGAATCCTTCCTTCCTTCCTGCTACGTTTCCTCATTCGTGGATGAACGGGCCAGCGGTGGAAAGACGTGACGCTCCCCTCCCCGTCTACCGCCCAAAGTTGTGACGTTGCATGCATCCATCGGGACCGTCAGAGTAGTCCTTGAGAGAACCTTTGTCTTTTTTAGGGAACTCAATTCGTCAACTCACCCTCAAAAACTTATTTAGGGGTTTGACCCCATCATCATTCGTTTTTTTTTCTTTAGGGGAACCATCATCATTCGTTTGATCGTAGACGACGACCGTTCACCTGCGTGCCATCCTCCTGCCGCGCCTTCCCTTCCCGTGAGATGCTCTGAAATCAATCCGGCTTTAATTGAATAAAGCCCACAACAGGGAGGGGAGGGGAACTTGTTTTGGATTACAAGCCTTAGCCGGCTGAAACAGAGCACGCAGGCTCGCGGTGATGATGCCAAAAGGTGCCTCACATCCCTACGGAGGCGGCGCAGGAGCTCTTGCCAGAGTGTAGACATGACGGAGACGAGCAAGAGCGAGCTGCAGGAAATCAGCGTCTCGGCGCCTTCCCAACGGCGCCCACTGTTGTAGGAAGATGACACATTTAAAAACCACGTCAGTAGGATGAGAGGGGAAGGATCCCTCAATAGTAAGTTTGTTCCTAATATGCCAAAGTGCCCAGAGTAACGCCCCCACGCGCCTCCGATTCAGGCACGTGCATCCTCGATGTTGGCGGAGCGGGCACTAAGACCCAGTGCTGCCCTGCCAAAGCAGTGGACCGAGGGGGAGAAGGATGAAGGACGGGTAGCGCCGAGTGAGCTACCCGTGAGGGGCTGCGCGCGGGGCGGGAAGGGCCAGCTCCGACGTCGGTGTTGCGACGGTGGACAGGAGGCGAGGCACCAGATCCGTAGATGTCGCCCTTATCCACCCGCGACCGATGCAAGGCGATGCGGATGCCAGCTCGTCCTCGTCGTTGCCCGCCTTAGGGAGGAACCTTTCCCAGTCATCGTCGGAGTGGCTGCTGGTGCTGGACATGGTGGACAAAGATCGGGATTGGAGAAAGGGAGGAGGAGAGATGTAGCAGAGCGAAGTGGATGTAGTGTTTGCTGGTTTCTTTGGGGACGATATGGGGTCATGGTGGGCCAACGATGGGCCAGGCTAACGTGGCGGACGCCCTCGGGTGCACCCGGGCCGCCCCATCTCCGCCCTACATTTGGGTTGGATATGAGGGGTGCCGGGTAGCCCGGGCTTTTGAGGCGGATTTGAAGCGTCCGGGTGGGTCGGGTTTTTCTTGACCGGTCAAGGACTGCTCGGCCCACCCCGGATGTCCGAGACCGGTTTGAGGCGCTGACTATAGATGTTCTTACGAGCTCAAGGAGCGACACGTTGTGTTTGTTTATATGCGCCGACATACTGTTGGGGAACGTAGCAGAAATTTAAAATTTTCCTACGTGTCACCAAGATCTATCTATGGAGAAACCAGCAACGAGGGGAAAAAGAGTGCATCTACATACCCTTGTAGATCGCTAAGCGGAAGCGTTCAAGTGAACGGGGTTGATGGAGTCGTACTCGTCGTGATCCAAATCACCGATGACCAAGTGTCGAACGGACGGCACCTCCGCGTTCAACACACGTACAGCCTGGTGACGTCTCCCATGCCTTGATCCAGCAAGGAGAGAGGGAGAGGTTGAGGAAGACTCCATCCAGCAGCAACACAACGGCGTGGTGGTGGTGGAGGAGCGTGGTAATCCTGCAGGGCTTCGCCAAGCACCGCGGGAGAGGAAAAGGACTTGGGAGAGGGGGAGGGCTGCGCCAGCACATTGGTACGGTTGCCCTCCCTCCCCTCACATATATATAGGGGCAAGGGAGAGGGGGGACGGCCCCCTCAGATCCCATCTGAGGAGGGGGCGGCGGCCCAGGGGCAATAATAAAATCATTATTATTATACAGAAGCGTTCGAGTGAACGTGGATGAGGTAGTCGTACTCGCCGTGATCCAATTCACCGATGATCTAGTGCCGAACGGACGGCACCTCCGCGTTCAACACACGTACGGAAAGCGTGACGTCTCCTCCTTCTTGATCCAGCAAGGGGGAAGGAGAGGTTGATGAAGATCCAGCAGCACGACGGCATGGTGGTGGATGCAGCAGAACTCCGGCAGGGCTTCGCTAAGCAACTACGGGAGGAGGAGGAGGTGTTGTAGGGAGAGGGAGGCGCCAGGGCAATGGGTGGTCAGCCCCCCGTCCCCTCCCCCCTTTATATAACCCCTAGGGGGGGCGCCGGCCCTAGGAGATGGAATCTCCTAGGGGGGGCGGCGGCCAGGGAAGGGGGGCTTGCCCCCCAAGCAAGGGGGGCGCCCCCTTTAGGGTTTTCCCTCCCCCCAAACCCTAGGCGCATGGGCCCTTGGGGGGGAGGCGCACCAGCCCACTATGGGCTGGTTCCCTCCCTCATACAGCCCACGGGGCCCTCCGGGATAGGTGTCCCCACCCGGTGGACCCCCCGGGACCCTCCGGTGGTCCCGGTACAATACCGATAACCCCGAAACTTGTCCCGATGTCCGTATGATGACTTTCCATATATAAATCTTTACCTCCGGACCATTCCGAAACTCCTCGTGACGTCCGGGATCTCATCCGGGACTCCGAACAACATTCGGGTTACTGCATATACATATCTTCACAACCCTAGCGTCACCGAACCTTAAGTGTGTAGACCCTACGGGTTCGGGAGACATGCAGACATGACCGAGACGGCTCTCGGGCAATAACCAACAGCGGGATCTGGATACCCATGTTGGCTCCCACATGCTCCACGATGATCTCATCGGATGAACCACGATGTCGAGGATTCAATTAATCCCGTATACGATTCCCTTTGTCAATCGGTATTTTACTTGCCCGAGATTCGACCGTCGGTATCCCAATACCTCGTTCAATCTCGTTACCGGCAAGTCACTTTTCTCGTACCGTAATGCATGATCCCGTGATCAAACACTTTGATCACACTGAGCTCATTATGATGATGCATTACCGATAGGGCCCGGTGATACCTCTCCGTCAAGCGGAGTGACAAATCCCAGTCTCGATCCATGTCAACCCAACAGACACTTTCAGAGATACCCGTAGTATACCTTTATAGTCACCCAGTTACGTTGTGACGTTTGGCACACCCAAAGCACTCCTACGATATCCGGGAGTTACACGATCTCATGGTCTAAGGAAAGGATACTTGACATTGGAAAACTCTAGCAAACGAACTATGTGATCTTATGCTATGTTTAGGATTGGGTCTTGTCCATCACATCATTCTCCTAATGATGTGATCCCGTTATCGATGACATCCAATGTCCATAGTCAGGAAACCATGACTATCTGTCGATCAACGAGCTAGTCAACTAGAGGCTCACTAGGGACATATTGTTGTCTGTTATTCACACATGTATTACGATTTCCGGATAACACAATTATAGTACGAATAAAGACAATTATCATGAACAAGGAAATATAATAATAATGCTTTTATTATTGCCTCTAGGGCATATTTCCAACAACATGTGCCAAAATAACAACCTGCGGAAAAGGATGACTTGCCTCCACCTTTCCTGGGGCACAAGTAGGCTTTGTCGGCGCCCCCTCCGATGGCGGTGAAGCGAGGGAGGAGGGGGTGGTCTTGCGGTGCAGGTAGGGTTTTCCCATGTCACCCGAGTAGAGTAACGCGAATATAATATTAGTCGAGATGTGCATTGCACGTGCACACTTACTAGTACAGAAAAAGAAGAAGGCCATGACCAAACATACAGAAAACGCCCCAATCGGGGCGACCATATCATGTAAATTATTTCTGTTTTTTCATTAATTAAATTTATAGCGCCAGAGGGTTAATCATCACATCATCGCCTACGTTTTAATCCGAGGAGGTTATTATTTTCTTTCTTTTTTCATACATTAGTAAATATTATGTTTGGAGGTTGCGCAGAAGAATGTAGGGGGAGAACAGTTGATTAAGAGGCGTCGTGAAAGATCGGGCCGTCTACGCGCATAATAATTTGGTGTCGTGCTATTTTAGGCTTCATTGGGTCTTGCATTGATAAGCTTGCAAAATGAGATAAAAGTACAAGATTTTTCCATGAGGGAGCTGTTGGGGAACGTTGCAGAAAATTAAAATTTTTCCTACGGTTTCACCAAGATCCATCTATGAGTTCATCTAGCAACGAGTATTCCGATTGGATAACATCTACATACCACTTTGTAGATCGCAACGGAAGCGTTCGAGTGAACGTGGATGAGGTAGTCGTACTTGCCGTGATCCAATTCACCGATGATCTAGTACCGAACGGACGGCACCTCCGCGTTCAACACACGTACGGGACGGGAGACGTCTCCTCCTTCTTGATCCAGCAAGGGGGAAGGAGAGGTTGAGGAAGATCCAGCACGACGGTGTGGTGGTGGATGCAGCAGAACTCCGGCAGGGCTTCGCTAAGCAACTACGGGAGGAGGAGGAGGTGTTGCAGGGAGGAGGGAGTGCCAGGGCATATGGTGCGCTGCCCCCCTCCCCTGCCCCCCTTTATATAGGTGCATTAGAGGGGGGGAGGGCGCAGCCTTGCCCCTTCCTCCAAGGAAGGGGTGCGGCCAAGAGGGGGGAGGAGTCCATCCTCCCCAAGGCACCTCGGAGGTGCCTTCCCCCTTTTGGACTCTCCCTCCTCCAAGTTTCCTTGGCGCATGGGCCCTTGGGGCTGGTTCCCCTTGGCCCAAGCAGGCCAAGGCGCACCCCCTAGGGCCCATGTGGCCCACCAAGGCAGGTGGCCCCACCTGGTGGACCCCGGGACCCCTCCGGTGGTCCCGGTACAATACCGATAACACCGAATCTTGTCCCGATGGCCAAAATAGCACTTCCTATATATAATTCTTTACCTCCGGACCATTCCGGAACTCCTCGTGACGTCCGGGATCTCATCCGGGACTCCGAACAACATTCGGGTTACTGCACATACATATCTTCACAACCCTAGCGTCACTGAACCTTAAGTGTGTAGACCCTACGGGTTCGGGAGACATGCAGACATGACCGAGACGGCTCTCGGGCAATAACCAACAGCGGGATCTGGATACCCATGTTGGCTCCCACATGCTCCACGATGATCTCATCGGATGAACCACGATGTCAAGGATTCAATTAATCCCGTATACGATTCCCTTTGTCAATCGGTATTTTACTTGCCCGAGATTCGATCGTCGGTATCCCAATACCTCGTTCAATCTCGTTACTGGCAAGTCACTTTTCTCGTTCCGTAATGCATGATCCCGTGATCAAACACTTTGATCACATTGAGCTCATTGTGATGATGCATTACCGAGAGGGCCCGGTGATACCTCTCCGTCAAGCGGAGTGACAAATCCCAGTCTCGATCCATGTCAACCCAACAGACACTTTCAGAGATACCCGTAGCATACCTTTATAGTCACCCAGTTACGTTGTGACGTTTGGCACACCCAAAGCACTCCTATGGTATCCGGGAGTTACACGATCTCATGGTCTAAGGAAAGGATACTTGACATTGGAAAACTCTAGCAAACGAACTATGCGATCTTATGCTATGTTTAGAATTGGGTCTTGTCCATCACATCATTCTCCTAATGATGTGATCCCGTTATCGATGACATCCAATGTCCATAGTCAGGAAACCATGACTATCTGTCGATCAACGAGCTAGTCAACTAGAGGCTCACTAGGGACATGTTGTTGTCTGTTATTCACACATGTATTACGATTTCCGGTTAACACAATTATAGCACGAATAAAGACAATTATCATGAATAAGGAAATATAATAATAATGCTTTTATTATTGCCTCTAGGGCATATTTCCAACAGTCTCCCACTTGCACTAGAGTCAATAATCTAGTTACATTGTGATGAATCGAACACCCATAGAGTTCTGGTGCTGATCATGTTTTGCCTTAGGGAGAGGTTTAGTCAACGGATCTGCGACATTCAGATCCGTGTGCACTTTACAAATTTCTATGTCTCCATCTTGAACATTTTCACGAATGGAGTTGAAGCAACGCTTGATGTGCCTAGTCTTCTTGTGAAACCTGGGCTCCTTTGCAAGTGCAATAGCTCCAGTGTTGTCACAGAAGAGCTTGATTGGCCCCGACGCATTGGGTATGACTCCGAGGTCGGTGATGAACTCCTTCACCCATATTGCTTCATGTGCCGCCTCCGAGGCTGCCATGTACTCCGCTTCACATGTAGATCCCGCCACGACGCTTTGCTTGCAACTGCACCAGCTTACTGCCCCACCATTCAAAATATACACGTATCCGGTTTGTGACTTAGAGTCATCCAGATCTGTGTCGAAGCTAGCGTCGACGTAACCTTTTACGACGAGCTCTTCATCACCTCCATAAACGAGAAACATTTCCTTGGTCCTTTTCAGGTACTTCAGGATATTCTTGACCGCTGTCCAGTGTTCCTTGTCGGGATTACTTTGGTACCTTCCTACCAAACTTACGGCAAGGTTTACATCAGGTCTGGTACACAGCATGGCATACATAATAGAACCTATGGCTGAGGCATAGGGGATGACGCTCATCTCTTCTATTTCTTCTGCCGTGGTCGGGCATTGAGCTGAGCTCAATTTCACACCTTGTAACACAGGTAAGAACCCCTTCTTAGATTGATCCATATTGAACTTCTTCAATATCTTATCAAGGTATGTGCTTTGTGAAAGACCTATGAGGCGTCTCGATCTATCTCTATAGATCTTGATGCCTAATATATAAGCAGCTTCTCCAAGGTCCTTCATTGAAAAACTTTTATTCAAATAGGCCTTAATGCTGTTCAAGAGTTCTATATCATTTCCCATCAAAAGTATGTCGTCTACATATAATATGAGAAATGCTACAGAGCTCCCACTCACTTTCTTGTAAACACAGGCTTCTCCATAAGTCTGTGTAAACCCAAACGCTTTGATCATCTCATCAAAGCGAATGTTCCAACTCCGAGATGCTTGCACCAGCCCATAAATCGAGCGTTGGAGCTTGCATACCTTGTCAGCATTCTTAGGATCGACAAAACCTTCCGGCTGCATCATATACAATTCTTCCTTAAGGAAACCATTAAGGAATGCCGTTTTGACGTCCATTTGCCATATCTCATAATCATAGTATGCGGCAATTGCTAACATGATTCGGACGGACTTCAGCTTCGCTACCGGTGAGAAAGTCTCATCGTAGTCAATTCCTTGAACTTGTCGATAACCCTTAGCGACAAGCCGAGCTTTATAGATGGTCACATTACCATCCGCGTCTGTCTTCTTCTTAAAGATCCATTTATTTTCTATGGCTCGCCGTTCAACGGGCAAGTCAGTCAAAGTCCATACTTTGTTTTCATACATGGATCCTATCTCGGATTTCATGGCTTCCAGCCATTTGTCGGAATCCGGGCCCGCCATTGCTTCCTCATAGTTCGAAGGTTCACCGTTGTCTAACAACATGATTTCCAAGACAGGGTTGCCGTACCACTCTGGTGCGGAACGTGTCCTTGTGGACCTTCGAATCTCAGTAGCAGCTTGATCAGAAGCATCTTGATCATCATCATTAATTTCCTCTCTAGTCGGTGCAGGCACCTCAGGAACGATTTCTTGAGTTTCGCCATTTTCCGGTTCAAGAGGCAACACTTCATCAAGTTCTACTTTCCTCCCACTCACTTCTTTCGAGAGAAACTCTTTCTCTAGAAAGGATCCATTCTTGGCAACAAAGATCTTGCCTTCGGATCTGAGGTAGAAGGTATACCCAACAGTTTCTTTAGGGTATCCTATGAAGACGCATTTTTCCGATTTGGGTTCGAGCTTTTCAGGTTGAAGTTTCTTGACATAAGCATCGCATCCCCAAACTTTTAGAAATGACAGCTTGGGTTTCTTCTCAAACCATAATTCATACGGTGTCGTCTCAACGGATTTCGACGGAGCCCTATTTAAAGTGAATGCGGCAGTCTCTAAAGCATAGCCCCAAAAAGATAGCGGTAAATCGGTAAGAGACATCATAGATCGCACCATATCTAATAGAGTGCGATTACGACGTTCGGACACACCATTACGCTGAGGTGTTCCAGGCGGCGTGAGTTGTGAAACTATTCCACATTTTCTTAAGTGTGTGCCAAATTCGTGACTCAAGTATTCTCCTCCACGATCTGATCGTAGAAACTTGATCTTTCTATCACGTTGATTTTCAACCTCACTCTGAAATTCCTTGAACTTTTCAAAGGTCTCAGACTTGTGTTTCATTAAGTAGATATACCCATATCTACTCAAGTCATCAGTGAGGGTGAGAACATAACGATAGCCACCGCGAGCCTCAACACTCATTGGACCGCACACATCGGTATGTATGATTTCCAATAAGTTGGTTGCTCGCTCCATTGTTCCTGAGAATGGAGTCTTGGTCATTTTACCCATGAGGCATGGTTCGCACGTGTCAAATGATTCATAATCAAGAGACTCTAAAAGTCCATCTGCATGGAGCTTCTTCATGCGTTTGACACCTATGTGACCAAGGCGGCAGTGCCACAAATATGTGGGACTATTGTTATCAACTTTCACTCTTTTGGTATTCACACTATGAATATGTGTATCATCACGTACGAGATTCATTAAGAATAAACCATTAACCATCGGAGCATGACCATAAAACATATCTCTCATATAAATAGAACAACCATTATTCTCGGATTTAAATGAGTAGCCATCTCGAATTAAGCGAGATCCAGATACAATGTTCATGCTCAAACTTGGCACTAAATAACAATTATTGAGGTTTAAAACTAATCCCGTAGGTAAATGTAGAGGCAGCGTGCCGACGGCGATCACATCGACCTTGGAACCATTCCCGACGCGCATCGTCACCTCGTCCTTCGCCAGTCTCCGTTTATTTCGCAGCTCCTGATTTGAGTTACAAATGTGAGCAACTGCACCGGTATCAAATACCCAAGAGCTACTACGAGTACTGGTAAGGTACACATCAATTACATGTATATCACATATCACATTGGTTTTGCCGGTCTTCTTGTCCGCTAAGTATTTGGGGCAGTTCCGCTTCCAGTGACCACTTCCCTTGCAATAAAAACACTCAGTCTCGGGCTTGGGTCCATTCTTTGGCTTCTTCCCGGCAACTTGCTTACCGGGCGCGGCAACTTCCTTGCCGTCCTTCTTGAAGTTCTTTTTACCCTTGCCCTTCTTGAACTTAGTGGTTTTATTCACCATCAACACTTGATGCTCCTTCTTGATTTCTACCTCTGCTGATTTCAGCATAGCATATACTTCAGGAATGGTCTTTACCATCCCCTGCATATTGTAGTTCATCACAAAGCTCTTGTAGCTAGGTGGAAGCGACTGGAGGATTCTGTCAATGACCGCTTCTTCCGGGAGATTAACTTCCAGTTGAGTCATGCGGTTGTGCAACCCAGACATTTTGAGTATGTGCTCACTGACAGAGCCATTTTCCTCCATCTTACAGCTAAAGAATTTGTCGGAGACTTCATATCTCTCGACCCGGGCATGAGCTTGGAAAACCATTTTCAGCTCTTCGAACATCTCATATGCTCCATGTCTCTCAAAACATTTTTGGAGCCCCGGCTCTAAGCTGTAAAGCATGCCGCACTGAACGAGGGAGTAATCATTGCATCACGACTGCCAAGCGTTCATAACGTCTTGTTCTGCAGGGAGAATTGGTGCGTCACCCAGCGGTGCTCTTAGGACATAATCTTTCTTGGCAGCTATGAGGATAATCCTCAGGTTTCGGACCCAGTCCGTATAGTTGCTACCATCGTCTTTCAGCTTGGTTTTCTCTAGGAACGCGTTGAAGTTGAGGACTACGTTGGCCATTTGATCTACAAGACATATTGTAAATATTTAGACTAAGTTCATGATAATAAAGTTCATTTAATCAAATTATTTAATGAACTCCCACTTAGATAAACATCCCTCTTATAGTTATCTAAGTATTACATGATCCGAGTCAACTAGGCCGTGTCCGATCATCACGTGAGACGGACTAGTCAACATCGGTGAACATCTTCATGTTGATCGTATCTTCTATACGACTCATGCTCGACCTTTCGGTCTTCTGTGTTCCGAGGCCATGTCTGTACATGCTAGGCTCGTCAAGTCAACCTAAGTGTTTTGCGTGTGTAAATCTGTCTTACACCCGTTGTATGCGAACGTAAGGACCTATCACACCCGATCATCACGTGGTGCTTCGGAACGATGAACCTTAGCAACGGTGCACAGTTAGGGTGAACACTTTCTTGAAATTATTATGAGGGATCATCTTATTTACTACCGTCGTTCTAAGTAAACAAGATGCAAAACATGATAAACATCACATGCAATCAAATAATAAACGTGACATGATATGGCCATTATCACATAGCTCCTTCGATCTCCATCTTGGGGCTCCATGATCATCTTGTCACCGGCTTGACACCATGATCTTCATCATCATGATCTTCATCATCGTGTCTCCATGAAGTTGCTCGCCAACTATTACTTCTACTACTATGGCTAACGCGTTTAGCAATAAAGTAAAGTAACTTACATGGCGATTCTCAATGACACGCAGGTCATACAAAAAATAAAGACAACTCCTATGGCTCCTGCCGGTTGTCATACTCATCGACATGCAAGTCGTGATTCCTATTACAATAGCATGAACATCTCATACATCACATATAGATCATTCATCATACATCACAACTTTGGCCATATCATATCACAAAGCACTTGCTGCAAAAACAAGTTAGACGTCCTCTAATTGTTGTTGCAAGTTTTACGTGGCTGAATTAGGGTTCTAGCAAGAACGTTTTCTTACCTACGTTCAAACCACAACGTGATTTGTCAATCTCTATTTACCCTTCATAAGGACCCTGTTCATCGAATCCGATCCAACTAAAGTAGGAGAGACAGACACCCGCCAGCCACCTTATGCAACTAGTGCATGTTAGTCGGTGGAACCGGTCTCACGTAAGCGTACGTGTAAGGTTGGTCCGGGCCGCTTCATCCCACAATACCGCTGAATCAAGATTGACTAGTAACGGCAAGAAGAATTGACAACATCTACGCCCACAACAAATTGTGTTCTACTCGCACAAGAAGAACTACGCATAGACCTAGCTCATGATGCCACTGTTGGGGAACGTTGCAGAAAATTAAAATTTTTCCTACGGTTTCACCAAGATCCATCTATGAGTTCATCTAGCAACGAGTATTCCGATTGGATAACATCTACATACCACTTTGTAGATCGCAACGGAAGCGTTCGAGTGAACGTGGATGAGGTAGTCGTACTTGCCGTGATCCAATTCACCGATGATCTAGTACCGAACGGACGGCACCTCCGCGTTCAACACACGTACGGGACGGGAGACGTCTCCTCCTTCTTGATCCAGCAAGGGGGAAGGAGAGGTTGAGGAAGATCCAGCACGACGGTGTGGTGGTGGATGCAGCAGAACTCCGGCAGGGCTTCGCTAAGCAACTACGGGAGGAGGAGGAGGTGTTGCAGGGAGGAGGGAGTGCCAGGGCATATGGTGCGCTGCCCCCCTCCCCTGCCCCCCTTTATATAGGTGCATTAGAGGGGGGGAGGGCGCAGCCTTGCCCCTTCCTCCAAGGAAGGGGTGCGGCCAAGAGGGGGGAGGAGTCCATCCTCCCCAAGGCACCTCGGAGGTGCCTTCCCCCTTTTGGACTCTCCCTCCTCCAAGTTTCCTTGGCGCATGGGCCCTTGGGGCTGGTTCCCCTTGGCCCAAGCAGGCCAAGGCGCACCCCCTAGGGCCCATGTGGCCCACCAAGGCAGGTGGCCCCACCTGGTGGACCCCGGGACCCCTCCGGTGGTCCCGGTACAATACCGATAACACCGAATCTTGTCCCGATGGCCAAAATAGCACTTCCTATATATAATTCTTTACCTCCGGACCATTCCGGAACTCCTCGTGACGTCCGGGATCTCATCCGGGACTCCGAACAACATTCGGGTTACTGCACATACATATCCTCACAACCCTAGCGTCACCGAACCTTAAGTGTGTAGACCCTACGGGTTCGGGAGACATGCAGACATGACCGAGACGGCTCTCGGGCAATAACCAACAGCGGGATCTGGATACCCATGTTGGCTCCCACATGCTCCACGATGATCTCATCGGATGAACCACGATGTCAAGGATTCAATTAATCCCGTATACGATTCCCTTTGTCAATCAGTATTTTACTTGCCCGAGATTCGATCGTCGGTATCCCAATACCTCGTTCAATCTCGTTACTGGCAAGTCACTTTTCTCGTTCCGTAATGCATGATCCCGTGATCAAACACTTTGATCACATTGAGCTCATTGTGATGATGCATTACCGAGAGGGCCCGGTGATACCTCTCCGTCAAGCGGAGTGACAAATCCCAGTCTCGATCCATGTCAACCCAACAGACACTTTCAGAGATACCCGTAGCATACCTTTATAGTCACCCAGTTACGTTGTGACGTTTGGCACACCCAAAGCACTCCTACGGTATCCGGGAGTTACACGATCTCATGGTCTAAGGAAAGGATACTTGACATTGGAAAACTCTAGCAAACGAACTATGCGATCTTATGCTATGTTTAGGATTGGGTCTTGTCCATCACATCATTCTCCTAATGATGTGATCCCGTTATCGATGACATCCAATGTCCATAGTCAGGAAACCATGACTATCTGTCGATCAACGAGCTAGTCAACTAGAGGCTCACTAGGGACATGTTGTTGTCTGTTATTCACACATGTATTACGATTTCCGGTTAACACAATTATAGCACGAATAAAGACAATTATCATGAATAAGGAAATATAATAATAATGCTTTTATTATTGCCTCTAGGGCATATTTCCAACAGGAGCAACTAGGAGAAGGAAGATAAATACTACCTCATGTATGAAACCGCGAGGATGGTTCTATGGCTGAAAAACCAGAGGATTTGGGAGGTCAAGCTATGGTATTTTTTTTCTTCAAATATGTAGATGTCCGAACCCACTCATGGTATGGATGAGATGTTGCAAAAGGCACAATTCTCTTTAAAAGAGCTTTAATAAATATGGCAAACAGGCTGGAAATTATGCTTCCATGAATCATTGCAGAAGAACAGTCGGCGTTTGTACCAGGAAGGTTAAAATGGATACTATCACTGCGTTTGACTGTTTACATTTCATTAAGGGAACAATGCTAATGATAATTAAGAGTGGAGCTACTTACAAATAGTCATACTCAACCTAGGTTCCATAGTCAGTGGGTGGAGATGACGACAAGACTTATTTCTTCGGTTTCTTTCTCTGTCCTTTTCAATGGATCAAGGGTGCAAACTTGACAAACATATTTTTGAAATTTGAAGTCTTAAAATTGTAAAATACATTTTTTAACAGTACGAGACATTTTTCAATTAAAAATCTTTTTTGACATTGTATAAATTCTTTTTAAATGTCATGAATATATTTTTGAAACATGTCAAATTTTTTAAAGGTCACGTATATTTATGTTAATTGTATAAAACAATTTTAGAATCACCTGAATACTATTTTACAGTGTAAAAATATATTTCTCAATGCATGATGAACTTTTTTTTCAAATATCAGAAAAACAGTTTTCCATCAAATAAATATAAGTGAAGTAAAAAATGAGAAAAAGAAAATAGGCACTGGAGAGTCGGCACTCCTCCCACGCTGGGCCGGGCCAGTTAGAGGGCGCCTGAAGCAGCCGCTGCTCTTTCGTCTGCATCTGCTAACAGCGAGCCTTAAATGTAAATGGGCCAGGCCCAGCGTGTGTCTCCCGCAATTAGGGCTGCAAATTAGTCGAGTTCGAACGAGTTGGACTTGGCTCAGCTCAACTCATATTAAAATTTGAGCGAGCTCAAACTGAGTGAAGCTCAAGGTCAAGTTGTAGAACGTGACTCGTGCTCAGCTTGTAACGATCTTAAGTTGATCTCGAGCTAGTTTCGAGTTAAATGAGACGATAAGAATTATAAAATCTACGACTATTTTTTCAACTAGAGATGTGAAAGTGAAAAAAAACCGCTCACTCCAATTGAAGATACGACCAACTCTTCACGCTCGGGAGAGCTCATCTTCTCTTGGACAAACTGCAGAGTGTGATCTTCATGGATGAAAGAAAAGAATAACAAGTACATATGCTGGAACTTTTGCTAGAAACAACATAATATTTAACACACGTCCGACGTAGCATATTTGCTTGTAAATAAGATGGAGAAAAGTCCTAGACAACATATATGGTAATAAATTGTTCTATTTTCATTTAATATATGGCATGATGATTTAACATAATGATATTGTGCCGAGCTATCGAGCTAAAATCGAGCAAGCCAGCATTGGCTCAAGATCGGCTCGTTTCTCGACCGAGCTACAGAAAGTGTTCGTACTCATCTCGTTTCTTTTCGAGACGATCTCAAGTCGAGCCAAAAGACGAGTTGATCTCGAGCGGCTCACGAGCCTAGAGCTTTTCTTGCAGCCCTGCCCACAATATAAACACGTTGTTATTGCATGAGACACGCTGTTTCTTTTTCTCGTTCAATTTGTTCATGTTTTTTCCTCTAAATTTGGAAATATTCTAAAAATAACATGTTTTAGTTTAGTAAAAATGCATGTGAATCTGTAAATTATTCATAAATTCAATATTTTGTGAATTTTAAAATTATTTACGAATTTTCAAAAATGATCGTGGATTCATTAAATTTTCATGAAATTTAAAATAAATTCTTTAATTCACAAAAAACGGATTTTTAAATATATTAATGAATTCAAAATATGTTCATAAATAGATTTTTTTTCAGTTATTTAAATATTTAATTTTGCTGGAGAGATAAAGCCTGTGGCCCTTTCCATTAATGTTCATGACTTTTTCAGAAATATTCATGATTAAAAAGATGTTAAAACTGTTCACAAAATTGAAAAAAAAAGTTCATATATTGGAAAACCCGTTCAAAAATTGAAACATGTTTGTGTATTAAAGAAATGTTTGTGAATTCAGAAAATCATATTCATGAATTTCGAAAATATTCAAAAAACTGAAAATGTTCATGAATTACAAATAGTATTGTAAAAAGGGAGAGGTAAAAAACCAGAGAGAATTATAAAAATAAAAAGGAAATAGAAAAAAAAGAAAACAGAAAATGTGGGTACAGTAATATAGAAAAAACAAAAGAAAAAATGGACGACAGGTTCTGGATCTTTCTAAAACCGCTCTGCACTTACATATAAAAGCTCAGGGGATTCTTGTTCTTGATTGGATTTTTTGTTTTGGTTTTTGTTCCTTTGTGCAAAGCCTAATGTTGTGCTGATTTTTCAGTTTTGTCTGGTCGATTTCTACGTAACTTGTACTATGATATTTATGATATAAATAAGACACATATTACCATAATGAAACATGACACGTTGTACAAATTTTCATGGCCGACCACCTAGTAGTTCCATAATAAAATGCCTGGTCTTCTTGTAAATAAAATCCTCGCTCTATAGCCTAGAACGACGCGGTAGTGCCCTCATCTTTATTAAGTTATTCAACAGGATCTGGCAAAATAAATACAAAGAGCAACCTAAAACCACTTTTGAGGCGAACACAATTGATACACCTACAAGTATAAAGATATGCCATGACAGCATCAACAGACACCATCTAATCAAGTGGCCTCAAGAAGCCGCCCGCCTGGCAAGCTGAGAGCACCAATCAGTCTAGGCGTTCCACAACGCGCACCGCATGCGCACGCTCTAGGATCTGTCATTGCCATCATCATCATCCTATCTTCAGGAGGGATCATTGCATAGACCTTGCCATGCCCATCTGCCTTCGACGTCACCACGATGCCACACAACGCCACCAGCCTATGCGCGTCCATCGAACCCCGTCCAACACCGAGACTCCACTGCTCCATGCCGCCAAGACCCGCCATCTTCAATGCAGTAGATGCAACACCGCTCCACCTGTTGGCCCCTCCACCGAACCTCTGCTCCAAAACAATGCCTTAGGAGGAAAACGACACCATAGTCTCTGTCATCACTTGATCCAGGAGACTCAGATCTAGGGTTTTTCCCGAAACAAATGACCCTTGGAGGAAGAGGGGCACGCCATCTGCACCTGCGAATGAACCCAAACGGTGCCACCATCACAAAGTTCCCACGACGACGCCTTCATGATGGACACGACGCCTTTAGCGCCATCGCTGCCCAACGTAGTTTGGGTTTTCACCCGAGGAGCAGTGAGGTGGGAAGAGCTAGGGCATCTAGATGAACCCTAACCACTCTCATTTTCGTACCCCTCCAAGTCGTGGTGATAGGCACAATTTGGTGACAGTTTATTAGGACTCCTATTTTTGTCTATATCTACCAGCTGGTACGTGAGTCCTTTTCTTAGTTTCGTATTAATAGTTAGGATTTTATTTGTCATCACGTGACGTGAGAGGTTTGACGCCGAGGTGAGGATGCGTCATATAAAGTTAAGGCTTTCTCCGCCCACGCTGGCCGCCTGAGAAGAGCATATCATTCATATCACAACACGCGAGAAATAGCAGCCACCGCTCTCGTGTGTCTCTAGGGGCGCACGGTCTTTTCTTATTCTCTTTCAATTTGTTCATGTTTTCCATCTAAATTTGGAAATATACTAAAAATAACATGTTTTAATTTATTTAAAATGTATGTCAATCTGTCAAATATTCATCATTTAAAATTGTTGTCAATTGTAAAAATATTCTATCACGGATGCAATTAGTTTTCATGAAATTTAAAATGTGTTAGTGAATTTACGGAAAAAACGAATTTTAAATATATTCATGCTTTAAAAATATGTTCAATTACTTAAATTGAACATATCCTCTCTGACGGAAATGGAAGGGCCGGGGCGCCGCGTTCTTGTTTGAATTGAACCCGTCGTCGCCGCGTGTTGTCACTGACGGAAACGGAAGGGCCGGGCGCGAGTTGATGCTTGAATATGATGAGTGATCGCAGGCAGACAGCGACGGGTGACCAGAGTAGATTATCATCATGCCATGCATGAATCGGCGGCCATATCCTCTATGTTTGGGTTTTTCATCCCTCCCGGGGTCAGTCCTACGTCCACATCCCTTTTGGTTTCCCCTCCCGCTCCATAAATTTCCTCCCGATCGTTTCCGCCCGCGTTGATTGCGTCGGCCAGCGTTTAAAGGATAGGCTGTTTACTAGGATGCAGCTGTTAAATGTTTATTCACTCTTGTCACTGTCATCGCTGCAATTGCCGACATTTCAGATCCACTGCAGTTCTGCAAGATGGATACATGCATACTCTGTCAGGATGCACCTTATTCACATGTACGCAAAATGTGGCCGTGTCAGTATAGCTAGGAGTCTCTTCGAGTCAGCAATGGAGGGACATGTTATCACGTGGAATGCTATGGTCCATGGGTACGGCTCACATGGTTTTGGCAAGGGAGCCGTTGCGCTGTTTGAAGAGATAAAAATTTCTGGCAGGGTACCCAACGAGACAACATTCCTCTTGGTCCTCTCAGCATGCAGTCATGCTGGTTTGGTTGATGAAGGACATAGAAATTTTACAAGCATGAAGGAGGGCTAGGGGCTTGAACCTGGGATGGAGCACTATGCTACCATGGTGGATCTTTTTAGCTGAGCTGGGAAGCTAGATGAAGCATGGTCTTTTATCCAAAAGATGCTTACGGACCCTGGCATTTGTGTTTATGGTGCAATGCTACTCGCTTGCAACTTGCACAAGAATGTGGAATTGACAGAAGAATCGGCGCAGAGGATCTTTGAGCTATGACCAAAAGAGGGTGTGTTTCATGTCCTCCTAGCTAAGATTTATGCAAAAGCTTCAATGTGGAAGGATGTTGCAAGGGTGAGAACTGAGAACTGCTATGGATAAGAAAGGCCTCTAAAGGGTGAGAACTGATCCGATGCATGATGTAGAAGATGATGTCAAGGCACAGTTGCCCCACACCCACAGCGAGAAGCTTGCAATTACACACGTGATCATTCATACAGCTCCTGGTACAACAATTCAGATAAAGAAGAACCTCCGAGTTTAAATGACTGCCACAATGCAACTAAGTTTATATCTCTAGTGACAGGACGAGAAATAATCATGGAAGATATTCAGCGAATACAATATAGTAAGTTCATCACACCCTTTATTCGTGTGGCGGTGAGAGGAAGCCCTCAGCCCTCAGCCTGACCTCTATCTAAAACAAAATAAGCACTCCTAACATAGGAACTCCATGCATGCACTGATCAGCCACGTTTGACCTTGTTCTTGTAAGCAATTTTTTTTAAGGTCACCACCTGAATTTCTTATCATCGGCGTGGGAACGTGGCTGATGAACCAGTCCTCCCAGCTCTCTTCCTCCTTCTGCTTCTCCTTCTCCGTTGCAGCGACAGCGAGCACGCCGGTGAGGAGCCAGCAAGTGAAAGGGCAGCTACTTCACTCATCCTTTTCCGCATGAAACGAAATGATCGGCACCAACTTACACCCTTGTGAGCCGAGAGCGACACCTCTGCGCCCAAAAACTTTGGCGGAAATGGGTAATCGGGTGGCTTCCTGGAAGGCCATCGCACACGACCACATGTTCGCCCGAGACTTTTATGGCTAGGGCGCCTATCGTCGACCGTCCATGACCTGTATGGCCCGCCAGCGTTCGAGCGAGCCTCTGTGTTCGCAATTGATGCATTTGATTGAAAAAGAAAAAGAAAACAAGGCACTCGTTAATCAATTCTTGTGACGCTGACTGCGCGCGTGCGTGTGCTACAAACGCGTGCATGCATCCATGCATGCGCTAACGTCATGCGTGCTTGCATTGCATGCCTCAATCCATTTCCTTTTTTCTTTCTTCCTCCCTTTTTTAGCGCATAAAGACATCCGAAAACCCGAACGTGATCATACGTAGGAGGTTGAGAGAAAAGAGCCTCATGAGGAGTAGATCGGAGAAGGGTTTTGGTTGGCCGAAGATTGAGAAGATGGGTGGCAGTAGAGAGGGCGTCAGCCCTGTACTTAGGCGGCATGTTGGCTTGAATTAGAAGGGTCCAGACAACGTCGTTAGTGGAGCGAATAGCACGCTCGGCAGTGCGTTTTGCGAAGACGTGTAGGGACACGAGAAACGCATGGTCATGCCAAAAGGAAGCAAGAAGTCGCGATTACTAGCGTTGTCAAACTCTTGGTCATTGTCGCATTAAAACGTGGCGATAGTGCGATGAAAATGGGTGCGGACAAGGGCATGAAACGAGCAAAAAACAGCATGCACGTCCAGGGGCGGACCCAGACTAGAAACTGACTGGGGGCACTCATCAATAAGAATACTCAAGAAGGCTTATAAACCCCACACTATGTTATACACAAATGCTCTCTTCGATCCATATTAATTGTCGAGTGAGCCACAATCAATATGGATCTGAGGGAGTAGCAGTTTTCAATAGGTCATAAGATACTTCAACCAAGCTCTAAAAAAAATACTTCATCCAACAGAGCTAGCCATGGCGAGTTTATCACTAAAGTGAACATACCTTATAAAAAGAGTTTATATCTCAATAGTACATAGATTGAAAAAGAGAATATTTGTCTCTAACGTAAATGCCGCTACCTGCAAAGAAGAAACACATATTTGGATTATCTGCTTAAATGCTAATGCATACGGTAAACATGTAAAAGATGCAATGTATTAGACCATTACATTTCCACACGACGATCTTTCATTTTATGGAAACAATCAACAATCACTTCATTGGTAATATGTGTGCAAGGATGTGTGCAGGTTTTAATTACAGAGACTAGATTATTTTGATTGACTCAAGTGTGAAAAAATATGGGTACCAAAATGTTATGTGCGCTTACCAACTTAACTGCCACTAGCCTCCTTGTGCACTAGAAATGGCAAAAACACGTGCCAGTTTGACCTCCCTAGCCGGATCTGAATAGAGTTGAACACTTCATTCAAGCAGTTGGCTCATATGAGGATAAAATATTTCAGAAAAGAGCTCGTTTGCACCAGGTAAAGACGACGTCTATCTTGATTTTGCTTCTCAGTTGCTTAACTTCAACTATACCTGGTGGGTGTATTGTGAAGAGCTATATCCTATATCACATTTCTTCTCTATGGATGATATCGTGTACTTTCTCATGTTGTCAAGTGGCAACTAATCTCCCTCTTTGCTATAATTGTGTCCCTTTCACAATAGTTAATATTCCTCCTTTCTCTATCTTGGCTCCATATAGCTTGATGTCGCTGGTTTTGTAGTTAACTGTATTTTTGTTATTTAAGCTGGAATTTTTGTTAGATGCTCTGCATGCAGGGTGAATATTATGGTTTATGAAAGTTTACAGAATAAGAAAATATAGGGGCCTGCAATGGTCTTCTATCCATATTTGCGCTTGGAATTTGATATGTTATCATGAAATTTGCATTTGGATTTTGGCATAACACATTCACAAAGGTCAAGCAAGACATGCCTCCCCCATTCATAGCCATTTCTTGAGCTGTGTACTCTGTAAATCTCTTGGAACTAGACAAAGTAAACGATTCTCGACTGCAAATGTTTCTAGACCTACTTATATACATTTGATGCTCAGCTGTTATTAAGTTAACAACTAGTAGCAGGTGCTTTCACTTACATTTTACATTTTCAACGATGCTGTCCTTTGTAGCGTCAAGCTGAAAGAATAAAACGTGATAAAGCCCAAGCAAAGCGAGGTGATGATCTGGATCCCCATGTCAGGGGTGATCTTATTGTACCTGTTGCACGTTTCCAAGGATCTCGCCTTGCCTCTGGGGCTGTGGCTTCACCATATGAACATAATGGACATAGCACGGAGAAGGGCAGTCAAGCTAAGAAAGCACGTGTGTCATCTTCAGATACAGCCTTTCTGCTGCTGTTGTTGAAGCTGAAATTAGCGTTGAAGTACAGGTACTTAATTTGATCTTGTTTGAGAAGGTGTTATATTTGTTTGAAGATATTTTTATGGTTTCATCTGAATCTTGCTGCAACTTCTACAGGCACGTGAAAACAAAGAAGACCTGAAGTCGATGCTTAAAGTTGCACTTCGTGATAAATCAGATCTTTTCAATTCTGAAAATCCTGAGGAGGACAAGGTATTGCTTGCATCTTTGGTTGTCTGTGCAGAAAACTTCTGCTGCTGCTGTATCAGTTCGTTGCAGTTGTAAGTTCAAGTTCAACAATGCTATGCATATTGTCATGACATTGTTGAGAACACTGGCCACTATATGTCACCCTTTACCTAGAGATCATAGTGATCAGATAGGTTTAAATTACATTCCTGGTAGGGTGTGATTATATGTAAGTTAATATATTATTTACTTTAGAGCTAGGTATGTTACCCCTGTAAAACAATGAAACTATTAGTAGGTTCCTGTAAGCCTCTGGGCATCTCAGGGATTAGGTCCTTCAGGTGGATTAAACAGGTATCCCTTGTCTTCAGACCTTTACTCCGCTTCATGTGACGCTACATTATTGAAGATATTTGAGACTATAGGTTGAATGAAAAGCACACTTATGTATTTAGTATCTTAATATAAGCTCTCAGAGACTACATGTACTTTGAAGCTAAGGATAGCTTCCCACTCTGAATGCAGTTTCCAATATTGTTTAATACTATTTTGCAGATCTGATCGATGGGCATGCGGCTCTCTTTTGTTTTGGTTATTTGAACTTTGTACTGATGGTGTTGACTTTCGCCTGCCAATTGTAGCGATGAACTCAACTGCCACTTTGAGTGCATTAATTGATGCCAGGTTCATCAGGCTTGTTGATGACCATGTTGGCTCCCCTCCAGCCAGATCAGATATGCCACAGAACACAATGACAGGTACACCAGGAGACATTGTTGTCTGCTGAAATAGTAAGCTCTCTTAATTAGTGATATCTTAAATTTTGTGATTGAACCGACATGTTGGAATGCAAATGCTGCAGAGTATAGTAAAAACGATGAGAGATAAGATATAGAACCCACCTTCACCACTGCTGTGCTCTCCTCATCTGTCGTTGACACCCCAAATGTTCTGAAAAGGAACTTCCGGTATTCTGCATTATCCAGAAACATGCCGGCTGACGCTCTTTTCAGCCCATAAACCACTACTTGTGGGGTTTTTGGGAAGCAGAAAGTGTCATTACATCTTTCAAGGTTGACCTACAGAAATTTCATATTTAGTACAGGTTGTAGGCTGTGCTTCCTTATGCATAAGCCTGTGCTTTGCTATACTGCTGAAATATAGTGTACCTCTCACCTTAAGTCCTGCTGCTATTTTGAACCATGCTGAATCTGCAGGTAACTAGAAAACTTCTTCCATTGGCTTACCAACTGAATATAGCTCCTCATTTCTGTATTTCAGAGACCCTAGCAGGTTGTCTCCTCCATTTGGGACTTTAATTCTCCAAAAGTTAATTTTTTTGACGATTCTTTCAATGAGTTGAACTTCTGAAAATGTCTAAATCAGAATACCAGAGGTCTTGTTAAGTAGTGAGGCCGACGTGTGGGATGGTTGATGGTAAAATATCTTCTGAATTCTAATGACACGTGGTTGTTCTTATAAATTATCTTCGGTTGTTCTTATAAATTATTTTAGGGCACTACACAGTTTAAACTGCAGATATGTTTCTGGAAGAACTGTTTGCCTGATTTCGCTCTCTTAGAACTAACTTTTTTAGTGATATTTTGTCATATCGCAGTTAATTTTGTGTTCTTGCACGAATACTGGATTTAAAGATGACCAAATTCCAGTTGCTTTGTTCTATATTTGCACTCACCAGCATTACATCATGAAATTTTGGGAGTGACTGCTAATTGCATTAGGAGAGTACCTTCCAAGTCCAAGCGCCTGTGTAAGCAACTACTTGGGGACACTGACATTGCCAAATGGGACTGGATCATTACAGCTTCCTGCTGTGCTATAATGGACAACAAGTTCAGGCTTGTAAAGTGACATCTGCATTCAAATGGAAGAACAAAGAAACGGTGGTAAGCAGATTATAACCCATATTTAAATATATATGTTGTTTCCATATAGCAGTAGTAATGTTAAATGCATAAGTTGAGGCTTGATTACCCTGCGTCGTGCTGTTGTCCCGTCAATGCGTATATGACAGTCACCCCTCGAGTACTCCTGATGTGAAACCTTGGTCCTGAAATAATAAGATGAGGGGAGTGAGACCCTGTTTTCGAGACCATAATAAGAAGATAAAATATGCATTGAAGGAGTGTATCTCGAACATTTGTAATCTTCATCCTTAAAAATGTTGAAACACTAGCACATTATCATTCATTTCTACTGGGTGCCCATTGTGTTGGGTGTTGGTGGCTGGATTCAGTTAGAGGCAGTTGAGTACTCACTGCTAGTGCTAGCTGTTGAAGAAAAACCAAAGGAAGTTAAGCTGAGACAACCAACTCACCCATTCTTCCATCTGCCCAAATCTACAGGCAAGCAATTTGGATCAGAATTCATTCAGAAACGGAGTGGGAGGCCGAGACGATACTCACTCACCATAGAGGTCAAGGAAGTAACCGGAGGCCTGGAGCGTGGTGTCCTCGCCCGATGGCTAGGCTGCGCGGGTTCGCCCTGTCGACCTCCCACCGCACCTGGTCCATTCCGGGCAGCAAACAGAGCAGCAGGACCAGCGGCGGCATTTGGCGCCTCAGGCCGGGGAGCTCCATGGCCATGGATGGCATGGACCGAGGGCAGGCAAGGCAAGCCAGCAGGGCCGGGCCGGGCCGGCAAAATCCGGGGCCCTGTGCCTGCCAAACTCTGTAATGAGGGCCTATCTTTCAATGGACGAGATACAAAGGAACATTGGGCAGAGTAATCTAAAGGAGAGCACAAAAAAGATTTAAATTCCAAACATATATATATATATATATATATATATATATATATATATATATAATAGTGATTCAGTAGAAATAATAAATACTACTTAATTCCTTTTGTTCCCATTGATTATCCAATCGGCATATTCATCCTTGAAGCAACAAGGTCAGCTCGCTATGCGCCCTGGAAAACAGAAGAGATGAGAGGGTTAAAACCAACTCTGGTACACTTGATAAAAGGAAGCAACCTTTTATCGTTCAATAAAAATAAAAAGGCATGATAAATGCAATAAAGTAGCAGGGCAAGCACACTGAAATTTGGGCAGCATATAAAGGAAAATTTAGACAGCCTATGCACTGAAAATTGGACAACGTCAACACTGAATTTCTGTACAACAAAAAACTGAAATTGTGAGAGGAGATACTCCCATACACTGAAATTTGAATAGCAAGAAGAATGAAATTCTGAAATACTAAATTACAATGAATTATGGACATCAACAAGACTGAATCACTGGTACTCGTACGTTGTCAACAAGGCTGAGCTAATCGTGAGGAGGGCATAAGGTCCCCGACATTCTCTGCGACACAGTGGGCCTTTTACTGGGGAATGGGCTGTTTCCAAAATCTGGGGCCCCTCAAAACTGGGGGCCCTGTGCGACACCCATGGGCCCGGGCCTGCAAGCCAGCAAGTAGCAAAGTTATAAATTCAGTGTGAGGGGGATAGAGCAAGTAGCAAAGTTAATTTCTCAAAAAAAAAAAGCAAGTAGCAAAGTTATAAATTCAGTGTGAGGGGATAGAGCAGTTTATAATTACCTTCATTGGTCTGTCCACTGCAACGATCCGTCGGTACTCCGCAGGAAGATTTTATTACTTGTCACGGATGGCCACATGTTGAATTTATAATAGTGTTCACAGTGCAGTCGACGAAGGCGGAGCGACGAGCCTGGCTCGGCGAGGTGAAGCCGTCGTATTCGATTTATCTGCATACACAAAGTAGTAGTACCAGCAGGGGAAAAAATATGATAAGAATGAATATGCATGAGCAGCCCCCGCAAAAAAAAAAGCATGAGCAGGATAATGAGAGCCAGACACGACCAAGACGCCGGAGAGAGCCCTTAAGCCGGTCACGGCGAGGTCGTACTTGACGTTTGGAGTTGGCTCTCTCCTTTTTCACATGTCCGACGCGGACTCCTCCCCGGCCGGCAGCAGCTTGGCCCCCTTCCTCCGTCCGGCAACGGCCACGAGAGCCTCCACTCTGGAGATCGCCCGCCCCCGCATCCAGAGAGGAGAGGGAGAAGTTACTCTGGCTGGCTGCAGGGCCTCTAGGGCATAATAAATAATAACTTTATTATTGCCTCTAGGGCATATTTCCTTCATAAGGATCCTCTACTTTGTTGTTGCAAGTTATATGTGGCTTCTACGGGCTGAGCAAGAACCGTTCTTACCTACGCATCAAAACCACAACGATATTTCGTCAAGTTAGTGTTGTTTTAACCTTCAACAAGGACCGGACATAGTCACACTCGGTTCAACTAAAGTTGGAGAAACTGACACCCGCCAGCCACCTGTGTGCAAAGCACGTCGATAGAACCAGTCTCGCGTAAGCGTACGCGTAATGTCGCTCCGGACCGCTTCATCCAACAATACCGCCGAACCAAAGTATGACATGCTGGCAAGCAGTATGACTTGTATCGCCCACAACTCACTTGTGTTCTACTCGTGCATATAACATCTACGCATAAAACTAGGCTAGGATGCCACTGTTGGGGAATGTAGTAATTTCAAAAAATTCCTACGCACACACAGGATCATGGTGATGCATAGCAACGAGAGGGGAGAGTGTGTCCACGTACCCTCGTAGACCGAAAGCGGAAGCGTTAGCACAACACGGTTGATGTAGTCGTACGTCTTCACGATCTGACCGATCCAAGTACCAAACGTACGACACCTCCGAGTTCAGCACACGTTCAGTTCGATGACGTCCCGCGTACTCCGATCCAGCAGAGCTTCACGGGAGAGTTCCGTCAGCACGACGGCGTGGTGACGGTGATGATGTTGCTACCGATGCAGGGCTTCGCATAAGAACCGCTATGATATGACCGAGGTGGAATATGGTGGAGGGGGGCACCACACACGGCTGGAATAGATCAACAGATCAACTTGTGTGTCTAGAGGTGCCCCCGCCCCCGTATATAAAGGAGCAAGGGGAGGAGGCGGCCGGCCAGGAGGAGGGCGCGCCAGGGAGGAGTCCTACTCCCACCGGGAATAGGACTCCCTCTTTTCCTAGTTGGAGTAGGAGGGGGAAAGGAAGGAAAGGAGAGAGGACAAAGGAAAGGGGGGCGCCGCCCCCCTCCTTGTCCAATTCGGACTAGAGGGGGAGGGGGCGCGACCTGCCCTAGCCGCCCCTCCTCTTCTCCACTAAGGCCCATCTTGGCCCATTAAACTCCCCGGGGGGTTCCGGTAACCCCCCGGTACTCCGGTATATGTCCGAAACTCCCCGACACCATTCTGGTGTCCGAACATAGTCGTCCAATATATCGATCTTTATGTCTTGACCATTTCGAGACTCCTCGTCATGTCCTTGGTCACATCCGGGACTCCAAACTCCCTTCGGTACATCAAAACACAAAAAACTCATAATACAAATCGTCACAGAACTTTAAGCGTGCGGACCCTACGGGTTCGAGAACTATGCAGACGTGACTGAGACTCATCTCCGGTCAATAACCAATTGCGAAACCTGGATGCTCATATTGGCTCCCACATATTCTACGAAGATCTTTATCGGTCAAACCGCATAACAACATACGGTGTTCCCTTTGTTATCGGTATGTTACTTGCCCGAGATTCGATCGTCGATATCTCAATACCTAGTTCAATCTCGTTACCGGCAAGTCTCTTTACTCTTTATGTAATGCATCATCCCGCAACTAACTCATTAGTCACATTGCTTGCAAGACTTATAGTGATGTGCATTACCGAGAGGGCCTAGAGATACCTCTCCGACAATCGGAGTGACAAATCCTAATCTCGAAATACGCCAACTCAACAAGTACCTTTGGAGACACCTATAGAGCACCTTTATAATCACCCAGTTACGTTGTGACGTTTGGTAGCACACAAAGTGTTCCTCCGGTAAACGGAGTCGCATAATCTCATAGTCATAGGAACATGTATAAGTCATGAAGAAGCAATAGCAACCTACTAAACGATCAAGTGCTAAGCTAACGGAATGGGTCAAGTCAATCACATCATTCTCTAATGATGTGATCCCGTTAATCAAATGACAACTCATGTCTATGGCTAGGAAACTTAACCATCTTTGATTCATTGAGCTAGTCAAGTAGAGGCATACTAATGACACTCTGTTTTGTCTATGTACTCACACATGTATCAAGTTTCCGGTTAATACAATTCTAGCATGAATAATAAACATTTATCATGAAATAAGGAAATAAATAATAACTTTATTATTGCCTCTAGGGCATATTTCCTTCATAAGGATCCTCTTTGCTAATTGGGATTGGAGGTTTTGAAACTTCCCTTTATGCATTCGCCCCTCGGGGTGTTGGCAACCCAAGATATTTCGCCTTAAATAAGTGCTGGCCAACATTGAGCACCTGTTTGATCTCATTTTGTATCGCTTGCGGACAAGAGCTACCAAACAGAATAGAACATTGGTGGGGTTAATCAGCTGCTGGGTTAATCAGCTGCCCCGTAGGTCAACTGTACTCCATAAGCACATGGTTAATCCGTTCAACTTGGTTGGTCTCCGCTTTGAAGAAGAGGAGATTGTCGTCCGCAAAGAGGAGGTGTGAAATACCAGGTGCCTGACGACACACCTTAAGAGGTTTGATTCGCTGAGTTTGGACCTCTTGCTGAAGCAAACTAGATAACCCATCAGCAACAAAAAGGAAAAGAAACATAGATAAAAGGATCACCTTGGCGAAGCCTTCATGTTGTAAGAGCAACTCCAACACACCGACCCAAACGGACCAGCGCTTTGTCCGCTTTTTGACCGTTTGGGTCGGTCGCCCACTCATCATCCGTTCTCTTTTTCGTTTGGGTCGGCAGTGTGCCCAACACGCAGACCCATTTTCGCCCTCGTGGCCGGCTTGCCATCGTTTTTCAAACAAAATACAAACATTTTACATAGTTTCACAAGCAAACAAATATAGCATAGTTCACAAGACAAATAAATATATCATAGTTTACAAGCCAAATAAAAATTAAATTATCTCGAATACATTAAAAAAAATACATCTATTGGTTGCCAACGTGAGCCCACATATGCTCAACCAAATCATCTTGCACCGGATCTAGGCGGCGGCGGCGGCGGCGACGGGGTGGGGCGGCCGGGGGCTTGTTGTCGATGGGGGAGGAAGGAATGGCCTATGCGCCACCGACTGGCGGGCCAGGGAAGGAGTAGGTGGGCGTTGCGCGCGTCAGCCCCGTGTCCACCCTAACGCAAATGAGGCCTAAATTTAGGCCAGGAATGGGTCGCCCGGCGGACGAAAAGCGGGCGCGTGTCCGTTTGGGTCGGCACGTTGGGCCGATTTTGTGTATGTTTTGATTCAAACGGACACGCGCAGACGAAATGGGTCGGAGCGTTGGGGTTGCTCTAAGAGCTGGTTGGATTTTTCGTTAATGGGAAATTGGAAATCAACTGGAGGCCCAAAGTTTTAAAAGAAACGGTGTGTCTCATTTTTGAGCCAGGGATTCTGGGAAATATGGCGTTCCTAAAAGAATCGGTATAGTATAATCAAATGTTCAGTGGTTGAGATCTTGAGCAACCTGGAGGTTCTGTTACTCTAACATGTCCTGACAGTTGGAGTGGTGAGGGGAGAGGAAGACTCAAGGGGAAATCCAGATTGAGGGGCATATTGGGATCAATCACAATACGCACACGAAGTATGATCTGAACCCATCAAAGCGCAGCAGGTTTGGCAACCTTGGAGATGCTTTTTTTTTGTTCATATATGGAAGCAATAGGTAATAATACGTTTAGACAAACATCACAACCAGCAGTAGCAGTGACGAAGGATCCAACTAAGCTAGATCACCCAAAGAGAACAATGATTATAACACCATTCAGATAAGTTTGTGTGAGGTTAGCATCACATGATCCAGATTTCCTTCCTGCCACATTTATCTGGTTACTTTTGTTGGTCAGCAGCGCGCAGGAACAAAATGAATTTGGTAGTAACAAATTGACCTAGCCTACCTAGAGAACCGTGCCCATGCATATATATATATATATAAAAGCTCTCCAAGTTCCAAGGAAGAGGAAACACATACTCATCAGCACATTAAGCAGTATCTAATTATTTAATCTGAACGAGACTGACTCATCAGCAACAGAAACGAGAGAGAGAGAGAAACTCAACACACCATATAAAAACAGTGACAACACTGGAAATACAATCAGCGGTAGGTACATACTATTCACAACTTTCTTGGGTCATGATATGATGAGAAACTAGCTAGTAAATATGATATAATATGTCTTAATTTGGTCCAATGTAAGACGACATACGTACTTATTAACTCGATCACTTAGCAGCTTGATCCCCCGATAGACATGATGCTAACTCAACTCAAGGATTCTGCTGCCAGTTTTCCAATTAAAACTGCCCCCGCAAATTCCAGGAAACGATTGTAGTATACTGACCGCCGACGAAAGCGCCTGCAGATTCAGAAGACGTAATTAATTGATACCGACGATAAAAGCAAACATTCATAGAATAATAGATGTATTGTCTGAGAGAAAATTTATAGATACCAGCGGTGATCATCGGGCCTAGGTTTGATATGCTCAGAGAGTTGTTTCAGCAAAAGGATGTTTTTGTCGCCTGTCCTGTCCTCAAGAACGTACTCCGCATTCCACGCAGACATTTGATCGTAGAGCTCCTCCTTCTTTACTTGGATGATAGCCAAACGGATCAGAGCATCCTTCTTTTGATCGGGCGTGAGCTCCTGGGACTATAAAATAATAATAATAATGCATCTGATGTGATTATTTCTTCTTCTTCTTCTTTACAGATCGGGCGAATTACTAGTAAGAACGGTTTGGAAATAGATTTGGGGGTGGGGGAAAAAGTTGTGAATTAGCTAGTAGCACGTACAATCCCTGCGGAAGGCAGCGGACGCCCCAAAACCTCCGCCAGTCTCGTTCCAAACCTCCTCGCCGCGTGTCGAAGCGCGTTGGCCATGGCCGGATCCTGATCTCTCCTCGCTCGATCTCTCCAATCCACGTGCCTGTCCGTATGGATGTTATTTACATACACACACAATCAACCGACCGTATGATTATTGAGTCCGTCTCCGGCCAGGGTTAGGAGAAATCAAAGACAGGGAAGAGATATATATTGAATACGTATGTACGTACCAGATTCAGAGAGGGAGGGTTAGGGTTCCTCCCTCGCTCGCCCGATACTCTTCCTCTTTCCGCCGCCCTTCGCACAGATAGATACACTTCCGGTTTCTCCACGTTTCTTTTCTACTTTTCTGCAATATATGGTTTGAGAGCTCCTCAAGCCCAGCCCAGCCCATGCATGCAACCTTACTACTTTTGCTATTTTTTACGCACAAAGAGCCGGCCCATCTACTCTTTTTCTCTTTTCTTTTTATTTGAGGAATAGATGAGCGAGACTCTGTCCAACAAGAAGTTTATCGAGGTGTTAGTCACTTTGTGGGCAATATGGTATGCCCGGAGGAAAGCAATTCATGAGCATGAATTCCAAAGTCCATTGTCGATGCATTTATTCATCAGCAGATACTTGGAGGAGCTTAAGGTGTTAGATGTGCAGACCAAGACCGGGCATGGGGCAGCTCGGGCAGTGCCTCGATGGGTTCCTCCGCTCACAGGACATTGCAAGATCAACGTCGACGGAGCTGTGGCGAAGACGCAATGCAGAGGGGCTGTTGGGGCCGTATGCCGGGATGAACAAGGGCGTTTCCAAGGGGCCTCGGCAGTGGTGTTTGAGGGCATCTCTGATGCAGAAACCCTGGAAGCACTTGCATGTCGAGAAGCACTAGCGTTGAGTGAGGACCTAGACCTGGAAAGAGTACATATTGCTACTGACTGTCTGAGAGTCGTCTGGGAAATCGAAGCACCAAAGAACCTTGGTGGACATTGTATGGTGTTTCATGAGATCAAAGAACGAAGCAATTTATTTAGGGCTTGTCTTTTTAGTCATGAACAGCGCGAATGTAATGGGGAGCCTCACAGACTAGCACGTATGGCTACGTCTCTTGATATAGGTAGGCATGTGTGGCTTGATGCACCACCTGCTCATTTATGTATCCCTGTAAACATTGAACTTAGGCAATAAAGTGCGCTGTGATTCTCAAAAAAAAAAAAAAAAAAGATAGAAGAGAAGCAATCGAGCCCAATTGGTACTTTTGATTTGATGATGGGTTTCACTCCGAATTACGGATCAAAGCCCAGGACCTATCATGATTGATTGAAAAACTTTGCAAATTTCATCTAAAAAAATATTACAAAGTCATCAAGCTGAATTTGTTTAGGATCCAAAAGAATTTGAAATAGAAAAATTATCAGCATCACATGTGGGAGTCAGGCGACTCGGCTTTGAGGATCCATATGTGGTTATCTCGATCCCTGATCCATTGATGTTCACGAGGTCATAGGTGATTCCGTGTCAAGCTTGCTCCCCAGTCCCCATCCATGGAGCTTAATAGCTTTAAACCAGATACGGGCAGATAGAGGCAGCCTGCTAGTTAAACTAGACTGCATCACTCCCCATAGATCCTTTTTATGGTACCATATCCTACTGGGAAGGAGGGAGCAGTACAAGCCCATCTCACCGTTGATTTCTTCAGTGTAGTAGAGACATTCCCATTGTTTTTTTTTTCTATGATATTGTCAGCAATGAAGGAATGGACCAGTATTTCGGCCTATTTGCTATGATCATGCCTGCATGTGTCTATCGTCGTAGTATGTATCTCGAGATTTGTCGCGTATGTCGGTAGAACAGACAGCAACCACGCACCGCACATGCATTTTGGATCTGCCCATGCGCGGGTTGCACGCCTTTTGTTTTTCTTCCTTTGTTTTGTTTTTCTACTTCAAGAATTGTTCACTAATCGCCATTCGAAAATAATGTTTGGGATATAAAAAATTGTTCACGAATTTGACAAGTATTCCAAATTTCAAAAAAATGTTTGGGATTTTATAAAATGTTCATGAATTGGAAAATGATCAGGATTTAAAAAACGATGTTTATCAATTTGAAAATTTTATCCGGATCTAAAAAATGTTTGCCAATAAAAAATTTGCTCACGGTTTGAAAAATGTTTGTGGTTTCATAATAAATGTGTGATTCAGAAAATGTTCGTGAATTCAAAAAGTGTTTGTGAATTCATAAAAAAATATTTGCGATTTTGACAATGGTTTATAATATGGAAACTGTTTGCAAAATACAAAAAATGTTCATGGATTCAAATAATGTTAGTGAATTAGAAAACAATCATGTATTTCAAAAAATCTGCACACATTACAGAAAAGTTCATCAATTTAAAAGTTGTCATGGATATGATAAAATGTGCAAGATTTTCAAAAAAGTTAACGGATTAAAAAAAACATTTGTGGATTTGGAAAAGGTTCAAGGGTTTGAAGAAAAGTCCGCAGATTTGAAAAGAAACAGAGCATCTTGTATAGGAAAAAGGAAAGAAAAAAGAAAAAGGAAAAGGAAACCAGTTTAGACATTCTTAACCTTCGTAAAACCGGTGGACAACCCATACAGAAGACGAGCCTTTTTTTTAAGATGATAAGAAGACGAGCTAGCGGGAGGGTCCGCGGCACACACGATTGCCTTCAAAAACACGGAGGTAATAGCACCACAGGTCCTACAACTTGTTCTGGATGTGATGCTTTGGTTCTAGAACTTGCAAAAGTTGGTTATTTGGTCCTACAACTTTGCAGCTGATGTGCACATTTGGTCCTGGACCAATCAGGAGCTGCCAACTGGAACCAGCTAGACCAGGCCGGTCAGCTCGTGTCTATTTGCAAAGAACCTCCCGCCTTTCATCCGAATCAACCTAGGTCAGTTAAGCTGATCCGTGTTGGGTGACACGTTCTGCTCTCCCGCTCCCAGCCCAAACACCACCGCACGAATCCAATGGAGACATGCTAAGCCGCTTCTTTGGCCGCGCCGACGCCGGCACCGCTGAGGACCCGGCGCCGGAGCCCTTCTCCTCCATCAAGCTCCTCCCGTCGTGGCCACAAGGTTCCTGTGGTGACCGTCCGTCGAGTGAAGTCTATTTTGAACCCTGAAGTTGTAGAGCACGTCATGAATGAACCTTGACGTCCAAATCCCTGAAATTGATACCCTGACTTCTTCAATCCCGGTCGTTTTTGACCTTTAGGCTGTATCCAAACAGAAAAGGCCGGGATGAGTGCATTATGCAGCACATGTTTTGGGGGCCCACCTGTCAGCATGAGAAAGAAATAGAGAAATATTAAATATTTTAATTTTAAACCAGAGAACTCTGGGTTCGAGTCGTGCACGTCCTAAGCCTGCGCTGGTGCATGCGCACGCTGCTGCGTCGCCGAACCTGGCTGTGGCACTGCGAATGGAGCAGGCGGCGACGGGGATCATGGAGACGTGCCTGAGCGCGGCTACCCGTGCGTGGCCTAATGTCGTTGTTGACTAGGCCCCGATCGCTCCACGGCGACTACTTTCCGGCGGTCGAATGCGTACGTACACTGGCGAAGTAGTATGACACGTGGATTGCTTTCCGGCGAGACGTGCAAATACACAAGCCACGCTTGATCGATTCTTTCAGGAGAAAACACTAACGTACGTAGCAAGATGGCTACCAAAGCTTGCTGTATTGATCTTGAGGCTAGCTAGTTGATCAATGGGGCAATATTTTCATTTTGCCAGGTAGCTAGCTATGCACGTATAGCAAACTACCACTCGACAATCCTTGATTGATCTGACGTAGCCGCTGATCCGCCAAGTACCGGCGTCCTCTGGGCCTCCCGCCAATCATTGGGCGGGGTCGAACGTCTATGGCGGCGTATCGAACGGGAATGGGAGGAAGGAGATGGACTAGGCAGGGGAAATTTTTTAGGTAGGGAGAGGCTAGTCAATAACTTGGTCAAAAATAGCAATCCCGGTCTGTGAATGCAACGTCATCAAATTCACTCCTTAAACTGCCTGAAGGTTTATTTAGACCGGGATCGATGAGGTTAGGGTACCAATTTCAAGGATTCAAACGTCGAGGTTCATCTACGTCGTGCTCTACAACATTAAGGTTTAAAACAGACTTCACTCCCGTCCGTCCCCATCTTTGATTTGCCTTTCGCATTATTGGTTTCTACTAAGAGGGAGAGCGAGCGACACCTTTTTGATCCTCGCCGAGTCGGTCGCGACCCCGCACTATCGAGTTCGGTTCCGATTGCTCTTCGGCCGCTCCTGTTCGTCCGTCGCTCAACCCCCCTTCCCAGTTTGTTCCACCGCCCCCACACCCAGATCCTATTCGGCGCCTTAAGCGCCGCCGGATATAGGCAAACCGGCTAACGGGTGCACCCCCCCCCCTGTGCACCTTGGGCCGGCCCACTTTCGTCTTTTTTTTCTGTTCTTTTAAAGTTCAGAAAAGATGCGGCCATTCGCGTGAGAGAGCTGAGATTCGATCCCTCAATGAGCGGAATAGTGTACGGCGTGACAACCACCCGGCCACTGCCCTAGTTGTGATCATTTTATGTTATGTTTTCTTTCGTTTTCTTCTTACTCATTCCTTTTTTTCTCTATTATGTCCTTTTTTGCTTTTATTTTTTTTCTAATTCAAGAAACTTTCTTTCTTCATAATTTTTCTGCAAAATCGATGAACTTCTTTAAATGTTGATGAACTTTTTTCAAATTTGGTGAACTATTTTCATATTCGATGAAATTTTCTCAAAAATTTGATGAGCCTTTTCGAATTCCATGAACTGTTTTTAAAATTCAATGAACTTTTTCTCAATTTTTTGAACTGTTTTCATATTGTATAAACGTTTTTCAAATATTTTGTGAACTTTTTAAAATTCATGAACTTTTTTTCCAAATTTGTTGAACTTTTTTCAAATTCTATGTTCCTTTTCAAATTCAATGAACATTTTTTCAGAGTTGATAAACTTTTTTGAAAATCGATGTACTCTTTTCAAACTTGCGATTTTTTTTAGAATCAATGAACTTTTTTTAGAATCGATGAATTGTTTTTCAAATTCGTGAACTTTTTAGACAATCTATGGAATTTTTCAGTATTATGAACGTTTTGAATTCATGAACGCTTTTTAATATATGAACCCTTTTCTAATTCGTGATGTTTTTTAAAATCTAAGGACATTCAAATTTGTTCATATTTCTTTTCAAAAGAAATCCCATTTTTCTATATAGCGCGGCCAAAGTTTATTCTTAATACTTTCGTGTTGTAATATTTCGCAAGTGCTTTATAGGTCAAGTGGTTACCCAACTATTCACTGGAGCTGCTGGCGCATGTTTGAATCCTCAAGAGAGCAACATTGTTTGTTGTTTTTTTGCGCCATAAATGAATTTTTGCACTGCAAAGCGTGCCCAGATCGCTCATGGGTCGGTGAGGGAGTCCTGGATTAAGGGGTCCTCGGGCGTCCGGCCTGTGTGATATGGGTCGGACTAATGGGACATGAAGATACAAGATAGAAGACTTCCTCCCGTATCCGGATGGGACTCTCCTTTGCGTGGATGGCAAGCTTGGCGTTCGGATATGAAGATTCCTTCCTCTGTAAACCGACTCTGTACAAACCCTAGTCCCCTCTGGTGTCTATATAAACCGGAGGGTTTAGTCCGTAGAGGCAATCATAGTCATACATGCTAGACATCTAGGGTTTAGCCATTATGATCTCGTGGTAGATCAACTCTTATAATACTTATATTCATCAAGATCAATCAAGCAGGAAGTAGAGTATTACCTCCATCGAGAGGGCCCGAACCTGGGTAAACATCGTGTCCCCAGTCTCCTATTACCATCGATCCTCAGACGCATAGTTCGGGGCCCCCTACCCGAGATCCGCCGGTTTGGACACCGACATTGTGAAGGAAATATACCCTAGAGGCAATAATAAAGTTATTATTTATTTCCTCGTATCATGATAAATGTTTATTATTCATGCTAGAATTGTATTAACCGGAAACATAATACATGTGTGAATACATAGACAAACATAGTGTCACTAGTATGCCTCTACTTGACTAGCTCGTTAATTGTAGATGGTTAAGTTTTCTAGCCATGGACATGAGTTGTCATTTGATTAACGGGATCACATCATTAGGAGAATGAAGTGATTGACTTGACCCATTCCGTTAGCTTAGCACTTGATCGTTTAGTATATTGCTATTGCTTTCTTCATGACTTATACATGTTCCTATGACTATGAGATTATGCAACTCCCGTTTACCGGAGGAACACTTTGTGTGCTACCAAACGTCACAACGTAACTGGGTGATTATAAGGGTGCTCTACAGGTGTCTCCGAAGGTACTTGTTGGGTTGGCGTATTTCGAGATTAGAATTTGTCACTCCAATTGTCGGAGAGGTATCTCTAGGCCCTCTCGGTAATGCACATCCCTATAAGCCTTGCAAGCATTGTGACTAATGAGTTAGTTGCGAGATGATGTATTACGGAACGAGTAAAGAGACTTGCCGGTAACGAGATTGAAATAGGTATTGAGATACCGACGATCGAAGCTCGGGCAAGTAACATACCGATGACAAAGGGAACAACGTATCTTGTTATGCGGTTTGACCGATAAAGATCTTCGTAGAATATATAGGAGCCAATATGAGCATCCAAGTTCCGCTATTGGTTATTGACCGGAGACGTGTCTCGGTCATGTCTACATAGTTCTCAAACCCGTAGGGTCCGCACGCTTAAAGTTAGAAGACGATCGAATCCCTGCGGAAGGCAGCGGACGCCCAAAAACCTCCGCCAGTCTCGTTCCAAACCTCCTCGCCGCGTGTCGAAGCGCGTTGGCCATGGCCGGATCTTGATCTCTCCAATCCGCGTGCCTGTCCGTATGGATGTTATTTACATACACACACAATCAACCGATCGTATGATTATTCCGTCTCCGGCCAGGGTTAGGAGAAATCAAAGACAGGGAAGAGATATATATTGAATACGTATGTACGTACCAGATTCAGAGAGGGCAGGGTTAGGGTTCCTCCCTCGCTCGCTCGATACTCTTCCTCTTTCCGCCGCCCTTCTCACAGATACACTTCGGGTTTCTCCACGTTTCTTTTCTACTTTTTTTTAGGGATCCTTTTCTACTTTTGTTTTTTTAAGACAATCTCACGAGACCTTTATTTCAAACCGTCACAATGTTTAACATGGACGAATGGAATACCGACGGGCTGGCCAAACCAGAGATGACGGCCACGTCCCAATGTTAGAGCATGTCTCGCTAAGTTGTGAGCCTCAACATTTGAGCTCCTTAATTCATGAACTAAATTACAAGAAATAAAAGTAGATTGTTGTTGCCTTATCTCCTTGATGATTGCCCCATAAGTAGCTCCACTTCCTCTCTGAGTTTTTTCGGTTACTCCCTTACAGTCTGATGCAAGCTGTATTTGTTGGTTATGCAATTCTGTAGTCAGATCCAACCCCTCACGAACGGCCATCGCCTCCAAAGTAGCCGGATCTCCATTGTTATAAACCATAGCAGATCCTCCAAGGAATACCCCGCTTCGGTCTCAACAAATAGCCCCCACAGCTCCAACATGCCCTTGACGATGTACTGTAGCATCTACGTTGAGCTTTGAGAAGTTCTCCGGCGGTGCAATCCGACCTGTTGGACACACACTTGTGCTGCTTCTACTCCCTCTGACTGGCACAGTAGATTTTCTTTCATCTAGATAGGAGTTGATGAAGCTGTGAATTGCATAAGGGATCTTATGAATATCTTCATAGATAGCTTTCCGGCGGGCTCCCCATATGGCCCAAAGTGAAACCATTAATCTGATAAACTCCTCTTCAAATAATGCTTTTTGCGCTTCAAAGATCCACTTCCTTGCACAGTCCAAACTGTTTGAACTACGATGATCCAAGATCATTTTCGATGACAAAGCCCAGGTGCTCCTAGACATGGGGCAATCAAAGAGTGCATGTCGCCAAGAGTCATGAACCCCACATAGATTACACAAGGCCGAGGTAGCCATGTTGCGCTGGTGAAGAAGCTCCCCCACTGGCATGGAGTGCCGGGCTAAACGCCATATGAAAATCTTCACTTTGGACGGGATCTGGAGCTTCCATAAGGACTTCCAGTCTTCCCCTTCTGCCTCTGTACTTGAAGACCCCTGTCGCCCTTCGATCCAACCCTCTCTGTTGAACTTGGTGCGAACCAACATGCAATACGCCGAGCTGACAGTAAAGTTTCCTCTAGGATCCTCACCCCATGCCCAAAAGTTGTCAGCTCGTTTTGTGCACACCGGAATTTTGAGAATAACCTCGGCATCAAAAGGAGTAAAAACCGAATTATCATCTGTACTCTCCACGAAGCAGTTGATGTCTCAATGAGCTCAGAAACCGTCTGGGGGGCGAGTGCACAAGGGAAGTGACCACCTTCTGTAGCTCTCTCTAGGTATCCAGTTATGTTGCCAAATATTTGTGGTGTCACCATGGCCAATCCTGCGGATGATCCCTGTGCCATAACATCTCTACCATCTAACACAGCTCTCCATATCTGAGACAGATGTGATCCCAGTTCAGCTTCTAGCAAGGAGCAATTTGGGTAATATATGGCCTTCAGGATTCTTGCACTCAAAGATTCCGGTTCGGTCATTACTCTCCAAGCTTGCCTAGCGAGGAGTGCCAAGTTGAAAAGCTCCAGATCACGAAAGCCCATTCCTCCCATATACTTCGGTCTTATCATGACATCCCATGCTACCCAGGCAGGCTTTCGCTTCCCTCTCTTAGAGCCCCACCGAAACTGTCTAATTATTGATGACACACTTTCACACAGGCCCTTTGGGAGATGGAAACAAGACATGGAGTAGACCGGGATTGCTTGAGCAACCGATTTTATGAGCACCTCTTTCCCGGCAGCTGACAAAAGCTTTTCCATCCACCCTTTCACCTTCTCCCACACCTTATCACGGAGGTATTTAAAAGTGTCATTCTTAGAGTGTCCCACATCAGTTGGTAGACCCAAATATCGGTCACTAAGAGATTCATTATGCACATGCAGACAATCTTTCACACCATCTCTCAGGCTCTGAGGACACCCTCTACTGAAAAATATGCATGATTTGCCATTATTAACTCTTTGTCCTGATGCCCTGCAATATGTATCTAACAGGTTTGAAACATGCTCTGCACCCTCCACACTTGCCTTGAATAGCAACATGCTGTCGTCTGCAAATACAAAATGATTCACGACCGGGGCCGTGGGAGCCACCTTAATACTTGCAGAGATGACTGAGAACTGGATTTCAGAAGGCACGAAAGGCCCTCTACTGCAATCAAGAAAAGGTAAGGGGAGATAGGATCTCCCTACTGAATTCCCCTTGTCGGTTTAAAACTTTCAAGTTTTTCTCCATTAAACAGTACCGAGAAAGAAACTGAGGATACCATGGCCATGACTGTGTTTATACAACTTTGTGCAAAACCCAAAGAGACTATTTGCGAGCTCGTCAAGCCCAGCCCATGCATGCAACCTTACTACTTTTGCTATTTTTCACGCACAAAGAGCCGGCCCATCTACTATTTTTCTCTTTTCTTTTGATTTGAGGAATAAGATAGAAGAGAAGCAATCAAGCCCAATTGTTACTTTTGATTTTATGATGGGTTTCACTCAAACAAATTTTTTTGATGGGTTTCACTCCGAATTACGGATCAAAGCCCAGGACCTATCATGATTGATTAACTTTGCAAATTTCATCTAATAAAACATTACAAAGTCATCAAGCTGAATTTGTTTAGAATAAAAAAATTGAAATTGAAAAATTATCAGCATCACATGTGGGAGTCAGGCGACTCGGCTTTGAGGATCCATATGTGGTTATCTCGATCCCTGATCCATTGATGTTCACGAGGTCATAGGTGATTCCGTGTCAAGCTTGCTCCCCATCCACGTAGGTGCCCCTTTGTTGTTTGGATTTCTCTCGTGCCACTTCCACCATATCCACTCTCACATGTCTCATTGGGATGCCCAATCTTTATCTTTATCTTTATATTTACTAACAAACATGCCCGTGCGTTGTAACGGGAAAAAAAAATACACTCTACTAAACCCAATGGCTCAAAATCTCCCACACACATTCGACGTCGTCAACATACTCCTTAAATCTACAACATTATAGGAGATGTTGTGCAAAACGTAAACATGGCATGATTTCATAATTGTCATGAAAGTATCTACTTGGTTGTGAGTATCTCTACACAACCTTGTTGACGTTCCTCGGAGAGGCACAACAAATACATTAGATTGAAACTGACAAAGTCCATTTTTATTACTCAATGCTAGCATGCAAATATAACACCTAACATCCAATAGCGTGGGCAACCGCCAATTCCACTTCTGAACTTCCACTGACAAATATGCCGCATTGCAATAGGAGAAAAATATGCTTGCATTCTCCTAAAAGGACGCAACACATCAAAATAGATAAATATCAACGTGAAAAATGGTTATGATGAACAAGCGACATGCTTTGCTCCGGAGAAAATATAGGACGACATGAACCTTCTAGCACAAAATTACTTAGGAATGGATGTGCTTAGTGTCAAGAATTCATACATCAAATGTGAAGAACTAAAAGGTGTAAATTACCATTGAAAAGAAGGAATCAAGTCAACCCAGGTGCCTACGGTGACTTCGTAAATTCCAAGATAATATGTCGGCTCAGTCATTCGAAGGTGGTCATAGGGGTAGGGTGTGCGTAAATTACAATAAGTTTTCTATGGAGTTGGCATCACACCGACCATATTTGCAGAGAATGAAAGCAATTATAAATTTAGTTATGAAGGAAGATGTTGAAATAGCAATACGAATATACCACCATATATTTGAATTACATGAAAGATCAATCACTCTGAAACAAAGACTTCCTCGTCGCAAACCGACGTAATCATGTTTTCTCCAATTGAAACGCAGAAATAACGGTGAGCAAAATAAACAAAAAAATCACGAGCTGGCCAAGGCTGCTAATTTGCACTAAGCATACCTAGGTTGCTGAACGGCCGAAGGCAGCTGATCAAGCGGCGTCTTCCATATAATTAACATTAACATCAGAAGCGAATTTAGTCTCAGTTATGACATCAAGTTTTAGCTAATTACGAATGGTTAGATCATAATGAAGTTGCACCCCATCCACACCGCATCCAATCCCAATAGAACACACCCAACTCACCCCTGTGTCTCCTTGAGAGAAGCTGACAAGCAGCCGAAGAGAAGGAGGCAATAATGGCAGCTACAGTACATCCCTTCTTCCTCCTCCTCCTCTACGTCCCTTCAGTGCCTTGCTCCTACCCCACCACTACTTTCCCTTCTTCTTCCTCCTTCTACCCCTCCTCCATCTCCCTACCGTGTGGCTCTCCCCCTCCCGCTTCCCTCTTCTTACGCTCCTCACGGGCTCCTCCGCCGCCAAATTCACCACTGCCATACACCTCGCCCCGCCTCCCAGAACCACCAGCAGCGCGAGCGCCTCGTCGACCTGCTTGCGAATCTTGAACCCCCACCTCCTCTCCCTCAATGACTGCCTGATGACCGACGAAGATGACAAGGGCCTCGTTCCCGAGTCACTCGACTGCGCCCGCGATGCGCTCGAGTGCACTGCCGCGATGGCAGGCCAGGACTGTGTCGGGCACTTGGGCTAGGAGAAGGAGCGCTGGGCGATGTAGCCAGCGAGGCCGCCGGCTGGACGAAGGACCCTGCTGGAGCTGAACAAGGGAGTACCTTTTGCTCTGATACCAATTGAAAATGCGTTATATCGACTAGAGGGGGGTGAATAGGCGATTTTTATGAATTCTTCACTGAGGAATTTGCTAGTGAGGAAATTCCTTAGCGAAGAAATACTTGCAGCAGAATAAGTACTCAGAAGTAAACATAACAGAAGACAAGCATAGTCATCATGATGAAATGAAGACAAGCACAGAGTACAGAAAGCGTAATCAGGATAACACTAGATGAAGACAAATAGACTGAAGAAATTGAACTGAGTAAATTGAGAAAGTCTTCAGTCAAAGTCTTCAAACACACATATGACAGGCAAACAACACGATACTGAGGAAGTGAAAGAGTTGAGGAAATAGAACCAGTTGGCTTGGTGAAGACAATGATTTGGTAGACCAGTTCCAACTGCTGTCTCAGTTGTACATCTGGTTGGAGCGGCTAGGTATTTAAACCTGAGGACACACAGTCTCGGACACACAATTCTCACCGTATTCTCCTTCAACTAAGGTCACACAGACCTCGTCCAATAACTCGTGGTAAGTCTTCAGGTGACTTCCGAACCTTCACAAACTCGGTCACTCGGCGATCCACAATTCCTCTTGGATGCTCTAGACCATGACGCCTAACCGTCTGGAAGAAGCACAGTCTTCAAAGGTAACAAGCGTCGGATCCACGCAGGATCAATCTCTTCAGTGATGCTCAATCACTTTGGGTTTGAGGTGTTTGGGTTTGGGTTTTCCTCACTTGATGATTTTCGCTCAAAGTCCTCGGAGGATGGGATGCTCTCAAATGACAAGTGTCAGTTTCTCTCAGAGCAGCCAACCAGCTAGTGGTTGTAGGGGGCGGCTATTTATAGCCTAGGGAGCAGCCCGACATGATAATACATAAATGCTCTTCAATGATATGACCGTTAGGTGGGTAGATATTTTGGGACAGCTGGCACAAGGCACAGCAACGGTCGAAAATTGAGGCTCAAATTCCTCAGGGCTATCATGTTCCTCACTGTGTAGGCAATCCGCACTGGTGAATTCCTAACTCCTCAGTCAGAACAAATTCCTCAGCGAACAGAAATATTTCGTCTCTGTCACTGAAGAAATTGACTGAACTGTATGAGATTTCCAATGGCTTCACTCGAAGGGATTGGTATGTGTAGGATTTTGAGTTGAGCATCACATGGAAATTTTTCCTTAGTATTTCCTTGACCCCCTTTAACAATACAGTGTTTCCTATGACTCAAGAAAGAGAAAATGAAACTACGAAAACAAAAGTCTTCACGCTTCATGTTCCTCGAATGAAAACCAAGTCTTCAAGGTCACACCAATTTCTTCACTTTCAAAGTCTTCGGAAAGTCTTCAGAATACCAAAGTCTTTAGTTGAAGAACTTCATTTTTAGGGATCGACTTTCTCTGTAAATATCAAACTCCTCATAGACTTATAGACCTGTGTACACTCATAAACACATTAGATCCTTAACCTATAAGTCTTCAATACACCAAAATCACTAAGGGGCACTAGATGTACTTACAATGACTCCTCTCCAGCATCACCATCTCTTGTTCCCAGCATGGCCTGCCCCGATCGCAACACACCCCCATCACCGTGGCTCTCGCCGGCTCCACCGCATGTCGCTCCTACCGGCGAAGTTGAAGCTGCGGCGAAGGAATGCCGCCATTGCATCAATGGTGACATGCTCGTTCTAGCTTTTTGTCACCGGGTTGAAGCTTTTCATGTCAACGATTGCAACTTTTTCATTATGTACTCGCGGGTTGAAGCTTCCTATAAAGCCAGTTGAAACTTTTTATAAAACCGATTGAAGCTTTCAATAGTTGAAGCTTTCCAAAATGATGGTTGTAGATATTTTTGTTGTAAATATGCCCTAGAGGCAATAATAAAAGGATTATTATATTTCCTTGTTCATGATAATTGTCTATTGTTCATGCTATAATTGTATTGTCCGGAAATCATAATACATGTGTGAATACATAGACCACAATGTGTCCCTAGTAAGCCTCTAGTTGACTAGCTCGTTGATCAATAGATAGTCATGGTGTCCTGACTATGGACATGGGGATGTCATTGATAATGGGATCACATCATTGGGAGAATGATGTGATGGACAAGACCCAAACCTAAGCATAGCACAAAAGATCGTATAGTTCGTTTGCTAGAGCTTTTCTGAATGTCAAGTATCATTCCTTAGACCATGAGATTATGCAACTCCCGGATGTCGTAGGAGTGCTTTGGGTGTATCAAACGTCACAACGTAATTGGGTGACTATAAAGGTGCACTACAGGTATCTCCGAAAGTGTTTGTTGGGTTGGCATGAATCAAGACTAGGATTTGTCACTCCATATGACGGAGAGGTATCTCTCGGCCCACTCGATAAGACATCATCATAATGAGCTCAATGTGATCAAGGTGTTGTTCACGGGATGATGTGTTACGGGAACGAGTAAAGAGACTTGCCGGTAACGAGATTGAACAAGGTATCGGTATACCGACGATCGAATCTCGGGCAAGTATCGTACCGATAGACGAAGTGAACTGAGTACGGGATTGATTAAGTCCTCGACATCGTGGTTCATCCGATGATATCACCGAGGAGCATGTGGGAGCCAACATGGGTATCCAGATCCCGTTGTTGGTTATTGACCGGAGATCGTCTCGGTCATGTCTACATGTCTCCCGAACCCGTAGGGTCTACACACTTAAGGTTCGGTGACGCTAGGGTTGTAAAGATATTAGTATGCAGCAAACCGAAGGTTGTTCGGAGTCCCGGATAAGATCCCGGACGTCAAGAGAGGTTCCGAAATGGTCCGGAGGTAAAGAATTATATATAGGAAGTGTCGTTTCGGCCATCGGGAGTGATCTGGGGGTCACCGGTATTGTACCGGGACCACCAGATAGGTCCCGGGGGTCCACCGGGTGGGGCCACCCATCCCGGAGTGTTGGGGAACGTTGCAGAAAATTAAAATTTTCCTACGGTTTCACCAAGATCCATCTATGAGTTCATCTAAGCAACGAGTCATGGGAGAGAGATTTCATCTACATACCACTTGCAGATTGCGTGCGGAAGCGTTCAAGGGGATGGTGATGACGTAGTCGTACTCGTCGTGATTCGGATCACCGATGACCAAGTGCCGAACGGACAGCACCTCCGCGTTCAACACACGTACGGGACGATCGACGTCTCCTCCTTCTTGATCCAGCAAGGGGAAGGAGAGGTTGAGGAAGAAGACACCAACGGCAGCACGACGGCGTGGTGAGGTTGGTGCAACAGAACTCCGACAGGGCTTCGCCAAGCACGTACGGAGGAGGAGAGGTGTTGGGGAGGGGAGGGGCTGCGCCTTCAGTTGTCTGCAGCCCTCCCCTCACCCCTCTATTTATAGGGGAAGGGGCAAGGGGGGCCGGCCCCCTCTAGATGGATCTAGAGGGGGGGGGGCGGCCAAGGGGGAGGGGGCTTGCCCCCCAAGCAAGGGGGGCGCCCCCTTTAGGGTTCCCCCAAACCCTAGGGCGCATGGGCCCTTGGGGGGAGGCGCACCAGCCCACTTTGGGCTGGTTCCCTTCCCCTTTGCAGCCCATGAGCCCCTCCGGGAGAGGTGGCCCCTCCCGGTGGACCCCCGAGGCCCCTCCGGTGGCCCCGGTACAATACCGATATGCCCCCGAACTATTCCGGTGTTCGTATGACAACTTCCCATATATAAATCTTTACCTCCGGACCACTCCGGAACTCCTCGTGACGTCCGGGATCTCATCCGGGACTCCGAACAACATTCGGTAATCACATACAAGTCTTCCTAATAACCCTGGCGTCACCGAACCTTAAGTGTGTAGACCCTACGGGTTCGGGAGACATGCAGACATGACCAAGACGACTCTCGGGCAATAACCAACAGCGGGATCTGGATACCCATGTTGGCTCCCACATGTTCCTCGATGATGTCATCGGATGAACCACGATGTCGAGGGTTCAAGCAACCCCGTAAACTATTCCCTTTGTCAATCGGTAGGTTACTTGCCCGAGACTCGATCGTCGGTATCCCAATACCTTGTTTAGTCTCGTTACCGGCAAGTCACTTTACTCGTACCGTAATGCATGATCCCGTGACCAAACACTTGGTCACTTTGAGATCATTATGATGATGCACTACCAAGTGGGCCCGGTGATACCTCTCCGTCATACGGAGTGACAAATCCCAGTCTTGATCCGTGTCAACCCAACAGATACTTTCGGAGATACCTGTAGTGCACCTTTATAGTCACCCAGTTACGTTGTGACGTTTGGTACACCCAAAGCACTCCTACAGTATCCGGGAGTTACACGATCTCATGGTCTAAGGAAAAGATATTCGACATTGGAAAGCTCTAGCAAAACGAACTACACGATCTTGTGCTATGCTTAGGATTGGGTCTTGTCCATCACATCATTCTCCTAATGATGTGATCTCGTTATCAATGACATCCCCATGTCCATAGTCAGGAAACCATGACTATCTATTGATCAACGAGCTAGTCAACTAGAGGCTTACTAGGGACATATTGGTGTCTAGTATTCACACATGTATTACGATTTCCAGATAACACAATTATAGCATGAATAAAGACAATTACCATGAACAAGGAAATATAATAATACTTTTATTATTGCCTCTAGGGCATATTTCCAACAGTCTCCCACTTGCACTAGAGTCAATAACCTAGTTACATTGTGATGAATCGAACACCCATAGAGTTCTGGTGCTGATCATGCTTTGCCCTAGGGAGAGGTTTAGTCAACGGATCTGCGACATTCAGATCCGTGTGCACTTTACAAATTTCTATGTCTCCATCTTGAACATTTTCACGGATGGAGTTGAAGCGACGCTTGATGTGCCTGGTCTTCTTGTGAAACCTGGGCTCCTTGGCCAGTGCATTAGCTCTAGTGTTGTCACAGAAGAGTTTGATCGGCCCCGACGCATTGGGTATGACTCCTAGGTCGGTGATGAACTCCTTCACCCAAATCGCCTCATGTGCTGCCTCCGAGGCTGCCATGTATTCCGCTTCACATGTAGATCCCGCCACGACGCTCTGCTTGCAGCTGCACCAGCTCACTGCTCCACCATTCAACATATACACGTATCCGGTTTGTGACTTAGAGTCATCCAGATCTGTGTCGAAGCTAGCATCGACGTAACCCTTTACGACGAGCTCTTCGTCACCTCCATAAACGAGAAACATGTCCTTAGTCCTTTTCAGGTACTTAAGGATATTCTTGACCGCTGTCCAGTGTTCCTTGCCGGGGTTACTTTGGTACCTACCTACCAAACTTACGACAAGGTTTACATCAGCTCTGGTACACAGCATGGCATACATAATGGATCCTATGGCTGAAGCATAGGGGATGACGCTCATCTCTTGTTTATCCTTTGCCGTGGTCGGGCATTGAGCCGAGCTCAATTTCACACCTTGCAATACAGGCAAGAACCCTTTCTTGGACTGATCCATTTTGAACTTCTTCAAAATCTTATCAAGGTATGTGCTTTGCGAAAGACCTATGAGGCGTCTTGATCTATCTCTATAGATTTTGATGCCTAATATATAAGCAGCTTCTCCAAGGTCCTTCATTGAAAAACACTTGTTCAAATAGGCCTTTATGCTTTCCAAGAATTCTATATCATTTCCCATCAATAGTATGCCATCCACATATAATATGAGAAATGCTACGGAGCTCCCACTCACTTTCTTGTAAACGCAGGCTTCTCCATAAGTCTGCATAAACCCAAACGCTTTGATCATCTCATCAAAGCGAATGTTCCAACTCCGAGATGCTTGCACCAGCCCATAAATGGATCGCTGGAGCTTGCACACCTTGTTAGCATTCTTGGGATCGACAAAACCTTCCGGCTGCATCATATACAGTTCTTCCTTAAGATAGCCGTTAAGGAATGCCGTTTTGACGTCCATTTGCCATATCTCATAATCATAGTATGCGGCAATTGCTAACATGATTCGGACGGACTTCAGCTTCGCTACGGGAGAGAAAGTCTCATCGTAGTCAATCCCTTGAACTTGCCGATAACCCTTAGCGACAAGTCGAGCTTTATAGATGGTGACATTACCATCCGCGTCCGTCTTCTTCTTGAAGATCCATTTATTTTCTATCGCTCGCCGATCATCGGGCAAGTCTGTCAAAGTCCATACTTTGTTTTCATACATGGATCCTATCTCGGATTTCATGGCTTCTAACCATTTGTTGGAATCCGGGCCCGCCATTGCTTCTTCATAGTTCGAAGGTTCACCGTTGTCCAACAACATGATTTCCAGGACAGGGTTGCCGTACCACTCTGGTGCGGAACGTGTCCTTGTGGAACTACGAAGTTCAGTGGAAGCTTGGTCCGAAGTATCTTGATCATTATCATTAACCTCCTCTCTAATTGGAGCAGGCACCACAGGAACATTTTCCTGCGCTGCGCCATTCTCCGTTTCAAGAGGCAGTACTTCATCAAGCTCCACTTTCCTCCCACTTACTTCTTTCGAGAGAAACTCTTTCTCCAGAAAGGTTCCGTTCTTGGCAACAAAGATCTTGCCCTCGGATCTTAAGTAGAAGGTATACCCTATGGTTTCCTTAGGGTATCCTATGAAGACGCATTTTTCCGATTTGGGTTCGAGCTTTTCAGGTTGAAGTTTCTTGACATAAGCCTCGCATCCCCAAACTTTTAGAAATGACAGCTTAGGTTTCTTCCCAAACCATAATTCATACGGTGTCGTCTCAACGGATTTAGACGGTGCCCTATTTAAAGTGAATGTGGCTGTCTCTAGAGCGTATCCCCAAAATGATAGCGGTAAATCGGTAAGCGACATCATAGATCGCACCATATCCAATAAAGTGCGATTACGACGTTCGGACACACCATTACGCTGAGGTGTTCCAGGCGGCGTGAGTTGTGAAACTATTCCACATTGTCTTAAGTGTGTGCCAAATTCGTGACTCAAGTACTCTCCTCCACGATCTGATCGTAGAAACTTGATCTTTCTGTCACGTTGATTCTCAACCTCACTCTGAAACTCCTTGAACTTTTCAAAGGTCTCAGACTTGTGTTTCATTAAGTAGACATAGCCATATCTACTCAAATCATCAGTGAGTGTGAGAACATAACGATATCCTCCGCGAGCCTCAACGCTCATTGGACCGCACACATCAGTATGTATAATTTCCAATAAGTTGGTTGCTCGCTCCATTGTTCCGGAGAACGGAGTCTTGGTCATTTTGCCCATAAGGCATGGTTCGCATGTGTCAAACGATTCATAATCGAGAGACTCTAAAAGTCCATCAGCATGGAGCTTCTTCATGCGCTTGACACCAATGTGACCAAGGCGGCAGTGCCACAAGTATGTGGGACTATTGTTATCAACTTTACACCTTTTGGCATTCACACTATGAATATGTGTATTATCACGCACGAGATTCATTAAGAATAAACCATTAACCATCGGAGCATGACCATAAAACATATCACTCATGTAAATAGAACAACCATTATTCTCGGATTTAAATGAGTAGCCATCTCGTATTAAACGAGATCCAGATACAATGTTCATGCTCAAACTTGGCACTAAATAACAATTATTGAGGTTTAAAACTAATCCCGTGGGTAAATGTAGAGGTAGCGTGCCGACGGCGATCACATCGACCTTGGAACCATTCCCGACGCGCATCGTCACCTCGTCCTTCGCCAGTCTTCTCTTATTCCGCAGCTCCTGCTGTGAGTTACAAATATGAGCAACAGCACCGGTATCAAATACCCAGGAGCTACTACGAGCACTGGTAAGGTACACATCAATTACATGTATATCACATATACCTTTAGTGTTGCCGGCCTTCTTATCCGCTAAGTACTTGGGGCAATTCCGTTTCCAGTGACCATTTCCCTTGCAATAAAAACACTCAGTTTCAGGTTTGGGTCCATTCTTTGACTTCTTCCTGGCAACTGTTTTACCAAGCGCGGCAACCTCCTTGCCGTCTTTCTTGAAGTTCTTCTTACCCTTGCCTTTCTTGAACTTAGTGGTTTTATTCACCATCAACACTTGATGTTCCTTTTTGATCTCCACCTCCGCGGATTTCAGCATTGAATACAACTCGGGAATGGTCTTTTCCATCCCCTGCATGTTGTAGTTCATCACGAAGCTTTTGTAGCTAGGTGGGAGCGACTGAAGGATTCTGTCAATGACCGCCTCATCCGGAAGATTAACTTCCAGCTGAGTCAAGCGGTTGTGCAACCCAGACATCTTGAGTATGTGTTCACTGACAGAGCTATTTTCCTCCATTTTGCAGCTAAAGAACTTGTCAGAGACTTCATATCTCTCGACCCGGGCATGAGCTTGGAAAATCAATTTCAGCTCCTCGAACATCTCATATGCTCCGTGCTTCTCAAAACGCTTTTGGAGCCCCGGTTCTAAGCTGTAAAGCATGCCGCACTGAACGATGGAGTAATCATCAGTGCGTGACTGATGGGCGTTCATAACGTCCTGGTTTTCTGGGAATGGTGCATCACCTAGCGGTGCATCTAGGACATAATCTTTCTTGGCTGCTATGAGGATGATCCTCAAGTTCCGGACCCAGTCCGAGTAGTTGCTTCCATCATCTTTCAGCTTAGTTTTCTCTAGGAACGCGTTGAAGTTGAGGCTGACATTACCGTGGGCCATTTGATCTACAAGACATATTGTAAAGATTTAGACTAAGTTCATGATAATTAAGTTCATCTAATCAAATTAATGAATGAACTCCCACTCAGATTAGACATCCCTCTAGTCATCTAAGTGTTACATGATCCGAGTCGACTAGGCCGTGTCCGATCATCACGTGAGACGGACTAGTCATCATCGGTGAACATCTCCATGTTGATCGTATCTTCTATACGACTCATGTTCGACCTTTCGGTCTCCGTGTTCCGAGGCCATGTCTGTACATGCTAGGCTCGTCAAGTTAACCCTAAGTGTTTTGCATGTGTAAAACTGTCTTACACCCGTTGTATGTGAACGTATGGATCTATCACACCCGATCATCACGTGGTGCTTCGAAACGACGAACTTTAGCAACGGTGCACAGTTAGGGGAGAACACTTCTTGAAATTTTGTAAGGGATCATTTTATTTACTACCGTCGTTCTAAGTAAACAAGATGTAAAAACATAATAAACATCACATGCAATTATATAGTAGTGACATGATATGGCCATCATCATATAGCTCCTTCGATCTCCATCTTGGGGCTCCATGATCATCTTGTCACCGGCACGACACCATGATCTCCATCATCATGATCTCCATCATCGTGTCTCCATGGAGTTGCTCGCCAACCATTACTACTACTACTATGGCTAACACGCTTAGCAATAAAGTAAAGTAATTTACATGGTGACACGCAGGTCATAAAAGAATAATGACAACTCCTATGGCTCCTGCCGGTTGTCATACTCATCGACATGCAAGTCGTGATTCCTATTACAATAACAAGATCATCTCATACATCACATGATTCATCACAACTTCTGGCCATATCACATCACAAAGCACTTGCTGCAAAAACAAGTTAGACGTCCTCTAATGTTGTTGCAAGTTTTTTACGTGGCTGTTATAGGTTGCTAGCAAGAACGTTTCTTACCTACGTTAAAACCACAATGTGAATTTGTCAATCTCTATTTACCCTTCATAAGGACCCTGTTCATCGAATTCGATCCAACTAAAGTTGGAGAGACAGACACCCGCCAGCCACCTTATGCAACTAGTGCATGTTAGTCGGTGGAACCGGTCTCACGTCAGCGTACGTGTAAGGTTGGTCCGGGCCGCTTCATCCCACAATACCGCTGAACCAAGATAGGACTAGTAACGGCAAGAAGAATTGACAATTCGACGCCCACAACTACTTTGTGTTCTACTCGTGCAATAGAGAACTACGCATAAACCTGGCTCATGATGCCACTGTTGGGGAACGTTGCAGAAAATTAAAATTTTCCTACGGTTTCACCAAGATCCATCTATGAGTTCATCTAAGCAATGAGTCATGGGAGAGAGATTTCATCTACATACCACTTGCAGATTGCGTGCGGAAGCGTTCAAGGGGATGGTGATGACGTAGTCGTACTCGTCGTGATTCGGATCACCGATGACCAAGTGCCGAACGGACAGCACCTCCGCGTTCAACACACGTACGGGACGATCGACGTCTCCTCCTTCTTGATCCAGCAAGGGGAAGGAGAGGTTGAGGAAGAAGACACCAACGGCAGCACGACGGCGTGGTGAGGTTGGTGCAACAGAACTCCGACAGGGCTTCGCCAAGCACGTACGGAGGAGGAGAGGTGTTGGGGAGGGGAGGGGCTGCGCCTTCAGTTGTCTGCAGCCCTCCCCTCACCCCTCTATTTATAGGGGAAGGGGCAAGGGGGGCTGGCCCCCTCTAGATGGATCTAGAGGGGGGGGGGGGGGCGGCGGCCAAGGGGGAGGGGGCTTGCCCCCCAAGCAAGGGGGGCGCCCCCTTTAGGGTTCCCCCAAACCCTAGGGCGCATGGGCCCTTGGGGGGAGGCGCACCAGCCCACTTTGGGCTGGTTCCCTTCCCCTTTGCAGCCCATGAGCCCCTCCGGGAGAGGTGGCCCCTCCCGGTGGACCCCCGAGGCCCCTCCGGTGGCCCCGGTACAATACCGATATGCCCCCGAACTATTCCGGTGTTCGTATGACAACTTCCCATATATAAATCTTTACCTCCGGACCACTCTGGAACTCCTCGTGACGTCCGGGATCTCATCCGGGACTCCGAACAACATTCGGTAATCACATACAAGTCTTCCTAATAACCCTGGCGTCACCGAACCTTAAGTGTGTAGACCCTACGGGTTCGGGAGACATGCAGACATGACCAAGACGACTCTCGGGCAATAACCAACAGCGGGATCTGGATACCCATGTTGGCTCCCACATGTTCCTCGATGATGTCATCGGATGAACCACGATGTCGAGGGTTCAAGCAACCCCGTAAACTATTCCCTTTGTCAATCGGTAGGTTACTTGCCCGAGACTCGATCGTCGGTATCCCAATACCTCGTTTAGTCTCGTTACCGGCAAGTCACTTTACTCGTACCGTAATGCATGATCCCGTGACCAAACACTTGGTCACTTTGAGCTCATTATGATGATGCACTACCAAGTGGGCCCGGTGATACCTCTCCGTCATACGGAGTGACAAATCCCAGTCTTGATCCGTGTCAACCCAACAGATACTTTCGGAGATACCTGTAGTGCACCTTTATAGTCACCCAGTTACGTTGTGACGTTTGGTACACCCAAAGCACTCCTACAGTATCCGGGAGTTACACGATCTCATGGTCTAAGGAAAAGATATTCGACATTGGAAAGCTCTAGCAAAACGAACTACACGATCTTGTGCTATGCTTAGGATTGGGTCTTGTCCATCACATCATTCTCCTAATGATGTGATCTCGTTATCAATGACATCCCCATGTCCATAGTCAGGAAACCATGACTATCTATTGATCAACGAGCTAGTCAACTAGAGGCTTACTAGGGACATATTGGTGTCTAGTATTCACACATGTATTACGATTTCCAGATAACACAATTATAGCATGAATAAAGACAATTACCATGAACAAGGAAATATAATAATACTTTTATTATTGCCTCTAGGGCATATTTCCAACACGGAGGGCCCCGTGGGCTGAAGTGGGGAGGGAACCAGCCCATAGTGGGCTGGTGCGCCCCCCCATGGGCCTCCCCCCTGCGCCTAGGGTTGGAAACCCTAGGGCAGGGGGCGCCCCACTTGCCTTGGGGGGGAAGCCTCCCCCCTGGCCGCCGCCCCCCTGGAGATGCATCTCCAGGGCTGGCGCCCCCCCTAGGGGGCCTATATAAATTGGGGGGAGGGAAGGCAGCCGCACCCTGCAGCCTTGGCGCCTCCCTCTCCCCTATTACACCTCCCCATCTCTCCATAGACGCTTGGCGAAGCCCTGCTAGAATTCTGCTGCATCCACCACCACGCCATCGTGCTGCTGGATCTTCATCAACCTCTCCTTCCCCCTTACTGGATCAAGAAGGAGGAGACGTCATCCCGACCGTACGTGTGTTGAACGCGGAGGTGCCGTCCGTTCGGCGCTGGTCATCGGTGATTTGGATCACGACGAGTACGACTCCATCATCCACGTTCTTCTTGAACGCTTCCGTTGCGATCTACAAGTGGTATGTAGATGCTCTCCTATCCCCTCGTTGCTAGAATACTCCATGGATAGATCTTGGTGATGCGTAGGAAAATTTTAATTCTGCTACGATCCCCAACAGTGGCATCATGAGCTAGGTTTATGCGTAGTTTCTATGCACGAGTAGAATACAAAGTAGTTGTGGGCGTCGAATTGTCAATTCTTCTTGCCGTTACTAGTCCTATCTTGGTTCAGCGGTATTGTGGGATGAAGCGGCCCGGACCAACCTTACACGTACGCTTACGTGAGACCGGTTCCACCGACTGACATGCACAAGTTGCATAAGGTGGCTGGCGGGTGTCTGTCTCTTCCACTTTAGTTGGATCGGATTCGATGAACAGGGTCCTTATGAAGGGTAAATAGAGATTGACAATTCACGTTGTGGTTTCAACGTAGGTAAGAAACGTTCTTGCTAGCAACCTATAACAGCCACGCAAAAACTTGCAACAACAATTAGAGGACGTCTAACTTGTTTTTGCAGCAAGTGCTTTGTGATGTGATATGGCCAGAAGTTGTGATGAATCATGTATGTGATCTATGAGATGATCTTGTTATTGTAATAGGAATCACGACTTGCATGTCGATGAGTATGACAACCGGCAGGAGCCATAGGAGTTGTCTTTATTTATTTATGACCTGCGTGTCAACTTAAATCGTCATGTAATTACTTTACTTTATTGCTAAAGCGTTAGCCATAGTAGTAGAAGTAATACTTGACGTGACAACTTCAAGAAGACACGATGATGGAGATCATGATGATGGAGATCATGGTGTCATGCCAGTGACGACGATGAACATGGCGCCCCGAAGATGGAGATCAAAGGAGCGAAATGATGTTGGCCATATCATGTCACCATTTGATTGCATGTGATGTTTATCATGTTTTTACATCTTATTTGCTTAGAACGACGGTAGCATAAATAAGATGATCCCTCATTGAAAATATCAAAAATGTGTTCTCCCTAACTGTGCACCGTTGCTAAGGTTCGTCGTTCCGAAGCACCACGTGATGATCGGGTGTGATAGGTTCTTACGTTCGCATACAACGGGTGTAAGCCAGATTTACACACGCAATACACTTAGGTTGGATTGACGAGCCTAGCATGTACAGACATGGCCTCGGAACACGGAGGACCGAAAGGTCGAACATGAGTCGTATAGAAGATACGATCAACATGGAGATGTTCACCGATGATAACTAGTCCGTCTCATGTGATGATCGGACACGGCCTAGTTGACTCGGATCATGTATCACTTAGATGACTAGAGGGATGTCAAATCTAAGTGGGAGTTCATTCATTAATTTGATTAGATGAACTTAATTATCATGAACTTAGTCTAAATCTTTACAATATGTCTTGTAGATCAAATGGCCCACGCTAATGTCACCCTCAACTTCAACGCGTTCCTAGAGAAAACCAAGCTGAAAGATGATGGCAGCAACTATTCGGACTGGGTCCGGAACCCGAGGATCATCCTCATTGCAGCCAAGAAAGATTATGTCCTAGAAGCACCGCTAGGTGATGCACCATTCCCAGAAAACCAGGACGTTATGAACGCCCATCAGTCACGTACTGATGATTACTCCCTCGTTCAGTGCGGCATGCTTTACAGCTTAGAACTGGGGCTTCAAAAGCGTTTTGAGAAACACGGAGCATATGAGATGTTCGAGGAGCTGAAATTGATTTTCCAAGCTCATGCCCGGGTCGAGAGATATGATGTCTCCGACAAGTTCTTTAGCTGCAAGATGGAGGAAAATAGCTCTGTCAGTGAACACATACTCAAGATGTCTGGGTTGCACAACCGCTTGACTCAGCTGGAAGTTAATCTTCCGGATGAGGCGGTCATTGACAGAATCCTTCAGTTGCTCCCACCTAGCTACAAGAGCTTCGTGATGAACTACAATATGCAGGGGATGGAAAAGACCATTCCCGAGTTGTATTCAATGCTGAAATCTGCGGAGGTGGAGATCAAAAGGGAACATCAAGTGTTGATGGTGAATAAAACCACTAAGTTCAATAAAGGCAAGGGTAAGAAGAACTTCAAGAAGGACGGCAAGGAGGTTGCAGCGCCTGGTAAATCAGTTGCCAGGAAGAAGTCAAAGAATGGACCCAAACCTAAAACTGAGTGCTTTTATTGCAAGGGAAATGGTCACTGGAAGCGGAATTGCCCCAAGTACTTAGCGGATAAGAAGGCCGGCAACACTAAAGGTATATGTGATATACATGTAATTGATGTGTACCTTACCAGTGCTCGTAGTAGCTCCTGGGTATTTGATACCGGTGTCGTTGCTCATATTTGTAACTCAAAACAGGAGCTGCGGAATAAACGGAGACTGGCGAAGGACGAGGTGACGATGCGCGTCGGGAATGGTTCCAGGGTCGATGTGATCGCCGTCGGCACGCTACCTCTACATTTACCTACGGGATTAGTTTTAAACCTCAATAATTGTTATTTAGTGCCAAGTTTGAGCATGAACATTGTATTTGGATCTCGTTTAATGCGAGATGGCTACTCATTTAAATCCGAGAATAATGGTTGTTCTATTTATATGAGTGATATGTTTTATGGTCATGCTCCGATGGTTAATGGTTTATTCTTAATGAATCTCGTACGTGATGTTACACATATTCATAGTGTGAATACCAAAAGATGTAAAGTTAATAACGATAGTCCCACATACTTGTGATACTGCCGCCTTGGTCACATTGGTGTCAAGAGCATGAAGAAGCTCCATGCTGATGGACTTTTGGAGTCTCTCGATTATGAATCATTTGACACATGCGAACCATGCCTCATGGGCAACCAACTTGTTGGAAATCATGCATACAGATGTGTGTGCTCCAATGAGCGTTGAGGCTCGCGGAGGCTATCGTTATGTTCTCACTCTCACTGATGATTTGAGTAGATATGGGTATGTCTACTTAATGAAACACAAGTCTGAGACCTTTGAAAAGTTCAAGGAGTTTCAGAGTGAGGTTGAGAATCAACGTGACAGAAGAATAAAGTTCTTACGATCAGATCATGGGGGAGAATAGTTAAGTCACGAATTTGGCACACACTTAAGAAAATGTGGAATTGTTTCACAACTCACGCCGCCTGGAACACCTCAGCGTAACGGTGTGTCCGAACATCGTAATCGCACTCTATTGGATATGGTGCGATCTATGATGTCTCTTACCGATCTACCGCTCTCATTTTGGGGCTATGCTTTAGAGACTGCCGCATGCACTTTAAATAGGGCTCCGTCAAAATCCGTTGAGACGACACCGTATGAATTATGGTTTGGAAAGAAACCTAAGCTGTCGTTTCTGAAAGTTTGGGGTTGCGATGCTTATGTCAAGAAACTTCAACCTGAAAAGCTCGAACCCAAATCGAAAAAATGCGTCTTCATAGGATATCCCAAAGAAACAGTTGGGTATACCTTCTACCTCAGATCCGAAGGCAAGATCTTTGTTGCCAAGAACGGGTCCTTTCTAGAGAAAGAGTTTCTCGCGAAAGAAGTAAGTGGGAGGAAAGTAGAGCTTGATGAAGTACTACCTCTTGAAAATCAGAGTAGCACAGCTCAGGAAAATGTTCCTGTGGTGCCTGCACCGATTCAAGAGGAGGTTAATGATGATGATCAAAATACTTCTGATCAAGCTCCTACTGAACTTCGTAGGTCCACAAGGACACGTTCCGCACCAGAGTGGTACGGCAACCCTGTCCTAGAAATCATGTTGTTGGACAACGGTGAACCTACAAACTATGAAGAAGCGATGGCGGGCCCAGATTCCGACAAATGGCTAGAAGCCATGAAATCTGAGATAGAATCCATGTATGAAAACAAAGTATGGACTTTGACAGACTTGCCCGATGATCGGCGAGCGATAGAAAACAAATGGATCTTTAAGAAGAAGACGGACGCCGATGGTAATGTTACCGTCTATAAAGCTCGACTTGTCGCTAAGGGTTATCGGCAAGTTCAAGGGGTTGACTACGATGAGACTTTCTCTCCTGTAGCGAAGCTGAAGTCCGTCCGAATCATGTTAGCAATTGCTGCATACTATGATTATGAGATATGGCAAATGGACGTCAAAACAGCATTCCTTAACGGCTTTCTTAAGGAAGAATTGTATATGATGCAGCCGGAAGGTTTTGTCGATCCTAAGAATGCTAACAAAGTATGCAAGCTCCAGCGCTCTATCTATGGGCTGGTGCAAGCATCTCGGAGTTGGAACATTCGCTTTGATGAGATGATCAAAGCGTTTGGGTTTATGCAGACTTATGGAGAAGCCTGCGTTTACAAGAAAGTGAGTGGGAGCTCCGTAGCATTTCTCATATTATATGTGGATGATATACTATTGATGGGAAATGATATAGAATTCTTGGAGAGCATAAAGGCCTATTTGAACAAGTGTTTTTCAATGAAGGACCTTGGAGAAGCTACTTATATATTAGGCATCAAGATCTATAGGGATAGATCGAGACGCCTCATCGGTCTTTCGCAAAGTATGTACCTTGACAAGATTTTGAAGAAGTTCAAAATGGATCAGTCCAAGAAGAGGTTCTTGCCTGTATTGCAAGGTGTGCGATTGAGCACGGCTCAATGCCCGACCACGACAAAAGATATAGAAGAGATGAGTGTCATCCCCTATGCCTCAGCCATAGGGTCTATTATGTATGCCATGCTGTGTACCAGACCCGATGTAAATCTTGCCGTAAGTTTGGTAGGTAGGTACCAAAGTAATCCCGGCAAGGAACACTGGACAACGGTCAAAAACATCCTGAAGTACCTACAAAGGACTAAGGATATGTTTCTCGTTTATGGAGGTGCCGAAGAGCTCGTCGTAAAGGGTTACGTCGACGCCAGCTGTTGGAAATATGCCCTAGAGGCAATAATAAAAGCATTATTATTATATTTCCTTGTTCATGATAATTGTCTTTATTCATGCTATAATTGTGTTATCCGGAAATCATAATACATGTGTGAATAATAGACACCAACATGTCCCTAGTAAGCCTCTAGTTGACTAGCTCGTTGATCAACAGATAGTCATGGTTTCCTGACTATGGACATTGGATGTCATTGATAACGAGATCACATCATTAGGAGAATAATGTGATGGACAAGACCCAATCCTAAACATAGCACAAGATCGTATAGTTCGTTTGCTAGAGTTTTCCAATGTCAAGTATCCTTTCCTTAGACCATGAGATCGTGTAACTCCCGGATACCGTAGGAGTGCTTTGGGTATACCAAACGTCACAACGTAACTGGGTGACTATAAAGGTATACTATGGGTATCTCCGAAAGTGTCTGTTGGGTTGACACGGATCGAGACTGGGATTTGTCACTCCGCTTGACGGAGAGGTATCACCGGGCCCACTCGGTAATGCATCATCATAATGAGCTCAATGTGATCAAAGTGTTTGATCGTGGGATCATGCATTACGGTACGAGTAAAGTGACTTGCCGATAACGAGATTGAACGAGGTATTGGGATACCGACGATCGAATCTCGGGCAAGTAAAATACCGATTGACAAAGGGAATTGTATACGGGATTAATTGAATCCGCGACATCATGGTTCATCCGATGAGATCATCGTGGAGCATGTAGGAGCCAACATGGGTATCCAGATCCCGCTGTTGGTTATTGCCCGAGAGCCGTCTCGGTCATGTCTGCCTGTCTCCCGAACCCGTAGGGTCTACACACTTAAGGTTCAGTGACACTAGGGCTGTGAAGATATGTATATGCATTAACCCGAATGTTGTTCGGAGTCCCGGATGAGATCGCGGACGTCACAAGGAGTTTCGGAATAGTCCGAAGGTAAAGAATTATATATAGGAAGTGTTGTTTCGGCCATCGGGACAAGTTTCGGGGTCATCGGTATTGTACCGGGACCACCAGAAGGGTCCCGGGGGTCCACCGGGTGGGGCCACCCATCCCGGGGGGCCCCATGGGCCAAAGTGGGGAGGGGAACCAGCCCATAGTGGGCTGGTGCGCCCCCCTAGGCCCACCCCATGCGCCTAGGGTTGAAACCCTAGGGGTGGGGGGGCGCCCCACCTTGGCTTGGGGGCCACTCCAGCCTTGGCCGCCGCCCCCCTAGGAGATCCAATCTCCTAGGGCCGGTGCCCCCCCTAGGGGGATATATATATGAGGGGGGGGGGAGGGGGCAAGAGCACCTGAGTCCTGGCGCCTCCCTTTCTCCCAGCTACACCTCTTCCTCTCGCAGTACACAGCGAAGCCCTGCTGCTGTGACGCCCTGTATCCACCACCACGCCGTCGTGCTGCTGGATCTTCACCAACCTCTCCTTCCCCCTTGCTGGATCAAGAAGGAGGAGACGTTACGCTGACCGCACGTGTGTTGAACGCGGAGGTGCCGTCCGTTTGGTGCTAGGATCTCCGGTGATTTGGATCACGTCGTGTACGACTACTTCATCCCTGTTCTCTGAACGCTTCCGCTCGCGATCTACAAAGGTATGTAGATGCATACGATCACTCGTTGCTAGATGAACTCATAGATGGATCTTGGTGAAACCGTAGGAAATTTTTTGTTTTCTGCAACGTTCCCAACAGTGGCATCATGAGCTAGGTCTATGCGTAGTTCTTCTTGCGCGAGTAGAACACAATTTGTTGTGGGCGTAGATTTGTCAACTTTCTTGCCGCTACTAGTCTTATCTTGCTTCAGCGGTATTGTGGGATGAAGTGGCCCGGACCAACCTTACACGTACGCTTACGTGAGACCGGTTCCACCGACTAACATGCACTAGTTGCATAAGGTGGCTGGCGGGTGTCTGTCTCTCCCACTTTAGTTGGAGCGGATTCGATGAAAAGGGTCCTTATGAAGGGTAAATAGAAGTTGACAAATCACGTTGTGGCTTTCACGTAGGTAAGAAAACGTTCTTGCTAGAACCCTAATTCAGCCACGTAAAACTTGCAACAACAATTAGAGGACGTCTAACTTGTTTTTGCAGCAAGTGCTTTGTGATATGATATGGCCAAAGTTGTGATGAATGATGAATGATCTATATGTGATGTAGGAGATGTTCATGCTATTGTAATAGGAATCACGACTTGCATGTCGATGAGTATGACAACCGGCAGGAGCCATAGGAGTTGTCTTTATTTTTTGTATGACCTGCGTGTCATTGAGAAACGCCATGTAAATTACTTTACTTTATTGCTAAACGCGTTAGCCATAGTAGTAGAAGTAATAGTTGGCGAGCAACTTCATGGAGACACGATGATGGAGATCATGATGATGGAGATCATGGTGTCAAGCCGGTGACAAAGATGATCATGGAGCCCCAAGATGGAGATCAAAGGAGCTATGTGATATTGGCCATATCATGTCACGTTTATTATTTGATTGCATGTGATGTTTATCATGTTTTGCATCTTGTTTACTTATAACGACGGTAGTAAATAAGATGATCCCTCATAATAATTTCAAGAAGTGTTCCCCCTAACTGTGCACCGTTGCGACAGTTCGTTGTTTCAAAGCACCACGTGATGATCGGGTGTGACAGATTCTAACGTTCACATACAACGGGTGTAAAACAGATTTACACATGCAAACACTTAGGTTGACTTGACGAGCCTAGCATGTACAGACATGGCCTCGGAACACAGAAGACCGAAAGGTCGAGCATGAGTCGTATAGAAGATACGATCAACATGAAGATGTTCACCGATGTTGACTAGTCCGTCTGACGTGATGATCGGACACAGCCTAGTTGACTCGGATCATGTTATACTTAGATGACTAGAAGAGGGATGTCCATCTAAGTGGGAGTTCATTAATAATTTGATTAGATGAACTTAATTATCATGAACTTAGTCTAAAATATATAGAATATGTCTTGTAGATCAAATGGCCAACGTAGTCCTCAACTTCAACGCGTTCCTAGAGAAAACCAAGCTGAAAGACGATGGCAGCAACTATACGGACTGGGTCCGGAACCTGAGGATCATCCTCATAGCTGCCAAGAAAGATTATGTCCTACGAGCACCGCTGGGTGACGCACCTATTCTCCCTGCAGAACAAGACGTTATGAACGCTTGGCAGGCACGTACCGATGACTACTCCCTCGTTCAGTGCGGCATGCTTTACAGCTTAGAGCCGGGGCTCCAAAAGCGTTTTGAGAGACACGGAGCATATGAGATGTTCGAAGAGCTGAAAATGGTTTTCCAAGCTCATGACCGGGTCAAGAGATATGAAGTCTCCGACAAATTCTTCAGTTGTAAGATGGAGGAAAATAGTTCTGTCAGTGAGCACATACTCACTATGTCAGGGTTACATAACCGCTTGACTCAGCTGGGAGTTAATCTCCCGGACGACGCGGTCATTGACAGAATCCTCCAGTTGCTTCCACCAAGCTACAAGAGCTTTGTGATGAACTTCAATATGCAGGGGATGGAAAAGACCATTCCTGAAGTATTTGCTATGCTGAAATCAGCAGAGGTAGAAGTCAAGAAGGAACATCAAGGGTTGATGGTGAATAAAACCACTAAGTTCAAGAAGGGCAAGGGTAAAAAGATTATGCCTTGTTCATCCTTGTCCTTCCGGAGCATGCATATGCATTGCATATCACTTCTCGCATATCATGCCATGTTTTGCATCATGTTGGTTGTGCATTGCATCGTGATTGATGTTTGTCCTCTTTGCTTGTGTTCTTGTTGTGGGTAGAGCCGGGAGACGAGTACGTGAACGAGGAACCTGTTGAGAACGCTTTCGAGGACCAAGCTTTCGACAACTCTGAGAACCTTGCAGGCAAGATGACCATACCCTCGAAATCACTTCTATCTTTGCTTGCTAGTTGCTCGCTCTTTTGCTATGCCTATGCTGCGATACCTACCACTTGCTATATCATGCCTCCTATATTGCCATGTCAGCCCCTAACCATCCATGTCCTAGCAAACCGTTGATTGGCTATGTTACCGCTTTGCTCAGCCCCTCTTATAGCATTGCTAGTTGCAGGTGAAGATGAAGTTTGTTCCTTGTTGGAACATGGACTTGTTGTTCCTTGTTGGAACATGTTTACTTGTTGGGATATCACAATACCTCTTATTTAATTAATGCATCTATATACTTGGTAAAGGGTGGAAGGCTCGGCCTTTTGCCTGGTGTTTTGTTCCACTCTTGCCACCCTAGTTTCCGTCATACCGGTGTTATGTTCCCGGATTTTGCGTTCCTTACACGGTTGGGTGATTTATGGGACCCCCTTGACAGTTCGCTTTGAATAAGACTTTTCCAGCAAGGCCCAACATTGGTTTTACCATTTGCCACCTAAGCCTTTTTCCCTTGGGTTCTCCAGACTCAAGGGTCATCTTTATTTTAACCCCCCCGGGCCAGTTCTCCTTCGATTGCTGGTCCAAACTAGAGCCACTTGCGGTGCCGCCCTGAGGCAACTTGGGGTATCTTCGGTTGCCGTACGTAGTGTTCATCCGGATGTGCCCTGAGACCGAGATATGTGCAGCTCCTATCAGGATTTGTCGGCACAATCGGGCGGCTTTGCTGGACTTGTTTTATTGCTGTCGAAATGTCTTGTAGTCCGGGATTCCGAGATTGATCGGGTCTTCCCGGTAGAAGGAATATCCTTCGTTGACCGTGAGAGCTTATCATGGGCTAAGTTGGGACACCCCTGCAGGGTATTATCTTTCGAAAGCCGTGCCCGCGGTTATGAGGCAGATGGGAATTTGTTGATGTCCGGTTGTAGAAAACCCGAAGTTGACCTTAACTAAAACACATCAACCGCGTGTGTAACCGTGATGGTCTCTTCTCGGCGGGGTCCGGGAAGTGAACACGGTGTTGGAGTTATGTTTGACGTAGGTTGTTCTAGGATCACTTCTTGATCACTTCTAGCTTCACGACCGTGCTTTGCCTTCTCTTCTCGCTCTCTTTTGCGTTGTAGCCACCATATATGCTAGTCGCTTGCTGCAGCTCCACCTCATAATCCTTTCCTACCTATAAGCTTAAATAGTCTTGATCTCGCGGGTGTGAGATTGCTGAGTCCCCGTGACTCACAGATTCTACCACAACAGTTGCAGGTACCAACGATGCCAGTGCAGATGACGCGACCGAGCTCACTTGGGAGTTCGACGAGGAACGTGGCCGTTACTATGTGTCTTTTCCAGATGATCAGTAGTGGAGCCCAGTTGGGGTGATCTGGGGATCTATGTAGCATTTGGGGTAGTCTTCTTTCATTTTGGTACCGTAGTCGGACCTTGAGTGTAATTTGAATGATGAATGTTTATTTATGTATTGTGTGAAGTGGCGACTGTAAGCCAACTATGTATCTTTCCCTTTATTTATTACATGGGTTGTGTGAAGATTACCTCACTTGCGACATTGCTTTCAATGCGGTTATGCCTCTAAGTCGTGCCTCGACACGTGGGAGATGTAGCCGCATCGAGGGTGTTACAAGTTGGTAATCAGAGCCTTCCCCGACCTTAGGAGCCCCCACTGTTTGATCGTTTTTAGTGGTTGAGTTGTGTCTAGAAAAATGTTTTGAGTCATTTAGGAATTATATATCGGAGAGTTTAGGAATTCTTTTTACTTCCCAGTCTCCTCATCGCTCTGGTAAGGCATCCTGACGTAGAGTTTTGACTATTCTCTTCTCAAATTTCACTAAAAAAAATTAGGATCACGCGGGTATCTTAGAATCGTTCCGATGGTTTTATGATGACAACATTGTCTTGGTTGCCTCCTGTCAGCAGGGGTTTTAGAGGAGGTGTCCTGGGGAGTTGAGCTCCGAGGTGTTGTCGTCATAATTTTATCGTTGCGGTTTTGGAATACCTAAGTTTAGTACGCCGACATCGAAAATCTCTTTTGTACAGTTGTTGGTGAGATAACCCTGATAGCCCAGTACTGAGGCGAGTGCGGGAGTATCGCCATGACTTGTATAACGGATGTTTTTCGGAGGTTGAGGTAGATGATTTCCGAGAATTTCTTGGTTATGTGTTGAAGGATGGATACAGCTGGATCTAGGTATTGTTAGTTTGGGTGATATATTTTGTGTCCCCTGTATCCCACACACCTGATTGCATAACCAGAAAGTTTCGGGAGTTTATAAGTGGGAATTCATGTAGCTCTAGTATTTCTTCCGCAGATATTTGGTTTGTGATTGGGTAATCCTTACCAAGTATTTGTTCACATCCGTACCTTGTTGATTTTATTCCTTACCTTGTTCTAAGTGGTTTCTCAGCTTATGGAAGTGTGATGTTTTACTTTGGAATTCATTCGTTCATTCTCGTTCGGATGTTTATTGTGAAGACTATATGTTGCAATTTCGTTCCTTTGATTCAGCTTCAATATATATCTGTCAAGATGCTAATGGATGTCACCCTCTTCAGGATGGCTCCGCCAACGCGTCAGAATCCGGAACGCAATGAAGGAAGTCAGGCTAACCCACCGCCACCACCTCCGCCTCCGGAAGCTTGGCAAGCCCTGATGACTGCCACAAATGCCAACGCTCAGATTCTGATTCAGCTCTTGCAAGATCGCAACCAAGGGCAAGCTAATGAAGAGAATCAAGCCCAAGGCTGTTGGGGAACGTAGTAATTTCAAAAAAAAAATCCTACGCACACGCAAGATCATGGTGATGTATAGCAACGAGAGGGGAGAGTGTTGTCTACGTACCCTCGTAGACCGAAGCGGAAGCGTTGACACGACGTAGAGGAAGTAGTCGTACGTCCTTCCGATCCGACCGATCCAAGCACCGTTACTCCGGCACCTCCGAGTTCTTGGCACACGTTCAGCTCGATGACGATCCCCGGGCTCCGATCCAGCAAAGCGTCGGGGAGGAGTTCCGTCAGCACGACGGCGTGGTGACGATCTTGATGTTCTACTGTCGCAGGGCTTCGCCTAAGCACCGCTACAATATGACCGAGGTGGAATATGGTGGAGGGGGGCACCGCACACGGCTAAGGAACGATCACGAAGATCAACTTGTGTGTTCTAGGGTGCCCCCTTGCCCCCGTATATAAAGGAGCCAGGGGGAGGGGCGGCCGACCAGGGTTGGGCGCGCCAGGGGGGAGTCCTACTCCCACCGGGAGTAGGACTCCATCTTTTTCCTATTCGGAGTAGGAGAAGGGGGGAAAGAGGAGGAGGGGGAAAAGGAAAGGGGGGGCGCCGCCCCCCTTCCCTTGTCCTATTCGGACTAGGAGGGGGAGGGGCATGCAGCCCCTTCCTTCCCCTTTCTCCCTTCTCTCTTAAGGCCCATAGTGGCCCATTAAACCCCCCGGGGGGTTCCGGTAACCCCCCCGGTACTCCGTTATTATCCGAAACCATTCGAAACCATTCCGATGTCCGAATATAGTCGTCCAATATATCAATCTTTATATCTCGACCATTCCGAGACTCCTCGTCATGTCCGTGATCTCATCCGGGACTCCGAACTAACTTCGGTACATCAAAATGCATAAACTCATAATATAACTGTCATCGAAACCTTAAGCGTGCGGACCCTACGGTTCGAGAACTATGTAGACATGACCGAGACTCGTCTCCGGTCAATAACCAATAGCGGGACCTGGATGCCCATATTGGCTCCTACATATTCTACGAAGATCTTTATCGGTCAGACCGCATAACAACATACGTTGTTCCCTTTGTCATTGGTATGTTACTTGCCCGAGATTCGATCGTCAGTATCCAATACCTAGTTCAATCTCGTTACCGGCAAGTCTCTTTACTCGTTCCGTAATACATCATCTCGCAACTAACTCATTGGTTGCAATGCTTGCAAGGCTTGTGTGATGTGCATTACCGAGAAGGCCCTGAGATACCTCTCCGACATTCGGAGTGACAAATCCTAATCTCGAAATACACCAACCCAACAAATACTTTCGGAGACACCTGTAGAGCACCTTTATAATCACCCAGTTACGTTGTGACGTTTGGTGGCACACAAAGTGTTCCTACGGTAAACGGGAGTTGCATAATCTCATAGTCATAGGAACATGTATAAGTCATGAAGAAAGCAATAGCAACATACTAAACGATCGGGTGCTAAGCTAATGGAATGGGTCATGTCAATCAGATCATTAAACTAATGATGTGACCTTGTTAATCAAATAACAACTCCTTTGTCTATGGTTAGGAAACTTAACCATCTTTGATTAACAAGCCAGTCAAGTAGAGGCATACTAGTGACACTCTGTTTGTCTATGTATCCACACATGTATTATGTTTCCGGTTAATACAATTCTAGCATGAATAATAAACATTTATCATGATATGCAAGGAAATAAATAATAACTTTATTATTGTCTCTAGGGCATATTTCCTTCAGTCTCCCACTTGCACTAGAGTCAATAATCTAGATTACACAGTAATGATTCTAACACCCATGGAGTCTTGGTGCTGATCATGTTTTGCTCGTGGAAGAGGCTTAGTCAACGGGTCTGCTACATTCAGATCCGTATGTATCTTGCAAATCTCTATGTCTCCCACCTGGACTAAATCCCGGATGGAATTGAAGCGTCTCTTGATGTTCTTGGTTCTCTTGTGAAATCTGGATTCCTTTGCTAAGGCAATTGCACCAGTATTGTCACAAAAGATTTTCATTGGACCCGATGCACTAGGTATGACACCTAGATCGGATATGAACTACTGTGTCAAGGCCACAGACGCAGATGATTGGCTCCTGGACATCAGCAAGCATTTCGAGTGCAGCAATGTCAGACCTGAGGACTTTGTCAAGTTTGCCTCTTTTCAACTCAAAGATCAAGCTGCTGAATGGTTCCAGCAATACAAAGATTCCAGAGGAGGTCGTGTGATTACCTGGGATGATTTCCGCCGTGACTTCAGAGCTCACCACATTCCAGAAAGTGTTGTTGAGAGTAAGCGTGAGGAATTCCGCAATCTCAAGCAAGGCACCATGTCTGTCTATCAATACAACACTTAGTTCCAGAAGCTCTCTTGTTTTGCGAGGCAAGACATCCCTGATGAGAAGAGTATGATCTACCAGTTCAGGCGTGGTCTTAGGGAAGATCTGCAACTTGCTCTCGTGCTTTTCGAGCCATTAAAGTATGATGAATTCTACAACATGGCGCTGAAACAAGAAGCTGCTCAGCTCAAGTGTGAGGCATCTAAGAAGAGAGTCAGAGACGTAGTTCAGTCTTCTTCTTCTTCACTTGTGGCAGCTAAGCAACAGAAGTTCTGGTTGCCTTCTCCTCCTCCGTTCCGTCAGCCTTATCAGCAGAAGAACTCTAGTGGTCGTGGACCTTCCCACCCACCCAACCCTGGCTATCAGAACAAGTCTCAGAACCAAGCTCCAAGGCCAAGTGCTCCTTACCATCGTCCGCTCTCAGAGGTGACTTGTAACAAATGTCAGCAGAAGGGTCACTATGCGAACAAGTGCTTCAACCAAAGGCGCCTTCCGCCCCCTCCTCCTGTGAAATCTTCCAGCAATGCAGTGGTCAAGCATAATCCTAAGCATGCCAAGGTGAACATGATGAATGCAGCTCAAGCGGAGGATTCTTCCGAAGTGATCATGGGTAATCTTCCTGTTAATGATATTCCTGCAAAAGTCTTATTTGATACTGGTGCATCGCTTTCTTTCATTTCAAGACCTTTTGTGGCTATGCATGATTTGGATACTCAAGTTTTGCCGAGACCTTTGTCTATTGTGTCCTCGGGCAAGCAAATGACATCTAATGTTTGTGTCCCGGATGTTTCTATCAAGATGGGCGACTATAGATTCTTGTCTAAACCAATTGTTCTTGGTGATTCTGATATTGATCTTATTCTCGGGATGGACTGGCTTTCTAAGCACAAGGCTCAACTTGAGTGTGCTACCAGGGAAATCAAATTGACTCACTCTTCTAACGATGTGATCATCTATGCCTCTCGTGATGATACCATTCGGTTGTTTTCTCTCAATGAGAATGATGAATTGGAGGCTATCTCTCAGATTCCAGTCGTTTGTGAGTACCAAGATGTTTTTCCAGAAGAGCTTCCGGGTATGCCTCCCCGCCGGCCAGTTGAATTCGTTATTGATCTTGAGCCTGGCACGGAACCCGTTTGCAAGCGTCCTTACAAGCTTGGACCAGATGAGTTGAAGGAATTGAAGAAACAACTCGATAAACAAGAGCGTCTGGGTCTGATCAGACCGAGTTCTTCTCCTTGGGGTTGTGGAGTTCTTTTTGTCCGGAAGAAGGATGGCACGGACCGACTTTGCGTCGATTACCGTCCATTGAACAAGAGGACAATCAAGAACAAGTACCCACTTCCCAACATCAATGAGCTATTTGAGCAACTTAAAGGTGCTAAGGTGTTCTCCAAGCTTGACCTTCGTATTGGTTATCATCAGATTCGCATTCGTGAAGAAGATATTCCCAAGACAGCATTCAGAACAAGCTTTGGTTCTTATGAATATACTGTCATGTCTTTCGGCCTTGTCAATGCTCCTCCAGCATTCTCTCGCTTGATGAATTTCATCTTCAACCCCTACATCAACGAATTTGTCTTGGTCTATCTCGATGATATTTTGGTCTTCTCCAAGAATAAGGAGGATCATGCCAAACATTTGCGATTGGTGCTCGACAAGCTCAGAGAGTACAAATTATATGCGAAGTTCTCCAAATGTGAATTTTGGCTTGATGAAGTTCTTTATCTTGGCCATATCATCTCTGCCAAGGGCATCGCTGTTAATCCTGAGAAGGTGTCTGCAGTTGTGAATTGGGAACCCCCTCAGAATGTCAAGCAGCTTCGTAGTTTTCTTGGACTTGCAAGCTATTGCAGAAGATTCGTTGAGAATTTCTCTAAGATTGCAAAGCCTCTTTCCAACCTCCTCCAGAATCATGTGAAATATGTCTGGTCTCCTGAGTGTGACGTTGCTTTCAACACTCTCAAAGAGAAACTCGTCACTGCTCCAGTTTTGACTCCTCCTGACGAATCCAAGCCTTATGAGGTATTCTGTGATGCTTCTCTTCAGGGCCTCGGTGCCGTCTTAATGCAAGAGAAGAAGGTTGCTGCCTATACCTCTCGTCAGTTGAAGCCCAACGAAAGGAACTACCCCACTCACGATCTTGAGTTGGCGGCAGTTGTCCACGCTCTAATAACATGGAGACATCTCCTGTTGGGAAGGAAAGTGGACATTTTCACCGATCACAAGAGTCTCAAGTACATCTTCACTCAGCCCAACCTCAACCTCAGGCAAACTCGATGGGTCGAAATGATTCAAGAGTATAATCCGAGTATTGAGTATACTCCAGGCAAGGCTAATGTGATTGCAGACGCTTTGAGCAGAAAGGCTTATTGCAACAGTTTAATCCTCAAGCCCTTTCAACTGGATCTTTGTGAGGCTTTCCGCAAGTTGAATCTCCAAGTTGTTCCTCAAGGTTTGCTTGCCAACCTCGTTGTCTCTCCTACTTTGGAAGATCAGATTCGTGAGGCACAATTGTTGGATACCATGGTGAAGAAGGTGAAACGTGGTATTGACAAGAGCATTTCCAAATACAAGTGCTATCGAGTTGATGACAGAGATACTCTTTTCTTCGAGGACCGGATCGTGGTTCCAAAGGGTGATCTTCGTAAAGTCATTATGAACGAAGCGCACAACTCTCTTCTGTCAATTCATCCTGGAAGTACGAAGATGTACCATGACCTCAAGCAGTCGTATTGGTGGACTCGAATGAAGCGAGAGATTGCTCAATTCGTGAATGAGTGTGATGTCTGCAAAAGGGTGAAAGCAGAACACCAACGACCAGCTGGTCTTCTCCAACCTCTTGCTATTCCTGAATGGAAGTTTGATCATATCGAAATGGACTTCGTGACTGGTTTTCCTAAGTCCAAGTGTGGAAATGATGCTATTTTCGTCGTCATCGACAAGCTCACCAAAGTGGCTCATTTTCTTCCTATCAAAGAGTCTATCACAGCAGCGCAGCTGGCAGAGCTCTACACCTCCAGAATTGTCTCCTTGCACGGCATTCCACAACTGATCTCTTCAGACCGTGGCAGCATCTTTACCTCCAAGTTTTGGGATTCTTTTCAGAAGGCCATGGGCACCAATATCCGCTTCAGCACAGCTTTCCACCCGCAAACTAGTGGACAAGTCGAGCGTGTCAACCAAATTCTTGAAGATATGCTCAGAGCTTGTGTTATCTCTTTCGGCATGAAGTGGGAGGATTGCCTTCCTTATGCTGAGTTTTCTTACAACAACAGTTTTCAAGCCAGCTCGGGAAAAGCCCCATTCGAGATTCTCTATGGCAGAAAGTGTCGTACTCCTCTCAACTGGTCTGAAACCGGTGAACGCCAATTGCTCGGCAATGATTTGATCTCAGAGGCTGAGGCTATGTGCAAGGTGATTCGTGAGAACCTCAAAGCCGCGCAATCGCGCCAGAAGAGCTATTACGATAGCAAACATCGTGATGTGGCATTCGAGATCGGAGACCATGTCTACCTCCGCGTCTCTCCAATGAAAGGAACTCGTCGCTTCGGTATCAAGGGGAAACTTGCCCCTAGATACGTCGGTCCTTTCAAGATCATCGGCAAACGAGGCGATCTCGCCTATCAACTTGAGCTTCCCTCCAACTTTGCAAATGTACATAATGTCTTCCACGTGTCACAGCTTCGCAAGTGCTTCAAGACGCCTGAGCGCACCATCAACTTCGAAGAGATTGATCTTCAAGAAGATTTGTCCTATCATGAGCATCCCATTGCTATTCTTGAAACAACTGAGCGCAAGACTCGCAACAAGTCAATCAAATTCTTGAAAGTGAAATGGTCACATCATTCAGACCGAGAAGCCACCTGGGAGCGTGAGGACCACCTATGTACCGAGTATCCGGAGTTCTTTCAGTCCTAGATCTCGGGACGAGATCCTCTCGTAGTGGTGGAGTGTTGTAACGCCCCAGATGTAACTTGCCATATTTGTAATCCAACTCTTGCCATTTTCGGCTATGTGTTATGTTATTCTCTCCGTGGTTGGGTTTCCCTTCATTTTGTATTTTGTTCATGTCATGCATTTCATATCATGTCATCATGTGCATCGCATTCGCATACGTGTCCGTCTCATAAATCCGAGCATTTTTCCCGTTGTTCGTTTTGCAATCCGGCGCTCATATGTCCCCCGGCGTCCCCTTTTACATTTCTTCGTGAGCGGGTATTAAACATTCTCGGATTGGACCAAGGTTTGTCAAGCGGCCTCGGTATAGCACCGGTAGACCGCCTGTCAAGTTTCGGGTCAATCGGAGTTCGTTTGGTACTCCAACGGTTAACCGGGTAACCATGAAGGCCTCGTGTGTGTTGCAGCCCAACACCCCTTCAAAACAGCCCAATAACCCATCTAAGACACTCCCATGTCCACCACCGTTCGATCACGATCGCGTGGCCGAAAACCGCTCTCCATTTGGAGCTTCCTAGCTCCTTCTACCTATAAAAAGGCCTCCCCCTCCTCCAATTGCGGATCAATTCGCACCCTAACCCTAGCCCCCGCTCCCTCTGCGCGCTGGACACTGTCCGCCGGCGCCGGACACGTCCGCCCCGTCGCCCCGACCAACCACAGCGCGACACGTCACCGCCCCGCGCCCCACATCGCCGCCTCCACCGCGGGCCCGCCAGGCCCGTGGCCGGCACCCGCGGCCCGCAGCCGCGTGCCCGCGCCCGAGGCGCCCCGCCGCCGCTCGCCGTCTTCGCGCCGGCGCCGCGCCCGCCGCCCCGCGCCGACGCCGCGCCGCCCCGCGCCGTCCCCGCCTCCTCCGGCGTCCCCGGGCCAGATCCGGCCGCCCCGGCCCCGGATCCGGCGTCCCTCGCCTCGCCCGCGCCTCCCCCGAGCTACTCCGGCGAGCCCGCCCCGTTTCCGGCGAACCTCGGACCGCGAGCCGCCTCGGGTTGACTTTTCCCTCGGTCCCGTAAATCTTCCAAGTCCTCGTATTTTCAAATTATCGTCACATTTTCATCGTGCCATAACTTTGCATCCGTAGCTCCGTTTCGTGCGTCTAATATGTCAAATTGTTCGTCTAAAGGAGTACATCATTTCACTCCATTGCATCATTTTCTTTTGAGGTCATTTTGATGCCCGAAATGCTGTTAGAAGAGGGCTATGTGATGTTAGTTTCTGGATCTTATCGGAACATGCACTTTTGTCATTTTTGCCATGATTGAGGTGTACCTCCTATGAAGTTGAGTCCTACATGAGTTTTGTAATATGCCATGTTACCTTTCCAGAGAATTATGCCATGTATTTTTTTGATCTCTGTGGTGACTAGCACAAGCATGCAAACTAGGGTAATTGATGTTGCTGATTTCAGAGACAGTAATTTCAGTCCCTGCCTGCTGTTATTTTTATGCCATGTGTTCATGTTGTTTCCGAGAGATCTATGCATAATTTTAGCATCATCAGTAAGAGTGTTTTGAACTTGAGGATTTGCTCTATCCATCAATGCCTCTGTTTGTAATTATAGAGTGCTATAGCTTGAGTCAATCGAGCTCTACTTTTGCTATAAAATGTTGCTGGCAGAATGTTTACATGTTATTCGATTTTGCCAAGCTTGGTGTAGTTGATCCTTGCATGATATGATGTTATTCTTGCCATGTATAGTTACTATGCCATGTCTTCTTGATGTATGTATGCTTATTTTATCATGCAATGCTCTGTAGTGAGTGCATCGAGCTCACGAACATGGCTACTCGTTATCTGTTTTTAACATGTCCAGTTTTCTGCTAAGTCTGAAACCTGTAACAAAACTTGCTTAATTGACATGGGTGTTATCATATTTTCTAATCCTTTTTGGCTTATGGTCAGTAAGGGACTTTTGTCAAGTGCTTTGAGTAGATTCATGCCATGCCTTATTTTTCTATGTCCTGTTCCTGTATCATGTTGTTTCATTGCTCTAAACATGTCATCCTGATGTTAGCTTCTGCTATGTTGTTATTTCACTAAGTCTGAGAACCTGTTATCTTTTGCACTTTTGCCATGCTTGTTTGAACCTGTTATGTTGTGATTTAGCCGTAGATCAGTTTTCATCTTTTGTCAAGCATCTTGAGTAGATTGATGTCATATGCTTTTTTGATATGTTTGGGTGCAGTAGCTTAATTTCTTGTTGCTTGCTAAACAGCATCATGCTGTTAATGGCAGATTATTGTCATTCTTGTTTTGCTTGTCATTTGCAAACCGTGCATCCGATTCCGGTGATCTTTATATCGATTTCAACCGAAATCACCTCATCTATCCAGTGGCATACTTGGTTTGCCAAGATTATGCCTTGTTCATCCTTGTCCTTCCGGAGCATGCATATGCATTGCATATCACTTCTCGCATATCATGCCATGTTTTGCATCATGTTGGTTGTGCATTGCATCGTGATTGATGTTTGTCCTCTTTGCTTGTGTTCTTGTTGTGGGTAGAGCCGGGAGATGAGTACGTGAACGAGGAACCTGTTGAGAACGCTTTCGAGGACCAAGCTTTCGACAACTCTGAGAACCTTGCAGGCAAGATGACCATACCCTCGAAATCACTTCTATCTTTGCTTGCTAGTTGCTTGCTCTTTTGCTATGCCTATGCTGCGATACCTACCACTTGCTATATCATGCCTCCTATATTGCCATGTCAGCCCCTAACCATCCATGTCCTAGCAAACCGTTGATTGGCTATGTTACCGCTTTGCTCAGCCCCTCTTATAGCGTTGCTAGTTGCAGGTGAAGATGAAGTTTGTTCCTTGTTGGAACATGGACTTGTTGTTCCTTGTTGGAACATGTTTACTTGTTGGGATATCACAATACCTCTTATTTAATTAATGCATCTATATACTTGGTAAAGGGTGGAAGGCTCGGCCTTTTGCCTGGTGTTTTGTTCCACTCTTGCCACCCTAGTTTCCGTCATACCGGTGTTATGTTCCCGGACTTTGCGTTCCTTACACGGTTGGGTGATTTATGGGACCCCCTTGACAGTTCGCTTTGAATAAGACTTTTCCAGCAAGGCCCAACATTGGTTTTACCATTTGCCACCTAAGCCTTTTTCCCTTGGGTTCTGCAGACTCAAGGGTCATCTTTATTTTAACCCCCCCCCCCCGGGCCAGTTCTCCTTCGATTGCTGGTCCAAACTAGAGCCACTTGCGGTGCCGCCCTGAGGCAACTTGGGGTATCTTCGGTTGCCGTACGTAGTGTTCATCCGGATGTGCCCTGAGACCGAGATATGTGCAGCCCCTATCAGGATTTGTCGGCACAATCGGGCGGCTTTGCTGGACTTGTTTTATTGCTGTCGAAATGTCTTGTAGTCCGGGATTCCGAGATTGATCGGGTCTTCCCGGTAGAAGGAATATCCTTCGTTGACCGTGAGAGCTTATCATGGGCTAAGTTGGGACACCCCTGCAGGGTATTATCTTTCGAAAGCCGTGCCCGCGGTTATGAGGCAGATGGGAATTTGTTGATGTCTGGTTGTAGAAAACCCGAAGTTGACCTTAACTAAAACACATCAACCGCGTGTGTAACCGTGATGGTCTCTTCTCGGCGGGGTCCGGGAAGTGAACACGGTGTTGGAGTTATGTTTGACGTAGGTTGTTCTAGGATCACTTCTTGATCACTTCTAGCTTCACGACCGTGCTTTGCCTTCTCTTCTCGCTCTCTTTTGCGTTGTAGCCACCATATATGCTAGTCGCTTGCTGCAGCTCCACCTCACAATCCTTTCCTACCTATAAGCTTAAATAGTCTTGATCTCGCGGGTGTGAGATTGCTGAGTCCCCGTGACTCACAGATTCTACCACAACAGTTGCAGGTACCAACGATGCCAGTGCAGATGACGCGACCGAGCTCACTTGGGAGTTCGACGAGGAACGTGGCCGTTACTATGTGTCTTTTCCAGATGATCAGTAGTGGAGCCCAGTTGGGGTGATCCGGGGATCTATGTAGCATTTGGGGTAGTCTTCTTTCATTTTGGTACCGTAGTCGGACCTTGAGTGTAATTTGAATGATGAATGTTTATTTATGTATTGTGTGAAGTGGCGACTGTAAGCCAACTATGTATCTTTCCCTTTATTTATTACATGGGTTGTGTGAAGATTACCTCACTTGCGACATTGCTTTCAATGCGGTTATGCCTCTAAGTCGTGCCTCGACACGTGGGAGATATAGCCGCATCGAGGGCGTTTCGGCCATCGGGAGTGATCTGGGGGTCATCGGTATTGTACCGGGACCACCAGATAGGTCCCCGGGGTCCACCGGGTGGGGCCACCCATCCTGGAGGGCCCTGTGGGCTGAAGTGGGGAGGGAACCAGCCCATAGTGGGCTGGTGCGCCCCCCATGGGCCTCCCCCCTGCGCATAGGGTTGAAACCCTAGGGCAGGGGGCGCCCCACTTGCCTTGGGGGAGAAGCCTCCCCCCTGGCCGCCGCCCCCCTGGAGATGCATCTCCAGGGCCGGCGCCTCCCCCTCCCTAGGGGGCCTATATAAATGGGGGGGGGAGGGAGGGCAGCCGCACCCTGCAGCCTTGGCGCCTCCCTCTCCCCTGTTACACCTCTCCCTCTCTCCGTAGACGCTTGGCGAAGCCCTGCTGGAATTCTGCTGCATCCACCACCACGCCGTCGTGCTGCTGGATCTTCATCAACCTCTCCTTCCCCCTTGCTGGATCAAGAAGGAGGAGACGTCATCCCGACCCGACCGTACGTGTGTTGAACGCGGAGGTGCCGTCCGTTCGGCGCTGGTCATCGGTGATTTGGATCACGACGAGTACGACTCCATCATCCACGTTCTTCTTGAACGCTTCCGTTGCGATCTACAAGTGGTATGTAGATGCTCTCCTATCCCCTCGTTGCTAGAATACTCCATGGATAAATCTTGGTGATGCGTAGGAAATTTTTTAATTTCTGCTATGATCCCCAACAATTTTTTTCATAATGGTGGATTGAAACCTCTCTACTCCACCATTTGAAGCTTTTTCAAATACGGTTTGAATCTTTCACATGAACTATTGAAGCTTTTTTTAGTTGTAGGGGGTTCGTCGAAGCTTTTTCAAACTATAGTTGAAGCTTTCATATGAACGATTGTGGCTTTTTTCAGTGCATGGTGTCTTGTTGAAGCTTTATATACCGCTAGTTGAATCTTTCGAATCGAACGGTTGTAGATTTTTTGGTCCTCGGTTGCAACATCGGTGGAGGGGAAAATGCTTTAAATTTCGTTTGGAAGAAGATGGTTGCAGCAACGGGGAGAGGAGGTCACGCCGCCGTGGTGGTAGCATCTCCGGTGGACGGTTCCAGTAGCTCTCGGATGGCATATCCATGGCGGCATCCAACTCCGGCTCGCCGGGGCAGAAGGAACCTAGAGCCGGGGGCAGCGGAAGAAGTGGGCATGGCGCTGACGTTGGAGGTATGGACCTGCACGGGATTCGGGCTAGCCGACGGCGAGATCCGAAGGAGGAAGAGGAGGGCGTGGCCACCCCCGTGTGTGGACGCGAGTGAGAGAGAAATCGGGAGGAAGAAGATAAGACAGGGGGAGGTGGGTCGCGCGAGGCGTACGATGGGCTCGATCGCGTGGCTCGCACGGGACCAACTGAAGTTTTGGCCGGCACGCCGCATAGAAACGTTTCCCAGCAAAAAAAAAGTGGCTCCTACGTGGCGCTTTTCCTATTTCCCACACTTTGCTGCAAATTGTCGCCGCAAGCACAGGCACTGATTGATATCGAGCAGACAGGGCTGTCCCATTTTGTAACTGTACGGGAAGCTTTCTGTTTCCGGTTTTGGGAACATTCTAGTAGTTTGCAACCGGTTTTTTCGGTTTTGTGAACCTTTTAAATGTTCTTGACACATTTTTTCCTTTTTCTTTCTTTTTTAATTTTTTTCTTTCCTTTTTATTTTATTTCACTTTACTTTTTTAATATCAAATTTTCTTTTCTTTTTCCACCAAATGTTCAAAAAATCCTAAATTTTTTGTATTTTCCAAAAATTATTCATTTTTTTCTAAAAATGTTCCTATTTTCCGGTTTGTTTCAGAAAATCCAAAAATATTAGCATTTTAAAATTTGTTTGCTTCTTTTAAAAAATGTTAGAAAATTTTAAAAAGTTTTGAATCTCAAAATAAAAAAATCACAAGTTCCATAATTGTTGGTGAATTTCAGAATATATCCCTGTTTTCAGTATTTGTGCACAAATTCAAGACATGTTCATGTTTTCAAAAAAATATCACATATCTACAAAATGTTCGCGATTTTGTACAAGCATTCCTATTTGCACAATTTGTTCACAAATTCAAAAGATGTTCATGTTGTCGAAATTTGTTTGCAAATTCAAAATATATTCTGAGAAATTTGTAATTGTTTTGTTTTTTGAAGATCATAATTTCTAATAAATCAGGATTTTCAGAAAAGGTTCCTGTTTTTAAATTTGTTCTCAAATTACAGAGATGTTCATGTTTTCAAAATTTGTTCAGAAATTTCAAAAACGTTCAAGGAATTTCATAAAATGTTCGCAGTTTGGAAAGAAAATCGTAATTTTTTTTTGTGTTTTTCATAAAATGTTTGCATTGTTAAAAAATTGTGCATAGTTCTGAAAAATGTTCTTGTCTTCAATTCTGTTTCTTTTTTTTGCGAAAATTGTTTCAGTAAATGTTTGAGTTTATATTTTTCAACAATTTTTTAAAATGTACGTTATTCAAAATACATATACTTTTGTCAAAAATAAAATCACGTTCAAAATTTCAAAATAAACGTAAAATTTTAGCTGCTTATAATTATTTAAACTGGGTTGTTATTTTATGGAGAACAAATCACAGAGACTGCAGTAGCTAGCGACGTGGTTCACTCGATGGAGGTCATGTGTTCGATCCCTCCGGTTCGCGTACTTCTTTAAGCGTCAGGCTGCAAATCTTTAACTAAAGTGAGCTGGTTGCGGTGGCAACGGCGTGGTCGGATGTGCCGCTGGTCGTGTGTTTGACTCCTACCCCCCAACACTTTTATGTTTTGTTGATTTTTAACACCACGCTACCGCGGATGGGTCGGCCCAGGTCAGCTAACTTCTGTGTGACTCGGTGACTCTTTGCCGCAATAAGCGGCATATAGGAGGTCCCAAGTTCGAACCAGCGTTGCCACATACCTATTCATGCTTACCTAACCAATGGAACCATTGGACAGTTGTGACTGATAATCGCACTATTAACATAAGAACAAGTGTGGCCGCGCAATCTAGATTTTTGATTTATTTTAAAACATTCATGTATTAGAAAAAGTTCACCATTTTTGAAGATCAGTACACAAACTTCAAAAATGTTCATCGATTTTTAAAAGAAATCATCATTTTTTGAAAAAAGTTCACAAACTTTAAAAAAGTTCATCAATTTTGAAAAACCAAATAAAAATTGAAAAATTTCATATGTTTTGACAAAAATTTCATGAAGTTTAAAAAATAGTTCATCAATTTTGAAAAGGTTTCACAAATTTGAAGAAATAATTCATCAATTTTGAAAAAATATCATGGAGTTGGAGAAATAGTTCATCACTTTTGAAAAAAGTTCTCAAATTTAAAGATAAAATTCATCAATTTTTTTAAAAGTTCATTGAATTTTAAAATATAGTTCATCGATTTGAAAATAAGTTCATCTATTTAAAGAGAGTTTATCAATTTTGGGAAAAATTCTTCAATTTTTTAAAAAGTTCATGTATTTATAAAAAAGGAAAGAAGAAAAAGGAAAATTAAAAAAGTTGGAAAGCATACCAAAAAGGGAAAAAAGCGAAAGCAGAGTAGACCGAAAAAGTTGTAACTAACCGCATCAGGTTTGGTTGGTCGTGTGGTTAGTGCATCATACAATGTCTCAGGATATCGGCTATTCGAATCATAGCAGTCTCACAGTTTTTTGTGTTTTGAAAAAACTGAAGAAGAAAAAAAGTAATATGGGCCGGCGAAGCGCGGTGGAGGGGGTGTGCGCCCCTTTGCGAGAATCGAAGAAAGCGGTGCTTTAACACAGCGACTATTTGTCGCATTAAGCCAGATGAAAAGTTTCTCTCGCTGCAGCATGTGCACTGTTATTGGGCCGGCCCACTCGCATGCAAGTAATAAAGGAAAAAAGAAGAGGACAAATGGGGGCGAGAAGGATGAAAGAGAAAAGAAAAAACAAAAAGAAAAAAAAAATGAGGAAACCATTCCAAAAAAGGAAAGAAGGAAAGAATAGTAGAGCAAAAAGGTTGTAACTAATCGCATCAGGTTTGGTTGGTCGTGTGGTTAGAGCATCGTACAATGTATCAAGATATTGGCTATTCGAGTCACAACAGTCTCATTGTTTTTTGCATTTTGGAGAAACAAAAGAAAAAAAAAGTAATATGGGCCGGCCAAGCTTGCGAAGGGGGTGTGCGCCCCTTTTGCGAGAATCGAAGAAAGGGGTGCTTTAATGCGGCGACTATTTATCGCATTAAGCCAGATGAAAAGTCTCTCTCGCTGTTGCATCTGCATAGTAATTGGGCCGATGCACTCGCGTGCAATTAATAAAGGGAAAGGAAGAGGAAAAATGGGCGCTAGAAGGATTCAAACCCTGCCCTCCTTGTTAAGGCGAAGCGCGACTAGCTAGTGGGCAAGGCCCCTGTTTGTGGTGTACAAGTAGGGTGCTTGTTCTTCAGTCGAAACAAGCCTGGTTTTTCCATTGTTTCTTCTCCGTTTTCCCCTGTTTTTTGTTTATTCTCAGCTTTTTCTCTCTTTTCATTAGTTTTTTGTTTTCTTTCTTTTTTTCTTTGTTTTTCTTTTTTTTCTTTCTTTCATTGTTTTATTTTATTTCTTTTCATTTTTTCTCCTCCTTTTTCAATCTTTATTGCATTTGCTTATTTGCTCTTCTTTCTTTTTTTCTTTGGTTTATTTCGTTTCTTTTTGGGTTTTATTTTATTGTTCTCTTTGTTTCTTTTGGTATATGTCAACAACATTTTTCTAATACACATTTAACATTCCTACAATACAAATTTAACACTTTTTAATACATGGTAAACATTTTTTATTTGCAAATTTAACATTTTCTAATTTCTAGATTAACATTTTTGAAATACTTGTTCAGCAATTTTTCAAATTCTTGATTAACATTTTTATATAGATGATAAAAAAATCTTAATTTTTAAATACATGGTCAGCATTTTTTCTATACACATTTTCTAATGCTTCACCAATCTGGACCATGAAGCCTACTCGGTTGAGCCGAATCCTAACCAAGTGGACTTTCAAGCCGAGTAGCCCAATCTCTTGAAAGCCCAACCCTAACCAAGACTTTCAAGATTGGGCTTGGGCTGATTCCGCGGCTTTGGGCTTAGCCAGGATCTCTCTCTCTCTCTCTCTCTCTCTCTCTCTCTCTCTCTCTCTCTCTCTCTCTCTCTCTCTCTCTCTCTCTCTCTCTCTCTCTCTCTCTCTCTCCCTCCCTCTTAATTCGATCTCCTTTCAAGATCCAGGCCGCTACGTGTTTTGTGGTAGAGGAGGACTCGAAAGGAAAACCTCTCAAACAATAAAACATATAGTAGATATAATACGTGGTCGGTCGAAACTAGCTAGGATTAATAGCCATGGCGGCGGCGGCGGCGGCGCTAAGGCTCGGCGGTCGCATGCTGCTCCGACGAACTCAACAGCAAGGGCGGCGCGTCTTCTCGGATCCGCAACGGCGGCTCTTCGCGGACACGAGCGTGCGTGCAACCTTGGACTTTTCTCCCTCTGAACGTCGTGCTGTGATCAAAGATTGTACTAGTATCTAGTATCTATTTTGTGGTGGATCTTATTCTTCGCCCTGCATGCAAGCAGGCCACCGCCCCTGAGGCCAAGCAACCTCTCGCGATCCGCTTGGCGGAGATGAAGGTGAAGAAAGAGGAGCTTTACAACATGGGCTTTTCCTTGGCAACCGAGTACGATCTCCCTCGCGGTGTCCGCCGAGAGAACAAAGAGCTGCTGGAGCTGCTCTCGGTGCAAGTCCAGCCCAGACCCAGTGATGTCTACTGGTTTGTTCGGTTTTTTTTTTCTTTCTGCTTCTAGAAATTATTACATCATGGTGTTTCTCTCGTATATCATTGATTGGTCGCTTGATTATTAACTAGGATGTGGCGGCGGAGGATGGAGAGGATGAAGCGATTTGTGATAGTTTGGGGGGTATTTACTCTGGTTTTGAAGACTGCAGAGGGCGGCGTGCAGATTTTGAGCAAGGAGATACGGCTGAAACGAAGGAACGGGCTGGATAATTTCGAGGATTGGTGGTCTGGAAAGAAGAGTTGGTCCCAGCAGTTACATGACTGGTGGAACAGCCGCTAGCTACCTAAACTCCTTCTGCATGCATCCTTGTAGCTCAAGATCCATGATGAATACTCCCCTAAGGTTTAGTTTGCTATCAATTTAGTCCATCACTAGCAGGTGGCTGAAGGTGAATGATCAATATCCACCCACCAGGTCTAGTTATTTTGTTTCTCATGTTCGATCACTCTGCAAGAACCTAATCCTTTGCGATATCTGTTTACCATAGTCTGTCGATAATCATTTCAATTATCCTTGCTTTCTACTAGAAAAGTATATTTTTCGTCCATCCATTTATAATGTTTGGTCCCTCGACTATATGAAACTGTACAAAACCTCAACTAACAAATCAGTTACTTTTGGTTGGGTGATCGAAGTCTGAGGGTTGAGCGATCACTTACAAACCACCCAGCGTGAGGTCCCTAAGAGCATCATCTCCAGCCGTTGGCCCCCCAGGACGCATAAAAATCGCCCCCTAGGGGCGAGCCGGCGATACAATCGGCGCTGGGACGTCCCCCCCCCCCCCCCCGGCGATTTTTCATTTTTCAACCCCCAACCGCCGCACACTTCCCCTTCCCGGGCCCGCTGGTCATTGCCCCTAGCGCACCCCTCGCTCGCCTCCTTCCTCGCCGACGCCGCCGGCAAGTTGAAAATGATACATAGATAGTTCATCATGGCATACATAATGAAAATGATACATAGATAGTTCACCGTAGCAAAGCCTGTTAAAAGAAAAGATCAACTACTCGTCGTTTTCCGGCTCCGACTCGGTAATGTCCTCCTCCGACATCTGCAAGTAGGCGTCAGCATGTCGCTCGTCCTCGGAGTCCCAGGACGACGTGTTCAGTTGAGCGGCCTGCTTCCGTGCACGCTTGTCCTCCCAATAGGCGGCTCACTCCTTTCTCCTCGCCTCCCTCTCCGTCCTCCGTTGCTTGTAAAACTGGCGCTCGTTGACGATATCCTGCGGGAAGCGTTCGCGCCACTCCGCCATGGCTTCCACGTCCATCTCCACGATCGCTAGGCGACGCTGCCGCCTCCGGTTATCATGACGATCCTCGTCGGTGAAAAGCCGCGGGAGATGCGCGAGATCCTGCGCGCTGGCTCGTCGACACGTCGGGGAAATTCATATCCCAACGAGGCCGCCGGAGGCGCAACGCCGCCGCGTCGTACGCATGGGCCGCCTCCTCTGCGGTGTCGAAGGTGCCGAGACTGAGCCATTTTTCGCCAAACGAGATTTCGGAGGAGAAGACGCCGGAGCGGCGCTCGCGGACTCCGCGGAAATTAGCAGCGCCCAGGCGGCGCATCAACATGGTGGCGCAGAGGCGAGAAAGAGAGGAGGCACACAGGAGCGCCGGCGGTGGAGAGGAGAGGAGAGGAGAGGGGAAGTGTGCGTCCACCGGCTGGGGATAGGCTTTTTATAGCCGCCGGGCATACGCGTGGCGCCGCGCCTTCACTGCGCTGCCCGTGAGGCATCAATGGATGCTGACCGGCACGGCAGCGCACCGCAGCTTTGGCATTGATTTCCCCGCGGGAACCGAGACGATGAGGACGACGAAGCGACAAGAAGCACCGTGTCGCTGACTCGGGGGCCCGCGTTTAGTTCGCGCCAAAACCGTTTCACCCGGCGCCCCCGAGCGCCCCCTAGTGCGCCGAGTTCGGCTTGGGTCCCCCGGCGCCGAATTCGGCCCGAGCGGGCGAAAAATGGGCTTCTGGAGGCGTGGCCGGGCCGATTTTCATGCGCCGGCGCGAAAATATCGCCTGAGGAGGACGTGTTGGGGGCGCGGCTGGAGATGCTCTAAAACCCTACATGTAGGTGTTCCCGCTCCCACCCTCGCCCCACCACGCCCACCTCTTTCCTCTTGCAATGACGACCCTGTCGTGCATCTGCTGCCATGCGCCGACATCTCGACGCCCACCTCCACACACTAATGTCCCCATATCTCCTCAACGATGTGTCTCATTGCCTACCCATCCCAGATGCCACAGCACCATGTCGCCATGCCTCCAGATCACGACACCTATCGCAAAGACAAACAACATTGCCTCGCCACTGCTGTTGTCGAAGGTTAATTCCATTTTTTTAATTCAAAGTCAATTTGAAATGGATGGTTCATATGGGAATTCCAAACTGAAATTTTATATGTGTGTGCACATGTTAAATGGACGATTCATGTGTATGTTCATACGTGATTTTTGAATTTTGCACATGTGTATATGTGAAGTCAATTTCATTTGCAATGTGCAAGACATCATGAATATCAATGTCGATTACACTATTAGAATTTTAGAGTTTGTCGAGTACCGGAAAAATTCGGCGAAAACCGTTTCGCACTTGGCAGAGACTCTGCAGAGTGCAGTTCTCAGCCTCGGGTACTCGGCCCGAAACCTGCCAGCAAAGACCACTTTGCCGAGGGCTGCCAGTTGGGGACTTGGCAAAGTATTTGCCGAGCACTAAACACGGGACTCGGCATAAAAAAGGTATCTGACCGGCCAGATGGAGACGGCGGCTGCCATGTGGCAGACCTCTTTGCTGAGAGCCAATTGTGCAGACTCGGCGAATTCGGAAGCCCCGAAGTGAAACACGTGGCAGCCATATAGTGTCGAGATGCCTTATTCGCCGAGACCCCTCGAGTCTGTACTCGGCAAATTTTTAGTCTTCACCGAGATTTTTATACTGACACTCGGCAAATTTGGACTATTCACCGAGATTCTTTCTTTGGTAGATGGCAAATCATCGCATTGTTTGCCGAGTACACAAGCAGATACTCGGCAAAGACTTGCACAGTTTGCCGAGTCTCTCCTCTGTTGCTGAGTTTCACCCTCGACAAAGCTATGTCAGTAGTAACACATGTTATAAATTTTGTCGCGAGTTTAAGGAACCAACTCGGCAATGACCAGAACGAGATACCAGGTCACGCCACGTGGCTTTATTGCCGAGTGTTTCACTCGGTAAAAATGTTTATCGGAGTAAGGAACTCAACAAAGCCTCTGGCAGGGGCTAATTTTTACATATTTTTTAGCCCTGCAACAAATCACATACAAATAATATCCCACATATATACAGCAACAATATCACTTCTCAAATGACTCAACCATTGCCACATTATAGTCAAACACCATTGCACAACATACATAACAAAATGTGATCTCAAATAGCACAAATACAACGTCTCAAGCACACAAACACAATGTTCTCCAGCATAGCAAGTAAAAACCACAAGTGCATGCATAGGAAAGCACAAAGTTCATGAAGATAACTAGGAGTTCACACGGTTTTGGGGTTTGGAACGGGAACATCGAAAGTAGCTATTGGGATTGCTTGCCCAACTCCAGGTTTAGCTACTGGCACATTGTTAGACCTAATTGACGGAATGACTTGTAAGCACATGAGTAAATAAGTTCGAAGAGAACTCACCATGTACAAGGTAGGATCATTTGTAAGGTGGGTTGGTGATACCAGCATAGTTTTGTCGCTCATGGCATAAAGATGTGCAACCATCTCTTTCAAAGTCTGCAATTTCTAGTTTTCTTTCTCGATGATAGACCGATCTTCAGCCCGCGATCTCTGCTGCTTGATACATCTCCGTCGTATCTATAATTTTTATTGTTCCATGCCAATATTATACAACTTTCATATACTTTTGGCAACTTTTTATACTATTTTTGGGACTAACATATTGATCCAGTGCCCAGTGCCAGTTCCTGTTTGTTGCATGTTTTTTGTTTCGCATAAAATCCATATCAAACGGTGTCCAAACGGATAAAAACTGATGGAGATTTTTTTTGAAATATATGTGAATTTTGGGAAGTGAAGTCAACGCGAGACGATGATCGAGGGGCCCACGAGGCAGGGGGACAGGCGCGCCCCTGACCCTCGTGGCCACCCTGTAAGGCGGTTGGTGCCCTTCTTTCGCCGCAAGAAAGCTAATATCCGGATAGAGATCGTGTTAAAATTTCAGCTCAATCGGAGTTACGGATCTCCGGAAATATAAGAAACGATGAAAGGGCAAAATCTGAGAATGGAGAAACAGAAAGAGACAGAGAGATAGATCCAATCTCGGAGGGGCTCTCGCCCCTCCCAAGCCATGAAGACCATGGACCAGAGGGGAAACCCTTCTCCCATCTAGGGAGAAGGTCAAAGAAGAAGAAGGAGAAGGGGGCTCTCTCCCCCTCGCTTCCAGTGGCGCCGGAACGCCGCCGGGGCCATCATCATCACCGTGATCTTCACCAACACCTCCGCCATCTTCACCAACATCTCCATCACCTTCCCCCCTCTATCTACAGCGGTCCACTCTCCCGCAAGCCGTTGTACCCTCTACTTGAACATGGTGTTTTATGCTTCATATTATTATCCAATGATGTGTTGCCATCCTATGATGTCTGAGTAGATTTTTGTTGTCCTATCGGTGATTGGTGAATTGCTATGATTGATTTAATTTGCTTGTGGTTATGTTGTTGTCCTTTGGTGCCCATCATATGAGTGCGCGGGTGGATCACACCATAGGATTAGTTGTATGTTGATAGGACTATGTATTGAAGGGCAAGAGTGACAGAAGCTTCGACCTAGCATAGAAATTGATGCGTACGGGATTGAAAGGGGGGCAGTATATCTTAATGCTATGGTTGGGTTTTACCTTAATGAACGTTAGTAGTTGCGGATGCTTGCTAATAGTTCCAATCATAAGTGCATAGAATTCCAAGTCAGGGATGACATGCTAGAAGTGGCCTCTCCCACATAAAACTTGCTATCGGTCCAGTAAAGTAGTCAATTGCTTACGGACAATTTTGTAACTCCTACCACCACTTTTCCACACTCGCTATACTAATTTTATTGCTTCTTTATCTAAACAGTCCCTAGCTTTTATTTAAGTGATCTTTATTATCTTGCAAACCTATCCAAAAACACCTACAATGTACTTCTAGTTCCATACTTGGTCTAGGTAAAGCGGACGTCAAGCGTGCGTAGAGTTGTATCGTTGGTCGATAGAACTTGAGGGAATATTTGTTCGACCTTTAGCTCCTCGTTGGGTTCGACACTCTTACTTACCGAAAGAGGCTACAATTGATCCCCTATACTTGTGAGTTATCACTGCTCCTCCTACAGTCCATGTTTTGCATCCAGACGAGCCTACAACATGCCAACGCATTATCACCAGTGTTGCAAGGCAAACATGCATGACCATTGTATTGACAATTGAAGAACTGGCCTGAATTAACTCATACCCCCTCCAGTCCTTTTTAGTCTGCATATAAATTTTGTTTGAAGTCAAAGTATGTCTAGTTTGACCAAATTTATAGAATAAAGTATCAACATTGACAATGTCAAATCAATATTGTTAGATTCGTTATGAAATATAGTTTCATAGTATATATATTCAGTATTGTAGATGTTGATGTTTTTTTATATAAATTTGGTCAAACTTTGCAATGTTTGACTTGACATAAATCTAATACGCGAAGTAAAAAAGACCGAAGGGAGTACATGACCTCAGAATGCACAGGGCATGCCTCTATGCTAGGACTTGAGCTCGTACTCATAGCTAGCCCTCGCCGCATTGACTCTCTGGGAAGGTTGGAGGTCTGGACTAAATCAACGTGAACCCCCATCCGCCCATTCGTCCTACCCCCATCCACAAGGCTTGTTCTACCTACAAATGATAGCTATCAACCATGCAATCTTATATTTATTCTGTCTTTTTTGTAGCAAGTGCTTCTTCAATGTTGAAGATGAAGAAGCGATATCAAGTAGTACCAAGCATTGCCGACGATGGGGACGTAGAGCACTCGTCCTCGGCTGGTTTTGTACCCTTAGCGACAGAAAACCACAGTAAGCCCCTCCGGACGAGGAGTCGGAGGATTCCTTCACCGGATTTCCTCCCTACCGATCCTGAGGATGAGGCAGAGGAGATGGACGGTCGGGATGACTAGGGATCTGGCACCACTACGACAGCCGGGAGGAAGCGCTTAGTCTATTGTCCCTCGAAGGGACTGAAGGAACCCACGCCAAACGGGCGCTCATACGGGCGCTCATTGGAATGTCGTCTTTTGTTCTATTTTCACAGGGACGCCTCTTATTGATTCCTTCTTCCCTCATTCTTCTTCCCTTCCATTTTCACACGCGATTTCTTCCCTTTTTGGCCCATTTCCTGTGGAAAAACATCAAAGAGAGATTTGTGGAATCCTTCACATTCATTAGTCATTAGTAGCAACATCGAAGCGAATATATCTTTTAAATGAAATATCTCGGTTTAAACAAAGGTGAAATGAGTGTAAGATATCATTCATCAATGGCACACGATACTATCAGGTTCATGGTCGATTCCGTACACCCTGACTGTGTGCACAAAGTTGTAGCTATCAGAGTTCTGCTTTGAGATCCCACACAGAAGAATAAAATTAATGCTATGCACTATATAAATGAGTAAAACACATGCAAAAATTAAACTTGGTCATATTTTTCTACCTCTAACAATTGGATGCATGTACGTCCATTGTGAATTGGCCCCTTGCAATAGCCACATTAACCCTGTGATCTTGTCTTCTTCATGTTCGTATGAAGCCTTTTCTTCGGTGCACCTCGGCCTGGCACATGCACATGATCCAGAACCGTATCAAAACCTTCACCGTCAAGGTTCGCCGATTGCGGCATCAACAGGCCAAACCTAATGTTGTTACTCTGAGCATTACTTGATTCCTTGTTGTCAGCTTGTTCAATAGTTGATTCCTTCCTATCATCTTGTGAATCTAAAACCATCTTTAGACGTTGATATGGCTCATCAGAGTCGCATGCATGCCTTGAAACATGTTGCGTGACTAAATTTCACAACTGACGATACCTCTGCAGGCTTGCCGAATAGTCATACATCTTGCTCTTTTTGGTCGGCACGTATGCAGATTTTATACTCATTGTCCACCTAGTGGGAACACAACACCTAGGCAGTCTTTCTTCTTGTAAAATTCACAATATGTAAAATATGTGGGAACATGGTGTGCCTGCGCATTCCACCTTACGGCAAGAACAATTGATAATTGATCCTGTGCAAAATACCTTCCTGCTCCTCATTGGGCACTTCGAACTTTCCATCCATTCTTTCCTTCTTAGACACAACATAGGTGGTAACTTCTGATGCATCTAGAACCTCTCAATCACACATTTGCTGACAACATTTATGCTCCATAAGACCAAGTTAAACACAATAGGAGTGAAAGCTTTTGCAATGTGTTGAAGCATTTTCCTCTATAAATGGAACGGACTACAAGGCCTTGTTTTGCAGGCCTCGTTGTCTCGGGGAGCCTCTTTCAAGAGTCGCGTCGCAAGGCAACGCTCATAGTGCTCTAGCATTTGAAACAATGTCATCTTACCCTCAAGATGTGTATGTAGCACAGAGTTCGAGCTCTCATTCCGTTGATTACTGATCAATCCTAGAAAAGAATGCTCCTCAAGATATGGAGCACACCACAACTTTATCATCTGATACATCTGATGCAGCCAAGACTCCTCACCGGTTACTTTATTCCGTTGTAATAATTGTATCCATTTTCTCTCATGCTCTTCAATGGAAGATGAATCATATATGAAAGATCTGAATTCCTCCTTTACCTCGTCATAATGCAGATGGCGTACAGTGTTCTACTGAATATGCCATATATACAACATGTGGTTTGAGTCAGGCCATACCACCCTGATTGATGTCTGCATTGCCTGGTCCCCGTCCGTGATCATAGATATCGAATGCTTCTGTCCCATGGCATCAGAAAAGGTCCGCAACATCCACTCGTATGTCTGGCTTGTTTCATGAGAAATGATACCACATCCAAAAATAATAGTGTTGCGGTGGTGATTCAACCCAACAAATGGCACAAATGGCGGATTGTACTTATTGGTTCTGTATGTGCTATAAAAAATAATTAAGTCTCCGAAAGCCTCGTAGTCAAGTCGGGATTGACTATCAGACCAGAACAGTCCCTTCAGATGGCCAAGTTCATCAACCAAGTACTTTAAGAAAAAACCTAGGTTATATTGCATGCACTACAGGAACCTAAATCAATGATGATAAACTAAACTAAGTAGGGAGTGGAGGCTACGAATCCTGATTCATTCTTTAAGATGGCAGGCAGGAAGAGATGGGATAGGCTGGCATAGAGTTCCTCCATATTATAGCGCCACCCCCGTCGCCGCCGATTTAGCCGGCGGAATGTGGTGCCTTATTCTTCTTGTTGTTGTCGAGCACTCGAGGACAGTGAAGGGGAGGAGGACGTGGACGAGGACGGTGAATTGATTCCTCTCGTCGGGCGCGTCGGGGACAATGAAGGGGACGAGGACGATGACTTGACCTCGATCTAGATCGATTAGACGTGGTTCTGGTCGTTGAGGTGATTGGTTCAAAAAGAAATATTTCATCCTGGACCATTATGCCCTTCTTGGATTAAACAAATTAAATTTCATAATTTTTAATCCCCAACAAATCAGACGGCTAATAAAAATCAGAGGGGTCGGTACTGGATAGTACTCCGAGTATTACGCCAATCACCGTAAAAAAGCTCAAAGTATATAAGAAATGAGGATGGAATTGCATAGCCGGCGGTGTTTGGAATTTGTCCCTCAGACTTACTTCTTCACACTATGCTTGCACTAGATGATGTCTAGACTGACAGTTACATTTTGTTTGTTTCACTGATCCCTAACCACATTTGCAGTATAACCGTATTCCAAACATGTTCTAACTCACGCATTGTTGGAATGACATCATGGAATGGAATACAGTCAGACAAAAAGGAGCATGACAGGAGTACACAGAGCACACAAGAGACTATTTCTTAAAATAACAATGCACAATAGGGGAAAAAAGAGTTTAGGCCCCGTTCGGACCGAAGGTATCCAAAACAAAGTATTAAAAAACTCCGCAGGAATGGAGGATGACTACAGGCGTGAAACAGAGGAGCCAGAAAACAAAAGAAAGTCTTAAGTGAGGCGTTCGGAGGAGTACCAAGTAGTACTTTCTATAATATTTTATTTGGTTACACATTGTTCTCTCTCTCTCGGCCTATCCATACATTTGCTTTATAAATCCGTTGCATGTCCCATCACCTCGGGCTTCAGATCCTCTGGAATCTGTAGGAACAAGGAGACTTTTCTATGTTTCACTATTCACAATTCCTTTGATCCGAACACATCAAAGATGAAAAACCATGTGGAATTCCTACCTTCAAAGTTTCCTTTAAATTTTCTGTGAACCGAACAGAGCCTTACATTGAAGATGACCCCAAGGGACCATAAATGCTCATAAGTACTGGAGCCATACATAATGGTGTTCCTGGATGAGAGAAACATGCTTAATGAACCAGTCCAAATGGATGACTGGGAAAGGCTTCTCATAGGCCATCAGGAAATACTTGGAAAACAACCACATAAATATCATCTTATGCCACAATAAGCTAAGAGGGTGCTTGGATTCAAGGGACTATTTTTAGTCTGACTAACTAAAAATAGTCTTTTTTAGAGGCTAAAGTTCCAAGCACCCCTGACTAAAAGGAGACTAGAATTAGTCTTGAGGCTAAAAAGTTTTAGTCAAGGGAACCCTATTAAAATATGGATTAGCTCTCTCTCCCCTCATTTAATTACTCTACTTTAACACATGCAAGTTCAGGATTGGATGGTTTCGAGGATAATAAATGCTCAATAACTTGATTTTAGTCTCTTTAGTATTTGGATCCAAGCATGGGTGAGGCTAGCAAGTTTTAATCCCACTACTTTTAGTCATGGGACTAAAACGTATCCAAGCACCCTCTAAGAACCAACAAGGAGATGCTCAACTAGAAGCAATCATCATCATGTCAACTAATGGTGTACAGTAGTGGCTGTTCTAGAATGTTGGGACTAAGGAGTACACTAAGTCAAATCTGAAATTTAATGCTAACTCCAGATAAATTCACTCTAGGTCAAATGTAATGCTAACAACAAACACACATTTATGCTCGTGATCATCACTAGTAGTAGCTAATAAGTGCAGACGAGTAGCTAATAAGTGCGGACGAATGGATTTTACAAGATACTTACATACACGATAAATAATGAAACATACCAACGGAGACGAAGGAAATTATTTTGTAAGAAGATCAGCTAGCATGCAAAGATGAAACGTACTCCCTCTATAAAGAAATATAAAAGCGTTTAGATTTTTACATTTCATGGAGCGTGGCACAGCAGTCTTAGTTGACATGGCACGAGGAAACACAAAATCACAATGTTGAGAATACAGGAGGATAAAACTCAATCAGAATTCCGATTATACTGATGTAAAACTGATGTGGGTCATAAATGCTAAGAACTAGAACAGTAAAGACCGAAGAAAGTTTCACAAATGACGGTAACTGAATTTGTCCCATGTCATCAATTAGGCCTTTGACCTAAGGGTTATTGTTTCTGAGATATGTACTTTTTTAGCAACATAAAAAGACGCAACTAGCCAACATCATCCTGAGAGCAAAGCTAATAGAATAGCCTGCGGCCGGCTCTCTTCTCTCTCCTGTCGTTCTCTCTCCTTCACATAAGATTTTGCTGATTTGGAATATTTTATAGCCAGCTGACTAGGATCTATTGTATTTGCTCTGAAAGAAGCATAACTGTGTGATCAGCAGTTCAGCACAGGCGTTTTACATCATAAGCTATGTTAGCTGAAGCATGTATTTATGTGGAAAACCATCTAGCCGCTAATTATTTGCAAAAGCTTGCAGAAAACACTGATAATTCGCTTTGCGACGTTTGAAAGTGCTTCCGGCAGGTGGGGCCCGCTTGTCAGGAGCTGGCAAAAAGATCGCCACGTGGACGTTTCTTCTTCCTTCTCCTATCTCCCCCTCTCTTACACATTGCATCAAACAGGTTGTGGGCGTGCACTGGGATGGGTCGGCTCCTTGCCGACGACTTGGAGGACGGCGTTACATGCGTGCTGGCGCCACCAGAACCTACGTCACCTCCTCTGAGCCCGCGCCGCCGCCCCATCGCACGGGCGTATGGGAGGAGGACGAGAAGAATGAGGCGTTAGACGCGGAGGTGCAGAAGGTGGGCCGGCCGAGTGTCCTCGCTCCTACCTCTACGGCTCAGTCGCCGGCCTCGCGCGGCAATGAACTGCCGCTTCCCGTGGGCTACGGGGCAGTGTCTGTGTCGCTGTCGCACTTGCTGCGGGAAGACGGGGCGGCAAAAAGCCCGTGCTCCAGAGCTTCACCGCCGGCCCGTGCTCTAGAGCTTCACCACTGGCACGAGGAGATCGAGGCCGGTGTCCTGCAGGCCTCAGCGAACTCTGCCACCACGGCCAAGCTCCGTCGGCGCGCTTCCTCCGAGACCACTGGAGGCGCTGTGTGTGCGTGTTGCTTGCTACTGCAGCCTGCCAATTCTCTGTGCATAAGGAATCGATCCCTGCCGGAGCTCTTTCCTGGCCGCCGCGATGGTCAAGTCAGCTACCCTATTCCAGCAGCCAACAGCAGCGTCGACGCGCTGCGCAGAGCCAACGCGGACGTCGTCGTCGCGTCCGTCGAGGAAGACGTACAGGTACTGAGGTACACCAGGCCAACGTGGAGGCAAGGCAAGGAGACCCGGTGGTTGGATGCAATGTGTCAACAACATGTCCATGTTTCTTGCCAAGTTGGGCCCTGACGAGCGAGCCCCACCTGTTGTTAGAAACGCGTTCAAAGATCAAACGCGCACGCGGCAAAGCGAGTGATTAGTGCTTTCTGCAAAAAAGTTCACTGGAAATGCGGTGGCTTTTGCAAATTGCTTCGAGTAGAGAACGAGAGACAATGTAAAAGTGAACAGACACGATGATTGATGATAGGTATATATAGCCCCGAGGGGATGCATCGAACAGACGCGATGATTCAGAGAGACGCCAGCGAACAGTCGCATCCCTCGTGCATTGGCAAGAAACATGCGAGATTCTCCTTAATTATTAACACATGGATTAATTAAATCTCAACATAGATAATTAGCGACTAGTGATTTGCAGCAAACTTCGCAAAATGTGGTGGCTTTGTGCAATTAACTCATTTATGTGCCTACATCTTAACTATTAAATGTTCTGGGGTTATGTCCCGATGGAAGCTACGATTGAAGTGTTTTTACCTGAAATGAGGACACTAGTTCTCGACTGGTATTGTGCTTAAGGAACAAGAAAACAAGTGTGAATGACAAGCTGCGTAGCAATAGCTTGAACTTGTTCTTGTGGCATTTATCATCCTCGGACACCTCAACGAGCACTCCCTGAAACAGCCATTGCCAAATACAATACAGAAATTTAGGTTACCACTGAAATTTAGGCAACCCAGCCATTGCCAAGAGAGGGCCCTGACGGATTCAGACCTGTGTTATCAGGCAAAAACAAGCCCAGGCTCCGCCTCCAAGCCAGTGTTCATAAAATTTGAAAATTGTACAAGAGTATGACAGGCTGTGTACTTTTTTAAAAACAAACATTTTCACCTATGTGGCTAGCATAGTGTTACCACATAAAACTGCCCACGAGTGAACATTTTTTGGCAGTGCACCCGAACAACAACATGGCAAGACACAGCTTTTAAACAAGCTTAGCATTGCAGCAACTAAAAATCTTTTCGAAACAAGCTTAGCATGTAGCACGTTCAGCATAAATGCAAATTTAGCACCACCAGGCTAGATGTTTGCAAGAGGAAACATAGGACACAAACCATGAGCAAATTTCGACGAGCAGAACCACTCTTGAGACCATCCGTGAGCTACTTCACAGGAAAACCTGTCCTTGAGCTAATATACACATTCAAAACACCCCAGGGTCGAAATCCACCCAGGTTGAGTGCTCAGAGTATCTGTGTTTAGTGTGAACACTACTACCACAGCTGTACAAAATTAGTCTAGGGTTTGCTGACATCTACACCATACAGAACCTTAGCAATTGAACACTTCTGTCTTCAGTGACTTGTATTGCCTACCATCAGCAATTCAGAAACGCTACCCCCAACTGCTTCAGCATGAAGCTTCCTCCAACCTGAGAGCAAAAATAGAGAAACTGAAAAGATTAGTACGGGCAGGATCTATGGTCTCTGTATGTGTACTACGTCAAACACCAAATAGTATTGGTGCCTAAAAACATCTGTATGCAAAGACATCATCAATTAACAAAGGAGCATGTTCTCAAACTTTTGATGCTTAAGCAATATGGACCCAGCAGCACATTTGTACAAGCATATAATTTAGACTCAAATCATTATATAAAATTATGTCTTCTGACTAAAGCATGCTAATAACCAGAAAACAAAAAGCACCAACCTAAGGAAACGAAAATGACAAACCAACCCGAGGATATCTCCAAAAATCCTTTAAATCAACCTCCGATGCAAAATGAAGACTGCCCTTGCCAGCGAACTTCTTAGAGATAAGAGCATTGACAGTTTTATCATTACCAATACGCCCTTTGATATTCAATGTGGGGTCAAAAGTGTGACCAATTCCGCCAATCAATTTCCATTGATTGGTCAGATAGCTATAGCTAGCCAGGCCACCTAATACAGTGCTTGTATTGAGAATATTGCTGCAGAAAGTATAATCAAACTGACCAGGTTGTTTACTGCAAAAAAAACACAATAAGGTAAACTTCACATTCAGCATTGCACAGTGAAATCTCATAATAGGAAGAAAACAAAGAGATGATACAATAGTTTCACACCCTTCGGACAAGTTTATTAAAGATGAAATATTAGATAGGGAGCCCAGTTGGGGTGATCCGGGGATCTAAGTAGCATTTGGGGTAGTCTTCTTTCATTTTGGTACCGTAGTCGGACCTTGAGTGTAATCTGGATGATGAATGTTTATTTATGTATTGTGTGAAGTGGCGACTGTAAGCCAACTATGTATCTCTTTCCCTTTATGTATTACATGGGTTGTGTGAAGATTACCTCACTTACGACATTGCTTTCAATGCGGTTATGCCTCTAAGTCGTGCCTCGACACGTGGGAGATATAGCCGCATCGAGGGCGTTACAAGTTGGTATCAGAGCTGTCGAAAGCTTGGTCCTCGAAAGCGTTCTCAACAGGTTCCTCGTTCACGTACTCGTCTCCCGGCTCTACCCAAAGCAAGAACACAAGCAAAGGGGACAACATCAATCACGATGCAATGCGCAAGCAACATGATGCAAAAACATGGCATGATATGCGAGATGTGATATGCAATGCATATGCATGCTCCGGAAGGAAAAGATGAACAAGGCATAATCTTGGCAAACCAAGTATGCCACTGGATAGGTGAGGTGATTTCGGTTGAAATCGATATAAAGATCACCGGAATCGGATGCACGGTTTGCAAATGACAAGCAATATAAGAATGACAATAATCTGTCATTAACAGCATGATGCTACTTAGCAAGCAACAAGAAATTAAGATACTGCACCCAAACATAGCAACAAGGCATATGAAAGTAATCTGCTCAAGATGCTTGACAAAAGATGAACACTGAGCTACGGCTAAATCACACCACAACAGGTTCAAACAAGCATGGCAAAAGTGCAAAAGATAACAGGTTCACAGACTTAGTGAAAATAGCAACATGCCAGAAATTAACATCAGGATGACATGTCTAGAGCAATGAAACAACATGCTACAGGAACAGGAAATAGCAAAATAAGGCATGACATGAATCTACTCAAAGCACTTGACAAAAGTCCCTTAGTGACCATAAGCCAAAAAGGATCAGAAAATATGATAACACCCATGTCAATTAAGCAAGTTTCGTTACAGGTTTCAGACTTACCAGAAAACTGGGCATGACAAAAACAGATAACAAGTAGGCATGTTCGTGAGCTCGATGCACTCACTACAGAGCATTGCATAATAAACTAAGCATACATACATCAAGAAGACATGGCATAGGAACTAGACATGGCAAGAATAACATCATATCATGCAAGGATCAACTACAACAAGCTTGGCAAAATCGAATAACATGTAAACAATCTGCCAGCAACATTTTATACCAAAAGTAGAGCTCGATTGACTTAAGCTATGGCACTCCATAAATACAAACAAAGGCATGGATGGATATAGCAAATCCATGTGCTCAAAATACCCTTACTGATCTTGATCAAAATATGCATAGATCTCTCTGAAACAACATGAACACATGGCATAAAAATAACAGCAGGCAGGGACTTGGTGAAATTACGAAGTCTCTGAAATCAGCAACATTAAGTACCCTAGTTTGCATGCTTGTTCTAGTCACCACAAAGATCACAAAAATACATGGCATAATTCTCTGGAAAGGTAACATGGCATATTACAAAACTCATGTAGGACTCAACTTCATAGGAGGTACACATCAATCATGGTAAAAATGACAAAAGTGCATGTTCTGATAAGAATCAGAAACTAACATCACATAGCCCTCTTCTAACAGCATTTCGGGCATCAAGATGACCTCAAATGAAAATGATGCAATGGAATGAAATGATGTACTCTTTGAGGCAAACAATTTGACATATCATACGCCCAAAACGGAGCAACGGATGCGGAGATATGATGCTAAGAAGATGCAACAAAATTAGGGTTTCGGGGAGAAAAAGTCAACCGACGGATCCAGATCTGGATCGGGGCGCGGGACCCGAGGAACGCCGGAGTTCGGCCGGAATCGGGGCTGCGGCGGCCGGAGATGCTTGGGGGAGGGAGATCCGGCGCGGGACCCGGCGAGGAGGCGGAGGGACGCCGGGGCGCGGCCGCGGGACGGCGGCGCCGGCGAGCGCGGCTGCGGCGACGGGCGACGGCGGCGCCGGCGCGGGCGGAGGCGGGCAACGGCGGTGGCCGGCGCGGGCGGAGGCGCGCGCGGGCGGGCGACCGCGGGCGGCGGCGGCGGCAGCCCGGGCCGGTGTATTAGGGTCTGTCTAGGACACATCTAGATGTGACATAGTTATGTCACATCTAAGCTGATATCCATTCTGTTTGTGGTCTATTTTTTTTATCCTAGTTTTTTTATTTTTTATTGCTACATTATATACTTGTAGGAGCTTAGATGTGACATCCTTAAAAAACATCTAGATGTGAATTAGACAAACTGTATTAGATAACTACAGTAATAGCCAGAAAACAAAGAGATGATAGTTTCACACCCTCCGGACAAGTTTATTAAAGATCAGATGCTCATTAAAGAGTGAGATACTGTAAGAACAAATAGCTACAAAAGTAAAAACAGTAATGGAAAGGAATTGGACATAAACATATTGAAGACACAACTTACAAAGTTAGGCCAGCACTGAATAATTCAGCACGGACTGACAACCCAGCAGAAACACTGAACCATGACTTGGACTCGTTTATTTTCAACTGGCCCCCAAAAGCAAGGCTGTCAACACCTCCCAAACAGATATCCTGCAGGCCACATAAGCTCGAAACAGATATGCAAGGCATCCTTTCATTGTTCAAACCAATGCTAAGAACAGACCCATGGTAAGGTTGATGTAACTGAAATTCAACCTACATTCCCAAGATAAAAGCATGAAAAATCTTAAACAAACCTATATAGTAAGATGCTATTAAAAAACTCGAACTTACTTTTGCTTTTTTAAGAGAGTAGGGCAGATATAACATTGTATTCACATCAGGACCAACAAACTTCTCCATCAATAACTGTGCAGAATTAGGCTGGTAAAAAAAAGTTTATCAATCAAACACGAAAATTCAAACAAAAAAACAAAAAATTTGAACCAGCTGAAGATGACTCACTTACATCTTCCATATCAGGAATGTCATTGACAGCCACATCATGATCATGTTCTGGGTCATTTACAGGAACATCTTCAAGGGGATCGATAACAGAAGCTTTGAAACACATGAAGGAGCCATCATTCTTGAAACTCAGCATCAATTTCTTCACCTTTTTTTGGCTAGTTGCAAATTCACAGCCACATTTAAGAGACTGGAATAAAGTATTAAGCATGTCAGAGCGATGAAACTATAACAAAATAACAAAAAAGAAATAGTAGCAGGTCCAAATAGTACTCACAGATTTACGACCAGAATTCCAAACATGGTTTTGTAGGTAAAAAGGATCCCTGATAAGTTCTGAATCAAAATAGAATATCAATATACATTCAAAAACAAAATAAGTGCTGAAAACATTAAGTGAAATAGGTCATTTACCTAATGCCTCTTTCCCGACATCATGAAAATATCCTGGGCCATCAGATTTAGATACACGGTACGCAGCTCCTACGATTTACAGTTTCAGTAAAGATCACTGACATTTACAGAGCAGCTACAAACAGCAAGTTAAGACAACAGACTGCAGTTTGTATTGCGCTAACAGAACAGCTAAATAGCAAGTTTGAGCCTCACAAGTTATGAAAGATTTGTTTATTGCGCTAACAGACTGCAGTTTGTATTGCGCTAACAGAACAGCTAAATAGCAAGTTTGTATTGCTGGATGAAGGACCACCTCTTTTCGACTGAAACATCACCACGGTTGCTCCCAAACTTGTGAGGCTCAAACTTGAGACACTCATGGAAGTGTGTATGAAACCTCTTCCAAAACGGTGTTCCTTTTTTGCTCGGCGCCGGTCTTGGGATCTTGTCCAATTTACATCCAAGCTTCGCAACTCAACATGTCCTCATCCATTGTGCATCCTCTCGTCCTCACACTTTGCTGCCTCCTTTGTGCATTGGCTTGATGAGATTAGCTCGTCATGAAACAATGGCTAGTCGTCGATGTCGACACCATCTTCCTCTTCTTCGCCTTGGGTTTCTTGGTCATTGTTGTCGTGGGTGTCATCTTGGCCATGGCCATCGGTGTCTTCTTGGACGTGCCCGTCAGTGTCTTCTTGGTTGTGGTCGTCGGTGTACTGGCCGTCACAGTCTTGTCTCTAAGTCTCGTCATCATCGTACTCTTGGCCACCTCGTTGATCATCTCATTCATGTAGTCGTTGTAGTAGGCCGGTTCGTCCGTTGACGAGGCCTGACAGGTTTCCCGCGCACTTTTTTCAGAGACATTGGAACTTGTTTGGTGATGACGTGACATGCATTGTGTTGCAGGTCTTAAATGGAGATGACTCGCCGGAGGAAATTAACAGAATATTCATTGTTTTAATCCCAAAGATAGCTAGTCCAATAAATTTAGGGCAGTTTCACCCGATCAGCCTTTGTAATGCGATACACAAAATCGCTTTAAAGGTTCTTGCCAATCGACTGAAAATTATTCTTCCGGATGTGATTTCTATTGAGCGGTCAGCCTTTGTACCAGGCCGTTTGATCAAGGACATTATAATTTCAGCATATGAGTGTCTTCACTTTATGAGAAGGAAGAAGAGGAAGAGCAATGCTCATGTGGCACTGAAGCTTGATATGATGAAGTCTTATAACATAGTGGAATGGGTGTATTTAGAAGCTGTGATGAAGAAAATTGGCATATCACCACGTTTTATCGATTCCATCATGAGTTGTGTTACATCAGTTTCTTTCTCAGTTTTATTTAATGGGGAAAAACTAGATGATTTCAGGCCAACAAGGGGACTTCGCCAGGGTGATCCAATATCACCTTATCTCTTTATTTTAGCAGTGGAAGGGTTATCTTGTTTGCTAAAAGCAATGAAGCTAGTGGTCATGTTGGAGGGCTTCAAGTTACACCGCTTGCGTCGAGTGTAAATCATTTGTTGTTCGTAGATGATAGCTTAGTTTTCTTCGGTTCTTTTAGCAGCGGAAGGGTTATCATGTTTGCTAAAAGCAAATGAAGCTAGTGGTCATGTTGGAGGCTTCAAGTTGCAACGCTTGCGCCGAGTGTAAATCATTTGTTGTTCGCAGATAATATCCTATTTTTCTTCGGTGCAACACTCGCCCAAGCAGAGAATGTGAAAAGAGTTCTGAAATCTTATTGCGATGCTTCGGGACAAAGAATCAATAATGAGAAATCCTCTATCTTATTTAGTAAGAGGGTGCCCGAACAGGTGAAGGAAATAATTAAAGTAGTGATGCAGGTTCCTAACGAGACACTTTCAGAAAAGTATTTTGGTTTGCCAACTTCTGTGGGTAGCTCAAGGAATGGAACTTTCAAGTTTCTAAAGGACATATTATGGGCAAGAATTCAAGGATGGATAGGAAAGTGTTTATCGACTGCGGGAAAGGAGGTGCTAGTCAAAGCAGATGCACTGGCAATCCCTACCTTTTCAATGTCTTGTTTTAAGTTACCTCATGGATTATGTGATCATTTGAAGGGGATGATTCGCAAATTTTGGTGGGGGGTAAGAACGGAGAGTGGAAAGTGGCTTGGGTTTCATGGTCCGAAATGACGCAGCCAAAGAATATGGGGGCCTCGGGTTCAGAAATGTTGAGCTCTTCAACTTAGCAATGTTAGCAAAACAAGCCTGGAGACTGTGGCAATACCAGAGCTCCCTCAGCGGTCAGATTCTAAAGGCGATCTACTACCCAAACGTAGACCTGCTGGAAGCTGAATTGGGGTCATCACCTAGCCAAGTGTGGCAAGCTATACTCGAGGGAAGAGATGCACTTAAGCCAGGGATGATAAAACGGATTGTTACCGGTGAGAAAACAAGAGTATGGGATGACAATTGGTTGCCTAGAGACTATAGTCTTAGGCTGATTGTGGCAAAAGTAGGGACCCCCTAAGAGATGGTGAGTGAGTTGATCCAATGCGACTAGGTCTTGGAATACTGTTGTCTTGGAGGATCATTTTATTGATATGGACAAGGAGATAATACGGAAAATTCCCATCAACTCAAGGACACTAGATGATTTTTGGGCATGGCATTATGAGAAGCATTGTGATATTGTTGATGCAACAAAACCTGAGAAAGATTGAGTCGTGATATTAAATTCACTGTGGGAAACAAACATACGTATATTTTATAGTTTTCTCGGGGATTAACATGTCCAAGTCCTTGATGCTTTATTATCAGGAGTATCAAGTAATTATTACACTTGCTATGGCTAAGTTGTTGATGATGTGTCAAACCTCTGTTTTTTTCTCAGGTTTTGTGCCGCTGTTAGTGCTTTGCCTGTCTAATCCATCCACTTGTTCCTTAACAGGCGATTGCCTTGGGAAGTAAGAGGATGTACGTACTAGAAAGACTCAGTCATGATATAAGCTCCTCCTGATAATGACCGGGTCGACGAACTTGCTACCCACGCAACACCAGGTGGCCACCCACACAATGCAAAGGCACGACCCTGCCCCATAGAGTCGTGAATGCATTGCAATCCAAGGCCGCCGCCTCGGCGCACATCCAATGTCCGGAGCCGCCGCTCGGGCATCCATCAACCTGAGCCGCACGAGAAGACCATCATCATAGACGAAGAGTTCCAATCAACCGAGACCATCCATGATGCCTTAAGGATATTGGTACAGCCGAAGGGCAACGAGCGACCGAGTCCACACCCGAACGAAGAGTCACACGCAACCGAAGCTACAACACAATAACGGCACCATCAGTGAAGCCGAAGGGCATCAAGGAGCCGAGTCTACACCCGGATCACTTCACCGAGCACACCAGCGCCAAAGGCACCGCCGCCGAACCAACCCTCACCCATCGGAACCACCACAAACCCCACACACCTCCGCCGACAACATCACATACCCAACTCCATCTAGAGCAAGACAGTCCTACAACTGCCAACAGGACTCCAAAGATGGCGACTCTAAGGAGAAATCGGTTATGAAACTACTGGTAGGATAAATCTGTATTGCTTGCTGCCTGGGTGTCAACTAAATGAAGATGGTGTAGGTTGTTGTCCAATGATGAAGATAATGAGAGCATTGTGAGAGTTGTAAATAACGGGCACAAATTCTTGATGTTTTATGTGGATCATGACAATAGCTACAATGGTGGAGGAGGAAAACAGTGGGATGATATAGTTGCTATTGTTGGAAATATGAGCAAATTACTACGAGATTTAATCCGAATGAACAAAAGATAATTCATGACAGCAATAACAGAGATTAAACTAATCATGCGAACTAGCACAATAGATGAAAAGATCACATCTAGGGCACATACTAGAAACATGAATTCTACCACGATCTCGAACAGGAAGGATAGAATCACATACGGTGCAGCTGGAGCAGCACCGCCGGCGTTGACGTTGTCGCCCATGTCGTCGAGGATGAGATTGCCGAGGTTGGGGAAGAAGCCGTCGTTCGCGAAGTCGTCGCTGCCACCAGTCGCGCGAGTGCGCTCCCCAAAAACCTGATCGCCCCTCTCCCGTACAGGATCACGAGAGGCGGGGTTCCGGAGGCCTGCTGTCCCTTCTCCCGGTGCACGTCGAAAGGAGGGATGGAGAAGACTTGCTTGGCGGCGCAATGATCTGAAACGGTGGTGAGAAACCATACGAAGCGGCCGCTGCTAGGGTAGACGTCTGGCTGACTTATATAGTGCAGGTCGGGTAGGTCGTGGGAGTAAACCCCACGTCCGAGTCGTCACCATGCAAAAGAATCGAAAACGGTTCAGTAATTAACGCGTCGCGTGGCGAGGAGGAGGAGGAGGAGGAGCGCGCGTGTAGGTCTCCTCTTCTCATACGCATACAAGTGGTAGAAGAGCTCACATTATAAAGAGGTGCAACTCTCTCTCAACTTCCGGGGTGGGACTAAACTTTAGTCTCACTCACTTCACTCACATGTGTGTATGAATGGGCCAATAAAATTTCAGAATTTTAGTTGGGCTTTGGGCTAAAAGCCTACTAGCAAAATTCCAACAGCTAATCCCATAGCTCATTTACCAACTGTTGTCTCAAAAAAAACCCCAACTGTTTTCAGTCCTAAGAAGGAAAGCATTGGTGTAGTTGAAGAACAAAGCAAAACTGATCGGAGCATTGTTTACGACAACAATTGTTGCAGAAGATAAAAGAAAAGCTAGTGAGGAGAAAAAGAAAAAATCCAGTCCATTTATTCAGAGCATAGGTACAGCGCAGCCGCTGTGTCACCTGCGTGTGAAGCACTCAAGTGGTTTACAAATATGTGAGCTGACATGTTTCTTTTTTCTTATTTCTTTCTAATAAATGTACTTCTATATATAAAAACAAAAAGACGAATACAGCCGGACGGCAATGGATCAGTAGAGGTATCACTTGCTCTGTTGTCAAAGACGGCAATGGATTAGTAGTGCTTGGTCTGGCACACACATCCACGACAACAGTCGGGATTATTCCTCTCAGACATTTGCGACTGTCGGTGATGGTCGCTACTCCTCATTTTCCTAGTGCATAACAAAGGTCTAGCACAGGAAAAAGAAGGAGAAGCGACCTTCACGACAACAGTCGACATCCTTCCTTCAAGAACAGACCCAAAGTCACACAAGGAGCCCGACAGAATGACAGTCAACCCGTTAGATATTACCTATGATTTGCCAAAATGTCATTTAATTCATGTTCTGGCAAATCACGAGCACTTGATATTTCCTACTTCATAGCACAAGTCATGCTAAAATTCACGGAAAAATTCGGCACGACCTTTGCTAAAATAGGACATATCGAGCGCCTAAATTTTACCGAAACGAAAATGAATCAACACTCCGGCAAAACATAGGCCACTCGGATTTTCCCTGTGATACAAAGATGTCCATACACATTGTCACAACTACTTATCTACTACTAGTACATCTATGAAACCACATAGACCACATAGACCATGTTTACTCACTATAGACGATGGTTGTCGACCGGACGTGGGTGTCGTCGGTGATCTTCTAGGCATCGTCGACCAGCTCGTATTCCCTAGTGCCAAAAGTCCTAAAGCCTACGGCGCCAAGCATGGGGAGTCCGGCGTGTAAACTTCTTCTTTTTATTTACCAATGTCGCTATCCGACTGATCATCCTTTGAGACCACGGGGAACATCAGAGAGAAAGATACGTCACCTAAAAAAATTGACACCCTGACTTGAACAGAAATCTGCTCCCTATCAAACTCAATCTTCCGATGCTTTGCAACGGTGATCTACGTACCCTGCGCCACATGAGCATTCAAACTTGATGCCTGAGGGAGTCCTGGATTAGGGGGTGTCCGGATAGCCGGACTATAACCTTTGTCCAGACTGTTGGGCTATGAAAATACAAGATTGAAGACTTCGTCCCGTGTCCGGATGGGACTTTCCTTGGCGTGGAAGGCAAGCTTGGCGATACGGATATGTAGATCTCCCCCCATTGTAACCGACTCTGTGTAACTCTATCCTCTCCGGTGTCTATATAAACCGGAGGTTTTAGTCCATAGGACGAACAACAATCATACCATAGGCTAGCTTCTAGGGTTTAGCCTCTCTGATCTCGTGGTAGATCTACTCTTGTACTACCCATATCATCAATATTAATCAAGCAGGAGTAGGGTTTTACCTCCATCGAGAGGGCCCGAACCTGAGTAAAAACATTGTGTCCCTTGTCTCCTGTTACCATCCGGCTAGACGCACAGTTCGGGACCTCCTACCCGAGATCCGTCGGTTTTGACACCGACATTGGTGCTTTCATTGAGAGTTCCTCTGTGTCGTCATCTTTAGGCCCGATGACTTCTCCGATCATCAACAGCGATGCGGTCCAGGGTGAGATTTTTCTCTCCGGACAGATCTTTGTATTCGGCGGCTTTGCACTGCGGGCCAATTCGCTTGGCCATCTGGAGCAGATTGAAAGCTGCGCCCCTGGCCATTAGGTTAGATTTGGAAGCTTGAATTACACGGCTGACATCCGCGAAGACTTGATCTTCGACGGATTCGAGCCGCAGCCGGGCACACCGCACTGTCATGATGGGCATGACCTAACCCTGCCACCGAACAGTGCCCTGGAGGCCGCACCCGCGTTAGCTCCGACCCTTAGCTCGGAGCCAACTGCGCCGATCGAGGACGGGTGGCTAGACACCGCCTCGGGGGCTGCAGTCTCAACGACGATCGAGCCGAACACCAGCCTTATCCTCTGCGAAGCCCGTGACTCCAAGGTGCCGGACTCTTATCCGGACTCCGAACCCTCCGCGCCCCTGCCAATCGAATCTGATTGGGCGTCGACCATGGAACTCACCGCCGCGGATATCTCTCAGCACTCGCCCTTCGGCGACATTCTGAATTCACTAAGGTCTCTCTCTTTGTCAGGAGAGCCCTGGCTGGACTATGGCCAACAGGATTGGGATGCGGACGACGGAGAAATTCGACGCCCACCCACCACCCACTTCGTAGCCGCTGTCGATGATTTAACCGACATGCTCGAATTCGAATCCGAAGACATCGACGGTATGGACGACGATGTAGGAGACGAACATGAACCAGCGCCTATAGGGCACTGGACAGCCACCCCATCCTACGATGTATACATGGTGGACACAACCAAAGGAAACGACGAGAAAGAACGGGATGACGCAACGAAGGGTCGTTCCTCCGAAAAGCAGCCAAAGCGGCGGCGTAAGCGCCGCTCCAAGCCTCGCCCCGACAGAGACAGCGGTCATACAGACCCAGCCACAGAGCAGGGCGAGCCGGCGAACGATGAACATAGCATCGAGCAACCATCCGAACAAGACAACTTGGATAAACAAACCGCATAACCCGTCCTCGGTGAAGATAACAATCCGGACGACCTCACGCCGGACAAGTTTCTAGAACAGGAAAACCTCCACAAAAGGCTCGCCGCCACGGCGCGTATCCTGAAAAAGCATAAGCGAAAGCTCAAAACCGCGGAAGACGCACTCCGAATCAGATGGAGCAAAGTACTCAACACCGCAGGCAAATACGGCGATAGTCGCCACACAAAGAGCTACCCGAAGCAAAAGCTACTGCCCGAATTTGATGAGGAGGCCCTAGAGCCCCCAAAATCAAAAAAATAAGGAAGCCACCCGGTCGGATAGAGGACCCCATGGCCAACATAGAGCGGCATATGGCGCCGCACACAAACCAACACGTGATCCACCCAATGATTCGCATCAAAAGGATGGCCCAGCCAGGTCTCTCTACGGGCCAAGAAATCAAGCTCTAGCAAGCAATGTGACGCAACAAATATCCGAACAACACGGCACACCCAAATACAGGGGTGCCGCACAACCCTCTGTTTCACCGATGAGGTGCTGGACCATGAATTTCCAGCGGGATTTAAGCCCGTAAACATAGAGGCGTACGACGGAACAACAGACCCTAGAGTCTGGATTGAGGATTATATCCTCCACATACACATGGCCAGAGGAGACGACCTCCACGCCATAAAATACTTACCCCTCAAGCTCAAAGGGCCAGCCCGGCATTGGCTTAAAGGCCTTCCCGAAAACACCATTGGAAGTTGGGAGGAGCTCGAGGATGCTTTTCGGGCAAATTTTCAAGGGACCTATGTCCGACCTCCGGATGCAGACGATTTAAGCCATATAACTCAACAGTCCGGAGAGTCAGCCCGGGAACTCTGGAACAGATTTCTTACTAAAAAGAACCAGATAGTCGACTGTCCGGATGCCGAAGCCTTAGCAGCTTTCAAACACAGCGTTCGAGATGAATGGCTCGCCAGACACCTCGGCCAAGAAAAGCCAAGAACAATGGCCGCATTAACAAGCCTCATGACCCGCTTTTGCGCAGGAGAGGACAGCTGGTTGGCAAGATGCAGCACCAGCGACCCAAGTACATCCGAAGTCAGGGATGGAAACGGGAAACCGCGACGCAGCAAGGAACATCACCGGAATAAGGAAAGCAGCTCGAAGAGCACGACAGCCAACGCCGGATTCAAAAGCTCTCGGCAGAATCAGAAAAAGCTGCCCCTCAAGGATAACAGGGACGAGCTATCTAACCTAAACAAAATCTTGGATAAGATATGTCAAATCCACAGCACCCCCGGGAAGCCCGCAAACCATACCCACAGAGAATGTTGGGTCTTCAAGCAATCCGACAGACTCAACGCCGAACACAAGGGGCTCGACACACCAAGTGAGGACAATGACGAACCCCACAAGCAGAGCACTGGGAAACAAAAGAATTTCCCACGCGAAGTCAAAACAGTAAACTTACTCCATGTGACAAAAGGGAAAAATAGAGTGACACCTATAGAGATACGTGCCACACGGCCTACCCCAAAGGAGTCTCGCCACTGGTTGTTAAAACCGATCACCTTCGACCATCAGGATTACTCTAGAAGTATCCGGAATGCAGGTTGGACTGCCTTAGTATTAGATCCGATAATCGATGGACTCCGCTTTACACAAGTCCTGATAGACGGTGGCAGTGGTCTAAACCTGCTATATCAGGACACAGTCCGCAAAATGGGGATGGACCCAACAAAAAATTGCCATAGCAACACTTCCTTTCAAGGAGCAACGCCAGGCCCGAAGGCCTATTGCACAGGCTCTCTCCTGCTAGAAGTTATGTTCGGCTCCCCCGATAACTTCCGTCGTGAAAAGCTAACCTTCTACATCGCCTCATTTTGAAGTAGCTATCAAGCACTACTGGGACGCGAGGCTTTCACTCGCTTTAACGCAATACCGCATTATGCATCTCTTACGCTTAAGATGCCCGGTCCCCGAGGCACCATCTCACTAAAGGGAAATATCGAGTGTTCCTCGCGCGCGGAAGAATATGCGGCTGCCTTGACAGCCACACATTAAAACAGCTTTAGCAACAAAAGCATCTAACAGGTCATTAAGACCACGGACGCGGCTAGGCGAGTCTGGAACAAACATATAATTGATAAAGGTTCAGTAACCGTACACCCCTATACAAGGGGCTCCGCGTATGTAAAATAAGCGGCAATAAGGCTCAATTTTACCCGTCTTGAATTATACTTTGTTTATTTAGTATAACGTACATTTTGCACGACCTTTTTCAACTAAGTTTTTCTCTTTTTCAGATGAACACCATGCTATACCCGTCCAGGACACGGCACAACGGAGACACAGGCGCAGACGTGCAGCAAGGACCCGTTCCAAGGATTCTTTTTAGATTAAGACCCTGCGTAAACCTTTTTTACTGTCTTTTGTTGATACACATCCCCCGGATTCTCAGTATAGCCGAGGAGGAGGCTGGCGTCTTGACATGTGGCCACGTCAGAATTTTGCGCGTACCTGGACACCAGGGGCTTATTACCAACGGCACTGTTCATCCCATTTTCATAAAGACCGAACACCTTAGGGAGTGTTCGGCGTCGCAAATTTGGCCTTATATGCATCAGCTCTGAATCATGTCTTTGGTCAAATGTTGGGTTTGCCCGGCTCCTGTGTTTTGCTGCCTTACGTTCCGCACTATCGGCTAAGGCGGCACCAGGAGAACTACTGCGATTGTGCCCCGGTTCAGCCAGGCGAGCACCTCAGTAGAGAAAGCTGAAAACTGACTGTCATGATATAGCGTGAGACTGGTCAACCACTTGATGACCCATCAGAATCTTCGGGATTCCTCTGCATTAACGAAGGGCCGTTTCCCGGCCAGGCACACACACGCCCCGAATTCGGGCAAGCGCGGTGCCACCAGGGGCTATATAGTAGCTCCACGGTCAAACTCCTATGGCTAAGTGAAAGTGATAAAGCATTATAGTCTGGTTGCCTAGTTCGCTGCGCTACCACCTCCTTAATGGACCAAGACGTTGGATCAAGTGTGATGATGCACCTTTTGTGAACACCCCCGCATTTTATGCGTGGGGGCTGAAGCCAACGACTGCAATCTTTCAGGTTATATATACATATACGTAAACAGCCGCACATGAGGCATTATAATTCTTGCAAGCACAAGTATAAAAAGCTTCTACATTTCAGCAAAATATTGTTTTCAATAAAAAATACATGTTATTCAAACATAATATCCTTCGAGCATTGCGTCTCTATTAAACGAGCGCCCTCCAGGACTTCTTGAAAGTAGTGCTCGACAGGTACTTGGCTTTCGCCCGAATCTTGGGCTGCAACAGCGGTGGCCTCCATCTCCGCCCAGTATGTCTTGACACGGGCAAGGGCCATCCACACACCCTCCACACACGCTGACCTCTTCATCGCGTTGATATACGACACCGCACCAAGGAACTGCTGCACCAAGCTAAAATAACTGTTTGGCTTTGGCCTTTTCGCCCACAGATGATCCACGACATACTTCATGGCGAGTCCGGATAACCTATTCAGCTCGGCCTATTTGGCCAAACGATCGGGTAATGGAAGCGGACGCTCTGGATTGTGGAACTGCGACCAGAAAAGTTTTTCCACTTCGCGACCCTCCTGATCTTGGAAGTGTTCGATCGCATCAGCGGCACTCGCAGCTAAATCCAGATACGCGTCCGCTGAACTCCACATCCGGTCCAACGGAGCATAATTAGGATCCCCGAACTTCATCCGCATCATAAAGGGCTTCCTAGCCGCGATATCTCCGGCTTGACGTAGCTCCTCCTTCATCGCCCTCATCGCAGAGCGAGCATCCTTGGCCGCTGTAGTGGCCTTCTCCAGGTCCGTCCGTTCCGCCCGATCTTCTTTTTCAAGAAGCTTGCAACGGTCAGCAGCGCTCTTCAACTTCACAGCCATCTCGGTCATTTCCTTCTTGCTTTGCCAGTGAGCAGCCTGTTCGGCTTTCAGCTCTTCAACCGCCTTTAAGGCAGCCGCATCACTTTTTCTGGCTTGCTCCTTGGCTCGGGCAAGCTCTGCCCGAAGTTTCTCCATGGCGGCAGCCCCATCTGCGTCAAGCACACGCGTTATAAGATACTGGCATCAAGCTCCTCTTACCAGGTGTCTCCGGAGAACTTACATACCTTGTGCCTCGTCAAGTCGCTTGTTGACAAGCGCGATGTCGGCATCTGCCACGTCAAGTTGCCGCTCTAGCTCAGCAAATTCATCAGTCCGGCTGGCCACCGGACACTTCGCCACCTGCATATGAAGGCGGCAAAATCATACCTGGGACTATGATCCTCCATGTGACGTCGTCTACGACACCACCTAGAGTCTCAGGGCTACTATCTACACGGGGCGCATCTTAAAATATGAGGCACTTTCCAAAAAAGGTGTATCATTTCACGTACCTCAAAGTCCGTCAGTAGACTCATGACAGCTTCATGCAACCCGCTTTCCGCGGATGAAATCTTTTCAATCACCGTACCCATCAACGTACGGTGCTCCTCTGAGATAAGCCCTCGCCCTAGCAGATCCTTCAGTGCCTCCGACCGTGCGCTAGACGGTGTCGGACTCGTCCGATCACCTTTTTTGAAAGCCGGACTCGGAGGGCTTCGGGTGGCCGTATTACCACCTTCCGGCCTTACCGGATTAGGAGAAACCCTCCGCGACGACACCTCAGGGTCGCCCGCCTCATAAGGCGATATGGCAGGGGGAGGCGTTCCGCTCTCCATCATCTCTGGAAGAAGATCCCCCGAAGACGAGCTCTGCTGAGAAGGGCTAAGGTCCGAACTACAAGGTAAATTTTCGGTTATTCTTCTCAGAATTAAAAGCAAAGATTTCTCTCATTATTTAAACATCCTCTCTACTTACGGCTCGATGGAGGGATGATCCCCTTGAGGGCACAGTACGACCGAGGTATCCCCCGACACAAGACCCTCTGGCGAAGATTTCTTCCCCCGCTTTGAGACCATGGTCTCCGGGTCTTCAGAGGCGGTCCTCTTCTTCCCCTGAGTAAAGGAATTTTTGATTCCTCCTTTCCGGACAGCCTCCTTCGGGGAGGCAGTTGCTTCCTTGGCCCCCCTTCGCTTTCTTTCGAAGGCACGAACTCCAGCATCCTAGTTAACAGGGGATCCGGCGAGGTTTCAGGAAGGGGGGCTGGACACTTGATTAACTTCGCCTTCGCTACCCACTCATGTTTCAAGGACAACTCTTTTAAGGGTGATGTTGTGATAAATGAACGGATAGAGTGTCTGGGCACAGGACTACTTACTTGAGCGCTTTGTTGAAATGCTTAGACCTGTATTTTTGCATATGCGTTTAACTGATATTCTGAAAATGTCTCCTTATGCTAAGTATATGAAGGATATTGCTACAAATAAAAGAAAGATACGGAAGCTGAAATTTCCACCATACTTGCTAATTACACTTTTAAGGGTGGAATACCTAAGAAACTAGGAGATCCAGGAGTACCAACTATACCATGCTCCATTAAAAGAAACTATGTTAAAACTGCTCTATGTGATTTCGGAGCCGGTGTTAGTGTTTTGCCTTTCTCTTTGTATCATAGACTTGAATTGAATAAGTTGACAACTATTGAAATCTCTTTGTAAATGGCTGATAAATCAACTGCTATACCCATTGGTATTTGTGAGGAAGTGCCTGTTGTGGTTGCAAATGTTACTATCTTAACAGACTTTGTTATTCTTGATATTCCCGAGGACGACAGTATGTTGATCATCCTTGGTAGACATTTTTTGAATACTGCAGAGGCTGTTATTGATTGCAACAAGGGCAATGACACTTTTCATGTTAATGGTAATGAGCATACAATACACTTTCCAAAGAAACTACCTCAAGTTCATAGTATCAATTCTATTGCAAAAATTTTGACTATTACTATTGGAGGTTTTGAATTCCCTCTTCCTATTGTGAAAAAGAAATATGATATTCTTATTGTTGGAGACATGCATATCCCCGTTGAGGTAACCTAGTGTTATTTGAAAATTCTCCGGTTTCATGTTATTCGAAAGAAGTTTGTTAATAAGACTTGATCAACCTTGTTAATGGATTCCTTTTGATGAGCATGAGATGGATGAATTTAGAAAGCACAACTCTCTGTACCTACTTTTTACTTTCTGTTATTTAGAATAAATAAAGCAAAAACAGTATTATCTGTCTATTTTCTAAATTTTCCGTGCAATAAAAAATGTCCTGAAAATAAAAGTTCACCAAATGCCTTGGAAATTTACTATGATTTTTTATAGAATATTTTAGAATTTTTGGCACTGAGAATGCATCAGGGGGCTGCACCAGTGGACTGCAAGGGTGGAGGGTGCGCCCTACCCCCTTGTGGATCTGACGTAGGCCCCCCTCACTTATTCCATCACCCATCCACTTCGTCTTCCTCAAGAAAAATCATCGTGTTGCTCAAACCCATGTTCTAGCTCATCTTGCCGCCATTTTTTATCTCCTTTTGCAAAGCTTCATTTACAAAACTGTTTTGGGGGATTGTTCTACGGTATGTGCCTCCAATGGTCTAATTAGTTTTTGTTCTAGTGCTTTATATATTGCAAATTTTTGCTGCTTTGGTGACCTTGTTCTTGAGCTTGCATGTCAAATTTATATGGTCTAAAGTAGTTTTGGTGCATGATATAGCCTCTAGACACTTGTAGGAGTAGTTGCTATCAATCTTGTTGAGTTTGGTTCACTTTTATTTTGAGTCACTAAATATTTCAGAAATTTTTAAAATGAAGAAAACTGTTTAGAAAATTATACCAAGGTGGTTCCTCGAGGAAGCAAGCCCCAAGGCTTGCGATACGTGAGCCGAACCTTGAACCACCAAGGGAAGCTCAAGTGCGGCCTTGTGAATGGCCGTTGGATGAATTCATGGTTCATGCAGGTTTAAAGGATGAATTTGATGCATACATACAAAATGCTGGCCTTGAGGACTTCGTGTCAGATAAGTGCCGGCAATACTATCACCTCATTGATTCATTTGTGCGAAGATTTAAATTTACATCCCAGCGCAATACTCATTCTATCCTGTTTGATCTTTATGATAAATCATATACTATTGACCTAGAAGATTTTAATGATGCATGCAAAATCCCACAATGGGGCATTCATAGTGAGCCCCGCAAAACTGGAGCCCCACAACGGGCCTTGGAACACTGGAGACCGAAAGGTCGAACGTGAATCATATAGTAGATATTATCAACATAGAGATGTTCACCATTGATGACTACCCCATCTCACGTGATGATCGGACATGGGTTAGTTTATTTGCATCACGTATCACTTAGATGACTTCAGGGATGTATATTTAAGTGGGAGTTCTTAAGTAATTTGATTAATTGAACTTAATTTATCATGAACTTAGTCCTGATAGTATTTGCATATATGTGTGGTATATCAATGGCCGTGCTACCGTTCCCCTGAATTTTAATGTGTTCCTAGAGAAAGCTAAGTTGAAAGATGATGGTAGCAACTACACGGACCAGGTCCGTAACTTGAGGATTATCCTCATTGCTTCATAGAAGAATTATGTCCTTGATGCACCGCTAGGTGACAAATCTATTGCAGGAGCAGATGCAGACGTAGCGAACATTTTGCAAGCTCGATATGATGACTACTTGATAGTTTAGTGTGCCATGCTTTACAACTTAGAACCGGGACTTCAAAAATATTTTGAACGCCATGGAGCATATGAGATGTTCCAAGAGCTGAAAATTGGTATTTCAGATTCATGCCCGTGTCAAGTGGTATGAGACCTCTAACTAGTACTTTGCCTACAAGATGGAGGAGAATAGCTCAGCCAGTGAGCACGTACTCCGAATTTGTGGGTACTACGATCGCTCGAATCAAGTGGGGGTTAATCTTCCAGATAAGATAGTGATTGACAGAGTTCTCTAGTCACTATACCAAGCTACTAGAACTTTGTGATGAACTATAATATGCAAGGGTTGACTAAAATGATTCCCAATCTCTTCACGATGCTGAAATCGATGAAGGTAGAAATCAAGAAAGAGCATCAAGTGTTGATTGTTAACAAGACCACTAGTTTCAAGAAAAAGGGCGAGGGAAAGAAAGAGAACTTCAAGAAGAATGGCAAACAAGTTGCCACTCCCCTGAAGAAGCCCAAAGCTGAACGCAAGCCTGAAACTGAGTGCTTGTACTGTGAAGAAAATGGTCACTAGAAGTGGAACTGCCCCAAATACTTGGCGGATAAGAAGGATGGCAAAGTGAACAAAGGTATATTTGATATACATGTTATTGATGTGTATTTTACTAGTGTTCGTAGTAACCCCCTAGGTATTTGATATTGGTTCAGTTGCTAAGATTAGTTACTCGAAACAGGAGTTGCAGAGACTAGTTAACAGCGAGGTGACGATGTGTGTTGGAAATGATTCCAAGGTTGATATGACCACCATCGCACACTCCCTCCTTCGGGATTAGTGTTGAACCTAAATAAATGTTATTTGGTGTTTGCGTTGAGCATGAATATGATTAAATTATGTTTATTGCAATACCTTTATTCATTTAAGTTAGAGAATTGTTGTTCTGTTTACATGAATAAAACCTTCTATGGTCATACACCCAATGTAAATGGTTTATTGAATCTTGATCGTAGTGATACACATATTCATAATATTGATACCAAAAGATGCAAAGTTGATAATGATAGTGCAACATACTTGTGCCACTGCCATTTAGTATTGGTGTAAAGCGCATGAAGAAACTCCATGCAGATGGACATTTGGAATCACTTGATTGTGAATCATTTGATACTTGTGAACCATGTCTCATGGGCAAGATGACTAAAACTCCATTCTCCGAAACAATGGAGCGAGCTAATGACTTATTGGAAATAATACATATCGATGTATGCGGTCCGATGAGTGTTGAATCACGCGGTGGGTATCATTATTTTCTGGCCTTCACAAATGATTTGAGTATGTATGGGTATATCTACTTGATGAAACACAACTCTAAAACATTTGAAAAGTTCAAAGAATTTCAGAGTGAAGTGGAGAATCATCGTAACAAGAAAATAAAGTTTCTATGATCTGATCACGGAGGCGAATATTTGGGTTACGAGTTTAGCCTTCATTTAAAACAATATGGAGTTGTTTCACAACTCACGCCACCTAGAACACCACAGCGTAATGGTGTGTCCGAACGTCGTAATCGCACTTTATAAGATATGGTGCGATCTATGATGTCTCTTACCAATTTACCACTATCGTTTTGGGCTTATGCATTAGAGACAGCGGCATTCACGTTAAATAGGGCACCGTCTAAATCCGTTGAGACGACACCGTATGAAATGTGGTTTGACAAGAAACCTAAGCTGTCATTTCTTAAAGTTTGGGGTTGCGACACTTATATCAAGAGGCTTCAGCCTGATAGGCTCGAACCCAAATCGGAGAAGTGCGTCTTCATAGAATACCCGAAGGAAACAATTGTGTACACCTTCTACCATAAATCCGAAGGCAAGATCTTTGTTGCCAAGAAAGGAATCTTTCTAGAGAAGGAGAGTGGGAGGAAATTAGAACTTGATGAGGTAACTGTACCTTCTCTCAATTTGAAAAGTAGCACATCAGAGAAATTTGTTCCCATGATGCATACACCAACTAGATAGGAAGTTAATGATGATGATCATGAAACTTCAGATCAAGTTACTACTGGACCTCATAGGTCGAACAGAGCACGTTTCGCACCAGAGTGGTACAGTAATCCTGTCCTGGAAGTCATATTACTAGACCATGGCGAACCTACGAATTATGAAGAAGCTATGATGAGCCTAGATTTTGACAAATGGCTTGAGGACATGAAATTTGAGATAGGATCCATGTATGAGAACAAAGTGTGGACTTTGGTGGACTTGCCCGATGATCGGCAATTGCTACACTCTCCAAAATTGATGTATTACTGGTTCACCTTTGTTACTAGTGAAACTTGTTTCAGCTGTGTACTGATAAATCTGAATGTGGTGCATTAATATGTTTTTTTTACTGATAACTGCTTTGTTTAGGGATGAAACATCCTGTTCTTGGTATATGTTGCATGCTTACTTCTTTTTGTGTGAAATCTTTTGGTTGCAGGGCACTTCAAGCAACAAATGATACTGCCCAGGAGGCTTTCTTAAATAACATTTGTTCAGAGTAAGACATACCAAATGCATTGTTTAGTGCATTTTTTGGAGAATGTTGGTCCATTCATTTTATACTTATTGATATGTTTTATATGATGCTTCCTTGTATTAGTTTTTTTGTGTCCTGCTATTTACTGTCCCAAGCAATGGTTTATTTGTTTTATTGGAATGGCAGGGGTTCATTCTTCAAAGAGCTTTTATCTCAGAAGGCTCTGCCGATCGAGGATTTGACTTCATTTTGTGGTGACTATGATTATTCGGCAAACACTAAGATGCTTGATCGCAGGTCAGTTTTTGATTTTAGCACAAACCAATCTTGGACAATCTTTTATTGATTTTCTTAAATGGGAAAAACCTTCTTGCTTGTGCAGCTGGGAGGATGCATATTCTATCATAAAATATGAGCTGGCTTTAGGCCGTATTGAATACGAGATGCTCCACCAGGGTCTGAGGGGTTTGGTAAGAGATTCCCTCCTTATTTAATTTATCATGAATGGTTTTGTTCAAGTGCTTGTTCTGTAATAGTTGCAGATGTTTTTATTCAGATGTCTGGTATGTGCCTCTGATTTATATTGTCTATTGTATTGTTGCATATGTTTTTGTTCGATTTATTCAGATGATTCCATGTTATAGTTTCACTACCCTAGTTTATCTTGACTGTGTTAGTCATTGTCGTCTCTTTGGTTATGTTCCATGTGAAACAGTTGCTCCTCATATTCGTTGTCTAGTGATTATTTTTTGTTTGCAGTAACCAACATGGGCAATTGTACTAAAATCTTATACTTTTTATATTCAGTTTTGTAAAATATATTTACATACTAATATTTAATATTACTTGATTAATCATAAATAACACAATTAAGTCGCTAAATATCAATTACAATGTTGTTTGTTATGCAATTTTAGTGTCTCTTAAAAAAATATTTGTGTTATGATGTGTTGAAATTTTATTTTGTGAAAAAATCATGTCTCTCTGTAGATGAATTATGACGTGTATAGATGTTTGCACAATTTTAGGTAGGATAAATAAATATGTTGCAAGGAAGCTATGACATATGACACAAAAAATATCTTTAGAGATGTTTGTAGAATGCGCGATTGTTTTGTTGGGGAACGTTGCAGAAAATTAAAATTTTTCCTACGGTTTCACCAAGATCCATCTATGAGTTCATCTAGCAACGAGTATTCAGATTAGATAGCATCTACATACCACTTTGTAGATCGCAACGGAAGCGTTCGAGTGAACGTGGATGAGGTAGTCGTACTTGCCGTGATCCAATTCACCGATGATCTAGTACCGAACGGACGGCACCTCCGCGTTCAACACACGTACGGGACGGGAGACGTCTCCTCCTTCTTGATCCAGCAAGGGGGGAGGAGAGGTTGAGGAAGATCCAGCACGACGGTGTGGTGGTGGATGCAGCAGAACTCCGGCAGGGCTTCGCTAAGCAACTACGGGAGGAGGAGGAGGTGTTGCAGGGAGGAGGGAGGAGCCAGGGCATAGGGTGCGGCCACCCCTCCCTCCCCTCCCTTTATATAGGTGCATTAGAGGGGGGGAGGGCGCAGCCTTGCCCCTTCCTCCAAGGAAGGGGTGCGGCCAAGAGGGGGGAAGGAGTCCACCCTCCCCAAGGCACCTCGGAGGTGCCTTCCCCTCTTTGGACTCTTCCCTCTCCAAGTCTTCTTGGCGCATGGGCCCTTGGGGCTGGTGCCCTTGGCCCATGTAGGCCAGGGCGCACCCCCTATAGCCCATGTGGCCCCCCGGGGCAGGTGGACCCCCCCGGTGGACCCCCGGGACCCCTCCGGTGGTCCCGGTACAATACCGATAACACCGAAACTTGTCCCGATGGCCAAAACAGCACTTCCTATATATAATTCTTTACCTCCGGACCATTCCGGAACTCCTCGTGACGTTCGGGATCTCATCCGGGACTCCGAACAACATTCGGGTTACTGCATATACATATCTTCACAACCCTAGCGTCACCGAACCTTAACTGTGTAGACCCTACGGGTTCGGGAGACATGCAGACATGACCGAGACGGCTCTCGGGCAATAACCAACAGCGGGATCTGGATACCCATGTTGGCTCCCACATGCTCCACGATGATCTCATCGGATGAACCACGATGTCGAGGATTCAATTAATCCCGTATACGATTCCCTTTGTCAATCGGTATTTTACTTGCCCGAGATTCGATCGTCGGTATCCCAATACCTCGTTCAATCTCGTTATCGGCAAGTCACTTTTCTCGTTCCGTAATGCATGATACCGTGATCAAACACTTTGATCACACTGAGCTCATTATGATGATGCATTACCGAGAGGGCCCGGTGATACCTCTCCGTCAAGTGGAGTGACAAATCCCAGTCTCGATCCATGTCAACCCAACAGACACTTTCAGAGATACCCGTAGCATACCTTTATAGTCACCCAGTTACGTTGTGACGTTTGGCATACCCAAAGCACTCCTACGGTATCCGGGAGTTACACGATCTCATGGTCTAAGGAAAGGATACTTGACATTGGAAAACTCTAGCAAACGAACTATGCGATCTTATGCTATGTTTAGGATTGGGTCTTGTCCATCACATCATTCTCCTAATGATGTGATCCCGTTATCGATGACATCCAATGTCCATAGTCAGGAAACCATGACTATCTGTCGATCAACGAGCTAGTCAACTAGAGGCTTACTAGGGACATGTTGTTGTCTGTTATTCACACATGTATTACGATTTCCGGTTAACACAATTATAGCACGAATAAAGACAATTATCATGAATAAGGAAATATAATAATAATGCTTTTATTATTGCCTCTAGGGCATATTTCCAACAGTCTCCCACTTGCACTAGAGTCAATAATCTAGTTACATTGTGATGAATCGAACACCCATAGAGTTCTGGTGCTGATCATGTTTTGCCTTAGGGAGAGGTTTAGTCAACGGATCTGCGACATTCAGATCCGTGTGCACTTTACAAATTTCTATGTCTCCATCTTGAACATTTTCACGAATGGAGTTGAAGCGACGCTTGATGTGCCTGGTCTTCTTGTGAAACCTGGGCTCCTTTGCAAGTGCAATAGCTCCAGTGTTGTCACAGAAGAGCTTGATTGGCCCCGACGCATTGGGTATGACTCCGAGGTCGGTGATGAACTCCTTCACCCAAATTGCTTCATGTGCTGCCTCCGAGGCTGCCATCTACTCCGCTTCACATGTAGATCCCGCCACGATGCTTTGCTTGCAACTGCACCAGCTTACTGCCCCACCATTCAAAATATACACGTATCCGGTTTGTGACTTAGAGTCATCCAGATCTGTGTCGAAGCTAGCGTCGACGTAACCTTTTACGACGAGCTCTTCGTCACCTCCATAAACGAGAAACATTTCCTTAGTCCTTTTCAGGTACTTCAGGATATTCTTGACCGCTGTCCAGTGTTCCTTGCCGGGATTACTTTGGTACCTACCTACCAAACTTACGGCAAGGTTTACATCAGGTCTGGTACACAGCATGGCATACATAATAGAACCTATGGTTGAGGCATAGGGGATGACACTCATCTCTTCTATATCTTCTGCCGTGGTCGGACATTGAGCTGAGCTCAATTTCACACCTTGTAATACAGGTAAGAACCCTTTCTTAGATTGATCCATATTGAACTTCTTCAATATTTTATCAAGGTATGTGCTTTGTGAAAGACCTATGAGGCGTCTCGATCTATCTCTATAGATCTTGATGCCTAATATATAAGCAGCTTCTCCAAGGTCCTTCATTGAAAAACTTTTATTCAAGTAGGCCTTAATGCTGTCCAAGAGTTCTATATCATTTCCCATCAAAAGTATGTCGTCTACATATAATATGAGAAATGCTATAGAGCTCCCACTCACTTTCTTGTAAACACAGGCTTCTCCATAAGTCTGTGTAAACCCAAACGCTTTGATCATCTCATCAAAGCGAATGTTCCAACTCCGAGATGCTTGCACCAGCCCATAAATCGAGCGTTGGAGCTTGCACACCTTGTCAGCATTCTTAGGATCGACAAAACCTTCCGGCTGCATCATATACAATTCTTCCTTAAGGAAACCATTAAGGAATGCCGTTTTGACGTCCATTTGCCATATCTCATAATCATAGTATGCGGCAATTGCTAACATGATTCGGACGGACTTCAGCTTCGCTACCGGTGAGAAAGTCTCATCGTAGTCAATTCCTTGAACTTGTCGATAACCCTTAGCGACAAGCCGAGCTTTATATATGGTCACATTACCATCCGCGTCTGTCTTCTTCTTAAAGATCCATTTATTTTCTATGGCTCGCCGTTCAACGGGCAAGTCAGTCAAAGTCCATACTTCGTTTTCATACATGGATCCTATCTCGGATTTCATGGCTTCCAGCCATTTGTCGGAATCTGGGCCCGCCATTGCTTCCTCATAGTTCGAAGGTTCACCGTTGTCTAACAACATGATTTCCAAGACAGGGTTCCCGTCCACTCTGGTGCGGAACGTGTCCTTGTGGAACTTCGAATTTCAGTAGGAGCTTGATCAGAAGTATCTTGATCATAATCATTAATTTCCTCTCTAGTCGGTGCAGGCACCTCAGGAACGATTTCTTGAGTTTCGCCATTTTCCGGTTCAAGAGGCAACACTTCATCAAGTTCTACTTTCCTCCCACTTACTTCTTTCGAGAGAAACTCTTTCTCCAGAAAGGATCCATTCTTGGCAACAAAGATCTTGCCTTCGGATCTGAGGTAGAAGGTATACCCAACAGTTTCTTTAGGGTATCCTATGAAGACGCATTTTTCCGATTTGGGTTCGAGCTTTTCAGGTTGAAGTTTCTTCACATAAGCATCGCATCCCCAAACTTTTAGAAACGACAGCTTAGGTTTCTTCCCAAACCATAATTCATACGGTGTCGTCTCAACGGATTTCGACGGAGCCCTATTTAAAGTGAATGCGGCAGTCTCTAAAGCATAGCCCCAAAAAGATAGCGGTAAGTCGGTAAGAGACATCATAGATCGCACCATATCTAAAAGAGTGCGATTACGACGTTCGGACACACCATTACGCTGAGGTGTTCCAGGCGGCGTGAGTTGTGAAACTATTCCACATTTTCTTAAGTGTGTGCCAAATTCGTGACTCAAGTATTCTCCTCCACGATCTGATTGTAGAAACTTGATCTTTCTATCACGTTGATTTTCAACCTCACTCTGAAATTCCTTGAACTTTTCAAAGGTCTCAGACTTGTGTTTCATTAAGTAGATATACCCATATCTACTCAAGTCATCAGTGAGGGTGAGAACATAACGATAGCCTCCGCGAGCCTCAACACTCATTGGACCGCACACATCGGTATGTATGATTTCCAATAAGTTGGTTGCTCGCTCCATTGTTCCTGAGAACGGAGTCTTGGTCATTTTACCCATGAGGCATGGTTCGCACGTGTCAAATGATTCATAATCAAGAGACTCTAAAAGTCCATCTGTATGGAGCTTCTTCATGCGTTTGACACCTATGTGACCAAGGCCGCAGTGCCACAAATATGTGGGACTATTGTTATCAACTTTAACTCTTTTGGTACTCACACTATGAATATGTGTATCATCACGTACGAGATTCATCAAGAATAAACCATTAACCATCGGAGCATGACCATAAAACATTTCTCTCATATAAATAGAACAACCATTATTCTCGGATTTAAATGAGTAGCCATCTCGAATTAAGCGAGATCCAGATACAATGTTCATGCTCAAACTTGGCACTAAATAATAATTATTGAGGTTTAAAACTAATCCCGTAGGTAAATGTAGAGGTAGCGTGCCGACGGCGATCACATCGACCTTGGAACCATTCCCGACGCGCATCGTCACCTCGTCCTTCGCCAGTCTCCGTTTATTCCGCAGCTCCTGCTTTGAGTTACAAATGTGAGCAACTGCACCGGTATCAAATACCCAAGAGCTACTACGAGTACTGGTAAGGTACACATCAATTACAAGTATATCACATATACCTTTGGTTTTGCCGGCCTTCTTGCAATAAAAGCACTCAGTTTCGGGCTTGGGTCCATTCTTTGGCTTCTTCCCGGCAACTTGCTTACCGGGTGCAGCAACTTCCTTGCCGTCTTTCTTGAAGTTCTTTTTACCCTTGCCCTTCTTGAACTTAGTGGTTTTATTCACCATCAACACTTGATGCTCCTTCTTGATTTCTACCTCTGCTGATTTCAGCATAGCATATACCTCAGGAATGGTCTTTACCATCCCCTGCATATTGTAGTTCATCACAAAGCTCTTGTAGCTAGGTGGAAGCGACTGGAGGATTCTGTCAATGACCGCTTCATCCGGGAGATTAACTTCCAGTTGAGTCAAGCGGTTGTGCAACCCAGACATTTTGAGTATGTGCTCACTGACAGAGCCATTTTCCTCCATCTTACAGCTAAAGAATTTATCGGAGACTTCATATCTCTCGACCCGGGCATGAGCTTGGAAAACCATTTTCAGCTCTTCGAATATCTCATATGCTCCATGTCTCTCAAAACGCTTTTGGAGCCCCGGCTCTAAGCTGTAAAGCATGCCACACTGAACGAGGGAGTAATCATCGCAGCGTGACTGCCAAGCATTCATAACGTCTTGTTCTGCAGGGAGAATAGGTGCGTCACCCAGCGGTGCTCTTAGGACATAATCTTTCTTGGCAGCTATGAGGATGATCCTCAGGTTCCGGACCCAGTCCGTATAGTTGCTACCATCGTCTTTCAGCTTGGTTTTCTCTAGGAACGCGTTGAAGTTGAGGACTACGTTGGCCATTTGATCTACAAGACATATTGTAAAATTTTTAGACTAAGTTCATGATAATAAAGTTCATTTAATCAAATTATTTAATGAACTCCCACTTAGATAGACATCCCTCTTCTAGTCATCTAAGTATTACATGATCCGAGTCAACTAGGCCGTGTCCGATCTTCACGTGAGACGGACTAGCCAACATCGGTGAACATCTTCATGTTGATCGTATCTTCTATACGACTCATGCTCGACCTTTCGGTCTTCTGTGTTCCGAGGCCATGTCTGTACATGCTAGGCTCGTCAAGTCAACCTAAGTGTTTTGCGTGTGTAAATCTATCTTACACCCGTTGTATGCGAACGTAAGGACCTATCACACCCGATCATCACGTGGTGCTTCGGAACGACGAACCTTAGCAACGGTGCACAGTTAGGGAGAACACTTTCTTGAAATTATTATGAGGGATCATCTTATTTACTACCGTCGTCCTAAGTAAACAAGATGCAAAAACATGATAAACATCACATGCAATCAAATAATAAACGTGACATGATATGGCCAATATCACATAGCTCCTTCGATCTCCATCTTGGGGCTCCATGATCATCTTGTCACCGGCTTGACACCAAGATCTTCATCATCATGATCTTCATCATCGTGTCTCCATGAAGTTGCTCGCCAACTATTACTTCTACTACTATGGCTAACGCGTTTAGCAATAAAGTAAAGTAATTTACATGGCGATTCTCAATGACACGCAGGTCATACAAAAAATAAAGACAACTCCTATGGCTCCTGCCGGTTGTCATACTCATCGACATGCAAGTCGTGATTCCTATTACAATAGCATGAACATCTCATACATCACATATAGATCATTCATCATTCATCACAACTTTGGCCATATCATATCACAAAGCACTCGCTGCAAAAACAAGTTAGACGTCCTCTAATTGTTGTTGCATGTTTTACGTGGCTGAATTAGGGTTCTAGCAAGAACGTTTTCTTACCTACGTTAAAACCACAACGTGATTTGTCAACTTCTATTTACCCTTCATAAGGACCCTTTTCATCGAATCCGCTCCAACTAAAGTAGGAGAGACAGACACCCGCCAGCCACCTTATGCAACTAGTGCATGTTAGTCGGTGGAACCGGTCTCACGTAAGCGTACGTGTAAGGTTGGTCCGGGCCGCTTCATCCCACAATACCGCTGAAGCAGATAAGACTAGTAGCGGCAAGAAGAGTTGACAACATCTACGCCCACAACAAATTGTGTTCTACTCGCGCAAGAAGAACTACGCATAGACCTAGCTCATGATGCCACTGTTGGGGAACGTTGCAGAAAATTAAAATTTTTCCTACGGTTTCACCAAGATCCATCTATGAGTTCATCTAGCAACGAGTATTCAGATTAGATAGCATCTACATACCACTTTGTAGATCGCAACGGAAGCGTTCGAGTGAACGTGGATGAGGTAGTCGTACTTGCCGTGATCCAATTCACCGATGATCTAGTACCGAACGGACGGCACCTCCGCGTTCAACACACGTACGGGACGGGAGACGTCTCCTCCTTCTTGATCCAGCAAGGGGGAAGGAGAGGTTGAGGAAGATCCAGCACGACGGTGTGGTGGTGGATGCAGCAGAACTCCGGCAGGGCTTCGCTAAGCAACTACGGGAGGAGGAGGAGGTGTTGCAGGGAGGAGGGAGGAGCCAGGGCATAGGGTGCGGCCACCCCTCCCTCCCCTCCCTTTATATAGGTGCATTAGAGGGGGGGAGGGCGCAGCCTTGCCCCTTCCTCCAAGGAAGGGGTGCGGCCAAGAGGGGGGAAGGAGTCCACCCTCCCCAAGGCACCTCGGAGGTGCCTTCCCCTCTTTGGACTCTTCCCTCTCCAAGTCTTCTTGGCGCATGGGCCCTTGGGGCTGGTGCCCTTGGCCCATGTAGGCCAGGGCGCACCCCCTATAGCCCATGTGTCCCCCCGGGGCAGGTGGACCCCCCCGGTGGACCCCCGGGACCCCTCCGGTGGTCCCGGTACAATACCGATAACACCGAAACTTGTCCCGATGGCCAAAACAGCACTTCCTATATATAATTCTTTACCTCCGGACCATTCCGGAACTCCTCGTGACGTCCGGGATCTCATCCGGGACTCTGAACAACATTCGGGTTACTGCATATACATATCTTCACAACCCTAGCGTCACCGAACCTTAACTGTGTAGACCCTACGGGTTCGGGAGACATGCAGACATGACCGAGACGGCTCTCGGGCAATAACCAACAGCGGGATCTGGATACCCATGTTGGCTCCCACATGCTCCACGATGATCTCATCGGATGAACCACGATGTCGAGGATTCAATTAATCCCGTATACGATTCCCTTTGTCAATCGGTATTTTACTTGCCCGAGATTCGATCGTCGGTATCCCAATACCTCGTTCAATCTCGTTATCGGCAAGTCACTTTTCTCGTTCCGTAATGCATGATACCGTGATCAAACACTTTGATCACACTGAGCTCATTATGATGATGCATTACCGAGAGGGCCCGGTGATACCTCTCCGTCAAGCGGAGTGACAAATCCCAGTCTCGATCCATGTCAACCCAACAGACACTTTCAGAGATACCCGTAGCATACCTTTATAGTCACCCAGTTACGTTGTGACGTTTGGCATACCCAAAGCACTCCTACGGTATCCGGGAGTTACACGATCTCATGGTCTAAGGAAAGGATACTTGACATTGGAAAACTCTAGCAAACGAACTATGCGATCTTATGCTATGTTTAGGATTGGGTCTTGTCCATCACATCATTCTCCTAATGATGTGATCCCGTTATCGATGACATCCAATGTCCATAGTCAGGAAACCATGACTATCTGTCGATCAACAAGCTAGTCAACTAGAGGCTTACTAGGGACATGTTGTTGTCTGTTATTCACACATGTATTACGATTTCCGGTTAACACAATTATAGCACGAATAAAGACAATTATCATGAATAAGGAAATATAATAATAATGCTTTTATTATTGCCTCTAGGGCATATTTCCAACATGTTTATGTTGTGCGTAATTACATAGAAAAATAGATGGCATATGTAACATCCTGGTTTTTTGAGGTTGTGAAAACTGAAAACAAATGAGGGTTAATAAAATTCTAATTGGAGATTTTAGTCAAGAATTTAAAATGAATTAATATAAAATGGAAGTAGCAATTGAGTTTGACGCACATTTCCGGTTTGATGTACATGTTTAGATTTAGATTTGTACAAGAAGCATTTCGTGTGCTTTGTTGTGCCTCGTCTGCAGATGGACTGTGGCATCCACATTTGTATATGCCATGACAACCTAACACACTCAATGCAGGGACATGCATCAATATTGGCCTACTAACATAAACATCAGCGACATGTCAAAATATGTTTGCATCCCCCTACTGTGATTGTATTAGTGGCAATAATATTTCATCATATCGCCATGGAGAAACTACAACGGATCATTACCTCACATCAGCAAAAGAAATACAACACATCAACCCAAAATCGGAAACTAAAAAGCAAAGATTCCTCTCCATGCCATGACAAAAAAAACACCGGGGATAAAAGAGCAAAGGTTGCCCATGAGTGAAAGACCATTATAAGAGTAAGCATCAACCATTCAGATAAAAGAAACACCCAACTACCAACTAAGAAAACTTCCAACATCAATCCAAGCCAAACTCGTGAAGCATGCCAACAACAAGCTGCTCTAGTGTACCAACACACTCCATAGAAACAACTAATAACATCCATACAATCAAATGCATGAGAACCGCACACAGAAAAATCTGCATACTCAAAGGGAAGTGAGAAGTACACTCACCCTATGGCAAGACAACAAACAAAGGAAAGGGAAAGACACTACTCCTAGAAGATGAGGCCTCAACCACATGACCAGTCAGAAAAGACCATCCCAACTAGTGATGTTGCAACCGTCGAATGTCCAGCCGCTGAATGACCGGCTAGGAAAGACGCCACTCCTAGCCGCATACTCGCAGCTAGCAGTGTAATACACCAGGGGTGGCCCCTCGGTGGGAAGCCTGGCAGTAGGCCCGCCTCGGGGCTCAGGTGGCCTGATAGAGACTTGAGTAGGGGGTAGCCCGGAGGCCCAAAGAAATCAGGAGATTTCTTGGCATGTAAACCAAGATGGCAGCGGCATGAGAATGGTCGAACCCCATCTTAACCCTAGCTCTCATCATCTATATAAGGCGGGCCTAGGGGTAGACATTCCAATCTACAACGTAGCGTATACTCTCCGTAGGCATATACTTTCTCCACCGTACACGAGGTGCTCCACATTAATACAAATAGAAAGCAAGATGTAGGGTATTACCTCACAATGAGGGCCGGAACCTAGGTAACCCCCTGGTGCAGACCCCTCTCTGGTACTTCTGGCAGCATTCACCATCCTACCGAGAGTACTGACAGTTTTATGAACGTCATTTGGCGCGCCAGGCATGGGTTGTGCCGATCGGAGATCGAATCCATATTGATCTCCCATCGCTTCTGAGAGCTCCGTGCTAGGAGAAAGCCTTAATTACCTTTGGCTCCCTCGCCTTCGCCGCAGATAAGTCAGGAAGGTTCAATATCAACCCACCGACCTTCCCGGCCCGCACCTTTGGCGTTTGTCATCCACCGGTATAGCGACCTCTGCTTGTGTGTCCCGCTGCCTCAACAGATGACATGCATCGCCCTATCAGGTTCCACGGCCGGTGTCTATACCACCGACCACTGACTCAAAGGACGATGATCTCACACTAACGGATCTCACGTCCGAGGCCCGAATCCTGGCCTCGAGATCGGATCGTTGCATCGACCTCTCGACAACCCACCGGCCTGCTTTGACTTCACATCTACTCCCTCCGTTCCCAAATAATTGTCTTTCTAGCCATCTCAAATGAAGTACAACATACGGATGTATGTAGACATGTTTTAGAGTGTAGATTCACTCATTTTACTCCGTATGTAGTCACTTGTTGAAATCTCTAAAAAGACAATTATTTAGAAACGGAGGGAGTAGTCTCCATGGTGTGCGACAATTGCTTCAACGACCACGTCCCGGAAGATTGCATCTGGCACAGATACGCCTTGGACTGTAGCCTCGTCTCGATCCTAGAGATGGAGACCGGGAACAGCGAGGCAACCCCAGCACCGGTGTCAGCGTCTAACGACGAAGAAGCCGCGTGGGCCATGACTAGCGCTAGCTCGCTAGCTCTTTGGTCTCTCGTTTGTTTGATCGCCCGGCTTGCTTTGCTCGTATCTTTCTCCAGACGATTCCTACTGCTACCGTGTACGGGAAAATGTGTTTCCGGTTTCCTTAAACAAAGCAAATTGACAAATTTTACAAAGTTTGTGGATTTTATAAAATTCAGCTGTTCATCTTCTTAGCAAATCTATGAAAAATAACGAATTAGAAAAACTTCATGAATTTAAAAAAAATGCAAATCTAAAAAAAGTAAAGAGCATGGAAAAAGTTCAGATTTTTCTAAAAAAGGTTTGTGAATTTCAGAAACATGAACTAAAACATAGTTCAGGAATCTGAAAAGGTTTGTGGATTTAAATTGTTCTCACGATATTGAACAAAAGTTTGTGAATTAGGAAAAAAAAACAGCCGAAAAAGAACAGTAGGAATCCTTTTTTAGTGCTCCCAATAAGTGATAGAAACAAAGAAACAATGTAGGGCCGGCGCACTTAGAATGTACGAACGTACCCTTTATGCCGAGAGCAACTAATTGAGGAGCGCTTGTTCAGGAGCCTCCCCAAAGATCATTTGGGGCACTTGGCGCGTTCTCAGCCGCCGCCACGTGTCCCGCTCTGGGCGCTCCCTCCGAATTTGTTCTTTTTTATTTTCTCGCACGCGTTCTCTGCTTTTTAGATGAGGTTTTTTTTTTGGCTTTTCAGTTTTCCACCGGTCTTTTTTAGCTTTTGGACAAAAAAATTGAAAATTTTCAGCGAAAAACGTGTTTTCTTTTTTTCTTTTTTCTTTCGCGGGAGGCACGGTTTTGCTTCCGCGAGAAGCACGGCCGTGCCTCTCAGAAACAAAAAAAAAATGTGATTTCTTTTTATTTCCTTCCGTGAGAGGCACGGTTTTGCTTCTGCGAGAGGCATGGATTTGCTTCCACAAGAGGTACGGATTTGCTTCCGCGAGATGCACGGTCGGATTTCTCGTGTGCTGCGTTTTTTAAATGTATGCTTGACTAAGCGGCACGTAACTAACCTGGCCCAGCATGGGCGGAGCGCCGACTCTCCCGTGCATATTTTGTTTTCATTTTTACTTTACTTATATTTCTTAGCTGGAAAACTAGTTTCCTTAAATTTAAAAAATCATCATGCACATAAAAATATATTTATACATTATAGAAAAGGTTCAGGTAATTCTAAAAGTGTTTTGTACAATTCACAGAAATGCATGTGACTTTTAAAAAATTCACATATTTCAAAAATATATTGATGACATTTAGAAATAATTTATAAAGAGTAAATATTTTTTTGTGTAATTTAAAATTGTCTCATATCATTAAAAACTGTATTTTATAATTTTGAAATTTGCATTTCAAAAATATGTTTGTCAAGTTTGCATCCTCGATCCATTGAAAAGGACAGACAAAGAAATAGAAGAAACAAGTCTTGTTGTCGTGTCCACCCACCGACTATTTCCATTTCAAAAAACAAGTCTTGTTGTCGTGTTCACTGACTATTTCTTTCCATTTCAAAAGGACAGAGAAAGAAATAGAAGAAACTGTATTTTATAATTTTGAAATTTGCATTTCAAAAATATGTTTGTCAAGTTTGCATCCTCGATCCATTGAAAAGGACAGAGAAAGAAATAGAAGAAACAGGTGCTTAGAGAAATAAACCAGGCTTTTCGTAAGCGCTGGTGCTTATTTGTACAGGATAGACGCTTAACTAAGTGTCTCTCCTATAGAAATAGGCACCGGTGCTTCAGAAAAATCCGGTTTATTTTTCTAAGCACCTCCCATTGTACAAGGCCTAAGTAGCTCCACTCTAAATGATCATATGCGTTGTTCCCCTAATGAAATGTAAACAGCAAAAGTGGTGATAATATTATCCGTAATTAACCGTCCTGGTATAAACACCGACTGTTCTTCTACAATGATTTATGGAAGAACAATTTCCAGCATATTTGCCATAACTCTAAAGCTCTCTTAAAGAGAACCGTGCACTTTGCAACACCTCATCCATACCATAAGCGGGTTCATTTTTTTAGCCAGAACTGTAGAACAATTGTTCTACGGTATATTTTCATTAACTAAAAAGTACAAGTACATATATACATAAAAAGGTGAAAATCAGCCAATGCCAGCTCTAGGGAACATCATGATTAAATTAAGTATTCTGTTCTCTCCAAATTCTGATCTTCTCTGCCTTGGAAGCTTTGGCTCTGAGCTCTATAACTTGAAGTCCTTCTTCAGGTAGTGTTTTCAAGTGTACACAGAAGGTGCAGCCATTCTAAAGATTTTATCGTTTCTGCTCATCCAGATGCCCCATCAACCCATGATAATGATATCCATGGCAATGAATGGTGGGAGGTGGTTCATGGAAAGATGAATTTCATCATATAAAGAGATGCCTCTTAACTATTTTGGAACTATGGAGTGCCAACATCTCCTAGCGAACTGGCAATCGGAGAAGATATGGACAATTGTTTCTTCAGTGGCATCGCAACATAGGGCACAAGTGTAGTCTTCCAAATACATGTTCCTCCTATGGATTAAGTTCCTGGTGCTGAGGCTATCACAAAGTAATAGCCAGAAGAAGATCTTATGTCTGAGTGTGCAAGCTATTTTCCAAAGATATTTGAAGATGTCATGAACTGTGTTCTCCCCCTTGATAGCTTTGTACATTTTCATGGATGAGTATTTAGGTGTTGCCCATGTGTATGACCATCTGTCTTGGTTTGTAGATAATGCTTAACCATTCAGTACAGTTCGAAGGAGTTGAATTGTTCAAATGCTAGCTGAGATAGTGGCTTGTGGAAAAGTTGACTGATGTCATTGTGCTCCAGCACATAATGCAAAGAGATTGCCTGATTGATTGCAAAAGAGTGTAATTCAGGGAATTTGGTGTGTAGTGGTAACTCTTGCCACTTGCCAGACTAGAAGTAAACAGAATCACCAATGACTGCTTTACATATGGCATGTTGCTTGAATACAGGGAGAAGCTTCAGAACATCTCTCCACCAGAAAGATCACACCTTTTGTTCACCTGGTAATCTGTTCTGATAGTGTCTCTCCCAAATGGTATTCACCCATGCTATATCAGTCTTGTTAAAGAACTTATGCAGGAACTTTAGGAGAAGGGCCTTGTTGTGCATGTGAAGGTCTAACACCACCCAGGCCTCCATGGTTCTTTGGCCTGCTGACTTTATCCCATGAAATAAGCATAGTACCCCTGTCCATTGAGCCATACTTTCTCCAAAAACAGTTCATAAGGTATGAGTTGATTTGCTTGATGACTGTTTTGGGTATCATCAGTGTACTCATGAAGAAAGTAGGCATACTTGTGAAAATGGATTTGATAAGGGTCAATTTATCTCCAGGGGATAACATAGTAGAGAAGCTCAGCAATCTATTCTCAATTTTGTTCAACAAAGGAATGAAATCTTCCACTCTAGGCTTTGTGAGACACAGTGGCGGTCCCAGATAAGTGTGTGGCAATGTACCAATCTTGCAGCCTAAAAGATTTGATAGAGCATTCATTTTATCAGCAGGAGTGTTGATTGAGATCATTGTGGACTTACCATAGTTCACCTGAGTCCAGTGTATTGAGCATAGTGTAAGAGGAGATTTTTGATGTGATGGATATGTCTGTGATCAGCCTTGGCCACTAAAATGGTATCATCTGCATACTGTATATGAGCAGGTTCGTTCGTCTAAATATTTGGAAAAATTCCTCGCAAAAAAACATTTGGAAAAGAAAAATCCGTAGCCAGACCTCCTAGATCCCATGGGTTTTCATCCATAAAACCATCCACGCGGTTTCAAACATGATATAGTATTTTTCTTCCTTCTCCTACTTTCTCGTTGATGGGAAAATCGTGTACCTTTATCTCGTTTTGCAAGCTCATCAATGCAAGACCCGACGAAACCTAGAATAGCAAGACACTAAATTATGCGCGTAGACAACCGATCTTTCACGACGCCTCTTGATCAACTATTCTCCCCCTGTGTTCTTCTGTGCAACCTTCAAATATAATCTTTACCCATGTAAGAAAATATGAAGAAAAAAAACCTCCTCGGATAAAAATATGCGGCGCTGTGATGATCAACCCTCCGTCGCTAGTAAATTTCATTAATGAAAATTCATAAATAGTATACATGACATGATTGCCCCGATTGGTGTGTTTTCTATATATTTTGATTACACAAATATGAAAACTAAACTCCAACTCAAAAAACTAAACTAAACTTATCTACACGTATACATGGACAAAGCATTAACTTTTATATGGTGCATCCTCACCTGGGCGCAAAACCTCTCACGTCATTGATGACAAATAAAATCCTAACTAGTACAGTACCTAACTAATAAAAGGACTCACATACCAACTGGTAGATACGAAAAAATAGGAATCCTAATAAATTGTCACTGGATTGTGCCTATCACCATGACATGGTGGGGTAAGAAAATGGGAGTGGTTAGGGCTCATCTAGATGCCCTACCTCTTCCCACCTCATTGCTTCTCGGAATCTCGGGTGAAAGCCCTAACTGCAATGGACGGTTACGGCGCTAAAGGCGTCCTGTCCTTCATGGATGCGTCGCCGTGAGAACTTTGTGATGGTGGCATCGCTTGGGTTCATTGGCAGGTGTAGATGTCGTTCCCCTGTTCCTCCAAGGGTCATCTGGTCCGAGGGAAATTCTAGATCCGAGTCTCTCAGATCGAATGATGACGGAGACTATGGTGTCGTTTTTCCTCCTGAGGGCATTGTTTCGGAGCAGAGGTTCACTAGAGGGGCCAACAGGTGGAGCCGTGTTTCATCTACCGCATTGAAGACGGCGGTCTCGACAGAGTCTCAGTGTTGGACGGGGTCTGATGGACGCGCGTAGGCTGGTGGCATTGTCTAGGGTCATGGTGATGTCGGAGGCATATGGGCCTGGCAAGTTCTACGCAATGATCCCTCCTGAAGATGGGACGACGGATGATGGCGGTGGCATATCCTAGATCGTGCAGATGCACTGCGCGTTGTAGGACACCTAGACCGACTGGTGCTCTCAGCTGCCAGGCGGGCCGATTCTTGAGGCCATTGGATTACATGGTGTCCGTTGATGCTGTGAGGGCACATTTTTATACTTGTAGGTGTAGAGACTTTGTTTGCCTCGGAGGTGGCATTGCGTTACTCTTTGTATTTATTTTGTTAGACCTTGTTGAATAACTTAATAAAGATGAGTGCACTACCGCATTGTTCTAGACACAACAACGAGGCTTTTATTTACAAGAAGACCAGGCATTTCATTATGGCACTACTAGGTGGTCGGCCATGAAAAGTTGTACAATAACCGGCTTTTTATTCACGGCAATATGTGTCTTATTTATATAATAAAGATCATATTACAAGTTTGGTAGAAACAAAATTAAAAAAACAACCAACTGAACGTTAGGCTTTGCACAAAGGAACAACAACCGAAGATAGAAATACAATCAAGCTCGAAGAAGCCCCTAAGCTTCTACGTGTAAGCGCAGAGCGGTTTTAGAAAGATACGGAACTTGCCGTCCATTTTTTCTATTCTTTTTTCTATTTACTGCACCCACATTTCTTGTTTTTTTATTTCCATTTTTGTTTTAAGTCATTTTCTATGTCCCTTTGTTGTTTCCAGCTCTCTCAATTTTTACAATAATACTTATAATTCGTCAAAATTTTCAGTTTTTTGATTAATTTTGAATTCATGAATATCGCTTTCTGAATTCATAAACATTTTTGAAATCTAGAAAAATGATGCAATTGTTCTTAGAATACATGGACATTTTTTGAATTTTTTGAATAGTTTTAACATATTTTTAGTCGTGAATATTTCTTTAAAAAAAGTCATGAACTTTAATGGAAAGAGATAAAGCCTTTTTCTCTCCCGCAAATTTAATTATTTGAATAATGTATTTTTTAAAATTTGTAAACATATTTTGAATTCATGAATATATTTAAACATCGTTTTTCCAATTCATGAATATATTTTACATTTCATGGACATTTATTTATCCATGATTTTTTAAAATTCATTAATAGTTTTAAATTCAAAATAGTTTTAAATTTAAGAATATTTTAAATATTCACATGCATTTTTAATAAATTAATAAATTGAAACATGTTATTTTTATAATATTTCCAAATTTGGAGGGTAAAACATGAACAAATCGAAAGAGAATAAGAAAAGAGCGTACGCCCCTGGGCACGTAGTGGCGGGAGACACACGCTAGGCCTAGCCCATTTATATTTAAGGCTCGCTATTTCTCGCGGGACCTCCTATTCGACGCGTTTTACATCAAACAGATCTGCGACGCACAAGGGCGAGCACAACAGGGTGTCACGAGGCTTTTAACTACAAGAGGGTGTCGCGAGGTAGGCTACTGTATAGCTAAAATCAGCAGTTCTTCAAAAAAAGCAAAAATCAGCAGAAAGTAATGCGCTCGCCTGGATTCGCACACATGATCTTATGTACATGCGCTCGCTTTGCTAGCAAAGGGAGTTAATCTGGGAATCTGGGTTCTTATCTATACTAGTATAATGCCCGTGCGTTGCTACGGGCGACAAACATATAAAACCTTATCAATGATCAAAGGGTATTTGGTTTAGCTGAGTAGAAAATGGATATAATATGGGCATCTTAATCTCTACTACAAAAGCACAGTGGAAATGTCGGTTGGCATCTTAATCTCTACTATCCAACCGAACCCATCTCACAATGAAAGAAAAAAAGCCCTAGTAAACCGACCACCCATCATGTCCTTCCTTCTCCCACGTGCGGCCCCTCTCGCCCCACACACACATGATTGCTCCTTCGTCGCCGCTTTCGACCGCGCCTCCAATCTGAAGTTGCCTCATCTCGCTCGGCCGTCCAGACGTCAATCCCCTGTAAAATGTCATGTGCGTTGCTACGGACCAAAAAAACTTTGGTTTGCCTCTAACCAACGACGACTATGGATACACCTCACATCTCTTTCTCTCGAAATATTCCATTTTCCGTACTCGTCATGCAAAAGCAAAACATGTCGTCTTCTTAATCCAATCATGGCCCAAGGATCGACACAAAATCGAGCATGAACTGTTGGCAAACCTAAAATTTTATGTGTGCCCTTCACCTCCGGTAAGTTCCTACATCTCAACAACTAATATAGCTGTTCAAGTAATATGATAGTGGTTTATTTTTTGAATTATGTTAGGGGAACAATACCATGATAACAACTTGTTGCAGAGGAACGTTTAATAATATATTTTGCCATGGTATTGTAGAGGTGCCCCATACCACATTTTTAATTAAAAATTACATTCAACAATGTTTGTTGTTTCTTGTATAGAGCAATTAACTTGCGAGGAGAGCAACCATATATGTTGAACATAAAATAGCAGAGTGGGATATATGGTTATGCTAAAACAAAATGAGAAGACTGGATATACCTTGAAAGAGTTTGTGGCCATGAGAATTTATAGCACATTTGAAACCAGAAGTATTACCTCTTGGAGGAAATGGCATAATAAATCATGTAAAGCATAAAAGGGCCAACCAATTGAGACCGAAGGTCTGAAACACATATTCGTCCAAAGTTTGAAGAGTTAGTCTAAAAATTATTTACATTATCAAATAAGCCAATGTTTTTAATCATAATTTACATTATCAAATATTCCTCGGCTCTACCCTCCATTCCATCATTGTTGAGATATTCTCATATTCGCATTCAACATCGTTCATCGCATAACAATGCCTTCTTACTAAGTGTGAAATGGAAGGGCGAGTACGGTGAAAGCCCACTACCTTCCGGATAAAAGATATGCTTGATTTATAGATAGCTTTGCTTCACAATATAGCGTGGGACGAATTGATAAGCTCTGATGCAAGAAGGGAAACAGTAGAGCTTTGTTCGCCTATCTTCCAAAGCAGACCATATGATTCTCATTATTCTATTTCTCTGTCTTTCCAACCAGCATTCCCACTTAATTATTCTGATTTGGAGTGATGTGTGGTACCGGGTATAATGCAATTGATGGTGCTTGTGGCCCCACGGAATGACCGTATATCAAGATTTGTTAGAATGAGTGCATTTTCTTCGAAATCCAGCCAATTTCAAGAAAAGTATCGAAAAATTCCGGGGTTAGGCACCTTTTTTCAGTGAAATCTTTTTTTTCCTATAAGTCTGGAAAATGGCCACATAAGTCTGCAAAATGGTGTTCTACCTTTGAGGAAATGTTTGCTTCCATTGGAGTTGGAACACAAAAAATGGAAGAGAACAAAGAAATGGTGCAAAGAAACCCTTTTGTCTGTTGCAAGCATTCTGTGCCCTTAAATCTTTCAGACTTCCTAATAAACTTATGTATGTTGTATGATTGGGATCTTCTTGCATTATAATACCATGATGATCAGAACCTTCTAGCTCAATTTCCTTCACCTATATAACAATCATTAAGCCCGTCAGAATAGCACTTGGTGTTCAGTAACCAACAATAATGTGTACCTCAAACAATAGCATTTGTTGGGCTTGCGGGGATGTTTCGGTGCATCCCCTGCTCAGGGTATGTTGTCCATTTGTGTCCTTCGGAATGACATATGCTATGAAACATTGTACGTTTGCTCAGACCTTTGTATGGTGCTTTCTCACGGCTATTTGTCGGCCTACCAAGACCCCTCTGCTTCTCTGGAGGTGCTAGCCCCTAAAGTGGACTCAATCTGACCGAGATGCACAAACAATCTTGATGGTCTACACCACCATTTGCTGAGACTGCAATGTCTCCATTCCCAATTAACCTGCTTGCGGGCATCACAACCTGACAATCTTCAAATCTTAGACCATCCCTCTTCTCCGCTAGTGGTGCACAACTCACTCCTGGAGCTTTCAGACCAGCCGACATGTGCTCAAAGGCTTCAGCATTTGCATCCTCCATAGCCTGCACATGCGCTATCGGTCGAACGTGTCAGACCGAGTTTTTCCCATCCCAACGCTCGAAGGAATGACAACGATTTCGGGAGCAGCTGAGCTCGAGCATCGAATCGCTGCTTCCGTTATTTGTTTCCTTAAAATCTGTTATTTTATTTCCTAAAACAAATTGCAATAATAATTGGGATCGGTTGAGTTGGATAAGTTTGGAAAGCTAGATCCATAATCTTTTGTGCATTAGGAAAGTGTTGATTTGCAATAAAAGAGTTAAAAGAAAAATAAATTGGTGGATACAAAAAAACAGCATGGAGGGGGTGGTGGGAGGTGGGAGGAAATAAAACCGAACGAAAATAAAACCGGAGTACCAGGCTACCAACTGCTCCATTAGGTGATGATAGTAGAATTCCCGTATGTTGCTACAGGCTACAATGCATATAAATAAATCAAACAAATAATTATGGTCGTCTCAAAGTTTGAAGTTTATTACTGCCTCATATGTCAGTGCATGTTCACACATCAAACAAGCACCCAGTAGGCTCCTCCAAATCCAACCATCTGAATAGTCCGGACACCCACAAATCCACTCCATATGTGGGGGACAAATCTAGTTGTCTTTGTTGGAACAAACCCTAAATCCTAGCTAGCCCTAGCTGCTGCCTCTCTCACTCTCTCTGCTTGTTGCGCTCAAACAACAGAAAGAAGAAGGAGACACGAGGCATAGCGAGGTTTACCAGCGCACGAACGCCACCGCCGCCATGAACGGCGTTTTCTGTTTTCCCTGAGCACGAACTCAGCCCACACCTGTTACAACGTCAGGGGTCTTATACCCTGGACCACGTCTAGGCGCGCACCCCACGTCCCCGCCCATGCGGAGCGCCTGGTCCGGCCCGCTTTGCCCGTGCCCGACATGCACGCACATGTCCGGGTCGCGGCGAGCCTGCCCTGGACCAACTCTATGCACCCCCTATTCTCGCCAACAGAGAGCATACAAACGCATGCCTACGGTGTAAACTTGCACGGGCACCCCATGCACCATACGCATGCGCACACACACACACGCGCCGCAAACCCGACGCGCCCGACACGCCCAACTCGCGCCCATACACGCGTTGGTCGCGTCTGGCTCGTCACCGCGGCTTATTTGCCCAACACTCACCCCTAAGCCGCGGCTCAGAGCAGGCCTTCGTCTTCGACGCCGACGTCCACCAACAGCACTTGCTCCGCCGCCGGCGCCTTCCGCGGCTGAGGGCAGTCACGTTTGAAATGACTGCACTCGCTGCACTTGTAGCAGTGGCCATGTCTATTGCAACCGTAGCCCGACGCCACGCTCCGCCCGTCGTCGTCGACCCGAGCGCCGCCCTGCTGCCGCTCCCGCGCCTGCCAGTGCCCTTTCATGTACATGAGCTGGTCGTCCGCACGCTTGCCGCCCGCTTGTCCGCCTCGCCGTAGCCACTCGTCGAAGGCCTTCAGGCGACCCAGCGCCTCCTCAAACGCCATGGTGGACACGTCGCAGAATTGCTCGATTCCGGCCACCGCTACGTACAAGCGATTCGGCACGGAGTCGAGCAGTTTCTTCACCAACGCGGCATCTTCCAGTGTCGACCCGAGCCCGGGGAAGCGCGCCGCCATACCACTGAGTTTGCCGACGAACTCATCCAGCGTGTCAGCCTCCGCCATGCGCAGCAGCTCGAACTCACCCTGGAGAGTGCCCAGCCGCGCCGCCTGGACTCGATCCGCGCCGATGAATCACATCTTCAGGCTAGCCTAGACCTGCATCGCCGTTCTCTTGGATGCTAACTGCAGCAGGAGATCCTCCACCAGCGCCCCGAGCAGGTACTCCCACACCGGCTTGTCCTTCTTGGCGATCACCACTGCGGCCGCGTCCTTCAGTAGCACCACCGCCTCCCACAGCCCAGCCGCGTCGAGATTGGCCTCGATCTTGATTGCCCATGTGGTGTAATTATCACCAGTGAGCATCAGGACCGGCATTGACAGCGAGCTCCCCGACCCGCCGGCGTACTGGACGAGTGACATCGCCGGCGATCACCTCCCACAATGTGGCTCTGATGCCAATTGTTGGAACCAACCCTAAACCCTAGCTAGCCCTAGCTGCTGCCTCTCTCACTCTCTCTGCTTGCTGTGCTCGAACGATAAAAAGAAGAAGAAGGAGAAACGAAGCACATCGAGGTTTGCCGGCGCACGAATGCCACCGCCGCCACGAACAGCGTTTTCTGTTTTCCCTGAGCACGAACCCAGCCCACACCTGTTACAACGTCTAGGGGGGTCTTATATCCTGGGCCACGTCTGGGCGTGCACCCCATGTTCCTGTCCACGTGGAGCGCCTGGTCCGGCCCGCTCTGCCCGCGCCCAACATGCATGCACACGTCCGGGTCGCGGCGAGCCCGCCCTTGACCAACTCCACGCACCCCCTATTCTCGCCAACAGAGTGCACACACACGCACGCCTATGGTGTACACTTGCACGGGCACCCCATGCACCACACGCACGCACACACGCACACACATGCCGTGGACCCGACGCGTCCGACGTGCCCAGCTCGCGCCCATACACGCGCTGGTCGCGTCTGGCTCGTCACCGTGGCTTATTTGCCCAACAATCTTGACTATCCGTCATGTTATGTCCAACACGCGGTCCGACAAAAACCCGGCCCTCACAACACACATTTCTCTTTTCTTGCCGGACCCTCCCCTTCCCGCTCGGTTTTCAGCCATAGCAGGACATTTCTCGCTATTTTGCTCTTCTTTCAAACCGTACGACACCCACCTCATCTTCGCCATCACGACCCCTTTCTGTCGCACCATACCTCCCATGGACTGCCAAGTAGGAGTCCTCCGCAAATCGCCCCTGCTATTGTGCTCTCCTTTCAAACCATATGGCACCCACCTCATCTTCACCATCACGACCCCTTTCTGTCGCACCATACCTCCCATGGACTGCTAAGTAGGAGTCCTCCGCTAATCGCCCCTCTCTCCACACTGATCCCCTCCCAACGCCTCATCTAGCCAAATGGCCATGCATTGCTACGGGCGACAAATTTTGTTGTCAAAACCAGCTTAGCCTGAAATAGTTCTGTATGTACAGTGCTTTTCGTTGGTGTGATGTTCTAACATCCACTGCTTTTATATAAACTATTTTTTTCATGTCTGTATATATCCATTTTCTATATGTACAGTCTTTCTTTATTGTTTTATGAGCATTAAGATCAGGCTTTATGCCAGAAAATAGCACACGTGATGCTCTTCATGACATGTTAAAAATGTATGGTCTAGATGTTGACATAGTTGCACAAAATTATTGTTCAATCGGGAGTCCATGTCTCAGTTGACTGCACCTGCAAATCAACCACGGCTGCAAGAAAGCTAATTTTTAAGTAGTAGTACAAATCAAGCATGGTATCAAATGATATCACCTAATTAAGAAAAAAGATCCATCATGGAAGTACTTTCATCTTAAGAAGTTTCACATGAGGATCTTTTTTCTTAGGACTCAAAATCGAACGTGGAAGTATTTATGATTCAAGATATATGTTATGAATGTATGACTATTAATGAAATATTCTTGTATCATGCTAGTCTGAAAAGAAAAATTCCTCTTCTCTGTTAGTACTCGCTCAATGTATCTGCAACGTGCCCTGAGCTTAATCACAAGAAACATATAATATCACAAATACTTGCTTCTGTTTCTGTATGAATAGTTAGGATCAACGACAGAAACAAGTCAGGCAGACGAGTCGACGACTGAACCAAAAAATCTGTAATTGTTGAAAAAATTGCTTCTACCAAGTTCTACTCCCTCCATTCCTAAATATAGGTCTTTTTAGTGATTTGAATATGGACTACATACGGATGAATGTAGACATATTCTAGAGTGTAGATTCACTCATTTTTCTTCATATGTAGTCCATATTAGAATTCCTAAAAAGACATATATTTAGAAACGGAGGGAGTAGCATGTTGGCCAAAATCTTGTTACATGAGAAACACTAATAACTGGGTCAATTTTATGGGAAAATGGCTTCAACAAATGCTTCTGCATCAAAAGGTTGGAGATCTTCCACCCCTTCGCCGACGCCAACAAACTTGGCTGGAACTCCAAGTTCGTCTATGAGCAACTTTAGTTGTCGTTTATTTAAGATCCAGGACTGGAATTTGTACTGTTACAATAAAGGACTGTAAATCGCATGTACCACACAGCCAACACGAGCAGTCCCGTCTAATTTCGTTAGGATGAATCCTTTGATTCCAACAACCTGGTATGAAGCCAAGAAAGTCCCTCATTATTAGTATCCAATAGAAACATATTTGAGGAATCAAGCATCAGAACAGTAGAGTGGCAATTACATTGTTGAACTCCTTCGCTTGCTGTAGCATATTTAATCCAGTTGTGCCATGCAGAACCAGCAAGATCTCCTGAAGAGAATGGAATACACAATAGAAGTTACCTCAAAAGACTGAACAAAAACACAAAATATTGATGAGATCTGTTTGTGCACTTTCTGAATTTGCTAGGTACTATGCAAAAAATGTTGAACTAATACGTTAGAAAGTTAAAATGTTTCTAATATATCCTTGTTACCTGCTGAAGGGGAGGGCACTGCCTTCAGAACTTGTGTAGCATCACCATCAGTCACATGCAAGCGAAGATAGGATTAACGATTTTGTAATCCTAAAGGAGGCACTGCCGGCATTGCTAGCTCCCACCATCAATTTTCTTGCTAATTCTTTGGTGGGTTTTAGTGGCAGCTGGGGGAGGCATACAAAACCACAACTAAATAAGATCAATGCACCATGTCCAACACTTGTTAACTGATTATCTAGTGATACACAAGAAAATAATTAAACCAAACCAGGCATTACATATTTGGTCACAGTACATCGAGGGTAACATCCATATGGATAGATGAAAACTTACGTACTTCCTCCTCTTGGTTCCAATCATCATCGTCGTCAAACTTGATATTCTGTAGAGCGAGAATATATGAGTTAAACTTGACAATATGGATGACAACTAAGTTATGCATCAACTGGTCTATCCATTTCATATTTGTTGATGTGAAGGAGCACACATACAATACACAATTTTACCAAAATGATGAACCTTTTAAACCCCAATTTTCTACCCCCAAAGAAAACCTCAGTGCATATAAAGTTCTAAGGTACTAACCTAATTATCACCATCATCAGAACTTTCTTCCTCTCCCACTTCCTTGAATTCCTCATATCAACATCCTTTTCAGTCTTCTCCTCTCCATCCTACAAGCACCAAGTCTATCAGCATTGTGGCATAACCTCACTATTTCTGTAACATCAAACAGAGTGTAAGTCTTCAAGCCACTAATAAAATATCTGCAATAGAAAGATGCTTTCCAGATTGATTCCAACTTTCCTACAACTTGAAGTATAACTAAAAGGTAATTATGGCTTTGCCATGTGCTTCCCTTCACGTTTCTCAAATACTTTAAATGACTGATCACCTGGCAAACAAAGATGGCAAGATCTATAATAAGGACCAACGTACACAACACCTCAATAATATCTAGCCTAGAAGTGTTCATTTAAGTTTCATTACTGCTAATAGACATGCCAATGGGATGGTGTAAACGAAGCAGTTTCCTTAAATAGGGTCTACAAAATGTAATTGGCATGGGCAAAGTTCAGGGCAGAAGAATCAGCAATGAAATTCTGTTTGGGTATTGTGAAATATAGCAAACTTCTGTCTCTATCCCACCGAAGTTTTCTCTTAATTAGCTGTCCTCCTCTAGAACCCGAGGCGAAAATAATATTGATAGTCTATTGTTCTGAAACAACATATCGGATCACATGATTGGTATTTACTTCAAGACTACAATGTAGTATTTCTGCATAAAAAAGTAGAAACTGTACTTGTAAAAGATATTTAGAGAAACCAGTGTCCAACATCGTTGAGTAATAAACAAAGCAGTAATTCTGATCACCTGGCAGGAGCTAGCAATCCCGGAACATCTACACTTCAAAGCAATGTTATTTGATAGTTAGAATCTTAGAGATAAGACACCCAAGGTGGAATTGTTAGCCTCTTGAAACTATACAAACCCAAATTATAAGTAGTCGAATGAACGAATCATCGCCCAATCTTAAACCTACTGTACTACTTCCAGAAAAACATCGATGATTTACAGATGTCGGATTTATTCAACCTGGGAACCAAACAACGATTTCAACCACAACATGGGTAAAGAAACGACACCATTCATCCATACCACTTTCTTTGTTACATTCAGCTATAACAATCAGGTATCTTTATAGCTATAACATTCAGATATGTATCAGTAAATCGTATCTTCCATAGCTATGTATCTGTATACCTATGTATCTGACAATATGAGTATACATATAATTCAGGACAGGTGAAGCATAAAGTTACAAAATAACAAACAGAAAATACAGAAAACTACATGTTATCCTCCTCGATTTGTAAATACCTGTGTTCCTCCTCGATGCAGGGCACGGCCGAGACAACTTTGCGCTGCTCCTTGCTGCCTGCAATGTGACCACGCCCTGCCCTAGATACCTGTGTTCCTACTATTACGAAACGAATATGTTAGACATCAGCTTGCTTGTTTCTTTGATTCTTCGGTGGAGAGAAACCAGAGAATCTGTCTGCGCAAATGTCAGCCAAGGAGCAGACCTTATCCCAGAGTGTGGCGCACGTGAGAGGGGAGGAGGTTCTTGGGGATGAGCAGCCAGCCATGGAGGCAATAACAGGAAGTGTGGCCGTCGCCCGTGCATCGCCTAGACAGAGCTTGGGGGAGGCTCTCTTCCGCTCGTTTGCATTTCTCTTTCCCGATGAAATCATGAAAGCATATGATAAATCAATTTTAAGAAAATAAAACATTTCTAGACTTGAATCCAGCGGTAAACCTACATATGCCAGCAGCAGGAAACCACATGAATCGATGCCTTGACTGCATACCACACACCCGTGAGTGGGGAATCAAACCAGAAAAAAAATCATAAGAGGTGACACAAGCGCAACGCACCAATGATGGCCGCCGCTGGAGTGGATCGGAGAAGGGGATGAGCCTACGGGCTGGGTGCTCCGCCAGTCGCGCTGTTTGTCGACCATGGCGGAGATCGGGATCCTTCTTTCTCGGCTTGGCTATCATCAACAACATTATAGTGGAACCTAAATCTTATAAAGTAGTAATTCATGGATACTTCTGTTTTGTCACACAAACCTCTGCTTTATAGGCATAAAAAAACTATAGATACTATTCCACAAAATGCCTCGAGTTCCATCCTAATATATCTTCTTCATTGGTTGCACATCATCTTCCTCAACTATGAGGCGGCCTTGGTTTTTACCAACCTAGATAACCTGGAATTAATCAATGAAAGCATCAGTCAATTGAAGCTTGATAATCACATAATGCATGACTACTTTGAAGCAGAGGTTAAGTAACTACAGATTAGAACATATCAAGCTTGACCTATACTTTTTAACTAATAATCACTTTACCGGCCACCATGACATATACTGACATGGTATAATGACATAATAACATACTTTTTTTTCTTTCTAAATTGCATAATTGAAAAGAAGCATGAACTACAAGGAAAAAAAAGAACCAAGCATTACATATTAGGCAGAGCATGTGACATTCATTGGCAAGCATGCTAGTACCTTTGGACCGCCTATAGGTATACTCCTGTGGGCGCTGGCTGGTGGCCGACATTATCATGAGATCATAACATTCTTCTCTTTTGTTTTCATTTTCGTTTTCATTTTATTTCTCTTCCCTGCACAATTAGCATGCTCTCACACTTCCTCTATCAATGACAAGGCAGCTCTCCTGTGCACCATCTATGCTCCTGCCCTATGTTTATTTTTTTGTTAAAGAGAAACTTATTGTGTTAGCGAGAGAGATAGAACTGCCTTATGGACCTTCAATTAATCATGCAAAAGCAAGATAATAGGTCAAAAGAAGCACATGTCCCAGCAGTTGTCACTCAATTTATATATAATCTGTGAGAAATTATGCTGCTTAATTTTGGATTTGCAAAGTGTAAGCTTTTCATATCTGTAGGTGTAGCAGGTAATAGCTCTGAACCAAATTGGAAAAAATGAAGATTGAATCAATTCTATGCCTCACAATTTCTATGAACTCTACATAGCCATCGTTTAAACACCACATGGATAAAAAAATATGAACTGAACTTGACAAAAAAAAATCAGAACCGTTCTATGGCTGGCCATCAATCGCCATATAGGGCAAGGTAAGTAGGCATACACGTACAAGAAAGCAAACAAGATTGATTAATACTTCAGTTTAACTTCAAGTGGTTGAGTTAGGACTTAGGAGGGTTTAGTAAGCAATAAAAAATACATCAGTTTAACATCAAGACCTTATACGTACACTGACAGAAATCAAAAGAATATACATTGATCTTTCATTCAGTGGCACAAAGTAGAGAGCAGCATGTGGAACCTCTGTACAGGAAGTAAAATTACCTGAACACCAATCTTTATCTAACAGTTCTCAATTATGTAAACTCCATCATACTGCACACCTGATTCAGGAGCATATGAGCAACGCTTCTATTGAAGGAAATATGCCCTAGAGGCAATAATAAAGTTATTATTTATTTCCTTAATTCATGATAAATGTTTATTATTCATGCTAGAATTGTATTAACAGGAAACATAATACATGTGTGAATACATAGACAAACAGAGTGTCACTAGTATGCCTCTACTTGACTAGCTCATTAATCAAAGATGGTTATGTTTCCTAACCATGAACAAAGAGTTGTTATTTGTTTAACGAGATCACATCATTAGTTGAATGATCTGATTGACATGACCCATTCCATTAGCATAGCACCCGATCGTTTAGTATGTTGCTATTGCTTTTATCCATGACTTATACATGTTCCTTTAACTATGAGATTATGCAACTCCCGTTTACCGTAGGAACACTTTGTGTGCTACCAAACGTCACAACGTAATTGGGTGATTATAAAGGTGCTCTACAGGTGTCTCCGAAGGTACATGTTGGGTTGGCGTATTTCGAGATTAGGATTTGTCACTCCGATTGTCGGAGAGGTATCTCTAGGCCCTCTCGGTAATGCACATCACATAAGCCTTGCAAGCATTGCAACTAATGTGTTAGTTGTGAGATGATGTATTACGGAACGAGTAAAGAGACTTGCCGGTAACGAGATTGAACTAGGTATTGGATACCGACGATCGAATCTCGGGCAAGTAACATACCGATGACAAAGGGAACGACGTATGTTGTTATGCGGTCTGACCGATAAAGATCTTCGTAGAATATGTAGGAGCCAATATGGGCATCCAGGTCCCGCTATTGGTTATTGACCGGAGACGTGTCTCGGTCATGTCTACATTGTTCTCGAACCGTAGGGTCCGCACGCTTAAGGTTTCGATGACAGTTATATTATAAGTTTTGATGTACCGAAGGAGTTCGGAGTCCCGGATGAGATCGGGGACATGACGAGGAGTCTCGAAATGGTCGAGACGTAAAGATCGATATATTGGACGACTATATTCAGACATCGGAAAGGTTCTGAGTGATTCGGGTATTTTCGAGAGTATCGGGGAGTTACGGGATTACGGGAGAAGTAATGGGCCTTGATGGTCTTTAGTGGGAAGAGGAAAAGGCTGCTGCGCCCCCCCCCCCTCCCCTCTAGTCCGAATTGGACTAGGGAAAAGGGGGCCGGCCACCTCTCCTTCTCCTCCTATTCCTTCTCCCTTCCTCCCCTCTTGGTGGACTCCTACTAGGACTTGGAGACCTAGTAGGACTCCACACCCTGGCGCGCCAAACCCTAGGCCGGCCACCCCCTCCCTTGCTCCTTTATATACGGGGGCAGGGGGCACCCCATGACACAAGTTGATCTTTGTGATCGTTCCTTAGCCGTGTGCGGTGCCCCCCTCCACCATATTCCACCTCGGTCATATCGTTGCAGTGCTTAGGCGAAGCCCTGCGCCGGTAGTACATCAAGATCGTCACCACGCCGTCGTGCTGACGGAACTCCTCCCCGAAGCTTTGCTGGATCGGAGCCCGGGGATCGTCATCGAGCTGAACGTGTGCCAAGAACTCGGAGGTGCCGGAGTAACGGTGCTGTGATCGGTTGGACCGCGAGGAGAACGTACGACTACTTCCTCTACGTTGTGTCAACGCTTCCGCTTCAGTCTACGAGGGTACGTAGACAACACTCTCCCCTCTCGTTGCTATGCATCACCATGATCTTGCGTGTGCGTAGAAATTTTTTGAAATTACTACGTTCCCCAACAGTGGCATCCGAGCCTAGGTTTTTATGGTTTGATGTTATTTGCACGAGTAGAACACAAGTAAGTTGTGGACGATACAAGTCATACTGCCTACCAGCATGTCATACTTTGGTTCAGCGGTATTGTTGGACGAGACGATCCGGACCAACCTTACGCGTACGCTTACGCGAGACCGGTTCCCTCGACGTGCTTTGCACATAGATGGCTTGCGGAAGACTGTCTCTCCAACTTTAGTTGAACCGAGTGTGGCTACGCCCGGTCCTTGAGAAGGTTAAAACGGAGTCTATTTGACAAACTATCGTTGTGGTTTTGATGCGTAGGTAAGATGAGTTCTTGCTTAAGCCCGTAGCAGCCACGTAAAACTTGCAACAACAAAGTAGAGGACGTCTAACTTGTTTTTGTAGGGCATGTTGTGATGTGATATGGTCAAGACATGATGCTAAATTTTATTGTATGAGATGATCATGTTTTGTAACCGAGTTATCGGCAACTGGCAGGAGCCATATGGTTGTCGCTTTATTGTATGCAATGCAATCGCGATGTAATGCTTTACTTTATCACTAAGCGGTAGCGATAGTCGTAGAAGCATAAGATTGGCGAGACGACAACGATGCTACGATGGAGATCAAGGTGTCGCGCCGGTGACGATGGTGATCATGACGGTGCTTCGAAGATGGAGATCACAAGCACAAGATGATGATGACCATATCATATCACTTATATTGATTTGCATGTGATGTTTATCTTTTATGCATCTTATCTTGCTTTGACTGACGGTAGCATTATAAGATGATCTCTCACTAAATTATCAAGAAGTGTTCTCCCTGAGTATGCACCGTTGCAAAAGTTCTTCGTGCTGAGACACCACGTGATGATCGGGTGTGATAGGCTCTACGTTCAAATACAACGGGTGCAAAACAGTTGCACACGCGGAATACTCAGGTTATACTTGACGAGCTATGCATATAAGATATGACCTCGGAACACAGAGACCGAAAGGTCGAGCGTGAATCATATAGTAGATATGATCAACATAGTGATGTTCACCATTGAAACTACTCCATCTCACGTGATGATCGGACATGGTTTAGTTGATTTGGATCACGTGATCACTTAGAAGATTAGAGGGATGTCTATCTAAGTGGGAGTTCTTAAGTAATATGATTAATTGAACTTTAATTTATCATGAACTTAGTCCTGGTAGTATTAGCATATCTATGTTGTAGATCAGTAGCTCGCATTGTTGCTTCCCTGTGTTTATTTTGATATGTTCCTAGAGAAAATTGTGTTGAAAAATGTTAGTAGCAATGATGCGGATTGGATCCGTAATCTGAGGTTTATCCTCATTGCTGCACAGAAGAATTTTGTCCTTGATGCACCGCTAGGTGACGGACCTTTTGCAGGAGCAGATGCAGACGTTATGAACGTTTTGCTAGCTCAATATGATGACTACTTAATAGTTTAGTGCACCATGCTTAACGGCTTAGAATCGGGACTTCAAAGACGTTTTGAACGTCATGGACCATACGAGATGTTCCAGGAGTTGAAGTTAATATTTCAAGCAAATACCCGAGTTGAGAGATATGAAGTCTCCAACAAGTTCTATAGCTAAAAGATGGAGGAGAATCGCTCAACTAGTGAGCATGTGCTCAGATAGTCTGAGTACTACAATCGCTTGAATCAAGTGGGAGTTAATCTTCCAGATAAAATAGTGATTGACAGAATTCTCTAGTCACCATCACCAAGTTAGTAGAACTTCGTGATGAACTATAATATGCAAGGGATAAAGGAAAATATTCCCAAGCTCTTCGCAATGCTAAAATCGGCGAAGGTAGAAATCAAAGAAAAACATCAAGTGTTGATGGTTGACAAGATCACTAGTTTCAAAAAGGGGCAAAAGGAAAGAAGGGGAACTTCAAGAAGAACGGCAAGCAAGTTGCTGCTGAAGTGAAAAAGCCCAAGTCTGGTCCTAAGCCTGAGACTAAGTGCTTCTACTGCAAAGGGACTGGTCACTGGAAGCGGAACTACCCCAAGTGATTGGCGGATAAGAAGGATGGCAAAGTGAACATAAGTATATTTGATATACATGTTATTGATGTGTACTTTACTAGTGTTCATAGCAACCCCTCAGTATTTGGTACTAGTTCAAGTTGCTAAGATTAGTAACTCGAAACGGGAGTTGCAGAATGAACAAAGACTAGTTAAAGGGCAAGGTGACGATGTGTGTTGGAAGTGGTTCCAAGATTGATATGATCATCATCACACACTCCCTATACTTTCGGGATTAGTGTTGAAACTAAATAAGTGTTATTTGGTGTTTGCGTTGAGCATGAATATGATTTTATCATGTTTATTGCAATACGGCTATTCATTTAAGTAAGAGAATAAATTATTGTTCTGTTTACATGAATAAAACCTTCTATGGTTATACACACCAACGAAATGGTTTGTTGGATCTCGATCATAGTGATACACATATTCATAATATTGAAGCCAAAAGATGCAAAGTTAATAATGATAGTGCAACTTATTTGTGGCACTGCAGTTTAGGTCATATTGGTGTAAAGCGCATGAAGAAACTCCATGCTGATGGGATTTTGGAATCACTTGATTATGAATCACTTGATGCTTGCGAACCATGCCTCATAGGCAAGATGACTAAAACGCCGTTCTCCGGAACAATGAAGCAAGCAACAGAATTGTTGGAAATCATACATACTGATGTATGTGGTCCGATGAATATTAAGGCTCGCGACAAAATATCATTATTTTCTGACTTTCACAGATGATTTGAGCAGATATGGGTATATCTACTTGATGAAACATAAGTCTGAAACATTTGAAAAGTTCAAAGAATTTCAGAGTGAAGTGGAAAATCATCGTGACAAGAAAATAAAGTTTCTACGATCTGATCGCAGAGACGAATATTTGAGTTACGAGTTTGGTCTTCAATTAAAACAATGTGGAATAGTTTCACAAACTCATGCCACCTGGAACACCGCAGCATAATGGTGCGTCCGAACGTCATAACCGTACTTTATTAGATATAGTACAATCTATGATGTATCTTACCGATCTACCACTATCGTTTTTGGGATTATGCATTAGAGACAGCTGCATTCACATTAAATAGGGCACCATCTAAATCCGTTGAGACGACACCGTATGAACTATGGTTTAGCAATAAACCTAAGCTGTCGTTTCTTAAAGTTTGGGGCTGCGATGCTTATGTGAAAAAGCTTCAACCTAATAAGCTCGAACCCAAATCGGAGAAATGTGTCTTCATAGGATATCCAAAGGAAACTGTTGGATACACCTTCTATCACAGATCCGAAGGCAAGACTTTTGTTGCTAAGTTCGGAAACTTTCTAGAGAAAGAGTTTCTTTCGAAAGAAGTGAGTGGGAGGAAAGTAGAACTTGATAAGGTAATTGTACCTTCTCCCTTATTGGAAAGTAGTTCATCACAGAAATCTGTTCCTGTGACTACTACATCAATTAGTGAGGAAGCTAATGATGATGATCATGTAACTTCAGATCAAGTTACTACCGAATCTCGTAAGTAAACCAGAGTGAGATCCGCACCAGAGTGGTACGGTAATCCTGTTCTGGAAGTCGTGTTACTAGACCATGATGAACTTGCGAACTATGAGGAAGCGATGGTGAGCCCAGATTCCGCGAAATGGTTTGAGGCCATGAAATCTGAGATATGATCCATGTATGAGAACAAAGTATGGACTTTGATGGATTTGCCCGATGATCGGCAAGCCATAGAAAATAAATGGATCTTCAAGAGGAAGACGGACACTGATAGTAGTGTTACTATCTACAAAGCTAGAATTGTCGCAAAAGGTTTTCGACAAGTTCAAGGTGTTGACTATGATGAGAGTTTCTCACTCGTATCTATGCTTAAGTCTGTCCGAATCATGTTAGCAATTGCCGCATTTTATGAAATTTGGCAAATGGATCAACAAAACTGCATTCCTCAATGGATTTATTAAAAAAGAGTTGTATACGATGCAACTAGAAGGTTTTGTCGATCCTAAAGGTGTTAACAAAAATATGCAAGCTCCAGCGATCCATCTATGGACTGGTGCAAGCATCTCGGAGTTGGAATATACACTTTGATAAGTTGATCAAAGCATATAGTTTTATACAGACTTGCCGTGAAGCCTGTATTTACAAGAAAGTGAGTGGGAGCACTACAACATTTCTGATAAGTATATGTAAATGACATATTATTGATCGAAAATAATGTAGAATTATTCTGTGAAGCATAAAGGAGTATTTGAAAGGAGTTTTTCAAAGAAGGACCTCGGTGAAGCTGCTTACATATTGAGCATCAAGATCTATAGAGATAGATCAAGACGCTTGATAAGTTTTTCAATAAGTACATACCTTGAAAATATTTTGAAGTAGTTCAAAATGGAACAGTCAAAGAAAGAGTTCTTGCCTGTATTACAAGGTGTGAAATTGAGTAAGACTCAAAGCCCGACCACGGCAGATGATAGAAAGAGAATGAAAGTCATTTCCTATGCCTCAGCCATAGATTCTATAAAGTATGCCATGCTATGTACCAGATCTATTGTATACCCTACACTGTGTTAAGCAAGGGAGTACAATAGTGATTTAGGAAGTAGATCACTGGACATCGGTCAAAATTATCCTTAGTAAAATAAGGATATGTTTCTCGATTATGGATGTGACAAAAAGGTTCGTCGTAAAAGGTTACGTCGATGCAAGTTTTGACACTAATCTAGATGACTCTAAGTCTCAGTCTAGATACATATTGAAAGTGGGAGCAATTAGCTAAAGTAGCTCCGTGCAGAGCATTGTAGACATAGAAAATTGCAAAATACTTAACGGATCTGAATGTGGCAGACCCGTTGACTAAACTTCTCTCACAAGCAAAACATGATCACACCGTAGTACTCTTTGGGTGTTAATCACATAGCGATGTGAACTAGATTACTGAATCTAGTAAACCCTTTGGGTGTTGGTCACATATCGATGTGAACTATGGGTGTTAATCACATGGTGATGTGAACTATTGCTGATAAATCACATGGCGATGTGAACTAGATTATTGACTCTAGTGCAAGTGGGAGACTGAAGGAAATATGCCCTAGAGGCAATAATAAAGTTATTATTTATTTCCTTAATTCATGATAAATGTTTATTATTCATGCTAGAATTGTATTAACAGGAAACATAATACATGTGTGAATACATAGACAAACAGAGTGTCACTAGTATGCCTCTACTTGACTAGCTCATTAATCAAAGATGGTTATGTTTCCTAACCATGAACAAAGAGTTGTTATTTGATTAACGAGATCACATCATTAGTTGAATGATCTGATTGACATGACCCATTCCATTAGCATAGCACCCGATCGTTTAGTATGTTGCTATTGCTTTTATCCATGACTTATACATGTTCCTTTAACTATGAGATTATGCAACTCCCGTTTACCGTAGGAACACTTTGTGTGCTACCAAACGTCACAACGTAATTGGGTGATTATAAAGGTGCTCTACAGGTGTCTCCGAAGGTACATGTTGGGTTGGCGTATTTCGAGATTAGGATTTGTCACTCCGATTGTCGGAGAGGTATCTCTGGGCCCTCTCGGTAATGCACATCACATAAGCCTTGCAAGCATTGCAACTAATGTGTTAGTTGTGAGATGATGTATTACGGAACGAGTAAAGAGACTTGCCGGTAACGATATTGAACTAGGTATTGGATACCGACGATCGAATCTCGGGCAAGTAACATACCGATGACAAAGGGAACGACGTATGTTGTTATGCGGTCTGACCGATAAAGATCTTCGTAGAATATGTAGGAGCCAATATGGGCATCCAGGTCCCGCTATTGGTTATTGACCGGAGACGTGTCTCGGTCATGTCTACATTGTTCTCGAACCGTAGGGTCCGCACGCTTAAGGTTTCGATGACAGTTATATTATAAGTTTTGATGTACCGAAGGAGTTCGGAGTCCCGGATGAGATCGGGGACATGACGAGGAGTCTCGAAATGGTCGAGACGTAAAGATCGATATATTGGACGACTATATTCGGACATCGGTAAGGTTCTGAGTGATTCGGGTATTTTCGGGAGTATCGGGGAGTTACGGGATTACGGGAGAAGTAATGGGCCTTGATGGGCTTTAGTGGGAAGAGGAAAAGGCTGCTGCGCCCCCCCCCCCTCCCCTCTAGTCCGAATTGGACTAGGGAAAAGGGGGCCGGCCACCTCTCCTTCTCCTCCTATTCCTTCTCCCTTCCTCCCCTCTTGGTGGACTCCTACTAGGACTTGGAGACCTAGTAGGACTCCACACCCTGGCGCGCCAAACCCTGGGCCGGCCACCCCCTCCCTTGCTCCTTTATATACGGGGGCAGGGGGCACCCCATGACACAAGTTGATCTTTGTGATCGTTCCTTAGCCGTGTGCGGTGCCCCCCTCCACCATATTCCACCTCGGTCATATCGTTGCAGTGCTTAGGCGAAGCCCTGCGCCGGTAGTACATCAAGATCGTCACCACGCCGTCGTGCTGACGGAACTCCTCCCCGAAGCTTTGCTGGATCGGAGCCCGGGGATCGTCATCGAGCTGAACGTGTGCCAAGAACTCGGAGGTGCCGGAGTAACGGTGCTGTGATCGGTTGGACCATGAGGAGAACGTACGACTACTTCCTCTACGTTGTGTCAACGCTTCCGCTTCGGTCTACGAGGGTACGTAGACAACACTCTCCCCTCTCATTGCTATGCATCACCATGATCTTGCGTGTGCGTAGAAATTTTTTGAAATTACTACGTTCCCCAACATCTATTTGTGGGACCTTTATAAGATAGTGTAGTCAAATGTACGTCCACAAACAAGATAGTGCAGAATAATAGATGGCCTCCATATATGCTAAAAAAATTGTACCAATGAAAAGCAAATCATGGGAAACAATAACAGGCATCGTTAACACAGTTGAGCTAACAGCATGATGCCTTCATATCATCCACTCATCAAATGCTGATATTTGAGGAAATATTTATGGCAAGAAGAACATACGACACAACCCTTACAGGATTAATACGTCCAGAGCAATCTAGATTTGATGAGATGTGCACAGGGGGTAGGAAGCTCACCACGCCCACGTGAGGGGGGCAGTGTACGAGGAAGCAGAGCCATGAGGGAGGGAGGGCTCGTGCGTTCGGTCGTCCAGCTGCTGCTGCAGCTGCAGGTCGTGCGTCCAGATCCGGGGCAGTCATCCTGCACACAAAAGAAAAGAAACCAAGGAAGGAATCACGAGCAGGGGGAGATGATGAATCCGAGGAAGAACGCCCGCAGGTACACACTCACCATAGCCGTCACCGGAGACCCGCGGTCGCCGGCGCGCGTCCTTGAAGGTTGAGGCGTCGTCCTTGAGGGTAGGGTTTGGGGCGTCTCCATCCGTCCATGGCTGCTGCCGGGCCGGGTCGGACCTCCATGGCCGACCTCCCTCGAGGACGGACGCGGATCAGGTCGACAACGGCGCGCTGATGCCGCCGTGGATCTGGGCGCTCCCTCTTCCTTCCCTTCCCTTCCCTTCCCTTCCCTTCCCTTCCCTTCCCTTAGGAGAGGAATAGAAGGTTGGGGGCGGCGGCGCAAGGGGGCGAGGAGATCGCCGGCGGCGGGGTTGGATTGGGGTGCGGCGGCGGCTGCGACTGGAGACGGGAGATGGGGCCGCGGCGGTGGAGCGGGAGACGAGGGAAGAGAGAGGTCGCAACGGGAGGGGGTGGATCGAGAGGAGGGGCGGCTGATTTTTTTTAGGTGGGAGGTGAGACGAAAATAAGTCAGACGAAAAAAAACCAGCGAAAAAAACCGGACGAAAATGGTGGGACGAAAATAAAACCTGGAACGCGACCTACCAACTGAGACATTAGGAGTAGAGATATTAGGGCAAAACTTTAAGAACTAAAAAGTAGCGCCAAATCTGGAACATTGTAAATTTCAAACTGGAATAGTTTTTTGGAACAGGAATATTTTTAGAAACTCAACCACTCTTAAAAACGTGAATTAATTTTAGGAAACTCTCATTTTTGTGAAAACAGTGAAAAAAATTCAATCTGTGAACATGGTTGAAATTGTGAACAAAAATTGGAAACATGAACATTTTTTAAAACAGGAAAATATTTTGAAACTCACAAATAAAATTTGAAAGTGCGTTTTTTTAAATTTGCGGACAGTTGTTTGAATTTGCGAAAATAAATTGAAAACATGAACCCTTTGGGCATTCGTGATTAAATTTTAACCGTAATTCTTTTTCGGAAATTATGAACCTTGTTCGAATTTAGGAACAAATTTAAAAAAACGTGAACATTTTTTAAATATCCCGAAAAAGAACAGTAGGAATCCTTTTTTAATGCTTCCCATAAGAGATAGAAACAAAGAAACAATGTAGGGCCGGCGCACTTAGAATGTACGAATGTACCCTTTGTGCAGAGAGTAACTAATTGAGGAGCGCTCATTCAGGAGCCTCCCCAAGGATCACTTGGGGCACTTGGCGCGTTCTCAGCCGCCGTCACTTGTCCCGCTCTGGGTGCTCCCTCTGGATTTGTTCTTTTTTATTTTCTCGCAGGCGTTCTCTGCTTTTTAGATGAGGTTTTTTTTTGGCTTTTCAGTTTTCCACCGGCCTTGTTTAGCTTTCGGACAAAAAAATTGGAAATTTTCTGCGAAAAATGTGTTTCCTTTTTTTCTTTTTTCTTTCGCGGGAGGCACGGTTTTGCTTCCGCGAGAAGCACAGCCGTGCGGATTTCTCGCGTGCTGCGGTTTTTAAATATATGCTCGACTAAGCGGCACGTAACTAACCTGGCCCAGCATGGGCGGAGCGCCGACTCTCCCGTGCATATTTTGTTTTCATTTTTTACTATACTTTTATTTCTTAGCTGGAAAACTAGTTTCCTTAAATTTAAAAAATCATCATGCACATGAAAATATATTTATACATTATAGAAAAGGTTCAGGTAATTCTAAAAGTGTTTTGTACAATTCACAGAAATGCACGTGACTTTTAAAAAATTCGCATATTTCAAAAATATATTGATGACATTTAGAAATAATTTATACAATGTAAATAATTTTTTGTGTAATTTAAAAATGTCTCATATCATTAAAAACTGTATTTTATAATTTTGAAATTTGCATTTCAAAAATATGTTTGTCAAGTTTGCATCCTCGGTCCATTGAAAAGGACAGAGAAAGAAATAGAAGAAACAAGTCTTGTTGTCGTGTCCACCCACTGACTATTTCCATTTCAAAAAACAAGTCTTGTTGTCGTGTCCACGGACTATTTCTTTCCATTTCAAAAGGACAGAGAAAGAAATAGAAGAAACTGTATTTTATAATTTTGAAATTTGCATTTCCAAAATATGTTTGTCAAGTTTGCATCCTCGATCCACTGAAAAGGACAGAGATAGAAATAGAAGAAATAGAAGAAACAGGTGCTTAGGGAAATAAACCAGGCTTTTCTTAAGCGTTGGTGCTTATTTGTACAGGATAGACGCTTAACTGAGCGTCTCTCCTATAAAAATAGGCACCGGTGCTTCAGAAAAATCCGGTTTATTTTTCTAAGCATCTCTCTAACCACCTCCCATTGTACAAGGCCTAAGTAGCTCCACTCTAAATGATCATATGCGTTGTTCCTCTAATGAAATGTAAACAACAAAAGTGATGATAATATTATCCGTAATTGACCGTCCTGGTACAAACACCGACTGTTCTTCTACAATGATTTATGGAAGAACAATTTCCAGCCTATTTGCCATAACTTTAAAGCTCTCTTAAAGAGAACTGCGCACTTTGCAACACCTCATCCATACCATAAGCGGGTTCATTTTTTTAGCCAGAACCGTAGAACAAATGTTCTACGGTATATTTTCATTAACTAAAAAGTACAAGTACATATATACATAAAAAGGTGAAAATCAGCCAATGCCAGCTCTAGGGAACATCATGATTAAATTAAGTATTCTGTTCTCTCCAAATTCTGATCTTCTCTGCTTGGAAGCTTTGGCTCTGAGCTCTGTAACTTGAAGTCCTTCTTCAGGTAGTGTTTCCAAGTGTCCATAGAAGGTGCAACCATTCTAAAGAATTTATCGTTTCTGCTCATCCAGATGCCCCATCAACCCATGATAATGATATCCAGGGCAATGACTGGTGGGAGGTGGTTCATGGAAAGATGAATTTCATCATATACAGAGATGCCTCTTAACTTGTTTGGAACTATGGAGTGCCAACATCTCCTATTGAACTGGCAATCGCAGAAGATATGGACAAATGTTTCTTCGGTGGCACCAGAACATTGGGCACAAGTGCAGTCTTCCAAATACATGTTCCTCCTATGAATTAAGTTCCTGGTGCTGAGGCTATCACAAAGTAACAGCCAGAAGAAGATCTTATGTCTGAGTCTGCAAGCTATTTTCCAAAGATATTTGAAGATGTCATGAGTTGTGTTCTCCCCCTTGATAGCTTTGTACATTTTCATGGATGAGTATTTAGGTGTTGCCCATGTGTATGACCATCTGTCTTGGTTTGTAGATAATGCTTAACCATTCAATACAGTTTGCAAGGAGTTGAATTGTTCAAATGCTAGCTGAGATAGTGGCTTGTGGAAAAGTTGACTGATGTCATTGTGCTCCAGCACATAATGCAAAGAGATTGCCTGATTGATTGCAGAAGAGTGTAATTCAGGGAATTTGGTGTGTAGTGGTAACTCTTGCCACTTGTAAGACCATAAGTAAACAGAATCACCAATGCCTGCTTTACATATGGCATGTTGCTTGAATACCGGGAGAAGCTTCAGAACATCTCTCCACCAGAAAAGATCCCACCTTTTGTTCACCTGGTAATCTGTTCTGATAGTGTCTCTCCCAAATGATATTCACCCATGCTGTATCAGTCTTGTTAAAGAACTTATGCAGGAACTTTAGGAGAAGGGCCTTGTTGTGCATGTGAAGGTCTAACACCCCCCAGGCCTCCATGGTTCTTTGGCCTGCTGACTTTATCCCATGAAATAAGCACAGTACCCCTGTCCATTGAGCCATACTTTCTCCAAAAACAGTTCATAAGGTATGAGTTGATTTGCTTGATGACTGTTTTGGGTATCATCAGTGTACTCATGAAGAAAGTAGGCATACTTGTGAAAATGGATTTGATAAGGGTCAATTTATCTCCAGGGGATAACATAGTAGAGCAGCTCCGCAATCTATTCTCAATTCTGTTCAACAAAGGAATGAAATCTTCCACTCTAGGCTTTGTGAGACACAGTGGCAATCCCAGATAAGTGTGTGGCAATGTACCAATCTTGCAGCCTAAAAGATTTGATAGAGCATTCATTTTATCAGCAGGAGTGTTGATTGAGATCATTATGGACTTACCATAGTTCGCCCTGAGTCCAGTGTATTAAGCATAGTGTAAGAGGAGATTTTTGATGTGATAGATATGTCTGTGATCAGCCTTGGCCACTAAAATGGTATCATCTGCATATTGTATATGAGCGGGTTCGTTCATCTAAATATTTGGAAAAATTCCTCGCAAAAAAAATATTTGGAAAAGAAAAATCCGTAGCCAGACCTCCTAGAACCCATGGGTTTTCATCCATAGAACCATCCACGCGGTTTCAAACATGATATAGTATTTTTATTCCTTCTCCTACTTTCTCGCTGATGGGAAAATCGTGTACCTTTATCTCGTTTTGCAAGCTCATCAATGCAAGACCCGACGAAACCTAAAATAGCAAGACATTAAATTATGTGCGTAGACGGTCAATCTTTCACGACGCCTCTTGATCAACTGTTCTCCCCTTGTGTTCTTCTGCGCAACCTTCTAATATAATCTTTACCCATGTAAGAAAATATTAAAAAAAATACCTCCTCGGATAAAAATATGTGGCGCTGTGATGATCAACCCTCCGTCGCTAGTAAATTTTATTAATGAAAAATCATAAATAGTATACATGACATGATTGCCCCGATTGGGGCGTTTTCTATATATTTTGATTACACAAATACGAAAAGTAAACTCCAACTCAAAAAACTAAACTAAACCTATCTACACGTATACATGGACAAAGCATTAACTTTTATATGGTGCATCCTCACCTAGGCGCAAAACCTCTCACCTCATGTGATGACAAAAAAGCCTAACTAGTACAATACCTAACTAATAAAAGGACTCACATACCAACTGGTAGATACAAAAAAATAGGAATCCTAATAAATTGTCACTGGATTGTGCCTATCACCATGACATGGTGGGGTAAGAAAATGGGAGTGGTTAGGGCTCATCTAGATGCCCTACCTCTTCCCACCTCATTGCTTCTCGGAATCTCGGGTGAAAGCCCTAACTGCAGTGGACGGTTACGGCGCTAAAGGCGTCCTGTCCTTCCTGGATGCGTCGCCGTGAGAACTTTGTGATGGTGGCATCGCTTGGGTTCATTGGCAGGTGTAGATGCCGTTCCCCTGTTCCTCCAGGGGTCATCTGGTCCGAGGGAAATTCTAGATCTGAGTCTCTCAAATCGAATGATGACGGAGACTATGGTGTCGTTTTTCCTCCTGAGGGCATTGTTTCGGAGCAGAGGTTCACTAGAGGGGCCAACAGGTGGAGCCGTGTTTCATCTACCGCATTGAAGACGGCGGTCTCGACAGAGTCTCAGTGTTGGACGGGGTCTGATGGACGCGCGTAGGCTGGTGGCATTGTCTAGGGTCATGTTGACGTCGGAGGCATATGGGCCTGGCAAGTTCTACGCAATGATCCCTCCTGAAGATGGGACGGCGGATGATGGCGGTGGCATAACCTAGATCGTGCGGATGCGCTGCGCATTGTAGGACACCTAGACCGATTGGTGCTCTCAGCTGCCAGGCGGGCCGATTCTTGAGGCCATTGGATTACATGGTGTCCGTTGATGCTGTGAGGGCACATTTTTATACTTGTAGGTGTAGAGACTTTGTTTGCCTCGGAGGTGGCATTGCGTTACTCTTTGTATTTATTTTGTTAGACCTTGTTGAATAACTTAATAAAGATGAGTGCACTACCGCATTGTTCTAGACACAACAACGAGGCTTTTATTTACAAGAAGACCAGGCATTTCATTATGGCACTACTAGGTGGTCGTCCATGAAAAGTTGTACAATAACCGGCTTTTTATTCACGGCAATATGTGTCTTATTTATATAATAAAGATCATAGTACAAGTTTGGTAGAAACAAAATTAAAAAAACAACCAACTGAACGTTAGGCTTTGCACAAAGGAACAACAACCGAAGATAGAAATACAATCAAGCTCGAAGAAGCCCCTAAGCTTCTACGTGTAAGCGCAGAGCGGTTTTAGAAAGATACGGAACTTGCCGTCCATTTTTTCTATTCTTTTTTCTATTTACTGCACCCACATTTCTTGTTTTTTTATTTCCATTTTTGTTTTAAGTCATTTTCTATGTCCCTTTGTTGTTTCCAGCTCTCTCAATTTTTACAATAATACTTATAATTCGTCAAAATTTTCAGTTTTTTGATTATTTTTGAATTCATGAATATCGCTTTCTGAATTCATAAACATTTTTGAAATCTAGAAAAATGATGCAATTGTTCTTAGAATACATGGACTTTTTTCAATTTTTTGAATAGTTTTAACATATTTTTAGTTGTGAATATTTCTTTAAAAAAAGTCATGAACTTTAATGGAAAGAGATAAAGCCTTTTTCTCTCCCGCAAATTTAATTATTTGAATAATGTATTTTTTAAAATTTGTAAACATATTTTGAATTCATGAATATATTTAAACATCGTTTTTCCAATTCACGTATATATTTTACATTTCATGGACATTTATTTATCCACGATTTTTAAAATTCATTAATATTTTTAAATTCAAAATAGTTTTAAATTGAAGAATATTTTAAATATTCACATGCATTTTTAATAAATTAATAAATTGAAACATGTTATTTTTATAATATTTCCAAATTTAGAGGGAAAACATGAACAAATCGAAAGAGAGTAAGAAAAGAACGTACGCCCCTGGGCACGTAGTGGCGAGAGACACACGCTGGGCCTAGCCCATTTATATTTAAGGCTCACTATTTCTCGCGGGACCTCTTATTCGACGCGTTTTACATCAAACAGATCTGCGACGCACAGCGAATCAACCTGTGGTTGAGTTGGTTAGGTGGACAGTGGTATCCCCAACCCACCAGGGTTCAAATCCTGGTGCTCGCATTATTCCTGGATTTATTTCAGGATTTCCGGCGATGCGCTTTCAGTGGGAGGAGACGTTCCCGTCGACGACGAGGCGCCTCCGGTGACTTCGTAAATCTCAAGATGATATGCCGGCTCAGTCTCTCGGAGGTGCTCATATGGGTAGGGTGTGCGTGTTTGCGTTCATAGGGGTGAGTGTATGCGTGTGTATATGAGCGCTTGTGTCTGTACTGATGCTCAAAAAAAAAAGATCTGCGACATGCGCTCGTGTTGGTAGCAAAGGGAGTTAATCTGGGAATCTGGGTTCTTATCTATATATCAGGGCAAAACTTTAAGAACTAAAAAGTAGCGCCAAATCTGGAACATTTTAAATTTCAAACTGGTACAGTTTTTTGAAACAGGAATATTTTTGGAAACTCAACCACTCTTAAAAACGTGAATTAATTTTAGGAAACTCTCATTTTTATGAAAATAGTGAAAAAATTCAATCTGTGAACATGGTTGAAATTGTGAACAAAAATTGGAAAACATGAACATTTTTTAAAACACAGCCATTTTTTAAAACAGAAAAATATTTTGAAACTCACAAATAAAATTTGAAAGTGTGCTTTTTTTAAATTTGCGGACAGTTGTTTGAATTTGTGAAAATAAATTGAAAACATGAACCCTTTGGGCATTCGTGATTAAATTTTAACCGCAATTCTTTTTCGGAAATTATGAACCTTGTTTGAATTTAGGAACAAATTTAAAAAAACATGAACATTTTTTAAATATCCCAAAAAAGAACAGTAGGAATCCTTTTTTAATGCTTCCCATAAGTGATAGAAACAAAGAAACAATGTAGGGCCGGCGCACTTAGAATGTACGAACGTACCATTGGTGCCGAGAGTAACTAATTGAGGAGCGCTTGTTCAGGAGCCTCCCCAAGGATCACTTGGGGCACTTGGCGCGTTCTCAGCCGCCGCCACGTGTCCCGCTCTGGGCGCTTCCTTCGGATTTGTTCTTTTTTATTTTCTCGCACGCGTTCTCTGCTTTTTAGATGAGGTTTTTTTTGGCTTTTCAGTTTTCCACCGGTCTTTTTTAGCTTTTGGACAAAAAAATTGAAAATTTTCTGTGAAATACGTATTTTCTTTTTTTTTTACTTTTGTGGGAGGCACGGTTTTGCTTCCGCAAGAAGCACGGCCGTGCCTCTCGTAAATGAAAAAAAAATCTGTTTTTTTTATTTCTGCGAGAGGCACGATTTTGCTTCTGCGAGAGGCACGGATTTTCTTCCACAAGAGGTATGGATTTGCTTCCGCGAGATGCACGGCCGTAGGGATTTCTCGCGTGCTGCGTTTTTTAAATATATGCTCGACTAAGCGGCACGTAACTAACCTGGCCCAGCATGGGCGGAGCGCCGACTCTGCCGTGCATATTTTGTTTTCATTTTTTACTTTACTTTTATTTCTTAGCTGGAAAACTAGTTTCCTTAAATTTAAAAAATCATCATGCATATAAAAATATATTTATACATTATAGAAAAGGTTCAGGTAATTCTAAAAGTGTTTTGTACAATTCACAGAAATGCACGTGACATTTAAAAAATTTACATATTTCAAATATATATTGACGACATTTAGAAATAACTTATACAGTGTAAATAATTTTTTGTGTAATTTAAAAATGTCCCATATCATAAAAAACTGTATTTTATAATTTTGAAATTTGCATTTCAAAAATATGTTTGTTAACTTTGCATCCTCGATCCATTGAAAAGGACAGAGAAAGAAATAGAAGAAACAAGTCTTGTTGTCGTGTCCACCCACCGACTATTTCCATTTCAAAAAACAAGTCTTGTTGTCGTGTCCACCGACTATTTCATTCCAGTTCAAAAGGACAGAGAAAGAAATAGAAGAAATTGTATTTTATAATTTTGAATTTTGCATTTCAAAAATATGTTTGTCAAGTTTGCATCCTCGATCCACTGAAAAGGACAAAGAAAGAAATAGAAGAAATAGAAGAAACATGTGCTTAGAGAAATAAACTAGGCTTTTCTCAAGCACTGGTGCTTATTTGTACAGGATAGACGCTTAACTAAGCGTCGCTTCTATAAAAATAGGCACATTGTTTGAGAAAAACCCGGTTTATTTTTCTAAGCATCTCTCTAAGCACCTCCCATTGTACAAGGCCTAAGTAGCTCCACTCTAAACGATCATATGCATTGTTCCCCTAATGAAATGTAAACAGCAAAAGTGGTGATAATATTATCCGTAAATAACCGTCCTAATACAAACACCGATTGTTCTTCTACAATTATTTATGGAAGAACAATTTCCAGCCTATTTGCCATAACTTTAAAGCTCTCTTAAAGAGAACTGTGCACTTTGCAACATTTCATCCATACCATAAGCGGGTTCATTTTTTTTAGCCAGATGTTCTACGGTATATTCTCATTAACTAAAAAGTACAAGTACATATATACATAAAAAGGTGAAAATCAGCCAATGCCAGCTCTAGGGAACATCATGATTAAATTAAGTATTATGTTCTCTCCAAATTCTGATCTTCTCTGCCTTGGAAGCTTTGGCTATGAGCTCTGTAACTTGAAGTCCTTCTTTAGGTAGTGTTTCCAAGTGTCCACCGAAGGTGCAGCCATTCTAAAGATTTTATTGTTTCTGCTCATCCAGATGCCACATCAACCCATGATAATGATATCCATGGCAATGACTGGTGGGAGGTGGTTCATGGAAAGATGAATTTCGTCATATACAGAGATGCCTCTTAACTTGTTTGGAACTATGGAGTGCCAACATCTCCTAGCGAACTGGCAATCGTAGAAGATATGGACAACTGTTTCTTCGGTGGCATCGGAACATAGGGCACAAGTGTAGTCTTCCAAATACATGATCCTCATATGAATTAAGTTCCTGGTGCTGAGGCTATCACAAAGTAATAGCCAAAAGAAGACCGTATGTCTGAGTCTGCAAGCTATTTTCCAAAGATATTTGAAGATGTCATGAGCTGTGTTCTCCCCCTTGATAGCTTTGTACATTTTCATGGATGATTTTTTAGGTGTTGCCCATGTGTATGACCATCTTTCTTGGTTTGTAGATAATGCTTAACCATTCAGTACAGTTTGCAAGGAGTTGAATTGTTCAAATGCTAGCTGAGATAGTGGCTTATGGAAAAGTTGACTGATGTCATTGTGCTCCAGCACATAATGCAAAGAGATTGCCTGATTGATTGCAAAAGAGTGTAATTCAAGGAATTTGGTGTGTAGTGGTAACTCTTGCCACTTGTCAGACCAGAAGTAAACAGAATCACCAATGCATGCTTTACATATGGCATGTTGCTTGAATACAGGGAGAAGCTTCAGAACATCTCTCCACCAGAAAGATCCCACCTTTTGTTCACCTGGTAATCTGTTCTGATAGTGTCTCTCCCAAATGATATTCACCCATGTTGTATCAGTCTTGTTAAAGAACTTATGCAGGAACTTTAGGAGAAGAGCCTTGTTGTGCATGTGAAGGTCTAACACCCCCCAGGCCTCCATGGTTCTTTGGCTTGCTGACTTTATCCCATGAAATAAGCATAGTACCCCTGTCCATTGAGCCATACTTTCTCCTAAAACAGTTCATAAGGTATGAGTTGATTTGCTTGATGATTGTTTTGGGTATCATCAGTGTACTCATAAAGAAAGTAGGCATACTTGTGAAAATGGATTTGACAGGGGTCAATTTATCTCCAGGGGATAACATAGTAGAGCAGCTCCTACGAAGATAAAAATGAAAACACAAACATTTTTGCAACTTGCTAACAATTTTGGAAAACTACAACATTTTTAGACTCCCGAACAAATTTGAAAACATGAACGATTTTTTAAAACGCGAACATTTTTTGAGAAACACGAACATATAAACAAACAATTGGAAAAAACGAAATTTGAACAAAAACACTAAAAGAGAAAATAGGAGAGAAAAGTAAATAAAAAGAATCAGGAAAGTATTAAAAAATAGGAACAGAAAAAAAGAAAGGAAGCATCGGTTCAGGAATTCTCAAATCCGGAAAAACCCGGCTAACAGGCCGGTCCATATCACGTCCCTCGCTCGGGAAGCTTGTGCGAAACCTCTACATGCAGCGTGCGTCATATAGGATTTTCCGTTTCTCTCTTGCTGCGATTTGAATGAACGTGATCGCCTCAGGCGTCCTCTGACTGGCCCGGCCCAGCGTAGGCGGAGCGCCTACTCACCGCTGCCTGTTTTTTCTCATTTTTTTCTTTACTTATATTTTTTTGATGGAAAACTACTTTCCTTAAATTTGTAAAAAAAATCATGGTGCATAGAAAAATATTTTTATACATTGTGATAAAAAATTCTGGTGATTCGAAAAGTGTTTTACACAATTAATAAAAAAATTATGTGACTTTTAAAAATGTTCACATATTTCAAATATATATTCATGACATTTAAAAATAATTTATACAATTGTAAAAAATGGTTGTGTAATTGAAAAATGTTTCGTACCATTAAAAAATGTATTTTACAATTTTAAAATTCACAGCTCAAAAATATGTTTTCAAGTTTGTACCCTCGATCCAGCGTCTCCTTCTTCTTGATCCAGCAAGGCAAAGGAGAGTTTGGGGAAGATGGCTCCAGCAGCAGCACGACGACGTGGTGATGGTGGAGCTGCAGTACTCCGGCAGGGCTTCGCCGAGCTCTACGGAGGAGGAGGAGATGTTGGAGAGGGAGAGGGAGGCGCCAGGAGCAAGGGGTGCGGCTGCCCCCTCCCCCTCCCCCCTTTATATAGCCCCCTAGGGGGGGGCGCCGACCCTAGGAGATGCAATCTCCTAGGGGGGCGGCGGCCAAGGGGTGGGGCTTGCCCCCCAAGCAAGGGGGCGCCCCCCCTTTAGGGTTTCCCCCACCCTAGGCGTGCATGGGCCCTGGGGAAGTGGCGCCCCAGCCCACTTTGGGCTGGATCCTTTCCCACTTCAGCCCATGGGGCCCTCCGGGATAGGTGGCCCCACCCGGTGGACCCCCCGGGACCCTCCGGTGGTCCCGGTACAATACCGATAACCCCGAAACTTGTCCCGATGGCCAAAACAGCACTTCCTATATATAATTCTTTACCTCCGGACCATTCCGAAACTCCTCGTGACGTCCGGGATCTCATCCGGGACTCCGAACAACATTTGGGTTACTGCATATACATATCTTCACAACCCTAGCGTTACCGAACCTTAAGTGTGTAGACCCTACGGGTTCGGGAGACATGCAGACATGACCGAGACGGCTCTCGGGCAATAACCAACAGCGGGATCTGGATACCCATGTTGGCTCCCACATGCTCCACGATGATCTCATCGGATGAACCACGATGTCGAGGATTCAATTAATCCCGTATACGATTCCCTTTGTCAATCGGTATTTTACTTGCCCGAGATTCGATCGTCGGTATCCCAATACCTCGTTCAATCTCGTTACCGGCAAGTCACTTTACTCGTACCGTAATGCATGATCCCGTGATCAAACACTTTGATCACATTGAGCTCATTATGATGATGCATTACCGAGAGGGCCCGGTGATACCTCTCCGTCAAGCGGAGTGACAAATCCCAGTCTCGATCCGTGTCAACCCAACATACACTTTCAGAGATACCCGTAGTATACCTTTATAGTCATCCAGTTACGTTGTGACGTTTGGCACACCCAAAGCACTCCTACGGTATCCGGGAGTTACATGATCTCATGGTCTAAGGAAAGGATACTTGACATTGGACAACTCTAGCAAACGAACTATGCGATCTTATGCTATGTTTAGGATTGGGTCTCGTCCATCACATCATTCTCCTAATGATGTGATCTCGTTATCATTGACATCCAATGCCCATAGTCAGGAAACCATGACTATCTATTGATCAACGAGCTAGTCAACTAGAGGCTTACTAGGGACATGTTGTTGTCTGTTATTCACACATGTATTACGATTTCCGGATAACACAATTATAGCACGAATAAAGACAATTATCATGAACAAGGAAATATAATAATAATGCTTTTATTATTGCCTCTAACGTTTGATGTTGGTAGTGTCTAATGTTACCACTATACGTCTTGGAAAACTTTTAGGATGATTAGCTGGAGCACTGTGATATATAGTGAGAAAAGCATTTGGTAGGATTATCATTGTCTTCTCATTTAATTCCCCAGCTACCGGCCTAACACTGAAGGTTGCCCTGCAACTACTTGGTTCCAAGTTCAATATGGAAATTTACAGAAAATTTAGGCTGGACAATTTTTATAAAGAATAAAACCCTGTACAATATAGGATAAGAAATGCCTAGTGCAATCTTAATCGTGTGGCTACCATTGTTGATTGTTTGCAGGAAGCTCAAAGGAAGCAAGACTTCAACAAAAATCTCTGAATGCATTCCAAGCTTCTGTACGGCGTACGTCGTTTCAAAGGGCAAACTGTCATTCGTGCACTCTTACACCTGATGCCTGTGAAACACCCAAGACCATGTCTTCTTCAACCGTTTCTTCTCCTAGCTCTGGAAGCCTTTCCAGTGCGCCCTCAGGTAATACTCAAGTCTGCATTTGATTTTGTTTTCTGAAAATTGTTGATTACACCTATCAACTGAATACAAACAAAAAAAGTGTATTAGAGTGTTACTCCCTCCGTCCGGAAAAGCTTGTCCAAAGCTTGTTCCTCAAATGGATGTATCTAGCACTAACTTGGTGCTAGATACATCCATTTGAGGGACAAGCTTTTTTGGACGGAGGGAGTACTAACTATTCTGTCTACAGCAGAGTGGGCTGACAGAAATGGAACATCAACTGTATTATTCCGCCAGTCATCTCTGCCATCGCAATGTGATCACACACTCGTAAATATAAATAGGCCAATCCTGAAGCTAGCCCTTTAGGCAGTGCTGGCAGCGAGATCTCTTACCATGTTGATACAACCCTGAAGACAAATTCACAATCAATCACATCAGTAGCACAGCTCAGTAGCAGCAGCAGTGGGGATTCAGTTTACAGGAGCTTCCGGGGAGATAGCTTCCGAGACATCTCTGATCTGTAGACAGTAGTTTCAGAAACTACAAGAGACCTTAGGCATTCTCATGCCCAGGTAGCTGTTTCACCCTGGGCAAAAATATTTCATTCTATTGGGTACAAACTTTTTTTCTTTTAAGATGATGGAAGGGTTCATCTCTAGGCCTCAGCATCATACGATGCACACTGCCAAAGCAAAATATCACTACATGAAAGCCAACATGTTTACCCAAATGAATGTGCAATTTATGATATTTTTTGGCTAAACAGGATGATCTGAAGCTTCAAATTGAGAGTATGAAGGTCAAACTGCGACATATATTCTACAGTTGTGGCTATGGACAACTTTTGGCCAGTCCGGTGTATTCTACAATTGAGGCAATGGAGCACTTTTGACCAGTCTAGTGTATTCTACAGTTGTGGCACTGGAGTAGTCATTATCCACAAAACCAGGTATGTTGTTGTTGCCATGTATCTATGTGAACATAAATCATGAGCACTGGATAATAGTATTTATGATATATATATATATATATATATATATATATATATATATATATATATATATATATATACAATGTATATTTTTTCCAGTCTATGCTATGACATTGTGAGCTGCATCTATTTTGTGCACATTTTGCTTTGTACTTGAAAAATCCCCCCTCCCTCTTTGCTGCTTGTCATGCTCAGACACCGGCAGATAGGACAAATAAACCATACACAATACATGTACATATGAGCTGAAATACACTGGGCATCCTAAAGCCAACATGGAAAAATAATGAAACAACCTGAAAGAACGAATGCAACAAATGCAAAAGCATATAATAATGAAGGTCAGAAGGTCTATGAAAATTACCTAGCTGTTTTTTGGGGACAAGAATCAGTTATTTCTAGTTCCCTAATTCTGGAGCTATGTGTGAACAAGGCCAGAGGACTAAAATATCAAAAGCTAGCTAAGGACTCATTAGCAGATTTTTTGTTGTGCTTGCTATATGTCTCAACCGAACAATAGGCAAAGGGTGTACTTATGAACAGACATAAGCAGACACCATATCAATAGCTAACAGCATCACACAACTACCCGATCACACATCAAGATGGATTGATGGAAATGGAAAGATAAAGTATGCTCTTGCAGTAGAACCAAGTGTAATAATGATTATAAGCACATGTATGTACATTTGAAAAATTAGAAGATTAAGAAAGGGGAACATGCATAAAAAAACTTTCGAAAAGTAGTAGTAATTCCACCTATGCAATAGAGAAAGTACAATTAGTTGGCTTTTCCTATTGATGGCTAATTGCCTGGATAAAAAATGAGCAGTAGGTATAATGATGGTGTTATTTTCTTGCTCAAGCACCAAAACTTCGCCGAGAAGGTAAAATATATTGGGAGCATTGTACCTTTATTTTCCCTATAATCCTTGCCCTTGCTTCTAGGCTATATGATGGCAATGCGAGCTAGCCAGCGTCTTCATATTAGACCGTCCAAAAAGCACACCAAAGTTAACAGTTGGATTGATTGTATTATCTCTGAAATGCCATTATAAAAAATTTAGTTGACGCTTAATAGTAAATAGAAGTGCAGGGCTTGCTTATCACACTTACTTAGGACTCATGGGCCTTATCTAATTCCTCTCCAAAGCAAACCATCTCTCTATGCGAAATAGGCAATGGATATAAGCAAAAAATGCTATATACCAAAGAGTATATGACAATTTAAACTGAAGTGCTGCTCACAAGAAACTGAATATGATAACATGTTATTGCTCACTCTAATAATATATAAGGTGTTGGAAAGGAGGGGGTCTATTTTATTTATACAGTTTAGTTTAGTGATTTGGTAAAAAATAAGGGCAAGTCCAAACCAGACATGCACGAGAGCCTCAAATACGTCGAGTCACTTTGATTAGATCATAATGAGAAGAAATGAAAAATAGTGGCAAATTCAGCACAAGGGAAAACAAGCTTTCCATCTACACAACAGTGAAGCAAGGTAATGAGCTAAATTAGTGGACCTAGCACATATCTGATTCACTCTACACTTTAGGCTTACATAGCATCACAGTAATCTCCACTCATAGGAAACCAAAGAAATTGAAGATTAAGATTTGCATATGGTAAATGAAGGAATAAAGCCATACGTGCAAGAGAAATTCGTCGCATCGTGTTGCAAAACCAGACAAGTAAAACCAAACCCACTCTCCCAGAGCCTCTTCCCTATGATATCCTTAGACACCATGGGAATGATGGGGGCAGAAGTTTGGAGCTAGCCTGGAGAGGGACACCATGGCACATTGAAAAGGAGAGGCTCTTTGTACAGTAAAACAGCTCAGTGCGCTCGGCAGGCAAGGTTGCGGAAGGAAGAGGAGTACAAAATCATGGCATGTGCTCTACTACACAGAAAAATCGAAAAATGCAGGAACAGGCATGACTGTGTTCAAGAGAGATATAATTCACCTTGGTCTTCTTGATCAAATTCTTCCTCAAAATTCTTCTTATAGTCTCGACAGGTAACTAAAAGTTGAGGAATCAAAATAAGATTATAAGAGAACCAGAGAATCAAGTAGTACAAATCGAGAGAGAAAAGATGCGGACGTAGGTGGGCAGTCTAGATAGGAAAGGAGTGGGAAGTGAAGGGGAGGAGGGGAGAAGCAAAGGTGGGAGGAGTGTTATGCCTTCTACCTGTCAACGCGTGGCTACAGAGGGTCGCTCGCCTACGCCCGACGCCCGCGTTGCCGTGGCCCTGTCCAGATCGCAGATCGATCGGAGAAACCCGGGTGGCCGCCATCTCCCCAATCCACGAGGCCCCCAAGCCTCTCCTGCCTGGAAGCGCCTGTCGAGCCCTTCCCCTCCATCGGGGTCGCTGCCAGTCTGGTCGATGCCCCACAGGCCGCTGCAAAGAGAGCCAATAGGGTTGTAAATGATGCCAGTGAAGTCTTAGTGCTACCAAAGGCTGCAAGCTAATCGAACACAAGCTTAAACAAGAAAGGCACTTGAAGATTTATACCCTGGTGTTCATTATAAACAGAAAAGGTTAGGTGACAACGCTCAAACCTTCAGGTTACAATTTTCATGTTTTCAATTCATGTCTGACCTAGACTAAATTTTAAATCATGGTGGTTTCCATCAAGCTAGAAAAAGAGAAAGCAGACAATTTACGTACTCTGACTTGCTGTGTTAGGGAGCTCAGTCCAAAATCACCTTGAGAGTGTCATTAGTACAAAGCAGAAGATTTTCAGGATGATATAAGGAAGAAGATAAATGCTATGGACCCACTTTTCTCCCCATAGAGCACATCAGTAAGCAGCACCCCACAATACCTTCAGATCGTGGTGATAGACGCCTCTGCTATGGCAGTAGCCGACAGTGTTGATCAGCTGCTAGAAATATTTCCTTGCATCATCGTCCTCTTTCAGCCTCTTGTGTGAAGCCTAGGCACGGATAACGACAAAATTAAGCATATAGGCACACATCGAACGACAAGAAACACAGCGAAATCGAGGGATGCTCGCGAGGGTAGGTCCACATAGAAATTGCAAGCTTAAAAACAGCGATATATTCAAAAGAAGTACCTTGATAGGAGATTATACCTATTGCTAAACCACAACTTGACAACATTAATGTAAATATATACGACCAAGTCATACTTCCATAATACAGAATCAAGTAACATGGATCCCACAAAAAGTTTTAGCTTCAGAGAAGAATACTGATCTATCTTTGTCCTTGTATCCTTTTTCTTCTCCAAACTCGAGTGTGATGCTTTTCCTATTCATGTATGGTGTGCTTCTCCAATGACAATTTCTTTTTTGCAAACTATGTAGCCACTGTTTATTACCTCTCTCACCCTCTCTCAATCTTAGCTTTAACTTAAATTATTCAAGGACGACAACTGCTGAGAATGCAAAAACACAAACTGACTCGTACAGAACTATGGAGGACAATTTTTCAACAATTCAGAGCTCACAATTATTTGTATCCAAAGAACTTTATATGAACCTTGTGTCCATGGTCCAACGCCAAACAACAGGCCAACAGGGTAATATCATGTGTGACTTATGTTCTCTGAAACAAAGGACAAGCCGTAAAGATATTATCAGCGATTATACCGCTTCAAGAAAATATCGATGACGCTCCCCTGCATTTGGTAAAACAAATGTTAAGAACAAAGCACGTTAATGGCAGATTCATGTTAATGAAAAATGAAAATAGTGTGTATTCCATATCAGGCAGCTTTGTTTTGTAACATTTTAACTCAACTTCAGTTTGACTTGATTGCCATTGATGGCTTTATTTATGAAGTCGGACATTGTGCCTTATCTCTAAAAAAAGAACTTCACACGCAAACTAACCTGGTTCAGTCTTGCTATATTAAAGAAAAGACCGTTCTATGAATGCAGATGCAACAATTGACCAACCCCATACAGATTTTAAATAAAAAAATACTATGATGATGCATTATTTATCATCTATCAATAAAACAAAGAGCTGAAGAAAAGAAATTAAGTATGAACAAATCAGACAGGATCACAACATGATATATATTGAGTAAGCATGAAGTTCGATACAAACAAAAAAGAAAGATCATGAACAATGAAATATATATCTGCTCAAATTTTTTATTCAAATGGCAAGCAAATAAATTTCTTTACTTAGGCTGGAGGCTTGCATGGAATATTTCTTTCTTGAATGCGGATCAAATCATCAATATGCCACAGACAGAAGGGAACCAAATAGCAATGACAAACAATTCAGTTTGCGATTAAGGAAAAGAATTGCTGAATTTCAAACCCGAAAGAAGGAAGCACTAAGTTAGTTTCTGCAAAATAGGAAAATTTGTATTGTTCTAACACTAATAGATTACAGAACAAAATCTGTCCAATAGAAAATTAGGCTTGATGCACTCAATACGCTTTTACGAGCAATAGTGTGGATGGCCTTAGGACTGCACAATCTCTAGGAAGCATCTATTTATGAACAGAGGTGGTATGAAACAGAGACATGGTCCATGATTTAATCTGTTGATACTAATTACAGCAACATGCACCTGGAGCAAGAGGGGGCACAATCTCGTGTTCTGAAATAGAGAACACTTTTATATCACTCAACATGGTGGCTGAAGTAGTAAGTTCGACTGGTGGTGAGAAGGATGACCCCGGCTCCCAGCTCACTACACACCAAAAATTGGTAACTTATTTCTAGGATCAAACCATTTGGAAGCTCTGTATTATACAATAAAAAAACCGAAAACAAGTTTCACAATGGCAACCTGATTAACAACATGCTCTCTTCAGTCACATAATCATCTAATGAAAAAAGAGAAAGGATCTAGAGCACATCACACAAGTCTACTATGATCAGGAGCAGACAAGAACAAGGGACACTCATATTCATCATCAATACCTCCTACACTATACACAACCTGTAAAAAATATAAAACTGAAAATGTTGTGAAACCAAAAGAAAACACACTGTAAAGAGATGTAAAAGGGACATGCTCGTTGAACTTTACAATCTCTTCCAAGGATTTTTTTATGAAAAGAAAATGTAATGGGTCTCATTGTCAAGAAACTCATGATTCCCAATAACAGACCATGATATTAATTTCTGAAGTAACATAATACAGGCTGTACCTTCAAATGTTGCTTGTAGTCGCTTTCTTTTAGAATTTCCTTCATTGACCAGCTTATCCCTGAAAAGTTGGCAAGAAAATCAATTTCATAAGTGAATCTTGTGCAAACCAGGAAGAAACAGAATCAAGACACCAAAAGAGAAAACTGGGACAAACTGGGACAATCAACCCCCACCTTGTACATGACCTTGCGCTTCGCCGGTCCTGCAGAATAACAGCATGCAATGAATGAATAGCAAGATTGCTCTTAGCTGCACACACAAAAAATATTTGTTGGAAGAACTTTTTGTAGGGTAGTGGATTTTGTTGCTTAAAATTTAATGAGTGAACAAAATCTAGAAACAAAAAGTACATCACTAAGTTGCATGTTTCTATGGAGCAGCCGCTGCTTCCCTTTGAGCCACCATAACCACTGTTTACACATGTGCAGGTTTGCATATGTAGACACCCTATAATGTAAAGGATGGCAGTGCCAAAATAACTAAGAAACATGCTCTTATCTTATACGCTTTAAAACTTGAGAACATGATTGCTGCGGCTTGCCGTGGCGTGTGTATTTTTGTGGGAAAACATGGTAATATGTGCAGAAGTAAAGAACAAATCGCGTGGATGCTTGTTGGCATGTATAAAATCATAAGAGCGTGACGGGAGAACCATGATCATGAAATCAAAATAGATGGATTGCTAGTGCAAGAAGAGAGTTCAGTTATCACCTAAGCTCACCTGGGAAGAAACAGCAACTTCCATTTCCAAAAGAAAGATATACCTGCATCAACAATTCCTGATCTGTCAAGAATCCCAACAAGGGGAAGTAAGAAAATACCACAAAGATGAAAATGAACAAAAGAATACATACACATGTGAAGCTGCTGATAATGGAAGCTGACTATCAATAATGTTGTCAGGTTGCTCTTGCTTTCATTCTACTGATGTCCTCTATAGTACCTTGACCACCGAGCAAGTTTGGAAATGGCCAATATTTGTTTTTCTTGTGAAACATTCTTTGAGATCCCCACATTCTAATTTCCACGAATCATTCAGGTAATCTCCGACTGATAAAATTGCATATTAAAATCATGCTTTAGATAAACTGATTGAAACATTGAGAGAAATCAAATAATAGGTGCAGCAGTAGCAACCTATCATGCTTCTCCCTATCTGTCAGCAGATCCAACCACCACAAGGTCCAATCAGAAGCCCCCACTCACTTGCAATTTACAATCCATTTCCTACATCAAATTAGAGAAATAAACTGGAATCACCGGACCACCAACTATAATAATCAGTGTTATAGATTTTCTTCACTTATGTGAAATAGGAATTTCATGTTGTTCCTCTTGCAAATCAGGATAAAGCACTGCATGCATTTAATAAACTTTCATGTACGGAAAATTAGAGAATGCGCAGGGTCGATAAGAGTCATCTATTACTATTAGCACAGCCACAAAAGTGTATTATTCATAGAATATTAGCATAATTATGTGGCAAATGTTCTCTTAACTAAATACGTTGGATTTCACAAATTTAAAGCTGCAAGGAGAGGAATGGATGGATGAAATCGCAAGAGGAAATGGAAGTACAAGTCCTTCAGATGCATGGAAGAAAGGCAAACTGAAAGACCACAAACACTATACGTGTCGCTCCATTAGAACTAACCTGTGAATTAAATCTTTTAGAATCAGTATGTCTGTAAATCTTATGACTGAAAGAAGGGCCATACCTGTGAAAGCTTCTTCAATGACAATGCCTGACACAGAATTCCTCTCCATGGGATGTAGCTGATAGGTGTGATATATTCGCGCACGAACCCCAGTCGCAGTCGCCCAGGTCGACTGCTCCCGTCTCACGTCTTGACGAACCCTAGGTTCCGCCCGCCGGCGCCGCCAGCCACCAGCCCGCCACCGCCTGCCGTCGGCGCCGGTCAGCTCCATCCGGACGCCCCCACCCCCGCCCCCCCCCCCCCCCCCCCCGCGGCTCCCCCGCTTCCAGTTCCCCGTCCGCCCGTCCCGTATGGTTCTCTTCTGCGGCGTCGGACGAGGGCGTGAGGCTGCACGCTGCCTGGCGTAGGGCGAGGTGGTCTTCAGACTTCAGGAATCAGCCGGCTGCTGCCCTGTCCGGCCAAGGCGCAAAGGTACAGTTTGATGCAAATTTTGTTTGTAGATGCCATATTGCCACGGTTT